>SWDC01000157.1:11303139-12572773 GCA_004919715.1 Linderniella brevidens
GTCACAAACTTAAAAAAATGCTTGTCACTTCATCGTACAGCACTCATACATGACTGTGGTTTCAATCTCGAAAATCCAATATGTTATCCTCTTCGCAATCATTACAGCAGCTTCTTCTACTCTGACCCCCTCGCGACATCATTTTGTCAGAGCTCATTTTCCAGCGCTTACAGACGACGACAAATAGGAGAAAGGACAAAAAAGCAAAGGAAGTGAGCAACAATGAAAACCCAACACTTCGATTCCCAAATCGGGAAGCTTCATCCCTATATCCTGAGCTAAACCCACTTGAAATTGCTACGGGTAAAAAGTAACGGCGACGAGGTAAATCTAACAGAACTTCGTCGATTTAAAGATCACTCAAAGCAACGAATGCATCTCAATCTCCAGATTACTCGATGAGCTGCTAATGGTTTATGAAAAACGAAAAAGTAACCAAGAATCGCCTAATTATTTTGGTGAAATAGAAATAGAGAGACGAAATTACCCTCTGTGGTCGTGTCGATTTTCCTTCGCCTCCGGCGGATCGATGATTGGTGGTATCGACAAGTGTCTTCAGTACCTTTACGCCTTCATATAAAACACTTTTCTTTTCTTCTTTTCCAGTAATGCAATGTGAATTTCCCTGTAAATAATAACATTTTAACCCACTGCGGCCTATAATTGGCAACTTGGACCAATGAGACGGGTGGATAAGTTCTGTGAAATGACGTGCGAGCGAATAGAGTAGAGCAACGTGTGGTGATATGGACCGTTGGATTAACGGAGAGGTCGCGATCTGCATCCGCGTGCTATTCAACAATTATAGCCACTAGTGGTCCCACATCCTCCGATTCGCCCATATTTCATCAAAATATGCCAATGAAGTTGCAGATAAATTTTCGTGTGCCATTTACGATACGTGAGCACCTCTTGGAATGTATTGTTTGATGTAATCCAATATTACTGTGATATTTACATACGATTACCTGATTATTATTGTAATGTAGATTAGATGATATGTCAATATTTGTGTTTGTATTTTGGTGATATTTTATTTTGTAAATCAAATTGATATTAGAATTTGGTTAATCAATGTGATGTATAAGGTGATGTTGTATAAATGACGTAATTACCCGAGTGATATAGATTAATATTATATTTAATAATTTAGATAATATTTAATATAATTTATTTTAAATTATCCAGTATTTATGTAAAAAAGAATAAATTATGTTTTAAAATATTATAATATTTAAGTATAATGTTATAATAAAAATCATAATGGTTAAATATAATTTATTTTAAATGTTATTATATTAAAATATAATTTATTTTAAATGTAATTTAAGTATAATATTATTATATTCTAATCTTAAGTATATTAAATATAATATATTATACTTCTAAGTATATTATAATATGAAAAAATAAGTTATTTTTAGTGTAATATTATAGCACGTTTTAAATAATATTTAAATATTATAATATTTGAAAGAAAATTATATAATACAATATTATAATATTTAAATATATTTTATTTGAAATATTACAATATTTAAATGTTACAATGCGTATTTTCTCGCTCACATAAGGCAATGTTTTAAAATGCGTATTGCGACACACGTCGTGTTTTTTGGTTCTGATATTGGTACCGTAGATAGCGTAGCGTGTTGCGTGAGTATTTCGAGCAAGCCACTTACTGAAAAAGCCATATTATCCAACTAAATAAGATTAAATAGGTTTTACCACGATTGAATCGGAAGTATTGAGGATTTACGTGGGGTGCGTGTGGGCGTGTTCTTGATCTTCGGGTTGGGCAGCCGTTACTTGCTCTCAAAATATTCTCTACACTTTCATACACATCTAAGTTTGTGTTAGAGTTTTAATATTTATAACATATGTTGGTATATAATACTTGGGTCCTTGTAAGCCTAACAATTAAAAGATCACTAGACTCTATAAAATAGAATCTCGTTCACTTAAATAAATTACAAGACTAAGATATCATAATGAATTTGAATACAATAAAATAATTCAAACACGATGACAAACAAAACTTATAAGATTATTAGATAAAATTTATTAAGTAATAGATAAAAATAAAGTATTCATTTATTTAATTTTAAAAAATATTTTAAATTTTTATGTTGATTATTGTAATTAACTATAAAACTATTTTAAATCATTTCATTTATTAATAACCTTATATTTAAAGTAAACTTTATTAATTTATTATTCCAGGCGTATATGAAATTTATTATTTTATAATATTTATAAAAAGTTCTATTTTTTTCTTTTGAAATTCCAGGCCCATTATTTTTGTATCATTTTCTTTATTTTTATTTGTTTTTGTGGTTCTTTTATTTGGTTTGAAGTTGTGCATGAAACTTTATAGTTAATTATTAACTATTTATAGTCCTCATGGCACATTAGGGGCCCAATATCGTTAAAATAAGTAACAAATTACAATAAAAAAATAACTCTAAAAGATCAACGCTTCATGGCGTTTTTGCTAAAAAAAAAAAAAGGCCTCATAGCGCACCATAGTTTTTGCTAAAAAAAGAGCCTCATAGCGCACCATATACTGCGGTTTAGAACGCGCTTTTAAACAATAACGTAAGCTGAACACCATAAAATTTCTTGAAGATAACATATATAAATAATTAAAATCCTATTATAATTTTAAAATATTATGCATATATAGTTGGATGTCCATAATCAAAATAGGTATGCATATATAAATAATGAAAATCCTCTGATAATTGATAAATATGATGAACATATAGTTGGATGTCCATAATCAAAATAGGTATGTACACCCATAAAATGTGATTATGAAGTGGTTGGATTCTTTCCTATGGTTGTGTTTAGTATATTGGATAAGACAACACAAGATGGTTACATCATAATATTATAATCTTGACTTAATGTTGTATTTTTTCGGCAAACGATGCGAACACGTATATTAAGGAAATTCTGAGTTTGTGCGAGACACAATTTCCTTAAGACAGATTTTCTCGTAAAGGACTGTCTCCCAGGATACGTCGGAAGAGTGTGACTTCGTCGTGCACTGAAAAAATCACCGGCGAACTTGAACGAGTATTTTCGAACACTTGAGAACTTTAGCAAAATTTAATGAATCTTTTCTACTGAGTTTCGAGGTCTATTTATAGGGAGCATACACCCATTCAAAGAGGTATACAACCCTTCGCTAACCTTCTTCGGTCCAAACAGAGGTGTCTGTTCGAACAGTCACCTTCGAACAGACATGTTTGGTGTCTGTTCGAACACACCCGTTTGGACAGTAGCCGTTGGCTTTTAAAATTTAAATATAAAATTTAAATTTTTCTAGGAAAAAATAATTAAATTTTTCGTAAGAGAAAATATAAACGGGGAGCAAAGCACGGGTTGATCAGGCCCGCTCATTTTCGGCTCACACACAAGTCGGCTGGATTTGCACCGCTCTGCGTGCGCGGGCGACATGTGTCATGTATAATGATGCCTAGTATTTTTAGATTATACAAAAACACAACCAGTTATAAGGTGCTTATATCCACTTGTTCCAACCAATGTGGGACAATTACTTTTCCATTTATTCTTATTTTTTCTCAAGAAGCCCAAATCTCATTCAAGCCCATAAATTAATTAAAAAGTCCAACAATCCCCCACATGAATGAGAGTTGTTCCCTTTTTCGGAGCTCATGTTCAGTGCTTGTTATACATAAGATAGTATGTGTTATCATTTGAACTTCCTCCTTGTAAAGTACGTTTAATTTACTAGTTGTTCAGTAGACGCGATGTCCTTGAACTGTCGTACTTTCTTGTGCAAATGAACCCACGTACAGTACACAAAAACCACTTCTCTTTGTTTAGTTCTCATGGTTTTGCTCGTTTTGACCATGAGCACGTCATGATTCTGCGAGGGTTTCTAAAGAACTAAGCCTTTTAAGTTCTCCTTTGAAGCGACCCCACTTTTCCCTAACATAGGTGACTTCTCACGTCGCGAGTATTTTATTAATACTCTATGATAGTCATTAAATCATCTAAGTATGCTAGCCTTCTACTTCGTCACTGTTCCTCCACAGGAATGAGCGGGGTTCTTCCCCCATATTGATTCTAAGTCCTAAAATTAGGTTGTCTCTTTGAACCTAGATTGTGGGATCTCTAGTCAAATAGGTTGGATTTTGATTCTTAGAACTTTTATACTTTAAGGCTTTTTAAAACCCATTCCGTTTGTCAATCTATAAATTGCATCTCTATTTAACCCCTTGGTTAGCGATCCGCAATGTTATCTTTCGATTTCACATGATCAATCGTGATAACCCCAATTGATAGCAATTGTATTATGGTATTATGTCGACGACATATGTGCCTCGACTTACCATTATACATACTACTCTGTACCCGTCCAATTGCAGATTGACCGTCGCAATGTATGCATATAGGCGGCACATGTTTTTCCCACTTTGGAATATCCTCCAAGAAATGGTGTAGCCATTCAGCTTCTTCTCCACATTTATCCAATGCAACGAACTCAGATTCCATAGTGGATCTCGCTATTACTGTTTTTTTCGAGGAGTCCACGACATAGCAGCTCCAACTAAGAGTAAACACATAGCCGCTTGTGCATTTTGAGTCTTTTATGTCAGATATCCAATTTGCATCCGTGTAGCCTTATAACACGGCATGATATCTACCATAGTCCCGAGTATACCTTATGTATCTCAAAACTCTAATTATTGTGGTCTAATGTTCCCCACTCGGATTGCTCGTATATTAACTTACTTACCGCATAAGCAAGGTCTGACCTAGTACAACTCATTAGATAGATCAGGCTTCGATAATCCGTGAGTATTCTACTTGAGAAATACTCTCACCGTGATTTTTAGAAAAGTGAATGCTTCTAATGGCGTTCTCGCAACGTCAGAATCCTTACTGAACTTGTCAAGAATTTTGTCTATGTAATGTGCTTGACTCAAAACAAGACCTTCATTTGTTCTTATGATTTTAATTCTTAAAATAACATCAGCAAGTCCCAGATCTTTCATGTCAATTTCGAATTTAACATGTTCTTGGTAGATTTAACTATTTTGTCATTACTACCAACAATGAGCATGTCGTCTACATACAGACATGAAATGACATAGTCATTATCCGTTTCTTTATAGTAGACACATTTATCGCACTCATTGATTATGAAACCAATAGTAATCGTTGCATGATCAAAAATTTTCGTGCCACTTCTTTGGGCTTGTTTCAAACCATACAATGACTTAATTAATTTACAGACTTTCTTTTCATTTCCCGGAGCACGGAAACCATCGGGTTGCTCCATATAGATTTCTTCATCTAAATCATCGTTTAAGAAAATCGTCTTAACATCGATTTGATGTACTTCCATTTCTTAAGGATGCAATAGCTAATATCATCCTTATTGAATTTATTCTCGTCACAGGAGAATAAGTATCAAAGTAATCTAAGTCTTCCCATTGATTGTATCCTTTGATAACAAGTCCGGCTTTATACTTATCAATCAAACCATTAGGTTTCATTTTTCTTTTATAAATCCATTTCGATCCTAATGGTTTACATCCATCTGGGAGATCAACTAATTCTCACGTATGATTCTGCAAAATAGAATTGATTTCACTCCTTATGGCTTCTTTCCATAAAGGTCCTTCAGTCGAGCTCACTGCTTCGTCTTAAGTCAGTGGTTCGTTTTTTAGCAGATATAAAACAAAATAATCTCCAAATATTTTCTCTATTCTTGCTTGCGTCGTCGTGGTTCCTCGTCAGGAAACGTGTTAGAATCCTCAATTTCTTCAGTTCGTTTAAATGAACTTGATCCATTGTTTAACTTCGAAGGAAATACATTTTCAAAGAAACACGCATTTCCATTATTGTGTTCTTGTGTATATCCGCAATTTTCGAATCATATACAAGAAAGCGATATGTTGTACTATTTTGTGCATATCCTATAAAAATGCAATCGACTGTTTAGGACCGATTTTTATTATTTTAGGTGTCGGTAAGACTACCTTTGCTAGACATCCCCACATTCGCAAATGTTGACAGGATGTCGTCTTTCCTTTCCATAATTTATATGGAGTTTATTTCCTTTCTTTCGAGGTATCCTATTTAAAAGGTAATTACTCGACAAGATGGCTTCACCCCACATGTTGTGTGGTAGGTCTGAACTTAACAACATCGCATTCATCATTTCCTTTAATGTGTGTTTTTTCCGAGTGATGTCTTCTACCATGTTGGCCTCGAGGTTCTTCTTAGGAAGTCGGCATTCGAATGATTTATGTCCGGTTCTGTTGCAGTTAATGCACTTCCCTTTGAATTTATACTTCGGTTTTGAGACACCGCCGATTGAACCAAACTTCTTTTTGCCTTTTTCAGCATGCTTGTTTTTCGAGTCGTGTCCTTGACCGTGTTCCATCATGTTGACTTTGGCTTTGTCGGACCTCGAGAGCTTCCTTTCGGAATTTCTGTTGTCGTCTTCAATTCGAAGTCTAACAATGAGGTCTTCTAAGGACACCTCCTTGCGTTTATGCTTGACATAGTTCTTAAAGTCCTTCCAACCCGGAGGTAACTTTTCAATGACCGCTGCCATTTGAAAAGATTAGCTCAACTTCATCTTTTCGACATTGATTTCATGCATGATCAACTGAATTTCCTGCACTTGACTGATAACAGTCTTCAAATCACCCATTTTATAATCGAGGAACCGTAGACAACAAATTTCTTTGAGCCGGCATCCTCTGATTTATATTTATGGTCTAATGATTCCCATAATTCCGCATGTTTCCATGCGTCAACCGCAGATTGAGTTTCGACATTAACATCACCTTCATGAATTTTTGGCGCAACTTCAGTGAGGAACCTCGTCAGGTAGAAATGCATATTTTGTTGCCATCGTTTGAACATCGTTGTTGTCCCGGAAAAAAAATTTTCGGCTCTCCATATGGCTGGCGGGAGGCATCGGTTGAACCGTGACAACTTTCTGTGTGGCAGAGGCATTCAGACGTAGTTAACAGTTTTCTGCGTTACCTTCAGTGTTCGCCATCGTTAGGATCAGTCTTAAGATTGTGGTATTTCTTCGGCAAACGATGCGAACACGTATATTAAGGAAATCCCGAGTATTTGCGAGACACAATTTCCTTAAGACTGATTTCCTCGTAAAGGACTCTTCCAGGATATGTCGGACGAGCGTGACTTCGTCGTACACTGAAGAAATCACCGGCGAACTTGAACGAGTATTTTCGAACACTTGAGAGCTTGAGCGAACTTTGAGTGAATCTTTTCTACTGAGTTTCGAGGTCTATTATAGGGAGCATACACCTATTCGACAACGATACAACTCTTCGCTGACCTTCTTCTGTCCAAACAGAGGTGTCTGTTCGAACAGTCACCTTCGAACAGACATGTCAGGTGTCTGTTCGAACACACCGTTTGAACAGTAGCCGTTGGCTTATAATTTAAATATAAAATTTAAATTTTCCTAGGAAAAAAGAATTAAATTTTCGTAAAAAAAAATACAAACCAGGAGCAAAGCACGGGTCGATCAGGCCCGCTCGTTGACGGTCCGACATTCGTCTGCGCAGATATTGCGCTCGCACACAAGTCGGCTGGATTTGCATCCCCTGCGCGCGCACGCGAGCGACATGTGTCATGTTTAATGATGCCTAGTATTTTTCGACTATACAAAAACACAACCATATATAAGTTGCTTACATCCACTTGTTCCAACCAAGGAGAGCTATCTTTTCCTAAGAAGCCCAAATTTCATTCAAGCCCATAAATTAATTAAAAGTCCTAACACTCACAACAATTTATGTTGTTCAGTTTCCAATAGGCACTACATTGTATATGATTAATAATCTTCTTTACATTCCAAGATAATAATAAAATAATATCATTAGGCTTGCCAATTACAAATCTACTCATGCCTAAATAAAAAGTGCAACGATTATTTGTAATTCATGTTCATTTCAACGGGTGTATTTCTTGCACTCTATAATCGAAATTGCAGACGAGCTAAGGCACGACTTCAAAGATTTCTCACCCCAAATAAAAACGAGCTTCCCCCCATAAAATTCCCATGTGTGTTTGATCAGGGGCGGATCTAGGGCTCGGGGGGCCACGGCCCCACCGATAATTTTCGGGATTTTTAGTACTATATATGTATATTTTATAAAACTTTGATAAATACCAACTTATATCCTCATTTATTAAGTTTATGCATGTAGTCTACTGGCAAAGTCTCAGCGTTTCAAGTTATTGGTCCTTGGTTCAACTTTATTCGACTCCTTTTTTATTTGTCCGCGTTCCCAGTTAAGCTGGTTGGGCTTGGGCTGCTCCATTTTAAAATGGATTCTTTTTAGTTCTCAACCAGCAATATACGGCGCATCTTTTTTGTTTTTATTCTTTTTTAGTTCTTTTGTTTTTTATCAATTTAAAAAGTGTCCCAACGTAATATATATATATATATATGTGATTAGGTGGGGTCCATAAATACTTCTCTCTTGCTTATTAATGACCAATCAATGTTTAACATCTGCGTTGGTACATGTAACGGAGATTCACTAGATAAAAGATCCCATTATTAATATTATCCTTTCTTTTCTTCATCATTAATCATTTTATCCGATGAACCGTCTCAATCTGTATACAGCACCAGATAAAATAAATATCGCGGCGCGTGAAGCTAACTTGCGCGTGATTCTCTTCTCGGCTCGGCAGGCACAAAAAAAATATCTGGCTATTCTTTGACCGAAGATATTTATGAAACCTCAGTCCGACATGGCACACCTACAGCTTTCACCTACACGTGTAAAAAGCGCCTCACATGTGGAGCCTTCTCTCTCTCTCTCTCTCTCTCTCTTTACTGTAGAGGATTTTTTCTCCGCTAAGGGCTCGGATTTTTTCTTACTTCCTTTGACCATTTCTAGGTTGTTTTTTGTCCCAGAGCTGAAATTGAAGGCGTTAACCCGGACATGGAAGGAATTACAGGCCCGGAGCATATTGATCGTCGCGGTGAGTCAACTACTAGCTCAGCCGCCTCAGCTATGACTGCCGTAAATGTAAAACAGGTATATATAGGAAATAATAGTGCCTTTGTTGATTTTTAAGTACGCCATGATAGCCATGAATAATGTGTTTTGTGCTGTGAATCTGATTGTTTGGTCAATTTTTTTCTTTTTCCTTTTTCGACGTTTGATCTTGTGCTTTAGTTGTCTGATTTTGGCATCTTATGTTGTCACTAGTTCTGTCAACGGAGTGGGTTCGGCTTGGATTTAAACGTTATCTTTGCTTTGGAGAATTTTATTTTTCCTCTGTTGTTGATTTGGAAATTTCGAAAGTGCATTTATCATAGTGGAAGGGATCATTCGTAGCAAACAATTGTTGCTAGTTTTTGGCACAACTGGAATTTAGCCGGTGAACACATTCTTTTGAATAACTTTGTTGGTACTACTTGGACATTAATACGTTTGAATACATGCGCTAATAATGAAGACAAGGAATCGTAAGAAACGTGTATGTTGTGTAAATTTATGCTCTTTGTCTTTCCATAGTTGATTAGCTACAATGAACAAGGATGCTCACTACGTCACTGTTACAGTAGTGATTAGCATTTCAAATGAGTTCAATAGATGCACCGTGCTTTACTACTAAGATTTTGAAGAAGCTGGTAGTTTTCGTTCTATCATTACGGTTTCCACGAACTAACTCCCTAAGAGTTAATTTCTTGTCCTCAAGACCGTTTTACAATTTACGTTCTCATCATTCATCACAATGATCTTGTTTGAAAATTACTTTCTATATTTGTCCAAGCATTTTAGTCACGTGCCTCCTTCGTGCAGGGCGGCCACAAAGCGTGGACAGATGAGAAACACAACTCATATCTTAATAATCTTGAAATGTCATTTGTTTCACAACTGAAACAATCCAAGGAACTGCCCGTAAGATCTAATGATCAGTGCCAGAGAAGCACTGGTCCTTGTCAAGACCCGTCTGAAGATACTATTAATGACTCAGATAAGGTCATAGGAACTCTCTTGTTTTATAATGAAGTGAAACTTGTGAATCTAAATTGGTGAAATTCATTTCGAAACTTGTTTTATTTCAGTTTACTATCTTGCGAAATGGCTGTTGGCTGAAGATTAAGTATCAAAGGAGATGTCCCTTTTATCGTACTTCAGCTTGTTCTTTCGCTTCTTGTAATGAGAGTAAAATCAGTTCCAAATCTAGGGATGTTCATTCCCCTTCTTTGGCCGATTCGCGCGACTTGAAAAGGCTTTTCCATACGGAGAAACGTGAGAAAGAGACTCCACATGGATTCTCAAAATCCTCAACGAAATTTTCCTCGAGTAGTGATCAGTGCACTAGAGGTAAGTAATTCGATCAAATCCTTTGACTTGATTTGATTATTTTTTTTATTTGAAAACCTCCGAGATGAAAACTTTGTAATTCTGTAGCGTCTCATGACATTCTTTTACATGCTTTTGATAGTATTTATATATTCGCAGAAGTTTCTCCCAACTTTCTCAGACTATGTAGTTTCTATTTGAAGATAACTTGAGAAAAGCTTAGTGAGGCCAAATTACTAAAGTAAGCCACTAACTATATCAGCTTTCGTCTTTGGCTCACTATGTTTGATAATTGCAAACTTATGTCACTAAGTAACTCTGATTTCTTTTGGGTCACCGTTGATTTTTCTGGCAAAAATCGCTGAAAATCCGACGTGGCCGATGACATGTCGGCAACCATGTTAGCGGCCTCGTCGAATTTCCGACGATTATCGCCGCAAAATTCAACGGTGACCCAAAAGAAATCAGATACATTACTTAGTGACCTAAGTTTGCAATTATGAAATTTAGTGACCTAAAAAACACTAGACCAATAGTTAGTGACCTAATTTAGTAATTTGGCCGCTTAGTGATAAGATGATAACTCCTTTTGTCATTATGTAATCTCTGTTTTTCTCCTGCTTTTGAGTACACTTCTGAGTGTGCATTCTTCGATACCGAAAAGAAAATTGCCTGTCATAGTTCTTCGTAAATACCTCAAGAATACATCAATTTCGATTCTAGCATGATTCAAACAAGGCGATAAATATTCATGATTATTTCTGTTTTGATTGTTATGGTACTTCCTACAAACAAGGTTAAGTCTGCTTCGGTGTTCCTGCAGAGGGTATGGGGCAAAATTTTATGGATGATGACATTTGCGATAAAACGACTACCGAGTTTCCAGTGAAAAGGTTTAGGACGGTTTCAGTTAATAACTCAACTGGGGATCATGTAAGGGTCTACTTTCAATCTGCTGCTTCTTTCGTATATTCAATCAACATATGATGCTGACATCTTTTTCTTTCTTCAGATTGTTCCTTCCCAGAAATCTTCTGTAACAGACACAAACTGAACAACAGCGATTCGACATATCCATTTGTGTCTGGAAATTTTGAGACAAGTCTTTTCAACTTCAAAATCGGTTTCCATTATTTTGGGGTTCTTCTGAAATTTCCCTGCCCTTCCATCAATGTCTTGCTGCCGCAGATTGACATCGTGCTAGGAGGAAGTTTTACTTTGGTAAGTTTTTTGTTAGTTTAAAAGTCGAGTTTTTGATTTAATATGGTAAATAGGATATATATGTTGTGCATGTATAGAGTTTGCTGTCTACCCTGGTTTTCTCTTCTGGGACGCCATGTAAATAAGTTCTTTCCCAATGTACGTTGATAATGCTGTTTATTTCAGTGTTTGTGATTTTATGAAATTGGCGTGTTACCCAAATGCATAAACATCCGTGTCTTGCTTGAAATTGCATTATTCTTGAGGTCAAGGTTCAATTCCACGAGATTCAATACAGATGAATCTGATAACAGAAATGTTAGAATTATCGTAGTCAAGGTTCAATTCCACCATCCTTCCTTAATTATCGTAGTCTGTGTAGACTCTGGACGATACACACAGGCCAGGAGGATTAATCCCGCCAAAAGTCAGGTCGTGGAGTCCTACTGGAAGCCTGATTTGTTCCATAGCCGCTAATGAAATTTATCACTTCAGACTTAACATGGTTAATGTGTATGCTTGTCCCATAGCCGACAATGAGATTCAGATCTCTTTAGACTGAACTTAGTCGAAGTACGAAGAACATAATTGTGCGGCATACATCCCGAAAGGAAAAAGATAATATATAAACAGATAAAGAATGTTTCCAAAGAAAGAATGTCATCCCATTCATCAAAACGGTTATTTACATAAGCCGAAAAGTTTAGAGGGGTCTCTCTGGTGTGAGATATAAATTGCCAGTAGAGACAAATGCTCACATGATAAGCATAACAGACTAAACGAGAAAGCAACAAGATCAAATATCGCAAAAGAGTCGAAACTAAACATGAAGTGATCCTCCCAAAGGAAGTCCTACATATTCTGCAAAGACAGAAGCCTCAACAACATATAGTAGTGTACCAACGTCCACCATATCAAGTAACAACAAAAAAACTCCGATCACTCGTCCACTGGCTGATTGACAATCTGATTTTCTTTCTCCTTTGATGATCCACATGTTCCTTGTTTTCTACAGCATCTCCACAAGATATACTCTGGTCCAGTGCATGTCATCAACCACCAGTGAATTCCATTCCATTTAACAAAGGTAATTTGTTAAAAGGAAATAATGCCATTTCAACACTTTTTAGCTGAATACATTGGGTTGTTAATATATTATTAAGCCAATAAAAAAAGCATGCTTCGGAGCCCACGTTCGAGAACCTTCGAGCTTATAAAGGGACTTGAACCCTTCTCATTATTCTCATCTCAGAATAGCCGCTCACTACTCAACTCTAACGAAACCCTAGTTTTTCTTATTCATTATTTTTCTCTGTGCTTTTTCATGATTCCGTGTGATCTTGCATCGATAGCTTGCTTTGTTAGATACTGATAGATGCTTCTTTACATGTCTTATGTAAAGATCTGATACTAGCTAAAGTCCAAATGTTGGGAGCTTTGATTTATCGTTAGATATGTTCAGGTTTTATGTTCTAGGGTTGCTTCTATCTTCGTATCTGAAAGATTTCATGTTTTATCATGGAATCAGAGCGATAAATTCCTGAATCCGCTCTTGAAACGGATTACGAAACCCTAGATCTAAGAACTATATCGCTATTAGGGCATTCTTTTTCTTTTTAAATCTTGTTCAGATACCCGTTTCTGGTTTAAATATGGAGTACGAAACCCTAGATATGAATATATAGATCCTTAGGGCTTGATATCATCTTCTTTCGTAAAATACGCACAAATTTGAGGTGCTTCCTCTACAGATACCGTGAAATCCAAAAAGGACACCGCAACTTGTGTCAATACTTGTGTGAATTCCTGAGAAGCAGTGCTGACAGTCTACAGCCCCTTAACAGGCAGCCAAGATACTATTATTCACTACAAAAGGACATAGTGATACCTCACTAACTCTCATCTCTGTTAACTGTTATTGTGAAGAATATCCAATCTCTCTATTTCGGCTGCTTATTATCTGCGCTCTCTAAGTATCTGCTGCATATTATATGTGACTTGAGGACTTCGTGTTCCTGTAAAATATGTCTCATTCGAATCCCCCACTTAGTGGTTCCGGTGATGCTAAAAAAATTAAGAATACACTGTTTTTAAATCCTCTCAACCTAGATGTGACTAATATAATCAATTTTAGTCTCATTGGGAGTGAAGCTATGCAACATGGCCGAACTTCATACTCCTAGTTCTTACTAGTAAGAAATAAAACTGATTTTATGCTTGAAACTATAGATTAACCATTAGATGTCAATTCTGGTAATGAATGGGAACCGTGTAATCCCTTGTTCTCACATGGCTGTTGAATTCATTATCTCCGGAACTTAGAATATGTTAACTATGCTAAACTTGCTTTCTAAGGTTTGGGATTCACTTGAAAAAACATTTAAAAAAGTGGATGGGTCCCGAGAATATTCTTTAAAACAAGAGATAGCTAATGCTAGGCAATAAAATGATTATGTCTCTGTTTGTTAAGTTACATCATTTGTGGGATGAAAATATGATGCCCTTATGTACTTCAAACCATGTACATGTGATGTATCTGCTCATAATTCTTATATAGAAAGTGAGCCAAGACTTATTGAGTTTTTAATGGGTTTGGATGATTCATTTCATGTTGTTAGAAGTTGATCCACAACATGGTGTTTTGCATGCTTTTAATAATGTTTGTATGGGAGAGTCGTATATGAATATAACATTTTTTCTGAAAATTTTGTTCTTTTCAAATAAGTGTTTTAACAAAGTAAATAATCCAAATCTTGTCTATAAACACTGTGGTGGAGGTCTTTTGATGGAAAAATATTTTAAGTTGGTTGGTTAACATGACTGGTTTAATAACAATTTAGGAAAGAATAACCAAACAAATACAAGAAACAACAAGAACAAAAACCAAAACAAATCCACTAATCAATTGGAAGTTAGAAATTCCAGTTCTAACCCAGTTATGACTAATATATCTATGGAATAATACAACAAGTTGATAAGTCTATTGGACTGTTCAGAATGACATATGAACAACCCGATGTAACCACATGTGTTGCTGCGAATTCGGTTTCTAAAAGTTCTGTTGGTAGTTGGATAGTTGATTCATGTGCAACAAATCATATTGTGTGCAACCTTGATGTTTTGAAAAACATTACTCAGATTTCTAATAGATATCTGAAAATTAAACTGCTAAATGGCTTAAAATTCCAGTTATATATGTTTGTGAGCTGACCTTGACATGTGTATTAAAACTTAAGGAAGTCCTAGTAGTGCATAAGTCTCATTGCAATTTAATGTTTATTTCGACTTGTTTATGACAATAGCTGCACTGTCTCATTTAAAGATTCTTGTGCTTTATACATGACTCTCAAACCTCAAGATTTATGGGGACCGGTAAGCTGGTTGAAGGACTTTATTGCATTCAAACAAGTCATAACATGAAAGGTGCGGTGCTTAATGTTGTATATAGCACAACTTAACGCAATATGTGGCATATGCTAATATTTCCTGGTGATCAAATAAACTTTTATATGATGAGGTTAAATGCTCTAGTCTTAAAAATCCTGAACCATGTGATGCATGTCATAGGGCTAAGCAAACCAAGAACCCATTTCCCTTAAGTGAAACTAAATCAGATTCTGTTTTTTATCTAGTTCAGTTAGATATTTGGGGACATTTTAGAATAGAGAATGATGAAAATAAACAATTTTTTAACTATTGTAGATGATTTTTCCCGAAGGTGTTGGGTATTTTTTTTCAAAATTCTAAGTCTGAAACTTTCCATAGCTTTGAAGCTTTCTTCAAACTAATAGGAAACTAGTTTGCAAAAAGAATCAAAGTTATCAGAACAGATAATGGTTTTGAATTTTTGAATTTGTTTTTCATAATTTTGTAAGCAAAAAAAAGGTTTAAGGCATCAAACTAGTTGTGTCTATACCCCAGAATGGTGTAGTAGAAAGAAACATAAATATTATTTGAATGTTGCTAGAACTTTATATTTTCAGTCAATGGTACCTTTACTGTCTTGGAAATAATGTGCTATGACTTCAGTATATTTGATAAATATGCTTCCCTCGTCTGGAAAATATCCATTTGAAGTACTGTTTGATTGCAAATCAGTTTATGCTCATCTAAAAGTTTTTGGATGCTTTGTTATGCAACCAATCTGACTAAGGAAATCAAATTTGATCAAAGGGCTGCAAACTCAATGATGCTAGGTTATTTTGAAAATAAAAAGGCTTATAAATTACTTGATTTAGAGAGCTTGAAATTTTTTCCTTGAAACAGTTTTTCCTTTTCCGCTTCACAGTAAATCACGATCTGAAAACTATCTACAAGATGATCGACCATTTTTTATTTTTGGATGATACTAATATTTTTTGGGGAGGGTTAATGATGATACATTTGTTGTACGAAATAGTTATGATTTATATGATGCCTAGATCTGCTGGGTACTAATAGTGGATCTGAAATCCCATATAATACTCTAACTCACATTAAGTTGCACGTGATTCTGATCATGAAATTCAGAATATAGATAACCATAATGTCAATGAACATAGTGAAGGTGACGAGAGTTCACTTGACATGCCCAGGATACAAGTAAAGTATCCTACTTATCTTAAGGATTACATTGCGATATGTCTAAGTGTTGCACTAAATGCCCAATAGGGAAATATGTTAATTATTCATTATCGAATTTAGATAATAAAAATTTGTGTGTAATTTAGATAAAACATGTGGACTGATTCCTTGCTCTATTGCGTGCTTTGAAAAATAGTGAATGAAAACCAACTATAGATTAGGAAATGCATGCTTTATGTGAAAATAATACTTGGGATGTTTGTAGAACTGCCTAGCAATAAGGAGCCACTAGGTTGTAAATGAGTATTTAAAATTAAGTACAATTCGGATAGACAATAGAGAGGTATAAGGCTCGTCTAGTTGCCAAAGTTTATAATCAACGGGAATGTATTGGTTTTCAAGAAACCTTTGGGCATGTTGTAAAAATGGTTAAATGTGTGTATATTGCTTTCTATCACTGTTAATAACACTTTTTTACATGATGACTTAGTTGAAGAAGTATATATGAGTTGACCTGAAGAATTTAATGATAAAGCTGATAAACGTGTTTTTAGATTAAAAAAGTCTTTGTATGGGTTAAGACAAGCCTCACAGAAACATAATCACTATGTGCAAAGTTTACATGGCTATTCAATGTTCTACAAAATTTCAGATGATAAATGTGTTTATATTCTTTGTATGGAGATTATTGTAGTGGGAAAGAGTAGCATGAAATTAAGAATCTAAAATATATGTTGAATATGGTATTAAGAATTTAGGGTTGTTGAAATACTTGGTATAGAAATTACTAGAACTGCTGATTCTTTTGTTTGGAAAGTATACTCTTGAGCTACAGAGTTTGGCATGTTGGGTTGTAAACCCAAATGCACACCTATGCAACATCTTAATTTAAATGCTAATGAATATGATAAACTGTTTGAAGATGTTGCTAAATTTCAAAGATTACTAGGTAGACTAAAATATGTTTGTAGCACTAGAATTGAAATTGGTTTGATGTACAGTGTGCCTTAGTCAATACATGCAATTTTTGAAAGAATCTCATTTCAGGTTGCTTCTCGTATTTTGAAATATTTAAAATAGTCTAGGGTCTAGTATTATTATCTCTAAAATTGAAAATTTTAATGTTTTTTGTGATTCTGATTGGGCTGTTTGTCCAGTCACTATATTGTATTTTAGCTGGTAATTTTTTGCTTTCATGGAAAAGCAAAAAGCAAAAAACAGTTTCTAAGTCTTCTGGTGAAGCTGAGTACATGACTATGGCCCAAACCTGCTGTGAGATTGTTTGGGTACTTGGTGTCTTTAAAGATTTTCGCATTAATAATAGAACTCCTGTTAATCTCTATTGTGACAATAAAGCCAAATTAGAGATAGAGGATAATCTCATCTTTTACGAAAGGACGAAGCATATTGAAATAGATTTAGTTCGACTATATATTGTTGATAAGGTTGTTTCTACACATTATGTGTCATCAAAGGATCGAATAGCTGATATTTTAATCAAGGCCCTTGGCAAAGAGGCGCATGTTCATTTTTGCAGATTGCTCGGAATGTTCGATATATTCTCGCCAAAAAGTGCGGGGAGTGTTGAAGGGCATAAATGTCATTGCAACACTTTTGTGCTGATTACATTGGGTTGTTAATAAATTATTAAGCCCGTAAAAAAGGCATGCTTCGAAGCCCGCGTTCGTGAACCTTCGAGCTTATAAAGGGACTTGAAAACCCTTCTCATATTCTCATCTCAGAACAACCGGTCACCACTCGTCTCAACGAACCCCTAGTTCTTCTTCTTCATTGTTACTCTATGTGCTTTTATTATGATTCCGTGTGTTTCACCTATAGCTTGCTTTATTAGATACCGATAGATGCTTCTTTACATGCCTTATGTAAAGATCTGTTACCTATTAAAGTCCAAATGCTTTGAGCCTTGATTTATCGTTAGATTTGTTCATATTTTATGTTCTCAGGTTGCTTGTATCTTCTCAGAAAGATTTCATGTTTTATCATAATTTCATGACTGACAAAAAGTATGTTTCAAATCTACGTAAGCCTCCACACAACGCATCTACACATTGGGTCAACATCAATTCCGTTTTTCAGCAAGTTCACTTTTGTCGCAAAATATTGTGTGAGACTTTTTTTTGTCTTTCAGGAAGATATCCCCATAAAACGCCATTGTGGTCCCGACACTCCGATTAAGTTCAGTGTGAATCGAATTTGAACCTCAAACTCGCCTATGAGACAACTACAGCTTCCAGCGGGACTAATCCTTCCCGGTTTTGTACCTTTATCCCAAAGACACATGGGATTGGAACCAATGACCTAGAGGTTGGAATACCAACCCAAACTATTGGGACAAGGACTTGCGACGTTATTCTTAGTCTTTATTTTGCTTACTTTATACAATTCAAAAATAAAAATTTTTATGGGGATAACATGAAATTTCGAAAACTGTTATAAAACTATTATAACTGGACAAGAATAGAAATATAAAATACTGGAATTGTAGAGAGATAATATTATTAATGTTTTCGATATGATTCAATACAAATACACCGGTCTATTTATAGTAGAAAAATTTCTACTATTTCATCTAACATTTACAACATTAAATACATCTTATCTTATCTTATCTCATCTCATCAACAATCAACTAATTTTTACAACATTAAAAACATCCACATATTATTATTTCATAATAATTTCAAAATACTCCCCCTTGGATGTTTTTTCAAAGAATTTGCCTCGTTAAAACCTTACTAGAAAAAACTCAGTGGGATAAAAACCTAGTGAAGGAAAAAGAGTACGTAATTCCTTTTGATACGCTTTCATTTGTTGCCTCATTAAAAACCTTATTGGGAAAACCACATGGGAAAAACCACAGTGAAGGGAAAAAAAGTGCAACGCATATTTTCTCCCCTTGATGATAACATCATTATAAATCTCGGAGTCTTCGAACTCCAATTGAATATACCAATTTCCTGAAAATAATTGGGGGAAGTGCTTTAGTAAATAAATATGCAAGATTGTCACTTGATCGCACTTGTTGTACATCAATATCCGCTTTAATATCTCGTTCCTTTAATTGGGCAATACATGCCGCATTATCTTCATATAAGATCGTTGGAAGTAATTTCTCATAAAGCAACACACAAGTCTGTTGGATATGCTCAATTATCGATCACAACCAAACACATTCTCGGATAGCTTCATGAAAAGCGAGAATTTCCGCATGGTTAGATGAAGTAGTTGTTAAAGTTTGTTTCAGTGACCGCCATGAAATAGTGGTTCCACCATATGTAAATAAATAACATGTTTGCGATTGAGCATTATATGGGTAAGACAAATAGTTAGCATCTGCATACCCAACTAAATTTGCTTTCGACTGATTAGAATAGAACAATGCCATATCAATTGTTCCCTTAAGGTATCAAAAAATCCGTTTAACTCCATCCAGTGTCTATGAGTCGGCGATGAACTATATCACGCCAATAGATTTACAACGAACGCTATATCAGGTCGCGTATGACTCGTAAGATACATCAGTGCTGCAATAGCAGTAAGATATTGTACTTCACCAAGTAGCTCTTCATCATTTTTGTGTGGTCTGAATGGATCTTTATTCACGTCTAAAGATCTAACAATCATTGGAGTATCCAGTGGATGAGATTCATCCATGTAAAATCTTTTCAATACTTTTTTCGTATAAGTCTCTTGATGTACAAATATTCCACTTTTCAAATATTCAATTTGCAGTCCAAGACAAAATTTTGTTTTTCCGAGATCTTTCATTTCAAACTCCCTTTTCAAACAATCAACAGCTTTGGTCAACTCTTCAGGAGTTCCAATTATATTGATATCATCAACATAGACTGCTATAATGACAAACTCATTTATACATCTTTTCATAAATATGCAGGGACAAGTTTGATCATTCCGATACCCTTCTTTTACTAAACATCACTTAGGCGATTCGCCCAGATTGCTTTAATCCATAAAGCGATTTATTCAACTTAACTGAGTACTCGTTTCTGGGCCCTGAAGTTTTATGCAACTGAAATCCCTCGGGAAGCTTCATATATATGTCACTTGCAAGTGTTCCATATAGATAAGCAGTGACGACATCCATAAGATGCATATCGAGACCTTCTCGTACTGCCAGACTTACTATATAACGAAAAGTAGTTGCATCCACCACAGGAAAATACGTCTCCTCATAATCAATACCTGGTCGTTGCAAAAAACCTTGCGCAACAAATCGTGCTTTGTATCTTACAATTTCGCCGTTTTTATTTCTCTTTCTAATAAAAACTCATTTATATCCAACCGGCTTTACATTTTCTGGTATACGGACTACAGGTCCGAAAACTTTTCATTTCTCAAGAGATTTCAATTCGGCCTCGATTGTATCTTTCCATTTTGGTCAATCATTTCTTTGTCTGCATTCTTAAACAGACTTTGGTTCATGATCCTCATTCTCATTAATCTCATTCATTTCATGTAGCGCTACGTTAAATGAGAATTTATCGTCAACGTTGACTTCGTCTCGATTTCATTCTCATTATCCTTTACGCCCATCGACTCTTCTCTAGTCGATAAATCCTTGGTTGACCATTCTTATTATTATTTGCTCCTTTTCTTTTCCGATGATTTTTATCTTTGGAACTCGATGGGCTACCACGCTTTAGTTGTGGCTTAGGCTCGATACTATGCTCTACAGGAACATCTACTTTTGCAGGAGCATTAACAGCTGATATATGTGACTTAATCACTCTTTGAAGGTCGGTAAAACTTTCTGGAGTTGATTAACTAAACTCTGTAAATGAATTATCTTTTGAACTTCTAGTTCACATTCTTTAGTTTGAGGATCATAATGATTTAGCGATAATTCATTCCTATTAACATTTCTCTCCAGATGTTTCTTTCTCCCCCTAATGTCGGAAATTTCAATTCATCAAAATGACAGTCGAAAAATCTAGCCGTAAATAAATCTCCAGTTAGAGGTTCCAAATACTTTATTATCGTTGGAGATTCATATCCGACATATATTCCCAATCTCCTTTGAGGTCCCATCTTTGTTCGTTGTGGTGGAGCAACTGGAACATATAATGCACATCCAAAATTCCTAGATGGGAAATATCTGGTTCCTGACCATGAACCATTTGTAATGGGGATACATCATTATAACTTGTTGGCTTGATGCGGATTAATGTTGCTGCATGCAATATAGCATGTCCCCAACAAGACGAGGAAGATTCGACTTCATCAATAATGGTCTTGCAATTAATTGCAAGCGCTTAATCAACGATTCTGCAAGACCGTTTTGCGTATGAACATGTGGCACGGGATGCTCAACATCAATTCCGATAGACATACAATAATCATTAAATACATTGGAAGTAAATTCAGCAGCATTATCAAGGCGTATTTTCTTTATCGGATAATCTGGAAAATGTGCTCTTAGTCGGATCATTTGCGCAAGCAATCTCGCAAATGCCATGTTGTGTTTGATAGCAAACATAAATGAGACCATCTAGTCGATACACTAATTAATACCATGAAATACCTAAATGGTCCATGATGGATGTATCGGTCCGCAAATATCACCATGTATACGCTCCAAAAATGTTATGGATTCATTTTTTATTTTTGCTGGTGATGGCCGAATAATTAACTTCCCTTTAGAGCAAGCGACACATGATACTTTGAAGAATCATCTGGTTCCTCATTAAATGCCCACTAGAATTCTCAATTTTTTTCCGCATCATAATTGCACCGGGATGGTCAAACCGGTCATGCCAAACATTAAATGTACTGTCATTAGTAAAGTTCTAATTTACGATAGCATACGATTCGATTGTTCTAAGATATGTGTAATACAACCCAGAGTCAAAGGAAGGTAATGTTTCTATAATACTTTTATCATTAGAAACCCCCTTTGTAATTTGCAAATATTCAACATCTGCTTTTTGTGCAGTCTCAACATGATATCCATTATGTCGAATAGCATTAAAGCTCAATAAATTTCTTTGAGACTTAGGAGAATATAAGGTATTTTCAGTTATCAGCCTTGGTTCCTCTTGGTAGTAAAATGTTAGCTCTTCCGGAGCCTTTAATTATATTTGTGCTACCCGATATTGTAACACTTGTTTCTTTCATTTCAAGATGATCGAAATATTTCTTATTCTTCATAATCGTATGAGTCGTTGCACAGTCTGCAAGACATAATTCTCCATTGCATATGTTCGTTTCCATCAGAGAAATTCCTTTATAAACAAACACATAATAATCATTATTAAAATAAACAGTTCACAAGAAAACATATAACTTAATAAAACATTTCAAACGATACATAATAAATCACACAATAATAAAGCATACAATACACACAATAATAAAGCACACGATAGTTATACATAGTAGATCAGTTTTCTTCAGGAAAAACTAGAAATCCGCAGTTTCGAAATGTGTATTTTCATCTTTTGTCCCATAAGCAGAGGTCAATTCACTTTGAACAAAATTCGTTTCAAATCTCTTTTCTTTGCCCTTATTTTGTTGATATAATTCAACCAAATGTTTGGGCGTACGACAGTTACGTGACCAATGGCCCGAACCACCGCAACGATAGCATTGCTCATCGTTGTTCTTTTGTTCAGTGTACCTCTTTTCATCATTATTTTCGTAATTTTTCCTCTTTTGAGGAAAATTCTGATGACCGCCACGATTGCTATGACAACCACCACGGAAATGCTGATAACCACCACCGTAATTTCCTCGGCCACGTCCACGGCCTTGACCACGACCTTGACCACGGCCACGTCCACGACCGCGATGTCCACCACGACCACGTCCTCGATCATTGCTTCGACTATTATCATTATTACATTTGACTGCATTCGCTTCAGGGATTGCAGTAGAACCAGTCGGTCGAGATTCGTGGTTTTTCATCAACAATTCATTGTTTTGTTCAACCAACAATAAACAAGAGATTAAATTTGAATGCTTTTTAAATCTCATCTCCCTATATTGTTGTTGTAATATCATATTTGATGGATGAAAAATACTGAATGTTTTCTCCAGCATACTGTCTTCGGTGGCTGTTTCTCCACACAATTTCAGTGTGGCAGTCATCTTATGAACAACCGAGTTATATTCATTTACGGATTTAAAATCTTGTAATCTTAAATGCATATATTCATACATTGCCTTTGGGTGGATAACAATTGTCAGGTGGTCAATTGATCTTTCAAAATTTTCCACAATTCAGCGGGATCTTGTTCATAAAAGTATTCATCTCTCAGATCCGCGTGAATGTGGTGGCGAAGAACTATCAAAGCCCTTGCCTTATTCTGAGTGCTTTTGTTTTTTACAGTATCAGTGGTGTCACCTGCACCCGTTGTGGTTTTTGGGTCGACAATAGTGTAACCCAAACTTTTGCTCTTAGATGAATCTCCGCGTCTAGTGCCCAAGATAAATAATTCTTTCCTGAGATGTCAAGAGAACCAAACTCGAAGCTTTGCAAATTCGTCATACTATCATAAAATACAAAACATGTTTTAATACTCAAATCATAAAGTATAAAACAAATATACAATGTGAATAACATTCATATTTTCAATATCAATACATGTTTATCGTAAAAAGAAAACACTTTAAAGAATAATTACAATTAATCTTATTTTGTAAAAATGCTTACTAAAAATAAAGTCCACATCCCGATGAGTGCCATCGTAAAAATAATAGTAGTTAAGAGATCAATCATCATGTAGAGCGATATCTTTCTATAACAAAATATATTTCATAAGAAACATATATTATAACATTAAAAAATATCATAATTAATCACTCTCGTGAAATCTTTGTAAAAACATAATCCATATATAGATAATTATCGTCGTGAGTAGAGTAAGAATCATGAGATTAATCATCGTATATAGCAACATCCTTCAAAATATAAAATATATTTTGGTAATCATAATAATGAAAAATATTACAATTAATAACTATATTTTTGAAACAACTGTAAAAATATTATCCACCACCCAATAAGCATCACAGTAAATAAAGTAAGAAGTGCAAGATTCATCTTTGTATAAAACGACATGATTCTATAATAAGAAAATCATAATAGTCAGATATGGATAAAATATATGTATTTATTCTTAATAAAATAAATTTAATATCTCCCAGTGGTAATAAAATTTGTCCATCCGTATAGTCCAAAATTAATTCAAAATATATATGATATATACTTGAGATATCAATAAAATAAATAATATTAAATCGCTCTTTTCAAAATCTCGTCAAAAATAAAATTCCACTCGCCACCACTGGGATTCGAAATCTGGACCTCACATCACTTGTAGTGACGATGTTCCGCGAAACCACTCGGGCTAAGGCGTTTTAGTGGTATATATGTTATATTTATATAATTTTAATTGTTCGTAACATAAGTGTATGAGTGTTATAAATAAACTCACCGTACACAAAATAAAATTACCATACCTCGATTATAGTTGTATAAGATCTTGTCCGGAGGTTGATCGTTGCCGGAGAGCGCTCGTGCTGATAATGTGTTATAAAACAATTATAACTGGATAAGAACAGAAATATAAAATACTGGAATCGTAGAGAGATAATATTATTGATGTTTTCGATATGATTCAATACTAATACATCAGTCTATTTATAGTAGAAAAATTTATACTATTTCATCTAACATTTACAACATTAAATACATCTTATCTTATCTTATCTCATCTCATCTCATCAACAATCAACTAACTTTTACAATATTAAAAACATCCCCATATTATTATTTCATTATAATTTCATAATAAAAACTTTGTTTTAATGGAGTATTTGTTATATTTATCCCCAACAAACATAATGACACGGTTTGGCCGGCCGAATTACGGCTTTGTTGACCTGGACGGTGGTGAACTTTCAAACCTTCTCTCTCAAGCGATTGGCGATTGACGACTTGCTTTATTTTATTTTATCGAAGATGATCGTATTTGATCTTATTTCTCAAAGCAGCAGTTCATACTAAAAACAAGAAAGATAAGAAAATACAAACCTAACACTTGTTGTAACCAACGACATAGAAATGGAGCTAAAGCCAGGCCTCTCCGCCCTCGTCACCGGTGGCGCTTCCGGCATCGGCCGAGCAATCGCATTAGCTCTTGCGCAGAGAGGAGTTTTCGTCACCGTCGTGGATTTCTCGGAAGAACGAGGAAAGCAAGTCGCGTTGTTAGCCGAGAAGGAACTTTCCAACTTCCATTCGAAGCTTGATTTTTCGCCGGCGATCTTCGTCAGATGTGACGTTTCCAATAAAAGTAAGCTAACTCTAAAGTAAACCACGCGCTTCACGTTCGTTCCTTTTCATGTCTGTCAGTGTTACGTTGTACGTGTTTGCAGAGGTGTAAAATGACTGCGTGAGCTGAAGGATCTATTTTGAAGAGCTTGATTCACATATATTTATATTTTTTCCCAATCATGGATAACAGTGTTTGAATTTGTCTAATTAATGGTATTGTGTATGACGATTAGAGAGCCATGTTTGAATTTATATGATCCATTTAGTGTCACAGGCCTTGGGTTTCTATGTTGGTTAACGTGAGTTCTTATTGTGTTCTGATTCTTGTTGAATTGAATATTTTGTGTTTCATATTGAATTAAATATTCCTGGAGCCCTAAAATATTAGGGAGTGTACTTAGGCTTGTAGTCTAGCAGTTTGATTTGTTATTAGCAGTTAAATTGGTGTTTCATGTTATATTGTTCCGAAAATAAATTTCTTGGTCGGTCGGTATATTGAACAAACAGAGATACATATGGATCATATGGATATTCGAAAACACTGGTGAGACACCATGAAAGGAAGAAGATATGAAATTTTTCTGATGTCAGTGATTTTATTTTTTTATTTTTTTGTGTCATAGATGAACTGAAAGCAGCATTTGATAAGCATTTTGAGACATTTGGAGGATTGGATATCTGCGTTAATAGTGCTGGGATAAAAAATCCAGTCATATTTGATAAGGATGAAAGCGATGGTTTCAAATCGTGGAGAAGAGCTGTTGACGTGAACTTTGTTGCAGTTATCGACTCCACTCGCCACGCGGTATTGTTTCGTATCTGCTTTATCTAAGATGAACTATTTTTCTTTCTATGATTCAGTGAGATTTTTGCAAATAGAGTATGTTTAGATGGTGCAAAAGTGGAGTTCTGGTTGATTATTTTAATTAATATTTGTGTTCTAGTTTTACATGATCTGAGGGAAATGTTGTGAAGTTATCTGGAAGATAGTATGTTTTATTTTACATTTTAACTGATATTGGGACTTTGCTCGTAATTTTTGAGAAGCAACATTGATCGGGTGTATGGTACAGATTCGTGCGATGGAGGAACGTAAGAGAGGTGGTGTGATTATTAATTTGGGCTCAGCTTCAGGGTTGTATCCAATGTATGCTGATCCAATATACTCCGGCTCAAAAGGTTTTGTTATCTGGAAATATCCTTTTAATCGGATTTTCTTGTTATAGAGTTAATTCTTAGAGTTGATATTGCCTTTCTATACACTTTGTAAGTATTCTGTTCTGATTGGTGAATTCATTTTGCAGGGGGAGTGGTATTATTTACTAGATCACTTGCTTTATATAAGCGTAAAGGAATTCGTGTCAATGTTCTATGTCCTGAGGTACCTGATTCTTATGTGTTTAACCTTTGTGTTTTTCTTTCACGTGAGACGTAGAGCGGTAAGGCTTAATCATTTGATAAGAGTTTAGGGAAATAGCTTAAATATAACTCAATCAGTCACTTATAAGCCTACTTTTCATTATATGACAAAAATAGTTCATTCCCCACGAATAGATGTTGTAAATTGCTCATATGGTTTCCATTTTTCAGTTTGTTGAAACTGATTTGGGGAACGAGATAGATCCTAAGTTTGTCGCTATGATGGGGGGCTTCTTGCCCATGGAAATGGTGCTGAAAGGTTGTGACTCCTTTAATTAATATCATAAGAAATGTTAATTTAGTTGTGTTTCTACTCATCATTCTTAGTCATTTGTAAGCTCATTAGACGTGTGATTTGTATTCCAAATGGGCACACGATTACATAACATTCTTAAGTATAAATTATTTGCGGACGCTAACTTAATAATTGATATTTATCCTTGTCACATGGCCTATCAACGATGTTCTGAATAGAAACTAGGAAACGAATTCAATGAACTTGTTTATTCATCTTTTATTCGATTAATCTGCTTATTCATTATACTGTTCTTTACGCGCTGCTGCATAATCCCTTTGACCTACATTTGGCTTAAAGTACAACAGTCATTAGTTTCACTGAAATATGTGAACATTGAAGTAGAAATTTACTCATGAATCATTACACAATTTTCTACTTATCATAATACTGTCAATCCAAATTGTTTTCTGAAAGGGTTTTATTAGTGTCGCTTGATGATCTTCTAATGTCAAACTGATACAGGCGTCTTTGAGCTGATTTCTGATGAAACTAAAGCTGGCGCCTGCTTGTGGATATCTAACAGAAGGGGTTTAGAGTATTGGCCAACTCCTGCAGAAGAAGAAAAATATCGTGTCCGCCCCAAGACTTCATTGAAATCCCCTGCTGTGGCCCCTGTTGAGATTCAGGTTCCTGAAAGTTTTGAAAAGATGTAAGTAAAGGATGCATGAAGAGCTCCATCACCGAAATTTGTTTGCCGTATTCCCCCTAAAACTCTTTTGACTGGCCATTTTCTGTTTTTCTTTAGAGTTGTTCATACTCTGAGTCACAACTTCCGAAGCGCAACCAGTGTAGTGAGGGCACCATTGCAACTGCCGCTTAAACCTGATCATGTCCTTCTGAAAGTCATCTATGCTGGGGTTAATGCTAGTGACGTGAGTTTGTTTCTCGTGCTAGTTATTGCTATTCGTTTTCCATGTTTTGATTTCTGTTTGATTTTTCTAATGGAAGTTATATTAATCAGAAATGTCACGTAAAGCTATGTCTTGATTCAGTATTTTCTATCCCTGTGACCCTTGTTGTTCTTGTTTACGGACTACATTTCCTAACAGGTTAATTTCAGCTCTGGAAGATACTTCTCTGGAGGCGGCAACAATGTTGCTTCCCTCCTTCCATTTGATGCTGGGTTTGAGGTTACGAACCTTCCTGTGGCCTTTTTGTTGTTTCTCATTCGTATGACCATAATTTAGGAGCACCACAAATCCGACATTTATTCTGGAACATTATGTTATTCATCTATCAAATATATTAAATAAAAAGAAACCCGAGTGTTAAAATTTGGATGCGGCTCTGAAACCTCCACATAATCCTTAGCCAGATCCTTGTGACATTCTGGTGTTTTTTGTGTCTCAATTCAACGCGCCTTTCATCTGATAGAACTCTGCTGGCAAGTAGTTGTTGTATATGCAAAATTTTCATATGAATAGCGGAGTTCTAAAGCAGCATTTGAACATCACCAATACTTCTTCAGGCTGTAGGAATAGTTGCAGCCATTGGAGATTCAGTAAGACACGTAAAAGTTGGTACTCCAGCTGCAGTAATGACGTATGGAAGTTATGCTGAATTCTCAATGGTACAAATGAAGTTTCAGTATTTATGTTTTTTACTTTTTTTACTTCAACTTTTTATGATAGAAGTCTCTTTTAATTTTAGGTGCCCGCAAAGCATATCCTTCCCGTGGCAAGACCGGACCCAGAAGTAGTAGCTATGCTCACATCTGGTCTTACAGCATCTATTGCTCTGGAAAAGGTATCTCTCTCCTCTCTTCAGAATCCGTGTTGAAATACAATTTAGCTGTACACATGCGTTTGCGTGAGCGTTTGAAAGTTCTCAGAATTCAGAGGCTATGTTATTTCATCTGAGGACTATTCAGCTAATGTCCTGTTGTTCATTTATTTTTTTTTTCTTTTTTAATATCATAGGCAGCACAAATGGACTCGGGAAAATCTGTTCTTGTCACCGCAGCTGCTGGAGGGACAGGGCAGTTTGCTGTCCAGGTCTGTTGGTTAATTTTTCAGCTAGAAATTTTTGAGATTCATGGGATGTTTTGTTGGCCTTGTTTCTGTAATAAATCAGTTTAAACATTTTGCCTTCTGTACCCTGTCTTATAAAATATGCTCCCTATTTTCTCTGGAATGTGAAAAAACCTGGACCGCGTTGATACAGTTGGCGAAGCTAGCTGGTAATAAGGTCATTGCTACCTGTGGAGGCAAGGACAAGGCCGCACTTCTGACGGATTTGGGAGTGGATCGAGTCATTGACTATAAAACCGAAAATATCAAATCTGTAAGGAAGTTTAATAACATCGGTCTCTTATTACTCGTGATTGGGTATCATAAGCCGTTAGGAATTCTCCTGAGGGATCATTTTTTCTAAATGTTAAATTTATGTGGAAAAGATCCACAAGTACTTCATGGGAAATGACCAGCTTTTGAATGCGTATTCCTGAAATTCAAACGTACATTGTTTTTCGTACTATTAAGGGGAGAGCGCATAACTTTGTTTCTTGGACAAGAATTGTTCATATCATATAGTCAACCCTCAGTATAACAAAAACATGATACTCGTTTGAGTTTCAATAAATTTCATAAATATCTTGTTAGTTTTGGAAAATATTAAATGATTTTGCAGAATAGTGTCTACTTGATGATGGTGCCTCTTCTTCCACTCCACTCAATGGGGCAACATTTGACATTTTACTCTTGATTGTCATTTCAGTCTTCACTGTATTTCAATAATTCTTATTCCAGGTTCTAAAGAAAGAATTCCCCAAAGGTGTAGATATTGTATACGAGTCTGTAGGTGGCGAAATGTTTGATATATGTTTGAATGCCTTGGCTACCTATGGGCGTCTCGTTGTAATCGGGATGATTTCTCAGGTATGATATACTTATCCAGATACGTATTTCTACATCCTTCATGACTAAATACTTCTCACGAGATCTTTCTGCTCATATATTTCATGTCTTTTTAATCAATTTTCTAGCACGTTACATCAAAACTTTTGTCTGCTTCTAGTATCAAGGAGACGAGGGGTGGAAACCGCGAAACTACACTGGGTTGTGCGAAAAAATCCTTGCAAAGAGTCAGACAGTAGTAAGAGATTCGATCCCCACGATTAACTACTAGTAATTAATTTGTATACGTTCTCATTATTGATAGCTGAATTTCGAATTATTACAGCATCGAATTGTTCATCTCATTTACGCTTGGGTTCATATGTTTTCTTAGGCTGGCTTCTTCTTGGTGCAATATGCCCAGCACTGGCAACAGCATTTAGATAAGCTGATGAATCTTTACACCTCAGGAAAGCTTAAGGTAGATGAAATCTGCTTTGGTCTTATTTATTTATTTATTTTCTGGGGATGTTAATGACTAGCATATGCATGCATTTCCTTTTTACTGTGACAAAGGTTGCCTTGGACCCGAAACAGTTCAATGGAGTTGGATTCGTTGCTGATGCAGTTGACTATCTCCATTCAGGCAAGAGTGTTGGAAAGGTATAACCTCATATGCCTTGAAATAATATGTTTACTCGTTGATTTAAAAATATATGTTATTACAATTTGAAAGACAACTTCAGGTGGTTGTCTGCATTGATCCTGCGTTCGGCAACTTAGCCTCAAAGTTATAATAAGAAAAAGGGTATCGGATGGTCAGGTTTGCTTCCTCTTTCTTACAAGAAGTTATATAATTTTCATCCGGGATTGAGAAATAAAATTCTGTTGTATATGGAGACAGAAAAGTTATGCCAACCCACAATTAATAAATTGTAGAATGACAGATCAAATGTTTCTTGGCCTAATTAGGTTTCAGGCCTCATTAACATATTTTCATTAGAGTTCATGCCCCAAATATTTTTAAAATAGAGATAATGACTCATTTAAAGTTTGCCTAAGAGTTAAGGACCCATTTGCATTGAAAAGACCCATTTACCCCTCTTTGTTGCGAAAATTACACACGATTGCCATCATCTCTCCCAAACGATTGAACCAAAAATCATGTTCGATCAAAGCCAAAAATTACGTTCGAAATTCGGCTCAATCTCGACGTTAATGACCGAATAATGTTAAATCGACGACAATTTCTCATGGGTGTTAATAATCAACGAAAAATTCTGAAGTTTATAATGGAATAATGTGTTAAAATGCAATTTAAAAATCTCATTGAAAAATGAGAAAATATGGATTTTAATGTCAGAATAAGGTGAAATTGATCATGGGTCTTAATAATCAACGAGAATTATTGATGTTAATCGTGGAAGATTGAAGAATTTTGATGTGAGCTATGATTAAAGCATTTGAACGCTCGTGGGTAACACTTCGTGCATTTTGGGTAACACTTCATGCCTTCTGGATGACACTTCCTGGGTAACAAGCAAGAGACTAAGGAATAGATCGAAAACCACCGAAGACACCCAAAAATCAATGAAGCCGCTCGGATCTCCGACGTTAGTGACCGAATAAGGTTAAGTCGGCCGCAATTTCTCATAAATTTTCATAATCAACGAATTTTTTTGAAATTTATAATGAAATAATACTTCAAACTCAATTTGTGGGTGAAATCTCTACTTTAATGCCCGAATAATGTGAAATCGACTCAATTTGTCCATGGGTCTTAGTAATCGACGAGAATTTTTTATGTGAATCATGGAATAACGAAGAAGTTGCATGCGACCAAAGATTGAAACGTATTCTAAGTAACATGCTACCTGCGTAACACTTCCTACAACAGTTATAACACATGTCTTGTCGTACATAACAAATATTGCTACAATAATAACATATCCTTGAAAAAATGAAACACTTTATTTATTTTCAATAACACATTTTATACACAAGCAATGGATGGCGATGAATGTTACGAAAACCGCCAACGACACTGAAAAACAGCTAAAACCGATGAAACTCAATGTTATTGGATGAATAAGGTTAAATCGAGATCAATTTCTCATGGGTCTTAATAATAATGGAAAATTATTGATGTTTGTACCGAAATAATACTTCAAATAAATTGGAAAATCTCGGGGTGAAACCTCAACTTTAATGAGTCTTAATAATGTACGAAAATTATTGATGTTAATCATGTAATAATGCGAAAATTAGCTTTCTCCAAAATTGAAGTGTTTTCGAGCGTAATAACACTTTATGCACTTATTATAACACATATATATCAAAAGAAAACACTTAATTTAGAACATTCTAGAAGATTCTAAATTGTCAGAGAAAATTAACATGATAATCACTAAATATTACCATATTGCCTGCAATTAATACCACATGTCTGATAAACAATAACAATATGAATACAATTTATAACACATTTTGTAGATATTGGTACTATATACTAGCTTCTCAGTACCACATTACTAATTCGATTAATTTTGTTCATAAATGCAATTTTTTTCGGATGTACAAGATTGACATTCATGGAAATAGATAATATGATGAAGCTAAACCACCAAATTCCTTTACAAGTCACGTTATGCGAATGTTGATGTAGAAAGTACAATGTTGGAGTCATTAGTCATGTAAACATATACTCTTTCTATCCTAAACATAGACTATATCTATATATGAACATAACTTTACGAATTTCATCACAAACTTGTTCAAAGTTCAACATTAAATCATGAGTAACATTTTATAGACCATATTCCCTAAATCCTAAGCTCCGAACTCTAAACCATAGGCCCCGAACCCTAAATCCTAAACCATAAACTCGAAACCCGAAACCCTAAAAAAATTTATTATTGCATCCTATAAATCACAAGTTGTACATTATATTACCAAATTTTTGTATTGTAAGTCCTTAATCGTAACCCCGAAACCGTAAACCCTAAATCTAAACATAAACCTGGAAACTCTGGCACGTAAACTGCCATTTGTAACAAATCACTCATTCCGGATGACACTTAATCACTTACTGGTAACACGTAATTCCTTACTAGTACCATTTTGCGTATGTTTAGGTAAGTAGCTGGATATTGAAATCAATGGTCATCTAAACATGTAGTCCTTCATTGTCAAACATAAAACATTATGAATTTCATCACAAATGCATTCAAAGTTCAATATTAAATCACGAATACCATATATTATGATGCGAATGAGATAATAGCCTATGTTTTCTCACAAATGACTATGTTTACATGGCTAACAACCTCAAAATCCGACTGCTAACATTAACATTCAAAGAACGTTTTTTTTTTAAGGAGTTTAGTGATTTAACATAATCAAATCTTATATTTTCATGAGAGACAATCTTATACATCCGGAAGAAAATACATTTATGAACAAAATTAATCGAATTAATATTGTAGTACTGAGAACATATTTATGCGGTACCAGTATCGACAAATGTGTTAAAAATGGAGATCGTCTTGTTATTTCGAATCAGACATGTGGTATTATTTGTAGGTAATGTGGTAATATGCCCTGTCAATCCAGAAATTTCTAGAATGTTCTTAATGAAGTGTTTTCTTTTATGTACATGAGTTATATTTATTGTCGAAAGTGTTACTCAGTTCGAAAATGTTTAAGGTTCATTATATTTGTCAATAATTCTCGTTGATCTTTAAGGCTTATGATAAATTTGAGTTGATTTAACATTATTCAGCTAATTCGCCTGTTTTTTGAACGGGATTTTAGAATTGGGATTAATGCAATATTCCATTATAAACTTCTTAAGATCCAAATTGAAGTCGATTTAACCTTGTTCGGTCACTAATGTCGGAGATGCCAACAGTTTCAACGTTTTGTTGGTGTTATCGGCAGTTTTCGATCTATTCCTATTGTCCGCATACTTGTTATCTGGGAAGTGGTACCCAAAATGTAGGAATTGTTACCCAAAATACAAGAAATGTTATCCAACAAGTGCATCACTCGAAAATTTTCCGGCGATTTCATTTTCAATTTGTTAATCCTGAACGAGGAACGATGAAGCCAACAGGGTGCCGCAACATAATAGCCAGGCTATGCGGCACTCGAATTTATGCATAGAAGCTGCAATTTTGGTCGAAAATATTATTCAATTTACAATTATTTTCCTTATTTGCGTCAAGAATTTCGAAAATTTCACATCCCAAATCTTACATTTGATGACGTAAAGATCAGAAAAAACCAACGAGGGCACATCGAATTTGATTTGGTACATGGAGGATGCTCATGCGAATGAATATGAAATATACAGTAAATTTCGATCGTCGAAAGTCAATTTTAGTCTATTGATACCATTTATTAACCATACATGATTACAATATTGACATCTAGTGACACTTCATATATTAATGTGATAACAAAATACCGCAAGATAATAACATAAAAGCAACTTTCGATACCTCCTCCTGTAAAATATTTTGTAAGGGTATTTTGGTTCGTTCGAGTTTGGGTCCTTTATCATAAGTTTTCAGCGAAATAGGTCTTTAAAATTCTTTTTTTCCTTGACAGGGTCTGAATCCTATTTCAGAAACTTTTTAGGGTCTGATACATAATTGCCCCACGTTTCTTTACTGCTTTTTCTAGTATTTTTCTTTATTATTTTGCATAATAGGATATTATTTTACGTTTCATTCAATTAATCCGGTTGCCCTCTGGCTAAATCTCTGGTTTATAACTGTTATAAAATATTTATTTTATATGTATATATAAATTATTTATTATTATTCTAAGTATGATTTTACATGAATAGGTAGATTATATTATGTGAAATATAGTTTAATTTATATGTTATGTAAAATGCAGAGATATAATATTAGCTTTTTGAAATTTTATAAATGTGTGTATATCGAATGAAACTTACATGCCTATTTATGGGCAAAATTTCAACTACTATATCAATTAAAATGATGGCTTACGTACTCTACCTATTTTAATTATTAGATGGATATCCACTCTATACATTTATAATTAATTTTTTTGACTCACACTTATAATGTTTATAAGTATATATAATTCATCAAATTGGGTGTCCATTTGAAGAATATATCTTTTAATATGGTGATATTAGGTTTTACGGTTAAAAATCGTATTAGAAAAAACTCAGTGAGATAAAAGACCTAAGGAAAAAGAGGGCAACGGATATTATTTCTCAAAGAGATGCAATAGTGGTAAAACGACCATTATCTTGCTTGCCAACATATCCGAATATCATACTCTTTCTTTCAGGCCTATCAACTGATATTTTGCTTATGCAAACATTACTCAAGACCTTTGAACCTCGAAGTCCAGTTAAATATACAAGTTCTCAAATATCCTTGGAGGAAATGTTTTGAATAAATCTGCAACATTGTTACTTTATCGAACTTGTTGTACGTCAATTTTATAGGTCTCTGAAGATAATGTGTATGGAAGAACTTGAGCGACACATGTTTGGTTATATCGCCTTTTTTATGTACCCTTCATTTAATGGAACGATACAAGATGCAATATCTTCATATAATGTGTAGGATCAAGCTTCAGAAAGATAATACACAATTATCTTGGATAGGTTGAATAACCGATCTTAACCGAACGCACTCGACACTACGGTTGTCAATAGAGCAGGAATTCCCCATCGCAGCGGGGATCCGCCCCGACAGGGTGGAAAATCCTCGACTTTCTATCCCCGTGGGGCGGGGATCGTTCTCCGTGGCGATCCGATGTTGTAAATTCCAAAAATACCGTATTTATATTATTAGAATATAGATAATCTTTTAAATACCATTTAAATATTGTATTCAATTTATATATTATGTGATAAATAATATTTTTAAAATAAAACTTTGTGTGGGCGGGAATCACCGTTTAAAATATCATTTAAATATTGTATCTAAATTACATTATAATATAAATATTTTTAAAATAATATCTCGTGGGGGCAGCGATCCCTCTGGGGACGGGAATTAGATCCCCGCCAGCCGCCCCGGCCACACCCTGTTGACATCCATACTCTCGATTTGCTTCTTGAATTGCAATTATTTCCGTATAATACGATGATGCCGCTCTTAAAATTGTTTGTCGATCGCCATAAACGGTTATTCCATCATATGTAGATAAATAGTCCGCTTGTGATAAATAATTATGTGGATCGGATAGATACCCAACATCAACATAACCAATTAAATTTAATCAAGACACTTTGAATAGAATAAATTTATATCTTATGTTCCTTGAAGGTATCGGACAAGTTTATCTCCATTCCAATGCCTTCGACGGTGATGAATTGTTCCTTGCTAAAAGGTTCCGGCAAATGCAATTTCAGGTCGTGTATGGCTAGTATCATAAGATGCATTATGCACCGATGTCACTAAGATTTGGCACTTCAGGGTCCAGTAGTTCCTCATTATCTTCTTGAGGTCTACAAGGTTCTTTGTTCACATCGAGAGATCATATGACCAAATGAGTGCTTAATGGGCGTATTTTGTCGATGTAAAATCTTTTCAACACTTTCTTCGCGTAAGTCTCTTGATGTAAAAAATATCTCATTTTTTAAATATTCAACTTGTAATACAAGACAAAATTTTGTCCTTCCAATATCTTTCACTTCAATTTTTTTTATACAATTTATGGTTTTTGTCAGTTCCTTTGGAGTTCCATCAATATTTAAATCAACAACATAAACTGCAATAATGACATATTTTCACATATTTTCATGGAAGTGCAAGAACGAATTGGATCGTTTATATATCCTTCTATCAATAAACATTCACTCAAAAGATTATAACACTTACGCGTTCAAAATGCTTTAATCCAAAAAATAATTTATTTAATTATTTGAATATTCTTTTAGTGAACCTGAATTCTGTAGCAAATGAAATCCATCAGGAATTTTCATATATATGTCAGTATCATGTGAACCAAACATTCCGTTTTCATAACCTCTATAAGATGAGATTCCATTTTGCTGGTCTCACTTTCTTCGTTTGGTATTAAGAAATATGAATGATAAAGATAAATTAAAGGGCGATACTTTTGGTCCCTAAAGTTTGGCATACGAGCGTTTTTGGTCCCTTATGTTCCGTCGGATTCACTTTTAGTCCCCGTTCTTTCAATTTTTTAACCGATTTGGCCCCCATTAACTTTTCCGTTAGTTTTTGGCGGAAACGACATGTGACACTTATGTGACTCCCCAATGGTTCGATCATGTCCATTTTTGGTCCCCTATGTTTCGATTTTGGACAGTTTTGGTCCCCCAATTTACTTATTCGTTGTTCGGACGAAATTTAACGTGGGATGGGTCACGGTGTGGAGAGCTGAGTTCACTTTGGGGTGAACATCGGCTCTAGTGGGAAAAGGGCGGTACGTTGCTAGTTGAACTTTTATTGAATTTTAGTTGGGCCCACAAAGTTGTCAAGTGACCTCAGTTAAATTGAATTATTGGATTGAAATGATTAATAAAATTTGTTGATCGAATGGTCAGAACTGTTAAGGAACTATCTAACATAATCTAATAAAGGTCTCGAACGCTAGTGTAATACATTATTGAAGTGGATAAAGCACAAATGGCAGAACAGTAACTAAGGAGCTCCTCTCCTCCCCGAGTTACAATTTCGAACTTTAGCCACATTTTTACAGGTTCAAGAATGAGGGTCGAGTGGGGATACCTCGCGACAGTAAAAAAAAAGGAGGGTCGAGAGTTGATTTCGAACTTTAGCGACATCTTCACCCAGTTCAAGAATGAGAGTCGATGGTTGGATGTGATTATTAGGAAATAGGAAAGAAGAAAAAATATGTAAAAATATAATAAAAAAATTATGTGTAACAACCGTCGGGCATAACATGGTATAAGTGACGGTTGTTTCTAACAATCGTCGCCCATAACGTACTATAAGTCTAACAACCATCGTCCATAACGTAGTGAATGTTGTAATAAGAACTGTCGCCTATAACATGACTATAGGTGATGGTTTTTCGAACAACCATCACTTATAGTAAAGTATGGGTGACGCATAACAACCTTCGTCTGTTGTCTAATTATCAACGTCGATGTTGAGTGTCAGCGGACAACCGTCATCCATAGCCCATAACACCGTCACTTGCAATCCTTTTCTTATTAGTGAGAAGTAGAAAGGTATATCATTTTGTGAATATCCGTACACTTACACACTGACGAAAGAACGAATACTGATTTGAGCGCCGAATGGGCATCCTCGGAACCATCATACACCTTCCTAACTTGTTGCTTGCGCAGTTCACAAGAACAAGCAGGAAGGAGACCGAGGATGAGGAGGTGAGAAGCTCAGTTGAGGGAAGGAAGCGACATCCAGTGGAGCAAACGAGACGTCCGAGCGAGATGCGGATTCGGATTTCGTTAGCCGCATCATAAAAAATGAAAATTTGTAACAACGACACTTTCGAGACGTTCGATCAAGATCTTCGGCGGAAGATGATATCGTCAACGGAGAGTGCTCGTGTTAAGAACGTGTTATAATATACAGTAGAAACTTGATAAGTTATTATTCCATTATTTAATAAACTCTCTAAGATAATATTTTGCATGGTCTCGACTCGGGGATAACGTGCTAAATTAATAAACGCTAAAATTATAAGATAATACTTTTTTGATAATTTCTAGAGGTGTAATATGAAATATAAATTAATAAAACCCTATATATTACAAAATATTTTTAGGAAAATTTTAGTTGGTAACTCTATGTTTAAGCCTTTTAAGTTGTGCCCAAATTGTTTTTCCGTCTAGGTTGGTACCCATGCGTTTAATGCATTTTCAATTGGTAGTCAAACAATTTTTCAATTTCGGTAGTTATCCATGTGTTTAAGGCGCAATTTGTGTCCAAATAAATTGAACAGTTACTATGCACTAATCATGATGACTTGTATACTACAATCTATATTATAAATAAAGTGTGAACATCGTAACTGCTCAATTTATTTAGATAACAAATGGAAAAGACTTAAACATCGGGGTAATTATCGACACCGGAAATAGTTTATGCACCAGTTGGAAAAATCTTAAACGCATGGGTGCCTAGTGAACTTGAGAAATAACTTGGACTCCAGTTGCAAAATCCTTCAACGCGTGGTTGCCTAGCGAAATTTCCAATACTTTTCTTAAGGTTTCTTAAAAAAGATTTATTATTATTTGTATGAATTTAACTTCGAATCTCTTCTCTAATAAAATGTCAATTGAGCCCTTCATTTGTTATATGCACATGATATGATAATTAAGTGAAATTTTGAAAGGTGTTTAAAAATTAAATATTTCATTATAAATTAATAAAATATTAATTAATTATATAAATTAATAATTATTAATTTATCGATTAATTAATAACTCTTTTAATTAATAAATTTCGTTGGTCCTAAATATATTAATTTATAGAGTTTCTACCGTATTTATTTTATAATATTTATAAATCTTGTTATTATGCGAAGTATAATATATAATAGTCAATTAAAGAAATAGGTAGATTATATGATAGGAAACGTAAAGAAGATTTCAACTTTTTTTTTGTGGTATATACAAATGGTCAAGTACACTCCCCTATTTATATGGAAAATTTGAACCACCAAATTAAATATAGGAATGGACATCCACATAATCATAATAGGGAAAATATATTGGGTATTTAGTTCCATGGTCTTTTTTGTATTAATATTTCCCATGATCCTCATTGTATGTCTTTTCATATTAAAGTAGGTGATATCTTTTGTTGATTTACAGCATTTTAGAATGTCTGAGCAACAAATGGCTATAGTTACCAGTTTTATCTCTCAGTGATTTTGTAAAAAAAAATTGAAACGTTGCTAATGAAGTATTTTTAAAAAGGAAAAAGAAAAAAGAAAATGTTATGTCAACAAATTGGCTTTTTTAACAAAATAAATCGAAAAAAAATATGGATTAATTAAATAGGGTGTTTTTTGCACCTATTACTGAAATAGAGTGTTTTGCGGGTATTACCCGCGACGTCGCGCCTAATGGCCGCGATTCCATTGTTGGCCCATTTAAGCGCTGCAAATGGGCCAATAAGCATATTTGGGCCTATCGTCGCGGTTAATAAACGCGTCGTCGCGTCCATTGGGCGCGACGATGGTGGCAATACGATCACGCTTCAGAACCGATGTGGACGTAACGTTCACGAGTTTTGCAGAAGAATCGTCGCGTCCAATAGATGCGACGTCGCTTCTATTAAATGCGACGATTTTCCCTATATAAAGTACTATAATTCCATATACTTTGATATGTAAAAAACAACTTGAATTATTTAAATTTCTCCTCAAATTATGACATCTCGTAAAATTCAAGTCTCTATCTACTACGGTGGCGAAATCATTACCGAATCAAACTCCATTCGTTACAGAATCCCACCCATTAATTTTAGATGAATTCGTCGCGACACTAGCTTTGCTCAATTTCTGGGCATGCTATATGAGGTTATTCGCCTCGACAACAATTTTTCCTCCTTAACCGTTCGTGTTAAGAATGAATACTATCAGCATTCTCGACTCTATCAGAGGCTCTTTCAAATTTTAAACGATGCGGAACTATCGTACTTCTTGGATGCTGATGCGGAACTTAATTTAATTGAAGTGTTTGTCGAGGCCAGCAAGAACGTTCATCCCGACCGTAATGAAGAGGCACCCGACGTGTTCACCAACATCACCTCCAGCCACTCGTTCCATAATCTCACGACAGTTACTCAAGGAATGAGTGACTTTTCACTCCACCCTCCTCATATAGACATTCCTTCGAGCAGTCGTGATGTTCCTAATATGTCGAATGTGTCACAACCTGAGCCTGTGCCCGAAGACTTGCAAAATAGTGACGCTAGCGACTCTGAAGCTGATGACGTTGGTAGTGCACTGGACGATTTTCCAGATCCCGCAGATGATAGCGACGATAGCGACGATGATGGAAACAATGATGGTCCCGAGAATGACATTCCATTGCCGGCGGATGATGCTCGTGCGTCTTACCAACCCGTGCCTTTTTATTCAACATATCAAATGGCGCTTCCATAAGCCAACGAGGTCGGCGGTAATTTTTACAATAGGGACAATCCCAGGTTCAGAGTCGGTATGACATGTAGTACCAAAGCTCACTTACAAGAAGCTGTTGGCGATTATTCTTACAGGGTGGCTAGACGTGAGTTTCACGTCTCAGAAAGTAACAAAATCGTATGGGGCGTGAAATGCAACCATAGAGATGACTGTCACTGGAGGTTACGAGCATGCTTCAAACCAAAAAAATGTTATTGGAAGATTACGATATATGGGGGGCCACACACATGCTACATGAACGAGTTGGCGAGAACACACCGTAACATTTCGCGAAACACAATTGCGAGAATGTTGATTGAAATAGTGAAGACAGACCCTCAATTTCTACCAAAGAATGTAAAGCAGCTGGTGAAAGGACAATACCGGGTACGACATCTCATACATTCAAGCGTGACATGACCTCAAAAGGGCGAAAGAAAATATTTACGGCACCTGGGAAACTTCAGTCCAACAACTTCCTATCTTAATGAAAGCTTTGAAACGTTACAACCCCGACACGGTCGTCAAGTGGTTGAATCTTCCAACTGAAGCCCCCGGTGTGAAGAAATTGGGGTATATTTTCTGGGCTTTCAAACCTTGTATTGATGGGTTTAGGCATTGTCGTAGAGTTGTTTGCGTTGACGGTACACTTATACTCCAAATACGAGCATAAAATGTTAATTGCATCTGGGCTCGATGCAAATAAAAATATTCTCCCCCCTTGCTTTTGCCATTGTTTCAACGGAAAGCAGACATTCTTGGCGTTGGTTCCTGAACTTACTTAACATCCACGTGTTGGATGAACAAGGTGTATGCCTCATTTCGGATCGTCATCGAGGTATTTGTATTTTCCTACATACATTCATGTATTAATTTGACACCCTTTTCATCGATTGATCGTAATTTGTTATAGGAATATTGGCTGCGGTAAGCGAATTAGCGGCGTTTAGGCCGCCGAATGGTGTACACCGGTTTTGTCTACGCCATGTCGTATCAACACTGAATTCAAGAACAATGACCTAAAACAGTTATGTCATAGAGCTGAATGGCCCACACGGTTGAGAAGTTCAATCGCATTATGGAACACATTAAAGTTCTCAATGAATCGGCCTGGAAGTGGTTAGTAAGATTGACAAAGAGCAGTGGACGTTTGCTTACGATGGTGGATTCCGATGCGGGGTGATGACCACTAATATCTCCGAGGCCCTTAACGGAGTTTTCAAAGGGGCGAGGTGTTTACCTCCGAAAGCAATAGCGCACTTTAGCTTTCATCGATGCGTTGAATATTTTCGCAATCGATTTACGGAGTGCTCTGCAGCGATGGCTAACACCGAAAGCGATTGGTCTCCATATGCGTGGAATAAGTTCAACGACTGGACAAGTCGTCCTTGGAGTCACGTCGTCTTTAATTTTGACCCACGTTTGCAAACAGCTGAAGTTTATACTTCGGTCGTAAATCAAAGGAAGCATGTGGTAAACATCTTAGGAAAGACGTGCACGTGTGGAAAATGGGACACGTATTTCATCCCATGTTCTCATGCCCAAGCAGCCTGCCGTATGTGGGGAGTTCATAGCATGCATCATATTGCTCCTTTCTATAACAAACAAGCGTACCGTAAAACATACGAGGGGTATTTTCATCATCTACATGACGAATGTTATTAGGAGCCTGCTGAGTTCTCTCTTATACATAACGACGCTCTGCGTACCCGAAGAGGTCCGGGGAGAATCCGTACAACTCGTATACAGAACGAAATGGATCGTGGTGGTTCAAGGCGGAGACAAGGTCGAAGAGGCGGAGGCAGTGGACAACGTTGATTTATTTTTTTTAAGTACTTTTAGTATTCATATGTTGTACTAATATCTTTAAGCGAATTATTACAATTTTTAAGTTACGTCCGAATTTACCTCATATTAGTTGCAAACACGCATGCTAAAGGTTACTGAAGTTGCAGGTGGCGTTGATTAATTGTATTTTTTACTTATTTATTAATTTTATTTTTTAAAAACTATTTAAATTGTTCATTATAAAATATAATTCTTACGTAATATAAATAAATAAAATTAAGAAAACGATAATTAAGAAATACGCATTACAATAAAATTAATATAAAATATAAAATCGTCTAAATAAAAACGATAAGTCATAATAACATAAAACATGAAAACATCGTCTGAATAACATAAAAGCTATTGTATATAATGCCCTCCAGTACCGCATCTACGAGGACGCTGCTCTCTACGCAGATGACGACGGTCAACAGGGGCCTCACGCTCGGACTGATGACGATGTTGCTGATGTGGAAGTGGAGTCTGATGGGAAGATGAACGGTAAGGTGGCGTGTCCTCGTCGTCGTCGTTGTCGTTCTCGTTAGTGTACTGCATCGGCGTAGTGTACCCCGATGGCATCGACGTCCCATATCCACCATCTCCGTATAAATCCGTCGGAATACGCGATGATGACGGCCCAACACCTTGAGTGACATGATGCGAGGATGATGCCCCACGACCTTGCGTAGGAGGAATGTCAGTGAACTGTGTATCCTGTCGCTGACGCCTATCGATGATTAGACGCTACATACGATGTTCAACGTCTAATCCTCCGTCCACTTCACGACGATGTAGTCTTGACTCCACGTCATCGAGATGCTGTGCCTGTCATTTAGCATATTCAAATATTATTTTGCCTCGAAGAAATCGAAATTAAATATAATAAATAAAATTAATATATAAACTAACCATCACGTCGATGAATGCTCCATCTCCCATCTGAAAGCCTCGCGACATGTGAATAGACGACGGAGATATATATCGACGGGTCACGGAACGGTACCAGTCGTAATAGTCACTGATGCACTGCGGTCCGACACCTGTCTCCATCCCATTGACGATCCTCGAGTGCCTTTGACTCCAAAACGCCTCGTGTAGTTCGTGCTGAGTCTCCAATCTTTTCCGGGGACATTTCGAGTACTAAAGCGATGGAGATCTACAGTAAGATACGCCGGTGGTTGTGGCACCGACTGAATCAATCCGAACTGTCGCATCACGTGATCTGGATAGTGTCACTCGACGATGTAGTAACATATCAGCGGGCACGACGACCGAGAGGACTGAGGACGGCATTCCGGGCGTAGCACCAAAATCTCCGGTGCGTGATAGTTGTACGGGGTCCAAACAAATTGCTCCATCGACATACTATCGATGGACTCCCGTATCGCACGCAAATTTGAATTTGCGGAGGTCGTATGGTCAAACAATGCATTCCATCTAAATGAATAAAAATTAATTATTATAAAAACTTTTAATTCAAAGTTCGAGTAATTAGGTGAGCACTACCATCGACTGAATGGGTAACTGAATGTCATCGACTACACTAGACTGCATTACCACTCGAGGGTGGACGATAATGGGTTGGACTTGTAATATACGCATCCATGCCCAAACCTATATTATAATTATTTAAATACGTAAGTATAGTTTACGCTTTACAAGTTGTTGAATTAAACTATCTTTCGTACATGCAGCAATCGCAAAGCTCCACCTATGTTCATCTTCCTCGACTGACACGATGTGCAGAGCTCTCTGTAGAGGAATGCTAATACGGCGCTGCCCCAGCTGTAATGATGAACTTCGTCGATGTCCTCGAGCAGCGTAAGGTAGGTCATCAACGTGTGACTTCTACTGGAGTCCGAAAACATCACCGACCCGAACAGCAGCAATGCGTATGCACGTGCGTGTTGATCGACGATTAGCTCGTCGGTCATTTCGTCGACTGGATTTTCTTCTAACCAGGCCGCAAACTTCCGAAGAGACAACTTGGTCCCGTGGTACGCTCCTTCGGGAGGTCTGTACCCAGTCAACTCCTCGCCGTAATCGAGCCACTGCTCCTGCGTCTTACGAGGGATCACACTTCTTACGGAAATACCGTCCACGGGGAGTGCCCACATCAAACTTACGTCCTACGAGTGCGGTAATCAAGTGTGGATCTATTTTCTGAGATCCACAGCTATAGACACCGTATAGCGACATAGTATCTAACTTCTCCAAAACACGATCGTGTAAATGCACCGGTCGTGAAATCTTACCCATACTATGTTATCCAATCCCGTCACCGTCAATGGGGTGTCAATAGCACCATCCATGTTGGATAGCACATCGTTGCAACGATGACTATCCTGAAAAATCAACAGCGAACGATAGATCGGACCGTATGATTCGTTCGTGTCCATCCTAAATCGAACAAAACAATGTTATAACCAATCAAACAATACAGATCCGACTAATGTTATACGGATCCGTCTAATGTTATAACCAAACAACGAATAACAAACGAACAACTCAATTTAACTATAATCAAACAAAATACCTAATGACTATACGGCGGAGCGCGTAAGGAGGGGCGGAGGCGGTTGGTGGCGGTTGCGGCAGCGGTTGCGGCGGCGGAGAGAGAGCAAGAGAGAGATAACGAGATAGAGATACCGAGAGAGAGAGAGAGAGGGGAGCAACGGGCGGGCGGAGCGGGGCGTTCGGCGGGCGGACCGGCGGAGGTGGCGAGGGCGGAGGCGAAGAGAGAGAGAGAGAGCTTAGCGGGAGAGCTCGGCGGGGTGAGCGGTGGACACGGGCGGACGGAGGCGGCGGCCGGATCGTTAGGGTTAGGTTTAGGGTTACTGAGAGAGTGAGGGAGAGAGAAATATATCTGAGATCTATATTTCTCCGACATCGCGCCTATTACCCGCGACGAATGAGTTACTGGGCCAGAAATATTGGCCCATTACACCGGCCCAGTACAATGGCCCAACATTTCGCGAAATATGGTCCGTCGCGTCCATTAGCTGCGACGACGCGTCCATTAGGCGCGACGTCGCGAGTAATACCCGCAAATCGCACTATTTTAATAATAGGTGCGAAAAACGCCCTCTTTAATTAATTTTTATTTTTTTTCGATTTATTTTGTTAAAAACGCCCAACAAATGACTACAAGCAAGCACGTTGCCATGCTTATTTATTTTCCCGACGTTAAACATTTATTTGATTGGCAGTCAACCTGCCATAACTAGCTAGCTAGATAGTACTAGCGAAGATATCACGGGGTAAATCCCCTTTCAGTATCATTTGAAGTTTCAACTTCCTGATCAGTACCCCTCCAAGTATTTCTTCCTGTTCAGTACCCATTTGCGAAAAATTGTGTGTTTAATACCACCAAACATTGAAAAGACGAAAATAACCCTTCTTTACAAATTCAGTTATACCAACTGGTTTCATTATTATATCAATATATTCAATTATTATATCAGTTGTTATCACTGCTATACCAAGTCAAATTTAAGAGTATTTTATCACTATTATACCAAGTGTTCCCATTATTATACCAATATATTCAATTATTATACCAACTGTTATCACTGCTATACCAAGTCAAATTTAAGAGTATTATATTATACCAAATGTTATCATTATTATACCAGTAATTCAATTATTATACCAACTGTTATCACTGGTATACCAAGTCAAATTTAAGAGTATTATTTCACAATTATACCAAGTGTTCTCATTATTATACCAATATATTCAATTAATACCAAATGTTATCACTGTAATACCAAAAGTAATGTTATTATAATATCCGAATTGTTTGGTATGCATTCGAATTTATTGATAGAATAATCAATTTTATTGGTAGAATAATCAATTTTATTGTTATAATAAGCGGTTTTGTTGGTATAATAATCGTGTTTTGTGGTATAATACGCAAAAATCACTTTCATATAATATGCAAAAAACAATTTTTTTTGGTATAACAGTGATAACGGTTAGTATAATAACGAGAACAATTGGTATAATAGTGATAACAGTTGGTATAATATTCTTAAATTTGACTTAGACATAAAACTGGAGATAATTGAAATAATATTTATGAATGAAGAAGGGTTATTTTTGTCTTTTTAACGCTTTTTAGGTATCTAACACAATTTTTTTCCAGATGGGTACCTAACAGGAAGAAATAATTCGAGGGATATTTAAGAGGAAGTTGAAACTTTAAAGGGACTGAATAGGAATTTACCCGATATTATGATAAAAGGATAAGGAATGATATCATGATTTTACTTAATTTTCTTTGATATAACGCCAACTGAAGCCAAACAAACCAACTATATATATATATATATATATATATTTCCAGGAATAGCATATGCGTATTATGTTATCCCAATAGGTTGAATATTAAAATATGTTGGATGCTATTTTGCGAATTTAATTTTGCAAGAGGCAAACGTCTCAATGTTTCAGTTCCTACTTCAATTCGTCTTGATTTTTCATTTATATCACAGTATATAATAATAAAGTAATTAATTTCCTTTTTCATATTGGATATCCCCTCTCTCACATACATACAGTCACGCCGAGAGACAGACAGAAACACACACTTTCAATTCCAAAGCAGAATAGGTAGGCCCCACAATAGAAGGTAGAGCGACTTGCGTTCAATTCAAAAGTATCTCCCTTTTACACGTTACACTCTACACTCTTCGAGCAGAGAAAAAAACGGCAGACTCACAGTAACATCACACCACAACTAACAATGATTACGGACGCACAACTCGTTGCCCACCTCCACGAAATCATCCGCAGTTCCGACCTAAGGACTACCACCGCTGCCGCCGTTTGCCGCCGTCTTGAGGCGGACCTCGGCGTTCACCTCTCCCGGCGGAGGGTGTTCGTCGTGAAAGAGATCGATAATTTCCTACGAGGTGGTGATCATGATGGTTCGAACGAAGGACAACAAATAGGTGAGAATGTGGATGTCCGAAGTGACGCAGTGCAAATGGACCTCGAACAAGCTTCGAGTGAAGGTGGTGGTGATAAGAATCGGGGGAGCACAATGAAATTGAAAAGGATAATGGAAAAAAGATGGCCGTGGAAACAATGCACAGAGGTTAAAAAAAAAAAAAGAAAAAACCCTTGGCTTTCTTCTACGTTATCGATTTTTTTGTATGCGTTTAGTTACCGAGTAGGCGTTTGCATACCTAACTGAGATGTATGAGCCCTTATGGTTTTCCTTCTATGGGTTCTTAAAAGCAACGTTCGATGACTTAACTAGTGATATCATGTTCCAAATACATCGTTGTGGACGTTCGCCACGGTTTATATCCACTAGTACAAGATATGGTATGTGCCACGGTACTATAGGCGCCGCGGTGACTTTGGTAATATTTTTAACGTTTTAATCACGTAACCGTCGACGTTTTATTCTGGGTGACTCATGGAACTCTGGTCGGGAGACAGGGTAACCATGGGGTCATCGCAATAGCTTGTAAACCCTTCAATCGATTCAACCACACTAGTCTAGGTCAATGTGTGAAATGCTCACTCAAGGAAATGTTGACATAAAAAATCGATCATGAGACTTTTATCCCATAATCCTTGAGGTATTAGCCTTGACCACTAGGTCATGGCCTCATCGACAACGTTGTATTGTTAAGTATAGGTGTCGGTTATGTTGTAAGGACAGTCACTTATTCCTAAAACTAACAGTCGCTGCATCCCCTTTTCCTCATTTTACATGTTTCCTCTCTTTACTAACAACGGCACGATCTTGCTATCGCTTAAAGTTGTAAATGTGTGTTTGAGCTTCGATATTGATGAAAATTTGGTTTCGTTTTCCGTAAATGTTCTTTGGATAGACATATTATCTATTGGATTTATATTCTTTCATAGTTTTCGTCCATGTTTGTGGCATTTAATGGTAATATATTATCATGTTTTATTTGTTCATTATATGATATTCTGACGATGTCATCAGAACAACCGACTTCGAGTGGTACAAACTCTACGAGGCGTACGAGAGGCCGTACAACATGAAATCACTACGGGGACGACTAGCTCATGAGTCTGAGGTCTATATACTACAGTTCGATGACGATTGTACAGTCGTTGGCCCAGACAAAGCAAGAGCGACATTCAACAACTACATTGGCGGGATGACACGGTCACTAGTGTCAGACTTTGTCACGGATTGGCGTCATATCGATACGAGATTGAAGGATATGCTTTGGGAGGATATTAAAGTAATGTACTAATTATTATTGATTATCTTAATTATCTGGTATATAATTATCATTGAATTACGCATATATATTTGCAGCATACATGGCATTTACCCGATACTCCTGCCATCAAGGCAAAGCTTCTCAAGAAGGCCGGGGAGTTGCGAAAGAATTGGAAGAACAAATTCAACCGACGAGAAAAGGTGAAAGGGCCAAGTTTAGTGGATGAGTACGAACATATCGATCAACTTGGATTGAAAACGTGGAGGGAGTATACAACTGATAATGAGTTTCGGGTAAAATTATAGCAAAGTTATAAAATTTGATATTAATCTTATTTTTACCAATATGTATCGAATTAAGTTATGAATATTGCAGGAAATCAGTGAGAAGGCTAAAAAGAGTCGGTCTCACAATATTTATCCGCATTATCTTGGCGCATCAGGGTATGGAGGCAGGATGGCTGAATGGGCTACAAAAGACCCGCTAGATCACCTCATCGATTTTCCCGAAGAGTTGCTTCCTCTATTGTCCAACGGCAACGAAAGGACAAAAAACTTCATTCGAGCCAGGACCAAGAAAAGAGATGATGGAAACTACGTCATTGATGTTGACGCCACCCGGGAACTAGCAGAAAATGTTGTAAGCGTTACTTTTAATTACTTTTGTTACAATCATATGTTATGAATTAAACATGTTTTAGTATGAACATATTGCATTTGGATAGGCACGGTTGCACGAACAACAGAGTCAAGGGAAATTTATTCCCGTGAGGCACCAAGATCCATTATCCAACATTATCCATCATCCCGGGCGAGTTAGAGGAGTCGGAAAGTACGGGACAATTCGTAGTGTGTTTGGAAATCCATCCAAGGGACCGAGTGGATGTTATTCAACTCGCATCTCTATGGATCAGATAAGGACCGAAGTGGGTGCTCGGGTGAGGGAGGAGATTAGGGCCGAGGTGAGGTCTGAGATGAGGTCCGAGATGAGAGCTATGTTCGCTCAAATGGGATACCCAGTGACTAACATGGACCAAGAAATGAACATCAACAATCCTGTTTCCGATGCACCTTACACTTTTTAGAGTTCTCACGGATTGGCCATTGATCCATTTCGAGCATCGATGGTGGCGGTAAGAATTATGTTTTTTAATGTTTAATATGCATGGTTGATATTACATTTAACTTATTTCGTATTAATTGTTTATTCTTCTTAAATCGTATAGTATCCTAAGGTACGACTGACGTTGAACATCAACGGGATAGTAGAGATCGTCGCTATTGGGACTGTTTTGGAGCAAAACGAAGTCAATACAGTCCCTGCTGCGAGAGAGAACATTACAGTCTCAATCGAATGCATTGCTTCTGGAAAGGAGGAGGTCCACCTTCTGATACCAACCTCGAATCTTGTGACGTTGAGCGATGCACGAGGCAAATACATACAATGTCCTAGAGAGTCGGTACTTTCGCATGATATGGTAAAAAAATAATTCGTTGATCTACTGATAATTTTTACTAAAATTTGTACTCCATATTTTTTATAACGTTTAATATTATTGTTACGCTTAAATAATTTTTAGTCTCGTAATTTAGGAGAGGTGACTATAGTATAGAGACATTTAACTCAGGGTTGGCATTATACGGACAATAACTTTCGAAAATACGCAATTTAAGGACATTATACGGCAGGACCCTGTATTTTGGCGCGACCCGGTAACGTGTCACAGTATATATATCATCTCCTATCCAAAATGGGTGCCACATCATTAAAAAAGACGATGTGTCGCCACATCATAAAAAACTTCCACGTCAACAACTGAAAACCCGTCGGAATCCTTGCTACACTATTCCCCCTTCAATTCGTCCAACGTCGAGCATCGTCGTCCAACATCAGGCACCATCGGCCACTTTCTCCAATTTGTCCAACGTGCCGCCTCGAAACCTCTCGCCTGCAGCGTCACGCACGATCCCGCCTACAGCTCAAATGGGTCGATTCTTGTTGGGTCAGGTATTTCCTCGGACCCTGTTCGGGCAGAAGGATTCTCTGCAATTGGCTACAATACCCTTGCTTGTATGTGATGCTCGAAAAAACGTCGTACCGCTGGTGGTGCTCAGAAGGGCTGGTGATGACAAGTTGAGAGTTGAATAGAAAATAGACCCTTTCTCTGGCCGGTGGTGCTCAGGAGCGCTCAAGGGCGGAGCTGGTACTCGGCTAGGGTAGGCCGTTGCCTACCCTTAAAATTTAAGAAAATATTACCTATATATATATATATATATATACTTAATACTTTCTGGGGCATTAAAACATAAACTATTCTTTTGTTTTATATGCAAGATGAACTTGTTATTTTCTTCTTAGGCTTAACAAAAAATAAGATAAAAAATTTTACAGTCAGAATAAAAAGAATTGGTAAAATTTGCAAATCCGAAATATGATGTTTCAGCAATTGAACGAATACGACCGAGATCTGTTTATCTATGATGTTTAGCTTATAGCTCGACTAGTGCTCGTGCCAATAATAACTTTCTGGTGGTATTTGTATTTCAAATTTTCATCGACATAAATGTTGAATGATCAAATTAAATCTCTAACCGGTTATAACCAAGTAAACATAAAATTATTTATTACTTTTAACTTAAAAAAGACACCGATAACAAAATTGGTCAAATTGATACATATCTATGCTGCGAATATAGGTTGCAGAAGAGATATTTTGTTAATTTCTCAATTACTTGATAAATGATGTATAGAGTGGTATATATACAGATTATTCCTTAACTACATTATAACTAATTGGGAACAGAGTATTAAATAAACAAATGCTAAACAGAGATCTACGTGTGATCTTTAACCCTTGAGTCAGCTGCCACGGTGGCATCCACGCTGGCAGCTTCCTCTATATTCTCTACATCCCCCCACAAGTTGGTACTTGGTGAAAATCCAGCCAGCCCAACTTGAATAATAGAAATGCGAACGTAGGAGAACTGAGGGACTTGGTAAAGATGTCCGCAAGCTGCAAACGGGAAGATACATGCTTTAATGAAATAAAACCAAGTTTATATTGATCTCGAACGAGGTGACAATCAATCTCAATATGCTTCGTTCGTTCGTGAAACACGGGATTTTCTGAGATGTTAATGGCTGCTTTGTTATCGCACCATAAAGGAATCGGGAGCGGGACCGTAACCTGCAAATCGTTCAGCAACTGATCCACCTTAATTCGCAAACCATGGTGGCTAAGCTTCAATACTCCGCCTCAGCTGAAGAACGAGAGACGGTATTTTGTTTCTTCGTTTTCCAGCTGATCAAAGATGACCCGAGGAAAACGCAGTACCCAGTGAGAGATCGGCGCGACACATGACATGCATCCCAATCTGAATCGCTATAGGCCATGAGATTAAGGTTGTTATCAGCTGAGTAAAAGAAACCTTGCGAACAATGAGACTTTAAGTATCGAATAGCATGCATCATAGAATCCCAATGAGCAGTGCGAGGGGCCTGAGTATGCTGACTCAATTGCTGAACGGCGTAAGTGAGATCCGGCCGAGTGAAACCAAGGTAGAGAAGTTGACCAACTATAGTCCTGTACTATGAAGAATTGTCCAGCAATGAGCCACATAAATCTTCTCCGGAAAAAGAGTGATTCTTGGGCAGTGGATGTTAGCACCCTTCGAACCAATCATCCCTATAACATTGAGAAGATCCTAAATGTATTTGCATTGATTGAGGTAAATTCCTTGCGGTGTGCGGATGATTTCAATTCCCAGGAAAAACTTTGCAGGACCAAGATCCTTAATGCTAAGCAGGGAATCAAGAAATGCTTTCACCCGTGTGATCTCAATAAGTGAGGACCCCGTGATGAGAACATCATCAACATATACTATGAGAATCAAGAAAACAGAATTATTGTTGAGGATGAATAAAGAATAATCATGTTGTGATTGATCAAAACCATATGATATAAGGTGAGAAGTAAGTTGTGCATTCCATTGCCTCGATGCTTGCTTGAGACCATACAAGGACTTCTTGAGCTTGCACGCCTTATTCTCCCAGTCACATTATAACCTAGAGGTACCTTCATATATACCTCCTCATCCAAAATGCCATGAAGAAAAGCATTATTGATGTCAAGTTGTTCGAGAGGCCAACAAAATGCAGCTGCAAGGGCAATTACAATCCTGACAGAAACAACCTTAGCTACGGGAGCAAAAATATCAAAGTAATCTATACCTTCCATTTGATTATACCCCTTTGCAACAAGCCGGCTTTGTAACGTTCAATTGTGCCATCTGTCTTGCATTTCACCTTGAACACCCATTTGCATCCAATGGCTTTCTTACCCTTTGGCATGTCTCCAATATCCCAGGTATCATTATGCTCAAGAGCTTCCAACTCGGCCTTCATTGCTTGGTTCCACTCCTTGAAACAACTAGCTTCTTCATAGCTGCGAGGCTCTCGAATGTTGTTTAGATTGGCCAAGAAACATATGTACTTTGAAGAAAAACAATTATTAAGAGTAAAGGGATAAGTTTTGGGTGTGTAAGGAGAGGAGTGTACCAGATTGCAGCAGGAAGTGACTGCAGAACTCGCATGTACATTGCAAGAGATATATTCATTCATCCATTTGGGGGGGTTTTTGCTTCTGAAGCTTTTTCTGGTGTCTGGTATAACTAACGTGTTTGAGATGAAGAAGCAGAAGTAGATGGAGTTGCGGTGTGTTCAGGTATGGAGTTTTCTGGCATATGAGGTGAGGTGGAGGTTACTGGCATATGTGGTAAGACAGATGTTGGTGGCACATAAGGCGAATCAGAGGTTGAAGCGGAATTATTAACATCAGAGGCATTATTGGGCATAAGACTAGAAGTGGAATGTGGTGTTTCAAATTTTGTGTCATATGCTGGATATGGTAGTATGATGTCAATAGACTCGGAAGGTGAAACAACTGTGTTATCATGGCAGAATGGATACACATGTTCATGAAACATAACATCCCTAGAAATAAGTATGTTCCCAGTGTGAATGTCAAGGACTTTGTATGCTTTTTCATCTGAGGGGTACCCTAAGAAAACATCCTTAATGGCTCTAGGACTAAACTTATCTTTGTATGGCAAAGTATTGGTGGCAAAGCAAAGGCAACCAAAAGACTTTATGTGGGTGAAATCAAGTGCCTTTTTATTGAGAACTTCGTATGGACTTTTCCAGTGAAGTGTGGAAGTAGGGAGGCGGTTAATGAGGTAAGTAGCTGTTAATATTGCTTCCCCCCAGTATTTTTTTGGTACTTTTGATTGAAACATAACGGCCCGAGCTACTTGTAGTAAGTGTTTGTGTTTTCTCTCAACAACCCCATTTTGTTGTGCAGTGTAGGGACAAGACTTTTGGTTTATAATCCCTTTCTTAAAAATATTTTGACATTGGATGCTGGTGACTTAGCTCCGTTGTCACTACGAATTATCTTCACTGAGCACTGAAACTGATTGTGGATTAGCTGTTGGAAGTTGGCTAGTATGGTAGGTGTTTGAGATTTCTGGTTCATGAGTATGGTCCAAACAGAACGGCTATGATCATCAACAGTTGTTAGGAAATAATGATGATCATTGTGTGTAGGGTACTTATAGGGACCCCATATATCTATATGCAACAGCTCAAGAATAGCTGAGGCATGATTTATGCTGGTAGGGAATTTTATTCTGTGTTGCTTTGCAGCAGGACACACATCACACACTTCACTGGAAATATTATTGAATTGGATAAAATTCATATGTCTCATGACTTCAATAGATGGATGACCTAAACGATTATGCCATATACGGCTAGACACACGGTTGACACTACTAGTTAAGCACATAGAATCTTTGGCTAATAGATGATGAGAAGCAGGAATACTTGAATGAGCAGTAAGTATATCAGCAGACACTAACTTGAGTTTGGTTGGCTTGAATGATTCTTCATCAAGAATGTACAGCTTGTTTGCAATTCTTCCCACAACAATCACCCTTTTAGTCTGATGGTCTTGTAAAACACAATAGTTAAGGAAGAAAATAGTGATGATTCCATTTATGGCTGCAAGCTTATGTATAGAGATGAGATTATACTGAAAATCAGGTACATAAAGGCATTCTGTTAATTCAAATTTGACAGATTTTACACTGCCATCTGGGAGAAATATGGAAGTATAGTGAGTGGTGGTTTTAGGATATTTTATGAGTTTGGGGTCACAGCACATATGATTCGTGGCACCACTATCCAAAATCCAGAACCACGCACCTGTTGAATCACTAGAGCTCAAGTTATGGTTCAAGCTCATACCTGCAAATTCCATGATCTGAGCAAAATTCACCTATTATGCTTCATTATTTCTTGTTGTGTTCTTTCCTTTCAGGATCCTGCCAACCTCATTTTGCAGCAAGTTTAGGTTGGCCATCATAGCTTGTAATTCATTAATTTCAGTACTAGGAACATTTACAGAATAATCTGCCACACTCATCACTTGTTTCTTCTCATTACTACAAGCAGCTTTCTGTGGTGGTTTGTTTATCTTCTCCTTGTATTCATTCCACCAATCTGGAAGCCCGTGAAGTTTAAAACACATCTCCTTATTATGACCATTTCTCCTACAGTGTTCACACCATAGCTTCCTTTTTTCTTCTTTAGTCATGAATGAGATGGATGATCTTTTCACATTTTCCTTTTTCTGTACCAGAAATGCACTGTTATCCCCTGAATCACGCAGGAACATGCTGGATTTTCTTTGATTTTCTACACTCGTTACCATAGAGTAAGTTCTGTTTTCATCGGGCATGATCCATCATAAGAATATGATTCTTCACCCCATCATATTGCTCATTTAATCCTAGTAAAAATTGCATCAGCCTGTTTCTCTTCTCCTTCTCTTCAACACATTGTCGAGCATTACAAACACATTGAGCTGATGGATCTATGTAACTCATTTCATCCCAGCATCTTTGAGTTTCGAAAAATACAGGTCCAAAGGCAAATTTTCTTGTGTAACAGATATAATCTCCCGCTGTAAATTGAAGATCTGAGGGCCATTAGTGGTTCCATACCTGGCTTTCAGAGGTTCCCAGAGATCCTTCGCACTAGAAGAAAACGCATATCCAGCTGCAATTTCTTTTGTCATTGAGTTAAGAATCCACGATACAATCATAAAATTCACTTGTTCCCAAGCATCTCGATTGGAATCAGTAAGTGCGGGCTCCTTTACCCGTCCATTGATAAATCCGAGTTTCTTTTTTGCTCCCAAAGCTACCATCATCGCATGACTCCACGCCGCGTAGTTATTGCTGGTTAGCTAATTCGTGACTAAAATCATTCCCGGTGAATCAGAGCCATGGAGATATATGACATTCTCGTATGTGCTTTGATTTGCGGTTGAAGACGCATTTGGATTTGGAGGAGTTTCATCATTGCTTTCTATATCAGCTTCAAATTGATGAATAACGACAATGATTACTGCAAAATATCAGAATTGATGCTCCAACGATTACTAGAAAATAGCAGAATTGAGATTAATCACAGCTTCGATCGAGAGAGAAGTTCTGATACCATATTGCGAAATTAGGTTGCAGAAGAGATATTTTGTTAATTTCTCAATTACTTGATAAATGATGTATAGATTGGTATATATACAGGTTATTCCTTAACTACATTATAACTAATTGGGAACAGAGTATTAAATAAACAAATGAATGCTAAACAGAATAATCTACGTGTGATCTTTAACCCTTGAGTCAGCTGCCACGGTGGCATCCACGCTGGCATCTTCCTCTATATTCTCTACAATCTAGAGCCAAAAAAATCGATTTCACTATCAATGATGCATTTTAACTAGTTAGTGATGTTCTTGAAATGACTCTTAAGCTAATTGAGTTGTAGTTCTCATTGTAAAATACTCTGGAGATGTATAATTTATTGAAATCAATTTTCATTTGACCTTACATTCATCTGGATTTATAGTGTTGTTAAAAAAAGACTCGAAAACGAAGTTATTTTTTACGTTATTATTTCGACATTAGTTTATATTTTATTTTCTTTTTCCTACCATCACAAAACTGGCTCCGCCCCTGAGAGAGCTGAGACGAATGGATGCGCAAGGGTGGTGCCTACGGCGGAGGAGTGACGCTCGATTACGCCGCCACCGCCGCAATTGCCGAGTATGACCAGCCCTCAAAATCCTAATTTGGGATGCTGTGGGATTCCGACAACCTCGTCGACAGAGATCGAAACCCGATTTAGGAAAATCTTTGCAGGTGTTCTACGAGTCTTCTGCAACCGTTGGTCTAGTAATCGTTCCATGAGTGTGCGAGTTGGACGGGCTTTGGCGAAGAAGAAGAAAAATGATTTTTTTTTTTTAATTTCAGATGGTCGAGTTGGCTGGGTCGACCGAATTTAAGTGATTTCTTTTTAATTTTAATTAGAGTAAATTATGTATTCTCCTATGTCGTTATATTTAAATGCACATAATTATCCTATATTTTTTTAATTGCGTGAAACTCTCTTGTGCTATCTAAAACCTAGCATCGTACCTCTGGTGTTGTTTAAAACTTAGCACCGTACCCCCTGTGTTGTCTAAAACTTAGCACCGTACCCTTGTGTTTTTTAAAACATAGCACTGTACCCCCCAATTATGGGATGAAAATGACAAGGAAGGGATTTTATGCTATTTCCGAACCATAGGAGATTTTGATACTTATTTTTAAAATCACAAGTGGGTTATATGCTATTTACCTTTTTAATTATGACGTGACAGTTTTTTAATGACATGGCATACTATTAGATGAGAGTCAGAGAGGATGAATATACTATGACACGTCGTCGGATGTGATCAAAATATCAGGTCGAGTCGTATAATGTCCCTAAATTACCATATTTTCAAAAGTTACAGGGCGTATAATGCTAACCCTAAGTTAGTTTCTATATATTGTCTTTTTTCCTAAATTACAGGACCAAAAAAATATTTAAACCTTATTGCTACGTAGTCACTTCTGGCTCCAGTTGAGGTTTACACACGAAAAGAGAAGTTACCAATGAACTCCTCCAATGGTTTGTTAAATAAAGATGATATGACACTCCTTGATCGGAGTGTGGTTGATGGTCTAAGCAAGCATTGCCGGTATTTGTCCGAACACCTCAAGTCCCCCACGGAACGATTGGATGCATCTTTCATATTTCACTAGAAATGTCTACTATAATCCAGGACATGATCCCTTATCACTGAACTATCAAGGAAGAATACTCAAAATGGTCCTCGATGTTTACCCTATGGACCAATTTAGTCACCGATGTTTCGCGTGAACCAATTTAGTCCCTCATTTTGTCGATTTTGAACCAAATTGGTCCCTCCGTCAGTAATTCCGTCAATTTGGATGGAAAATGCCACGTGTCGACGCCCAATTAGCCTGAATTTCTCCCCTCTTAAAATATTAAAAAGATAATAAAATTAAGATTTAAAAAAGAAAAACAAGGTTTATCTCTCTAAAAAGGAGAAAAACAAATAAAATAAAAAAATAAAAATAAAAATAAAATACAATAATTTTATTTTCGTTTTTATTTTTTATTAAAAATGCGAAAAAAATTTAAAAATAGGAAAATAAAAAAAATAGAAAATAAAAAATAAAAAAATAAAGAAATACTTTATGTTTTACTTATATATTAATTATTAAAAAATTAAAAATAAAATGGAATATTATATTTACGGGAATCTCGTCTCGTTAGTGGGGAAGAAATTGTCCCCGTCTCCGACTTCGTGGGGACCTGGAAATATTTATACATATTTTTATATAATAATAATATATAAAACAAAAAATAATCCAATTTATATATTATAATATAAAAATATTGTAAAAAATTCCCAGGTAGGGACACTTTCTTCCTCGTTAACTAGGCGAGAATGGAATGAGATTCTCGTAAATATATTATTTAATTTTATTTTTATTTTTTTTTTACATTTTATTTTGAATTTTTTTAAATAATTTTCTAGTTTTTTTTAAAAAAATATTTTTATTTTTATTTTCATATTTTTTCGCATTTTTAATAAATAAAAAACTAAAATATCATTTTTTTTATTTTATTTTTAATTGTATTTTTTTTTTCTTTTTAGAGAGATAAACCTTTTTTTTCTTTTTTAAATCTTAATTTTATTATTTTTTTTAAGATTTTAAGAGGGGAAAATTCAAGTCAATCGGGCGTCGACACGTTGCATTTTCCATCCAAATTGACGGAATTACTGACGAGGGGACCAATTTGGTTCAAAATCGACAACATGAGGGACTAAATTGGTTCACGCGAAACATCGGAGACTAAATTTGTCCATAGGATAAACATCGTGGACCATTTTGAGATTCTCCCGAACTATCAACGTAAAGGATATTCAGGACTTATTCAAACTAGTGAGTTTGGGTTCTACGATCATTCAGCTTTTCATGATGTATACTCCTTTTTCACAGAAAAATAATAAATTATTTTATTAAATTCGAATAATTTTTATGGACTATCATGCCTATAGGTATCTTCATACGTCGTTGGTTGTCCAGTTTTTCAACCCTAGACGTCTAAATCTCATGTTCTTTGAGAAGGCCGACAACGACATTGACTAGTTAGCTATGGCTTTCAGAAAATCGTACACTTCGTGCAATTATTTTTTTGCTCCTTAGTGTGAAAGGTAAGAATATAATATATTTTCTTCGTATTACATTATGCCATAATGATACTTTTATGGTATATGACATGGTAATTTCTGTGTTTATTTAAGGATCATTGGATTTTGTTGGTCATCGATTTTACTGCGAATACCGTATTTGTATTCGATTCGATGTCACCAAAGATTGGTGTTAGGAGTATATGGATTTAAGCCAAATAAACATATAAGTTTTATAATATAAACTTCGTATAAGTAATTATTTTATAACTAATCTTGTAATATACTTTTAAAATTTAGGGCAATTAGGTTGGCGAAATTCAAGGTCTAGTTCAAAAGAAGAGAGATGGATTCCCTACAAGCTGACAAGCATGCAAGGTTCGCATTGTAATTTTTAAAGTAATTCAGATGATATAGAATTATCACAACTTATTTTATTCTTTGTTAAACTTAGTGTCCACAACAATCGCTCGCTATTCAAATGTTTGGCTTCTACGCCATGTGATCTATGTACGATCTTATCAAATTAGTCGAAGGCGAGGGCTGCAACTTGGTAAATGTATGAAAATTAAACTATCTTCCGAAATTTTCAGTTAATTCTTATTATGTTTTTATTGTTTGATAGTATTCTTCTTCTTCAATGTTATAGATACTTAAAGACATCGTTTACAACCAGGAAATGGTTGAGGAAATACGAAAATTGTGGGTCAAGTACTTTATTGAAGTTTGTATAGCGTCATGAGTAAGAATCAATGTTTTAAAACATGTGTTGTGCATGCTCACATTTTAATTCCGATATTGTGTAGCATAAATAGCGTAGCGTATTGCCTGAGCTTTTCGAGCAAGTCACTTTAATGCCAAAAGAATATAATATGTAATCATAGAAGTAGACAAAGTAATCCAAAATGGTCTTCATTCATGAAACGGGACACTAGATCTATGAAATAACATTCAAATGTTAATTATCACAAACAACTCAAACACATAAATATTCAAACCATAGACCCAAACTCTAACAAATCTGATGTCTTCCAATTGTCTTTGACTGTCATCTACAATGCTATCAAAGTGTGTGGATTTCCACCAGTAGTGGAGGCAGAATTTCCTGCCAGTAGGGTCCAACTTCAAACTAATTACTATATATATATATATATTATGTATAGACAATTTGTATAGATAATTTAGTATTACTATTTTTACATTAATTTAGTATTAATTTCCTGCCACTAGGGTCCACTTTTTTACATTAGACAATTTGTATAGATAATTTAGTATTAATATTTTTTTCTATTAAAAATGTAAAAAAAGAAAAACTCATGGGGTCCAATAACCCCACTGGACCTCATGTGGTTCCAATAACCCCACTGGACCTCATGTGGTTCCGCCACTGATTTACACTATCAAAGATTCTTGAACCAATCTCATCAAGTTCGTGCATCCCCACATCATCATGGATGTCAATGAAATCCTTATTTCCACAGTTACATGATAATGAGATTTAAAAATAAGCAGTAGATTCTTTTATCGAATTAATAATTCATATATTTTTTTTCCTGCGTTTTTACGCTATTACTTAAAATACCTGCGCTGTTGAGGACAAAACACTATCTTTCATCCGCGTTAAAGCGTTGTTTCAGGTAAAATGCGCTATAGCGCGCTATTTTCACTATATGAAACACTGAGTAGAATATTAACTTTTATTAGTTGAATTTTGTTGATTTTGATTGTTGAATTGAAATGGCTGATGAATTTTCTTTGCCGTTTGATTTATTTGTCAATCGAATATTTGATCATTGATTGCTGGCTTGCTGGAGTTGATTGTTGGGTCGAAAGCAGGTTAATTGTGATTTTTAAAAATAAATGAAATATTTAGCAAACTAAAACCATGCGAATGTTGTATAACAAAAGACGCATATAACGAAGAATAAGCGTCGATTGGTTAAAAACAAAACTGATGGTTTTAGCTGAAGAAAAGGACTGAGTCTATCACATGAGAATAGGCGTGGTTTTGGCAAGATCGCCACCTATACTGCAGGTATATGCGAAGCTTTACAATTGTCACTTATCTGTTATATGGGTGTTGCCTAGAAACTGTCACATATAGCCAGCAACAACCATTGCCTATGAACCTTTTCGTACTAATTGTTATCCAGTGAAGTATGGGAGCCAACACATTTCTTCGTCTTGCTGCATATTCTAGAACTGTACCCAACCGGCCCCCGTTTCCAAAACCACAGAAACTAGTTCCGTGTTTTAAAACAGGGAACCGAAACGGTTAAAGGATATATAGTCGTTGGACAGTAGTAATGGCTATATACCGTTACAATTTTTTTTATGGGACCAAAATACAATTTTGTTTACATTTCAACCCCGACTCGAAAATCTATAATACCTCCTCATTTTCATTATTTTATCAAACCAAACTCTATCATTCTCTCTCAAATATACTGTATAACTCTCTCATATTAATCATTACTAGTCATAATATTATTTTTTAGGAATTTTTACATTTTTGGTCCCCGATATTTAGCCTACTGGCGTTTTTGGTCCCCCATTTTCCCGAGTTACAGTTTTAGTCCCCAATGTTATTAATTTTAGGCATTTTTGGTCCTCATGTTAACTTAAGCATATGTTTGGAAGAAATTTAACACGTTACACACACCTGATATCATTTTAATCGACTTAAATGCTCAGAAATCATCTTCTTCAACATTGAATGAAAGACTTGGGGGAGAGTTACAACATAAATTCGAACTTATGATTCAATTATAACAATGTGATGTTCTGAGCGATTAAGTCGACGTGAACACCTTTTTTGGGTTGTAATATGAAAATGGAATGTTTTAAGTTCGAAAGAGTGAAATCACGTGCGTGTAACGTCTTAAATTCCCTCCAAACATACGATTAAGTTAATCGGGGGACCAAAAACGCTCAAAATCGGTAACATTGGAGACTGAAACTGTAACTCGAGAAAATGGAGGACCAAAAACGCCCATAGGTCAAACATCGGGCACCAAAAATGTAAAAATCTCTTATTTTTTTTATTACACATTACACACACACTTTTATACACATCATACACTTACATACATATTTTTATACAAATACCACCCATGATTTTGTGTTACTATCATGGCGTCGCCACCGACACACACGAACAAAAATATTTTTTATTATGTTGGTGATTTAGGTCTTGAAGATACATTTCAGGGAGTGATCGAAGAGGACGAGGACGAGGACATTGTGGGGCCGACTCCTTCGATTATGAGAGAGGGATCGAGCCAAACATCCACGTCGGCAATGAAGAGAAAGCAACAATCATAGTTGTCGGTCTAAGGTTCTCCGACCTCAAATTAAACAAAGATAACTCCGATGTTGGAACGGCGTATTGTAAAGTTGTAGACCTTACAATACAGTTTCGCCCTTAATCAAGGTTGAGGTAGTTCAACGTTGAAGCATCTTACGAGGTTTCATAAATTGGACTAGGATATCTTATAAGCTATAGGTAGTAAACCTAAACAATAACAAATAAACCCAAATATTGGGTAGAAATTTTGTTATAAAGACGGAAATTTCAAAGCATTAGTTAAAATTATTGTAACTTGTGAAGAATCTTTTTGCATCGCGAAAATCGAAGGGTTTTTCAAGTTTACCAGTAAGATACAACCCCAATTCCATAATGTAACTCGTAAGACACCTACGAAGTATGCATTAGAATTTTTAAAGAATATCAATAGAAGTTACTTACACATCTGTCCAACATATCGTGTCGGGTATTTTTTACTATCGATCTTTGGACAAATGTCACGTCACAATCTCATATAGTGGTGATTGTCCACTGGATAGATGAGAGGTGAACGATTTCTCTAGAACCCATGGGCTCGCACTACTCACGACACACCATATCGATGCATTTCTTGTATGCAAGCGTTAATAGTGTTGCAATTGATATCCTCCGATGTCGTTTAAGGTTTAAATGGTCTGCTACTTCATGAAATGTGCATGTGCCACGTAATTAACTTATGTATCAAATGTCGCATTCGACGAAGTTTTGAGGACTATTATAGAAAAGAGGTCATAGGGTGCGTGAACGACGCCTCGGCCATCCGTGGAAACAAGTAGTCCTTACAAACGACCGTACATATAAGTTCCCCCGACAAGTTCCGACTAGGTCGAACTCTTTATATCACCTGCACAACAAGGACTTGACAACCTTTTGGAATAACAATGTAATCAGTCCCCACGCTCACTTCCGTTACGAGAAGTTGTTTGGGACGTTGCGAGTTTTTACATGTCATTAATTGAAGTGTTCAAGGAGGCAACATATAAAATTTTCTGGCGTTCGTTATCCAACATCGTCGTTATTATACTGAACATTTTTGGCAAGTGCTATAAGTTTGTTGAATATCGAACTAATCCATAGTTGTGTTCTTTCGTCGAAATAGGAAACAAGGGTTCAAGAAATACGTCCACCACTTGACGGATTTACTAGACCCTAGCTGTGGTAAGGACATTTTTTTTTACATTTTTACAGTATTACGAGAAATTTCTTAGAGAGTATAGATGATCATTATCCGTTATCTCAAAGAACACTTTTCTTTTTATACATTTGAGCAGCAGGGGATGGGTGGTGTCGACGGCTCACGTGACAGAAGGAGGATCTTCGAATGGGACCTATGGCACAATGGGGGAGATCTTACTAAGATTCACGATGCAAAAGATGAAAGCGCCCGTAACGACTAACTCAAATGAGATTCAAATCTTGTTTGGTCACCTTTTTCTCTCAGCAAATCATGTGTCCCTTTTAGCCTTGCTTAACAATGGGAGCACACCAAACTCATAATATGAGGCAAAGAGAGATCCTAACTAGTTCTATGCCATAAATGCCGAGCTTAAGGCTATTTAAGATAGGAACCTGAATTTTGACGTAATTACCTGAAGGTAAACATGTCACTGGTAGTAAATGGATATACAACATAAAGTATCATCCTAATGGAACAGTTTAAAAGTTTAAAGCTCCTTTGGTTGCAAAGGGCTACAACTAAGTTGAAGCGGAGGACTACTTTGACAGTTTTTCTCCTGTTGCAAGAATTGTTACCGTTTGTGTGGTGCTGGTTTGGCTACAACTTATAACTGGGTTGACACTAGTTGGACATTATTTACGCATTCTTACATGAATTTCTAGGTGAAGAGTTCTACATTGAGCTTTTTTAATTATTTAAGTCTTTCTAAATTTCGTATTTATAAAATAAGTCCAATGATAATACAATTAATTAAATAGGCAATTTCGTTTCCAATAGTTACGAGTTATAAATAGTAACTAGTCCATACGATTTGAATGTAGACGTGGCAACTATTATTCCATCTAGCCTCTGACTTTGACCAGGTACATAGGAATTTTCTTTTAAGTTTTTAATTCTTTTTTAACTTTAAATTACATAATCTTCTAAATCATAAAATCATCTTTATTTCACGTGATTTATATGATAAAAATAAATAAATAAATCTTATTTTTCCTTATTTCATGACGATCAAAATGATATTCATATCTTATATTTTTGATATTATAAAAATTATAATTTCTATATTTAACACGGAGAATAAACAAACTTTGAGATAAAACTGTGCGACATGTTACGTGAGTCATTTATCAGACCATACAAATTAACAAACATCCTCATAATCTAACAAAGAATAACGATAAATCGCAGGCGATAACCTCAAACGGTCAATTGATCACTGAAAAACTGTCAGGTGTCGCCTCTACCGTGGTAGTCGTCGTTGGTCGATGCGGCCTTTAACACACTGGAAAAAACTTTGCCGGTAGACGATGTTTTCGTATTCACGCCAGTATGTGCTTTCTCCTTCGCCCTTCATCGGTGTAGTCGGTCTTCGAACTTGTATAACATATCGCACAGTTTTGTCTCAAAGTTTGTCCACTCTCCGTGTTAAATATAAAAAATTATGATTTTTACGAATATCGAAAAATATAAAATATGAATATCATTTTGACTATCATGAAATAATGAATAAAATAGATATATTTGTTTTTATCATATAAATCATGTGAAATAAAGATGATTTTATGATTTAGAAGATTACATAATTTACAGTTAAAAAAGAATTAAAAATTTAAAACAAAATTCCTATCTACATGGTCGAAGTAAGAAACTAAATTGCCACATCAACAACGCAAATCGTAAGGACTGGATACGATTTATAACTCGTAACTATTGGAAACGAAATTACCTATTTAATTAATGGTTTTATCTTTATACTTATTTTATAAATACCAAATTTAAAAAGACTTAAATAATTAAAAAAGCATCTACATTGCTCCTAAGACGGGTATCCTGTTGGATAATTTTCCGCGAGTACGCAAATTACAACATTTGTTGTACGGTTGAAAACAAGCGTCTCGACAGTGAAACATTTAGTTAACCCATCACTTGCATGTATTTGGTTTTATTCAGTCAAACATGATCTTTTGCTTGGTCCTTAAGAGGCCTGGAGACATATTGATTGCTCTAGCTGTGTATGTCGATGACATACTAATTACGGGTTCAGGTGAGTCTAATATCACACAGGTGAAACGATTTATTGATGAGAAATTCGCTCTGGGCCATGCCAAGTGCTTTCTTGGCATAGAGTTAACTAGAGCACAAGATGAATTTGTATGTCAACCAACACAAGTACATATTAGATATTTTTTAAACCACGGGTCACATATAGAGTAAACCAACTAGGAAAATTCTATTGACACCCCCCTATATTACCATTTACACCCCTCATTTATTATCATACTTTATTAATTACTTTCTTTCAACTTCATTTATTACTAATATATTATCTAACTCTTTACCATATATAAATTAAAAATTATACTCAATGACAATATTATATTATCTCAACTCGTTTTTTAACTTTTGCTCTTAGTTAAATATAGACTGAAACAAATGAATCTCGATTGATATATATTTATTATATATACATTATCTAACTTTTTTTAGGTTAGCTTCGTAGTAATGTTTTTTTTCTTTTCTTTTTTTGTTTAGAACTTAAGATATGTGTCTGTGTATATATATATATATGTTAACTTATTATTACATGAAAAAGGCCCATATTAAAAACAGTAATAAGTTACATCAATAAATAATAAGATATTTGTATATATATGATATTATTATAGGAATTTTAAATGAGATTTTCATTTCTATTTGTATAAATAATACGAAACATCCATGTGATATGAATTTTATACAAAACAAGTTAAATATTAATATAGTTAATTTAAAAATATTAATTAAAAATTAAATAACTGATTTGAAATGAAACGAATGTATCAATCTGGAATAAATTACCCAATTAATGCTTATCAATAATTACATGAAATTTGTATGACTCTACACTGAAATTTAGACAAAATAATTATTATTTATAAATTTTAGGTTCTTTTCACCCCTAAGGGAGTGTGCAAATAGTAGCACCCAACCTAATATTACTCCTTTGCTTAAAAATCATCAATTCACTGATGATTGCGGGCCCGTTCTTATCAATCCAGCCAGGTATCGAAAGCTGGTTGGACATCTACTGTATCTCAAATCAGCTCATAACTAAGATCCGATGATTCTAAGCTCACACTGAGCTGAATCAACGAAATCACAGACGCGCCCGCCTTTTAACATAAATATATCATCGCCATCTATCGAGATTGGAGGGAGGAACAAAAAATATTTGAAAGCACATTTATACTAAACATTATAAATAAAAAATAATCAAAACAAAGTCCACTTGAATTATAAATTTGCTCATTCATTTTTTTTTTCATCGTGTTTGTAATTTGTATGCGCGTGGCTGACCTGAAGACGACTGACGATAGATTCTAATAACCTCCGCAAGCAAAGTAATATTAATCTTCTTTCAGCATTTTCAGCAAATTTAAAACACATATAGTATACTTACTGAAGCCTTCATTTTTTCTTGGCAAAATGAGGGTGGAGAAGCCTCGAGAGAGCGAATCCATGGAAGGTATCGACTTCAAGGAGTTCTTTAAGCTTCTCATCGCATAACACCATCCTCCTATCAGATGGATCCTTCAAAAGCAAACATATAATTGATTAATAAATGTCAATCATTCTTGTCAAATACTTTACCTTTTAATTTTTCAGAACATAATTTACTAACCTGCAGATTATTTTCTTTAATGTGTTTCCATATTCGCCTAACAGCCTCAGTTCGCGATAATTCGCATTCCCCTGTCGCGATGAACTTGACGAGGCTGTCCGAGATCGGGGTTGGATCCGCTATCCCACCTTTACCGATGGGTTTCTCTTTCTTTTCCACCCGATCTAATTCCAAAGTACTCAATAATTAATATACGAAAAGGAACCAGATTTCGATATTATGCGCTATCTCACAACTTGCTACAAAAGAAGTTCCAAATTCTAATGCTTGCTTCAGCAATAAAAACAATAGAAAAAAAGGCCGACAATTAAAATGATCGATTTTGAGAGATTTGTCTAACCTAGTTGTCGCCTTATTTTCCGCTGATTTTTCTTTCTTGAAGATTCCGCTGCAGAGGCTGCAATGTGAAGGGACATGTTGAATAAGCATTGACTATTAAGAAGCAGTTATGCTTATCACACGTCATGCCTTGCAATTATTTCGAGCGAAAAAACGAAGAGAAAAAATATGGAATCAAAAAGACTAAATGGAGATGGTACCTTTGGCTTCATCCAGCGGCAAGATGTGCGGTAACAGCGCTTTGCTCATTTCGAACATGTTTATCTCTCTTACGCGAAATACCTTCCGCAGAGCGTTGTCACACACTATCATCCTCCGATCCTTCAGGCTTCGCAGATTGCGCTCCTTTACGTATGCCCAAAGTTTCCTTACAACCTAACAACAATCCAAAAAGTTCAGTTACAAAAACTCTTTGAATCATTTTACTGAAGATACGGGTGCATAGTAGTAACGGCGCGCTTAAATCGTTGGGCACGAGCTATATTATATTTATTACACACACACACATATTATTACCTCCGTTCTTGATAGCTCGGCCGCTCCAAGCAACTTCTTTAGCTGAGGGGAAAGGGCATAAAGCTCGTGGAAGGCATTTTTATTTTCCCTATCCGATGTTGCCTTCACACTGAAGCAAGTTGAAACGCGAGATACTAATAAATGCGACGAATCGAGCTTGTCATGGAAAAATCAACAAAATGGAAAAGATCCCAAAAAAAAAAGAAGCATTTTGTAGTCGTCATTTTACCTCTTTTTTCCAACGATCCTCTTTTGGACATTTTCTTTTTCCGTTACTCTTTCTCCACCACTCCGAGGTTGCTCGAGTTCCCTTTTTCGGGCAACCTCGACTGTTCGTACTTCGTTCAGAGCATCACCGTGTACGAACTTATCTATCTCTCCAATGATGAACATCCTCCTCTGGGAGAGATCGACGCCGAGGTCAGCCTCTAGACGGCGGCAGACGGCGGTGGCCGTGGTGGTCCTGAGGTCGGAGGTACGGATGATTACATGGAGGTGGGCAACGATTTGGGCGTCAGTAAGCATTCTCTCTTGTTTTGTGCTTTTTCTGTGACAATGTGTGTGTGTGTCTGCTCAGTTCAACTCTGCTTGAAGAGTATATAAAGGTAGGAAAAGAAGAGTACAACGGAAGAATTAAAGTTGGTGAATGACTGATATGCACTTGTACATGTGGTCATGAGCGTGGGCCCCATCCCATCCGATATTTTTAATTAGAAATTACTTTTCTTAGAGGATGAGAGAAATGAAAATCAATGGTAAAAAGGAAATTCATTTATATTAAAAAAAAGTCAATGCCATTCCGTAACTTAAGTTTTTGCTTTTTTTGGCATGCTAAATAAAGAATACCCAGCTGTTATTTTATTGACTTCCAGAATCATTAATTATAAACGTTGATTCTGATTCTATATATTAATTTACCTTAGACCATGTCCAATTGTGCTGTAAAACGCAGAAATGCAGTAAAAACGTTCATACGGTATTGCAAATGCAAACGCAAAATGCGATTTTTTCTTTCTCTCTCCTATTTCTAACGCAAATTTGCGTTTGAGCGCAGACATACGTTTGATGTTTTAAAATTGCGAAAAAGCGCATTGAATTATTCAAGCACACATATACAAAAATATAAAATATATTAAAATATTGGAAATTGTGCGCTAATAATTTTGATTATAGAATAGGGATAATGAATAATTACTTCAACATTTACACTATATTTTTAGTAATTTTTCTGGAATACTCAATTTTCGGTTCAAATATTGAGTATTTCAAACCTCTCCCTTAACTTCACTTGAAAAGAATGTCTTAGATGTTTTGCTGCCAGGCAAAGAGCTGAATGGAACCAAAAAAAAGTTTTACAAACTTCGCGATTGTAAAGTTATTAAATATTGGAGTAGAATTGAAAAGCTATAAAAGTTGGTGTGGAGGAGAATATTACATGAATATTCTTTTGTGTTTGCCAATGTGTTTACCTTTTGGGGAACAATTACTACAAAATGCGACGGTTCCTGCAAAATGTGTTTGCGTATGCGGTTCGTAGTTGGAGATGGCCTTGTAAAATGGACATCTGTATCTTCTGTTGGATTTGGGCTTTGGGCCCAAAAGTTGGGTATTAAACTCAAAAGCTAAATCCGATCAGTTTTTAATTAAATCGGGATGATATCGCCCACCGAAACTTGAAATTGATGAAAGATTCATAAACTAGGTTTCGAGGGGAATTTAACGAATATTGATTTGCTCAAAACCGATATCGGGTGAATGAGAAATTAATTTTCTAAAGTTAGCTCAATAAAAGTATTTAAGTGTCTAATAAATAAATGAAGGGAACTTTGTCCCACATTGGTTAGACACTAAAGGTTTCATCACCTTATAAAGGATTACCTTGTGTAGGAAATTCAAATAGGCTTGCCTAAAGGGTGGACTTAAGTGGACTTAATGGGCTATAGTGTGGTTTTGCCCCAAGTGATAGCCCGGTGCACCCCGAGCCCGCGCCCGATGCCGAGTCCGAATCCGTGTCCGACACCGAGTCCGAGTCCGACACCGACCCGAGTCGTGTCAACTGCGCAATGGGCGCTTTGTAGGCGCACTTTGCACGCCGCATTGTTGCTAGGAGCTATTGGAGCCAAAAATTTTGGTCGACGATGACGTGACTGCGAGTCTGTGACGTGGGAGCTCGGTGTCGACGTGGCAAGCATGACACACACACATGTGATGATGAAGTGGCACTTCGTAAGCGCTGACTGGGCCAACTATTGGCATGACCCGTTGGGTCGTTGGGCCACACAAGGACGGACTACCGAATGGACTGACTCGACCCGAGAATACGAGGGGGCGGCTCGAGAAGCTTCCAATTGCGGGGCAGTCCAGAAGTTGTGACGTTTCACATTCTGGCCACGAAAGGTTAAAAGACAGGAAGTCCAAAGGTCGCATTTATTGCGATTCAGTCCCATGAACTCTTTCGCGTCTATAAATAGGTCCCCTGCGAGATGGAAACAATAATTCATTCGAGTCCTGCAATCTAGCATAAGTCAGTCCCAACTCCCAGTTCCCGAAGCAAGAAAAAGCTCAAATTTCCAGTAGATTCGACGGAAAATCCCGTTCGTAGTGTTGCGATACGAGATTAACAAAGTCGTTGTGTCTTGGGGATAATCGCCGTCAAACTGATAGCATTGACAATCGGGGCGATATTGTCTTACGAAAAGGGTACTCGTACGTGCCTCTTACCGTACAACCGAAGCTCTGCCGCCGACCAGACGCGACTCATCGTCGTTCTAACAATTGTAAGACAATATCCGTTCGTGTCTGACCGTTGGCAACCAACGCAGCAATGTTTCCCACCAGCAACCACGCCAAACGTCCCGCCAAGTTCAACGGGACCGAATTCAAGCATTGGCAGCAAAAGATGACGTTTTACATCACCACCTTGAACCTCGTCCGTTTTCTGACGGAGCTTGCTCCGACTGTGACAGAAAACAGAGCACCAGCTGACGGTCCTGATGCTGCTGCACAGGCCGTACAGAAAATGGAGCACCAGCTGACGGTCCTGATGCTGCTGCACAGGCCGTAAATGCTCAATACGAGCAGGAGAAAGCGACGTTAGATGCATGAAAATATAACGATTTCATGTGCCGGAATTATATTCTGAACTCACTAGACGATTCCCTATACAATGTCTATGCATTGCCTACGACTGCGAAAGAGTTGTGGGAATCGTTGGACAAGAAATATAAGACCGGCGATGTTGGACTGAAAAAGTTCATAGTCGGCCGTTTCTTGAACTATAAGATGACTGACTCCAAAGTAGTATTGGATCAGGTCCGTGATCTGCAACTGATCATCCACGACATGCACGTGGGGAATATGCAGATCAGCGAATCCTTCCAGGTAGCTGCTATTATTGAAAAGTTATCGCCTCTGTGGAAGGACTTCAAGAATTACCTTAAGCACAAGCGAAAGGAAATGAGGCTTGAGGACCTGATTGTGAGGCTTCGGATCGAAGATGACAACCAAAAGATCGATGCCAAGAACAAAAGGGGAGGCATGGAGGCAAGAGCTAACCTAGCTGAGCCGAGCTCCGACAACAAACGAAAGAGGCTGGAGTCAATGCAGAACAAGCAGAGCCGAATTCCAAGAGAATTAAGGGCAACTGTTACAACTGCGACAAACCTGAGCACATGGCCAAGGACTGTCGCCAGAAGAAGAAAGGTGGTCAGAACCGGGCTCACCTGGCCGAGGAAAAGAAGCTGGCGACGGAGCTGTCGGAGCTAGACCTTGCAACAGTCGTGTACGAGGCGAACGTGGTGGATAACCCGACTTCCTGGTACATCGAGAGCGGAGCAACTCGACACATATGCTCCGATAGAGAGATGTTATCCACCTACACACCGATATCGGGTAGGACGCTCTATATGGGGAACGTAGCCACGTCCATCGTAGGATTGGGACGACTGGTGCTGAAGATGACCTCCGGCAAGGAGCTGACGCTTGTGGACGTGTTGCATGTCCCAGACATCCGCAAGAACTTGGTCTCCGGCTCTCTGCTTAGTAAAGCCGAGTTTAGACAGGTGTTTGAAGCTGACAAGTATATATTAACCAAAAATGGTCACTTTATAGGCAAATGCTACCTCGAGAAGGGGCTGTCAAAGTTAAATGTAATGCCTGTAAAGCGCGAGACTAAGCTCGCTGATAATAAAGTCAGTTCTTCTTATTTGGTTGAGTGTTCTAATTTATGGCATGGTAGATTATGACACGTGAGTTTAAACAAACTGATGAAGTTAATAAGTTTAAACTTACTTCCACAAATGGAAGTCGATTCACAACATAAGTGTGGAGTGTGTGATGAGGCAAAAATGGCCAAAGCACCATTCTTCTCCATCGAGAGAAACAGTCCGCCTCTAGAACTGATCCATACCGATATATGCGATCTTAAATTCGTGCAAACTAGAGGTGGAAAGAAATATTTTATTACGCTTATCGACGATTGCATTAAGTACTTGTACGCGTGTCTTTTAAGTGGAAAAGATGAAGCGCTTGATGCTTTTAAAAGATACAAGAGTGAAGTTGAGAATCAACTAAAGTCAAAAATCAAAATAATACAAAGTGATAGAGGAGGAGAATACGTGACACCGTTTGAGGAATTTTGCCGAGAGCATGGCATTATTCATCAAACAACGACGCCATATTCACCCCCAATTAAACGGCGTTACCGAATGCAAAAATAGAATTCTTAAAGAGATGATGAATGCAATGTTGATCAGCTCAGGGCTACCTCAGAACTTGTGGGAGAAAACCATTATATCAGCAAATCGCATTCTAAATGTATTGCCACACAAAAGAGGGACAAAACACCGTATGAGCTGTGGAAAAATCGAAAACCATCATACGGTTACCTAAAAGTATGGGGGTGCCTAGCAAAGGTTGAAGTATCTAAATCTAAGCAGGTTAAAATAGGACCCAAAACTGTTGACTGCATTTTCATTGGATATGCAAACAACAGTACTGCATACAGATTTCTGGTGAATAAATCGGAGATCCCTGACATGAATGTTGGGATGACAATCAAATCAAGGAATGATGTATTCTTTGAAAATGTCTTTCCAAAGAAGGGAAGAAAAGAAATAAGTTCTGAAAAAAAAGAACTTACGATATCGTCGAAAGTTCTCCTCAAGAAGAGGAAGAACCGAGGCAAAGCAAGCGAAAGAAGGTGGCCAAGTCATTCGGGTCCGACTTCCTAACTTATATGTTAGACGACGAACCTCGAACATTGCAAGAAGCTGTGTCGAGCCCAGAAGCTCCATTCTGGAAAGAAGCTGTGAACAACGAAATTGAATCCATCATGCAGAATCATACTTGGGAGTTGGTAGATTTCTCAAAGGGGTGTAAACCTTTAGGATGCAAGTGGGTCCTTAAAAGGAAACGTAAAACTGATGGATCAATTGAGAAATATAAGGCTCGATAGTAGCCAAGGGGTTTACGCAAAAAGAGGGCTACGATTTCTTCGACACCTACTTACACGTAACAAGGATTACAACTATACGAGTTCTTTTTGCTATTGCCGTATTGTATGACCTCGAAGTACATCAAATGGATGTAAAAACGACATTCTTAAATGGGGAACTCGAGGAAGAAATCTACATGAAACAGCCCGAAGGGTTTATCGTACCGGGGCAAGAGAACAAAGTGTGCCGACTCGTGAAGTCGCTATACGGGCTTAAACAAGCACCGAAGCAATGACACCAAAAATTCGATATGACTATGTTATCGAATGGGTTCAAGATCAACGAGTGTGATAAATGTGTTTACATTAAGGGCACACCCGATGAATTCGTGATTTTCTGTCTCTATGTTGACGACATGTTAATCATGGAAAGCAATAAGAAAAAGCGATTGTGAACACAAAGAACATGTTGAAAAAAGTCATTTCAACATGAAAGATATGAGTTTGACTAATTTTATTCTAGGGATTATGTCTCTAGAACACACGAAGGGATTCTGATAACACAATCTAATTATGTTGAGTGCGTGTTGAATAAATTCAATGCCTTTGATGACCCTCTAGCTAAGACCCCGGTAGATCCAAATGTGCACTTAGCCAAAAATAGAGGAGAACCCATATCACAGCACGAATATGCTCGGGTGATTGGCAGTCTGATGTATTTATCGAACTGCACTCGACCTGACATAACATATTCAATCAGTAAACTTAGTAGGTTTACGAGCAATCCCGTGACTAATCATTGGACAGCCTTGAGAAGGGTGCTCAGATATCTGAAGCACACTATGAATCATAGCATACTCTACTCGAGATATCTAGCAGTTCTTGAAGGATATTGCGATGCTAACTGGATATAAGACAACAACGACTCCAAATCCACGAGTGGTTACGTGTTTACCATCGCTGTAGGAGCAATATCATGGAAATCTTTCAAACTAACTTGCATAGCTCGATCCACGATGGAATTGGAGTTTATTGTGCTAGATAAAGCCAGCGAAGAAGCTGAGTGGCTTAGAAATTTTTTGGAAGATATTTCCTGTTGGAATAAACCTGTGCCGCCAGTAATGATACACTACGACAGCATGGCCGCAATTGGCAGGGCACAGAGTAGCATGTACAACGGTAAGTCTCGACACATCCGTGTGAGACATAACACCGTAAGCAACTGATCTCTAGTGGAATAATCTCTATCGACTATGTGAAGTCAAAAGAGAACATATCAGACCCTTTGACGAAAGGCATTGCTAGAGATCATCTTTATGATGCAGTAAGGGGAATGGGGCTAAAACCTACACACCCAAGAAGGGGCTCGGTGGTAACTCAACCTTGATGAGTGGATATCCCACAAACTTGGTTCAATGAGACAACTAAACTGAGACCGGTTCGTAGCTTACTTGGAAACATACCTAAGAAGCTCACTCTCGTAAGCTGCCAAAGTAATTACCCGATGACCTGTGATAAAAGGTAAGCAATTTTGCTTTTAATGACGGCTATACCCAGAAGGGTGGAGTATTTCGGGATACTCCTGGATCAAGTCCTAATAGTCGATCAGCTATATAAGTGAGAAGTGGGGCCGCTTCAATGATAACACTTATGAATCCGAGATATGGTCCACGGCCGAAAAGGACACAACGTGAGAATCGAAAGAAATTAGATTCGTCATTGTGTGTATGCTGTTGTCTTGCTTTACACAAAACGCTGTCAGTTTCGGAAATCACGTTCACTGAGCAGCGAGTGAACCCGACATTTTTTCACCATGGAAGATTCAAAGTCACAAGCTACCTATCCTGATGTAATGATGGGTTGTCGAGCTTTTCTTGCTAGAGTCAGCATGTATTTGTATTAATTTCCATTCATGTGGGGGATTGTTGGATTTGGGTTTAGGGCCCAAAAGTTGGGCTTTAAACTCAAAAGCCAAATTCGATCGTTTTTTAATTAAATCGGGATGTCATCGTCCATCGAAACATGAAATTGATGAAAGAATCATAAACTACGTTTTGAGGGGAATTTTGATGAATATTGATTTGCTCAAAACCGATGTCGGGTGAATGAGAAATTAATTTTCTAAAGTTAGCCCAATAAAAGTATTTAAGTGTCTAATAAATAAATGAAGGGAACTTTGTCCCACATTAGTTAGACACTAAAGGTTCCATCACCTTATAAAAGATTACCTTGTGTAGGTAATTCAAATGGGCTTGCCTAAAAGGTGGACTCTAGTGGGCTTAATAAGCTGGTGTGGTTTTGGCCCAAGTGATAACCCGGTGCTTGCGGTGCGACCCCGGGCCGAGGCCGCGCCCGAGTCCGGGTCCGACACCGACCCGAGTCGTGCCAAGTGCACAGTGGGCGCTTTGTAGGCAAGCATGACACTCGTACATGTGATGATGAAGTGGCGCTGCGTAAGCGCTGACTGGGCCAACTATTGGCATGACCCGTTGGGTCGTTGGGCCGCACAAGGACGGACTACCGAATGGACCGATCCGATCCGAGAATACGTGAAAGTGGGTCGAAAAGCTTCCAATTGTGGGGCAGTCCAGAAGTTGTGACGTTTCACATTCTGGCCCCGAAAGGTCAAAAGACAAGAAGCCCAAAGGTCGCATTTATTGCGATTCAGTCCCAGGAACTCCTTCGCGCCAATAAATAGATCCCCTGCGAGATGGAAATAATCATTCATTCGAGTCCTGCAATCTAACATAAGTCAGTCCCAACTCCTAGTTCCCGAAGCAAGAAAAATTACCAATTTTTTTAATTAGTTAAAGCCTATAACGGTAAATGTGTCCAACGGTCAATCCTTTGTATGGTCAAATCGGTCAAAGAAGACGGAGATGACTAATATTGATTAACGGATAAAAATGAAAGACATATATTGATGAGATGTGCTTTTTAGGGACGAAAACTGAAATAGGGTGATAAGTGAGGGACCAAATTAGCAAATTATGCCTAAAATATCACAATATAGACGTTGGAACAACCCACGACGCTCGAGACGCGCCTTTTCAACATATCGCCATTAGGGGTGAGCAAATCCGGATATCCAAATTTTTGGATATCCGAATTCCGGATATCCGGTTTCGAATATCTGAAACTTAGAACCGTATTTGATCCGGTTTTAATCGAATATTAGAATTTTAGATTTCCGAAAATTCGGATATCCGGATTTTGGATTTCCGAAAATTCGGATATCCGGATTTTGGATATCCGAAATCTGATTTTTTATTTAGACTAACTTATCTTTTTGAAAAAAATTAATTGCAACGTATTCGATTTTATTTTCAACTCTCTATTTATTTTCACGAAGGATATAAATTTAATCTGATATATTTTATTTGGATCAAATTAGAAATTTGGCTATTTTTCTTTCTTTTTTCTCTTTTTGGCCTCATTTTTTTGGGGGCTATTAGTTAATTTATTTATTTTTTCGTAATAAACCGAATACAGGATATCCGGATTTTGCTACCGAGCGTATCCGTATCCGATTCGATTTTAAAAACTTGATATCTCGTTTTAAAATCTGGATATCCGGATTTTGGTACTGAGTGTATCCGTATCCGATCCGATTTTAAAAACTGGATATCTCGTTTTAAAAACCGGATATCCAGAATTTTATAAACCGTATTCAGGATCGGATTCTGGATTTCGGATATATTTTATCAGCCCTGATCGCCATAGAGGATTGAAGGAAGGGAAAGAATTTGACAGCACTATTATAATAAAACATAGACCAGTTAAATCATAAATTTGCTCATTCATCTTTTCACTAAAACTAACGCAAAAAGTCTTTGTATGAGCGTGTCTGAAGACAACGAGGGTAGATTCTAATAACCACCACAAGCAAAATAATAATCTTCTTTTAGCATTTTCAGCAAATTTAAAACACATGTATCCATAGGCAAAATTATAAAATTAGGTCACTAAGTATTCAAGTTTTCATTTTTGGGTCACTATGTTTGATAATTGCAAGAGTAGGTCACTAGCTTCGTATGGCAAAACAATTTTGGGTCATGTTGTCAATTTTAGGTCACTAAGTATATATTTTTTCGATTTTGGGTCACTACGTATACATGTTTCATTTTTGGGTCACTATGTTTACAAAGTTAGTTACCAAATGAGTGACCCGAAATTGAAAACTGTATGTACTTAGTGACCCAAAATCAAAAATATAAACTTAGTGACCTAAAATTGAAAATATGACCCAAAATTGTTTTGACATACAAAGTTAGTGACATACTTTTGCAATTATCAAACATAGTGACCCAAAAACGAAAACTTTAATACTTAGTGACCTAATTTTATAATTTCCCCTGTATTCATATTAAAGTCGTCAATTTTCTTTAGCAAAATGAGGGTGGAGAAGCCTCGACAGAGCGAATCCATGGAAGGCATCAACTTCGACGAGATTTCTCAACTTGCAATAATGTATATCATTATGTTCGACTTGATGACAATGGCATAATAACCTGTGGAATTTTTATTTAATTTATTTACATATTCATCTAAACAGCTCTCAGTTTGCAATAATTCGGTTCCCCTGTGTCGATGAACTTGCAAATGTTGTATGGGATAGGCGCGTTGGATCTGCTATCATACATACCTTTACCAATAGGATGTTTATTCAACCGCTTCAATATGCTTACTAAAAATAGGAGAAGTGGAGCTCGTGGCTGAATAAGTCGAAGCATCATCTCAGACGTGAAGTCATGGAGATCATGGAGAACGTGGGGAGGATTGGAGTCGAAGCTATGAAGAGAATAAATAGAAGACTCCGATGCCGACCAACGATAACGAACGACGAGCGACGAAAGAAAAGAAAACGAAAACGAGAGAGCTCTCACCATATACTCGTCTATCAGTTCTTTACCTAGTGTTTTACCTTTGCATAGATCGTAGGTATTTGTGTGAAGATTAGAAGAGTCGTTAGATTCTTTACTAGGTTGTTTTTACTATCTTTCGATAATTCTACTTTTTGTAATCCATTTTTTGTAGTGGAATTTTGCCCTGAAGGTGTGTAGCAAGTTATTTAACTTGCTGCATATTTTAACATGTGTTTCCATCGTTTTTACTGCTAAGTTTTGAAACTTTCCGCTGTGCTAAAACTTTCTGTTCCTAAATGTTGGTTCAACATTAGGGACAACATTTCTGGTATATTTTTAACTTAGCTATTTCCATATCTTTACGGGACCGCTCCTTTTCAGATTGGTATAAGAGCAACCGCTTGATTCACTAAGTGTTTTTATCCTAGATATGGATGCCTTTGAGCTCAAACTATTTTGGCAAAGTCCTCGTCCTAGACGGATCAAACTATGCCTATTGGAAAATCCGAATGCGACAATGCATAAAATCAATTGACTCGCGTGCTTGGGATTCGTTTCTTAACGGTTACACCCCTCCTAAAACACTTCCACATGCTGATGGAGAAGTGTTCGACAAACCCATTGCCGAATGGAATACTCTTGAAAGAGCACCAACCGATTTTAACGAAAAAGCTTTACATGCCATTTTTTCTTCCGTCGATATTTTTATGATCAAAATCATCCAAAACTGTACTAATGCTAAACATGCATAGGACATGTTGCAAAGGTACTGTGAGGGTGATGCGAGCAATAAAGACACAAAGTTGCGTATTTTAAATAGCGAATTTGAAAACCTTCGTATGAGGGACGATGAAGACATCACTACTTATTTTGGAAAACTTTTGAATATTTCTAGCGAGTGTCATAGCTTAGGTGAACCAATCTCTAACAAAGTGTTAAATTCTAAGGCTATTAGGTCATTATCCGAAAAGTTCAACGTGAAGGTGGCAGCTGTAGAGGAAGCCCACAATCTGCCCACACTCGACTTAAATACCCTCATGAACATTATGAAGAACTACGAGACCAATCTCGAAGTTCAGAAAAATGCGTTAAAAGTCTCGCTCTAGTCTCGCAACCATCATGTGTTGAATCTGATGTTGAACCAGACGATGATGAGGATTTGGCTGTGATTATTAGGAAATTCAAAAGGTTACTGATAAATAAAAGAGAGCTGAATGTTGGTCCAACATTCAAGAATGTTCTCAACGCTCAAGAGTCTTCATCTGCTCCAAATCGCTCTATCAACAAAAGAAACTCTGCTGATAAAGCAAAAGCCGACAAATTTGACAGGGACTCCGTCCAATGTCATGCTTGTAAAGGCTGGGGTCATTTTGCAAATGAATGTGCTAACACTCTTCACAGGTATGGAAAATGATATTGGGTCAGCCTATTTGATGACGAAGATGACGTGCCAGCAAGGAATACGCATCAGGTCGCCCAAAGGACTAAAGTTCCAATTCCAACCTTCTCTGACAATGAGGATGAGGAACATCATACTGGGTTTAATGCGGTAACGGATGTTGATCCAACACTGGATTCAACATCTGAACATTATATTCTCTTTGATTATGATGAATCAAATAATTTTGATGAATCTTTGTTGTTAGATGATTCAAGAGATTGTTTAGAACATGCTAAGGATGGTGAATCACCGGAAGAAACGTACAAACTATTGTACGAGAGTGGACGAATCAAAGGAAGGAGATCTCGAAATTGAAGGACTCCGTTCAAGTGTTGACTGAGGAAAATGTGAACAACGAAAAGGTGATCAATGGCTTGCTTGAAGGGATGAGCAAAATGGAAGTCTTACTGACCAGAAAGGACAAAGAAATTGACAAGCTTCAAATGCAATGACTTCAAATACCTTCTCAAAGATGAATAAAGGCAAGTCCACACTTGACGAGGTACTTTATTTCGTTAATGCTTCTAATCACGGTCTAGGATTCAAATCACATCCTAAAAAATCGAAGCATTCTGCATCGAAGTCCAGGTCTAGAAGTTTTAAGTGCCATTTTGTCTTAAACCTGGACATATTAAACATTATTGCTGGAAACTGAAAGATGTGATATCCAAAAAGCAAATGTTGACTGAAAAATAAACCAACATTCGCTCCAATATTGAGAAATCAGTGTTGAAGAAAATGTCTGGAGGTAGTTCAGACAACATTAGTTCTAGTTGTGTGAATCACATTAATACAACTTTTTGGAGTCCATCAGTTCAGAAGAAAGCTTGGGTACGAAAATCACCAATTCTATGTAATGATGTTTACACGTCCTTGAAAGCTAACGTTTCAGGATTTTGGTACTTCGATGGTGGTTGTTCACGAGACATGACAAGTACCAAAGACTACTTGATAGACTACACTCCCTTAAGTAACGGTACGGTTACTTTTGGAGGTGGGGCGAAAGGTAAAATTCTCGGACGAGGTAAACTTAATGTGGTTGGTTTTCCTGCTCTAAGGATGTCATCCATGTTGACGGATTGGTTGCTAATCTAGCATAAGTCAACTATGTGACGACGATCTTGAGGTAAGATTTAATAGAGAATGCTGTGAAGTTTTTAATGACAAAAACTTGTGTGTGATGGCAGGTAGAAGGTCTAGTGATAATTGATATCAAGTTGGTGATAAGGATGAAAGAAAAGAGGTATGTAAGATGTCCAAAACCGAAGATGATATTGTTCTTTGGCATCATAAATTGGGTCCTGTCAATTATCGAACCTTAGAACAATTGATTCGGCATGAGGCAATCAGAGGTATTCCAAATCTTAAGGATTGTGGAAAGATTATTTGTAAGCAATGTCTGAAAGGCAAGCAGAAGCATGCCAGTCATAATGTTGATCCAAATGTTGGTCAATATTTTAGAACTGTCCACTGCTTTCAGATACTTCACATGGATCTAATGGGTCCTATGGAAGTAGACAACATAGGTGGTAGAAATATGCGTATGTCTTAGTTGATGACTTTTCTAGGTTTTCATGGATATTTTTTCTTAGAGAGAAATATGAAACTTTTGATTTTTTCAAAACTTTTTGTGCCAAGATCAAAAATAACTTTTGTGCTCCCATTTTTCGTATTAGGTCCGATCATGGTAGAAAGTTTGAAAATCAATTTTTTAAAGATTTTTGTGACAAAAAAGGGTATTATCCATGAGTTTTCTTCTCCTAAGACACCTCAACAAAATGGGGTAGTCGAAAGCAAGAATAGAACTCTTCAGGAAATGGCTCGTGTAATGCTACAATCCAAGAGTCTTTCTACAAGATTTTGGGCGGAAGCATTGAACACGGCTTGTCATATCTCCAATAGAGTTTTCTTTCGTCTTGGGACAAAGAAAACCTCTTACGAGATATTGAAGGGTACGAAGCCTACGGTCAAGTATTTTCACGTGTTTGGATGTACTTGCTATATGTTGAATGATCGTGCGTATTTGACGAAGTTTGATTCGAAAAGTGACAAATGCATATTACTGGGATATTCTACTAATAGTCGTACTTATCATGTTTACAATCTTAGATTGAAAACTATTCAGGAATCTGTTAATATTGTGTTTGATGATTTCGCTGACATTAGCAATTCTCCTCAAGTTGACATTGCAGATGTTGTTCCGACGGTTGGTCCAACAGAGGATCTGGAAGCTAACAATGTTGAGACAACATCCGACTCAACATTAGCTCCTGAACAAGATACTGAAGATGAAACCTTAAATGTTCAGAGAGATCCCCCTGCTAGGATTCAGAAGTCTCACCCCTCTGATCAGATCATTGGCAAACTGAATGAAGTAAGACCAGAGATAAACCACGAAGAGATTATAGATCTATGTTAAAAAATGTATGCATGACTTTCGTATACAACAAGGTAAGGTTTAATTGTTTTGTATCTGAAATTGAACCAAAAAACGTTCTTGAAGCCCTCAAGGACAGTTTTTGGATCAATGCTATGCAAGAAGAGCTTGTTCAATTTGATAAAAATCAGGTTTGGACTTTGGTTCCACGACCAAGCGACGGTAACGTCATTGGTACAAAGTGGATTTTCAAAAACAAATCTAATTACTACGGAAATGTTATTAGGAATAAAGCTCGGTTAGTTGCCCAAGGCTATACCCAAGTTGAGGGTATAGACTTTGATGAAACCTTTGCCCCCGTAGCAAGGTTAGAATCTATAAGACTCTTACTTGCTATTGCATGTTGGCTCAACATTACCCTCCACCAGATGGATTTTAAGGGTGCGTTCTTAAATGGCTTTATTGATAAAGAAATTTATGTTGAGCAACCGAAAGGTTTCGAGGATCCTTACCATACTGATCATGTGTATAAGTTACAAAAAGCTCTTTATGGTTTAAAGCAAGCTCCTCGAGCTTGGTATGGTAGGCTAACTTCGTTTCTCTTAGATTTTGGATTTGTTAGAGGTGAAGCCGATAGAACTCTTTTCGTGAAAAGAGTTGGTAATGAAGTGTTAATCTCTCAAATCTACGTGGATGATATAGTCTTCGGATCAACATCTCGATCTATGTCGGATGAGTTTATCCAAGCTATGAATTCCACATTTGAGATGAGTATGATCGGTGAACTAACATTTTTCCTAGGTCTAGTGGTGAAACAAAGCAATGACGACATATTTATGTCTCAGGAAAAATGCGCGAAGAATACTGTGAAGAAGTTCGGCTTAGATAATGTCAAGGTAATGAGAACTCCTATGGGATCTACGCAGAAGGTAAAGTAAAGATAATGTTGGGGAGAATGTTGACCCAACATTATATCGTTCTATGATAGGTAGCTTATTATATCTTTCTGCGAGTAGACCAGACATTATGTATAGTGTTTGTGTGTGTGCGAGATATCAGGCTGAACCAAAGGTTTCTCATCTTAACGCTGTCAAAAGAATTTTGACGTACATTAGTGTTTCATGTAACCTTGGTTTATGGTCTTCAAAAGATACTAACACTAATTTGGTTGGTTTTAGTGACACCGATTGGCAGGTGATGAAGATGATCGTAAGAGCACAAGTGGATGTTGCTTCTTCTTAGGTAATAATTTTGTGTCTTGGTTTAGTAAGAATCAAAATTGTGGTTCTCTCTCTACGGCCGAATCTGAGTATGTGGCAGCAGGTAGCTGTTGTACACAACTCATATGGCTTAAGAGTATGTTGAGTGATTATGGGTTAGAGAGCGAAACCGTGCTAATATATTGTGATAATCTTAGTGCCATAAACATTTCGAATAATCCAATACATCATTCTAGGACTAAGCATATAGACATTAGACATCATTTTCTGAGAGATATAGTTGAGAAAGAGTTGGTGAAATAGAGCATATAGATACTAAGAATCAACTAACTGATATTTTCACTAAAGTGTTAGACTTCGAAAGGTTCTCAAGCCTAAAGAAGTCTATAGGTCTCTGTCAAGGTCAGTAAATGTTGGTCCAATATTTGGATCAACATTGGCATATGTCAAATATGACTGTTACTGTTTTGATATTTGGTCTAACGTTCTCTTTGTTAAATTCCTGAAATGATTTGACTCACCTAGACCATTTTCTGAAATGACCCACTCCCTAGCACTAGTATGCTAATGATCCTTTTCAAGATACATGTTCAGAATATTAAGATCCTTAGATACACGACATTCGCGGTGACGATGTATTCTATGCGCGCAAGAATGTCTGAACCTTGATGAACTGGAAATCATTATTGAGCAGTGCACAATATTCTCTATCAATAATAAAGGTGAGATAAGGGCAGAAAATGAAAGAAAATTGTGATCTAGGGTGTTGAACAGAAAATGAAGGAAATCGTTTTGAGAATGTTGGGTTAAATGTTGAGCAACATTTGTGACTAGTCATTTTGATCATGCTATATTTCCGTTTATGTTCTTTGTTTTATAGATTTTAGGTATACATATAAATAATATGTCGTGTCTAATATCTATATCTCTCATTTTGCATTAGAAGAAGAACGACTATCCTCATTTGGTTCATGCGTTCATCGGAACACCTAAACGGTTAGTGCAGTCGATCTCGACTTAATTTTTGTTATGATAATATTTTGCACGATATTTTTAAATGTCACATGTTATCCACTCTCCACATTTTTCTCAACAATCAACGGATAGAGCACGTATTTTACTCGTTTTAATAAAAAAAATATTTTTTTATTATTATTTTAATCAAGCACTCTAACGGTTACTTTTTTACTCTCTCATAATCACACGAATTTTTTACCGTTACAACTTCACCTCTATTTACTCGGCCTGCATCATCTCTCACATCACACGAAACCTATTTGATTTCTCTCTGTTATTCTCCCTATGAATTTTCTCTCTGCAATTTTCGAATTTCCAGATCACATATCACTTTCATCACTTTCTTCGATTTTCAATTTCTTCTATGGCAAATTCAGCTAACCATGATTCGCATAATGTTGATAAAACATCTAGCGCGCATTTAATCGAGACAAATCCTTTGGCTATGGTGGTTTACGGTGCGCCGATGCCTCTCGGAGCCACGTCGCCTCTGCGTGACGATGCTGACACTGCAGAAGCCCAACCGCAGAATGCTGTGACGAGTCCAACGCCTCCATTGAGTTCGTCATCTGACTCACTTGTCGATGAAAACACGTTTTCAAGCGATGATTCAGAAAGCTCGGATGAAGATTTCGTCCCTACCGCGGTGGAGTCTTCAACCACCTCAGAAGACGAAGAAGAAGAAGAAGCAGAAGCAGAAGCAGGAGAAGAAGGAGGAGGAGAAGAAGGAGGAGGAGGAGCAGAAGCAGAAGAAGAAGAAGAAGAAGAAGAAGAAGAAGAAGAAGAAGAAGCAGAAGCAGAAGCAGAAGCAGAAGAAGAAGCAGAAGCAGAAGCAGCAAAAGAAGAAGCAGAAGCAGAAGAAGAAGAAGCAGCAGCAGCAGAAGAAGAAGAAGAAGAAGCAGAAGAAGAAGAAGAAGAAGCAGAAGCAGCAGAAGAAGAAGAAGCAGAAGCAGCAGAAGAAGGAGAAGAAGAAGGAGCAGAAGAAGAAGGAGAAGAAGAAGAAGAAGAAGGAGAAGGAGAAGGAGAAGGAGAAGAAGGAGAAGAAGGAGAAGAAGAAGAAGAAGAAGAAGAAGAAGAAGAAGAAGAAGAAGAAGAAGAAGAAGAAGAAGAAGAAGAAGAAGAAGATAATTTCTCTGATTCAGTTCCGTTGAGTAATATATTCAACAAACTGAAGAAGAAGGTGGGAAAGAGGCCGTTGAGTTCTGACCCTCGACCCACAAAGAAGGCTAGAGTTGTAGATCCTACACCACAAGCGGATCCTGCTACTGTTGAGGTCGATGCTGAGATGACTCCAACTTCAACATTTCCGGCAGACGACGACCTGTCCGAAGGCTCAGACTGGGAGATCACTCAAACTCCTAGGAAATTCTACTCCAAGAAACACGAAGACCTCTGGTCCTCCTTCAGCTCGAGAACTCTTCGAGTTGAAAGGATCGTTGATGTCAACAACTTCAGGAAGTACGGCGTGCTTCAGTTCCTTGAATCCCGGTATTTGGGGAAGGCGGTTAGGTGTATGAGGACCTATTCCGACATAGTGGTCCGTGAGGTATACGCTAATCTCTCTCCTTCCTTGAATGAGCCCAATTCTAGAAAGTTTGATAAGATTTTCTTGCGCAATGTTCTTTATGAATGTTCTTCCCGGCTTATTAATGAACTCTTAGAAACCCCAGAAGTAGACCAGTTTAGTGAAAGTGACATAGATGAGGTCGTCACTTTTATTACCGGGGGTAGGATTACTAAGTGGGAGAAAAACTTTTCTGCCACTTACTTGACCTCACTCTACTCCGTGCTTTTTAAGATTGCTATATTTAATTGGTTGCCTACGACAAACGATAGTAGAGTGACGGAATCAATGGCGCAACTCTTATATGCTTTGGGTCATAACCTCTCCATCAATTGGGGAGAGTATATTATCAATCAAATAGCCTATCAAGCAGAAAGAGTTGGAAGAGGCATTCTCCATTTCTCCTCCATCATCTGGTCGGTGCTAATTCATGGAGGGTTCAAGCCGCTGAGAAGAGACTATGTGGAGCACAAGAAATCTCATTTTACCATCTCAGTCAACCATGTTACGGGGCACAACAAAGTGGTCGATCTGCCCTGGATTGGAGCTCAGAATGTTGAACCTAATCTTGGTTCAGCATCATCCTCAACATCTAACCTGGAGAAGGAGATCAAGTGTCTGGACGACACTATTGCCTTTCTGATCGCTCAGAGAGAAGTTCTTCGAGGTTTGTTCTCTTCCCAAAAAGGGGGAGATGGAGCTGGTGCAGAGGAGAGAGCTTATCATGGAGCTGACATGGATGCTGGAGTTGGATGATCGAATTCAGGGGGAGCTGCTGGAGCTGATGAAGGAGTTGCTGGAGCTGGAGCTGATCAAGTACAAGAGGAAGTTGGTGCTGCTGCCGGTGCTGGTGAAGAGGAAGCTGCTGCGGACGTGGAAGCTGAAGCTGAGAAGGATGCTGCTTTAGACGACTCTATAATGAGTCTTCAGTTTTAGTTTATTTTGCTTGACTGATTTCCTGTTTTTGCATGCAGACTTCTATGTTTTGTGTGTGGTTTTTTGTTTTGCATATGTGACCAAGAACCTCTTAATTGCTATGTATTAACGCTCTAATATTTTGATCCATTTATTTTTTTCAAGTTACTTGTTGCTTTCAGGGGGAGTTATATGGATTTGAAGTTCTCTAGATTGGAACTTCTTTGGATTTAGCTCTGCACTGGTTTTGGGAAGAAAGACAAAAAGGGGGAGATTGTTAATGTTGACACCGTTGACATTGACAATATGGACTCAACATTCCAGTCAACATCGATTGACTCGGACTTGGTCCAACCTTAATTTTGTCTTTCAAACCCAAAAACCGTTTTCCCTATTATTGCGGAATTATTTAAATGTGTGCAGAGGTTACTTACGAGATGGACTTGTTCAAACAAGAGTGGAGTGAAGTGGATACTAAAAATAGGATATTAATTCAACCGCTTCAATATGCTTACTAAAAATAGGAGAAGTGGAGCTCGTGGCTGAATAAGTCGAAGCATTATCTCAGATGTGAAGTCATGGAGATCATGGAGAACGTGGGGAGAACTGGAGTCGAAGCTATGAAGAGTATAAATAGAAGACTCTGATGCCGACCAACGATAACAAACGACGAGCGACGAAAGAAAAGAAAACGAAAACGAGAGAGCTCTCACCATATACTCGTCTATCAGTTCTTTACCTAGTGTTTTACCTTTGCATAGATCATAGGTATCAGTGTTAAGATTAGAAGAGTCGTTAGATTCTTTACTAGGTTGTTTTTACTATCTTTCGATAGTTCTACTTTTTGTAATCTATTCTTTGTAGTGGAATTTTGCCCTGAAGGCGTGTAGCAAGTTATTTAACTTCTTGTATATTTTAAACTGTGTTTCCATCGTTTTTACTGCTAAGTTTTGAAACTTTTCGTTGTGCTTAAACTTTCTGTTCCTAAATGTTGGTTCAACATTAGGGACAACATTTCTGGTATATTTTTAACTTAGCTATTTCCATATCTTTACGGAACCGCTCCTTTTCATAAGCATTGAAATAAATACTTCCATACAATCTTGATTAAACTTAGGAAGTAACTTTCACACCTTGTAATTTTTCTAAGTCTCAGCGCATTGTCACTGAATTAAAAACCAATCGAAAAATATAGTTTATAAAGAAAAATAAAGAGAAAATAAACAATGAAATGTGGAATTGAAAGCTTAAATGGAGATGTGATTTGGCTTCATCTAGTGAGGAGATGTGCGGTGACAAATCCTTGATCGTGTCGAACATTTTATTTATGTTGGGAAACCCCTCGAGTTCCTACTAGAACTCGTGTGGTTCGAGTACGTGCGGAAAAATTTAGGGGAGTCTCAAATACCCAAGAATGCTCGTGATAGTCGTGTAGTCTGAGCACAAGAGGAAAAATTAAGGGATTCCCTAACACCCAATATTGCTCAAGATAGAACAACACACATCCACTTAAAGAGAGGGTGGAACCCTAACCCTTTTTACTTTGAGTCGAAATGTTTCCAACGTTCGTCTCTCCGCTGGTAACAAGCACCCCGTGCTCCTCTTCTCTGCACATGACCGTCATGTCGACCTTTCGATTCTATGTATCTAAAATGATCAGTCCCTTACATGGCTAGCAAACTGACATTCTTACTTTCTCTCCAAGAGAATACTCGAGTGACGGCTACCGCACTTGTGTGGGCGTGCGTTCGCGCGCACGGGTGTCGACTAGGGCTTGTATTTATAGAACTCGAATCAGGCCCTGGGCATGCTTGCATTTTCAACCTAGCATATGTATGGTAGGTTGAGAAACCATGCATTTTTTCTCAACTTAATCTCGCTATATAATTCGAAATTCATGCCTAGCGCAATTCGATTTTTAGGCTTAGTCGTTGAGGTATTCTTGCCTTATATATCTCTTCTAATATTATATTAGGTTTAAGACACTTTTAAATACTAGATTAATTTAGTTGATTAAGTAAGTATTTAGCACATTATCTAATAATTGGACTTATTTAATCCAATAGTCATAGTCTGACAACGCTTAATTTATTCGAGCACTTAGTCTTTTTCAAGTCTCGAGTTAGCCATGTCAAAGTCCAACATCTACCCACTAGCATGCCTTAATTACTCTAAGCCCATTAAGGTTCATTTGGCTTAATATCTCTTTAGCGATACTACCTTGACAATCCTTTTAAGTCCAACTCTATAGGTTTGTCAGAATTGCCACTGAGATGAATATATGAGTGTTATATTCACCTAGGCAATCTCGTGGTACCGTCAAATTCCTATTTGAGAACGGATGGATCAAATCAACACAGATTTTTTCCGTACGTATAAACCTTCAAACGTGTCTTGATCGAATGAGTCATAGTCTTTATCAAATTCATTGGACTCAAACTATATAATAGAATCACAACACGTGAAATTATCAAGATGCTCTCAATTAGAGCTGTCAAAAAAGGCCATAGCCTGCGGGCCGGCCCGCCCAGGCCCGCCAAAAGGGCGGGCCGGGCCTGAATTTTTTAGGCCTGCCGGAGAGCGAGCCTAAGTGGGCAAAGCCTGTGCGGGCCGCGGGCTTTGGTGGGGCGGGCGCGGGTAGCCCGCGGACTATCCGCTTATTTTTAAAAAAATAAATATATATATTTTTTATTAATAAATTTAATATATATGTAACAAATTATATAAATATATCATAAGTCTAGTGGTATAACTGCATTATTTTATACGTAAGGTGTTGGGTTCGAACCCCACGTATACTTTTTTTTTTCTTTTTTTTTTTTTTTTAAATTGGGCGTCAATTTTATTTTATTTTTTTTAAATGGGCGGGCCAGCCCGGTGCCTGCCAGCGAGGCGGGGCGGCCTGTGTTTCAGAGGCCCGCCACCGGCCCGCCAGATGGCGGGCGTTGGCGAGCTACGGGCGGGCCCGGCACGTAGGCCCGTTTTGACCGCTCTACTCTCAATGCCTCATATGAGTCTGTTTATATGCCTTAAGGACTTGTAGTTCCCCATTTCACATCTTTTCAAGAAGTCATTTGCTGCTTGTGGTAACGGCCTAGTCAACGAGTCAGTCACGTTATCCGCATACGCTATCTTCTACACGACTAGGCAACCACTTCAGAGAATCCATGTATCACATGATATTTTCTTTCTACATGTTAGGATTTAACATGAGACCTTGGTTCATTGGCTTGTGCGATAACACATATATTGTCACACCATAATGACAACCTATCCACAACCATAACCACTCGAGTTTCTTCGAAGAACTTCCTCGTTTAAACACCCTCTTTAGCTGCCTCCGAGGCTGCAGTCTACTATGCATCTCCAGCCGTGCTTTTCTTGGAACTTTTCAAGACACTCCTTCACCATTGAGCTTAGGCAAAACTTGAAGTGAACTTTTGGTCATTCACGTCCGACTGAAAGTATAAATTCGCATCTCCATTCACTTCTGATCCTTAATTCCCATAAACCGACATCATATCTTTAGTCTTTACCAAGTACTTTAGGATATTCTCGACTCTTATTAAATATTATTTACTAGGGTTGCTTGAAATAAACTCACTAAACTCATATCGGAGGTCATGTCTAGCCATACAAAGCATCGCGTATATTAAGTTACCCAACACGGACGCATAAGAATTCCGCCCATCTCCTTTTATATTCCTCGCTATGAGGATACATAACCTTACAAAGATGAATCTCATGCTGAAAATGTAAAAATCATTTCGTAGAATCAGCCATCATGAATCTTTTCAAGACTTCTTCTAAGTAAAGGTCTTGGAAAACCTCATTTCCTCCGATCCCCGAAAGGCAAACATCGAGAATGTAAGTTGATTCTCTCTGGTCCTCCATATTCGACCAAAAGTCAATCTTTCACCTATGACAGCATACCGACATCGTTACATATCTGAAAGATGTCATACACGTACAATACAAGAAATGATATCTTTTAGACATGACACGCTAAGTGTATCAGGCCGTGCAAGTAATAAAGTGATCGTAAGTCCAAGTATCAAACCCATTGGTCTACCTCGATTAATTATACGAATTTCTTTGTATTTCAATTTAGACTAAATAGTTTTTGGATTTTTAGTGATTGACCGAATGACTAAACTAAATAAAATAAAGATACACAAATAAGCACAAATAGTGATAGACGATAGTGAATCAATTGATAACGAGCGTGATCAAGGCACACACTTGTCATAGATTATTCGTACGTCTTCATGCAATCATCTTTGTCAAATCAACATGAATTAAGTCAAGGTGAAATTTTCTAATGTACGTGCTCCCCATTGTTTCACGCTTCTAACAACCCTATGTGAATAGTGAACCAATCCTTATATGTCTTCATTAATGTAGTTCTTGCACGTGCGTTGGATTTTATGAAATTCTCCGAGTTTAGACGCTTAAAGCACCTAAGATATTGGAAACCACGCTTTAGAAACCGAGTCTATTCCTATTTGGTTTTACGTAGTAGTGTTCGATGTTTATTTCTAATTGATCTAACCACCTTCTCAGTCTCATATACTAGGCCAGGAATAGTGTGGAGGTGGCCGATCACACACACCATTAAACTCAAACAAACAACACATAACTTAACTCATATGCTTAAATAAAAATATGAATAGCATTTATACATACTTATAATCCGGCCTAACACGACCTAAATCATTAAAGGTAGGGATAACCATTGAACCAATTAAAGACCCATTGGGTCTTTCAAGGGTCCAGGCTATACGTATTTAAGTTGGCGTCTTCTATGGCACCGTCCATGCAAGGAGTTGACGTGGGCGCCGTATAAGGCTTGATTGTCATCCCTAATCACAGGTGGAAGAATCGTCTCGGAGACCCCCAAAATTTTGTTCCCGACCTTATGTTCTTATTCCCAACTGCCGGTGGTCTGCTCTTTTCTTTTTGGTCTATCAATGATCTATGTTAGGTTTATCCCTCGACCATGTTCGCTGCCTTACGTCTATACATTCACCCCCGAATCTTATGTTCGTGCTTCAATCATTACATTGCAGTTAAAAGCCTAATGACCATCTTATGCATAATGGGCCGAATCTAAATAACCCGATCTCTTGGGATGTTAATTGTCTCGATTTTCAAAAATGAACGCAACCAAAAAGTACTTGAACTCATGGTTGCATGTATATGTTCACTTTCGATCATGAATATTGGCTACACACAATCTCGAGGCAAGTGGGTAAGCAAACATATGTAATGTCAGCATGTGTTCTTCAATCATGTATCATTGCTTCCAATCATTGATTATTGATTGGAGTAGTAGATCATTGTGGTAGCTCTTTGGTGATGACGTGGACTGATAGTGCGTGTGTGAGTGTGTATGTCTGGTAGGGGTGGGATCGGGTCGGGTACCCGATGTGATCGGGTAGTATTTTTTATACCGGATTCCGACCCCGATCACAATCGGGGTATCCGACCTTCGGGTACCCGAAACCCGTTGGGTACCCGCATGGCAGTTTCGGATTTCATATATTTTTTTTTCATTTTTTTTATTTTTTAACAATTAAATAAGCTTAAATTATGTTCAAAATCATCAAAAAAAAAAAATTTAATTTCAGGATCAGCAATAAAAAAAGCTTACAAAATAAATTCAACACCACAACAAAATGAACTCATAACATAAGTTCAATACCACAATAAAATGAGCTCACAATATAAGTTCATCACCACAATAAAATAAACTAACAAATTTAGTTCAGTTCAACATCATCTAAGATAAAACGAGCTCACAAATTCACAATGACAAAATAAATTCCACACCATCAACAATGAAAATGAGTCCACAATTCACATAATAAATTCAACGCCACCAAATAGTAAAATCGTTCCACATCTCATTTCACATATCAAATAGTGATCGTGGTTGTCGATGTATCTGCACCCGTGCTCTCCAATTCTACAAAAAAATAATTGCAATTATAAACAAAGAAAATGATTTATAAAAAAATACGTAAAGCGTGAATTAAATTGAAAACATACCCTTCTCGATGTTCTCGATTTCACACAAGTCCTCAAGATTTATCGATTTCGAATCGTGACGACTCCAATCTTGGACGCATTTTAGAGCTTCAACAATTTTAGGGGACAACGAACTCCTAAAAGCATCAAGCACTCGTCCACCGGTACTAAAGGCGGACTCGGAAGCAACGGTAGAGATCAGAATGGCCAAAATATCGCGAGCCATCGTAGAAAGAATCGGAAAGCGATAACAATTCAATTTCCACCACTTAAGTATGGCAAAGCCATCTTATGGATCCTCAATTTGCTCAAATATTTATCCAATTCCGGCTTCACATTCTCACCTTTTCCGTCTCTCTTTCTCTTCCTCATTTCATCAAACAAATACGTTGCATTTGTACCAATAGACGAAGAAGTGGAAGAGCCGCCACTAACTTGTTGTGGTCCTACTGGATGTGGAGCAATTGAACTATCGTCTATTCCATATCTCAATTTGTACACCGTAAACAATTCTTCAATGCCATATCTAACTTGCTCTTTCATCGTTGACGCGGTAACATGATCGGGATATAACCGATCAAAGGATAAATCAATCATCTCCCACTTGGAAAGAGGATCAAGAATCACGACAAAGTACAAAATCTTGTTTATCTTATCAATTCCCCAATATTTGTGGAATTTAAGCTTCATTCTACGAGCCATGTTTTTGAGTTCTTCACCGTCTTCATCTAACCAACCTCGAAGAAGCAAGTCAACGGTAGGTATCTCATGAAAACTACATTAGACGTGACATACGAAGAACCCGAAATACTCAATGTAAGCTTGTAAAAGTGGTTCAAATATTTAATCAACAATTTGGCTCTTTCCCAATCATCCGCCGTTGGAACATCGCAAATCGATAGATCATTAACAAATGCCACATCCACGTCTCCAAATTTTTAAACGCTCTAGAAAAATACATAGCCGACTCCAACATCAAGTATGTAGAATTCCACCGAGTCAGTACATCATGACTCAAGCCCCTGGTCGTCTCTAATTTCACGGTACATCAAGACTCAAGCCCATGGTTATCTCCAAATTTTTAAACGCTCTAGAAAAATACATAGCCGACTCCAACATCAAGTATGTAGAATTCCACCGAGTCGGTACATCAAGACTCAAGCCCCTGGTCGTCTCTAATTTCACGGTACATCAAGACTCAAGCCCTTGGTCCACTCGAAGAGTTCCTAATGTATCGAGCGGCTCCACTAATACGAGGGATAGCATCATTTTATTCTTTCAATCCATCTTGCACGATAAGATTAATAATAAGAGCTATGCATCTCATATGAATGTACCCCCCCCCCCCCCAAATACTTGTACTGATATCACAACTATTCTTCAAATAAGAAATTGGACCGTCATTTGACGATGCATTATCAACCGTAACGGTAAATATCTTATCAATTCTCCATTCAATTAGGCATTGCTCGACACTGTTACCTACTTCCTCACCTTTGTGATCCAAAATCGGGCAAAAGTTCAAAAAATATTCTCAAAATCCAATCATCATCAATGAAATGAGCCGTGAGACACATATAATTGATTCTTTGAATCGATATCCACGTGTCCGTCGTTAGGGGTGAGCAAATCGGATATCCGGATTTTCGGATATCTAAAATCTAGAACCGTATCCGATCCGGTTTTAATCGGATATCCGGATTCCGGATATCCGAAATCCAATTTTTTATTTCGATTAATTTTTTTAAAAAAATTGATTTTAACGTATTCGATTTAGTTTTCAACTCTCCATTTATTTTCACGAATGATATAAATTCAATCCGATATATTTTATTTGAGTAAAAATTAGGATATTGGGCTATTTTTCTTTCTATTTTCTCTTTTTGGGCCTAATTTTTCTTTGTTTTTGGGCTATTATTTAATTAATTAATTTATTTTAAATAATAAACCGGATACCGGATATCGGATTTTAGTATCGAGCGTATCCGTATCAGATCTGGTTTATATTAAAATATTCGGATTCGGATATCCGATCCGGTTTTTTGAATTTTTTAAACCGGATACCGGATCGGATTTCGGATTCCGGATATTTTTGCTCAGCCCTATCCGTCGTAATACAAATTTCGCTCACATATATGTTGTAAATGTCCTTTGTTATAGTTTTTCGTGACGGAATTCTAAACATAGGACAAACAACCGACAAGAAGTGCCTAAAACCCTCATTCTCAATGGTTTTAAAAGGAAGCTCATCAACAATCATGTATCCCAATGCATCGATCGTCTTACCTTGATCAAATCTCCAAGTACCGAATACAACGTCTTGATCACTCCCACGGCCTCAAGATGGTTGAAAAGCAAGACAAAATTAACTTGTTCGAACTTCTTACGGCTTCTTCTTACAAGACTTGAAGTGATTCTTTAAAGAAGTGGTTCCATGAAGCTTTGGATCGGCTTTAACTTCACCACTACAATACTTGAACCTAGCCTTTTTAACTTTCTCGACTTCACAAAAAAAACTTGTCGAAGTGTTCCCAATACTTTGATCTAGACGGAACGACATTTTTCTTTTTTTTTTCCGACCCTTTCGTTACCTTCTAACTCATCGTTCGAATTCGTATCATCGATGTCGGCACTTTGACTTGGTGGAATATCATTAGCTCCAACATTAACTTGTTGTTCGTGTTCGATAACTTGGAATTCTCGATTAGCATCTCCTCCGTCTCCGATAAGAACATCCCTAGTTGAACCTTCACTTGAGACACGAGTACTTCCCATCTAGAAATAGCAATATCTGAGAGTCAAGACATTAATTTCGAGCCTAATTTCTACCCGTATTCTTAAAGAATACATGAAATCCGAAGTCCCAAACGGCCAAAGCAACACTGAAAATTGGTACCCATGGATTCTAACAATGTATAGAATGTTACTAGAACCTTAGAATCATCTTTTCGAACCGAAAATTGAAATAAATCAATAAATCCCTAAAGTAAAAACATTAGGGTTCTACCTTTTGGGTGTGGCTGAAGCTGAGGACGAGGACGGCGGCGGCGGCTGGCCGGTTTTGGGTGTGGGAGCTGGGAGGTTTTGAATAGCATGGGCAGGGCAGGGGCGCGAGACGATGTGTTTAAAATGATTATTTTTGAGTTAGTTAACTGTTAGGTCAGTAACAGTAAGTAGGTGTATGTGTGTGGGACTAAACTGCAAATTATTTTTTTAATTGAGCTAATCCGCGGGTACCCAATCGGGTTTAGCTGAACCCGATATAGACAATTGGGTATCGTGTAAAACTATATACCCGGTATGAAACCCGATTTCCCACCCGATCGAGAAAAACCCAATCGGGTCGGGTCGGGTACCCAAAACCTGACCCCGAATTCCCACCCTAATGTCTGCCCCCCTCTTTGCTCCATTTTGCTCTGATATCTACAAAATAAAAAAATGTGATATAAACATAAGTTATTCGAGGGTATTTAGATCAATACTGATAAAAAATACATGTTTATAATTATAGAAAGTTCATAAAATATGAACTTATCAAGCGTAATGCTCATCTTTGTTCATGAGTACGTAGATTCAAACTACTCCATCAAACATAATATTTCAACTCTCGCTGGCTTATTTAAGTCAGTAAGTCGTATTAAGATTGCACACCTTTTGAGTATGCTTGCGCTATAAAACATTTGATCTTTCCTTGAGAAATATCCATAAAACAATGCAGTTTTCAAGTTCATCTATCGGATCTCGCAGTCACAACAACGGGCAAAAATGTTTCTAGCTATAAGCCTAGTTTTGTAAGTGTCAATCAGTCTATCAGATATAATCTTTCACTTAAAAGTCCACTTACACTGATCGGTACCACCGAGGAGGTCTACTAGTGTCCAAATCCGGTGGGCATACATTGAGTTCTATCTCTACTTTTATAGTCCCTAAGTCATCTCATCGAGTCTATCATCGACTGGTCAAAGGTAGCAATGTCATCTCCAAGATACCTCTTAGTCGTAGCATCCCCGTGGTCAACGTGCATCATATCATATCTCTAAAACTTCCGAGATACTCAACCCGACCTACGCAACTTTGGCTGATTCCAAGCTACTCTAATGCTATCCGGTACTATAGCCTATAAAGGCCTCTCCTTAAATTCTCTAATTGTTACTACTCTACCTACTTCACCATCTAGAACGAATGTTATCCTCCAAACATTGTGGAAGTAGAACATGTACACCATGGAATCCTCGTGATAACCGACGATTCACAGATCTTTATTCCAATGTGTCTGTCTTGATCTTTTCACATAGGAGGGGCATCTCAAATTCTATTGTGATTCCAACTCGGTTTTTTACCTGTCCATATCTCATATGGAATGCGATCGACACTTATAAGGACATCAGTTAAACCGTGTGTAGCTGTATAACGCGTTTCCCCACAATGAAATCGGTGAGTTTGCGTAACTGAGCATCGATCGAACCTTGTCCATGGGCGTCCAATTATTGCACTCGGTAACACTAGTCAATAGTAGTACTCCGGGTAGAGTCATATATGTGACAATATCCCGTTCTCTTTCAAGAACTCCTCAAACTCGAGAATCATATACTCGATATCGATCCGATCAAACGACCGTAATATATTTTGCGATTTGCTTTTCCACTAAATCTTTTACTCATTGAACTTATCTAGAGCTTTAGATTTATACCTTATCAGATATATTTTCTGATTTGCTTTTCCACTAAATCTTATACTCATTGAACTTACCTAGAGCTTTAGACTTATACCTTATCAGATACACCTTGGCGAAGTACGAGTGATCGTCCGTGAAGATAATGAAGTTGTAAAAATTATCATGGATCAGATCCCAACGGCTTAATAATGTCGCTTTTCTGCAACACTAAGATCATGTAATTTCGATATCCGAAATTATCGAGTCAAATATGCCACATATGTCTCTTGTTAGAGTATATTTTATGTTTGTTGGTAATCGTGCTCACAATTTTCTTTTTATCTTCAACACTTTAGATCATATAATCCTAAGTAAAACGGAATTTATAACCGTTCATGCTCAAAACAAGAATAATAAAAAAAAAATTTGAACCTCTTAAGCAAAACTAAACAATCGAAAAGCAGTGACACATATTCAAAAGATAAAAGAAGAGACTATGATCCAAGGTCGTCCGCCTATACACTATGCCCGCTTCTTAACTTGATCAAAATCTCTCATTCCACCATCTTTCTACGTCGATCGAAGAACCTGGCCCAAAATACAATATAAGCAATAGCTCCCGAGTCTAGATACCACGAACTGGAACGTACAAGTCATAGAATAATTTGTTTCCAAAACATCTAGTTATTTACCTGAAGCGTATGTAGCTCTAAGCTTGGGACAATCCCTCTTCCAATGGCCTTGCTCATTGCACTGAAGGCACTTGTCACTTGGTTTCGGACCATTATGCTTAAATGTTTTCTTGAGATTGCTATTAGATATCGCTCTCTTGGGGCAGTCCCTCTTCCAATGGCCTAACTCCATGCACTGAAGGCACTTGTCCGTTGGTTTCGGACCATTCTGCTTAAACCTTTTCACGGCATTGCTATTAGATATTGCTTCCTTCGGACAATCCCTCTTCCAATGGCCTAGCTTCTTGCCTTGAAGGCACTTATCCATTGGTTTGGGACCCTCATGTTTAAATGTATTCTTGACCTTTCGTTTAGATATCCCTCCCTTAGGCTTAGTGGCCTTACCTTGCTTAAACGCTATATTGTGCTATTTGACAATAAAAATATTGTTGTGATCATTATATATTATGTAAGTCTACACATACTCATATAGATATATATAAATACCTCAGCTCTTGATAGCTCAGCCCCTCCAAGCAACTTCTGTAGCTGAGGGGATAGTGCATACAACATTTGTAAGGCACTTCTAGTTTCCCTATCTGATGCCTCCGCACTGAAGCAAGACAATGAAAATTGTGGGTGGTTAACTCAGTCGACTTACAGCAGATACATAAGTGATTCATATGATCTTATTACAGTACATAAAAATTTAAATGGCCACAATGAACTCACAATCACACTTAGCAATTAACAATAGCACTTTTAGTTCATATTCTAGAAGCAAAACTGGTAACAGTAGCTTATCTTACATCTTTAACCTTGTGTTTGCAGATGATAGACATTGTTGAATGAACTAACGGTGAAAGATAAAGCACGTTGAAAGCATCTTGAAACCTTTCTATGGTAATTGAATTTTATAAAGATTGGTCTCTATCACAAGTGAGATAAAATCAATGCCAACAAGTACACTAATCGGGTAACAAAGGCCATAATAAGGGCTCAGAGATCACAAAACCATTTAGCGTAACACATCACATATATGCATAGTTCACACACTTGAACGGAATCAAGTAGTAGTCAGTGGTATTCAATAAATAATATGCAACCAGATAAGGAAAAATGCAGGTTATCACGTAAAAATCAATAAAATGGAAAAGATCCCAAAAGAAATCCAATTTGTTTAATTATTACTTTACCTCTTGTTTTCCACGATCCTCTTTTCGCCAGTTTCTTTTTCCGTTTCGTTTTCTTCCCCTTCTCCTTCAATCCGAGTTTGTTCGAGGTCCTCTTGCACGGCGCCGTTTCCGTCAGCGTCGACTGTTTTTCCTGCTTTTAGAGCATAACCGAAATCACCGTGTACGAATCTATCGATCTCTCCCACTATGAACATCCTCCTCTGGGAGAGGTCAACGCCGAGGTCAGCCTCTAGACGTCGGCGGATGGCGGTGGCCGTGGTAGTTTTGAGATCGGAGCTACTGATGATTTCGTGGAGGCGGGCAACGATGTGGGCGTCAGTTGGCATTCTTGCTCGTTTTGTGCTGTTTCTGTGAGTGATTGCTCTGCTCTGCCTGAAGAGTATATAAAGGAAGAGGGTAACCGAAGGCACGTGTTTAAGTTTGTCGGTCGATCCCATTTTTTTTTTTGAATTGAATTGAAAAAATGCTTTTTAGAGAGTGAGGAAAATCAAAATCCAATTTTAGAAAAGATTTGTGAGTTTGCTCCGTGAAATTCGGTTAGGAAAAGAAAATATAAAGTGGGAATTACAACGGTCGAAGCGCAAAGTATCGTTGTCGATGCGCTAACTTGGTTTTTCGTCGTACTTTTCACACACGAATTCCGCATACACAACGCACCGTTAGAATGCGTTTGAATTCGTATATTTGAATAAAATGACATGATTTTAAATTACGAATTTCAAAATCAAAATTTCAAATCAAAATTCATTGATCGATAAACATATTCGGATTCCAAACAATCTTTTCGAGAATCAAAAAGCTCATAAAACCGTCACCGACCTAAATATGGGCATAATCAACCACCAGAGGTTGAGAAACTCAACCACAATAATGCGGCGGATCTAATTGCAGCCACAGAATAGCGCAATAAATATCTTGAGCAATGGCAGATCTTCTGAGCAACGGCGGAGCTTCGATTTCGAGACGAGTTGAGAGCTTTTGTGGAAGGATTTTTTTATTGAGAGGTATGGTTCAAGATTTAGGGATCGAGTTTGTAACGTGGTCTGCAATTATCTTTTATTTTATTTTTTTTGTGAGAAAGTCTGGACACTCGGTCCATTTTGGACTTTTTTCTATTATTGGTATGTTATTTATGGAATTTGGGCTATAGGCCCAAATGAGTTTTAGACCCATAAATAAGAGATTAACCGATTTTAATTAAATTGATAAGCAATCGTTCGTCGAAACCCGAAATTGATGAAAGATTCATATTCTAAGTTTCGAGGAATCTATCGAATGTTAATTGGCTCAAAACCGATGTCGCGTGAATGAGAAATTAATTTTTGAAGTTGGTCCAATAAAAAGATGAAATATATTTAATATATATAGAGGACTTGTTGTTGTCCCACATTGGAAAGTTCATCCTTTTTTCACTTGTTTATAAGGAATCTCCCTACATAAGTTATTCAAAAGGGCTTGCCCAAGTGGTTGGTGGGTTATAAGCTTATGGGCTTACGTGGGAGGGGTTTTGGACCTAATTATAGCCCAAGTGCGACGCGGTACCCCGCACCGCCGAGGCCGAGCCGTGTCAAGTGCGCAATGGGCGATTTGAGGTGCACGACGCATCGGAGCGAGGAGCTTTGATGAGCCCTTAATTTTATGCGGAGGTGATGTCACCGGTGACGTGACAAGTGATGCTGACGTGTCAGAGGACACGTGTACAAGTATCGAAGCGATGAGCTTTGAGGAGCCCTTAATTATATGCTCCTTTGAGGCGGCGGCGGTGATGTCACCGGTGACGTGGCAAGTGATGCTGACGTATCAGAGGACACGTGTACTAGTATCGGAGCGAGGAGCTTTGAGGAGCCCTTAATTTTATGCTCCGGTGAGGCGACGGCGGTGATGTCACTGGTGATGTGGCAAGCGATGCTGACGTGTCAGAGGACACATGTACAAGTGAAGCTGATGTGGGGCTGACGCAAGTGCCGCGTGGACGAAAATGACGTGTGCGGACCGGTTCAGATCCGTTGGGTCGCGACGGTTCGTGAAGCGGGTCGAACGGAGCAATTCAGACCGAACCGTTGGGTCAAGAAGTGACTGTTGACGATTGGGTCCAAAAGTTGCATTTATTCGCAGATTAGCCCCCGGTCAAAGTTCCAGAAACGGTCAAAACGACCCAACAATTGCAACACTTCGCGACTTGAGTCTTTGAGTAGATTCGCCGATAATTTTGTATCATTGTACAACGTGCAAAATTCTGAAGTCGTTGTATCTTCGGGACAGATTGCGATAACCTGAGACACTGAACTACGGGGCAATAACGTCTTACGGACAGAGTACGTAGTACGTGCCTCGATTTCGACACTAACGAATTTTGTTCGAGTTTCTGCAGCCACCGACCAGACGAAATATATCGGAACCAACAATTATTATCATTATTATTATTATATTATTATATTATTATTATTTTTATTATTATTATTTTTATTATTATTTGTTTTATTTATGGAAATTATATTACGGGTTGGACTTTGGTTTATGAATTTGGAACACTCGTCGTCAAATTTCAAATTTTAACAAATAACAAACGTTTAAATTATCCTCGGATTTTGATTATCAAACTTAAAATTCGTTCGATTTCCAAACTGATAGATTTAGAGAAATCCGAATTTCAAATCAAAATCCAATATCCAAACATGGCATTAACTTATTCTCATATCCTCTGGAAAATAAATAGCCTTATTATCTGAAATGGATCACCGGCAAAGATTTTGTTTTTCTTTGCTTATTTTTGGCATGATAAATAAATGTTGGCTTTCAAAATTATCAATATAAAAATTTTGGCCAGTGATACAATGTACAAATTCATATTTAGCCGGGACCTTGTGACTTCTGCTATTATATAATTTATTTAAAGAAAAATATTAGCAGTCATCAGATGTTGTTTATCTCATTATTTGATTACCATGGGACAATCTAGTCATTGTAAAGTGTCAACAAGGTTAACATGGTATAATATTCACATTAATTTATTTTAACTACGTATTTCTTTTGGTGTCCCGGGAATCCTAGTCTCAATAAGGTAAATCCTGTAAACTATGTCATATACGTACATATTTACTTTTTGGTATCTTGTGAACCTTGGCGTTGACAAGGTAAACCTCAAAACTAGTGCAATAGCTTGCTAACTGCGGAGAGTCTCCCGAGGGAAACTCCGGTGGATACATTTGTGTTTAAGGCTTTTTCAGTTGGTATCTAAAAGGTTTTTTCATTTCTGGTTGGTACCTTAAGATAAGAGGAAACTTAAGTCCGTGACCCTGAAAGACCAAAACTGAAATTTTTATGTGAAAGTGATGTTAGTTGCTAATGGAATGCGAAAAAATATCAAAATGCCCTCCTAGTGTTCATCTTCATCGCCGTTGTTGTGTCCAAAATCTGATTTCTACCTCATGCTCATGTACTGGTCACGAACGGATACGAGTTCCCGTGGCTGAGGCTCCCCACTACTTGGGGAATATTTGAGATTCGTAATGATGCCGATATGGTGAACGAGCTTCGAGGGGACATCCTGGGAGACGGGCCACCAGTAAAGCTTGTAATAGAGGGTATTCTATGCTTCTGTTAGCAACTAACGACACTTTCAATGAAAAATCTGATTTTTTGTCTTTCAGGGTCACAATGTTAACTTTCATCATACCTTACTGGCCAATCGGAACTAAATATAAACTTGGAGTAACCAACTAGAAAAGCCTTAAATACAAGATTACCAATCAGAATTAAAAAAAAAAACTACCGAGCGGCTCATTTTCACCAATAATATTAGTTTATTTAAAAAAAAATTCTTTAGTAGTTCATATTTTTCAGAAATTTTATAAATAACTACGTATGTCAAGATTAGAATTGTAAAATGATGATTGTGTATTGATTTATGATAATTACATGCCACTAAATAGTTTTTTTTTTTTTTTCAAATACATGCGCCTAAATAGTCATGAGGAGGCCTTCTTTGTTCAAATATTCTAGTCAGGCAAGAGCTCTTTGATGTGAGCCAAAATCACAAAAACTATCACCATTAGGACAAAAATTCCAAGTAAAGTGCTTGCAAAACTAAGAGCGAATTTAGGACATTTTCAATAGAACCAAATGCAGGTGTACGAATATCATTATAAATATTATGAAATAATAATAATATGTTGATGTTTTTAATGTTATAAAGGTTAGTTGATCGTTGATGAGATGAGATAAGATAAAATGTATTTAATGTTGTAAATGTTAGATGAAATAGTAGAAATTTTTCTACTATAAATAGAACGATGTATTTGTATTGAATCATATCGAAAACATCAATAATATTATCTCTCTACAATTCCAATGTTTTATATTTATGTTCTTGTCCACTTATAATAGTTTTATAACACGTTATCAGCACGAGCGCTCTCCGGCAAAGATCAACCTCCAGCCAAGATCTTATACAACTATAATCAATGTATGATAATTTTATTTTGTACAGTGAGTTTATTTATAACACTCGTACACTTATGTTACGAACAGTTTAAAATTATAAATTAACATATATACCACTAAAACGCCTTAGCCCGAGTGGTTTCGCGGAACATCGTCACTACAAGTGATGTGGGTCCAGATTTCGAATTCCAGTGGTGGCGAGTGGAATTTTGTTTTTGACGAGATTTTGAAAAGAGCGATTTAAATAATATTATTTATTTTATTGATATCTCTAGTATATATCATATATATTTTGAATTAATTTTGTACTATACGGATGGACAAATTTTATTACCACTTGGAGAAATTAAATTTACTTTATTAAGAAAAAATAAATATATTTTATCCATCTCTGACTATTATGATTTTCTTATTATAGAATCATGTTGTTTTATACAAAAATGAATCTTGCGCTTCTTACTTTATTTACAGTGATGTTTATCGGGTGGTGGATAATATTTTTACATTTGTTTCTAAAATATATTAATTGTAATATTTTTCATTATTATGATTACCGAAATATATTTTTTATTTTGAAGGATGTTGCTATATACGATGATTGATCTCCTGATTCTTACTATACTCACGACGATAATTATCTATATGTGGATTATGTTTTTACCAAGATTTTACGAGAGTGATTAATTACGATATTTAATGTTATAATATATGTTTATTATGAAATATATTTGGTGATAGAAAGATGTCGCTCTACCTGATGATTGATCTTCTGACTACTATTATTTTTACGATGGCACTCCTCGGGATGTGGACTTTATTTTTCGTAAGGATTTTTACAAAAGAAGATTAATTGTAATTTTTCTTTAAAGTATTTTTTTACGATAAACTTGTATTGATATTTATATTGGAAATATTAATGTTATTCACATCATATATTTGTTTTATACTTTATGATTTGAGTATTAAAACGTTTTTTGTATTTTATGATAGTATGACGAATTTGCAAAGCCTCGAGTTTGTTGCCCTTGACATATCATGAAAGAATTATTTTATCTTGGGCACTAGACGCAGAGATTTATCTAAAAGCAAAAGGTTTGGGTGACGCTATTGTCGACCCAAAAACCACAACGGGTGCAGGTTACACCATTGATACTGTAAAAACCACAAGCGCTCAGGATAGGCAAGAGCTTTTATAGTTCTTGGCCACCACATTCATGCGGATCTGAGGGATGAATACTTAAATGAACAAGATCCCACTGAATTGTGGAAAAATCTGAAAGATCGATTTGACCACCTGACAAATGTTATCCTCCCAAAGGCAATGTATGAATGGATGCATTTAAGATTACATGATTTTAAATCCGTAACTGAATATAACTCGGTTGTTCATAAGGTGACTGCCACACTGAAGTTGTGTGGAGAAACACTCACCGAAGACAGTATGCTGGAGAAAAGATTCAGCACTTTTCATCCATCAAATATGATATTGCAACAGCAATATAGGGAGATGAGATTTAAAAAGCATTCAGAGTTAGTCTCTTGTTTGTTGTTGGCTGAACAAAACAATGAATTGTTGATGAAAAACCACGAATCCCGGCCAACTGGTTCTACTGCAATCCGTGAAGCGAATGCAGTCAAAGGTAATAATGATAATAGTCGAAGCAATGAGCGTGGACGTGCTCGTGGACGCGGCCGTGGTCAAGGTTGTGGTCAAGGCCGTGGACATGGCCGAGGTAATTACGGTGGTGGTTATCAGCATTTCCGTGGTGGTTATCATAGTCATCGTGGCGGTCATCAGAATTTTCCCCAGAAGAGGAAAAATTACGAAAATAATGATGAGAAGAGTCACAATGAACAAAAGAACAACGGTAAGCAATGCTATCGTTGCGGTGGTTCGGGCCATTGGTCACGTAACTGTCGTACGCCCAAACATTTGGTTGAATTATATCAACAAAATAAGGGCAAAGAAAAGAGAATTGAAACGAATTTTGTTCAAAGTAATTTGGCCTCTGCTTCTGGGACAAAAGATGAAAATACACATTTCGAAACTGCGAATTTTTAGTTTTTCATGAAGAAAACTAATATTATCGTGTGCTTTATTATTATGTGTATTGTATGCTTTATTATTGTGCGATTTATTATGTATCGTTTGGAGTGTTTTATTAAGTTATATGTTTTCTTGTATATCTGTTTATTTTAATAATGATTATTATGTACTTGTTTATAAAGGAATTTCTCTGATGGAAACAAACATGGATGGAGAATTATGTCTTGCATACTGTGCAACGACTCATACGATTCTGAAGAATAAGAAATATTTCGATCATCTTGAAATAAAAGAAACAAGTGTTATTACAATATCGGGTAGCACAAATATAATTGAAGGCTCCGGAAGAGCCAACATTTTACTACTCAGAGGAACAAGGTTGATAATTGAAAACGCCTTATATTCTCCTAAGTCTCAAAGAATTTATTGAGCTTTAAAGCTCGACATAATGGATATTATGTTGAGACTGCAGAAAAAGCAGATGTTGAATATTTGCACATTACAAAAGGGGTTTCTAATGATAAAATAATTATGGAAACATTACCTTCCTTTGACTCTGGGTTGTATTACACATATCTTCGAACGATCGAATCGTATGCTACCGTAAACCAGAAGTTTACTAATGACAGTACATTTAATGTTTGATTGTTGGATATTTTAAATGAAATAATATAAATGGTATATTTGAAATGGTACATTTCCAAAAGGTACCATTGAAAGGGTGTTTTCTCTTGAAGAGATACACCTTTTTGTACTTGAGACCCTTGGATTTCTATAAATAAAGTCCCCCACAACATTGAAAAAAAAAAAAGAACAACGTTGCATTCATCGCATATTAGAAATCACGTCCTAGGATTATAGTGCAAGAAAGAACCGAGTCTCGTAGTAAGATTCGCCGAAAAAACATCGTTGAGTCGAAAGTGCTGCGATTCCGAAGTTAGAAGTCGTCGTATCTTGGGGACGCTCGCCGTTAAACCGATTGAACACGTAATATCGGGGCGATACGTCTTACGGACAGCGTACGTAGTACGTGCCTCGACTTACCCCGTTTGAGTGCATAAATTAGCACTGACAAATACACCTACCCACCGTGTTACCAACAATCGTAAGACGTATCGAGGTGTCTTTGATCGATGTCCATCGTACGGGAAATAATTTAAAAACGATCGGACCATGTTCGAAACTTGCTACCAGAGATTGCTTTGGCCATTAAGGCTGGTATTGCTGTGATGCAAATCGATGCAGAAATAAAAGAATTTCTTAAAGCTATGAACTCCTTGGAACACATGATGAGTCAAACACTTAGACCCAAGAACGAAACAAACCAAGAAAAGTCTGAAGCGGTGTCTTCGTCTCCGCTTGTGCCTTCCGCCAGAGAAAACTTCCCAGAGGCCGCACCGAGACGGACACATCGGAGCAGCGACGATCCTTCGGCTGCCTGCATGGAGGACGAGCATGGCTCCTTAGGTGAATACCCTTTGGAAGATTCGTATGGTGTGTACCGGTTCAAATTGAGACCCTTCATCGCCAACAGTAACCATCCAATTATTTGTGCCCGTTCATTGTATTACGCCTCAATTTCGAGTCCAGCTAGTGAAAAGCAACGATTGGGCCATTGGGCAAGTTGACTTCGACCCAACAAATTGTCTAGTGGGTTTTCTTTCTGCAAAATCAATTGCAGTGTAATTATTTAAAAAAAAAAGGAAAAAGAAGAAGAGGAACCGAAGCGATGCTTCAGCAACGCTCACGCAGCAATGCCCTTCTCATGGACGGAACAGCCTTACGGGCAGCTCAAGCATACATGAGAGACACAAGATCTTATTATGCCCGACGGCGCTGAAGTTGCAACAAGAAGGTTCCACAGCGCCGCCGACGGTTAAGCTTTTGCCATGCCGCTGATATGAGCCTGGCAGAGCACTACCAAGCATTCATGCTGCTGCCGGGCTGCACCGTTAGACGGCGTTCATCGCTTCTCAAGGCATCACTCTGAGACGAAGGGGGCTCTTCTTGTCAGTCGTAATCCCGGGCAAATTGGTTCATTAAGCAAGCGCGTCTCCTTCTTGCTTACACACATATATATTTTGGGCTAATAAGCTGAAGGATTCAGGGATGTAAGCAAATGGATTTGTAGACCTTTTTGCAAAGAAGGGCGAATCTAAGATTACAAGCATAAACCTTGCCTTGGAGCAACATGTACTTTCTTTGATGCAAAAACCAGCGATGAAAAGGCATATGAGCGGCCTCGCGGTCCTAACCGATGCAACTCACCTCTTCGCCATCCTCGGGCCTCGGAGATTCTTACAGTGCTCAAAGGGAAGACTCGTGAGAACGTCGACAAAAGACGCCACTTTGGATGGAAACAAAGGCAGCGAGTTCTCGATCGAAGACGTGAGATCTGGGTGTGCTGCGGAAGCAGTTCGGGTCATGGCTGCGGAGTGTGGCAGGGCTGTGCACGATGCTAGCTCTGAACGAAATTGCAGGTATTATAACATATGGCAGCAAACACTGCAATATGGCAGCACCGTTGGGCTGCGGCTGTACACGCAGCAAGGCGGGCTGCAGGCTGACGCGTGGCAGCATGGCTGCTGCACAGCGGCAATGAAGGTCTGTGCACATTACGCAGGCAGCGCCATTTGGCATTGCGGGACTGTGAGACTGTGTGGTAATGCACACCGGTGCAAGGCTGCGTGACTATAGCAGGTTGCGGGTATGGGCTGAAATCAGCATCGCGTCGCACGTTTGTGGGTGCAAGGGACGGCATCGTGGTGGTGCATGTCGGAGCCGTGGGTGTTGTGATGCGGGCTGTTGGGGCAGATGAAAAGTCTAAGGCGGAGGCCCATTGATGGGTCCCGACACAAGGAGACTTCATGGGCCGGCCCAGAGCTCGAGAAACGTACGCGCCTTCTCTGACGGGGCACTATTCTTTCCAAGAGAAGGGGAATTCGTGGTGGTGATACAAGGCTAGTATATCATGACCGTGTGCGTGAACGACGGCTTGCTCGGGTCCAGCTGAGGCTGAGAAAGTTGAGAGTTGGGCAGCTCCGTCGGACTGCGAAGCATCGAACGTACAACTGCTGTAAATCAGCGCCGTCGGGCGCACAAATAGCAGTAAACCTGTCGTTCGGGCTGAGAAAACCAATGCGAGTATGAGGGCTGCATGGCTGAGCGCTATGGTGGCTCCAGTGCTTCTGCACCGGGAGCGCCCTCGGGCGTTCTAGAGCTGCAAACGCTGCTGTAGGGCCTGTGCATCGGGACTCTTCACGAGCACATCAGGGCTGCGCACACTGCTGTACAGGAGCACCGCTGGGCGCTGTGGCTGGTGCATCGAGAGCGGCATCGGGCGCTGCAGGGCTGTCAAGGCCATCATAGAATATTCTAGAAGGCTTGACCAAGATTACGAGTCTGGACGCCACTTCTTATTGGCGCCCGCCTCTATGAGGCTGTGTGGGAAAATTAGTGAACGACATGTTGTTGCCCGATGATGATGTTGGGCGCCATACGGACCAATAAAAAAATAATATATATATATATATATTGGGCCCACTAGAGTTTCTTGCGTATTAATGTATTGCGCATTATGCCCGAGTTTAGGCCAAGTTGGGCTTAAGTATTTCCATCTTCGTCATGTTTGGCTTATATGGAGCCTCTGAGGAGATGATGAATTGTAATGCTGATAGTTCTGGCTACCCTAGAACTTGTGGGGGAAGCATTTGTGTCAGCAAATCGCATTCTAAATGTGTAGACACACAAAAGGGAATAAGACTATGTACGAGTTAAGGAAAAAATAGGAAAATATCCTATAAACACTTCGAAGTGTGGGGGTGCCTAGCAAAGATCGGAGTACCTAAACCGAAGCTGGTTCAGATATGACCCAAGACTGTTGATTGCATTTTCATCGGATATGCCAATACCAGTAGTGCATACAAATTTCTGGTGCACAAATCTGAAATCCCTGACATGAACGCAGGGATGATAATCGAGTCGAGGAACGCCGCATTCTTCGAAAATATCTTTCCAAATAAGGAAGAAAGGAGATAAGTTCTGCGAAAAGAACTCACGATGCCGTTGGAAGTTCACCTCAAGAAATTGAGGAACTGAGGCAGAGTAAAAGAAAGAAAGTGGTCAAATCATTTGCACCCGACTTTCTGACGTATATGATGGACGACGAACCCCGGACATTGCAAGAAGCCTTGTCCAGTCCCGAAGCACCGTTCTGGAAAGAAGCTATCAATATGAAATTTAGTCCATCATGCAGAATCATATCTGGGAACTAGTAGATCTCCCGAAGGGGTGCAAACCTCTCGGATGTAAGTGGATCATGAAAAAGAAAATAAGACCGATGGGTCGATCGAGAAATATAAAGCTCGATTAGTCTCTAAAGGGTTCAATCAAAAGGAAGGTTATGACTTCTTTGATACCTATTTGCCCATAACAAGGATAACGTCCATTCGAGTTCTCGTTGTTATTGCAGCGTTGTATAATCTAGAGATACACCAAATGGATGTGAAGACAGCATTCCTGAACGGGGAATTAGAATAAGAAATATATATGAAACAACCCGAAGGGTTTGTAGCACTCGGGCAAGAGAACAAAGTATGTCGTCTCGTGAAATCACTTTACGGGCTTAAACAAGCGTCGAAACAATGGCACGAGAAATTCGATATGACGATGCTATCGAATGGGTTCAAAATAAACGAGTGTGATAAATGTGTTTACATTAAAGGCACATCCGACGAGTTTGTGTATGTCTTTACGTTGACGACATGTTGATCATGGGAAATAGTCACAAAATAATCGTGAATACGAAGAATATGTTGAAAAATTATTTCAGCATAAAAGATATGGGTTTGGCAGATGTCATATTAGGGATAAATGTCTCTAAGACACCCGAAGGAATTGTTCTGACACAATCTCACTACGTTGAGAACATGTTAAAGAAATTTGAAGGCTTCGATGATCCTCCGGCTAAGACACCTGTAGACGCTAATCTACATTTGGTCAAAAATAAAGGAGAGCCTATATCGCAACTCGAATATGCTCGGGTGATTGGCAGTCTGATGTATCTGTCTACACTCGACCTGACATTGCATATTCAGTGAGTAAACTTAGCAGATTTACTAGTAATCCGGGTAATAGCCATTGGATAGCACTAAAGAGGGTGCTAAGATATCTGAAGTACACCATTAATTATGGCATACTCTATTCGAGATATCCCGCAGTTCTTGAAGGATACTGCGACACAAATTAAATATATGATAGTAAAGACTCGAAGTCCACGAGTGGTTAGGTATTTACCATCGGTGGAGGAGCAGTTTCGTGGAAATCCTCAAAGCAAACGTGCATAGCCCGATCAACGATGGAATCGGAGTTCATATGCACTAGATAAAGCCCGCGAAGAAGCTGAATGGCTTCGGAATTTTCTGGAGGATATTCCTTGTTGGAACAAACTTGTGCCAGCAATAATGATACACTGCGCGGCTATCCGGAGGGCACAGAGTTGTATGTATAAAGTCTCACCACATACGCGGAGACATAACACCGTAAGACAACTAATCTCTAATGGAATAATCTCAATTGACTATGTGAAGTCTAAAGAGAACATAGCAGATCCTTTGACGAAAGGCATCACTAGAGAACAGTTAAACACTGCAGTAAGGGGAATGGGACAAAAAATCCACACACCAAGAAAAGACACAGTGGAAACTCAACCATGATGAGTGGAGATCCCACGAACTTGGTTCAATGAGATAACTAAGTTGTGGCTATTTCAGTTGTATGCTTGGAAATCCTAAAAGTCCATTCTCGAGAGCTGCCCAAGTAATCTCTCGATGACGTGTGGTAAGGGGAAGCGTTTACGCTTTTAATGATGACTATATCAAAATTGGTGGAGTATTTCGAGCTACTCAAGGATTAAGTCGTAATAGTCGGTCACCTATATAAGTGAGAAGTGGGGCCGCTTCAATGTTAACACTTATGAATCCGAGATATGGTCCAAGGCCGAAACGGACACATCATGAGAATCGAAAGAGATCAGATTCATCATTGTGTATATGTTGTTGTCTTGGTTTACACAAAAAACCGCCAGTTCAAGACATCACGTTCACTGAGCAGCGAGTAAATCCGATAACATTTCACTACGGAAGGTTCAAACCCACAAGCTACCTATCCCGATGCAATGATGGGTCGTCGGGACTTTCTTGCAAGAGTCAGCATACATATGCATTAGTTTCATTCATGTGGGGGATTGTTGGATATTTTGAATGAAATAATATAAATGGTATATTTGAAATGGTACATTTCCAAAAGGTACCATTGAAAGGGTGTTTTCTCTTGAAGAGATACACCTTTTTGTACTTGAGACCCTTGGATTTCTATAAATAAAGTCCCCACAACATTGGGAAAAAAAAAAACAACGTTGCATTCATCGCATATTAGAAATCACGTCCTAGGATCATAGTGCAAGAAAGAACCGAGTCTCGTAGTAAGATTCGCCGAAAAAAGTTCGTTGAGTCGAAAGTGTTGCGATTCCGAAGTTAGAAGTCGTTGTATCTTGGGGACGCTCGCCATTAAACCGATTGAACACGTAATATCGGGGCGACACGTCTTACGGACAGCGTACGTAGTACGTGCTTCGACTTATCCCGTTTGAGTCTGCATAAATTAGCCACCGACAAATACACCTATCCACCGTGTTACCAATGCATGACCGGTTGGGCCATCCCGGTGCAAATGCGGAAAAAAATTGAGAATTCACGTGGGCATTTAATGAAGAACCAAAGGATTCTTCAAAGTAATGAAATATCATGCGTCGCGGCTCTAAAGGGAAGTTAATTATTCGGCCATCACCAGCGAAAATAAAGAATGAATCCATAACATTTTTGGAGCGTATACATGGTGATATTTGCGGTCCGATACATCCATCATGTGGACCATTTAGGTATTTCATGGTATTAAGTGATGCATCGACTAGATGGTCTTATATATGTTTGTTATCAACACGCAACATGACGTTTGCGAGATTGCTTGCACAAATGATCCGACTAAGAGCACATTTTCCAGATTATCCGATAAAGAAAATACGCCTTGATAATGCTGCTGAATTTACTTCCAAGGCATTTAATGATTATTGTATGCCTATCGGAATTGATGTTGAGCATCCCGTGCCACATGTTCATACGCAAAACGGTCTTTCGTTGATTAAGCGCTTGCAATTAATTGCAAGACCATTATTGATGAAGTCGAATCTTCCCTCGTCTTGCAGGGGACATGTTATATTGCATTCAGCAACACTAATCCGCATCAGGCCAACAAATTATAATGATGTCTCCCCATTACAAATGGTTCATGGTCAGGAACCAGATATTTCCCATCTAAGAATTTTTGGATGTGCAGTATATGTTCCAGTTGCTCCACCACAACGAACAAAGATGGGACCTCAAAGGAGGTTGAGAATATATGTCGGATATGAATCTCCATCGATAATAAAGTATTTGGAACCTCTAACTGGAGATTTATTTATGGCCAGATTTGTCGACTGTCATTTTGATGAATTGAATTTTCCGACATTACGGGGAGAAAAGAAACAGCTGGAGAGAAATGTTAGTTGGAATGAATTATCGCTAAATTATTATGATCCTCGAACTAAAGAATGTGAACTAGAAGTTCAAAAGATAATTCATTTACAGAGTTTAGCTAATCAACTACCAGAAAGTTTTACTGACCTTAAAAGAGTGACAAAGTCACATATACCAGTTGTTAATGCTCCTGCAAAAATAAATGTTCCTATAGAACATATTATCGAGCCTAAGCCACAGCTAAAGCGTGGTAGGCCCTCGGGTTCCAAAGATAAAAATCCTCGAAGAGAAAATGAGCAAATAATAATAAGAATAGTCCAACCGATGATTTATCGACTAGAGAAGAGTCGATGGGCATAAAAGATAATGAGAATGAAACTCAGGTACCTGAACGTTCAGAAAATAATGATAATGAAGAGATCTCAATAAACTATGCCCAAAATGGAATTAGATAGAACCGAGATGAAGTCAACGTTGACGATAAATTCTCATTTAACGTAGCGCTGCATGAAATGAATGAGATTAATGAGAATGATGATCATGAACCAAAGTCTGTACAAGAATGCAGACAAAGAAATGATTGGCCAAAATGGAAAGATGCAATCGAGGCCGAATTGAAATCACTTGAGAAACGAAAAGTTTTCGGACTTGTAGTTCGTATACCAGAAAATGTAAAGCCGGTTGGATATAAATGGGTTCTCATTAGAAAGAGGAATGAAAACGGCGAAATTGTAAGATACAAACCATGGCTTGTTGCGCACGGTTTTTTGCAACGACCAGGTATTGATTATGAGGAGACGTATTCTCATGTGGTGGATGCAACTACTTTTCGTTATATAGTAAGTCTGGCAGTACGAGAAGGTCTCGATATTCGTCTTATGGATATAGTCACTGCTTATCTATATGGAACACTTGACAGTGACATATATATGAAGCTTCCCGAGGGATTTTAGTTGCCTAAAACTTTAGGGCCCAGAAACGAGTACTCGGTTAAGTTGAATAAATCGCTTTATGGATTAAAGCAATATGGGCGGATGTGGTATAATCGCCTAAGTGAATTTTTAGTAAAAGAAGGGTATCGGAATGATCAAACTTGTCCCTGCATATTTATGAAAAGATGTAAAAATGAGTTTGTCATTATAGCAGTCTATGTTGATATCAATATAATTGGAACTCCTGAAGAGTTGAACAAAGCTGTTGATTGTCTGAAAATGGAGTATGAAATGAAAGATCTCGGAAAAATAAAATTTTGTCTTGGACTGCGGATTGAATATATGAAAAGTGGAATATTTGTACATCAAGAGACTTATACGAAAAAGGTATTGAAAAGATTTTACATGGATGAATATCATCCACAGGATACTCCAATGATTGTTAGATCTTTAGACGTGAATAAAGATCCCTTCAGACCACGCGAAAATGATGAAGAGCTACTTGCTCCTGAAGTACAATATGTTAGTGCTATTCGAGCACTAATGTATCTTACGAGTCATACGCGACCTGATATAGCGTTCGCTGTAAACTTATTGGCAAGATATAGTTTTTCGCCGACTCGTAGACATTGAAACGGAGTTAAACGGGTTTTTCGATACCTTAAGGGAACAACTGATATGGGACTGTTCTATTCTAATGAGTCGAAAGCAAATTTAGTTGGGTATGCAGATGCTGGCTATTTGTCTGACCCACATAATGCTCGATCGCAAACAGGTTATTTATTTACATATGGTGGAACCGCTATTCATGGCGGTCAGTGAAACAAACTTTAACAGCTACTTCATCTAACCATGCGGAAATTCTCGCTATTCATGAAGCTAGCCGAGAATGTGTTTGGTTGCGATCGATAATTGAGCATATCCAACAGACTTGTGGGTTGCTGTCTGAGAAATTACTTCCAACGATCTTATATGAAGATAATGCGGCATGTATTGCCCTAAAGGAATGATATATTAAAGGGGATAGAACAAATCATATTTCACCGAAATTTTTCTTCACCCATGATTTGGAGAAAAATGGTGATATTGATGTACAACAAGTGCGATCAAGAGACAATCTTGCAGATTTATTTACGAAAGTACTTCCCCCAATTATTTTCAGGAAATTGGTATATTCAATTGGAGTTCGAAGACTCCGAGATTTATAATGATGTTATCATCAGGGGGAAAAAATACGTGTTGCACTCTTTTTCCCTTCACTGTGGTTTTTTCGATGTGGTTTTCCCAGTAAGGTTTTTAATCAGGCAACAAATGAATGCGTATCAAAAGGAATTGTGTACTCTTTTTCCTTCACTAGATTTTTATCCCACTGGGTTTTTTCCTAGTAAGGTTTTAACGAGGCAAATTCTTTGAAAAAAACATCCAAGGAGGAGTATTATGAAATAATAATATGTGGATGTTTTTAATGGTGTAAAAGTTAGTTGATTGTTGATGAGATGAGATGAGATAAGATAAGATGTATTTAATGTTGTAAATGTTAGATGAAATAGTAAAAATTTTCTACTATAAATAGACCGATGTATTTGTATTGAATCATATCGAAAACATCAATAATATTATCTCTCTACGATTTCAGTGTTTTATATTTCTGTTCTTTTCCACTTATAATAGTTTTATAACAATAAACATATAATAAATAAAAATTTGTGTAGATTATAAAAGATCACCACTATATAAGAGCTGGAACGATAAGACGCGCTCATTGATACTAGAAATTATTATTTAAAAATAATCAAAACATAACCCAACTATATTCTAACTTCGCTTATTCAACTAAATTGCTTTTTTTTCTTTTCTTTTTTGCGGGCCTTCAATTTATTGTTCTTCGTATATATACTATCTATTGAACATTTTTCGTTGTAAAAATTCATTGATGATTGGATGATACTCAACCGGTATTATCATATACCAAGATGTGGTGCTCTTCTTTAGAACTCCCATTCGCTTTCGGCAACCTACTATTAGGTCGCGTAAGGTCCTAGAAGATCGTGGACCTTAATCTATCACATTTTACCACCTATTATACTGCATATAAGTTAGTTTTTGACAATTTTAATAGGACCAAAGGCATGTCCATAAATATCATAAGCATATAATAAATACAAAATTATCTACTCTTTTATTAATTGGCTAACTTAAAAACTGTCATTTGGTGTATCACTATTAGCTAATTATAATTTATCGTCAATTAATAATTATTAAAAAATAAATACACACTTCCTAACTTACACGTTCCTACCTTATGAAAACCACCATGAATACTATTTCAATAATAAATCATTTATATTATGGCACACACGTATGAACATACAATAATACTAGTGTATATTATAAAACACCACAAAGGATCATGAACGATGGTCGAAGGAGCAAAATTATTTGAAAGCAAATTTGATATCGAACATTGCGATTTAGCATAATCAAACAATAACCAATTGAATTTGAACTTTACTCATTCATCGGAATGATTTTGTCCGAGTTTGGCGGAAGAATGTTGGATTTAAATATCTAGTAATCCGGTTTGATAAACATAAAACTTATTATTGTGTTACTAACATATTTACTAAGTGTGCACATGAGCTCGGGTCGAAAAATGGATATCAAAAGTGAACTCAGTGCGAAAAACTGCTTTGGTCAATGCATTGCACATGAAGACCGGTATTGTACTAATTCGGTACTGATGACCGGTAATGCACAGGTCCGCTACCAAGGACCGGTACTGGACAGGTCCGGTACTGAGGACAGGTAATGGGACAAGTTCGGTACTGAGAACCGGTACTGTGACATGTCCGGTACTGAGGACCGGTACTGGGACATGTCCGTACTAAGGACCGGTACTGGACAGGTCCGGTCATAAAGACCGGTACTAGTGTACAAGCCTTCACAGCACAACATCATGTACAAGCCAGTAATGCTGACAGCACTCACCAAGTCAAAACAAAAGCTTTCAACGGGTCTTTTAATTGAGTCTAACAGCTATATCAAGGTTGGAAGCCTATAAATACAGAAGGGAACATCACAAGAAAGACAAGGATCTAAGACCAAACAATTACACATCCAAAGAGAGATCCAAAAGAGAAGAACAAGACCAAAGAAGAAAATCAAGAGTGTAGTTCTTCCTCTTTGTGTGTGGGTTACATAAGATAGAGAGAGCTACAAAGTTCAAACTCACACACCTCACTCACACAATAGATAGATGAGCAAAATAGATTGGTTGAGTGAGAGTCTTAGCACAAAGACAATAAACAAGTGCATGTAGTCTTTGCACCAAGACGGAAAAGAATAGTGTCGTCTTTGCACTAAGACGTTAAGTCGTGTGCTCGCCGTGAGGGTGCCTCCCTACGGGTTGTCTTAGCATAGAGATGTCAATAATGAATGTAGGTTGTGAGGTTGCGGCCTACAACCGTTGCGATTGACCTTGCGGGGCAATCGTGGTTGCTAGGAGTTTAGTTAGCCGAGTATAGCGAGAGACTATATTGTGTAAGTCTAAGCTAAGGAGATTGTACATCGTTGTATGTAAGCCGAGTCTTCTAGTGGAACCTTCCTTCCGGGGAAGAAGGAGAGACGTAGGAGATTGAGCTCCGAACTTCCATAAACAAATTACGTGTTCACCGCGTTGCATTCATTCATGTTATAGCATGCATAGTTGAAGCATTTTATGTGTTCGATAAAATGCTTCAACCAAAACCGGTTTTTAACTTGCATAGATTTTGAAGTATTTTCATAAGCCCATAAAACCATTTTTAAGAGGATTCGGTCGAGTATTTTCCGCTTGGTTTAGAACCCAAACTCGCTTAATCTCTTGGTGCAAAGTTATTTTCAAGAACCCAAGTTATTCCAACTCAAGTAGTGTTTAAAACAAGATATTTTCGAAGTCTTATTTTAAAACACCGGTCCACGATCCTAACAAAGACAACTAAGGATAGATTCTGACAAATTCCACAAGCACTCTTCAGGTTCCAAAATAATCTTCTTTTATCATTTTCATCAAATTTAAAACACGTACACTATATTGAATCCTTCAAATTTTCTTCGCAGCAAAATGAGAGTGGAGAAGCCTCGAGAGAGCGAATCCATGGAAGGCGTCGACTTCAAGGAGCTCTTTCAACTTGTCGTCGCATAACACCATCCTCCGATAATTGATGGATCCTTCCAAAGCAAAAAATAATGGATCGATTTCGATATTGTTACAAGGTACAAATGTTTTCTTTAGCAATAAAAACAACAAAAGGCCAACATTTGAAACGGTAAGTGATTGTCTAACCTCAATTTCCTCTTGTTCAACGTTGATTATCTGTTGGTGAAGATTCTGCTGCAGAGGCTGTAAGGGGCGGATCACATAAGCATTGAGAAAAAATAATACTTCCATACAATCTTTGCACATAAGCATTGAGGCTGTAAGGGGCGGATCACATAAGCATTGAGAAAAAATAATTCTTCCATACAATCTTTGCAAATAAATATTAAGGGCCTCGAACAGACAACGACAATGCTAGCATAAACTAATAAATATTCTCTAGTTAAGGCGTGCAATATCATCACCTTCAATTACCGGGACATTGGAGGACTTTAGTGGTGACTTTTCTTTACGTGAGTAAGTCCTTAATGAGGAGGGAAGTGACTACATATGGAACAAAAAATTTAGTAAAATTTATCAGCAGACCAATATATTGTTTTTCTTACACCGACAATCTCTAATGCCCCGTCGATGTTCAGAATCACTTACCTTAAGATACTATAAGATTTCAAAAGAATAAATTTGTTAATACAAAATAAGTTAAACATTAAACATTAAGCAACATAAGTCTTACCGACATGTCCATCGACGCTGGAAATTGATCATGGCTGATTCGTGAGAACTCCGAATAGTGTGGGGGGGCGTCGGAACCAGGGTTGTCCATATCCACTTCTTGCTCCAAGTTAGGCATCGGAAGTCCCATTTGACCGAGCATGGCCCTCATCTGACTCGACACCTGAGCCGCCACTTGAGCATCCACCTCGGCCATCATCTTCTCCCTCAGTCGAGCTTCCATCTCGGCCCTCATCAGATCCATAGAGGTGTTAGTCGAATAACATCTCCTTGATCCATCGGATGGGTTGCTGAACACACTCTGAATCGTCTCGTACTTTCCAACACCTCTAACTCGTCCGGAATGATCGGTTTTCCAATAGCATTGGACAATGCATCGTGGTGCCTCACGGGAACAAATTTCCCTTGACTCTGTTCGTGCAGCCATGCATGTCCAAATGTTATATAGTATTTATAAAAAGTATGTTTAGTTCATAACAAATTTGGAATACAAAAGTAATTGACTATAACACTTACAACTTTTTCAGCTATATCCCGAATGGCGCCACCATCAATGACATAACTTCCATCATTCCTTTTCTTCGTCCTGGCTCGGATAAAATTTTTCGTTCTTTCATTGCCGGTGGATAACAGATGAGTCAAATTCTCGAAAAAATCAACAATGTGGTCTAACGGGTCCTCTGCTGCCCATTCAGCCATCTGGCCTCTATACCCTGACATCCCAGGTAGTGTGGATAAATGTTGTGAGACTGGCTTAGTCTAGCCTTCTCACTAATTCCGTGCAATATTCATAACTCAAAATTAAATACATATTAGTAGAAATTAGATAAATATTTACATTTTACCTCAAACTTGGTGCTACCCCTATATTTCCTCCACGCTGCCAATCCATCGTGATCGACGTGATCGTACTATCATCCAAACTTCGCCCTTTCATCTTTTCTTTTTGGTTAAACTTGTTCATTCAATTCTTTCGGAGCTCTCCGGCCTTCTTGAGGACTTTTACCTTGATGGCATGATGATCGGGCAACTTCCATGTAGTCTGCCAAATATATTTGTACTTCAAATAAAGACTAGTAATAATATACACCAGATAATTAAGATAAAAATAACAATCAGTACATTACCTTAACGTCATCCCAAAGCCTATCCTTGAGTCCAGAATGTCACGCCCCGACCCGCGTCAGAGGGTTGACAACGTCGCGTTTGTCAATAAACGCAAGGCTTCGATATCAACTCATACATCAACGAATTAAATCACACGAAAGAAGTCGAAATGAGCGGAATTATTTTTATATAAAAAGGAAGGTTTTACACTATACAATACAACTCAAAACATCGATACCAGAAGGAATACAAACATCGATCAACGAAGGAATGTATGTACAATCAAAATTTCCAAAAGATATCTCAGCCAATAGATCCAACGCAAAATAAAGATAATGTACCCCAAAATGAGAACAAGAGTAGCGGAAACGTCGATAGAAGAGAGGCAACCTCCAGTCAAAATGATATTAACCTAGAAGAGGATATATGTATATATGGGGTGAGCAAACCACATACTCAGTGAGAAAATAATATGGACACACCCTATCATCACGGTGAGGTGTATCCCCAACGATGAATATCAATACAATGATCAAACATCACTACTTCGAACTATCGCACAAACGAAATCATATAGACCAAAGATAACAAATCACATAAACAACGCGTGGGTAGCCATAACCTCACTCGAGCTGAACTCCCCGTCGAGAGTCAGACGAGTCCGTCACCGTAGTCTAGACCATGTATCGTGAATGATCGAATCAACTATGTATGCTATGCATGTCCCACTCCGGTGACGTTGGCCGTAATAAATCCTAACGATCACCTTCCAACAATAATGGCGAACGGATAGGTGTAATCGTTAGGCCACACTCACCCGGGCTCGCCCAGCCACGAGCTACTAATGCCAGTCTCACTCACCCGAATCATGGCGGTTTCGTGCTACTAATCAATACTGCCACTCTCACTCACTCGAATCCTAGCTAGTTCGGGCTACTAATGTCTCGGTACCGAGTATGCAACATAAAAACAACATATATCACAATCGTGAGCCCTCCAATCAAATTGAGAATATAGAATAGTGACGCGTCATCACTTTCATAAAATCCACATATCAAATCAATCCAAAAACCAACTCATATGTTTAATATCACGTCAACAAAAATAAATATGAATATTCTATAGCCGGCAATGCTCACAATCCCATAAACACCACAAATTCACACCAAATCTCATCAAATAAGGCGAATATCAATAACATATAGCCGACAAGGCTCTCTATCAATTAAGCATAATATTGCCTAAACTCATAAAAGAATGAAATAAACGATTCATCACAAGGTTCACACAGCAGTAGCAGCAGCAGCAGGAGCAGCAGTAGTAGTAGCAGCTAGTAGTAGTAGTAGTATTTACGAAAATCATTACGGCGAGTTTTTGAATTTCGAAAACGGACCACTTGTGATCGAATTTCAAAATCATCAAAAAACAAGGAGATTTCTCCTCGGTTTTAGATGAAATCGAAATCCAAATCCGAGCAGTTGCCAGACGGATGAATTAGAGGAAATTCGGAATTCAAATCGAAATTCGGAAATCCAAACGGAGCACAAAAGAAATTCATTTTTGTTTCTGATTTTACTTTACCTCTTGTTCCCCGCGATCCTCCTCTTTTCGTCATTTCCTTTTTCTCCCCCATCTCCTCCACTCCGAGCTTGTTCGAGGTCCTCTTGCATGGCACCTTCGATCAGAGCATCTTTGTCGTTGGCGTGGACGAACTTATCAATCTCTCCCACGACAAACATTCTCCTCTGAGAGAGGTCGCCAAGGTCAACCTCTAAACGGCGGCAGATGGCGGTGGCCGTGGTAGTCCTGAGGTCGGATGTACGGATGATTTCATGTAGGTGGGCGACGATTTGGGCGTCCGTGGGCATTCGTTCTCATGTTTGTGTTGTTTCTGGGAATGCGTGCTATCTCGCTCCTACTCGGCAGCGCTTCAAGAGTGAACAAAAAGAGCGTAACGGAAGAATCAAAGCTGATGAATGATGCAGATATGCACTTATATGTGGCAAGTGGGAAGGTCCCATCGTATCTCGGTTTTTTTTTTCTGTCTCGAGGTATGCCCATTCGACGTGACTATGGGCTATCCAATAAAATACCGGCGTGGACTTGCGTCACACAGACCTGCTGCAGGCTAAATTGCGACACACACTCCAGAGGTGAGACTAAATTGCTTATTATTGGATGAATAAAACAATGAGTTATTGATGAAAAACCCATGAATTCCAATAGACTGATTCTATTGCAGTCACTGAAGCGAATGTAGTCAAATGTAATAATGATAATAGTCAAAGCAATGATCGTGAACGTGGTTGTGGTGGATATCGCGGCTGTGGACGTGACCGTGGTCAAGGTCATTATCGTGATCGAGGATACTTTGGTGGTGTTTATCGGAATTTTCGTGGTGATTATCATGTTCATCGTGGCGGTCATCAAAACTTTCCCCAAAAGAGGGAATATTATGATAATAAAGATTAGAAGAGACACATTGAACAAAAGAACAATGATGGACAATGTTATCGTTGCAGTGGTTCGGGGCCATTGGTCGCGAAATTGTTGTACGCTCAAACATCTTGTTAAGTTGTACCAAGAATCACAATAAGCAAAAGAAAGAAAAAGTAAAATGAACTTTCCTCAAGATGCCTCTACTTCTGGTGTCATCGAAACTACTCACTTGGAGGCTGCAGATTTCCTGAATGAAGAAAACTGATGCGCTATGTTTTATTTACGTATTATTCCATATTTTACTTTGTTGGATCATGTACCCTTGCTTTCAAGTTATTTGGATGTTTGTCATTTCATTCACAATAATATACATTTATAGTTATTATGTGTTTGTTTATAAAGGTAGTTATATGATGGATACGAGCATGTGCAGTGGAGAACTATGTCTTGCAGACTATACAATGGCTAATACAATTATGAAGAATAAGAAATATTTCAATCATCTTGATAAAAGAAGTCGGTGTTATTACTATATCGAGTAGCAATTATTGAAGGCTTCGGAAGAACTGTTTTACTTCCAAGAGGAACAAGATTGATAATTGAAAATGCATTATATTCTCCTAAGTCTAAAAAAATAAGCTTTAAAATTATTAAACATAACGAATATCATGTTGAGACTGCACAAAACGGCGATGTTGAATATTTACATATTACAAAATTAATTTCGAATGATAAAAGAATTGAGGAAATATTATGGTCATTCGACTCTTGTTGTATTATACATATCTTAGAACGATTAAATCGTAGGCTATCATAAACCAGAAGTTTACTGGTGTACATTTAATGATTTGCATGACCGGTTGGGCCATTCCAGTGCAATTATGATGCGGAAAACAATTGAAAATTCACGTGGACATTTAATGAAAAACCATATGATTCTTCAACCAAACGAATTATCATGTGTCGCTTGCTCCGAAGGAAAGTTAATTATTCGACCATTACCAATGAAAATAAAGAAAGGATCTATTGTCTTTTTGGAACGTATACAAACATGGTGATATATGTGGGCCGATACATCCATCATGTGGACCATTTAAATATTTCATGGTGGTGATTGATGCCTCAAGTATATGGTCTCATGTATGTCTACTATCTACGGTAATGTGGCGTTTTGCGAGATTGCTTGCTCAATTGATTCGATTAAGAGAACATTATCCAGATTATCCGATTAAGAAAATACGCCTTGATAATGCTGATGAATTTACGTATAAGGTATTTAATGATTATTGTATGTCTATTGGAATTGATGTTGAGCATTCAGTATTACATGTTCAAATGCAAAACGGTCTTGAAGAATCGTTAATTAAATGACTACTATTAATTGCAAGATCATTATTAATGACGTCGGGACTTCCCTAGTCTTGTTGGAGACATGCTATATTACATGCAAAGGCACTGATATGCATCAGGCCAACAAGTTATCATTATATATCTCCGATACAAATGGTTTATGATCATGAACCAGATATTTCTCATCTAAGAATTTTTGGATGTGCGGTATATGTTCCCAGTGCTCCATCACAACGCACTAAGATGGGACCTCAAAGGAGGTTGCGAATATATGTCGGATATGAATCTCCATCGATAATAAAATATTTAGAACCTCTAACTGGAGATTTATTCACGGATAGATTTGCCGACTGTCATATCGAATTTTCCAACATTAGGGAGAGAAACGAAACATCTGGAAAGAAATATTAATTTGAATGAATCTAAATCATTATGATCCTCGAATGAAAAAATGTGAACTAGAAGTTCAAAAGATAATTCATTTATAAAGTTTAGCTAATCAATTGCCAGACAACTTTAATAACCTTAACAGAATGACTAAGTCACATATACATGTTGTTAATGCTCCTGCAAAAATAGATATTCCTGCCGAACGAAGCGTCGAGCCTAAGCCACAACTAAAACGGGGTAAGCCTCAGGTTCCAAAGATAAAAGTTATTGGAAAAAATGAGCAAATAATAAGAATGGTCCAACCGATGATTTATCGACTAGAGAAGAGTCGATAGACGTAACTGATTATGAGACTAAAACTCAGATACCTAAACGTTCAGAAAATAATGAAGAACTCTCATTAAAATATGTGCAAATTGAATTAGACGGAACCGAGACCAAGTCAACGTTGACGATAAATTCTCGTTTAACGTAGTGTTACATGAAATGAATAAGATGAATGAAAATGAGGATGACGAACCAATGTTTGTAAAAGAATGCAGGAAAGAAAATGATTGGCCAAAATGAAAAGATGTAAATGTGGTAGAATTAAAATCACTTAAGAAACAAAAAGTTTTCGGACCAGTAGTTCGCATACGAGAAAATGTAAAGCCAGTTGGATATAAATGAATTTTCATTCGAAAGAAAAATGAAAAGGGTGAAATCGGGAGATACAAAGAACGACTGGTTGCGCAAGGTCTTTCGGAATGACCTGTTATTGATTATGAAGAAACGTTTTCTCATGTGGTGGATGCAACAATTTTTCGTTATATAATTAGTCAGGCAGTACGTGAAGGACTTGATATGCGTCTTATGTATGTTGTCACTGCATATTTATATAGTGCACTTGACAGTGACATTTATATGAAACTTCTTGAGGGATTTCAGTTGCCCGAGAATTCAGGGTCTCGTGATGAGTACTAAATTTAGTTAAATAAATCTCTATGTATTAAAGCAATCTGGGCGTATGTAGTACAATCGTCTGAGTGAATACTAAATGAAAGAGGGATACAAAATGATAAAACTTGTCCATGAATATTTATGAAAAGAAGTAAAAATGAGTTCGTCATTATAACACTTTATGTTGATGATATCAACATAATTGGAACTCCTGTTGAGTTATCAAAAGATGTTGATTGTTTAAAAAGAGTTCGAATGAAAGATCATAGACAAACAAAGTTTTGTCTTGGACTACAAATCGAATATTTGAATGATGCGATATTCATATATCAAAAAACTTATACGAAAAGGTTATTGAAAATATTTTATATTGATAAAACTCACCCATGGGGTACTCCGATGATTGTTCGATCTTTAAACGGTAATAAAGATCCGTTCAGACCACGTAAAAATGATGAAGAATTACTTAGTCCAGGAGTACCATATCTTAGTGCTATAGGAGCACTGATGTATCTTACGAGTCGTATGCGACATGATATAGCATTCGCTGTAACGCGACCTGATATAACATTCACTGTAAATCTATTAGCGAGATATAGTTTGTCGCCGAGTCGTACATACACATTGGGACAGAGGAAAAACCGATATGAGATTGTTCTATTATAGTGAATCAAAGACATTTTCTATCCGACCCACATAATGCTCAATCGCAAATGGATTATTTATTTACACACGACGAAACTCCTATTTCATGGCGGCCTGTTAAACAAAGTTTAACCGTCACTTCGTCTAATCATGTTGAAATAAAGCGATCATGAAGCTAGTAGAGAATGTGTTTGGTTGAGGTCGATAATTCAACACATGCAACAAACTTGCGGATTATTATCCAATAAGTTACTTCTGATGATCTTAGGCGAAGATAATGCGGCATGTATCACTCAACTGAAGGAAGGATACGTCAAAGGCGATGGGACCAAACATATATCGCCCAAATACTTCTACGCGCATAACCTTCAGAAGACCGGTGAAATTGACATATAGCAAGTTCGTTCAAGTGTAGAGCTGTCAAAAAGGCCCGAAGCCCGCGGGCTGGGCCGGGATTTTTTAGGCCCGCGCGGGCCGCGGGCTTGGCGGGGCGGGCTAGCCCGCGGCTACCCGCCTATTTTTTAAAAAATAAATATAATATATTTTTTATTAATAAATTTAATATATATGTATTAAATTATGTAAATGTGTCATTAGCATAGTGGTAAAAGTGCAGTATTCTATAAGTAAGGTGCAAGGTTCAAACCCTAAACATGCGTCTTTTTTCGTTTTTTTTAATGTATCATTTTTTTTTATTTTTTTAAATTTGGCGGGCCAGGCCCGCCAGGCATTTCAGAGGCCCGCGCCCGGCCCGCAAGGTGGCGGGCTTTGGCGGGGTTACGGGCGGGCCCAGCCCGCCTGCCTGTTTTGACCACTCTATTCAAGTGATAATCTTGCTGATCTGTTCATTAAAGCACTTCCACCAAAGATATTCGAAAAACTTGTATATTTAATTTGACTTCAAAGACCCAGAGATCTCAAGTAATGTTCACATCAGGGGGAGACGGTGAAATATGCATTGCACTCTTTTTTCTTTCATTAGGTTTTTATCTCAATGAGTTTTTCCTAGTAATTTTAACGAGGCAACCAATATCACCAGATCATATTCTTTAAATGAACATCCAAGACGAATATTATGAACATCATCGAATGCCCATCTAATATTATAGAATGGTGTGCCCACTCTTAAATTAATATGGTTTGTTGATTTTATTTAATGTTATAGTAGAAGTTTGGCCTATAAATACCCATTGTGACACACCAAGATTGAGAAATTCTCATTTTCTCTCTATACGTCATACTATTATTATAGTAATATTATTGTTATATTATGATTAATATACGTTATACTTAATATATATTGAAAAAGCTTTTAACAGAGAAATCATTTTTAGCTGGCCTTGTGGCCTCTGCTATTATATAATTTCATGAACTACTTAAAGGGAATACTGGTATACATCATATCTTAATTTATCTCATATGATTTGATTACTTAACATGGGACTAATCTAATCTCTGTAGATGTCATCATTCACCAAGGTAATAACGATATTAAAGTTCACATTAATTTGTTTTAATTATGTATTTTCTTTATTATCCTGATTTAGATTAGGCAAATCCCGAAGACTAGTTATAATAGTTTGTCAAATTCGTCAATCAATACGTATATTTTTTATTGGAATTCTGCCGTGGACTATATAAGCCATTGGGCTAGGTGTAATAACTTGCCAATGCCCCACTTGTTATCCACACATGATATCTTTTTGTTTGATTTTGGTATCGGAGAAATTGGATCCTACAATCTCCTCTAAAGACCTTGAGGCCTTGCCTCAGTCCGACCACCAAATCAAGACCTAGAAAAAAATTGTACAAATTACACATTTATGCTCGACAAGTCCCGACATTGAAAGAAATTCGATATATTATATATGGAAGAACAAAGACAAATAAGAACTGCCTTTCATAAATACACCTCAATGAGGTGATTGTAAAATCGTGCGCGACACAAGCCAGCTAGCGAGTAGTAATGACGTGTCCAACCCACAGCGCACATCATATCTTTGCTGGAAAACATAAAGAAACGCTAAAATAATTGTTAATGAAGTCGCGAAAAAAGGGCAGAGAGAAACCCCGGAGACGATCGAGAAATCAAATCACCGTAGTAATTGATCATCTCCGATTCACATGCTCGTTTATGTAATTTGAAAATTGATGGCTCAAATTCCATTCTTCTCTCTTGTTCATGGAAATTGAGTTTTAGTTGACTGTTGTCGGAGTTTGGGAAACAATGACGAACGCGATGGAGACTTTACAAGATCTAATCGAAGAGGCTAAGCTTCGAACGGTGTGGTGGATCCTCTGTATTTTTGGAGTGACATATTTCTTGACACGTAAGGATTATTTCTATGTTATGCTTTTTTTTATTGTATTTCGATAGAAATTGGTTGATTATGTCTTTTTTGTCGATTCCTTCCCACTTTCCTGGGTGGTTTTTTTGGTACTTGGTAGTTTATGTTTTGAAAATGTCAATGAAATAGGAGCCTGTAAGAGTTATTGTTGGGGAATTTGGGTGAGTTTTGGATAAGGTTTACTGGCACCGTTGTCTTTCTTTTCAGTAGTATATTTTTTAGCTGGTAATTACTGGAAGTTTTGACACAGGGCATTCTTCTTATGTATTCATTCGTATATCATGAGAGAAGCTTCTTCCATATTGTTTGTTTATCTTGCCGTTGAATCACTCTATTTTGTATGGGGAGACTTATCCATTTGCCCATTAGATGCTTATTAGTTCTCTGATTATGTATGACAGATACAAGTAAATCAATGGTGATGAATATCCCGATAGCTATACTCTTTGTTTCTGGAGTACGAATTCTATTAAATGAGGTGGAGTTTCGGTGGAAGGTTCAGAGCAGCAGACCAACATCTTACTTGTCGCACTTAGAAAAGAAGCAGCTATCGGTGAACGATTCTCGTCTTACCTCACAGCCCGTACCTCAAAAATGGAAAAGGAAAATAGATTCCCCTATGGTCGAAGCAGCTGCCGAAGAGTTCATCAATAAGATACTGCAGGATTTTGTAGTAGATTTGTGGTATTCGGATATTACTCCTGATAAAGAGGCACCGGTGTTCATACATGATATAATCATGGATGCTCTTGGTGAAGTGTCCGGAAGAATCAAAGAAGTAAACCTAGTTGACCTTTTGACAAGGTATGGTGCCTGGTATATTTTGTTAATCAGGATTTAAAGATATGACCAAGTGGTCTACCCTTTTTTTTTTTGCAGGGATGCAGTTGACTTGGTTGGGGAACATCTTGACCTCTTCAGACGAAGCCAGGCTGCTATTGGTGTAGATGTCATGGGAACTTTGTCCTCCGAAGAAAGGGATGAAAGGTTGAAGCACCAGCTCCTGGCCTCCAAGGAGCTTCACCCTGCTTTGATATCTGCTGATTATGAGTATAAGGTGTAAAAGTGTTTCTTATTATGGGTTTTTTCGTGTTGCGAGTCATTTTTCTTTTATTTAATGACATCAAATTCATGTTCCCATATAGGTTCTTCAGCGGCTGATGGGTGCTCTCTTAGCTGTAGTACTAAGACCAAAGGAAGCGCAGTCCCCGTTAGTTCGATGCATTGCCCGTGAACTCCTAGTCTGTTTGGTTATGCAACCTGTAATGAATTTTGCAAGTCCCTGGTAAAATTCTACTTGTTATAACTTATCTTTGCAGTGCCCTCTAATCAGTATACTTCTGATCATGTTTGTATATATTCTTAGGGAAATACTTGACTGCGTATAGAACCTCTTTGTCGATTATCATGGTGTTCCAGCAAAATTAGTGCCAAAGACTGAACTTTATGAATCAGGAAAAAGAGATGAAATTCATTACATCACTAATTCCGTTGTAGTATTAGTGCAGTGATGGGATTATCCCTTTTCTCCGTAATATTTGAGTAGATATGCATGTAGTGGGAATATATGTTTGTCTAATTGTTTTATCCTTAGGTATATTAACGAGTTGATCGAATGCATTATCCTTGCGTACAACAATGATGGTGTCAAAGATGTTGCAAGTGATCAGTCACCTAATATGGAGAGTCATAATCACAAACATGCAGTAGCTGAAAGTGACGGAAAGAGAGTTCCACCAAAGTCAAGTGATGTGGGAGATTCCTTATCTAGTACAATGGATGTGTCCATGCACACTCGTCACGCTGATTGGGCAAAAGCCTTCGACGCAGCAACCCAGAGAAGAACTGAAGTCCTTATGCCTGAAAATTTAGAGAACATGTGGGCAATAGGGCGTAACTACAACAAGAAAATTCCCAAGGGATCTGCTACAGGTTTAAGTTCGTCAAGCATGATGGTTCCTAGAAAACGTGTGGCTACTGTGCCAAGCGAATATCCTGTAATTAGTGCTGGAGAGGAAGATAAAACTTCATCAGTTCTACCACCTAGGCGTCAACAGGATTCTCAAGCAACTGATTTTAGTTTTGATTCTTTTGGTCCATCCCAAGATTTCAAAAAGAAGGTAGAGGGAAGCTTAAGTGTCCATGAACTGGGTCAACGTGCTTCTGCTATTCCCCAGGAAACTAAAAATAAGCTTAAAAGATCAAACAGCACTTCCGATTTGAAAGTCAAAACGAACCTGGAAGATGTCATTGGTAGTAAAGGCAGCGTATCGATCATTAATGAATTCTACAGTGCGGATACGAACAATCGTAATATGCATGGCCTAAAGAGCAATTCAGACATGGTACTCCGCCGTGAAGGCCTGCATGGTGTAAAGCTGAGATGTCGGGTAAGGTCACCTCCATTCTCTATGTGGGGTTTTCTTTTTTATGAAGTTATCAAACTTGTGCATTTTGTATTTATATGAAGATGACCATGCATGGCAGGATTGGTTCTAAGACTAGTTCCTAGTTTCAAAATGATTTTACCGTTTCTTTTTTGCTCTATCTAATTTTAAAAGAGCTCATGAAAATTTTTCCATCGTAGTCAAATGTAATGTAACAATGTTAACATGTGCAATTGTTTAACATCTCTCTGAAGAATGAACATTTCTTATACAACTTCCATAATATTCATTTTGATGTATTCAGTTGTAGGAAACCCTTCGATGACTAAGGATGAGATGGAACATTGTCGCATCAATACACACTTTTGTGCATTGTCTAACTTGATATCATTGATGTTGTAGGTTGTTGGAGCATATTTTGAAAAACTCAGTTCGAAATCCTTTGCAGTATATTCAATTGCTGTGACTGATGCAGATAACAACACTTGGTTTGTAAAAAGAAGGTATACCCGACTTAATTCTGATAAAAAGATATTACTTTTCTTTGAATTATTGGGTAAATTTTTACGTCATATGTCATTGGAAATTTTTCTGATTTATCGAGTTTCATAAAATTTTCCACATGTAGTAGTGTAGCATAATCAATACTTCCGGTGGAAAATTTTTTTGTACAGATACAGAAACTTTGAGAGATTGCATAGGCATCTTAAGGACATTCCAAATTATACATTACATTTGCCTCCCAAAAGGATATTCTCTTCAAGTACAGAGGATGCATTTGTACATCAGCGATGCATTCAGCTTGACAAATATCTTCAAGTATGATACTGCTACTTCGCAATAGCGCACCTTGATTACTTATTCTTTCGAGAGATAACTTTATTCCTAACAGGAACTATTGACCATAGCAAATGTTGCTGAGCAGCATGAAGTTTGGGATTTTCTGAGTGTTTCTTCCAAGGTGCACCGCTCACTTCTTTAAAATGCTACCGCATCAGATAGTCCACATCTAATATCTGTTTTCGTTATCCTTGCAGAACTATTCTTTTGGGAAATCTCCTTCTGTCATGAGGACTCTAGCGGGTTTGTATTTTCGAGGAATCATTTGTCTTCAACTTATATCTAGTATCATTCGAATTGCTTAGTTAGTTGTGTATTTATGGTTATTATTCAGTTTTTCTTAACTCGTTTATTTTAAGGTGCTTATATATGTTAGTTGGCAAATCCAATTTCAGTAATTTCTTCATTTTTAGCGTGTAATGCCTGCAAGATACTGTAGTCATGTGAAATTCTCAATCGACCTTGACAGTTAACGTGGATGATGCTGTGGATGACCTTGTACGCCAGTTCAAAGGAGTTTCTGATGGCTTAATATGGAAGGGGACGGGTTCTCCCGCATCCTCTTGCGAACAGTCCACAGTTTCGAGTAGAAACGTGTCGTGGAGTGCAGAGTCGATCAGTAAATTGGCAATGATGCGCAGTACTTCTGATTCTGGCCACAGTATCTCTGACAATGAGGAAGGTGACAAAGTGGTAATCCATGGACAACTGCAAATGGAAGTTGAGAACCATCCAATGGGTGTTAAACATGATGAAGATATCACTGACTTAGATCCCGGGGAAATCCACGGGGTAAAAATTAAATCTGAATCGACCTCTGCAAGCAGAATACCAGAGCCAAATCTGGCTTTGAAATCCGTTCCTCAGGAAGATCTTGTAGGAGCTCCACCAGAGGTACTTTGTTTACAAGTTGCTTTCAAGTTGCTTTCATGTGTTCCCTTATGAGGCCTCACAATGACATCTGATCTTTAACTCATTCCTCTGCAGTGGACACCGCCGAATTTGGGTGTTCCAATTCTAAATTTGGTGGACAAGATATTTCAGCTCAACCGAAGAGGCTGGCTAAGGTGATCGTTTATATTTCTTGTACATGGCTATGAACTTTGTCTCGGTTTAGCTCCTGAAGATGTTGACCCTGATCGGAGTATCAACAACGTTGATGACTGATTACATTTATATGCGTTATCTCAACTGTGTTATGCTTGATTTTGCTTCCAAGATCCATAGATGTTCAACTTCATTTGCGTTTCCTGTTCTTTGCCTATGAAAACAAGATTACTGTTGCACCAACGTCCTTCTGCCTTCTGGCCCCAACATTATGTTGATTGTTACTGGAATCAGACTTAATATTGAACTGGAACTGTCATTTGCTCTCTTAAAGCACACACAAACACACACACGAATGCCAATGTTACGAGCGTGGCTGCTGCTATTGACTTCTTTGATGTCTGAAGTGAGAGTTAGAGATGTTACTTCCATTTTTCTTTTACAAGATAAATTGATATGTTGTCAAGCACTAAGCCACATTATCTTTCTTTGTGGAACTACAGGAGGCAAGTGTTTTGGATATCAAAGCAAATCTTACAACTCGTGATGGAAGATGCAATCGACGACTGGCTGTTAAGGCAAATCCAATGTCTCCGCAGAGAAGATGTCATCGCACAAGGGATTCGGTGGATCCAAGATGTATGTATGAGTACTATGACATGATCATTTATATTCTGTGAAGTTTTCTAGTCTCTTCACAGATCGTACTCCGCCTCCCAACTCATGAAGTTTCCCACTAATCTTTATGAGACTCTTTGTGTTACTTGTCACTGTGTTCTTAACCTTTTTTTTTTTGAATAATTATCTTGCGTAGGTTCTCTGGCCCGATGGTGTATTCTTTATAAAACTGAGAGCCCTAACTGAAGCTAATAATGACCCTGAAGACATGCAGCAGACTCTGAGGCAAGCCGGTGGAAGGAGAGAGTCTCAACCGCTGTCCTTTGAGCAACAACTAGAAGCTGCTCGTCGGGCTAACGACGTGAAACAGATGCTCTTTCGTTAGTATCCTTCTTTTTTAGTTGTCATACATAATGTTGATAGCTTCTCTTCATTTCCGAATCTATGCTGCTTATGTTGTTACCATGAAGACAATTATAGACTTACAACACCAGAAAATAATTGCTTTTTGCCATTTTTCTATCACTGTTGTTAATACAGATGGCGCTCCTACGACTTTGGTGAGCTTGATTGGGCATAAACAGTACAGGAGATGTGCCAGAGATATAAACTATTTCCTTCAGGTGAATTCCATTTGTTTCTTTTTCTTTATCGCTCTCTTTTATCCGAGTATATGATGTTGCTACTACCTTTTTTTTTTTCTTCTTTTTGGGTATATTCGGGGCCTAAATTTTCTCAATGTTTTTCTTTCATACGATATATCTTGCAGTCCACGGTTTGTTTAAAGCAACTGGGATATGGGATTCTCGAACTCGTGTTGGTATCGGTTTTCCCCGAGCTGCGCGATGTTGTGATCGATATTCACAAAAAAACTCACGATGAGTCGCCGTGAAAGTGGAAATCACGTTGTGGATCGCCAAATCGAGACTGGCCGAGCTGTGATTGCTGAAAGATTAAAACCGTGATCGGGGTATGCTGCACAAACTGTAAAGTAGAGTCTGTACAGTTTCGTTGTTCTGTGTAGGTCTTATGAATTTTGATTGAAATGCAGTGATATATCATCCCTTTGTAGTAATATTTTTTGAGTGCGGGAGAACTTCGAATGCCGAACATTCTTATTCTTTTGTTGTGGTGAAGAACAGTTTCTTATTCTTTTCTAGAAAATGAAAAACTCAGAGAACACGTTATTGAACGAGTTCTGTTATTGGAGTTGTTTTCTATCAAACGGGTATTGTCAATGATGGGAATTACGATCAATTTCAGAAATCAATAAGATGATAAAAACAGATATCAATGCAGGAATCCAGGGGATTTTTACTGTGGTTCAGGTTCAATACGAATCCTACTATGCGGGAGACATTCGTTATTGATCACATTGTTTTTGTTATAGAATACAAAGAGAGAACTTTTCTTAGGCCGCGTTTGGTACGAGAATTTCGGTTTGGAAAAAAAAATGTGTGGAGGTAACAAACTTTAGTTTTCGGCCATATTTCCCATACACGAATTTTGCATAGCAACACAACCTTACTATTGTAGAGAAGAGAATACAAGCTTTCTTCTATCAATTTCCAAAGCGAAAGCTGTGTTAGGTGGAAGAAAGAGTCCTTTGATGATAGTGCTGCAATCCTGCGTATGAAATCAGTGATTTCCGAACTTTCGCATCAGAATTGAATTGTTCTGATCATTAACAGCCGGCAAGATCTTCCACCTAGAATACAAATATGAAGGGTATGATTAATTGAACACACATTTGAATTTAATTAAGTAATCTTAAGATATTTGTTGTTTCGTCCTTTTCTTTCCTTTTTTTTTAATAGAAATGAACATTATCTATTTTTTCCTTTGTTTTAAGGCCAATAATAATAAAAAAGGCTAAATTAGGGTTTAAGCCTAAGCATGTTTCCTTATAATTCAGACATCAACGTGTTTTAAAATATAGAGGACTTATTTTGTACTTTCATTAGAGATAAGGATCAATTTGTGATCAAATGTCTTATATACCCTTATTACTTCATAAAATTACTTAAAATGCATTTGTTAATTACTCTTCAAATACACGAATATTACGGGAACATGCCATCGTCATTCTCATGCGATCGATCTTACGTCCGGATCTTCACGTTAATGATTAAATAAGGAGAATTCAATCTCAATTTGCATATGGGTCTTAGAAATCGAGGAAAACCACGAGATTAACTTTCGACGACGTAAGATCTAAGCTTTGTAAGGAATTTTTTCTTTAAATCATGTAGCAAGTTGAAATGGGGAAAATCTCGATTTTTATGGCCGGATATGTTGGATTCGACTCAATTTGATCATGGGTCTCAGTAATCGAAGGGTATTATTGATGTTAATCATGGTATAACGAGGAATTTTGATGTGGCATAAGATTGAGTCGTTTGCTAATTATAGAACGTTTAGCAGGTAACACTTCATGCTTTCTGAGTAACAGTTCATGCAACAAAAATACCACATGCCCTGTAGCTTATAACAAATGTTGCCGCAAAACGACACATAATTAGAAAAAAAATAATGACTTGTCACCAGTAAATAACACATGTTGTACACAAGTAAAGGCAAATAGTGATAGATTGGAAACCGCCGGCAACACCCAAAAACCACTTAAACCGCTCGAATCTCTGACACAACGACGTCAATTTCTCACGTAATCAACGAAAAATATGAAGCTTATCGTGGAATATTGCGTTAAATACAATTCGAAAATCTCGTTGAAAAACGTGTGAAATATCGAGTTTAATGGTCAAATAAGGTGAGTTCGACTCAATTTGATCATGAGTCTTTGCAATCGAAGAAGATTATTAAATGTTAATCATGGAATACCTAAGAATTTTGATGAGACCTAAGATTGAAACGTTTATTAATTATAAAGCTGGTTGGTAACAGTTCATTCCTTCTGGATAACATTTCATGGATAACATGCAAGAGGCTAAGGGGAATAGATAAAAAAAACAACCTACGACACCCAAAAATCAATGAAACCGTTGGGATCTCAGAATTTAGTGAACGAATAGGGTTCAATCGACCTCAATTTCTCATGGGTCTTCATTATCAACGAAATTTTTTAAATTTGATAATGAAATAATAATTCAAAACAATTCGAAAATCTCGGGGTGAAACCTCAACTTTAATGGTCGAAATCGTGCAATCAACTCAATTTGATCACAAGTCTTAATAATGTAAGGAAATTATTGATGTTAATCATGGAATAATGCGAAAATTAGTTTTCCCCAAAATTGATATATTTTCGAGTGTAATAACACTTTATGCACTTATTATAACATATACACATTAAAAGAAAACACTTCATTAAGAACGTTCTAGAAGGTTCTAGATTGTTAGAGAATATTAATAGGATAATGACAGATATTACCACATTGCCTTCAAAGAATACCATATGTCTGATAAAAAATACCAATATGAACTCAATTTATAACACAATTGTAGATATTGGTATTACATAATAGCTTCTCAGTACCATCTTACTAATTTGATTGATTTCGTTCATAAATGCACTTTTTTTCGAATGTATTATATTGACATTCATGGAAATAGATGATATGAAAAGTTAAACCATCAAATTCCTTTAAAAGACACATTTTGCGAATGTTGATGTAGAAAGTAGAATGTTATAGTTATTAATCATGTAAACATATGGTCTTTCATTCCAAAACATAGACTATATCTATCTCAATGAACATAACATTATGAATTTCATCACGAATTTGTTCAAAGTTCTATATAAATCACGAGTAACATTTTATAGACCACATACCCTAAATTTTAAGCTCCGAACCCTTAACCCTAAGCTCCGAACCCTTAACCCTATTATTTGCGTCAAGATTTCGACCCATCACGGTGGGGGCAACTAATGTCCAGCCTATGGGTGTCCACAATTTGTACCTATTGTCCGCAATGCCGGCCGAAAACATGATTCGATGCAAAATTGATTTTTTTTTTATTTGTGTCGAGATTTCGAAATACTTCGCACTACGATTGCATTTGTCGATGTAAAGATCAAAATCAATCATCGAGGACACATCGTACTTTGTTTGGTAAGTGGGGTTGGAGGAAAGGGTGCCCGTGCGAACGACGAGAAATTTCGGTCGTGGGAACTATAGTTGCTTCTGTTGATACCACTTATAATCATCTGGGTAACATATTAATGACAACCCGCAACATATTAGTTATCAAAGATATCATTATGGTGTCAATTAGTAACGGAAAACATGCGTCTAATACCGTTACTTAAAACATTTTTTTAGGATATTTTGGTCGGATCGACTTTTAGGTCCTTAACTCTATATTTCTTGCCAATTTGACCGTTAACATTTTTTTTTTTTTACCGACATAGTCTGAACTCTTTTTTTAAAAGTATAACTTTTTTTAAAGTATAACGGGGTCCGATAAGAAATTGTCCATAAAAAAACTCTACACTCTGAAGCTAATATACACACCCCTAAATTTCCTTACTTACCAAAGAACAAAAGCCCAAACACTTCTCCGTACTCCGCCTGTTCCGTTTCCTCAATCCGTCGATAAAACAGCAAAACCCGAACCTCCAATGCGGTGGAGACAGGATGCAGGGTCTCCACCACCACAACCAGCTCGCAGCGCTCCTCACGGCGGCGCTGACAAAGGACGGTGCCGTTAAAACCGCCGGCGCCGCCGCAACTTCGGAAGGGGATGAATTGCCGCGAGTTGCCGCGATCAAATCGCTCCACGGAGCTATTCTCTACCCTCCAAACTCGCTTATGGTCGCGCATGCTGCTTCCTTCCTAGCGCAAGGGTTATCACAGCTACTATACGATGAGTAATATTATCTAACAATTGCAACTTTTTTATTTCGTTGGCTTAGAGTTGTTAGGCATCTTAGGGTGTTCGTTCACGGGATTCTTATTAATCGCTTAATTACTGCATTCTCCCCCTATTTGTTTGGCTTGGCTTGGCTGACTATTTATGTTGACTTATAGTGCTGCGTTACTTTATAGATGAAGTGACGTAATTGTTTGAGCTTTGAGCTATATTCTATTGCGGAGTGGTTTCATAAATAATGCGTGATAGATTGATTAGGCTGATAACTAATGTTCTGCATTGTCGGAATCAGGAGGTACATTGAGATGTTTTCAGTTTGAACAGACAGGATACTTAGGTATTTGCAGTTAAAAGATTTGGTTGAATCGTATATGTTCTCTTCCACATGGGACAGCATACGTAAGCACTCAGAGAATCGTTTTCCCTATCTCATTAATTATTTTCTGTTTCACAAGCATCGGTTGAGAAGCGACAAACTACTTGCATTTCAATTTTCAATGATTGATATAGAGACACTGTAATTGAATAGTTTCATGTTATGCATTAATATATAGGTTGTAGAATTAATTGATTGCTTTGTGCTTCTTTTATTAGATTATATTCGGTGAGGCATGCAGCAGCAAAAGCATATGGTGCATTATGTTCGGCATTATGCTCGATCTTGATAACACCTAATGGAAGGCAGAACCATGTTATGCTTGGAACTTTAGTTGATCAGTTCATTGGATGGTCTTTGCCTTCGCTCAGAAATCTAGATGACAGAGCCCTGAAGCTTGCTTTGGCGAGCCTTCATGAGTTTTTCAACATTCGTGAGGGCAGTGCTGTTGAAAGATATGCTTTACCTGTTCTTAAAGCTTGCCAAGAACTTCTTGAGGATGAGAGAACCTCCATGAGTTTATTACCCGATCTACTCGGTTTATTAACTTTAATTTCTCTGAAGTTCTTCCGATACTTCCAACCCCATTTCATGGACATCGTTGATCTGCTTCTTGGATGGGCGATGGTGCCGGACATTATGGATCCTGATAAGCAGGTTATCATGGATAGCTTCTTACAGTTCCAGAAATATTGGGTTAATAATACGCCATTTTCTTTGGGATTGTTGTCGAAGTTTTTAGGTGACATGGATGTGTTACTTCAGGATAATAATCCCGGGACTCCTCAACAATTTAAAAGATTACTTACCCTGTTATCTTGCTTTTGCACAGTCCTGCGGTCAATGGCCTCTGGGTTGCTGGAGATAAACTTTCTTGAACAATTAAGCCATCCCCTCTCTCAGATGGTGTCTGATCTATGCAGATGTTTATCAATGGTTGGAAGGAAATTTGGATGGTCTAAATGGACTGAGGATTGTTGGAGGTGCTTGACATTGTTGGCAGAGATATTAAGTGAACGGTTTTCTGCATTTTATTCTGATGCATTAAATCTACTATCTGAGAGCTTGGACAACAGAAATACCCACCACGTTTTTGATGGCCCAAAAGTTTCATCATTTCATGTTCATGGTGTTCTTAAAACTAATTTACAGTTGTTGTCACTTCAAAAGTTTGGCCTCATGCCATCATCTGTCCATGATATATTACGTTTTGATGGGCCCATATCTCAGTTGCGTTTGCATCCAAATCACTTGGTGACTGGAAGTGCTGCAGCGACATATGTCTTTTTACTTCAACATACAAAAAACGACATTGTTACAGAAACGATTGCTTTTATGTTTCAAGAACTCAAGTCACTGGAATACGGACTCAATGAAGGTTCAGAGGAAAGGAGTGATCTGGCAAAAATGATTCTTACTGAAAGATATTCAAAATCTGAACTCATTATGCTGATGAAATTTGATTTGAAGGTGCTGTTAAGTTGTCTTGCTATAAGAAGGCATGATAATTTTATTCGAGTAGCAGACCCTGAAAAGTTGTATTTTAGCAGGGTGCAGAAGTTGGTAGCGTTTTTAGTCGAGAATTTTGATCCATTCAGATTTCCAGTCTCAAGCAGTTTAGAATTACAAATCACCATTCTAAGTACATTGGAAAGACTCACCTCAATTGAGTTGACTTGCAAGTGCTCCCTAAGGAAAAATAAGATCTTGTCAACTGTTTCCGGAGAATCATCTGCGAAGCATGTTGACGCAGAAACCAAAATAGGTTTATATCCAGCAATTGTTTTCAATCATTTGAAGAGGTACACCGCCCTCCTCACTGAAGCTCTTGGTGTTGCTTCTCCGTTGGCAGTCAAAGTTGAAGCCCTGAAGTGGCTGAAGAATTTTTGTGAAAATGTTGGTAGTCTCTGTAGAAATCTAAAGGCCCCAATATATCCTTTTCATGCAGCTGCATCCTCAAAAAATATGCAAAGCTTGCTTGGCTCGATATTATCAGCTGCTTCTGATAGTGAAGCAGAAGTAAGATCTTTCGTGGCAACAGTCATTGAAATGCTGGTGAAGTTGAAACTTGTACACCCTGTCCACTTTCCTGTTATTGTTGAGGTTATCCTGGAAAAACTCGGTGACTCAGATGAAGAGGCAAAGAATATGTTTCAGAATCTGCTTTCTGCTGTGTTACCCGTGACAATGTACACATGTGGTATTTGTAATCATGAAGCAATCAAAACATCTCGGCCTCTTTTCCCTGCACTAGCGGATAGGTCTACTCTTCAGTGGAAACAAGTTTTTGCACTCAAGCAATTGCCTCAGAAATTCCAGTCCCAGCATCTTGTTAGTACTTTGAGTTACATGTCACAGAGATGGAATGTGCCATTGTCTAACTGGATCCCACGTCTCATTCATTCCTGCCGGAGCAGAAACCAGCAATCCTTGGCACAGCTAGAGGAGGTTGATAATTTTAATTCTAATGGTTTATGGTGGGACATTAAAGTTGAGGAAGACATTCTTGAACGAATTTCTTCTGCTAATCATTTTGCTGGTTCCTGGTGGGCAATATATGAAGCAGCGAGGTTTTGCATTGCCACCAGGCTTCGGACGAACCTTGGGGGGCCAACTCAAACTTTTGCTGCTCTGGAGCGCATGCTTCTTGACATTTCTCATGTCTTACGACTTGAGTCAGAACAAACTGATGGAGATTTGACTACCACATCTTCTCACGTTCATCTGTTGCCGATGAGATTTTTGTTGGAATTTGTAGAGGCGTTGAAGAAAAATGTCTATAATGCATTTGAAGGATCAAGCATCTTACCTCCTGCTTCTAGGGCAAGCTCTTTGTTTTTCAGGGCAAATAAGAAAGTCTGCGAAGAATGGTTTTCTAGGATAAGTGAGCCAATGATGGATGCTGGACTTGCTCTCCAGTGTCATCACACAACTATTCATTATTGTTCTCTGCGGCTACAGGATCTTAGTAATCTCGTGACTCCAATAATGACGGATAAATCCAAGCTCATGATGAATGAAAATTTGCTTAGTCTTTGGGAGAGATACTCCGGAGATATCTTGAGAATTATGAGGAACTTGGCACTAGCCTTGGTTAAGAATCACGACCATGATGCATTAGTTGGACTACAGAAATGGGCAAACGTGACGTTCACTCCTTTGTTCATGGATGAAAACCAAGATTCAAGTATTACGTTTAACCGACAATTTTCATGGATTACTGGACTTGTACATCAGGCCAGTGGGCACCATGAAAAGGCTGCCGCTCACTTTATGGACTTGCTGCAAACTGAAGAATCACTCTCATTTATAGGTTCTGATGGCATACAATTTGCCATTGCTCGTATAATTGAGAGTTATACAGAAATTTCTGATTGGAAATCTCTAGAATCCTGGGTGTTAGAGCTGCAAACAATTCGTGCAAAACTTGCTGGGAAGAGTTTTTCTGGTGCTCTGACTACTGCGGGAAATGAAATGAATTCAATTCAAGCCTTGTCTCGGTTTGATGAGGGTGATTACCAAGCTGCATGGTCGTACCTTGACTTGACCCCCAAAAGTAGCAATAGTATCACACTTGATCCCAGGGTAGCTCTGCAGCGAAGTGAACAAATGCTTTTGCAGGCTCTTCTTCTCCATAAGGAGGGGAAATCCGAGAAAGTCCCCCATGAATTGCAGAAATCCAAGCTAATGTTGGGGGAAATCTGTACCGTTTTGCCTTTTGATGGACTGATGGAGGCAGCACCACACATCAATCAGTTATACTGCGTTTCCGCGTTTGAAAAGGTCTGCAGACTTGGAGACAATTATGAAAAGGTCTCCGAACCGTTGTTAAGTACGTATATAGAAACCAGGCAATTTCCTTGTCATCAAGTTCATCAAGATTGCAGTTTGTGGCTTAAAGTTATGCGAATTTATCGCAGTACTCTCCCAACTTCATCTGTGACGCTTGAACTTTGCAAGAATTTAGTTGTATTAGCACGAAAACAGGGGAACTTGATGTTGGCTGGACGGCTCAACACCTACCTCAAGGATCACTCCTCCCATTGCTCTAGTGAAAATCTTCGTGATTATTTTGCTTCCTGGGCGGAATATGAAGGTATTTTACTCATGCGAGCTGAAAACAAGCTGGAAGATGCCATTAAGAATCTTTGGTCATTTGTGCATCCTTTCATTGTGTCCTCTTCAAATGAAGCGGGCGGTTCTCGTAGCGAGGTTTTGAAGGCCAAATCATGCTTGAAATTTTCTAATTGGTTGCGAAGCGATTGTTTAGGTTCAGACTTGGAGGTCATTGTTGGTAATATGGTTGCAGATTTCAATAAGAGTGAGATTTCTTCTCCTAATGAGGAGGTGCTCGTTGATGGTGGCAATATCAAAGGTATAAGACATGTCATCGAGGAACTAGTGGGTACAGCTAGAAAGTCTTCTACTCGTCTTTGCGCAACGATGGGAAAATCATGGATTCTTTATGCCTCTTGGTGTTTTTCTCAAGCTGCAGTATCAGTCTCTTCCAATTATGAGGTGGATATTCAGTCTTCTTCCTTCTCTCCTGTTTCTACTGAAACTAATAGATTCAAGTTATCTAAAGAGGATCATATACGTGTTGAAGACATAATTCTGACACTTATGCGCGAAAAATCAGGCAGTGAAAATTTATTTGAAGGTCCAAATAGCGGTATTTTGGTCACAAAAGGTACACTGAATGGATTAGAGTCACCACTGCAACAGATAGTTAATATTATTGAAAGTGCTGCTGGCGCACCTGGGGCAGAGGACTATAAGGGGGGTGCTAGCCTCTCTGCCGAAGTATCTTCTCAGTTGCACCAATGTGTTGTGTCTTTTAACAAGACAATAGATGATCCTGAAGTATTGACCATGGTTGCTGATCTAGTTGATATTTGGTGGTCTTTAAGAAGAAGACGGGTTTCTCTATATGGTGTAGCAGCTGAAGCTTTTATGAATTGTCTTTCATATTCTTCATTGAGTCGTCGTGATAGTCATTTGAGTCGCAGAGATGTTGAGCCAAATTCCAAACATATGAGTTATAACCTTAGGGCCATGCTTTACGTTTTGCGTATTTTGGTCAGTTATGGTTCTGAGTTGCAAGATACCCTTCAATCTGGTCTATCAAAGGTCCCTTTGCTACCTTGGCAGGTAAGTTGATGTCATTAAAATTATTAAGTTTGAACTTCAGTAAAACTAACTTTGTGTTCTACTTTGTAAGGAAATAACACCCCAACTATTTGCTCGAGTTAGTTCACATCCTGATAAAGTGGTAAGGAAGCAGTTAGAGAACTTGCTAATCATGATGGCAAAACTTTCTCCATGGTCATTGGTATATCCAACACTGGTTGATGTGAATTCCCCAGAGAAAGTACCTTCTGAGGAACTCCAGAGCATTCTTGCTTGCTTGGTTAGTTAATGCCCCGTATTTGTCGAATTTTCAATGTGATATAACTTACCAGCTCAATATTTAGTCTCCAATTGTGCTGTTTCAAGCATTAGAATGAGTATGACTTGCGACAAGGTTTCCATTAAGTTGATAACTCATTATGTTAGTTTTTTCAAATCTTTGAGTTATACATATTCTGCGTCAGTTCCTTTATTCTTTTCCTTTTTCTCTTACAACTATAGAAAGCTATGCTGGCGTTGAAAGTCCACTAGTCGACTAACCATTTCCTGCGTCTAGTGTTGCTGTATAGTGTTGTTTCATACGACCTTGCCAATCAACAATTGGTAATCAGCTGAGTGGCTGTTTACTATACTAATTGTGTTTCATGAGAGCCTTACAGTTCTTTGTTCCCCACAAAATGTTACCGTCAGCTTGTGATTACTTCTACTCGTAACTTTATATATTAGTAAATGACAAATTACTATGAATATAGGTTAACTTCGCGTTAACCTATATTTTTTGTCTTGAACTTGCGGATCTTTAACCTTATCATCTTGAAGTAACTTTCAAAAGATAAGATAGCTGAAGAAATTGTTCAAATTGATTCCTGGGGTTGACCAGAAAATGTGAATGGCCTTGATATATGCAGCAATCGGATAATGTGTTCGTAAATCTACTAGCCTGGTTAGCTATTTCATATGCTGGAAATCTACATTTTTGTTGCAGAATCGGCTATATCCCAGATTAGTTCAGGATTCTCAGCTGATGATTAAAGAGCTCGAAAACATCACGGTCCTTTGGGAAGAATTGTGGCTTGGGACCCTTCAAGATCTCCATGCAGGTTATTTTCTGAATAATTAACCCATTCCATTGACATTGTCAAACAAATTCTTGATGGTTACAGTAAATGCAAGTAGATTTTAGAATTATCGTACATATAATTCTCAACATGTCCATATTTACAACACAGATCAAATATCTATACTGCACCATTATGACTTGTAGTTCCTGCTCTGATGCATTGATTTTGCCTTAACATATCTCAAACATCTTTATCCTGTTGCAAAATATTAGATGTGATGAGGCGCATGAGTTTGTTGAAAGAAGAAGCTGCACGAATCACGGGGAACAAAACGTTAAGCCACGAGGAGAAAAAGAAGATAAACGACGCTAAGTACTCAGCCATGATGGCTCCCATACTTGTGGTTCTGGAGCGTCGTTTGACGTCGACATTGCGTAAACCCGAAACGCCTCATGAGCTATGGTTCCATGAGGAATATCAGGAGAAAATCGAATCGGCTGTTATGAAATTCAAAACTCCGCCTGCATCTGTTATGGAATTAGGGGATGTTTGGAGATCATTTGAGATAATTGCTTCTTCACTGGCATCTCATCAGAGGAAGTCCTCTATTTCCTTCCAAGAAGTTGCTCCGCAGTTGGCTTCACTTGCTTCTTCCAATGCTCCAATGCCTGGTATTGAGAAGCAAATTATGATAGAAGAATCAGAGAGTGACTCCGTTAGCTTACACCAGGATATTGTGACAATTGGATCTTTCTGTGAGCAGTTAACCATTTTACCAACCAAAACCAAGCCAAAAAAACTTGTTATGGTGGCCTCTGATGGACAGAAGTACACCTATCTCTTGAAAGGACGAGAAGACCTACGACTCGATGCTAGAATTATGCAGCTACTACAAGCCATAGATGGCTTTCTTTCTACATCATCTGCCCGTCGTAGTCACTCGCTTGGGATCCGTTATTACTCTGTTACGCCTATTAGTGGGCGAGCTGGTCTAATCCAGTGGGTTAATGACGTCACTAGCATTTATAGTATTTTCAAGTCTAGGCAGATTTTTCAATTGCAACAGCTCTCTGAATTAGGTGCTGATGCAAAGACTGCTGTTCCTCCTGTTCCTCGGCCCAGTGATATGTTCTACGGGAAAATTATACCAGCCCTCAAGGAAAAAGGCATTAGAAGAGTGATATCAAGGAGGGACTGGCCTCATGACGTCAAACGGAAAGTTTTTCAAGATCTCATGAAGGAGACTCCTAAGGAACTTCTCCATCGCGAGCTGTGGTGTTCCTGCGAAGGATTTAAAGCCTTCAGTTCTAAGCTGAATAGGTGATTTTTGCCTTGGTCTTAAATTTTCATTGATTTCATTTGTCTGAGGCTCATGACACCCACATACACTTTGATCCTAATGTTATTTTCCCCTTATCATTGTGATGCATCTATCTTCCTCTGTGAATGTCCATGTCACTTGAGACATGATAAGAACTTGACTATGTCATACGTGGCTGTGGATATATCGTTCTGTGACAATATTTATACTCCAACATTTTGTTTTGTTTCTTGGTCAGTTAGGCTTTCTTGTTGATATGGTTTTATTGATATGGTATTTTGTAGGTTTTCTGGTAGTGTGGCAGCCATGAGTATAGTTGGTCACGTTCTCGGACTAGGTGATAGACACTTGGATAATATCCTCATAGATTTTTGTACTGGGGACGTTTTGCATATCGATTACAACGTATGCTTTGATAAGGGAAAGAGGCTGAAAATTCCTGAAATTGTCCCATTCCGATTAACTCAGACAATGGAGGGAGCATTAGGGCTAACTGGCATTGAAGGGTCATTCAGGGCAAACTGTGAGGCTGTTTTATGTAGTCTGAAAAAGAATAAGGATCTAATACTAATGTTATTAGAAGTTTTCGTTTGGGATCCGCTCGCGGAATGGACAAGTGCAAACTTTCATGATGATGCAGCTGTTGTTGGTGAGGAACGGAGAGGCATGGAGCTTGCTGTGAGCTTAAGCCTGTTTGCCTCTCGTGTCCAGGAAATCCGTGTTCCATTACAGGTAGAACAATTCCAATTTCATTTATTAATTGCAAGCTGAAAATTCTTGTTTTAGTTTTCCAGCTGTCTTATATTTGGGAAAAAAGTACAAATGCTTAATAATATAGTCATTAATAACTTCTTAATTTCATAATCCATATGCACAAGCAAGATTAACAACTGGCTTATCGTTGTTTTTTCTGTGAAAATGGCCAGGAACATCACAATCTTCTGCTGTCTAAATTACCCACAGTTGAATCAGCCTTTGAGGTTTGTGCAAATTTCTTTGGTGGTCAGTTTTATAATACTATCTTAAAATTGTTCAAATAATCACTTTTCCTGATCATGTGTAGAGGTTTGCCGGAATCATGAACCAGTATGAGATTGTATCAAGTCATTTCTATCATGCTGATCAAGAGAGTTCCAATATTGCTCTTCACGAGACATCTGCAAAATCATTTGTTGCAGAAGCTACTTATAATTTAGCAAGAATTCATGCCTTGCTTGGGATACACGCTCACGAGTTTGCACAAGCAAAAACTGCCATAATGGAGAAGGCACTGGAAGCAGCAACTTGGATTGACCAGCATCGGAGGGTTCTCGATGCCTTAAGAAATAGTACTTTTCCTGAAACTAAAGCCCTCCTAAGGTTGAATAGTTCTGGAGAAGTTTTGTCTCTTACATCTGCAGTTTTAAGAGTCGGAGTTCCAATAGCCTCTGTTCCCGAACCCACCCAAGTTCAATGTCGTGAAACTGATAGCGAAGTTTCTCGGTTAGTATCTGTGCTCGATCACGGGCTCTCATCAGCTGGTGATGCACTCCGAATGTATTCGTTAGCTTTACAGCATATTTTACCTTTGGATTACGTTACAACAAGCCCCATGCACAGTTGGGAACAGTTATTGCTTTCCTTGAGTAATCTTTCATCTGAAAGCATTTCTGCTGCAGTAAAGCATGGCACTGGACTTATTGCCGGTGCTCATGGTGATAGATTATCATATGCTAAAAACAATTATAATGCTCTTTTCCTCCAAGTGACAAATTATGCTGATGAAATTGAGAGACTGGAAAAAGAGTGTGCCGACCTTACAATTTCTACCAGCCCACATGCCGAATCAAAAGCCAAGGAGCGTCTCTTATCATCAACGCTGGAGTACATTCAGCATGCAGATGTCAAGAGTGAAGCACCAGAGGCATATCAAGGAACAACTGTTTCCACATTTGATAGGGAAACTGAAGAAAAGAAAGAGAACTTTTTTAACAAGTTCAGTGTGGCATTAGGCAGTTTGTTTTCTGATGTGAAGCATGAGCTTAGCAAAACGCTGGAACGTTTCTCCGGCGAAAGACTTTCAAACAAGGGCAGGTTCTTGTCTGATCTTGAGTCATTTTGCTGTGAATTTGAAGAACAGATCGAAAAATGTGTGCTTCTGACGGAGTCTTCAGATGATCTGAAATACCATGTTAACCTCAATGGGCATGACACTGAAGCTCATGGGGATGGGTCAAACAATGCTTCCGCAGAAAGCTGGGGTTCTTTGTTCAAGGCCGTTATTTTACTGTGTAAAACTTTTGTGACAAACTTGAGTGAAGCGGTTGTACCCAGTTTGATGAAATCTGTTGTCTCACATGACTCTTATGTCATGAATATTTTTGGATCCATCTCGCAAATTCGAGAATCTGTAGACACAGCACTGGAGCAGCTTATCCAGGTGGAATTAGAGAGGGTTTCATTGACCGAACTCGAGTCTAGCTACTTTGTTAACATAGGTCTTATAACAGAGCAGCAGTTAGCTCTAAAGGAAGCTGCTCTGAAGGGTAGAGATAACTTATCCTGGGAAGAGGCTGAGGAGCTAGCATCTCAAGAAGAGAGTTGCAGAGTTCAGCTAGAAAATCTTCATTCGGAGTGGAACCTGAAAGATGTGCGAACTTCGTCGCTTCTCAAAAAAGAAGCAAATATATATTCCACTTTGAATGCATTGGAACTCCAGTTTCAATCGATCATTACTGCAGAACCAGAAGAGGACCAACATGTTTCTAGAGGACAAGCACTTCTAGCCACCTTAATTAAGCCTTTCTCCATGTTGGAATCAATGGACCGGAATTTGGTATCTTCGGTTGGCTCTGTTCCCTCTAGCTCGAGTAGAATTGCTCATCTTATTGACTTGCTAAATTCGGGAAACTTGTTATCTGAACTTGTATGGCAGCTTCCTGTTTCAATGCACAACCATGCCTTTTTTATCTGGAAGATCTGTATGGTAGATCTTTTGCTCAATTCCTGCACACATAACGTAGCTGCATCATTCGATCGAAATTCAGGGTTTGATGAACTTATTGATGTTCTAAGGAAGAAAGTTAAAAACCAATTTCAGGAGCACATCAGCAGATACCTGAAGGATAGAGTTGCTCCCATCTTCTTGGCAAGATTAGACCAAGAAATCGAGATCCTGAGGCAAAAGACGGGATCAAATCCTGATTTTTCTATCGGTGAAAATCGTCCGAATTTCGCATCTACTAGAAAAGTTCAGCTCATGCTTGAAGAGTTCTACAATGCGTATGAAACCATCAGAGCTGCAAGATCGGCAGTCACTAGCATGAAAATACAGGTCAACGAACTGAAAAGTGCTCTTCTTAAGACGACCTTGGAAATGGTCCAAATGGAATGGATGTATAATATTGCTCCAAGACCCTTTGGAAATATCGGGCTTATCCTTCGTAAGTTTCTGCCAAATTATGATAACTTACTCCATGTTATATTAGACATCAGAAGGCCAGAACTGTTGGAAAAAATACAGTCTTCGGTTGCAATAATAGCTAGGTCTTTGGAAGGCTTGCAGTCTTTTGAAGGAGCTTCCATCAATGCAGAAGGGCAACTTGAGAGGGCAATGAGCTGGGCTTGTGTGGTCCCAAGTTCTACTTCTGCATCAAGTGCTTCAGCAAGAAATACAGGAGTACCTATAGAATTCCATGACCATCTGATGAAGAGGCGAAAGTTATTGCAGGAAGCCCGAGAATTAGCGTCAGAGATGATGAAAGTGTGCATCTCCGTGTTGGAATTTGAGAATTCAAGAGATGAAATTTCTGCTTTAAGAACTGGAACAGATGATGGCATATGGCAGCAGGCTTTCCTCAGTGCAATAAAAAAATTGGATGTTGCATATCATTCTTTTACAAGTTAGTGCCAAGTATTTCTGCTTTGTTAGTAGCCACACTTTATGTTGACTGTATCTTATTATATATTTCTTTGTTCGCATCAGGGGTTGAAACAGAATGGAGGCTGGCTCAAAGCAGTATGAAAGCAGCGTCCAGTGGCTTAACTGCCACAACTAATGAACTTAATGCTGCTTCAGCTAAAGCAAAGGCTGCATCAGGTCGTTATTTGAAAATGTTCTGTAGGTGTACCAATTTTATAATGTCAAATATGTCTAGATGTATATCTTTCTTAGAAAGTTTCCATACTAAAATCTTTGATATGGTGTCTTTATAGACTATAGTACTGCAGATGATATCATACCTGATCATGATTATCTGTCATTTTATTTTTCATTATAATTATTTACCATGTGTCGATGTTAGCATCAGAAAGCTTGCCTACTTGGATTATAAAATATTATTTGATTTGTTAGTTTTGAAACAAATCAACGATCAACTTGTCATGAGGACATCTTGTTACATTTTTCTATTTTTTTCATGGCTTGCGGAAAATTGGGCACTAAGCTCTAAGATGAGCGAGTTACTATTTGTGGAACTAGCATTTACTGAATTTCATTGATCAGGTGACCTTCAAAGCACTCTCCTTGCAATGAGGGACTCTGCATATGAAGCAAGTACTGCTCTATCTGCATATGCGGAGGTTGTCCGAGGCCACAGCACACTGACTTCTGAATGTGGTTTCATGCTTGAAGAGGTATGAATTCTGCATGAAATTGTATCTTGCCACTTTCTATTTTGATGGATAAATTATTAACTCGTAGTGGTTATGGTTTATATGATGTTAACTAAGCTGCTGAGCTGGACAACTTGCTGTGCAAACCTCAAGTTGCTATCGTCAGCATTAGCAAGTGCATAACTTGGGTATCTTTCACGAGAAAATAAAGTGGAACCTTGTATTATTTTTTGGTGTTTTAAGCCTACAATTCGATTAAACTGTAAAGCTTTGCGTAAATGAGGTTTATTTTCAACTTGATACTTATTATTTATTATTGAAGTAGTCAATACTTGATATAACATACAATAACCGTATTAGTAAATGCAGCAACAACTCTTATACACAAAGGATAGATACCATTTTTCCTTTTTGATCTCTGTGCATCTATAGATCTTGGCTATAACGGCTGATTTACCCGATATCCACGCGTTGGGGAAAGAGGCTTCTTTGTTGCACTCTGCTCTCATGGCAGATCTTTCAAAGGTACATATTACTTTCTCCAGTTCTATTTTGCCCAGTTGCTTTACATTTGAATAAGATTCACATTTGAGCCTTCTGTGTTCTCCTCGCGAACAGGCTAATGCAGTCCTCATTCCACTTGAGGCTCTCTTATCAAGAGATGATGCTATCAATGGCTCCACGGCTACTAAAGAAGAGTCAAGCATGGAGATATCCCTCATTCATGGCCAAGCCATATTCCGATCTTACCATAACAAGGTTAACGAGGCATTACAAGTATTCAGGCCTTTGGTGCCACCTATTCTGTTGTCTATCGAGGGGGTCTACACTTTGTTTACTCGGCTGGCTCGGGCCGCTGCTCTTCATGCCGGGAATCTTCACAAAGTAATAAAATATTGTTAGTTACGATAGCATGGCTGCTTGTGGATGCACAAATTGATAGAAATAAAATACTTTTATTTTTCAGGCTCTTGAAGGGTTAGGTGAAAGCCTTCAAGAAAATGCGGGAACAGAAATTGCTGGGGCGACCGTTGATTATAACACGGAGGAGAGTGAGAGGTTTTCGACCTCGGACGGAGAAGGCGATGAAGATTATGTCGGTTCAAGTGAAGCTGCATTTTCGCCAGATACTGGATTTTTATCTCCTCCAGACACAATTGAAAGCGGTAGCCAAGAATCCGATGTTACATCTGAGACCAATGTTGAAGGTATAGTTGATGATGCCAATGTAATATCATCAGAGTTCTCATTGCTCAGTGAAGAGAAAGGAGATTCTCTTCATCGCTCTTCATCTAGTGCCGGTGAAGTTTCAGAATCAGCCCCTGGCACAGTAAGTCTGGAATATAATCAGGTCTTCCTTCAAAAGATTTGCCGATATATTTTATTTGGATTTCGAGATAGTTTATCTTGCTGTGCCCTAAAAACCTTTTATAACGATTTCCTTTTTTTTTTTCTTTTGTAACAGGAAACGGGAATCCAGTTGATCCCGAAGAATGAAGCATCTATGCTGACACGAGACGACAAGTCTGAGCAAGAAAGGGAAGAAAGCAAGGGAGGGAATTCCCTAACTAATGCACGAACAGCCAATCTAGCTCGCGGTGGTGAGATATCTATCTGTTGAGATTAAAATTAAGTGGGTGTTGTCCCACATCGAACAAATCAAGCTCCCAAATCCACTATATATATCAAGAGACAACTCCACATATCACCAATTGATTTTAGGTTGAAGACCTCGATTTCTAAGATGGTATCAGAGCAAGCTTCCGCTCAAGAGCCGGTTCGATCTTCCCTCACCGCCACCCGATTCATAGGTCCACGTGTTAGGCCGTCATGCCACACGTGAGGGGGCGTGTTGAGATTCTAATTAAGTGGGTGTTGTCCCACATCGAACAAATCAAGCTCTCAAATCCACTATATATATTAAGAGACAACTCCACCTATCGCCAATTGGTTTTAAGATGAAGACCTCGATATCTAAGACTATCTTCCAACATTTGAGAAGTGTTCCTAAATGTGTAGATTATTTTATTAGTTTTTATCAAAGTGTTTGTGGTTGTCATAAGCACGTGGCCGTCTATTTTGAGTAAAATCATTCCGTTCCCTGATTATGTTGTATACTCCTACAGGCAAAAATGCTTACGCAGTGTCATTATTGAAGCGAGTGGAAATGAAGCTCGATGGTCGAGATATTTCTGAAACCAGGTATGTATATCCCGATATAGTCCATAGCTGCTGCTGTATGAACACAATCCTTGTGTGGGCTGCTCTCCAAAAATTCAACATTAATATATCCTCACAGGGAAATTAGCGTTTCAGAGCAAGTAGATTTTCTGCTGAGGCAAGCAACGAGCATAGACAACCTCTGCAAAATGTACGAAGGATGGACTCCTTGGATCTAAAATGCCTGTAATCAAAATATCCTCTTAAACGGTGTCACCCCCACGAGGGAGGATTACTTTTTGGGAAGAAAGTTATGAGCAAAGTTGGTGGTCGGTGGAAAATGTCGGCTGATATGAGGCAATGGTGCGAATTAATTTTGAATTGTCGCAGAAATGATATGCTGCTTCACGGTTCTCTGGAGTTGAGGGTGTTGGTTGGATCGGTAAGTTATGATGAGTCGAAGATCTTTGCCTTGTCCCGTCCGTCTCGGAGAGTTGATGATGAGAAGATATGTTGGAGGAGTTGAGTGACGGAAAAATTGAAGATTGTCTCGACGAAAAATCCTGAAAATTCCCCAACCTTATATATTATAACGACGTACGTTTTCTGAATTTATGCTGTAATGTGTCATTGGTTTTGTCGAGTTCTAAAATGCCTTTTTGTTTATGGTGGAGGGAAGAGAGGAGCCAAACGCCATCTAGATTAGAACTTCAATGGAATTTGATGAACTCAGCTGTTCTCCTTTGGCTTTTCTTTTATTTTATTTTTTCTGTTTTCCTAGGAATGTGCCCGAAAAGAGAAAACCATCTACAAAGTCACACTTCATCTGCATGTATGGCTGAAATGGAGATATATTTAAGTAGTATATATATATTTTCACAATTTTTCTGCAGTCACGAGAAAAATATGAAGGCTGCAGAATACTTGTTGAACCATCTAGCTACAGAATACTTGTTGAACCATCTAGCTACAACGAAGCTGCAAATATGACGGCGATCAACAAAAATGAGACATGAGAGTTAGTTAAGAGATCGAATAGCAAAAATATCTTGGTTTTACACTGGTATACCGTTAAAAAGATGAATCCCGATGGATCCTTGAACAAATTGAAAGCAAGATTTGTTGAATGGATATGTAAAAGAACATGGTGTCCTTTGATGGCACGTTTGCACCATAAGATTGCTAATTACTCTTGCGGCTCAAAACAAGTGGAAGTGTTTTTCACCTTAATGTAAAATCAGACTTTCTCGATGCGCAACTTAAAGAAGAAATTTATATTGATCAAACAAATTGGGATTCGAAAGTGAAAGACAATGAAGATCAATGCTACAATCTAAACAAGACACTTTATGACTTGAAACAAGCTCGCATGGCTAGATAGATACTTGATAGATTTTTATTTCAGGAGGAGTGATGTTGAAGCTACTCTTTACGTAAGGAAGGGCGGCGATAAGAAATCTTGATCATTTATTTATATGTTGATGACTTGCTCGTCATCGAGACTAACGTAGAGAAAATGAGCACGTCCAATGATGATATGGGAAAATGTTTGAGAAGTCTGATTTGGAAGAAATGCATTACTTTCTTGGAAGAAAATTCAACAAAACACAAGTGAAATTTCATTTTTCATCAAAAGTATGTAATATGGAGCTAGTAATGAAGTTCGACATGGAAACCTGTAAATATATGTTTTAACTCATTTGGTTGCTCACAATAAACTCAAAAGAAAATACAGGTAACTTGGTTGATTGTACAACTTATCGAAGTCTTGTAGGAAACATTTTATATTTGACGATCACTAGGCCGAGCTTTGTGCGTGCCAACAAAAGGCTTAAATATGCTTTCAGTCCCATATCTTTGAAGGGGTGACATTTTTAGTCCCGCTAAGATAAGGTTGGCAATTTGAGTGTCGTTAAGATAAGAGTGGCAATTTTAGTGCCGTAAGTATCAAAATTGAAGCAATTTTAGTCTCCTTAAGTTAAGAGTAGCAATTTTAGTCCCATAAAAAAACTAAAGCAATTTAGTACAGTTAATCCATAAACCTAATTTCAGTCCGAAATTTGACGCTGGAGATGTCGACTTGGACCAAATTTATTGTATCTTTCCCCCGATTAAGCGCCACATCATAAGTAAAAAAATAATAATACAAAAACAATAATTGAATACTAAAAAGTAATTTACTAATAGTCCATCTCGGTATCTCTAAAATTAAATTTCAACTAAGATTAGAGTTTTTGGGTTAACTATCCTAAAATTACTTTAATTTCGATACTTATAGGACTAAAATTGCTACCGTTAACTTTTTTTTTTCTAAATGCTACTGTTTCTTTAAGGTAATAAATTGCTTCAATTTTGATACTTACGGGACTAAAATTGTCACCCTTAATTTAACGGGACTGAAATTGAATTTCCTCAAAGATACGAGACTAAAATATTTAAGCTCAAGCAAAACGAATTCTAAGATATGTTAAACGTAATCTATATTGTGGTATTTAATCTAGATATGTGAAAAACAACGCGTTGTAAGGTTTTTTAGATATGGATTGGATTGAAAGTTATGATGATTCAATGCGTACTTTGGGTTATGTATTCAATCTTGGTTTCTGATGTGTTTTCGTGTAGCTCAAAGAAGCAGAAAGTGGGGCATATCATCGGTTGTAAGTGATGTGAGTAATTAGGCCAAGGAATTTAATGGAAGACTTGAGCATGAATCATTCCGATGCTACTTTGAAATGGATCGACAAGAAATCTGCGATTTCTATGGATAATCTAGTTTTTCATGACAGATCGGAACATATTAAGATGAAGTTTCATGCATTGAGAATATCTGATGCAAATAAGGAATCAAATTATTTCATCGCAACTCAAATGAGCAAGTTGAAGATGTTTTAACCAAGGCACTACAAAAGCAACATTTGAAGAAAAGTGCATGCTTGGAGTAATTAAGAAGAAACATGTGGAAGATCTTAATAACATAATATCTTTCGTTTTTTTTTTTGGCTTAAATAATTTTTTCGTCTTGTAACTAAGTAGGGGGTAGCGTCATACGGACACGTATTTTAGGGATTGGCAAAATAGGGACAATAACTTTAAAAAATATGGCAGTTCGGGGACATTATACGTTCTGATCCTGTATTTTGATCCAAATCAGCTGTCGTGATGTCCGACCCGGTGCCACATCATATTTTTTTAATGAGGTGACATGCCTTTTTAACGCGCATGTCAGCGGGTCGGACGCCACATCAGTGGGTTTGGGTCAAAATACATGGTTGATGCGTATAATGTCCTAAATTGCCATATTTTTTAAAGTTATTGTCCCTATTTTACCAGACCTTGGTTCCGCTAACCCACTTAGTTACCGGACGATGAAAATATTAAATTTTTGTCATTAATTAATTTGTGAGACTTGAAAAGATAAGTAAGGCTCATCTCACATCACTTATGGTCCATAAAAGACTTCCGTATATCGTATAATGTGAGAATGTATGAAAAAACAGGACCACCTTCACTCACAGAGTCACACACCTACGTTCTTTTTCTTCTCTGTATATGTTCGTGCTATCATATCAGGTAATTGAATTTGAATGTTCTGGTAATGCTATATTTGTGGCTTTTTTTTTTTTAATCTGCGATTTTTTATTGAACGATTTTTCAAGTTTACCGTGTCGAAGCCCCGAATCGCCCTGATGGAGTTCGATAGTGGGAGCCTCGCCGGAATTTTCGAAACACAACGATTATAATTTCCTAATTATTAAATTTGAGATTATATCTAATTTATCGAAAAATTAGCTGAAAGCACGACATATTGAGTTGGATCGGCCACGACCACCAAGGAGGCGAAGTTCACAATCACCCCTATGAAGTTCGATGGAAGTGGCGCAACTTGTAGAGGGCATCTATGAGGAAATACATAAAGTAGCACTCAGAAGTCACCTTCTAATTTCTTTGACCATTAAAGGGGCTGTCCATTTAGCATGCTTACCTCCTTTCTATTCGATATAATGATGCTATCAAATTTATTTTTGCAAACTTGGGTTTTAAAGCCATAATTTTGGGAGAAAAAAATCCATGTTTTTTCTTAAATAAGTGAGTGCTGAAAAAATTGAAGTACCAAAAATGTAATTCAGAAGAATGATATTGAAAGAAAAAAAAAAGAAAAAAAAGGATGGGTTTGCAATTGAATAGAAAAATGATGGGATGTAAAATAATCTATAATCTTATATATATAAAAGTTGGATTCGGACCCTATGGTGATGACACGTCATCAACGAAATGCTACCATCAAATGCTCTCATCGACAGAAATACGATGCATATTCATTGTTCTGAAACCCAAAAGACTTACAATTAATTAATTGCTATGGAAAGCCAACAATACAATTAATATGTCAGATATGAAGCTGAAGAGAGTGTACGTTGTATTAATTGTTTTATTCTACACCTATTGGGGTTTTGTTGTGACTTCTCAGCTTCTAATTGTGTTTAATGCAAGACTGACCCCTTATTTTCCCTTTAAGCGTTCATGAAATTGTGAGTCTTTTTCCAATTTCCAAGATTTATGGGTTTTTAATGCAAGACTGATCTTTTATTTTCACTATAATCGTTCATGAATTTTTGGGTGTCTTTTCCAATTTAGAAGAAAAAAATAAATAAAATCGCTTACAATCAAACTGTAAACTTCCTTTATGGGCAGCCTACGTCGTAGCTCCTTCTCTCGATCGATCTTATGGCATCGGCAACCCTCAAGCGTATTCAACATTTTCTGAAGCAAATAGAAGAAATTTTCTTATTTTGGTAGCAGAGAGATTTTACACGAATCGATTTCCTAGGTGATGCTATGGTAAGGGAAACATTTATTCGTGGTGTGTGTGTGGCAGACGCAGGTGCCGCAGATGTATGTTGCTCAGCCTCGAATGGAACCGCAACAGATTTGTCCGGCTGAAAATTTTTGTAAGACCGATTCGCAAGACTGCTTACACGGCACTGTAAGACTGCAAGGAGACAATCTTAACGTGGGAGAGCAGGGAACGGGATTTTTCCACTTTATTTATATAATTTTATTGTCTTTAACTAATATCGACCACACCCAACTGATCGATCTTGCATCTGTGCGTTGATGCATCGGTTCGTAATTAATTTGAGTTGCAGCTCGAAGAGGTGATTATACGATGTTTAATCCTCCGAATCTAAACATATTTAGGTGCAAAACTGAGTTTAGGAGATGACCGGACTCTCTTGCGCCATTAGGTAACTATTCCATTACGTGATTATTCTCCTACAGGATCACTGTATTCTTACAACTGATGAAAGCGCGAATCACTGGCGTATTGAGGGATTTCTGTATAATTGTACAACTGCACTTCTCCATAACTGATGTGAGAATGAAATACTGCAAGACTACAAGAACAAACAAAGCTACTTTAGATTTGGCATTCTAATAAATCCATCAGATACTTTTCTAATTTAATGAATATATGTATGCATTGATGTACGACTCCTTGATATCATCGAATTATTAGACGTTGCATAAAAAATGTGCAAATATTGTGTAGGATGGGTTCATGATTTCTGATTGTACTGATGCATGACTAATAAGACTCTCCCTGACAAGGTATCTTACTAAACCATGTTCGGCGAATATCAATTTCGCTGTACTTAAATTTCATACTTTTGACTATTTAATTTTTCGTATAATTACAAAGTAAATGACTCGTGCATATGCCGAAATCTGACTAATATAGTGTATTCAAATAACCGTGTGTTTAAATTTGCTAATAAAATATACCCCCTGGATTGCACGGGGGACGGTGCTCGAAACCCCAAAAAATGGCAATATGAAAAAGACTATGACGTTGAGGTTCACCATTAAGGTCAGCAATGCGATCGTCGGCTCCAAGTATGTCAACACAGGCTGGAAACAAGAATCAATAGTACTAAAAATCCCACTTTTTTTGGGTTTAATCTCCAAGAAAGAATTAATTAATCATGATGATCAATGCTATTTATTTATTACAAAGGACACCTCTAACAAGATGCTTCCACAATCAGAGCTCTACACGCATGAGATTGCTAAAGACATTGCACCATCTGGGACCTTTGCAAGAGGGTCTTATTCAACTAGAACAAAGATAGGAAGGCTTTATTTATTTATCTATTTATTGTTTTTAATATTCAGAGATATATTCATTATCATTGTATTCTTGCTTAGTTCTCCAATGACGACAACAGGTGCTATCTCAATATCAACTACAAGTTCGACACCCAGAAAGATTGGGCATCAGAGTAGTCTCGATCATAGAAAGAAATTAACTTAAGGTCTCACATGGCTATATCACTTACGTTGAAGTAATGATTGGTTTATTAACCCATTCATATTCTATACAAAATATTTTAGTTGTTGAGTTTGTGTTGTGTGAGATGGAAGCCAGCTTTTGCATGGTGTAATAAGACTACTTATAAGGTTAATGTTGTGCGGTCGAGCAATTGTAAGGTTGTTACTAATATTTGTGTTGTAATGAAGCGTCCGTTCACGCTGATTATGGCAAGATCCGTTTCAACCTCGAATTTGTACGATTGTAGAAGTGATTGACTTTTATGCTATATTATTGTAAGATTGTTAGTAATGCTGGCGTTGTAAGACTGCATTTGTACTACATCGACTGATTAGGCGATCTCCAACCCACAACACAAAAGTTGCTACAACGTTTTTACTCAACCCAATAACTCTGTTATCTACACTAATTCTTATTCCAACCCATCAAATCTATTTTCTACATTAAAAATAATATTCCATACATATTCCTACTTATTGTTATTATAATTTATTTATAAAAACAAAAACATTATATAAATTGAATTTAAATTATGTATGAAAAATTATTTTTTATTTATATTTTCAAAAAAGTAATAATAAGTTATATATATATAACGTATTAATTGTATAATTGACATGTTAATTTCAAAGCAAATACTACTAATATCCTCTATGTAAAAATAAAATATTTATTTTTATTTCATAAAATAAAAACGAAACATATAGAATATTAAAACATGTTTATAGAATTTAATTTTATTATTTAATGATATAAAATATTTTAACACAACTAAAATAATTTTATATTTGAAAGAATATAATAATAAAAAAATTAAATTATAAGTCTATTTTATAGTTTAGAAATAGAGTTACTCTAAATATAGAATATCAGTGTTTGCAAACTCTACAATAGTGTTAAAATAGAATACTCATTGGAGAAGATGTGTACTCTTACACTAAATAGAGTACGCATTGGAGATGCTCTTATGATAAGACTACCTCAGAGTTGTATGATGCAAAGTGATCGACTGTAAGACTGTTACTAATGTTTATGTTGTAAGGCTGGATCCGTGCATGGCTGAGTATGATTAGACTTTTTTAAACCTTGAAGTTGAATGGCTGCAAAGGTGGTTACGCAGGGAAAGGAAATACGACCTGCCGGCTGCAGATGAAATCGCAGGCTTGATGGTTGGTGATCTGCCTATAACAACCGGCGAAAGAGATATAATAGTCTAGACAAAGATGGGACATCTGCAGAGAATCAGCGAAGCACATCCTTCATTTATGGCCATGCAATATCCATTGTTGTTCCCGTACGGTGAGAACGGGTTCCACGACCAAATCCCATACAGAGATACCGGAAGCATCACAATAAAAAGATCATACATGACAATGCGCGAGTTCTACGCATACCAGATACAGACAAGAATGTCTCACGGCACTGGATTGATCCGAGGGGGTCGACTTCTCCATCAGTACATTGTTTATGCATACACTTCCATAGAACAAGAACGTTTGCGTTGGATAAGAAACAACCAGAAAACGTTGAGGGCTGACATTTACAACAACATATGCGACGCCGTTGCAAGAGGAGAAACGGATGGAAGATCACTTGGAAAGAGGATAATCCTACCTTCATCATTCACGGGCTCTCCAAGGTATATGGTGGAAAATTATCATGATGCCCTCGCTCTGTGCAGATGGTATGGTAATCCTCACTTATTTATAACCATTACGGCAAATCCAAACTGGGAAGAAATCACAAACCATATACGGACATACGGGGCTGACACGTCAAACGATAGACCAGATCTGCAATGTAGAGTATTCAAGATAAAGCTGGACCAATTGATAGCAGACATTCGAAGCGGACTTTTCTTTGGGAGTACTCAAGCAGGTATGCATTCTACTGTAACGCTGAAATGTATATTTTTGTTTCATCAACATAGGCATGTTCATTCGGTACATACCGTACCGAACCCAAAATTCGATTAGTCGAATTTCTGGTACTAATATTGTCCCAACCGAATAATGAACTGAATTTCCCAGTTCGGTATTCGGTTTTCACCGAATTTGTTTCAATTTTTTTTACCGAAATAACCGAAATCGCAATAAAAATAGCAAAAATGAATTACAATCAACAAAATGCATTTTGGTAAAATGATATGTTTTTTTTTTCAACTCCAATTTGATATGTTAAGAAATGGAAAGAAATGTTTCTTTTAAATCGTATGTACATCTAACGTTTTTAAATATTTATCGTTAATAAATTTAATATATTAATATAGTTAATATATTTTATTATAAAAATCGCCACGTCGGTATACCGAACCATAAAACATATAACGAACCGAATTACCGAATATTTAAAATTTTATATACCGAATACCGAACCAAAATTTTTCGGTTCGTTTCGGTTTGTACCGAAATTTCGAAATTGCGATAAATCATTATTGCATGCTTACGTATTTCTGTGAATTACAGTGTTGTATGCCATTGAGTTTAAAAAACGTGGCCTACCTCATGCACACATATTGGTCTGGCTGAATGGGAGAGCCGCAGAACCCAGTCCGATAGAGGTGGATGCTGTAATTTCAGCCGAGATTCCAGATAAAGATATAGATGAAGAGGGATACGCCCTGGTTGAAGAACTGATGATGCATGGACCCTGTGGTGCTGATCGACTATACTCTCCTTGCATGGAAAAAAGATATGCACAAAGAAATACCCAAAAGCGTTCAATGATAGGACAATTGTCGATGAGTCTGGGCATGTTAGGTACATGAGGAGAAAGGATGAATCAAGGTTCGTCACCAAAAAGGGCGTTGTAATGTTCAACAACTATGTCGTACCTCATAATCTATCGTTGCTAAAAAAATACAAGGCACATATCAATGTAGAATGGTGCAACAGGTCTAAGGCAATAAAGTATCTTTTCAAATATTTTACAAAGGGTGTCGACAAGGCTACAATGATCATCGAAGACAGGCAGCCTACAGGACATCGCTCGCACCAGAATGAAAGGGCTTCAGATAAAGGCGATGAAATAAAAAGGTACCTTGATTGTAGGTATTTGTCGGCTTGGGAATCCATGTGGAGGATATTTTCCTTTGACATTCACTATCGAACACCGGCTGTCCAAAGACTTCCATTGCATCTCGAAGGCCAACAAAGCCTGTTGTACGATGATTCTGCTGACCTTGAGAATATGGTATCCGGAGATGACGTTCAGAAAACCATGCTGACAGAATGGATGGAAACGAACAAACACAGTCTTGAAGCAAGGAATCTGACATACGTTCAATTCTCAACAAAGTTCGTGTGGAACACATCCAAGAAAGCTTGGACTCCGCGTAAGAGGGGATTTGTCGTTGGGAGAATCGTCAACATACACCCGACTGCCGGAGAGATTTATTATAAGAAAATTCTCCTTACGATGGTGAAGGGTCCTACATCATACCAAGATATTCGGACTGTGAATGGTGAAGTCATGGAAACATTCAAGGACGCGTGCTATAAAAAGGGATTATTGGACGGAGACTCTGAATGGCATCAAGCAATGGAAGAATCGTCTCACTGGGCTACTTCGAACCAGCTGCGACATCTATTTGCGACACTACTCATCCATTGCGAGATAGGTGACCCCCTCAGTCTATGGAACCATTTCTGGAAAAGCCTTTCCGAAGATATTACGCTCAGACAGCAACGACTTTTCAACCACAGAGAACTACACCTTTCAGACAACGAATTACAGAACTATGCCCTAATGGATATCGAGAAGATCTTAATGCAGAACTCTAAAGCGCTGTCGGATTTTCCGGGAATGCCAGCGCCATCAGCAAGCGTGTTAAAGGAACTCAACAACAGACTCTTGATGGAGGAAATGAGCTACAACGTGGAAGAGAATGATGCCGATCATCGCCTTCTTATTTGTACACTGAATGACGAACAACGACGAGTCTTCAACGACGTTGTGGTCTCGGTCCAAACTGGCAGTGGAAGACTATTTTTTCTGTACGGACCAGGCGGTACGGGAAAGACCTATGTTTACAAGACCATAATCACAAACCTAAGATCAGAGAAAATGATAGTCATCCCAGTTGCTTCATCGGGCATTGCAGCGTTGCTTTTACCGGGAGGAAGAACGGCGCATTCAAGATTCAAAATCCCGATAACAATACATGAAAACTCAATGTGTGACGTAAAGCAGGGATCGATGCTGGCAGAATTACTTATACACTCGAGCTTGATAATTTGGGATGAGGCACCAATGACCCACAAGTATGCATTCGAGGCTTTGGATCGAACAATGAAGGATTTGATGGCCACGACTAATAAGATGGCAGAGAGCAGGCCATTCGGTGGAAAGACTGTCCTTCTCGGCGGCGACTTTAGGCAAGTGTTGCCTGTCATACCAAAGGGATCCAGACAAGATACGGTTGAGTCTGCCATAAATCGATCATACTTATGGGATCATTGCTCTGTGTATACACGAACACAGAATATGAGGCTACACCGCACGGAGATAGATTATGCAAAATGGGTGTTGAAAGTTGGAGATGGAAATCCACCAAACTTCGAAATCGGAGACGTGGAAACGATTAGAATTCCATCTCACATGATGATCCAGCCTCTACATGTCACAATTCAGCAGATTTCAAGTTACGCATATCCGGATTTTCAAGATCGTATGACAGATCGTGAATATATCAGAGAAAGGGCTATACTCACGCCTCGGAATGAGACCGTAGACGAAATAAACACTTTCATGCTGTCAATAACACCCGGACAGCCATATGAATATTTAAGTGCGGACAATATTGAAGTGGAGGCTGAGGCTGAATGTGGGTCGGAAGGCATGTATCCAATTGAGTTTTTAAACACGCTGCAATTTTCGGGGATTCCAAATCATAAACTTATTCTAAAGCCTTCGGTTGTTGTGATGCTATTGAGAAATATCAATCAAAGAGACGGACTATGCAATGGAACGAGAATGATAATCTCACGTTTGGGCAACTGAGTTGTGGAGTGTGAAATTCTGACGGGTACGCACATAGGAACCAAAGTTCTTATTCCGAGGATAATTCTTTCCCCATCAGACACAACGTGGCCTTTCAAACTTCGACGACGACAATTCCCGCTGAAAGTTTGTTATGCAATGACGATCAACAAGAGTCAGGGACAGAGCCTGAAGAGGGTTGGCGTCTACCTTCCCAGGCCAGTTTTTACACATGGCCAACTGTACGTTGCACTATGTCGAGTGACGTCACCATCGGGAATCAAGATCTTGGCCTTTAAGGAACACGGCTTTGGAGATGATGAGGTTGTCAACATAGTATACCATGAAGTTTTCAACACCGTTGGCGATCGCATGCAACGCTAAGCTTTAATAAATAAGGTCGATGAGACCACCTTGAATTGTGCTTGAATATTGTACGAACTTTCACGTTATTTTCTACTATTAGTGTTATTATCATTATCGATGTAATCAACATTTGTATATTAAAATATGTTTTTTTTTTGTTATAGGATAAATGCCACATATGTTAAGAGTATTTTAGTACTTTAAATTTAAATTTGAAGGTGATGTTTCGTAATTAGCATGACTTCCATTTTTTACTCTATTATATATCTTAAGGAGTTATATGCTCACATGACCATGCCAGAAAACGAGATGATAGAGTGATGAGAAGAAAGAGAGACAGGCATAAGAAAAATAAACTGTTTGATATTATAAAATCTTTTGCATTGTAACACGTGTATGACTGGAAGAGATCGTGTGTGTTGCATTGTAAGACTGCTATTTGTATGACAGCCTATATGTCTGATTGTGCATATATATCTTTACATCACTTATTTAACTAATATATGTAATTTATCACTACCGTCAGAAATGATATATGACTGTAAGACTGCATTCTCTTTAAGTCTGTCTGCTGTAAGAATCTTGAAATATCAAATTGTCTATTGTACCTTCTATGCCTTTGTATGACTCCCAAAGTGTATTTTTTTTTTAACTGTCCCGAGGTATCTCCACTCGACCTGGCTATGGGCTAGCTAGTCTCTAAATACCGGCGTGGGCTTTTGCGCCACACAGATCTGGAGGAGGCTTAATTGCGCCACACATTCCAGAGGTGGGACTAATTCTCGGGGCCAGATGGATACGTCCCAAACCCACCTGACAACGATAGTCATGGGCCCATAAGGCCCATGAGGACTACTTAAAGAATTATGGGAGGGGAGATTCGATCCCACGACCTCCTTAACCACAAGACCTTAAGGCCTCCTCCTTGACCACTAGACCAATGCCTCATCGGTGACTCCCAAGTGTATGACTGCTTATTTTAAGTCTGTTATTTACGAGCATAACAAAATCCATGGCATATTTCACAGTACACCAAGATATTAAATTCCCGTGTCAGACTGACACGTAAGGCATAATATTGTCACGATAACATTGTTCGGCCACCACTTTATCGATTAATGATACATTTGGTTGTTCGAACCAGTGGTGATTACGACATCCACATGATATGCTAAGCTTTTTTCTTTATGCATCTACTGCAATTAATATATTATTATATTAGTGTATAATGTATTTAGCACTTAACTGTTGCAGTTAAAGGAAGAAGTAGATAGCAAAGAGCCATTATAACTAATTGAAATTAATGTTTTAAAAGGGTGAATTGTTATCTTATATATTAGTAAGAATGTTAATGTTTTATTATCACCGATGTTTAGTCTGCTCAACTAAATGATTTTTGTATAATATGTTGTATGACTATTACTAATATTCTTGTTGTCCGACCATGTCGATGGACTAATTATTGTAAGACATGTCGATTAACAGATAGACTGTTTATGATAAGAGTGTTATTACCATCAACGTTGCGTAGCTGATAGACTGTTATACTATATAATTGTAAGTTCATAGCGTAATAATATTCCTAACAATGGTTTTGTAAGTGACTTTTATTTTATAGAAGCTGATAATAATATTGATTAAAAAAACTGTGTTTAATCATTTCTAAACAAAATCTAACAATAATGGTCATATACCGGAGATGCAGCGTCACCGTGCATCGCACGGGCCGAACCTAGTCTATATATAAGAAGGATTCAAACTGTCATGAGCTGACACGTCAGTAACACAATTCAACCCATGCATGACACGTCATCTTCACAAGTTAAATTTACCAGTTTGCCCTCCTAACATGTACTATTTTGCAATTGACGTTATTTTATGTTTCTCCCTTAGAGCCATATACATTGAATTTAACATTTATTATAAATTGAATGTTGGGATGCCTATATTCACGTGATGCGTTGTAATTTAACTGTTATTAAAGCTATAATTAATCTGCTAGATGAAGGAACTAGCAGAAAATGAAGAGTCGCATTCCCAAAAAAGAAACAAGATAATCGAGCCCAGGAAGGAGCACTGCAACGGCATGACCCTCATCTGCAAGGAAGCTCCCTTCGACTCAGACGTCAACAAAAGTAGTAAGGTGGTGGTTTTGAATGCCAAGAACCTTCCTCAGGTGGGTGAGGTGGGGCTCGCTCGAGGCCGATCTGGTGAGCAATTTTTCCATTCTTGTGAGCGTAAAAGCTTACTCTTTCTGTTGAGCTGTGGCTATCAATATCCTAGGCACTCCTTGCTCCGACGTGAATGTAATAATTAGGCCTCGGAGCTGCAGGCCAAGATCTTGGAGCCAACTTCCGAGAGCTGCAGACCTCGCTGACCATCGAGGGGATCAAGTACGTCATGGTCCCAGGATTCTCCAAGACGAAAGACGTACAGTCCGAGGACGTACTGCTGGTGGCTCTGATCTCGAAGGCATCTGCCGACCAAGGTCGGGCCGGTCAGGGAGAATGGGCCCCGGGAAGTACTTTCGGTTGTACACCGAGCACCGTTTCTCCAACAATTTGGAAGACAACACCGTTCCCGAGATACAGAGGACACACCGCTAACGCAGTGCTGACCTCAAGAGCCTCGGGATCAAGAACCTCATCAAGTTCGACTTCATGGACCCTCTGCCGTCCAAATTGCTGCTCAAGGCCCTGGTGCTCCTCTACGCCCTGAACGCACTCAACGGCCGCGGCGGGCTCACCGGCTATCGCATGTTAAACTGTATGTGTTTGGACATCTTTTTTTTTTCGGAAAATAAGCAAAACATCCCACCTGATTATGGTAAGAAGACCTTTTGAACCTCAAATTTTTACGACTGCAAAAGTGATTAAATGTTATATGATATTATCGTGGGATTGTTACAATACGATTGTTACAATACAGGAAGTCAAGGATGTGAAAGCTACAATAGGTTATGTTCAACTACCTTCCCAAATGCATGATCAGCAAGCGGAGCGCGAGGAAAACACTCGGCAAAACACGAACTGAATCTCAAGTGGCAGAGGTATGATCACGAGTCCTGGCACATCAACATGTCCCGACTATGCACAATAATGCATTTAAATTACCACACGATTGTACCATGCTCTGTATGTTTTCTTCGTCCCAATTTCTTTCGTTGCATTTTGACTTTTTCTATAAAGGTCTAAGGTTAAAGAGTGTAAGCATGTGATCATATGCAATCTACTTTTCGAAGAGGGGAGGGGACATGGCGTTGATGAAGTTCATCAACCTAAAGTCGAAGCATGTTTGGATAGATCGTCGCAACCACAATTGATTATGGCGATGGGCTCATATATATCACCACAAATATTACTTTTTCAAGGTTCACATGAAATGATCACACTGTTGAGACAAAAATTATTTTTTTTTTTCCTTCCAAAGTTGAGACAGAAAATTCAGCTAGAATTTTCTTGAAATATATTATATGCTTCTTCGATGCAGATGCCACTTTGCTAATCATGAGAAGACTGTGCTCATAGGAGCCGAGCCTTTCTAAATCGGAGACAAGTGCATTCGAGTAACCATTCACCATTATTTATTTGATAGGACGAGACAGAGTAAATGGTTTCCCCAATAATTGCATAATTTTTACAGCGAAACCAACGATGATACTTCAAGTGAATGAGGTAAAGAGATTTAGATAGATAAGCATTACAAGATATATGAGATGCCCTAAACTCCAAAAGCTAAAGAATTGTTGTTGACGAGTGTTTTCGGTTTTGCGGACCATGAAAGTTAGTCTATCTCCGATGCGGATCCCAAGACATTGGTTATGCAACTTGCCAAGATCTGTATAGTTCTGTAGCCTATCTTCGAATGATTATAAATACACCGCTGTGGTGGGTAGCTATAAGGTTCACCACCGATAATTCCGGTGAGTCTCTGTTATTTATTTATTTAATATATATATATATATATATATATTGGATATTCATCCTTTTTTAATAAAAATAAATTTATTAGTAGGTGTTTGGCTATGCACTACCATATGGAAGTACATACAACATGGGGCTTGAAGATGACTTTCTTGGTCGATAATGAAAATGGGTCTAATGAGTCTATTCATCCACCTCCCAAAGATCTGCTCAATGTTAATACCTTTTTTTTTTCCTTTTTGGATGATTTTTATCATTTATTATTTTTGGTTTTATAACTTTTGTATATTTATGAAGGAAAATGGGTCGCAAAGGGGAAAAATGAGAGGAAAATACAGAAAGCAGCCCTGTCCTATTTTTTTTTTGAGTGAAATAGTAATACTTTGCTCAAGGTGTAGCGAATAGTTCTATATTGGTTATTTAGAGATATGCATATAAGTCAAATTTCTCCATTAACAACGATTCTTACTATGTGTGCATGATTCAATTCCATTTTGATTTCATAAAAGCTTTAACTTTTTTCCTTTGATTTTCAACCAATCATACTCGGTCTTACATCGTGTTTGAGAGGCTACCAGAGCACCACATGGGTTTGGTCATGCTCGATTTTGTATGCTTTAGGGGTATCCACATGTGATTTTTTTCTTTACAGTTTAACATTAAAGGATTTTATGGGATTAAAAGTCCAACCTATGTGGTATCGCTGATTAATATCTACAGGAGTTCGGGTCGGGCATAAAGAAAGATCATATTATATATCTCATGTGTATTGCTGATTAGTAATGGCTTTCAGGTCGTCGTAAATATTTGTATGACAAAATGTGGACATCATAGTTATCTGGATGGTTCTCAAGCATATTTTGTTGATATCGGGCTTGCTTTATGTATAATTGCATCCATCTTTGAAAGACAATATGCAACATTTCTGAGAACCAATTTGATTCTGATGCAAAATCTACAGATGAACCGGGGCTTGTTGACTGGGAGGCTATCTTGGTCTTTGCTCTTGGGTCACAACTTGAGTTAGCTCTATCTCTCAGGTAATAAAAAGCACAATTGCACTCTTTTCTTCTTTTTCTTTTTTAAATACAGAGTTATGCTATTACAGCTAATCCAAATGGATTTTTGTACATTACTTCTTTCTATGTTAGTTTACAAGAAAGACACACAACTCCATTAATAAAGGCGCATGCTCATTATGTTGGAAAATTAATTAAATAGAAATTAATTTTTATTTAGTTAAAGGGTTATAACCTTTGTAAAATAATGTATCTTTTCACAAAATACCTTTTAAGCTAAAAGATGCATCTCATAGGTTGAAAGTTATGACCAACCATGATTAGATGGAACTCTTCGGCATTATCCAGTCCCATCTACAAATAGGAAGCTTCATTTGCTCATTTCCAACAACTCGAATCATTCGATGGAATGAAAGTCTTAGTAGTCCCGTAGGTTTTTCCTTATCTAGTCGTGAAATATATTTAGTATATTTCGTATTCAAAAACGTCTGAGAGTCCGAAAGCATCGATTAAGTTCGTTGGTCTCGGAATTTGGAATGCTCCTACGTTTGTCGAGCTGTCTTACAAAATTAATTTTAATAATAGTCAATTCACAAAGTTGATTAGTCGATTGAGCAGTCCTACAAAATAACAATCACACAATAATCAGTCATACACACGATTGTACAACATTAGTAACAAACTATTTTATTTTATAATAGTCGGTGAGTAGAGCAGTCATACAAAAATATTGCCATTAATCTTAAAACTATCAGTCATATACTATCATACACCTTAGAACAATGTTAACGTATGGATAAGATTATAGAATTAGGAAAAGATAATTTAGTATTATAATTAGCTTGATTACGTAATTGTAGGCTTAATTGTATAGATTCATTTATGTATATTTATCTTCTCCATATTTAGCATAGTCATTCTTGTATAAGTATGTTGTACGATCCTTTGCAATAAACACAAGAATTATTCTCATATTTATGTTATTCTTCATCTGCTAACATGGTATTAGAGCTACTCGATCTTTGACCATTATGCTGTATTGAAGTTTTCTTTTTCGATCTCGGTTATCGTGTCACGGGTTCAGCTTCCTGTTCTCGGAGTTATGGATAAATCTGAGATTTCTCGGCCTATCACATCTATCCTTATAGGTTCAAATTATATCATATGGGCTCAAGCAATGAAGAGTTTTCTGAGCATGCTAAAACTATGGCGTATCGCTGATGGTAAGATCACCATTCCTATCAAGGAAAATGATGAATCAGATGCTAAATTTGCTGACCGTCTTGAAGATTGGGACAACAAAAATCATCAAATCATTACGTGGTTCCGAAATACCTCCACTCCGTCTATACATGTTCAGTTTGCTAATTTCGATTCGGCAAAAGATATTTGGGACTTTTTGGCCACCCGCTATGAAACTACGGGACTTGCTCACTACTATCACCTGTGGAATAATCTGAGTAATCTCAAACAAGCCTCTGGACAATCGATCAACAATTTTCTAGCAGAAGTTCAACCAATCTGGACCCAACTCTCGCAGGCGAAAATCATTGAAGATCACCTTCGTCTAATTCAACTTCTCATGGCGCTTCATCCTGAATACGAAGCCGTTCGAGCTTCATTGCTGCATCTTAGTGCTCTTCCTTCGTTGGATAACGCTATTCCGGAAATCATTTTTGAAGAGACTCGCCTTCAGTTGGATAAAACACCCAATCTAACGTTGCACTTGCCACTCCGAGATATGGTGGTTTCAAATCTAGCGCCCGCTCCACTAACCAAGTGTGTAAGAATTGTAATCTTACCGGACATATATTTGCTACTTGTCCTACCATTGAATGCAGATATTGTCATAATTTTGGTCACATTATCGAAAGTTGCCCTACTCGACCTCCGAGAAATAAAGGTGGGAATCCGAATCCGAAGTCTAAACATCCTTTGAAGTCTGGACCTTCAGTCATTGTTGTTGCTGCTTCTTCAGATCCCAACTCCTCTTCAACCGTTGGTACCGATAATTCGCTTATTACTCTTAGTGACCTTGAGAAACTCTTCAAACAGGTTGTATCTTCAAACCTCTCAACTGCTATGTCTACTACACCCGGTAAATCATATTGGCTTTTAGACTCTGCTTGTTGTAATCACATGACCAATGATTTCAATTCCTTATCCTCTGTCACTCCTATTTCTTCTTTACCACCAATTCACACCGCTGATGGCAACAAAATGAATATTACTCACACCGGTTCTATTTCGACCACTAGCCTAAATCTTTCCGATGCATATTATATTCCAAATTTATCTCTTAGTCTTGTATCCGTCGGCCAGTTATGTGAATACGGCTTAACTGTTGTATTTTCTTCCATCGGTGTTCAGGTACAAGATCAACAGACGGGACAGATTCTTGGGACGAGTCGCAAGGTGGGTCGCTTATTTGAGCTTACATCACTTCATCTTCCGTCGAGTCTTGTATGTGCAACCACCACTCCCAAATCAACATTTCATCAATGGCACCTTCGTCTTGGTCACGCCTCTTCCAACAAACTTCAACCATTGATTTCTCGGGGTCTATTGGGGTCCACTAAAGTTGAGCCATTTAATTATGTCAGTTGTAAGCTTGCCAAACAAACCGCATTATCCTTTGTTACTAGTAATTCTATTTCCGATAGTCCTTTTAGCCTTGTTCACTCTGACATTTGGGGACCTTCTCCTGTTTCATCAATAAATGGATTCCGTTATTTTGTATTGTTTATTGATGATTATTCACGTTTTACTTGGATATATTTTTGAAACACCGCTCCGACTTTCTTTTGCAAAGATGATTAAAACTCAGTTTTACCAAAGAATCAAAACTTTGAGTAATGATAATGCTATGGAATATCGTGACTCTTCCTTACTTCTATTTCTTAGTCAGCAAGGGAAGATTGTACAACGTTCTTGCCCTCATACCTCTGAACAAAATGGTCGGGCAGAACGAAAGCATCGCCATATTCTTGATTCTGTTCGGGCTTCACTTGTTTCAGCATCTTGTCCGGAAAAATTCTAGGGGGAAGCGTCTCTTAATGCTGTTTATACTATAAATCGTCTTCCTACTATGGTACTTCAAAACTTATCTCCATTTGAAAAGTTGTTTGGTAAGCCTCCTAACTATACACTTTTCAAACCTTTTGGGTGTGTCTGTTTTGTTCTCTTACCATCACATGAACATACCAAGCTAGAACCACGTTCGCGTCTATGTTGTTTTCTGGGTTATGGAATTGAACATAAAGGGTATCGTTGTTGGGATCCACTTTCAAACCGTTTGCGCATATCTCGGCATGTTACATTCTGGGAAGACACAATGTTCTCCACTCTCTCAAAGTTCCGTGATTATACCCCCGTTGGTTCTTCGCCTTCATATGATACCTTATTCCCTGATATGGATCCTAGTCCTACCGCTTCACCACCAGCACCCGTACCTGCTGATCCGGTCCCCATTGTTGATCATGTACCTGAGGTCGATCCTGGAGCCGACCCTCCTCTTTGCCGTTCTACCCGGGTAAGAGAAATTCCTCACCACCTTTCTGATTTTCATTGTTTTTCTACTATTGCAAATCTTCACGAGCCAAGATCTTATCGCGAGGCTAGTACTAATCCCCTTTGGCAGCAAGCAATGACTGAGGAACTTCAGGCACTGGAGAAAACTCATACATGGGACTTAGTTAATTTTTATAGAAAATTAACTAGATAAGTCGATCAATCTTTTTGTAGCATCGATTCATATAACATGGGACTTACTATTGCAAATCTTCACGAGCCAAGATCCTATCGCGAGGCTAGTACTAATCCCCTTTGGCAGCAAGCAATGACTGAGGAACTTCAGGCACTGGAGAAAACTCATACATGAGACTTAGTTAATTTTTATAGAAAATTAACTAGATAAGTCGATCAATCTTTTTGTAGCATCGATTCATATAACATGGGACTTACTATTGCAAATCTTCACGAGCCAAGATCTTATCGCGAGGCTAGTACTAATCCCCTTTGGCAGCAAGCAATGACTGAGGAACTTCATGCACTGGAGAAAACTCATACATGGGACTTAGTTAATTTTTATAGAAAATTAACTAGATAAGTCGATCAATCTTTTTGTAGCATCGATTCATATAACGATAACGATGATATTATTTGCCGCTAAAGATATAAATAGGATGTAAGTACAAAGCTTTTTAATTGTTCACATGTTTGAGAATTACCACTACAAAATGTACACAAATAACGACGTTGTACGATGTTTTTTCCGTTGCGTTTTGCCTAGGAAGATTTGTAAATAGTTTTAGCAACGGAAAAGTCGTTGCAAATATTACGGTCGCTAATTACGTCGCAAAAAATTTGCGACCAATTTTCATTCGCAAATTTTTTTGCGACGGTTATGTTTACAAATAGCAACAACCTGTATCACGGTTTTTCCATTGCATAGGAAATTGCGTAGCTAAATTTAGCAACGGAAAAGCCATCGCAAGCAATACGGTCGCTATTTTTTGTGACGAAAAAACTCTCGCAAAAATTCTGTACCGATTTCCCGTCTCAAATTTGCGCAGTTTAATAGTCGCAAAAAATTGCAGTAAAAAAATCTTCGTAAAATTGCGTGTAATATTACGACGAAAAAGTTGCGATGAATTTTTTTTTCCGATGAGGATTTTGCAACAAACAGATTCCTTCGTTTGCGACGAAATTTTCGTCAATAAATTTTGCAAACAATACGATCACTTCAGATCGGCGACTGAGACGACGATCGACGTTGGCCTCACGTCGAATCGTCGGAGGACGAGTGGTTGGCGAGATATGTGAAAGAGAATAAATTATGAAGAAATAAAATAATAATGTTTTATTTCGAATAATTAGGGCTTGATTTTAGTAAATGGGTACATGTATTTACACACTTAATCCCCATAATTAATTTGTTGGATATGGGTATGATCCGTACCGATTAAATTTAATTGGACCTTTACATACCCATTATTAATGGGTATAATCGTGCGGGTATGGGTAGGGTACGAAAATGTTGCCATCCCTATGCGCGACTGATTATTGTAAGAATGTTCATGTTGTATGACAAACTATTATATGACCATTACTACCATCATCAACTGGATAATGTTTATGTTGTACGAGGAGTATTATATGAGTATAACTACAATCGTCAACTGAGCGAATGTTGTATTATATATTGTATGGCCGTTAAGAACGATAATGTTCAACATTGTACGACATTCGCAAGAAAACCATGAAATTGTTCGCCATAGGCCCCATTTTTGTGAACTGGTTGATTTTGCATTTGTTATGTTGTGTTACAGGTTGGATTGGCTTAATTTCCATCCAATTCACTCTTTTAAATTACGATTATTATTATGTATGCTTTGTTAGCTTTAATTAAATAATTTTGTCTATTTTATTGATTATTTTATTTAAATGGTAACAAGGCCCGTTAATAGTTGGAAATTGGAGCTGATGATTGGTAATTTTCAAAGTGTTTCAAAGGTCGAGCAAGTCGGGTATGTCTTTTGAGCTGCTATATTTTCCTCTTATTTTCCACCTTTTTTTATTGATCTTTGTTGAATGGAATTATTATGGAAGAATCATCCTAATAGGAATATTAATTTCTTTGTTAGAAATTAAATTATGGATATCTTCAAATTTCAGGTTGGAGGTGTACTCGCCAATCGAGTTAAAGAAAGATAAGTATGTTGTTAATGGTACTATTTGCCACGAGAAGAGAGAGAAAATGTGCATACAAATATTAGAAGCGCGTGTTTGGAAATGGTGTACGACAACTGTTTTTGATATCTTTGAAAATGTGCATTAAACTGTTGGTAACAAGTCAGGTATCGCTAAGTTTTTGTTTGGCATTGTGATGTATATGATATTCATTACTTCACAAATTTGTTGCCACTGCAATGAATGATATCTCCATAACACTATTGTAGATATAAATATCGTACGACTTACTGAGTGGCTAACTATTGTATTATAAATTAGTATAGCATCATGTTGTAAGAATGTTTTGGAAAAGACTGTTGCAAATATAAATATTTTAAGAAGCAATGGAACACTTCTAAGGAAGGATTGGAAATCGCGGATAAAGGGATATGTCATTGGATCTAACCACCGACGAGAAATGTTATACAAAAATGTTTCTTATGATGGAGAAGAGACCTACATAGTACCAAGACATGCTGCGTATGGTAGACGGAGAAGTTATGAAAACTTTCAAAGATGCGTGCTATAAAAGGGAAATTATTTGATAGAGATTCAAAGGATATATTTTTAAGCGTCGGTTCAAAGGATACATGAGTATTGCACAAGTAGTGATTCAAAATCGGTGTTTTGGTAGTTAAATACCATGCGCGAGTGTTTCGAATGAAATTGTTTACCGTTCTTCTTTTATTACAACAATGAGATTAAAAAATTAAGAGCATGGGTTTAGCTTACAAACAACTTTTGCCACAATTAAGCAATGAAAACATTGAAGAAACCGTAAAGTTCATTTATATTGTTTTATGATCGTTAGCTATATTTATGATTCTTTTTCCCATTTATGTCAACATTGTGTTTTCTTTTAATCGAACAATTTCACGTGTGACAGAACAACATAAAAATTACAAACGTTCAAGTGGATCGGATATCACATTGTCAAGTTAGAACATTGCCCCCGATAATGAACTGATGTCGAAAGAAAATGGAAATATTGCTACGCATGGGCTTAAAACTGATACTTAAAGAACCATCCACGACAAAGATGAGGAGTCCAATTACATCTATTGAGTCTCTCTTGGATAAATATGAAACCTCATGACCCAAGTCTCTATTTTGACCTCGGTTTAATGTCAAGTTAAGAAAATGTGTCTTATTGTTTGAACTACAAAAAGGCAAGAACACCATGTCTTTACTTTGTTAGGGACCCCGGTTCCGTGGGTCGCTTTTGCATTTATTATACTTTCTTGAAGGCTAGATTGACTCGATCTCCTTCCAAATGTCAAGATTTATATTATTTATGCATAGCTAACTTTGGTTAGAGATTTTTTTTTCTTAGTCTTCTATTGGTTTTCTGTATAATAAATGGAGAAACAACATGCAATGAAGAAAAATTATTGAGAGAAAGTTGTCATTCAGGTTGGTGGAGACGGTCTTCTCCAAGTAAACGAAAGGCTCACCAACGTTTAAGAGGAATTGGTTCGCATGATCAATCCATTAAAGGATATGCTCAAGTGGAGTTGATCTCCTTTGTAGCGTTAAGTCCCCTCAAGGTCATATTGTCTTTTATTAGATTTTCTTTCGAAGCTCAATTACATGTTCCTAATAATTAGATCATATAGTGTTTTATTTGTTAATTTACTAACCATTCGCCTAATTGTTCGCTGCAACGGAGAGTGTGGCATGTTGTGCTCATATATAATATATACAACAATATGTGAATATTCATTCCAAATAATTGAAATATTATCCGCAAGACAGAAGCTCGACATTGCATTTTCATCAAGTGATTTGATGCGAATGGGGATGAGAAAATCTCTGGTTTCAAGGTCGGAGAAGTACTAAAGTACTTGGCTCTGTTAATGAGGACGAGGTCAAGATGTTGAGTGTTGAGATCGATATCGATGAAGACGGCTGGGTGTTCTCAAAGCCTAAAACCAATATATTGCATGTTGCCTTCAAATCAGAGCAGTAATTTTCGACATGAACGAGGTTTTGAACTGGGAAAGGCTACGTCATAATTCATGGACCATATGATTTTGACTGACCGAACTCTTTGTGCTAGAAATAAAAAAGCCGGTGCACAAACAAGTTTCAAACAAGTATAATGAGAGGACAATGATCGATGAATCTAGACATGTGAGGTACCGTTGGAGAAAAGAAGAGGTCAGATTTTTCCGTAAGGACATCGAAATGGACATCAGCTACATCGTGCCGTATACTCTCTCATTGCTGAAAAAAAAAAGGCACATATCAAAGTACAAGGGTGCAACATGATCGGGGAGATAAAATACCTTTCCAAGTATATTATGAAGGCCGTAGACAAGACTATGTTGGTCATCGAAGACACACGAGTTGCGGGCTAGAACTCTCAGCAAACTGAAAAGTGCCAGATTAAAAGCGACGAAATAAAAAGCTACTTTCATTGTAGGTATTGATCAATTGCGAGACCATGTGGAGAATATTCAGATTACTCACACTATCAAAAACATGTTGTCTAGATGTTTAAGATCTAAAGGGGCAATAAAGCTTGATTCTTGTGTTCTTTCGCTTATATATACAAATTAAATGATTTGTTCATATTACAGAAGCTGATTAAATAATATTGCATTCGAATAATTATGCTTAATTATTTCTTGACAATATCGTCCCGTGCATCGCACGGGTGAAATTAAAGGGCCATGACATGTTTGCTCCATTTAGTGCATGTTGGCAAACGACTGAGTTGGCATTTTTAAATTAACAAATTATGTATTGCAAGATTGCTTCACTACCACTCATGCATTCGGTATATGAATCTAACATATACATTGGCTATGAATGAGCCGGTAAGTACAACGACACCCGAGAGATCCTTCGTGGAGAGTGACGTTCCTTACCCGACGATAGCATGCTTGGCTCACTGACTCCCAAGTTCGGCTGCCATTGTTTTTGCAAGTCTGCTTCGATCGTGGGACGCCAAAAACATATATAGAGGAGAGGGGAGTTGATGAGTGTTGATATCATGTAATATCGTGGTCGGTGGCTGCAGAAACTCGAACAGAATTTTTGTTATAGTCGAAGTCGAGGCACGTACTACGTACGCTGTCCGTAAGAGTTATTGCCCCGTATTTCAGTGCCTCGGGTTATTGCAATCCGTCCCGAAGATACAACGACTTCAGAATTTTGCACGTTGCACAACGATACAAAAATTATCGGCAAATCTACTCAAAGACTCAAGCCTTTCTTGCTTTTATTTTACTCTGGACTGTGTATGCACTATCTCTAGAATGCTGGGGGTCGATTGAATGAATTTTCCAACTTCAGCAGGGGTCTATTTATAGCTTTTGAATAGGTTTGGGGTGATTCTGCGAATGGTTGCATCTTTTGGGCTATTTTTAATTTTTTGCACCTTTCGACCAAGGGCCAAAGCGCGAATAATCACAACTTTCGGGCCCTTTCGTAGATACCTTTTCAGCCCAGCAGTTCGACCCGAGCCGAACCGGCGCGACCCATCGGACCCTATCCGCTCCGCGACACGTCACCTATCCAATCGTCGTCCACGCGATGCTTGCGTCAGAGCCACGTCAGCTTCACTTGTACACGTGTCCTCTGACACGTCAGCATCACTTGCCACGTCAACGGGACCGCCACGTTACCGGTGACATCACCGCCGCCGCCTCACCGGAGTATAAAATTAAGGGATCCTCAAAGCTCCTCGCAAATTGCAAAGTGCGTCTCAAAACGCCCATTGCGCACTTGGCCCGGGCTCGGCGGTGCGGGGCACCGCCTCGCACTTGGGCTATAATCGGGTCCAACCCGACATCGGTTTTGAGCCAATTAATATTCGATAAATTTTCCTCGAAACGTAGAATTTGAATCTTTCATCAATTTCGGGTTTCGACGAACGACGGCTTCTCGATTTAATTAAAATCGGTTAAGTTTTTATTTATTGGATCTAAACTCTATTTGGTCCTATAGCCCAAATTCCAACACATAATTCACTACACCAACACACTTACTTTTATTAATTATGAAAGCAAATATCACGTGCCAAAGTATTAAAAAAAAAAATCAGCGATATCGGAAAATAGTGCACGAAATAACATATAATGAACTTTAGTATTCCTCCCATAACAAATTTCAAAAATACCACAAATTATTTGCTATTAAATTAAACAACGAGAAAAAAAAAATTAGTCCCCGTTCATTGCACGGGCAACAACTAGTATTAATAAGAATGAAGGCAGTCATTAACAACAAATTATAGTTGGAGCAACATTACGAGATCCGGTCCCTTCCCTCAATAACCCCTTTTATTCATATGTGGAATGATTATAGCATATAATAGGATATGGACAAAATTTAAATTCGTTAATTCGCCTTAGTCAACGACTTAACCTTGACCGAATCAAACGGCAACTTCCCAACCTCGACCCGAACCGTATCGTACCTCATTAACAACTCCGCGATCATAAACCTGCACATCAGCATCACCAATCCTTGCCAGGGCACTGCTTATTCTCAGTCGTCGGATCATCTACCTCCCTACCATTTGACCAATACACGTACGATCAGTTTCTCTCCCTCACGACCCACGAACCGATCCGGGATAAACTCATCCGGGTCAAGAAAAACCTTCGGGTCGCGGGTCGCGACTGGCTGATAACCAAAGAGCATCTCGCCTGTCTTTACCTCGTACTCGTAGTCGTGGCTGCGGACGACGATGTCTTGCTTTGCGTGTCCGTACTGATATGGCACGGGCGGCTCCATTCTCAAAACCTCATACACGACGGACTTGAGCAGGCTCATCTTATCGAGAGCCGTCGGATTAATCACGGGGTGCTCTTTGGTGACGACTCGGATTTCTTCTGCTAATCGACGGTGGAGATCTTCCCCTGAAGCGGCGACCCATTTGATCATAGTCGGGAATAGAGCTTTCATCTGAACCAGCTGAAAATAAAATATATGAACTCAAGTATGATACACTACTTATAAACATAATCTTTTAGGTGAAGTGATCGTTTATATGCGTTGGAGTGTCAATTTCACATTGGGCAGATGTAATAATTATAACTTATATATAAGCTTATGAACTACTTCCTCTATTGTCAATTAAGCTCCACGTTGGCTTATATGTAGGGCTGGTGGAGTGGGCTAGATGGGATATTATTATCCCTACAATATGCTATCAAGGAATACGAAACCTCACGGCCATTCATAGAAGGAAAATTCAATTCTAAGGCTAGATAAGTACAAAAATCAACGAGATGTGAGGGAGCATGTCGGAAATAAGGTATTGTATACCCTACCAACTTGGGTATAATCCACGTCCTTACAAATTGTGAGAAGTGGCCTTGATCTCAAGGGGGTTGAGTGCTTAACGCGATGGTGGGTAGGTGATTAACAAGAGGTGGCTGGCCACATGTCAATTTTTTAGTGGAGATTGGTTATGAATAACTAGGTAGGGGTAGGCAGAACCTATATAAAATTTAAATATGCTACACTATCTTAATATTTTAGGCGAGGTGATCGTTTAACTAAACCTGCTAAGAAGACGAGGTTGTGACAAGCCTCATCTTGGTCCAATCCCAATTCCTCGGTTTCGCTCAAGACATCACCTCCGTATTTGCGAAACGCATCGAGAGTCTGTGGTAAACGAGGAAGAACGGTCGCGGAAAAGTGCGGGCAACAAATCTTCGACGATATTTGGAACGTACTTCAACCGTAAGCTCGCCAATGGCGTGAGCTGACAAGCAATCCACCTATCCGCCATTTTCGAAAAAACCTTCATCATTGTCCCCTCGAATCCCGAGGGGCTCTCATCGCATAACAAGCGGAAAACGAACTCGAACAACATTGCATTGCACGGTTCGTTGAAGTCGCTCGAACCCTTCTCCTCGACCTCGTTCTCGAGCGAAGAAAACAGCTCTTGAAACCCTTGACGAAACAACGGTAAGAACCCGTGGTTTCTCTTCGCGAGTAAGCCCATGAAAAACCCTTTGAGAACGCCGTGTTTTTCTTCGGAAGGGTCGAGAAAACCGCGCGGACGATGATCGCCGAAAAACTTCGTCGAAGACATGAACGTACCGTCTAACACGTCTTTTTTCTCGATTTTACGGTTGTCGAAGAGGGTTTTGAAGCTCATCGCGTCGAGGAGGCAAACGATGCGCGGGTTTTTGGACACGAAGGGTCCCAGTCGCATGTTGCACCGGAACACGGTGGAGTTGTGTTGCCTCATTCGCGATGTGAAGTAATTGCGCCCTGCGTGTAGTAATATTTGTACCGGTGGAGTATCGGGCCGAAGAATCTCGGCCCGTAATCGCCGGATTTCTCGACGTGGAAGCTGATGGTAATCATCGTGATCGTCGTTGGTATTTGAATGCATGGTTTTGGCACTGTATTTCTCTTTTATTTTTGCTTTTTACGAGATGTTATTGTGAGATATATAGTTGAGGGTTAGTGGTCACAATGTGTTTATTAAATGGACGCTTTTATTTTATAATTCCAAAATGTCCGAGTATTATTTAATAAACTACAACGCTTGAATTTTTTGGTTGATTTCTAATGTGGAAATTACATACTGTGTTACATTATGGCTGTGATAGCCCAAAAAAGAGAATATTTAAATCCGAAGAATATTATAGATTGCCATGTTTTTGTAACTATGGACTATCTTTTATAGCCTTTTTCATTTTCATTCAATCGCTTCCCTAATACTGCAAGATCTCTCCTTTTTGTTCTTCATTGTCTTCTATTGATTACAATTATGGGTCATAGGGCCCGGGGGTAAACAAACATTTGGGTAAAAAAATGAGCAAATACCTAAATTGGTCCCGATGATTATCCTATGGACCAACTTAGTTCCCGATGTTTCGCATGGACGTCACCGATGTTGAAAATGTACCAAACTCGTCCCTCTGTCATTGCGACCGTCAATTTAGATGGGAAATAACACATGTCGTACGAGTGTAGCTTGCTTGACCGTCCATTTGGTAACACACGTGCGACACTTGTTATTTCCCGTCGAAGTTGACGGGCTCACTGATGGAATGGCTTATTTGTTTTATTTTTGATAACATCATTGACTAAATTGATCAACGTGAAACATCATAAACTAAATTGGTTTATAGGGTAAACATCACAGACCAATACGTCGATAAATTTGCTTTCTTTATTTTATCTTTAACATGCCATCATGATGCTCAAATCAAACAGCTTTTAATGTTGATGGGTTTGAAATTTGGAAGAAGTTACAAATGGAAAAGTTTGTGCTTTTCTAAGCCTAATCGGAACAGAGAATATTTCTTGACCGCATCGTTATGCTGAAAAGACATGTGAGAATTTGATGAACCAACCACATCATATATCAAGGGGGTTTGGTAATTTTTATGCTCAACCAATTGCAATTAGTTGTTTGCTATTAAAGGTTCATATAGATGTTGTACGATTTCTTGGACTATGAGGAATTACATTTAGAGGTCGTGATGAGAGATCTTGCTCATCAAATCACGAGTTAAAAATGCAACTCGTGAAGAAACTGGAGTTGCAAAGTATTGCATAATTTTCAGCCAAAGACGAGCAAAAAAGAGAGCAAATTCTTTTGTGTTAAGGTAATGGGTAGTAAAGAATCCACTCAACGAACGTTTTTCTTGGGCTTTTTAAGTGTATAACTTCTTTGACACTAAATGTGTTATATATTCTACTTTATCTCACTATAACTCGGACGTTCAAAATATTATAGGCAAATGGTATGATGGCGCTAGTAATATCAAGGGTGAGTTTAATAGATTGCAGACTTTAATTGCGAAAGATTGCATAGGTACATATTCAAGAAGGCGTGGTTGCTGGTTGTTTGTCGAGTAGAAGGGGCACAAAGTGTTACATCTGTGACAATTGATGGTGCAGGCTGTGACAAGTTCCTGAAATGCGAGATGTTTCTGTTTCTTGTTATAATCCATTATGATCTAAGTAGGAACCTTCTAGGTCTTATATCTCCTATATATCGGCATTTGAGCTCGACCTTTCAATGTACAAGTTAGAGAGTCAGTTGTAATCTCTGCGAAAATATCAAAATATCAACGAAGGAAAGATCTTTTGGCAGGTGAGACGTATGCGAAGTCGGAGCCGAACCACATACAATCTCATGTTTTTCTCGTTTTTTTTTCGTGCATTTACACCCTCAAGCTCGGTTTTTCAATCTGATCACCACACAACTCACGAATCTTCATTAGAATACGAACCTATGGTCGTCGGTTCCTCAAAACTATTGATAGAAGGATTATATTGTCAAGTGGGCAATGACATAGATATTACTATTTAGCACGATGCAAAGCTGCCTCGACCTGCAACTTTTAAGCCGGCCAGTCTCACCGAGACGGAGTTAGAAGGTATCGGGATCTGCATTTTGCGGTGTCAGAACGGTGGAATAAACCCTTAGTTCGATCGTTATTTGTATCCGCCGATTAAGATATTATCCCTTTATTAACGTTATTCAGTGCTTTGAACATCGACGACAATTTGATTCAGCATTTACTGTTGGTTCCGGTGTTTTGCGTCTGGTCGGTGACTGCAGAAACTCAAACAGAAACTCGTTAATGTCGAAGTCGAGGCACGTACTACATACGCTCTCCGTAAGACGTTATTGCCCCGTATTTCAGTGCCTCGGGTTATCGCAATCCGTCCCAAAGATACAACGACTTCAGAATTTTGCACGTTGCACAACGATATAAAATTATCGGCGATCTCCTCAAAAAACTCGAGCCTTTCTTGCTTTTATTTAACTTTGAACTGTGTATGCACTAATTCTAGAATGCTGGGGTCGATTGAATAATTTTTCCAATTTCAGCAAGGGTCTATTTATAGTTGGCGAAACTTTTTGGGGTCGATTCGCGAAAGTTTGCAACTGTTGGGTCGTTTTGACCGTTTCTTGAACTTTGACTGGGGGCCAATCTGCGAATAAACGCAACTTCTGGGCCTAATCGTCAACAGCCATTTCTTGACCCAACAGTTTGGTCTGAACCGCTCCGTTCAACCCGCTTCACGAACCATCGCGACTCACCGGATCCAAACTGGTCCGCACACGTCATCGTCGTCACGCGACGCTTGCATCAGCGCCATGTCAGCTTCACTCGTACATGTGTCCTCTAACACGTTAGTGTCACTTACCACGTCATCAGGACCACCACGTCACCAGTGACATCACCACCGCCGCCTCACCGGAGCATAAAATTAAGGGCTCATCAAAGCTCCTCGCTCCGATGCATCGTGCTAAGTGCGCCTCCAAAATGCCCATTGCGCACTTGGCACGACACGGCTCGGGTCGGTGTCGGCCTCGGGCTCGGCCCGGATGCGGCCTCAGGCTCGGCGGTGTGGGGCACCACCGCGCACTTGAGCTATAATTGGGTCCAAACCCCCCCCCCCCCCCAAGCCCATAAACCCATAACCCACCAACCACTTGTGCAAGTCCTTTTGAATAGCCCATGTAAGGAGATTCCTTATAAGCAAGTGAAAAAAGGATGAACTTTCCAATGTGGGACAACAACAAATCCCTTTATATATATTATATATATTTCATCTCTTTATTGGGCCAACTTCGAAAATTAATTTCTCATATACCCGACATTAGTTTTGAGCCAATTAAAATTCGATAGATTTTCCTCGAAACATAGAATTTGAATCTTTCATCAATTTTGGGTTCGACGAACGACGGCTTCTCGATTTAATTAAAATCGGTTAAGCTCTTATTTATTGGGTCTAAAACCCATTTGGGCCTATAGCCCAAATTCCAACAATCCCCCACATAAATGTTGGTTCCGGTGTATTGCGTTTGGTTGGTGGCTGCAGAAACTCGAACTGAAACTCGTTAATGTCGAAGTCGAGGCACGTACTACGTACGCTGTCAGTAAGAGGTTATTGCCCCGTATTTCAGTGCCTCGAGTTATTGCAATCCGTCCCGAAGATACAACGACTTCAGAATTTTGCACGTTGCACAACGATACAAAATTATCGGCCATCTACTCGTCGAGCCTTTCTTGCTTTTATTTAACTTTGGACTGTGTATGCACTAACTCTAGAATGCTGGGGGTCGATTGAATAATTTTTCCAATTTCAGTAGGGGCCTATTTATAGTTGGCGAAACTTTTCGGGGTCAATTCGCGAAGCGTTGCAACTGTTGGGTCGTTTTGACTGTTTCTGAAACTTTGAATGTGGGCCAATCTGCGAATAAACGCAACTTCTGGGCCCAATCATCAACCGCCACTTCTTGACCCAACGGTTCGGTTTGAACAACTTGGTTCGACCCCCTTCATGAACCGTCGCGACCCAACAGATTCGAACTGGTCCGCACACGTCATCGTCGTAAACGCGGCGTTTGCGTCAACGTCACATTAGCTTCACTTGTACACATTTTCTCTGACACGTTACTGTCACTTGCCACGTCATCGGGACCGTCACGTCACCGGTGACATCACCGCCGCCGCCTCACCGGAGCATAAAATTAAGGACTCCTCAAAGATCCTTGCCCCGGTGCGTCGTGCTAAGTGCGCCTCCAAAACGCCCATTGCACATTTAACACGATTCAGGTCGTGTCGGCCTCGGCCTCGGCGGTGCGGGGCACCGCCTTGCACTTGGGCTATAATTGGGTCCAAAACCCTCCATGCAAGCCCATAAACCCATAACCCACCAACCACTTGGGCAAGCCCTTTTGAATAGTCCATGTAGGGAGATTGTAACAAGTGAAAAAAGGATGAACTTTCCAATGTGGGACAACAACAAGTCCGTTTATATATATTAAATATATTTCATCTCTTTATTGGACCAACTTCGAAAATTAATTTCCCATTGACCCGACATCGGTTTTGAGCCAATTAATATTCGATAGCTTCCCCTCGAAATGTAGAATTTGAATCTTTCATCAATTTTGGATTTCGATGACAACGGCTTCTCGATTTAATTAAAATCGGTTAAGCTCTTATTTATTGGGTCTAAAACCCATTTGAGCCTATAGCCCAAATTCCAACAATCCCCCACATGAATGTTGGTTCCGGTATATTGCGTCTGGTCGGTGGCTGCAGAAACTCGAACAGAAACTCGTTAATGTCGAAGTCGAGGCACGTACTACGTACGCTGTCAGTAAGTGGTTATTGCCCCGTATTTCAGTGCCTCGGGTTATCGCAATCCGTCCCGAAGATACAACGACTTCAAAATTTTGCATGTTGCACAACGATACAAAATTATCGGCGAATCTAATCAAAGACTCGAGCCTTTCTTGCTTTTATTTAACTTTGGACTATGTATGCACTAACTCTAGAATGTTGGGGGTCGATTGAATAATTTTTCCAATTTCAGTAGGGGCCTATTTATAGTTGGTGAAACTTTCTGGGGTCAATTCGCGAAGCTTTGCAACAGTTGGGTGGTTTTGACCGTTTCTGGATCTTTGACTGGGGGCAATCTGCGAATAAACGCAACTTCTGGGTCCAGTCGTCAACAGTCACTTCTTGACCCAACGGTTCGGTCCGAACCGCTTCACGAACCGTCGCGACCCAACGGATTCGAACCGGTCCGCACATGACATCGTCGTACACGTGGCGTTTGCGTCAGCTTCACTTGTACACGTATCATCTGACAGGTCAGCGTCACTTGCCACGTCACCGGTGACATCACCACCATCGACTCACCGGTGCATAAAATTAAGGGCTCCTCAAAGCTCCTTGCTCCGATGCGTCGTGCGCCTCAAAACACTCATAGCGCACTTGGCCGACTCGGTGTCAGCCTCGGCCTCGGCCCGGGCTCGGGCTTGGCGGTGCGGGGCACCGCCTGCACTTGGGCTATAATTGGGTCCAAAACCCCCCACGCAAGCCCATAAGCCCATAACCTACCAATCACTTGGGCAAGCCCTTTTGAATAGCTCATATAGGGAGATTGCTTATAAACAAGAGAAAAAGGAATGAACTTTCCGTGGGACAATAACAAGTCCGTTTATATATATTAAATATATTTCATCTCTTTATTGGGCCAACTTCGAAAATTAATTTCTCATTCACCCGACATCGGTTTTGAGCCAATTAATGTTCGATATATTCCCCTCGAAATGAAGAATTGAAATCTTTCATCAGTTTCAGATTTCGACTTCTTGACTTAATTAAAATCGGTTAAACTCTTATTTATTGGGTCTAAATCTCATTTGGGCCTATAACCCAAATTCCAACATTTACCAGATATGGAACCTTTTTTCTAGTGCGCATCGTATCATCTTCATTCATTTTCCATCCCCGGAGGTTCATCTTCGAGCTAGCCATCTTGAGATTTTATTTGGAAATCCAATTTTCTTCCTAAAGTTCGTTTGTACATGTGGCGATTATGCAATACTCCTTACCAACTGGTTGAATCTTAACAAGCGAAGATGCATTTCTCTTTCGATATGCAGACGATGTGGTGCAACAGCCAACAAATGAGGACACTCGTCGGGCTTTTATATCTTTTGATGAATGAAGAATCTACTTTAGAAAAAAAAAAAAAGTATACAAACAACTACATTGAGGGGCGACTCATCATTATAGTTGGCCTAAAGCGAACATAAAAAATAATGTCTTTTTTACTTGTCAACCTAGCACAACCCTCATCTTTTATCCGAGCTTGGGAGGGGCGAATATCACACAAAGTTTATAAAATACGGGATTTTAAAAAAAGAAAAGAAATTTTTCTTTAGTGGAATTTTTTCAAAAAAAGAAAAAATAAACTAATTTTTACATGAAATTTATTCTTATAGTTTTTTCTTACTAAAGTTCTTTTCTAAAATTTTTGTAATTAATATTTCATTTTTTATTGATATAGCGAATCCATTTAATCTTTTTTGCGATACTGTGGATCTTACGTAGTTTTGTATAATTTTTAATTTTAGAAAAGTTCTTTTTGCAGAAGCAACAGTCACGGGAATTGTCTACATAATCCAATATCAATGTAGTCTAACTATCGGTTTATGTTAAATTTGGGATCAGACCTTTTTATTAATTAAGATTTGTTTATCTGATAACATTATTAAATTCAAAGCCTCAAGATATTGAGTCTTTTTAACTAACTAAATTTTATTTATATAATAACATTACTAAATTGCGGGCCTCAAGATATTAGACATTTTAAACTCACTAAATATTATTTATATAATAGCATTATTAAATTGACGATCTCAAGATATTGGACATGTTTAACTCACTAAATTTTATCTATATAATAGCATTATTAAATTAGGACCTCAATATATTCAACTTTTTTAACTAACTAGATTTTATTTATATAATATCATTACTAAATTAAGAGCCTCAACATATTGGACCTTTTTAACTAACTTTATTTATATAATAACATTACTAAATTGAGAGCCTGAAGATATTTGACATTTTAACTCACTAAATTTTATTTATATAATATCATTATTAAATTGAGGGCAACAAGATATTGAATATTTTTCACTCACTAAATTTTATTTATATAATAACATAACTGGATCGAGGACCTCAAGATATATAACATTTTTAACTAATTAAATAATTTATATATATATATATATATATATATATAAATAATAATATTACTAAACCGGGGGCCTAAAAAAGTCGGGGCTTGCTTCACCTGCTTTACCCAAAAGCCGGCCCTAACTACACTGAGTGTTTGTTCTATTGCAAACAAGAGACTTAACTCCAGCGAGATATTCAACTCCACCATTAATGGCTTATGATTACATAAACCAACCACAAAAGACACATCGGGTATTACCTCTCGGGACACATACGACAATCCATTATTACAATTAAGACACCATATACAGTAATAAGCGAACAACGAATACCTAACAATATCCCTTTATTTCCTCACTAAAATCCATATTTCACCCAAAATAAATAAAAAAACAAAAAAGAAAAAGAAACATATTGGCTTTTCTAACAAAATAATTCGAAAAAAATTATTAATTTTCAAAATAGGGCGTTTTTTGCACCTATTACCAAAATAGAGTCATTTGCGGGTATTAGGCGCGACGTCGCACCTATTAGTCGCGATATTATATTTTCGCGAAAATGTGGGCCATGGTACGGGGCTGTTGTACTGGGCCAATAATTTTTTGGCCCAGTACGGAACGTCGCGCCTATTAGACGCGACGTCGGGGAAATATAGATCTCAGATCTATTTCCGCGCCCTCACTCTCTCTCTCTAAAACCTAACCCTAACCCTCTCCGCCGCCTCCGTCCGCCGCCTTGTTCATCCCGCGCAGCCCGACCGCCCACCCGGCCGCCCTCCCGCCCTCCCGCCCGCCCTCCCGCCCGGCCGCTCACTCTCTCTCTCTCTCGGTGTCTCTTCGCCACCGCCGCCGCCGCCTCCGTCCGCCGCTCAGCCCACCGAGGTCACCACGCGCAGCTCGCCCGCCTGTCCTCTCTCTCTCTCTCTCTATCTCTCTCTCTCTCTCCGCCGCGTCCACCACCCCGCCGCCCCGCTCCGCTGCCGTGTCCAACGCCGTCGCCGTCGCCACCGCCTCCGCCGCAGTCGCCGTTGCCACCGCCTCCGCACCTCCGCCCCTCCGTACGTTTTATTAGGTATTTAGTTTGATTATAGTTAAATTGAGTTATTCGTTGTTTGGTTATAACATTAGACGGATTCGTATAGTCATTAGTCGGATCTGTATTGTTTGATTGGTTATAACATTTTTTGTTCGATTAAGGATGGACACGAACGAATTCTACGGTCCGATCAATCGTTCGTTGTTGATATTTCGGGATAGTCATCGTTGTAACGATGTGCTATCCAACACAGATGGTGCTATTGACACCCCGTTGACGGTGAGGGGTTAGAAAACGTAGTATGGGGTAAAATTTCACGACCGGTGCAATTACACGGTCGTGTTTTGGAGAAGTTACATACTATGTCGCTGTATGGCGTCTATAGTTGTGGATCTCAGAAAATAAATCCATACTTGATTACCGCACTCGTCGAACGGTGGAGAAAGGAGACACACACGTTTCACCTACCGGTGGGGGAGGCGACTGTCACATTAGAGGACGTAGGGTTGCTGTGGGCATTCCCCGTGGACGTTATTTCCGTCAGCGGTGTGATCCCACGTAAGACGCAGGAGCAGTGGCTCGAATATTGCGATGAGTTGACTGGGTACAGACCTCCCGAAGGAGCGTACCACGGGACCAAGTTGTCTCTCCGCAAGTTTGCGGTCTGTGTTAGAAGAAAATCCAGTCGACGACATGACCGACGATCTAATTGTCGATCAACACGCGCGCGCTACGCATTGCTGCTGTTCGGGTCGGTGATGTTTTCCGACTCCAGTGGAAGTCACACGTCGATGACCTACCTTACGCTGCTCGAGGACATCGACGAAGTCCATCATTACAGCTGGGGCAGCGCCGTGTTAGCATTCCTCTACAGAGAGCTCTGCACATCATGTCAGTCGAGGAAGATGAACATAGGTGGAGCTTTACGGTTGCTGCAGGTACGAAAGATAGTTTAATGAAACAACTTGTAAAGCGTAAACGATACTTATGTATATAAATAATTAAAATATAGGTTTGGATATGGATGCGTATATTACAAGTCCAGCCCATTATCGCCCACCCTCGAGTGGTGATGCAGCCTATTGTAGTCGATGGCATTCAGTTACCCATTCCACCGTATGCGGCGAGGTAATTGCTCTTCTAATTATTCGAACTTTCAAATAAAAAATTTTCAGCCTAATGAATATTTATTCATTTAGATGGAATGCATTGTTTGACCATACGACCTCCGCAAATTCAAATTTGCGTGCGATACGGGAGTCCATCGATAGTATGTCGATGGAACAATTTGTATGGACCCCGTACAACTATCACTATCCGGAGATTTTGGCGCTACCCCCGGAATGCCGTCCTCAGTCCTCTCGGTCGTCGTGCCCGCTGATATGTTACAACATCGTCGAGTGACACTATCCAGATCGCGTGATGCGACAGTTCGGATTGATTCAGTCGGTGCCACAACCACCGGCATATCTTACGTTTTAGCACTCGAAATGTCCCCGGAAAAGATTGGAGATCGCAGCACGAACCGCACGAGGCGTATTGGAGTCAAAGGCACTCGAGGGTTGTGAATGAACTGGAGATAGGATCCGGACCGCAGTGCACCAGCGACTATTATGACTGGTACCGGTCCGTGACCCGTCGATATATCTCTCCGTCGTCTATTCACATGTCGCGAGGCTTTCAGATGGGAGATGGAGCATTCATCGACGTGATGGTTAGTTTATATATTAATTTTATTTATTATATTTAATTTCGATTTATCCGCGGCAAAATAATATTTGACTATGCTAAAAACATGCACACGTGGAGACAAGACTACGTCGTCGTGAAGTGGACGGAGGATTAGACGTTGTACATCGTATGCAGCGTCTAATCATCGATAGGCGTCAGCGACGTGATACCCAGTTCACCGACGTTCCTCCTACGCAAGATCGTGGGACATCATCCTCGCATCATGTCACTCAAGGTGCTGGGCCGTCGTCATCGCGTATTCCGACGGATTTATACGGCGATGGTGGATATGGGACGTCGATGCCATCGGAGTACACTACGCCGATGCAGTACACTTACGAGGACGATGACGACGACGAAGACGACACGCCACCTTACCGTTCATCTTACCATCGTCGTCCATCCGAGCGTGAGGCCCCAGTTGACCGTCGTCATCTGCGTAGAGAGCAGCGTCCTCGAAGATGCGGTACCGGAGGGCATTATATGCCATAGTTTTTTTGTTCAGACGATGTTTTTTATTGTATTTATTCAGACGATGTTTTTTTGTTATATGTTACTACGACTTACGTTTTTATTTTCGCGATGTTATTATCTTATTATGCGTATCTTTATGGTGGATAATTATAAAATACGAGTTATATAATTAGTAGAGCCGTAAAAAAGGCCCGAAGCCCGCGGGCCGTCCCGCCCAGGCCCGCCAAATGGATTTTTTTAGGTTGTCGTGGAGTGGGCCTAAGCGGGTCGCGGGCTACAGGCGGGGCGGGGCGGGCTACCCGTCTATTTTTTAAAAAATAAATATAATATATTTTTATTAATAAATATAATATATATATTAAATTATGTAAATGTAATAAAAGTATTAAATTAAATATAATATATGTACTAAAAATACTTAAAAATTAAAATAGATCAACGTTAATATATTTTTTAAAAATTAAATATAATATATTTTTATTAATAAATATAATATATATGTATTAAATTATGTAAATGTACTAAAAGTATTAAATTAAATATAATATATATACTAAAAAGTACTTAAAAATTAAAATAGATCAACGTTATATATTTTTTAAAAAATAAATATAATATATTTTTATTAATAAATATAATATATATGTATTAAATTATGTAAATGTACTAAAAATATTAAATTAAATATAATATATGTACTAAAAGTACTTAAAAATTAAAATAGATCAACTTTAATCAACGCTACATGCAACTTCAACAACTTTTATCATCCACGTGCAGCTTTAATCAACGCTACATGCAACTTCAGCAACTTTTATCATCCGCGTGCAGGTTTAATCAACGCTACCTGCAACTTCAGCAACTTTTATCATCCGCGTGCAGCTTTAATCAACGCTACCTGCAACTTCAGCAACTTTTATCATCCGCGTGCAGCTTTAATCAAAGCTATCTGTAATCTATCTTCAATCTAACTGTACACAACAATATTGACATTAAAAAAAAATGATCCAGAACATCTATAAAAATCCCACAAATTAAGAAAATAACATACAACATTTGAGTTACGATGCACCCGTTTGGTAGAGACCCGCGTCTTAATCGCTTCAATGGAAAAAAGATGAATGAGGGTCATCCGATATTCGGAAATTTAAAGGTCCTAGGTGATTACTTTTACGACGAACTGTGGACGTACGATATTGAAAAATGGTTCGTTGGAACATTTTCGGCAAAAGCATCTATGGGTGATATCACGAATGAGACATTGTCCGAATGTCTTCAATTCCCTGCGCAACTATACAATCAACGTTACGGAATTCATTTCACCGTACCTTTTCTAACGGAGAAACTTGGTCATTTGAAGCGTCGCTACCTTTTATGGACAAAACTACGCGCCGAAATGGGAGATTGAGGAGAATATGACAGATGATGGATTCATGCAGATACCGAGCAATGGCTTAAGTGGTTTAAGGTGGTTATTTTACTCAACATTTTATTCGTAATAAAATTTTTTAATTATGCAATTTGTCATATTCTTGCAGGAGGATCATCTTTAAACAATTTATTTCTCTGAGTCCGAGCCACATGAATATTATCTGTATAAAATTTTCGGTAGCTATATCAACCCAGACATTGTTCCAGACATTGACGTGCTTGCAATTCCTAACAACGAATGTCCAATAATTCATACTCATGCGAAAGAATCATCCAAAAGACAGTCGGTAAAACATGTCAGCTCGAGTTCGAGAGTCAAAGACGATACGGGTGACGACGACTTCGTCGACATGCCACCGAAAGGAAACCGATACAATATGTCGAGTAAGATCGGCAACGCTGGCAAAAACCAAGGCGATGATGACTTCGTCAACCCACCTCCGAAAGGAAAGAAAAAAGGTATGAATAGAAAGACGCACAACAAAGGCAAACATCATGCAATGTCGAGTTCCAGAGTTGAAGAAGATAATAGTGACGATGACTTCGTTGACCCGCCCCCGAAGGGTTGGAGAAAAACTTTTCCAAAGTGATTGTTTGTAACTTCAGTAACCTTTGTCATGCGTGTTTGCAACTAATATGAGGTAAATTCGGACGTAACTGAAAAATTGTAATAATTTACTTAAAGATTTAGTACAACATATGAATACTAAAACTATTTAAAGATTACAATAAATCAACGTTGACCACTGCTTCCGCCTCTTTGACCTTGTCTCCGCCTTGAACCACCACGATCCATTTCGTTCTGTATACGAGTTGTACGGATTCTCCCCGGACCTCTTCGGGTACGCAGAGCTTAAAGCTAAAGTCCACTATTGCTTTCGGAGGCAAACACCTCGCCCCTTTGAAAACTCCGTTAAGGGCCTCAGAGATATTAGTGGTCATCACCCCGCATCGGAATCCACCATCGTAAGCAAACGTCCACTGCTCTTTGTCAATCTTATCTAACCACTTCCAGACCGGTTCATTGAGAACTTTAATGTGTTCCATAATGCGATTGAACTTCTCCAACGTGTGGGCCATTCCAGCTATATGGCATAACTGTTTTAGGTCATTGTTCTTGAATTCAGTGTTGAAGTTTGATACGACATGACGTAGACAAAACCGGTGTACACCATTCGACGGCCTAAACGCTGCTAATTCGCTTACCGCCGCCAATATTCCTATAACAAATTACGATCAATCGATTAAAAGAGTGTCAAATTAATACAAGAATGTATGTAGGAAAATAAAAGTACCTCGATGACGATCAGAAATGAGGCATACACCTTGTTCACCCAACACGTGAATGTTAAGTAAGTTCAGGAACCAACTCCAAGAGTGTCTGCTTTCCGTTGAAACAATGGCAAAAGCAAGGGGAAGAATATTTTGATTTGCATCGAGCTCAGATGCAATTAACATTTTATGCTCGTATTTGGAGTATAAGTGCGTACCGTCAACGCAAACAACTCTAAGACAATGCCTAAACCCATCAATACAAGGTTTGAAAGCCCAGAAAACATAACCCAATTTCTTCACACCGGGTGCTTCAGTTGGAAGATTCAACCACTTGACGACCGTGTCGGGGTTGTAACGTTTCAGAGCTTTCATGAAGATAAGAAGTTGTTGGACTGAAGTTTCCCAGGTACCGTAAACATTTTCTTTCGCCCTTTTGAGGCCATGCCATGCTTGAATGTATGAGATGTCGTACCCGGTATTGTCCTTCACCAGCTGCTTTACGTTCTTTGGTAGAAATTAAGGGTCTGTCTTCACTATTCCAATCAACATTCTCGCAATTGTGTTTCGCGAAATGTTGCGGTGTGTTCTCGCCAACTCGTTCATGTAGCATGTGTGTGGCCCCCCATATATCGTAATCTTCCAATAACATTTTTTCGATTTGAAGCATGCTCTTAACCCCAGTGACAGTCATGGCTATGGTTGCATTTCACGCCCCATACGGTTGTTACTTTCTGAGACGTGAAACTCACGTCTAGCCACCATGTAAGAATAATCGCCAACAGCATCTTGTAAGTGAGCTTTGGTACTAAATGTTATACCGACTCTGAACCTAGGATTGTCCCTACTGTAAAAATCACCGCCGCCCTCGTTGGCTTCTGGAGGCGCCATTTGATATGTTGAATAAAAAGGCACGGGTTGATAAGGCGCACGAGCATCATCCGCCGGCAATGGAATGTCATTCTCGGGACCATCATTGTTTCCATCATCGTCGCTATCGTCGTTATCATCTGCGGGATCCGGAAAATCGTCTAGTGCACCACCAACGTCATCAGCTTCAGAGTCGCTAGCGTCACTATTTTGCAATTTTTCGGACACAGGCTCAGGTTGTGACACATTCGACATATTAGGAACATCACGACTGCTCGAAGGAATGTCTGTATGAGGAGGGTGGAGTGAAAAGTCACTCATTCTTTGAGTAACTGCTGTGAGATCAGGGAACGAGTGGCTGGAGGTGATGTTGGTGAACACGTCGGGTGCCTCTTGAACGTTCTCGCTGGCCTCGACAAACACTTCAATTAAATTAAGTTCCGCATCAGCATCCAAGAAGTACGATAGTTCCGCGTCGTTTGAAATTTAAAAGAGCCGCTGATAGAGTCGAGAATGCTGATAGTATTCATTCTTAACATGAACGGTTAAGGAGGAAAAATTGTTGTCGATGCGAATAACCTCATATAGCATGCCCAGAAATTGAGCAAAGCTAGTGTCGCGACGAATTCGTCTAAGAGAAATGGGTGGGATGCTGTAACGGATGGAGTTTGATTCAGTAATGATTTCGCCACCGTAGTAGATAGAGACTTGAATTTTACGAGATGTCATAATTTGAGGAGAAATTTAAATACTTCACGTTGTTTTTTTATATATCAATGTATACGAAATTATAATACCTTATATAGGGAAAATCGTCGCATTTAATGGACGCGACGATTCTTCTGCAAAACTCGTGAACGTTACGTCCACATCAGTTCTGCAAAAAGAAAAAGAAAATTACAGAATACGCGTGATCGATTTGTCACATCATCGCGCCCAATGGACGCGTCGTCGCATCCATTAAACGCGACGACGGGCCCAGATACGTTATCGGCCCGTTTAAGGGCCCGTTTAAACGTTTAAACGGGCCATAACGATCGTCGCACCCATTACATGCGACGTCGTGCCTAATGGCCGCGACCTCGCGCCTAATACCCGCAAATGGCTCTATTTTGGTAATAGGTGCAAAAAACGCCCTATTTTGAAAATTAATAATTTTTTTCGAATTATTTTGTTAAAAAAGCCAAACATATTCCATCGTTCACCTTCCTTCATCCACAGCCATAGCTCACATCAGGAGGGGCAGCAACAACGGGCTCAAACGGAACTTCAACCCTCTCCTTCACAACACAACGGGTTTCACCATTCTCAATCACCGGTACCTTTCCCTGTGGACAACCGTTCCCGTTATTTTCTTGCAAAGTAAACAAATCCAAAATCCTAAACTGCTTTTCCCGCCTCTTCAGCCTCGGTTCGAAACCAGCCAAGCTCAGGACAGCAATCACCCCAACAACAGTAAAAGCTGCTTTAGCAGCTGTAATAATAAGCCCTTTGAATGGGGCCCTCCGGGAACTTCTGGGGCTGTTTTCCTTCCCGTGGATGTCTCTAAAGCCGCCTTTTGCAGCCCCGTTTTGTGGGAGTATGGGGAAAGTTGGGAGATAGTTTTTTTCTGAAGCTGCTGCTGAGTGATGAGAGGGCCTGCTTGGATAAGGTGGAAGGAGGAGGAGATCGTTGCTCTCGTCTGCTTCGCTGGCAAAGTCGATGGCTTCTCTTATGATTTGCAGGTGCTTGTGGCCTCTGTAGCCTTTCAGTTCTTTGAGGAGCTTCTTTTGGCAGGACTCGATCTCTGACAGAGCTGATTCTCTTTCGTACCACTGTTGCTGCTGAAGGTCCTATTTCAAAAAAAAAAAGAAGTGACACAAGGGCAAGCTTCATAAGAAGGCAAACAAATCAGTGTAATTTCAACCGAATACCATTGGATCGAAGAGTTAACTTTCTTCGTCCTGCTTAGAATCATCTATGGTACACGTGCATTAATGGGAAAATGTGACATTGCTCAGATATTTGATTACCAAACACTTCGGCTACCAAGAACGTATTGAACTACATAGAAATATCCCCGTGATATGATAAAATGGTATTTGCAACAATGTGAAGCATTTTATTAGTCTGAGAAAGCCTAAACCCAGCGATAAAAGGATGCCATTTTTATAAGTCTAAATGCTCAAGAACAACATTCCTATGTCATATGAATGAAGTCGTATACATACAAATACTTAGCGACTCCTGGTTCATTTAATGTTGTACGATGATGAATGAAATGCTTGCAACACACACTTATATATTTCGGCTACGAATCTACACAAGATTACACCTTTTGCGGAGAAATCCTGCTTAGTGTAATGAAGAACTAGAGAAAAGAAACCATCGAAGCATCGTAGCATTGTAAGATCTGCGTTCGATATAAAAATCTATCCCCTTACGAGACAGTTAAGCCCTTTCAATTAATAGAATAAACTTATGTTAGAAGCTACAGAAGATTCCAAACTTTGAAGATAACCATCAGACGAATCAAGAAAGTAGAGAAATCGCCAAACGAATAAACAACAGATTTCGAATTAAAAAAAAGAAAAAAACAAACAAAGGAATAATAAGGCAGGCATAAAAGACCTGTAAAGAAGCCAATTGCCCTTCAAGGGATTCGAGGGCATCTTTAACATTCAGAAGGCTCTCCTCTTCTTCATCATCAACGCCTCCTTCTTGATTCCTCGTCTCTCCTTCATTGTCTTTTGCATTATAGTTCCTCTGAATCGAGTTGACAATCTTGGACCTCAACTCAGCTGTTTTAGCTAAAACCAGCCCAATTCTGTGTTCATCCATTGCGAATATATCTCGTTATTTGTGGCTCAAAGCTCGTTCACCGTGTGCGCGCGCGTTTTGCTGCAGTCTGCAAGGGTTGTAACTATGGACGAAAACGAGCAGCAAAATCCAATGAGGTTTCCCGAATAGCTTTATTCAGTCTGAAAACGGCCAAGAGAAAGAAATAGGAAATGGGATAAAATTAAATAAAAAAAATTAATTGTGGCCCAAATTGAAGTTTTAGTCTGCCAAAAAAATCCAATGAGGTTTCCCGAATAGCTTTATTCGGTTTACAAAATTTTCTCGTGTCGTTTAGAAAAAATGAGGTGTAACATGATTGATTTAGGTTAGCGATACATGTGTGTACAATATAAGAAACCATCTTATGGTTCATCCAATGAATTTGTGATATGAATGCTAAAGAATCCGATGATGCCAGAAAAAATCCGTTTACTCTTCCGTCGCCTTTCTGCCGTGTCCCTCGTCGGTCTTCCACGAATGTCTGTGGTTCCCAGGGGTCGATGCCGACAACACCTGGATTTAGGTGGTTAGGGCGTTATCCCTCCTGCCTCAGTCAAGAGGATATTTCTCTCTCCGAGGTTTTAGGGAAATATAAGAGTAAAGGGACGCGGATAGAGGTTTGAGTGTAGATTGAGCGTTGTAGAGAACATACCTTAAATAGCAAATAAGCTAAGGTATTTATAGGAGGAACTGACCTACCTTGTTGAGCCACGAGAGCCCAAGTCCTCTGTTTGAATCGGTCTCCGGAAGTATCTCATTCGGTTGAGGTCCCTGAAATATCTCCTCTTTCGTTGGTTGAACACTTTCGAGAATATAGGACCTTGACTAAGTCGGGACTTCGAGTTTTAATACTCCTGAGACTGTCCGACGTTAATCAAGTCATGACTTCGAGTTTGAATATATTCCGATAATATTGGGCCTTGACCTCGGCCTTGAACACTTCGGCCTTAGTGCTTCGGGTGCCTCGACTTCGGACTCGGCCGATAAACAGTGCCGGCTTCGGCCTCGGTTGCTTCGATCTCTTCGGCCTCGACTTCTTTGATCCCTTCGGCCTCGGCTTCTCTAATCCCTTCGGCCTCGGCTTTAGCCGCTCGGCGTTTGCCTCGGCCTCGGCTGCGTCGGCCTCGACTGTTCGGCCGCATTGGTGTTGGCCTCGGCTTTAGCCGCTCGGCGTTTGCCTCGGCCTCGGCTGCGTCGGCCTCGACTGTTCGGCCGCATTGGTGTTGGCCTCGGCTTCGGCCGTTCGGCCGCGCCAGCATCGGCCTCGGTCGTTCGGCTGCGTTGGCGTCGGCGTCGGCTTCGGCCTCGGCTGCTCGGCCGCGTTGGCGTTTCAACGATATGGACAATCTCTATTGAGCTACCCGGCATGGTTTCGGTTTGCCGGCGCCGAGTCAAGCTATTTTTCTCCGTGCCTTGTCCTCTGTTCAACTCCGGCGTTGAAGTCCTCTGAGATTTGTTAATTGGTCTCTGAGTAGTTCTCATGGGTAGTTTTACCGTGGGAAAGTCCTGTAGCAGATAATCTTTAGTGTGTATATATAGAAAGTCTTAAACTCTTCTGAACCACTTGAATGGTCAAAAATGTATCGGTCAAGTTTGAAACATTGATTACGGGTGAAGGTAAGTCGAATTAACTCCCAAACTCAATGTGTTCCCTCTACTGAAGCACTGCAGCCCGTGATTGTCAAGATCGAGCATCATCTTAATAGTTTCAAAACTCACAAGGCCATTCATGAGTTTTCTATTTATTTTTTTAGTTCTTTTCTAAACATTGAGCTTGGCCTAACGAGGAAAATTTTAGTTTAATTATTTGTTATTCGAGCTCGAGAATACGTAGCTCGTCGAGCTTGGATTCGATCCTAGTAATTGAATTGAGTGTTCGTTTGCACTTCTGATATTGACAGTCATTAATTTAAGATAAAAATTATGTAACAAAAGATCCCCAAGTTTGATATTTGATGCAATGGGCTTTTATTTAAATTATCACAACAAAAGCTTAAGCTCAGGCGTATGCGTATGCATTTATATATTTTATTATATTTAGATTTATTATTTAAATAATTGTAAGTAACTTTCAATAAAAAAGAAATAAAAGGTAAGGAAATTGGTCAACATCACTTTTTGTTTTATTAGTTAGCAACATGGGTATTCATTTTTTATTAATTATTAGTTGTAGAAAAAAAATTGATTGGTTATTGGATACACCAAATTACCAATTTTTAACTTGCCTTGATCATTAATAAAAGAGTATAGTTATTTATGAACTGTTTAATTTAATTTATAAAATAAATAGAATGGTTTTGCCCTTAAGTTTATTGTAAAGTTGCATTACATAACCAAACCACTCGCGTCTTGGCCATTTTATTGAGAAGTCTACAAATGGTGACCTAGTGGATGAGCATGTAGATTTTCAAACCCATGTTCGAATTCTCCTAGTGACTTTGACTATCGTGTTGGTTGGAAAGTTGGACGTGTTCCTCCTTAGAGTACGTGTTCAACGAAGACTTATCAATGAAATCGATCGAAGAACGCAGAATTATCATCGAGATCATCCTAAGATCAGCCCGAAGGAAAGTATTATGAATTCTACGTCTTCGTTCGCTATTTATTTCGTTGTATTTTTCCCTATCATGAGTAGCTAAATCCCCCGTGTGTTTGAGATGGGATGAACGCTAGGTAGAGTTGTAGGTCGAATGTAAATTACTCGTGAACACGTATTCTGATTATTTATCGTTTATGAATATGATCTCCAATTCAATATGTTTATGTGTTGGGTTGATTATTGCTTCAATATGTCTATGTGTTGATGTGATTTCTTGGTAGATCGTTTAGGGCGACATCTAATTAACGATTGGGCCTTTTCATAAACGTTAGGTTCGCTTATTAGGGCAACAACAAATAATCGAACCTCATCATAGGTAATTATTGATTTATATCCTCACAACCGTATAGGGCGACAGCAAATTCGGGAGTGAGAAGGAAATTACTACGATTTAATCACTATACTCGTGTGAACGATAGTTTACGATCCAACCGATAACGTCTAGCGGGATTCGAATCCCGAGCACCCTTTTATTATCTGAAAGTTTCCCCATCCCCCCTCCAACACATTTCGGGAAATCATGTCCCGTCTCTGTTAAGCAAACGAGAAAATTATCCCCGTCCTCACAAGGATTTTGTCTGGATTTTTCCCGCGGATAATTCGTGTATCACGTCATTTTTAGATTATAATATTTTTAGTTTTATGCAATGATAGAACCGGCGGAAAACGGTGGGTAGATTTAGTCATGGCAGTCATGGTTTTAAAATCGTTTTTTTGAACCGGATCGGAAATTTTAGTGGTTTAAGGTTTGATGCTTTAACTGGTATAAAACCGAAATAAAATCGGCATATAACCGGTGCTATATATAAAATAAAATTATATTTTATGATTAAATTAATCATATAAAATGTGTTGGGGTTAAAAAGTAATTGTAAAATGGGTGTCAAAAATTAAATTTATAAATTGAGGGTTAAAAATTAATTAAAATAAAATGTATTGGGAGATAAAAAATTAATTCTAAAATGAGGTATGAAAAATTAATTTAAAATAAAATCTAAAAATATGCACAATAAGGATTTGAACCCACAACCTTGGGAATGTAACTCTAAAAAGCTAACCACCACAACATATTTAATCTTTTACTTACTTATTTTTGTATTCTTCTTTTTGTTTTTAAATTTTTTTCTTTTTTTTTTTTAATTAAAGATGAACCGGACTACACCGGAACCGAATTTCCGACCGGTTCACGGGTTTTCTGGTTGGACCGGATTCAAAATCATGATGGCAGTCTCGTGAGAACTGATATACAAAAAAGTTAAAGATAAATGATTGAAAAATAATAATAATTTAATTATTTCATGTAAGGGATCCCCACGACGAATATGACATGAATCCTACAGTGCGAGGAGTATGATGATCCTCTCCCAGCCCCTATTCCCGCCAACGGTAAAAAAAATTCCCACATTGAGAAGCTACTTAACTTCAACGGGTGAGCAAGCAAAGCCCATTGAATATCAGAGGCAGCTGATTTTATTGATGTAATGTAGTAAGATCAATTTCGTCGACCGCAAGAGAGAACTCAAAAGGTTTCCTGCGTCGCCTTTTTTCTTCCCTTAAATTAAATGGCAGTTTCAGCTTTATGCATATGTGTTAAAAATACAACACGAAGTCCAGAGTTCACGGTAATTTTGAGTCCGAACATAAATCGAAAATATAACGACCAAAAACACTCAAACGAGAGATATAAAGCACATAAACAACTTATCTCGTTCAAAAACTGATGAAGATGTTGCTGCGAGTTCTTTGGCCTTTAACCGGGGCTCTGAGCACTCAAAGACGATCGAAGATCGGTTTGAGCTTGAAAAGAGGGAGTAAGGTGAGGATCGAAGGCTAAGGAGGGAGTATTGTGGCGAAAATGCTCGGATTATTCACGCTCAGACGATGAACGGGACGAAAAAACTCAGAGGCGATTTAGGGTTACGAAGAGAGAGAAGGGGATCGTTTCTAGGGTTTTTTCAGAGAGCGAGTGAAAAGTTTCGAATGAGTTCGATCGATGAGGCGAAAAGGTTTTAAGTGTGAATATGGTATTTTGAAGAAATTAGAAAGTGGCCCCGGATAAATTACAACAGGCTTCCCTAGAACTCGCAGCGTTTTGATTTTGCCCACAACATTTACGAAACAAAACTATTTCGTCCCCGCCATTAATTAACGGTACGAAATGGTTTGTTGGGCTCGGAAAACAAATTCGGCCCACACTCGTGATAACCCAATGGGTTATTTTCAACATCCCCCCTCACGATGATGAGCCGAAGATGTTTTCCATATACAACTTACCTCGCAGCTTGACGTGGCTCTCCTTTCCGAGTGGTTTGGTCAGAATATCCGCCACCTGATCCTGAGATTTAACAAACATAGTTTGAATTATACGTTTAGATATGTACTCCCGAATAACATGACAGTCGATTTCTATATGTTTAGTTCTCTCATGAAATACGGGATTGTTAGCTATTTGAATAGATGCGCTATTATCGCAAAACATCTTTGCGGGATTATGAATTATGACTTTGACATCAGATAACAAGCTCCTTATCCAAATCAATTCACAAGTGGTTTGAGCCATTGCCCTATATTCAGCTTCAACTGAAGATCTAGCAATCGTTTTTTGTTTTTTGCTCTTCCATGACACCAAAGTATTTCCTAAAAACACACAGAAACCCGTGACTAATCTTCGCGTAACAGCACACGAAGCCCAGTCCGAATCACAAAAAGCAGACAGTTCTAAACTTTTATTTTCTGAGACTAACACCCCAAATCCCGGTGCAGCCTTCAGGTACCTTAGGATTCTAAAAGCAGCTTCTACATGTGACTTATTTGCACAATGCATGTATTGGCTAAGGTTTTGGACAACAAACGTTATATCGGGTCTAGTATTGCACAAGTAGATTAATCTACCCATCAATCGCTGGAAAAAATTAATATTAACAGTATTTGAATCATCAGCAGCTGAGAATTTTAAATTCTGCTGCATAGGAGTGTCTTTAGGTTTACTCCCTAACACTCCAAATTCATTCAACAAATCTAATGTATACTTTCTTTGGTTAAGTATCAAACCACTGTCACTTTTCATAACTTCTATCCCTAGAAAGTACCTTAATTCTCCTAAATCCTTTATACCAAACAGATCATTAAAAACATGCTTAACTATATCTATTTCAGCATGATTATTACCAGAAATTAAGATATCATCCACATATAGAAGCAAGAAAACGTGCATATTTGCTTCAGTTTTGAAAAATAATGAGTAGTCATTCAGACTTTGTTTGTACCCATTATCTTTCAAAACTTAAGTAAGCTTTTCATTCCACTTTCTAGGCGCTTGTTTCAGCCCATAAAGTGATTTTTTAAGCTTGCAAACCTTATATTCTTTATCATAAAATCCCTCGGGCAGACACATAAACACTTCTTCATCAAGTTCACCATATAAGAATGCATTATTAATGTCAAGTTGATATACAGTCCAATTGTTAGAAACAGAGATAGTCAGTAGAATTCGAACAGTTACCATCTTAACTACAGGAGCAAATATTTCATTGTAATCTATGCCTTCCTTTTGACTATAACCTTTAGCTACCAATCTAGCCTTATATCTATCTATTTCTCCACTAGAATTATACTTAATTTTATATATCCACTTACAACCTATAGCTTTTCTATTTCTAGGCAACTCAACTAAATCCCATGTGTCATTCTGTATCAGGGCATTCATTTCTAGATTCATTGCATCCCTCCACTAAGGTATTTTCATTGCCTCACTGACTGTACTAGGTACAAAAGTCTTATCAATGTTATTGCACTAACTTATATCATCCCTATTAAGTCTAGAAAAATTCATAACAGAAGATAAAGGATACAGAGCTTTCATTTTGTTAAGAGTGCAAACATAGTCATTCAAGTAGCCAGGTTTCTTATATGCACGTTTGGGTCTAGTTGAATTTTCATTACCGTCATTATCTAAGTCATTATAACTATTACTATTAGTTAAAGGATCATACAAATCAGTAAGCATAGGAGACTCATCTTGTGCTATGTAGGAATTATCAGGACTATCAGTATTAGATGTATCAATATGATCATTGACATTTGTCACAGTATCGTCATGCATATTCTCTGGTGAAGAATCAAAAAATTTAGGACATGAAACATCATTTCTCAAGAAATCATCAAATAGTGTATGCACATTTTCACTTTGACTTTCTGAATCTACAGTTTTAGTTCTAAAAGGAAACACAGTTTCATAAAATTTAACATCACTAGAAGCAAAAATATCATTGTTTTCAAGATCAAGTAGTTTGTATGCCTTTTTGTTTTCATAGTATCCTAACATAACGCATTGTCTAGCACGACAATCAAACTTAGAACAAGTATTCAGAACAGTTGCATAGCATAAGCATCCAAATACTTTCAAGTAATCATATTTCACCTTTTTTTCAAATAACACTTCATATGGTGATTTTCCTTTCAGAACAGAGGAAGAAGTTCTGTTAATTAGATAGACTGCACTAAGAATGCAGTCAGACCAATAGATCAGAGGTAATTTTGACTGAAATAATAGCGCCCGAGCTACATTCAGCAAGTGTCTATGTTTTCTCTCAACAATCCCATTTTGTTGAGGAGTATAGACTACACTGGTTTGATGTATTATTCCCTCTAATCTAGTGTATTCTAAGAATTGACTATTTATAAACTCTGTACCATTATCTGTCCTAAAAATTTTTAATTGTTTACCAAACTTATTTTTTATCAAATTAACAAAGTTTTTAAAACATTGAAACACTTCAGTCTTATGCTTAATCAGAAAAACCCAAGTTGTCCTAGAAAAATCATCAACTAAAGTTAAAAAATATCGGCAGTTATTATAACTGGCAGTTTTAAAAGGTCCCCATAAATCACCATGCACAAGTTCAAAAACAGACTGGGTTTTGTGATCACTTAGTGGGAAATGATCTCTAGTTTGCTTTGCCTTGTGACATACATCACAAGTTTGGGCAGTTTGAGGTCCTTTGAGGTTTAAGATCGGTTTTAAAACATCTAATACTATTGGAGATGGATGTCCTAATCTCTTATGCCAGATATCATATGAAGCTGCATGATTAATACAGGCAGTTTCGTTTGAATTACCAGTCATGTCAGAACTGAGGTAGTAAAGGCCTTTTTTCAGCTCACCAGTCCCCAGTATATCTAGGGAACGTGGGTCCTGAAAAATGCATGTATTGTTCTTAAAGGTCACAGCACACTTGTTGTTACTTACAAGCTTTGATACTGATAATAGATTGCACATAAAATCAGGTACTACTAGAACATTTCTAAGCATGATCCTTTCATTGAGTTGAAAGTCACCAGCTATTTCAACAGATACACAAGTGCCATTCGGCAACTTGATTAATATGTTTTCAGACTTAACATTTTTAATATTTATCAACCCTTCAGGAGAATTGACAACATGGTCAGTTGCTCCTGAGTCTATTATCCACCCCTTATTAAACACATATGACATTATATTAATAAAAGCACATGCCATAAGATCTTGATTGGTTTCTTGATTTTCCTTTTCAAGTAGTTTAAGCAATTGACTGTATTGAAGTGCTGAAAGATTAGGAGTTAAGGAATCAACACTCAAATTTGAAGCTTCTGTCACATTTGCTGTTTTATTTGTATTATAATAGCTACCTTTCTTATTATTACTATAGTTAGTACTTATACCCCTAGATGGTTTCCCAACCAACTTATAACATCTCTCTATTGAGTGTCCCTTAATACCACAGTGTTTATAAATTATTATACTATTACTAGTGTTACTATTATTGTTGTTATTATTTGGATATCCTATGATTTTGAAACATCTGTCAATTGTATGACCTTTGTTTCCACAGAATTTACAAATTACAGTAGGACCGTGCTTGTTAAAACTTTTATTAAGGAATATTGAGGTATTGTTTTCAGTTGACTGAATTATACCTCTATGTGATTCTTCCCTACTTATCAAGTTGTAGGCATGAAGCAAATTTGGTAAAGGATGATGAAGCAGAATGTTACTTCTAATGAAGTTAAAACTTTCATTTAGTCCCATAAGAAATTGCATTAACTTCAGCTCTTCATTTGAATTCAGCTGATGTTCATATGCATCACAGGTACAGATAGGTCCAATGGTTAGAGCTTCAAGCTCATCCCACAGGTATTGAAGTTTTGAAAAATACACTGTAACACTGTCAGTGTCTTGTCTTAGGTTATGCAAAGATTGTTGTAGGCTAAATTTCTTTGAGCCATCAACATTCTTGAAGGTTTTTTCTAACGACTCCCAAACTTTAGATGCAAACTTAGCATGAGTATATCTAATTCTTAACTCATTGCTTAAAGAATTTAGTAACCACGACAAAACAATAGCATTGCATCTATTCCAGTCACTAGCAAGTTCTGGTTGTTCAGGTACTATTACAGTTCCATGAACAAATCCAGTTTTGTTTTTTGCTGTAAGAGCTAGCATAATTGAATTACTCCAGTATGAGTAATTCTCAGATCCAGTCAGTATAACATTTGTAATGTTAGTCACTGACAGATCTGATTGAGATATGTAAAGAGGATCTCTATGATTCAGAACTAGCTGAAGGTTATTGTAATTATTATTATTATTATTTTGATTATTATGTTCCTCATTATCCATAGCTAGAATACAAAGACAGATTTAAGCACCACGTAGAATTTAACAAGTAGTCACGTATAATACGAAGAAGCAAGAAAATAAAAAAGAAAGTAGAGGAACGAAGTCACCGGTGCAGCGGAGTTTTGTTTTGATTTTTACAGAACAGAGTGCGAATCTTCGCAGGACTAATGAGCAACTTCAGTATATGCAACTGCAAAGCACAACAAATACGAGATGTAATGAGAACTAGACCAATATTCACAGTCGGTCAAGAATTTACAGATCTATTACAGATAATATCACGAGATTCAAGATCTAGACTCTGATACCATGTTAAAAATACAACACGAAGTCCAGAGTTCACAGTAATTTTGAGTCCGAACATAAATCGAAAATATAACGACCAAAAACACTCGAACGAGAGATATAAACCACAGAAACAACTTATCTCGTTCAAAAACTGATGAAGATGTTGCTGCGAGTTCTTTGGCCTTTAACCGGGGCTCTGAGCACTCAAAGACGATCGAAGATCGGCTTTGAGCTTGAAAAGAGGGAGTAAGGTGAGGATCGAAGGCTAAGGAGGGAGTATTGTGGCGAAAATGCTCGGATTATTCACGCTCAGACGATGAACGGGACGAAAAAACTCAGAGGCGATTTAGGGTTACGAAGAGAGAGAAGGGGATCGTTTCTAGGGTTTTTTCAGAGAGCGAGTGAAAAGTTTCGAATGAGTTCGATCGATGAGGCGAAAAGGTTTTAAGTGTGAATATGGTATTTTGAAGAAATTAGAAAGTGGCCCCGGATAAATTACAACAGGCTTCCCTAGAACTCACAGCGTTTTGATTTTGCCCACAACATTTACGAAACAAAACTATTTCGTCCCCGCCATTAATTAACGGTACGAAATGGTTTGTTGGGCTCGGAAAACAAATTCGGCCCACACTCATGATAACCCAATGGGTTATTTTCAACAATATGTCTTGCTTGTCTCCTCCCATCTGCAGCTTCACCCATCTCCTTCTCGTCTTCTACTACCCAACTAAGCTCATCAGCTCAAATTCCTGCAGCTTGAACTCAGCTTCGCCAATGGAATAATTTAACAAAAGGGATTAATTCTCTAGAGAATTACAAAAAAGGGAGCGACTTTTTTTAGATAAAAGGGAGTAACTTAATTAACAACTCATTAACTTTATAGCTTATTAATTTGATTTTATTAATTCGTTTTTTTATTTTTTTTATTATATTAGCTCTACAACTAACCTTTTGAACAGATTCCACGGGCAAAAACTCAGATCGAAACTCTCACACGCATACTCTGCTATGTATTTGATCGCCCAACAAAGATCGAAGCTCTCACACGCATACTCTCACACCCATACTCAACTAACCTTTTCAACAGATTCCCTCTTATTATTCTTGAGAGTGGATTTCTTTTTCTTATCTAACTAATAATTGAGTTATTAACATGCATTTCATGTATATTATGTAGTTTCTATCATGAGTAGATCTTAGTTATACTTGCATTGGCATGAGATTCGCGAGATTTTTGGAATTTGATGTTGAAATTCATCTAGGATCATCATTTGTTCGTGATATTCGAGTTCAAATATTGTTATTCAAACTCGAATAATCTGTTATACGGGTTCGAAAAAAGTTATTCGAACTCGAATAAACCTATATTGGGGTTCGAATACAGTTATTCGAACTCGAATAAGCTTCTATTGGGGTCCGAATACAGTTATTTGAAATCGAATAAGCTGCTATTTGGTTCGAATACCTACCTTAGTCGAACTCGAATAAGCGGTTATTCGAACTTGAATAACAATTCGAATAAGCGGTAAAATATAATTATCTCGAACTTATTTACAATTATACATCATATTGTTAACGATTTTCGTATCAACGCAGGTCATGCCGACAAGCATCATTATTAAGTACGACGGATAATGGGAAGTCGGATGTGGTAACAAATATAGATGGCGTCCAAGGTCGCCTTCGAGTAAGAACATGCGGCCTATAGGCTTCAAAGAAGATAGTTGTTCATTGGATGATCTCCTAAACGAAATATATGCATGTATTGATGTGAGCGGGAAACTGGAGTTGAAATTGAGTTATCAACCATGCCTAATTCGTTGATGAGGGAACTTTATTCGCAGCATATAAAAATTAAGACGTGACTTATTACCTGATAATCTGTTGAGGGAACTTTAGTCGCCTAACTGTAAATTCGAGCGACCCTTCCGTCAATCCTAAACACTGCAACATGAGTAGTATCACCTCTTTAAGGGCATCGAGGTATGGCTTTATCGCTAACATGTTCGAATCACACGATCATGAGGAGTCGAGTATGTGAATTTCTCTCTCCTTGAACCGAGCGACTAGAAGCACCCAATGATTACTAAATGCTAGAGGTACGAATCGGCTCAGCTCCAAAGGAGTGACGGCCTGTTAGACAGGTTGACCTAGTGGCGCATCCAGGGGATCGAAAGCCCATCCCTCTAACTTTTTTTTTGTAAATTGTTCACCAACACTCGGCCAACACTCATAGGCAATAATCTAATAAAATAAGTTATAAAATGTGAATATCAAATTAGAATAAGTTAAGATATTGAGAAATGACTTACTATAAGTGGATAGACAAAGCCACTGATATCCAATGTCCCATGGTCCTTCTTCGTTGTACTCACGTCCTCATACTTGTCGTTGAGGTCTTTATTAAGACCTAGGACCGCTTCTTGGAATGTGATTCTCCCCCATGGATACTTTTCGAAAGCATCCCAATCATCAACCAACCTCACCCATTCCTTGGGAACTTTAGCAAGCTTTCTTACTTTCCTCGGACCCAATACAACGGCGACAAAATAAAGCGCCGCTATCTTCAATTTATCTTCACTCACCCGCGTACCGGTCCCCGAACCCTCCTCGATCATCCTATCCATCTTCTTCTCCAAATCTTCTATGTAAATGATTTTCTGATCTATAAACAATAAATTAACATTAAATTAATGGAAATTAAATAAGGCACAAATGATTAACAATGTAAAAGTGAAGGAAGCATACCATCAAAGTTTCTCGCCCGAAAACTCATTTGACGACAGAATCTTTAGTGAACTATCAATGGATGAGCATCATTGAGAAACGCAATTGCCGTCCACATATAACGAACCGTAACTCGTCCGAGCCAGGCCAATACTCGACTTGCTTGCTCATCATATACCATAGCAATGTATTAGAGTTGAAATGGTCTTCACGGGCCTTGATTAGATTTCCAAACTGCGTTCTTCTTACTATGGATAGTTCGTTCGGATTTAGAAAATGTTGAATGCGCTCCGAAACCTCTGTATAATGGGATAAAATACTAAGAACGCAATCGAAGTGATTTTCTGGAAGGAGCTTGGTTGGAAAGTAAATCTGAAATGCATAAAGGTAAATAATAAAATTCAATCGAAAATTCTCCGGGTACATTCATTCGAAGACTCTTCGGTCGAAGCTTTTAAATTCGAGTTCGAGTTATTCGAATATTATTGAATATTATTCGTGTTCGAAGAAGCTTTTGAATAGTATTTGACTACTATTCAAATATTATTCGGGGTCGAATAACGTTGAAGCTTTTAAATTCGGCTTTGCATAACTTCAAATCTTCTAAATTCAAATACTATATTCGAATTCGAAAAGTGCCCGAATAACCTTCGAATAATTTGATACAAACGCAATACTTCAAAATCGCGATTCATTAAGCCAAATCGGAATCGATTAATGCATAAATCATCGACACATAACCTAATGTGACTTTATCCCCTTCAACGACCTCTTCAATTGGCCCACGACTTCGTCTCGGCTTCTCGAAGGTTCTTCTCGGCTCCTCGAATGTCTTCCTCTTTTTCGTCATTTGTGATGTTGTCTCGAGTTCGAATGAGGTTTTCGAGTTCGAATGGGTTTATCTTCTATGCTCAGCGGTTTTCGAGCTCGGAGATCCATGAATGAGGTTTTATGATTCGGGGGTCCTGTTTCTGGTTTTATTCGATTTGGGGATTAATTAAGAAAAAACGGTTATTAAATTTATTAGTGGAGTTAAATAAGAGGCTTTTTAGTCATTTCAACGCCATCGTTTAATAAAATTATATCTCAACCTCTTTTTTCAAAATTTATCTGGATTCCCTCGAATATGAGCAACGAAATCGAGGGATTGGTTGGGAAAATCCACAAAATAATCAACGAGGCAGATGGCATTCGCGATAACTACGTGGTGGACAGGATTCATGAAGTTTTTTTTTCATCGTTCTGCTGATTACTATTAATCGAATCCACGAAGCTGAAGTTGTTGGCGTTAAAATGGGGATATCAGATCGGAACCCTAAAGCTCGTGATCGTGAACGTTCTGCTTTCATCGAGGACAAGCACACCGTGGTTGGATTGAGAGAAGCCCTAGCTTGAAATAATGGATGGATAGGCTCACTAGGCCTAAGCTAAAGAACATCCCCATCACAGGCATGGCTCTGATTATATCATATAGAGTAACATGTAATATCTTCTCTCTTACCTGTCTTTCTTTTGTAATTCGTGAACTCTCGTGTAGAGCTTACTCCACTCTTCATGGTAAGAATTACTTTGTGATTGCCTTTGTTTCTCAACTGTTTTTGTTGTCAGTAGTTATAGGCACCACGTGCTTCGCTGATGTTCATATTCCCATCAAATGATCTTTCATGCCATTGTGTTTTACATAATTTTCAACCCAAGAATTTTCACAGCCTAACTAATTCGTTCGAGAGATAGAATCCAAAACTGAAATTATGAGGCATCCAATCGATCCTTTTCATTAGCTTCCCTTGCTTCTGAAAATTCTTCCTCAGCTCCTCCGGAATCGATTGCTCGAGAAGCTCGATAAATCCCGATGCAGCTAAGCCTGTTTCCTTGATGAAGCACTCCACGTTCTTGGGAATGAGCAACCTCTGCTCTTTATGTGGCTTCACGTTCATCTGTAAGTACTCTTCTTTCGCCATTTCCAGCTCTTGAAACACCGTCTTTGACGTGTACAAGCGAACCTGTATGAGATCCACAAGTGGATTCTTGTTAGCTTTCTCCTGTATAATCTTGAAAGAGAAAAAAAAAACTCATATTTTTGTTGGTATCTGAAACTTACTGCAGGATCAGATTGACACCCACAACATAGCGCGAAACGCAACCGAGTCTCGGGGTGTTTTAATGCAAAGGATCTTCTTACATCACCGGCTTTAAACTTTATCTTCGGGAAGAACAAAGAGTGCAGCCACTATAAAGCAGAAGCAAGTAGCTTCATTATTAGACCATGACTATGAATGAATATCAATTTCTTAGTTAGAACTTAATATTGAAATATGATTTAATCTTTGTTTATAGGTACCTGCGTTGGACGAGGTAAATGACATCCCAATATAGAATTTTGTATCGTGTCGATGCTTACTGTTTGCCCACCGATGTTATATGCAGCCTTAACCAAGCAAGAAAACTATACGTTATTGCATAATTCTATTTATATATATATATATCGTATTATATAGATAAACCTATTCTGTAGAGTAGCTCACCTTCAGCACTAAAGATGCTCTCTTCAGGTTTCCTCTAGGAATCCCATGAACTAAAAATGCCTGCGTTATTGCAGGTATTTGGATTGCAGTTACTTTATGTTCTTGTGGGACTATTAAAGATATACATACATCTAAGATTGTGTTAAAATCTTACATGCATTACTAGTGAGTTGTGAATGTTGATCCAAAACGCTAGCTTCTCTTCGTGCTTTAGCTTCCCGGGATCAACGTGGGCCAAGCTAGATATCAAGGATCTGAGAAACTAACAATCCGTGTAAGATTAATGAATCCCAATTGTATTTTATATAACATGAATGTTGGTGCAAGGTCGATAATAAGCTTCTCTTACTCACCTATGCTTCTGCAGCAGGTCTCTTACAGCATCAAGCTTCTCAGGGCTCTTACATATGCCTCTTACCTCGACCATCGCGAACAGAGACTCGTTGAACACTTCAGACGATTCCACGCGGTGTGTATGAGTCTTACTTGCCCATGAACTAAAAGGCGGGTTTTCTTTATTTAAGTCTCGATTTTCTTGTGGAGAGAACGTGAAACTCGGAGGAGAAGACGAGTTTGAGAAGCAAGGAAGGCTCCGATCGATCAGTGGGGGATCTGATAAATGGCAGTAAATCGTCGATATGCACTTGATCATCTCCTCGGAGAGGTAATTAAGAGTCTCGCGAACGCGTAGGCTCGATCCCGCGCGTTTGGCGGGATTCGCGTTGGAATGGTTTCTCTGGTAATAAAATCATGAAAACCTATAATCAAACTTAAATGTTCTTGTAGTGATATTCACGTAATTGGAAATAGATATGTTAAACAGAGCAGTTAAGGGTGGGCAGATGAATTGTAGTCCGGTGGTTGAGTAGTCCACTGATTCAGGGGACCCTCTTATATAGCAGGAGACACGTGCTATACCAGGAGTTTCCTTAACTTGTGCTATATAAGGATTCCCCTTAACATCTGCTATATAATAAGGGGCCTCATTAACCCGTGCTATATAAGTGGTTCCCTGATTCAGGGGTCCCCTTATATTGACGAGGCTATCATAAAAAATGACGAAAATACTCTTAAAATTGTAGGTCATTGACTTAAAAAATACCAACATGGCTACTTTTAAAAGTTGACAGGGTGAAAAGCCATTTTTTAAAACTAACCCTTGTAAAAAGTACATAAAAAATTTGCAACTTACAGTTCGAAAAATAACTAATTAAGATACCTCAAGCATTGCGAGCGGTAGAGAATGGTACAAGTCTAGAGATTCGTTGAAGGCCTCGGAAGGAGAAGAAGGAGCCCGGAAAGAGCAAGCGGAGTAGTGAGACAGCGACGATTGGGACCGATCTATCCCAGTATTATCGATCAGTGCCTCGGCTCCTAAGACCTCCTTGCGCTTTGCGATCAACGTGTCTGAATCGTTTCCTCTAGAAACTTCCGGAAGGTTCTGCCTCTGGTTTTGGTTCGGTCTCGGTTTCTCATCGACGGGCTGCGAGGGAGGAGAAGATGGCTTTTTCCCGAAGCTTTTGCGGTACAAACAGAGGAGGTACTTCTCCAAGTATGCTACTTCTAACTCCAAGAGGGTGATTTCTTTTATCAGATCTTCAGCAGGCTGATAAGAAGACAATTTCTAACAAGATTTAATGATCATCTTAGCATCATCATTACATGATTTAATAAGCTGATGATTTTCTGGGGAAAAAAAAACCTGGGAAACAGATATGTGAGATGGATCATCCAAGAAAGGTTTGCAATTCATAGCTTTCTCTAGTGCAGACCTTAATGTGGTTTCACATTCAAGCTCTCTCTGCAGCTGCATAATCTGACAAGATTCGAAGCCGTAAATCGGGTATTTTTTGCGATGTTTTAACCTTCAAGGCACTGTAAGAAAACAACACACGCCCACAACCAGGTTTACGAAGAAAGAGAATTATTACCTCCTCTTTCAGCAGACTTTGAGCCTTGCTTGGAGATAGTTGTCTCTTCTTGACGGTTGATTTCTTGAACTGATCCATGTATTCAGCTAGCTTAGATTGAAATAAGAATCTGAGACGGGTTACTCTTCAAGCTCTTTCTTCCTCATACACAACATCCCAGCAATATATATTTCTTTTCAAAACAGAAGCAGCCCTTTTGAGCTATATGCATGGAATTTGAAAATCGAATGGATCCAATAATTAATAAATGCAGATTCCTGAAAAGCATGAGATCACAGAAGGAATTATGTCTGTATATCCATAGCCCTGTTGTGAGAAAATCTCAGAAATAACATTGAATGCTAGCAAGAATAGGTTTTTTCAAGAGAAAGTGACGAGTGAATACACAAAAAACAAAACATTGTAACTAAATTCCAAGTTACATTTAATTTGGTGACTACAAAATGTGTGTTTTCTGCAGTTTTCAGATAGACAACACACACACACACATCCCTACAGGCACAAAGATGTAGATTTGAAAAGCCGAGCCAAAGAATCTGACTGCTGTAATATGACCCAATGAGTCAACACTGATTGATTAAATTATATTTAAATCCAACCCCCCAACTTGGGTTAAACTATATTTATAGGGTAACTTGACATGTTGAAGAAGATGGCACGTATGAAAAATGGGATTAAAATATAAAACAATACGATTTCTTGATATTGCATCATGATGATTCTTGCACACATGCGGGTATGAGAAATGGGACTGAAAGAAAATCATAACGCGCGACCATTACTTGTGTTTTTTTTCCCTTTTTCAATTGAAAACTTTATACCAATAAAATGACTTTTTTGCCACCTTTATTTTAGCTTTTATTCAATATGGTGAGGTGAGGGCCTTTTATTTGCATCAAAAGAAGTAAATCAGTTGAAGTCCTTTTCAATGTAACCGGACAAGAGGGAAAAAGATAATTCTAGCATTTAATGCTCGAGGGCAACCATACATTTTAATTTGATTGTTCTATTTAAATATCAACAGCTATTATATGTTCCAACGTCGTCCCATGACAAGAATTCAGTGGTCAAACACGTGACTCTTCACACAAGATTATGGATTAGATTCAGTTTGGTTCTTTGAGATTGTTGTTTGTGTGGATTGGAGACGGTACATATGGGCCTGGAGGTTAGTACCTTTAGAAGCCGGGAATTCCTCATAATTGACAATGATATTTAGATTCGATTCAAATTGTTTTTAATCGGAATGCGGGATTACGACGACGTTGTGTACGGACATCTTCTATAAAAAAGTAGTATTTGTCGTTCCATCCATCAATTAATCAAGACTCTTTGAGTCGAGGATATAACATAAAATCCATATAGTTTATAAGTTGGGACTCATTATCACTTTTTACTTACTCGCACTTCTTCGTAAAGAGAATGTAATAATAAGGTAATTCTTTTAACAAGAAACATTAATTTGCTAGAAAGAAAACATTAAAGAAAACCCAATCATGCAATGCAATGCATGGTACGTATTTTTAGTAGCCAACACATGAGGAAAAGCCTTTTATCTAATGGGATGGGATTGGCTTTACTATCTCCTAAAAAGGGCTGAAAGTTAGAAGGTCAAAACAAAAGGCAAAGAATGTTGATATAAAGTGAAGAGACTGATTTTGGCTGCACTTTGCATCGTGGCGACGGATGTGATTTTTCTTTCTTTTGTTTTGATATATATTTTTTATAATGCTGTTAAATTAAATTAATATCTAGTTATTAAGTTCTTGACCAGATTTAATTTGTTTGGAAGAGATGAATAATTAATTTACATAAATAAGAGCTATGTTATTAAATCCGGATGATGAATGTTTCTATCGATTTAACTGAATATTAAGACACGTCTGTCTCTCTCATGTATCCATGTAGCACTCAAGAAACATTTAAAGCAACATTTGTGAGTCACAGCTCACCTAAAGTTCGATTTTTTTAAGCAAACTATTATATGCTACCTTTTTATGGGATTTGGTGACATCTTTCACCTATATGATCTTTGATTTCGTCAAAGGCTTGCAAATCTGTGTTCCAGGTACTGCATGTACTGCCTACATAGTCTTGACTCACGCATGATTTTAGTTCTTAGGAATACCGAATGTGAATTAGTTCCGATAACGAGCAATGAACAACAATTAAATAGTAATAGATTGTTGAAGGAAATTACAATGTTCAATTCATGATAATTATTTTATTTAAGGTCAAATTATTAAATTAGCTCACTAACTATACCTCTCGTTGTGGGTCACTAAGTTTCATAATTGCAAACTTAGGCCACTAAGTAACGTATCTGATTTCTTTTCGGTCACTGGTGAATTTGCCGGCGAACATCGCCGGAAATCTGACGTGGCCGATGACTTGGATACTGATATGTCATCAGCCACGTCGGATTTCCGGCGATTTTCGCTGGAAAAATTCACCGATGACCCAAAAAAAATCAGATATGTTACCAAGTGACCTAAGTTTGCATTTATCAAACATAGTGACCCAAAAACGAAAACTGGTAAAGTTAGTGACCTAATTTAGTAATTTGACCTTTATTTAAATTACTACGTCAAAACTATACAAAATTTGGTTCACCAAGAGATGTTTATTCAACCGTAACGTGTCGTGGGACCAGGTAAACCTCGGGAGCTAGCGGAATATCCTGCAAATTATGTTTTAGGATAAACACAAGTGAAGAAAACAAATAACCTTGAGAACACAAATAATCTAGACGCATACAAGAAGCCTTGCCCTAAAAAGCTATTTAAATAGATTAATCAAGTAGTTTGTCAGGGTACAACTAGAACTTCAATTCGATAGTTTATCACATATATTCCCATTGAGCAGGAGAGGAGTATTAATAGAATGTAAACCTCAATTGGGCATGCAACTCAAAAGACATCTCGAATATTAATTATTCTTCTATGATTCTTGACCTTTCCGTTCTTCGTTGCCTTTTGGCCTTTGGGACTCAACAATAATAGCCTTTGACACCTAGGTAAACTTCTGACTAGCGTTTCCTCGTACGATTGTCTACTTTATCAAGGAATAATATATTCCATCCTTCAATTATTCTTACGCAAGCACGGACCATAGAAATGAGAAAGATTAGGGAAATTGCTTCAGATCTTAGTTCTTGTTTTGTTGTTATTCTTATGTACCAAATTGCTCACGTCTTTTTAAGCAAATGGTAGGGTTTCCACAAAGTCCTAGACGTCAAGCGGGATCATTCCCATTTCTCTCGTGGTTTTCTCAACTATGTGGTGTACTAACGAGTTTGATGTCAAAGTAACCAAATGTTTTGAGGACCTTCTCTATGTAGTGGTCTTGTAGCAACATCTTGCCATCATTCGTCCTCAATATTTGAACTCCAAGCATCACTTTTGCTTCTCCTAAAAATTCATATCGAAGGTGCTGGAAAGCATAGCTTTTATCTTCTCAACAGTATCAATATTTGTTCCAATTATTAATAAGTCATCGACGCGTAGAGTAATTATAAAAACTTGCTCTAATTCTTTCTTGATGTAAACACTTCGATTAACTGAAGAGTGTATAAAATCATGTTTTTCTAAAGCGTTGTCGATTTTTTCATGTCATTGCTTTGGGAATTGTTTTAATCCATTCAAGGATTTTTAAATTTACATGCATTCTTTTCTTAACCTTGCTTTATAGCCCTTTGACTGCAACATGTAAATTTTCTCTTCTACATCTCCATTCAAGAATGTGTTTTAAAATCCAATTTGGTGTATAACCAAACTGTGAATAGTTGTCAAACTTATTAGCATCGAATAGAAGAGATCCGTGTCACTGGTGGGAAAGTGTCGAAATAATCTAGATTTTCTTGTTGAGTGAAGCCTCTTGCAACCAATCTAGATTCACATTTTTCCACAGTCCCACCAGGTAGTAGTTTTTTCATTAAAAACCTACTTAATTGTAATTGGCCTAGATCCAGGAGGTTGATTAACCAATTCCCAAGTATTATTTTCTAAGATGAAAGATAACTCGGATTTTATGATTTCTTCCATTTCCCAACTTCTTTACAAGAGATTGCCTCGTGATAGGTTTTAGGACCTTGTTCTAGTAAATAAAAATTGTATTCTCCTCCCATAATATTTTGAGTTCTTTTTCCTATTACTTGATTCTTGATGAGGTCATGGGATTCAAGCTCTTGCATCGACTTCGTTTAGCCTTAGCTAATTGTTTTAATGGAAAAGTTGACTTAAAAAATTCAGCATTTTTAGATTCAATAGCTGAACCTTCTTCAATTTCGTATGATTTTAGCACATAAAATCTATATGCTGCTGATTTTTCAGCATATCCCCCAAACAAGCAATTACATGTCCATGAACTAATTTTTTTTTCTTTGGTTCAGTAACACTTTTGCAAGACAACCTGATACTCTAATATATTTTACATTTGGAGCATAACATCGTTTCCATATCTCATACGGATTTTTTCATGTTCTTTTGTGGGGTACTCACCTCGTCTAAATTCATTTTCTTATTATTGTGTTTAAGTTGTTGCTTATAATCACTCCAAGATGGAGGTAGTTTTCAATAGGAGTCTTTGCAACCAAACTTCTGTTTTACAAAATCATCGGATGTGTACTTCTTACTCATGGAGTCCAAAACCTCCTTAGCATTTGTGTACCCCGCATAGACGTCAAATAGGGTATTCGACAAAGTCAAAAGGATAGTCTCTCTACTTACTTTGTTTGATTGTTCCCACCCAATAATATTCATTCCTTCGTAAAGGGGATTATCGAGAACCCATGGCATCCCATGCATGTCAAGTAGAGTATAACTCTCACCTTCCATGAAATTAGTTCTCGAAAATTCCTCAACTCAAGAGGTGTCGGGATACTTCATCATGGTGGGATTTAATGGTTGAAAGGGATTATTATTGAATGGATTTCCCTGATCCGTCCATCTCCAGCTTGACTCATTGTTTCGTCGATAGGTGTATCACTTGGAACTTCGTTTTCCCCTTCGATGTTGTCCCTGTCAAGGTTGTTCATAATCTTCGAAGTAGGATAAACACAAGTGAAGTAAACAAATAACCTTGAGAACACAAAATAATCTAGAGGTATGCATGAAGCATTTCCTAAAAAGCTATTTCAGGAGATTAATCAAGTAGCTTCACAGGGTACAACTAGGTCTTCAATTCGAGAGTATATCCCTTATTCCCATTAGAACAAGAGGGCAGGAATATTTATAGAATGTAAACCTCAATTGTGCATGCAACTCAAAAGACGTCTCGAATATTAATTATTTTTCTATGACTCTTAACCTTTCGCTTCTTTTATGTCTTTTGGCCTTTCAGTTCTTATGTTTGACCTTTGAATTTCTCAACAATTGTAGCATTTGAACTTTCTCTTTGACCTCATTAAGTCAAGAAGAAAGATCTAAAGTAAATTATTTTAATAAGTAATTTTCTTACATATGCCAACCACGTAATTCGCAGTAGGGAGGACATGTCCATACATATAGCGCTAACGTATTTAATAGTTGGTGAGATTCGTTCCATAAATCTTGACAGACTTGATATTTTAGTGAAGACTTCATTGTTTTCACTTATGTCTTAGTATCTTAATTTTTTTTAATCATATTTCATACCATATGTTTAACGAAAATTTTGACTATCCAAAGAGATTTTATTTACTAATATCTCAATGTCACGCCACTTGTGTTTCTAAAATTGTAGTTATTGAGGACCAATTATGTTATTGACTCCAACTTATTTTATGCATAGTTTAGGAAATCCATGCAACGTTTGTCGTATGTATGAAAGGTGTCGAAGCTGACACAATTAATGGTCATAATTAGAAACATTCTTGTAAGCAACAAAACAATAATAATAATCACTTACAGACATGCTAATATAAAATAATTGCATCGATTACTCACAATTAACTTAGATTATATGCGATGAGCATTCCAAGGCCTTTGATGAAGTCGTTGGGCTACTAAATTATATTTTATTCTCCACAAATTTTCATATCTTTTCTCAGTACTTCGCCATGCAAATTATATGAATTAAATAATTTTATGCTTTGTTATATATATATATTATATAAGAAAAATACAATAATATTTCATTTGATTATTTGCTATTCAATCCCAAACGTTCTCAAACGAAAAAACACGATTGTTATTCTCTTTATAATTAACACAAAAAAAAAAAAAAACAACCCGTTTCCTCTTCCTCCGTGGGGCTGATTTCTTTTTGTTTCTTGCATAGGATTTTTTTTTTGTTGGAGGAGCTGGTTTATTTTTTGTTTTCTTGCTTATTGGGATTGTTTTTTTTCTTCTTTTAATTGCTTTCAAATCTCACGATTTGAGAGTTTTTATTTCATCATGTAAGAGTTGAGGCCCTTTATGAAAATGCTCTTCCTAAGTCTGACAAAAATTGAACACAAATATAAATCTAGACTTAATAGTCATTTTATTGAGTATTAGTCTAATTTGTAATAGGTATTTTTTGTTCAAACATTGAATCTTGCTCTTGTTTTCGAGCCTACAGAGTACATCTGAGCTTCCCGTTAATTTCATTTGCATTTGAAAAGAAAAAAAAAATCCCACATGGCAGGGTCCAAAATATGTATATACACATTTAGAGAGAACGTTCGACCAAGAACGTACATAGTTGCAATTCTCTCATAAACTGCATTACGTAGCAAGAAACCAATACATGAAGCAAGGGTTACAGAGTACATAGTACGAAATCTCCCCTTGAAATGAAACCAAAATATTCTATTAAAAGTTATATCTATATTTATCATTTGACGAGCTTGCTTATTGGAATGAATAGATGGGATTTTCATTTACGATATCGGTGCCTCGCAGGAGGCATGTTGAGATCGAACACATCGCCCTGAACATTCGATTTTCTAGTGCGCTTCCTTGACAACTGTTCATTGTCGTCTGAAGCTCCGGAGGCCAATGCTCGGTCTCCCGTGATTTCTCCTGCAAGAGTGTTACAAGATGGCTCAAAAACGTTTCTCAGAAACCAAACAATGGTATACACTCTATGATGCAAAGTCTACAAGAATCAAGATGGGGTCGATCAATTCATGGCCAAGTGGTCAAGGATGAGACCTCAAGGATTAAAGGAAAAAGGTCCCATTATCGATTCTCTACGCCAACATTTCCTTTTGTGAGCGAGTCAGTCACATATGGACCCTAGACTAGTGCAGTTGAACCGGTTGGCCTGGTTTGCAGGCCATTGCGCTGACCCTCGTGGTTTACCTGATCTCTCGTTCAGGGTTTTCCTCATTCACCCAAAAGAGAATAAACGACAAATTTGGTGTTTATACTATACCGTAACCCCCACATAATAGCATGTATTTAATCCACACAAAAGTTTGAGATTACAATGTGATTGTGTTGGGATACCTCTTGAAATAAGAAAAAAAATATTCAAAAGTCTCATGGTGAGCAACGCTGAAATTTATATCAAATTTGCACACTAGCATGTACATAAACAAAGTTTGGTGCTCAAACTTTTAATTGCGTCGTTTTAGTTCTTTGCAAAACTGTTCCATTTTGTTCTTTTACAGGTTCTTTAGGTCAAAAGAACAACAAAGAAAAGGTTTGGCAAAGTTTAGGAACCAAAACAACTTTAAAAGTTTGAGTACTAACAGTGAGAATTTGGTATTGTATAAGCACCAAATTCGCCGTTTACTCCAAAAAAAAAGACTCAAGTTGAGCATATGTGATCCCAAAGACTCACTCCCAAAGACACAGTCCCAAAGACCCAACAAGGTATGCACACATTTCGACAAAATTACGAAGATTAGATGATTTAAGATCCAATAGAAATTACCATAGTCACTTGAGCCCGTTATCTCACATTTGTCGTCTTCGTAATCTTTAGTTGTAAACACAACCGTAAGCTCCTCCACAATCTTAATGCCTTTCGACTGGTATGGCGCTATGCTGTGACTGCTAAACTGAAGGGAACCCAATAAGTCATTTTCGATGCATTCGTACCTGCAAAGAAGAAGAGAAAACAAACACAATGAACTCCCAACTTCCACAGCCACAAATCGGTCTCAGTAAGCAGCTAAAAAGAAACCCACATTTTCCTGCAAAGATCATCTATGACTACCGAGAGGTTAATAACTTGCATTCGTATCTCCATAATCTTATCCTCTTCGTAAGTTTCGAATCTCTCCTCGAAAAATTTGGAAATCTTTTCCACGTTCGATTCTAAATGCTGCTGCTGGTCCTCAAACAAGTGCTGTTTAATCACGCATTCCTTGGCCGTCATTTCGTCCTTGAACATGTCTTCACCGAACATGTAGAACGCGAATGGATACGAACACGAAAGGGCTCGTCTCGATCTGAAGAGCCTATTGAGCCCGTTTTTAAGCCAGGTGAAATCTCTGAGCTTCATGTCCCTTGATTCTAAGGTTGATATTTTTTCTCTTAAAGTTTTCTTCAGCCTCGATTCCTCCTTGAAGGAGTCGGTGTGAGCCTTGTAGCGGCTGTAATAATGCCGGTATCTTTCGAGGTAGTGCTTTGCGCGCTCGGCCTTCTTATCACGGTCTTCTTTGAAGCGGCCACAGCTATGGTTCGCAATGGAATCCCAAGTGTGGCTCCGGCCCGTAGCTCCACCACAAAGCCAACTGAAAAAGAGAGTAACAAATAGTGTGCATAACAATCAACAATGCAATATAATTTTTTGCTTTTCTTTATTGTAAAAAATGTCCGGCAAGAACATTGATTCCTTGTAAATGGAAAACAACGCCTACAATGTTTAAAATGAGTACAACACAATTCCAAAAACTAGGCCATCTTTCAAGCATGATTTCTTTACTGCCATAAGCAAGGATAAGGATTAGGGATGAAAAAAATGGCCATTAAAGACATATCCTCCAACAGGTTAGAGTCTAGACCCACCTAGACCCAGACCTTCTACGGCGCCGCCCACACACACTCCTCCGGCACCATGGGTGAGTCAGGGTCTGGGTCTAAGTGGGTCAAGACTCAGACCCCTTGGAAGATCCAACGGGTCTTTAATGGGCATTTTTGCCATCCTTAGATTAGATAGAGAGGGGGTGGTCATAAAATGTAATTCGACCAATCCCTGAAAAATGAGAAACTAAGTGAAGGAAAAAATACAAAACATGAATATATGTTAGAGATGTACAAACTCGAAACATCCTCTTACCAAAATGCTTGGCCACATACGCAACTGACAAGGTTACAACCACCATTCTTCTCAACTGGCTTGTGGCATTTAGGACAACATTTCGTGTGCACAGTAAGCCAGTTGACTGTCTCCGATTCGTCACGACATTTCTTGGCCCAAAGCTCCCACATCAAGCACGAACAAGGGGAATGCACTTCTGATAAGCAACTGAAACAGAACTGCAAACCACAAGAGCATTCAACCTCACAAACCTCATCAATTTCCAACCGAATTGCATTTCCACAATGAGGAATGCTGGGGCACCATTTAACCATTTTGTTATCTTCAATGTATGACTCGAGCAAGAATCTGTCGAACTTATCTGCTAGATCGGGATGATTTTCGGAGAGAAGCTTTCTTATGATGGATTCATCACAGATAGAATTGCATTTGTGGGCCATACATTGTATCCTCTTGCTTTGCCCTTCATTAATTTTAACAACAAAGTGTGACGTCCAACCTGAATTGAGAAAGTAAATACTTAAATATATAAAAAACCACAATACTGAAATGCAGTGCACATAACAAAGTGAAATATGAATTATGTGCTTCAAAAGCCATAATTTTCAGGGTACAAAATGCAGTTATTGTCCCTTTTATATCAAGAAACAGGGTACAAAAATGGAGATAATGAAGCTTACAGTTGTTGCAAAAGCAGTGACCACAGTCCATTCTTGTGAGATCCTTTGCGAGCACATCATCCATGCATATGTAGCACATTGTCATAGAGGAGGGTTCCACTGGATCAAGGTCAATTGTTTCCACCAAAGTAACACCAGCTTCAGCAAACATGCGAGATTTTCCCTTCTCCACATAAATTTCTATCAAATTTTCAACATTCCACCGGTAGTGAATGAGTAGTGTTCTAGCATGGTGTTCTTTCACTGATAACAAGTCCATCACTCTTTGCAAATCTTCTCTCTGCAAGACCAAGAAAAAGGGCCTTATGTAACATACGTTCTGCCTATTAATTCCTGATAGGTTCACAAATAGTGAAATGAACAAACAGGGATAACATCTCATAGGCCCTAGAAATCAAGGAAGCTTCATAAGGTTCTTTTAGTAAGATAAATATTAATTGTTAAGGGACAATCCCGAAAATTTTCCATACTTTTGGTGGAGCAAAGATTTCATAGTTAGTAAAATAAAAGCAGATGAGAGGTAAAATTAATGAAAGCATACTACCTGAGCAGCCAACAGTGACTCTTTCTTAATAACCTGCAAATTCAAAATCAATAACTCAGTCAGCTATACAGATCATATTAGGCTGAAAGAAACATCTTCCAGCTGAGAATTCGGCAGATTTTCAGGCAAAACCCTGAAAAAATACTAGTTTACCCAGATAACTAAGGTTAAACATCCTTCTACACATCTACAATAGAAAACAGCCCATATTTTCAGATAAACATATATCCATGACTTCACTCCTCTCCTCTAGTAATTGACTATGTAAATGCAACTTCACGTAAAGCTTGCTATCAACATTCCAAAGAAATATTCAAAGACTAACTAGATATCTTGACTTACGCTCGAAACTTCTAAGAATAATTCAGTTGTAAAACGGAAGCTTCAGTTTTTCACTATTTTAAAAGCAATCAGTACTATCCAACCAGTAAACCACCAATTACCCTTTTTCTGTACAAACAACAGAATTCCCTTCTCTTCAGCATTGTGAAATATCATCTATTCTAGAATTCCCTGCTAAGCCACCAAAAGGACCCAAGTTCCATATTACATTGGCCTATAGCTAAAAATTGCATCAGAACGTCAATTGCCACATATTGCAAGAGAGAGAACAAAGAAATTGCGCTGCCCATCACGAAATCACCATATGATCAACATCGCATGGGATTTCCAAATTCATCAAACAGACAATTAAATCACAGAGAACAAACACAATGACCGCCCCTACACGCAAAACCCAAAAGGAAAAACCAAAATAACCGAAGAAAAAGAATAATGGGGATAAGATACATTCTCATGAGATCTGTAAAACACGCATCAATAATAACTGCTCGTATACCTTAGGAGTAGAGGCACCCGCTGGACTCTTAATCGTATCCGATCCTTCATCCTCAAATCCATCGAGCGATTCCTCTTGATAGGAATCAGAATAGTCGGCCTCGTCGTTAGTTGAGTAATAATCATCCATATCTAGTTCTTTTTATAAAATGGAAAAAATAAAAGGAACACTCACGATTAATTGAATCAGTAAATAAGAATGAGGCTATCAACACAGAATTGAGCGATAATCGTCATTTGAAAAATCGGGTTAAAGGTGAGTCATTTCAACATCTGAGAAAGAGAGTATCAGTGAGGGTTTGGATTTTAGGGCTTTACATCAGAGAGGGGCTTCGGAGACGATGTCGCTCGGGAGAAGCCTATGGATTTTATTACACGGCGACTTTATGACCAGGAGGGATCTGTAAAAAGGCCAAAAAAAAATCGTTCGCAATAAGAACATTTTAATTCAGCAGTCTAATATATAAATATATAATATTACTTGGGGCAACCTCAATTAAATCCCCCTTTCCTAACTTTCTATCAACTAACTCCCCATTTCATTTTATTTTTTACCAAATTCCCTAAATCAAAACATTCTTACACATCACTACCTACTTACATGAATGGACGATTTTGCCCCTCATTTATTATTTTTTAAATATTTTCTTCTCCAATTCAACCATCAGAACATAGACGGAAACGGATTTGAGCTCGAGGAAAAGCTCCTGCCTCCGGAAAAGGATTTCAACCATCACCTTTTGCCTCGCCGGAAAAGCTCCTAGCCTTTCCAATCACTGTGGGTTTCTCGGTCCAGGTAAGTTTTTTTTTGTTTTTTTGCACCGAGGGTTACTCGTCGAGGTTCTTGACTCGAGCGAACGGAGTTGAGATCGATCGAACGAAATTGAGCTCGAGAACGCTCCGCTGAGGTGCACAGTGAACGTTAGTGGCAGTGAGATTGACCTAAATTGAGTGTCGAGCTGTGGGTGTCGTGTTTTGGGGGTCGAGCTGTAAAAAGTTTGATTTTCTCCTCCATTTCCTACCATTAGCATATTGTGGGTGTCGAGGGAGGTGAGTATTTGGTTAAATTTTGGGTAATTTATTGGTTAAAGCAATTTGTTATATGCAGTACCAAAGCATGTCGAATTACCGTACTCACATTTATTATATGAAGTACATTTTGAAGCTTTCTAGAAATATCATATGTCGAATTACTTTTAACAGGTCCTATTATATGAAGCTATGTTGTCTACAAATGTCTTTGGTGGGCTCACGCTGTTTGCATTGTGTGAATATAAGAAGAGCACATATTTATTGATGATCAATGAAACGACGACTCTAATAGATTTATATGTAACCCTCCAAAGAAGATGGCCGGACCTCGATTCATGACATGACTGGATAAAGTTTCAGGTTCCGTTTGAAAGTATTTACGCAACTTTGAAAGAAAATGGAGACGTGTTCAATATGTTCCAACTCTATCAACGGCTGAAATTTTCTGTGATCTATATGAAAGTCGAACGTGATGATGGAAATGGAATGGGTGAAAGCAGTCGGGCAAAGAGGTTTGTTTTATTATTCTGAATTTTAAACGTTATTTTTTATTAATTTCCTACCAATGATTAATGACATTTTTTGTATTTTTCTTATAGTGTGGAAGAGAATGAAGACTCCATCGAATTTAACATTGGCATAAATTCTATAGATGCATTTCATCACTGCATTCGTGGAGAAGGGCAAACCTTCGAGGATGCAAATGATTTCAGACGGGTCTTAAAAAACTACTCCATTGCCATCCGTCGTAACTTTTTGTATAAGAAGAATGATTCCCAAAAGATCAAAGTTGTTTGCAAGGATGAGACGTGTCAATGGCGGATATATGTATCACTTCATAAAAGGGATAGATCGTTTGGCATTCGAAGATGCATTTTGCGACACACTTGTGGAGAAGATAGTATTAAGGTCGTGATCATCCCCGAGCCGACTCCCCTTGGATTGGGAACATAATGAAGGAGAAGTTACGGGACGAGCCATCTTATCGTCCAAATACCATTGTCAAAGATATTTTGAGGGACTATGGCGTAGAAGTGGGGTACAAAAAGGCTTACAGAGGCAAAGAAGCTGCTATCCGTGATCTTTATGGCTTAGAGAATGACACGTTTGACCAATTGCGGTGGTATTGTATCGCGGTTATGGAAACCAATCCCGGCAGTGTGGCGGAGTACGATTTATACCCAAACGACAATAAGTTTCGGAGGCTATTTATTTGCTTCCGCGCATGTCTGGTTGGTTTTGTGCAAGGATGTCGGCCACTCATATTTGTTGATGGTACTCACATCAAGACAAAGTTTAAGGGTGTGTTAGTTACCGCCGTGGCAAAGGATGCCAACGATGATTTGTTCACGATAGCGTATGGCGTCGTAAGCGTTGAGAACGATGAAAATTGGGAATGGTTTCTTGTAAAGTTGAGGAGCATGTTCGATGACTACCCGACGATAGCGAGAGAACTCACTTTTTTTTCAGATAGACACCCAAGTATTATAAATGCTGTTTCGTTGGTATTCTCGGGATCCCGACATGCATATTGTTTGCGTCATTTAGTTGACAACTTCAGAAAAGAGGTAATATAAAGGCTGTTTAGTTATTATAAAGGCTGTTTAGTTAGAGGGTACTACAAAAAACAAATATAGGTACTATACAGATACCAACATAGGTACTGTAATACTGTATCTTTTGGTACGACAAAATTATTTATGCAGTTTTTATGATTTAGTGGGTTTACTGTAAATATATTGTCACTCATGACTTGTTTGTATCCGTTTTTAGGTGATGAGGCATTATCCATTGCTCAACAAGAAGCACTGGTGTAGTGTTTTCAAAAAAGCAGCATACGCCACGACGGCTAGCAAGTTTTCCGAACACATCACCAACATTATCCAGTGTATGCCCTTGGCACAGCAATTTATTATAAATTCTCAACCAAACTGTTGGGCGAATTCATTGTTTGATGGGAAGAGGTGGGGTGTTATTAATAACAATCTAGCCTTGGAATAGTTGGGTGAAAGAGGCACGGTCGTTGCCGGTGAAGGGCATGATTGACAACATTCGTGTGAAGATAATGACGCAAATGTACCAAAGACGTGAAAAGGGATTGACCCTTTCCGATGATCTTTGCCCGAAACAAGAGAAGAAACTCGTGGCCAATATAGAGAGTAGTCGTACATTGAAAGTGAGTAAGTCTAGCGCCGTTACATTTGAGGTTGTTGCTCAAGATGGCTCATTCTCCGTGGATATACAACAAAGCTCTTGCTCGTGCAAAGAATGGGATGTTTATGGGATACCATGTAAGCATGCGGTGGCGTCTATATGTTCGATGGGACTATCTGTTTATGACTACTGTGATCCATATTTCCGATCTCAAAAGTATAGGGATGCATATCGCGCTGTCATCAACCCTATTCCGACGCACGAGATGAATGCTCAAGCCGTTGATAGAGAGTATATTCGTGATCCAGACATCCGTGTTATGCCCGGTCGCCGAAAGATGCGGAGGTACCCTTCACAAGTTGATAAAAATAGAAACAAGTGCAAAATATGTGGAAAATATGGGCATAATCGTCGTACGTGTAAAGAAGCCGTTGCTACATAGCTTACCTGCCCGTATTTTGCATGTATTTTGTTGTTTTTATTTTGTCGTTTTGTCCATATGGTTGTTATGCCATCTTTTTGTGGTTATTGCATATTCTTTTGTCGATATGTTGCCGATAGGTTATGACACATTCTTTTGTCGATATGTTGCCGATAGGTTATGGCACATTCTTTTGTCGATATGTTGCCGATAGGTTATGGCACATTCTTTTGTATTGGTTACGGCACATTCTTTTGTCGATATGTTGCCGATAGGTTATGGCACATTCTTTTGTATTGGTTACGGCACATTCTTTTGTCGATATGTTGCCGATAGGTTATGACACATTATTAGTCGATATGTTTAATTTTTGTTATTTGCCGCAAACGTCTACGAAGAGTATTGTGAGATACTACAAAACATAGTTATGGTACTACAAATCATTATAATATTGGTATTACAAAATTCTTTACATTGGTACCACAAATTAGAGTTGATGTATTACGAAGCCGCTCGCACGGTACGTAAAAGATACTACAAACTTCCTAGGTACGGTACTACAAAGTATTAGAATACGGTACCGCAACTGTCCATACGTTGGTACTACAAAAATCTTTATATTGGTACCACAAATATGAGTAGGCGTATTTCGACTTCGTTCGGGTTATTTTTCGGTCCGTGAGTGCGTTACGGTAGTTAAACATACTAAGTTGATCATTTGGTATAAAAAAAAAGGCGGCTTAACATTTAGAATCAAGGATTGTTACATTGAAATGCCAACTTTCTTTCTACTTAAATGATGCTAGTAACAATATCTTACCACATTGTCAAGATTTTACGTTGCCATATATTTAATTTATTTTATTTGCCGCATTATATAAGCTCTAAAGCTTTAATGATCAAGAATGTATGTGTTTTCGAAAATCAAACGAATGGAACGACGAAGGTACTACAATACACCTACTGATGGTACTATAGCAACATATATTTTGGTACTACAATTATACACATAGAGGCACTGCAAATATCTCTATATTGGTACCACAAATTAGAGTTGGCGTATTTCGAAGCCGCTCGCACGGTACGTAAAAGATACTACAAACAACCTAGTTATGGTATTACAAAATATTAAAATATGGCACTGCAACTGTCCATAAGTTGGTACTACAAAATTCTTTATATTGGTACCACAAATATGAGTTGGTACTACAATAAAGAAAGCTTTGATACTTCAAATCTAGCAATATTGTACTACATAGTTGTTTGTTCAGATACTAAAAAATTTCCTGGAACAGAAACACAAACAAGGCACAAAACTAAGAGGATCATATCTTTCCCAGCTTCTCTTTCACCTTTTCTTTCCCAGCTTCTCTTTCACCTTCTTCTTTTTTTTCTTCGGTGCCGTAGTATCGGAGGATCCTGGCGTAGTAAACTCATAATACTGCCTCTTCTTTCTATCTTCGCGGCCTCTCACTGTTTGCTATCGATGATGCTGCTAACGGTGCCATCTCATTTCCAGCCTGTGCCTTTGCCACCTCATCAGCCACCTTTCCCACCTCATCCTCTGCCACCTCAGCCACATGAGCCACTACTGGCACCTCATCCACCTCAGCAACATCAGTCACACCAGCCACAACAGCCACACCAACCACCTCAGCCTCTCCAACCTCAGCCACCTCATCCCAGTCCTCACCAACAACACCCCTACCGTCTAATTCCAACGATGCAGCAATCTCATCATTACTGCCACTGCCTTGATGACTAGCCCCTTGATAACCTCTTGACTTTTCATCATCACCCTCACCCTCTGCCTCCCCTGTCGCTCCCTGAATCAACGCTCTCAACTTTTCAATTACTTCAATTTTTCCCAGCAACACAGCCTCCAAATGTTCAACACGGGCTCTCAAATCGTTCTTGATTTTCGAACGTGTCTCAGCCTCTTGATCTCGTTCCCCTCCAATACCCTAAAGAAAACAAACATTATTAAATTTACTATTTAAGAAACATAAAAAGAAAGCACTATTTGAGAACTCGTGTTGAACATTATCAAAACGTTATATACCATTGGCATATGCGCGATTGGTTCCACAAACTTCATCTCGTTTCTTCGAGGGAATATCGGAAGAACACTGGTAATTTCAGCTAGTTGTGTCTCCGCAATCCTACTGTCATTTGGAACATGACAGAATTCCCAATTGAACCATCGCGGGAACATATACGGCTGCCTCTTTCGTGCCAACGAAGGCACATGCTCATACACCCACATCTATAAACACGAACGCATACATTAGAGTTATAGGAAAAACACAAAATATAAGATGAAAATACTAATAAATAAAGTAACTTACCATCAACCCAATAGTGCAACCATTGATAGTCACATTCGATCCCGCGTTCTCAAAAGAAGCGGCAACTTTCATCTCTTCCAACAGAAAATTATGCACTGCCGCTCCCCAAGCATATTCTCCAATACCCTCTAGATCGTCCACGTATACATTAACAAAAGATGGGTTTTTTGAATTACCCATCGGAAAAAGTACACAATTAAATAAGAGAAGAATAACAGCCCGAACAAAATCCTCAACATTCTCCTTCCCCTCCTCACCAACTAAGGACTTCAACAACTTCATTATTTTTTTTCGTGTTACATTGCCATTTTTCCCCTCAAAATGGCGTTCAACGATGGACGACGTAAATTTACTATCGGGATCAACGGGTTGCCCTAAATGATGCAACCCCATCACCAAACTAAACTCCTGCGGTGAGAATATAACGTCTATATCCTCACCGAACTGAAAAGTGTTCTCCTCAACATTATAGCGCCTCAATAATGCCACAATTCTTGTAAAAGATTGTGACATCTTGGGCATCTCTAAGAAAGTGTAGAATGGAGTTTGCTTTAGCAGTTTTCTGTGTTCCTCCTCCAGCGTTAGTTCCATCATCGTCTCTCTGAAAAGGTTGGGATGACACCGTGATGTCATCTCGTAATTATTTCTTGATTTTGGTGCCATTTCTGCATGTGACAAAAACCAGATAATCTACGGTACCATTAATTATGTAATACTGTACCAAAAAAACATATACAAGCAGTACCAAGACAGTCACAAATGCAGTACCTTTACATCGAACAGGGAAATTAGATGCTAACCAACCCTAATTTGAAACATACCAAGTTCCCAAATCGAAAAACGAAAGAAATAAACCCTAATTTTGCCATAAACCCAAATTCGAGCCGTAATCAACAAAGCCCGACATGAAATCCTTCAATAAATGCAACTATGAAAGCCCTAATCTCTACATTAATCCAAAATGCCACAAAAAATCGAAAAACAAAAGTCGAAAAACGAAAGTGTGAAGCGGCCGTTCTTACAGTATACGGCCGTTCTTACAGTATACGGCCCTAATCTCTCGTTCGATGCTCGTTGTGGAGGTGAAGCTTAGAATCGATCGTCTTCTCTGTAATTTTCGTTCTTCGTTCTTCGTTCTTCGCTAAGCTTTTCGTTCTCTGCTTTTCGTTCTTCTCTGTAGCTTTTAATTGTATATGATATATTAATGTTTTACAGGGGTATAATTGTCCATTAGGTAGCTATGTGATATAAAAGTTTGAAAGAGGGAGTTTGATGATAAATGAATTGGAAGGGGGGAGTTTGTTGATGGATAGTTTGGGAATTGGGGATTTATGTGTAGATTTGCCATATTACTTTATATTTGTCATTTAAAATGTTTAATATATGAAATTAGGGGTAGCAGTTAAATACTTAAAGAGATAAAAAAATTGGATAAGTACTTTGTCAGTAAAATTTCTTATGCAGGTACTCTTTGAAACATATTGTACTAATAAGTATCTAATGGACAATTTTATCCTTAAAAATCTCGTTTGTTACAATCCTACCATATGTTTTAGTTTAAATAAAAGAAAAACAATTAAAACCTCGGATCTTCAAATCGATCACAACACCGAAATCGCTCGAGCTCCCAAAATCAAGGGAGATTGAAACTAATCCTTCCCAAAATCGACCAAAAATCGTCCGTGTTTTCCAAAATCGGTCATTTTCGTCGCAACCAAACACTAGCTGTCGCATTCTTGTCCTCCAGTGGCGGTCTCAGACAAAAACAAACGAACCTCGCTCGTCGAATTCATAAATCGAAGGTAAGTTTGGCTTTTTGGAATTTTCTCGTCGTGTTTTCGGTTAATCATTTGGTCGGCTAGCTTAGGGCTTCGATTAGTGTTTTGTTTATAGCTTCCAGTTTCAATTAGGATTCCTAGTGATTTGGAGTTGATAAGTGCTCTGAATGAGTTGCTTTATGGGTATCGATTTGGGGGTTTTATGGGTCTTATGGTGTTTGAATATGGGTTCGATTATGTTTTTCTTAGGGTATCGTTTATGCTTCAATTTGGTATTATATACGCTCGATATTTGGTACTCCATATGCATTGTATTGATACTTTTTGTTTCAATATCTTGGTATTATCTGTAAGATGAAACTGATACGTATTTTCGAATGCGTCAATTAAGATTTGCAGTTTCCATTTGGTCTCAATTTGTTTCGATTGGGTTTCCAATTGATATTGATTTGATAGGGTATCCGAGTTACTGCAATTAGGTCATCGGTTAAGCTTCGGTTTTGGTACTGAATTTGTTGATTCGTTGGTACTATATATGCATTGTATTTGGTACAATTTATTTCAGTATCTTGGTACCCAGTGTATGAAGAAAATGTATTGTATCTTCATTATATGATTTATCAGATTTTGTTTTTTGCAGAAATGGCACCAAAGGCAAAGACACCGCAGAATAGATACAATTTTTCTTCCATGTGTCGTCCTTCTTTATTTTGATCTAAGGTAAGCGGAATGAGTATCAAGCTTCAATGGTTGCCCGCATTTTACGCGACGAGCACAATTGTATGCTATACCTCTTTGGATAATTTGTCTTAGATGGTTGTGAGACTCTGTGTGGATGATTGAGACTTGGTATTTGTCTTTTGTATTTGTGTTTGTGAAACTTGTTTGGATAACGTACCAAAAAATGTATTGAAAACGTACCTTGCACTGCCTATATGATGTACCATAATTTAAATATATGTCGTACCAAATCTTATATAAATGATATGCCAGAAGTCAAATATATATCGTATAATTTGGTAGACCATCGAAAATAAATAGATTCTTACGCAAATAACATATGGCTGCGTTATGTTAACCATACATAACGATAATTAAATGACTTATTACAAACTATGTCGGAAGATGTTCTTGCTAGTATCCTTATATTCTAACGAAACTAGGATTTGATGGATTAATTAATGCGTGTAAGGGTTAATGCACCCAATTTGATAACAAAGGTCGTATGACGTATCAAAGATGTAAGAGATACAATATCACATGTAATCACGTATATGTACCTTATATGCTTATTACGGTGTACCTATTTAAGTTTGGTTGCAGTACCTTTTGTTAAACCATCGAAAATAAATAGATTATTACGCAAATCACGTATGACTGCGTGATGTTAATCAAACATAACGATAGTTATATGATTTATTACAATTTTTTTTTGCAAATTTCGTAGTCACTACATTTCTAAGTTATGTTGTAAGATGTGCTTACTAGTATCCTTATATTCTAATGAAACTAGGGGGTTTTGAGGGATTAATTGATGCGTGTAAGGGTTAATGCACCCAATTGATAATAAAGGTAACAAATACTATATATAAGTATTTTAGGATGATTTCGCATGAAAAACTAATTCGAACGGCCTCGAAAAACACTTACCCTAATATGACGTATCAAAGATGTAACTGATATTGTATCATATGTAACCACGTAGTTATACATGCTTATTAAGGGGTACCTATTTAAGTTTGGTTGCATTACCCTTTGTTAAACCATCGCAAATAAATAGATTCTTACGCAAATTATGTATAGTTGCATGATGTTAATCAAATATAACGATATTTAAATGATTTATTACAAAAAATAAATTGCACATTTCGTAGTCACCACATTTCCAAACTATGTTGTAAGATATTCTTGCTAGTATACTTATATTCTAATGAAACTATGGTTTTGGGGGATTAATTCGTGCATATAAGGGTTAATGCACCCAATTGGATAACAAAGGTAGCATATGCTATACATAAGCATTTTAGGATGGTTTCGCATGAAAAACTAATTCGAACTGCCTCGAAAAACACTTACCCTAATATGACGTATCAAAGATGTAAGGACAATCCTATCATATGCAACCATGTAGTTGTACCTTATATGCTTATTATGGGGTATTTATTTAAGTTTGGTTGCAGTACCCAAAATTTACATATGACATCAAACATCTTCTGAATAGGTTACCTCGTATATCAGAAACATGTCTTATTGTGTCAGAATCTGTCTCCAATGAAATCAGACCTATTTTCCTCACATATTAGGATTTATTTTATTATAAAGTATTTCCTCAGGTATGTTACCGTACTCTTACCTCAATTTAAATCGTGCCTAGCACACGTATGATACCGTATCCATACTTTAATATACATAGTTCCTTTGATTTACTTATGTTGTACCATATGTGAGTGTGAAGTGTTAAATAATCGTATCATATGGTAGCATGTTGTCGTACCTTTTTTAGATAAGTTATGGTATTCTATTTGCACGTGCAATACCATTTTAATGTGTATGACGTACCACTTGTTAAATACTAGCATGAACATACATCGTCAGTTATCCATCCAGACATAACGGCAACAACATACATCAACAAAATAATGTGCAATAACCATATTCCACACATTGAATTTTATATGTTCCACTTTCATCGAGATCATTGAAAATTTGAATCGAATAAACAGCTGGTACATATTCCATAAATCCGAATTTTCTTTCAAAGTTGAGTACATATTTTTGAACGAAACTTGGATATTTTATTGAGTCATGTCGTGAATCGATTTTCGCCCACCTTTTTGCAGGGATACGTATATATCGATTCTTTGCTTCATTGATCAATAGTCCGAATGCTCCTTTTTATACTCACACAATGCATGTAAAGGTACATCATATAATATATTTAGGTACGATGACAAAACGTAAAATGGTACGTAATAAACATAAAAATGGTACGTAATAACAATTATATAAAAAATACGAATTACGACAGATTAGCCTCATTTACTACCAAATATTGACCTCTCACCCTTACATCTCGTCGTTGATTGCTATTCAGGTTACCGGATTTCGCTCAAGCTCGAGCACATGAGTACATTCAATTAACCAAACACAAAGTAAAATAAAAGCTTAGCAATCGAGTAACTAGACTGAGAAATCCACCGTGGAATGGGTAACCTCGCACCTTTTCCGGCGGCACGAGTGAACGGCGGTCGACAATCATTGTCGCCCAGACATTTTTTTTCCGTAATGGCGTTAGAGTATAGGGAAATTCAAAAATGCAGAAAAAAGAGAGAAATGAATTGTTAATTCATTAAATGAGGGAAAAATGGTAATCTTACTGGAACGAGTACCTATCTGTACTTTATTCCATTATGTACCTATATACTTTTTTGACAGGGGACTGATGTGACTTTTTTTATTCCATTAGGTATTTAAGTCCCATTAGCTGATGAAATTATAATTTAAAATTTTGCAGTATATTATTTTTATAATGTATTTAAGTATATATAAAAGAAACATTGATGGTACGGATATAACTATGGTAAATCAAAAGTAGGACATTTTTCAAATCAAAATAAATAAATTGAATGACAAAATAGCAACTATAGACAAAAACAATTACAATCCAGATATTAAGGGGGCATTTTTTTGAGGTGATCTAACATCACGGTGATACTCATATTAAGGTGACGTGAGTATCAACGTGATATGAATCAAGGTGATATGTCATCGCCTTGTTTGTTTTAGAGTGATATTTCATTTGGATATCAAAGTAATATTTGAATATTGTGTTTGTTTATCAATATGATGTATGAATGGTGTTGCATATGTCATATTTAACAATATGTATATTATGCAGGTAAAGTGAGTTAATATGTTCATTCCGAGGTGATAGTTTACGTGATAATGCTTAATGTTTCAAAAAGTATTAATTTTTTAAGCATTATTTATAAGTATTTTATATAATTCTTCAATTTAATTCTTTTTAAACTATAAACATATATTTTTATAATCAAGTATTAATTATAAGTTATATATAATTTCAATACATTTCTTTTATTTTTTAAGCATAAATTTATTTTTTTAATATTTAAATATGTTAAGAATATGACTAAAATGGTATATGAGAAATGAATGCTAAAATATAAGGGCTAATTTTATCCAAAACATATTGAAAATATCGCCCCATCACGGTGATGGGGGATCACCATGCTTTTTAGGGATGATCCAAAAACTGGAATATCACACCTTTTCATCACCTAGGTGATCCTCCGTCACGGTGATGACTCATCACTGCCGCTAAACAAACGCGGTGATGAGGAGGTGATAGCGGGAACACCTTGATGTTTTGGAGGATGATTGTGATGTTTTGGAGGATCACCCCAAAACAAACATCAAACATCTCCAAAACATCACCGTGATCCTCACATTACCTCCTCATCACTGCGTTTGTTTAGCGTAAGTGATGAATGATCGTCTAAGTGATCAAAATGAGGTGATATTCCAACTTTTGCATCATCCCAAAAAATTTAGGTGATCCTCTCTAACCGTGCAGAGTGATATTTCAACATTTTTTATGGATAATATTGTCATTATATTAAATACCCTTATTCCTATTAGTACAATAAATAATTAAACAAATTAAATACCTTTTCCTTATTATTAATATGTTTTTATTTACTTCTTTAACCTAATATCTCATCATTACTATTTATACTGATTTTTTATTTTGTTTTTCTGATTTATTAATACTGATTTTTAGTTTTTATTATTTCAGCTGAGTGTGATTGAATACTGATTTTCAATTAAAGTGCTCTTGTTACGTTAATATTTTCATGGTATTACCTAGGTCAGTTATCAGTAAAACAAATACATTGATCCCGATCTCCAAGGTAAAATGCTTAGGGTTAGCTATATATTTATACAACATCAGACACATACATCATCATGATTAATCAAACACAATATTCTGATATCACATTAATATACAAAATAAAATATTATCAAAACAACCAGAGAGATGACATATCACCCTGATTCACGTCACAGTGATATGAGTCTCACCGTGATACTAAATGATCTCAAACAAACACCCCCTAAGGATGATGAACACAACTTGATGTCAGATAACAGTTGGTTTTAAACCTTATGAACAATTTGGTTATGCTCCTATCCTATAGGAAACTATTCCAAATAAACTTGCAAAAAAGTTTGTTGGTTCGACTTTACCTAACATATCATGGGATTATTCTTTTGATTTGATTTAAGACATCCAGATAGTTATTGGTTTGCACTATTTTCTCGTTATAGAATTTTGACAAGAATTTTCATTATATATATATATATATATATAGGTACGACTCGAAAAAAAGCACAAGCTTGTCATATCCCCATTCCCCCTCCCCCTCATTTCTATCTTGGTAATCGCCTCTCCGTGATGCTGTCTCTTCCATAAGGTCATCTCCAACCATTTCTTCTATATATAAAGTTGCTACGCTTAAATTAATTTATATATTGAGTTATACAATGCTGATAACTCTATCCATCTCCTCTATAATTTCCTTTAAACTATTTTTTATATTATATTTATTTTATATTCTGCATATTACTTATAAACTTTGATAGACCATAATAATTATCGATAAATTAAAAAAAAATCAATTACTAATAAAATTCAAGATAAAAAAAAATATGAAAGTCATTCTACGGTAATTTCTTATATTAAATTATATCCTAAATCATACATAAAATATAATAATTGGATAATTATTCAAATAATAAAATAACCAGCCTGTATCCAATGTTATCATTTTAATATGAAATTCAAGAAAAGATTACATAAAAATATCGAAGTCAATTTACGATAATACATTTGTGTAATTTTTAAAATATGAATTATTATAGAGAAATGAAGTATAACAGAAAAACCTAAAATAAGTAAAGAATACAATTGAAATTCTTACTCTAAAAGCTAAAATAAATAGTCAGAAATAAATAATTAAAAATAAACATAATGGAAAAACAGAAAACAAAATAATAAAATAAAAATTCTCTCTCCTCGTTCCATCTTTGTCTTCACGATTCTCTTCTCCTCTAGTATCGATTCCTCTCGTTCACGATTCAATCGATCCTCCGTATGATAAAAATTAGGCCATCTCCAACTGTTCGTCTATCCATAGAGTTGTTACATTAACATTTATCCATATTTACAATTTAAACAATATCACCATACTCCAACATTTCCTCTATAATTTTCTATATATGATTATATTCTTTTTTTTTACACAATATGTTATATGCTCTCCTCAAAGATAATAGATTATAAGTAACAATAACAATAATTCTTATAATAATAACTGAAAAGGAGCGGTCCCAACATTTAACCCAACATTGTTCAACACCCTAGATCACAATGTTCTTTCATTTTCTGCCCTTATCTCACCTTTATTATTGATAGAGAATATTGTGCACTGCTCTAGAATGATTTTCAGTTCATCAAGGTTCAGACATTCTTGCACGCATAGAATACATTGTCACCGCGAATGCCGTGTATCTAAGGATCTTAATATTCCGAACATGTATCTTGTAAATGATCATTAGCATACTAGTGCTAGGGAGTGGGTCATTTCAGAAAATGGTCTAGGTGAGTCAAATCATTTCAGGAATTTAACAAAGAGAACGTTAGACCAAATATCAAAACAGTAACAGTCATAGAACGATATAATGTCTGGTCTTCTCGTAGAAAGAAATAATAAGCTACCTATCATAGAACGATATAATGTTGGGTCAACATTTTCCCCAACATTATCTTTACTCACCTTCTGCGTAGATCCCATAGGAGTTCTCATTACCTTGGCATTATCTAAGCCGAACTTCTTCACAGTATTCTTCGCGTATTTTTCCTGTGACATAAATATGTCATCCTTGCTTTGTTTTAACTATAGACCTAGGAAAAATGTTAGTTCACCGATCATACTCATCTCAAATGTGGAATTCATAGCTTGGATAAACTCATCCGACATAGATCGAGATGTTGATCCGAAGACTATATCATCCACGTAGATTTGAGAGATTAACACTTCATTACCAACTCTTTTTACGAAAAGACTATCGGTTTCGCCTCTAACAAATCCAAAATCTAAGAGAAATGAAGTTAGCCTACCATACCAAGCTCGAGGAGCTTGCTTTAAACCATAAAGAGCCTTTTGTAACTTATACACATGATCAGTATGGTAAGGATCTTCGAAACCTTTCGGTTGCTCAACATAAATTTTTTTATCAATAAAGCCATTTAAGAACGCACCCTTAACATCCATCTGGTGGAGGGTAATGTTGAGCCAACATGCAATAGCAAGTAAGAGTCTTATAGATTCTAACCTTGCTACGGGGGCAAATGTTTCATTAAAGTCTATACCATCAACTTGGGTATAGCCTTGGGCAACTAACTGAGCTTTATTCCTAATAATATTTCCGTACTCATCAGATTTGTTTTTGAAAAACCACTTTGTATCAATGACGTTACCGTCGCTTGGTCGTGGAACCAAAGTCCAAACCTGATTTTTATCAAATTGAACAAGCTCTTCTTGCATAGCATTGATCCAAAAACTGTCCTTGAGGGCTTTAAGAACATTTTCGGTTCAATTTCAGATACAAAACAATTAAACCTTACCTCGTTGTATACGGAAGTCATGCATACATTTTTTACCATAGATCTATAATCTCTTCGGGGTTTATCTCTGTTCTTCCTTCCTTCATCCAGTCTGCCAATGATCTGTTCAGAGGGGTGAGACTTCTGAATCCTAGCAGGGGGATCTCTCTGAACATTTAAGGTTTCATCTTCTGTATCCTGTTCAGGAGCTAATGTTGAGTCGGCTGCTAACTCAACATTAGCTTCCAGATCCTCTGTTGGACCAACCGTCGGAACAACATCTGCAATGCCAACTTGAGGAGTATTTATGCTAATGTCAGTGGAATCATCAAACAGAATATTAACAGATTCCTGAATAGTTTTCAATCTAAGATTGTAAACACGATAAGCACGACTATTAGTAGAATATCCCAAGAATATGCATTTGTCACTTTTCGAATCAAACTTCGTCAAATACTCACGATTATTCAACATATAGCAAGTACATCCAAACACCTGAAAATACTTGACCGTAGGCGTCGTACCCTTCAATATCTCGTAAGATGTTTTCTTTGTCCCTAAACGAAAGAAAACTCTATTGGAGATATGACAAGGCGTGTTCAATGCTTCCGCCCAAAATCTTTTAGGAAGACTCTTGGATTGTAGCATTACACGGGCCATTTCCTGAAGAGTTCTATTCTTCCTTTCGACTATCCCATTTTGTTGAGGTGTCTTAGGAGAAGAAAACTCATGGATAATACCCTTTTTGTCACAAAAATCTTTAAAAAATTAATTTTCAAACTCTCTACCATGATCGGACCTAATACGAAAAATTGGAGCACAAAAGTTATTTTTGATCATGGCACAAAAGCTTTTGAAAAAATCAAAAGTTTCAGATTTCTCTCTAAGAACAAATATCCATGAAAACCTCGAAAAGTCATCAACTAAGACATACGCATATTTTCTACCACTTATGCTGTCTACTTCCATAGGACCCATTAGATCCATGTGAAGTAACTGAAAGCAGTGGGCAGTTCTAAAATGTTGACCAACATTTGGATCAACATTATGACTGACATGCTTCTTATACCTTTAAGACATTGCTCACAAATAATCTTACCAAAATCCTTAAGTTTACCTCGTCCGAGAATTTTACCTTTAGCCCCACCTCCAAAAGTAACCGTACCGTTACTTAAGGGAGTGTAGTCTATCAAGTAGTCTTTGGTACATGTCATGTGTCGTGAACAACCACTATCAAAGTACCAAGATCCTGAAACATTAGCTTTCAAGGACGTGTAAACAACATGACATAGAACCGGTGATTTTCGTACCCAAACTTTCTTCTGAACTGATGGGCTCCAAAAAGTTATATTCATGTGATTCATAGAACCAGAACTAATGTTGTATGAACTACCTCAAGACATTTTCTTCAACACCGATTTGTCAATGTTGGAGCGAATGTTGGATGATTTTTCAGTCAACATTTGCTTTTTGGATAACAGATCTTTTAGTTTCCAGCAATAAGGTTTAATATGTCCAGGTTTAAGACAAAAATGACCCTTAAAACTTCTAGACCTGGACTTTGATGCAGAATGCTTAGATTTTTTAGGATGTGATTTGAATCCTAGACCATGATTAGAAGTATTAGCGAAAGAAAGTACCTCGTCAAGTGTGGATTTGCCTTTATTCATCTTTGAGAAGGTATCTGAAGCCTTGTTGACTTGCGTTTGAAGCTTGTCAATTTCTTTGTCCTTTCTGGTCAGTAAGGCTTCCATCTTGCTCATCCCTTCAAGCAAGCCATTGATTACCTTTTCATTGTTCAAATTTTCATCAGTCAACAATAGAACGGAGTCCTTCAATTTCGAGATCTCCTTCCTTTGATTCGTCCACTCTACGTACAATTGTTTGTACGTTTCTTCCAGTGATTCACCATCCTTAGCATGTTCTAAACAATCTCCTGAATCATCTAACAACAAAGGTTCATCAAAATTGTTTGATTCATCATAATCAAAGAGAATATAATGTTCAGATGTTGAATCCAGTGTTGGATCAACATCCGTTACCGCATTAAACCCAGTATGATGTTCCTCATCCTCGTTGTCAGAGAAGGTTGGAATTGAAACTTTAGTCCTTTGGGCGACCTGATGCGTATTCATTGCTGGCACGTCATCTTAGGCTGACCCAATATCCTTTTCCATACATGCGAAGAGTGTTAGCACATTAATTTGCAAAATGACCCCAGCCTTTACAAGTATGACATAGGACGGAGTGCCTGTCAAGTTTGTCGGCTTTCGCTTTATCAGTAGAGTTTCTTTTGTTGATAGAGCGATTCAGAGCAGATGAAGACTCTTGAGCGTTGAGAACATTCTTGAATGTTGGACCAACATTCATCTGTCTTTTATTTATCAGTAACCTTTTGAATTTTCTAACAATCATAGTCATATCCTCATTATTATCTGACTCAACATCAGATTCAACACCTGATGATTGCGAGACTAGAGCGAGACTTTTACCCCTTGACGTATTTTTCTGAACTTCGAGATTGGTCTCGTAGTTCTTCATAATGTTCATGAGGGTATTGAAGTCGAGTGTGGCCAGATTGTGGGCTTCCTCTACAGCTGCCACCTTCACGTTGAACTTCTCGGATAGTGACCTAATAGCCTTAGAATTTAACACTTTGTTAGAAATAGGTTCACCTAGGCTATGACACTCGCTAGAAATATTCAAAATTTTTCCAAAATAAGTAGTAATATCTTCATCGTCCCTCATACGAATGTTTTCAAATTGGCTATTTAAAAGACGCAACTTTGTGTCTTTAACGCTCACATCACCCTCACAGTACCTTTGCAACATGTCCCATGCATGTTTCGCATTAGTACAGTTTTGGATGATTTTGAACATAAAAATATCGACGGAGGAAAAAATGGCATGTAATGTTTTTTCGTTAAAATCGGCTTCTGCTCTTTCAAGAGCAGTCCATTCGGCAATGGGTTTGTCGAACACTTCTCCATCAGCATCTGGAAGTGTTTTAGGAGGGGTGTAACCATTAAGAACCGAATCCCAAGCACGCGACAATCGACTTTATGCATTGTCGCATTCCGATTTTTCAATAGGCATAGTTTGATCCGTCTAGGACGGGGACTTTGCCAAAATAGTTTGAGAAGACATTCATATCTAGGATAAAAACGCTTAGTGTATCAAGCGGTTGCTCTGATACCAATCTGAAAAGGAGCGGTCCCGTAAAGATATGGAAATAGCTAAGTTAAAAATAAAACAGAAATGTTGTCCTTAATGTTGAACCAACATTTAGGAACAGAAAGTTTTAGCACAACGGAAAGTTTCAAAACTTAGCAGTTAAAAACGATGGAGACACAATTTAAAATATGCAGCAAGTTAAATAACTTGCTACACGCCTTCAGGGCAAAATTCCACTTCAAAGAATGGATTACAAAAAGTAGAACTATCGAAAGATAGTAAAAACAACCTAGTAAAGAATCTAATGACTCTTCTAATCTTAATACAGATACCTACGATCTATGAAAATGTAAAACACTAGGTAAAGAACAGATCGACGAGTATATGGTGAGTGCTCTTTTGTTTTCGTTTTCTTTCTTTCGTCGCTCGTCGTTCGGTATCGTTCTACTCATCCATGGTCGGCATCGGAGTCTTTTATTTATACTCTTCATATCTTCGACATCAGTCCTCCCCACGTTCACCATGACTTCATGTCTGAGATAATGCTTCGACTTATTCAGCCACGAGCTCCACTTCTCCACTTAAATTATTTTGATCGAATACCGGTAAGTTTATTATTTGAAATTAGTTAATTAGATAATAGATTAAAACTATTTTCATTTAAGGACGGTGAAATTATTGAATTAGATAAAAAAAACTATTGTTATTATTATCTTTGTTTTATTATTATTATACTATGTTTGCATGATTTTATTTCTCTATTAGTTTTTAATAGAGTACATAAAAAAATATATTATTGTTATTGTTAATGTTGACACCGTTGACATTGACAATATGGACTCAACATTCCAGTCAACATCGATTGACTCGGACTTGGTCCAACCTTAATTTTGTCTTTCAAACCCAAAAATCGTTTTTCCTATTATTGCGGAATTATTTAAATGTGTGCAGAGGTTACTTACGAGATGGAACTTGTTCAACCATGACCTAATAAAACCAATCGGAATAAAAAAATAACTATAGCTAATTTTGTAGTGTCATGACAAGGTTTGTAATTTTGATGAAATTTAAGGGTATAGCTGTAAGTGGAAAAAATTTACCCCTCCGTCGTCGGGCCTTTTAAAAAAATGGCCCTTGACTGGGTCAATTTTAAAAAAATGGTCTCGTTGACGATTTTTTTTTTGTCAATAGCCCTCACTTTGTTTAAACGTTAACCATATTAACTAATTCTCATACTTAACTCATTAAAATAAAATAAAAAAAAAGAAAAACGAAAAAATGGCCGCCGTACAGATTCAATAACTGACTGAACATGGGTCCATATCCCTCTTTAACCATAACCTTACAATCGATATGAATGCATTATTTTCTCCATTTTAAAGAACAAATGGTAACCACACACACATCTCTCACAAACCTAAAGCGACGCGAGCTGTTCTCTTCGTTTAGTGCCGGAAAACAACTTCTCAAACCAAGAAACAGCAAGCATTTCAGCATATTTACCAATAAGCATTCGTTACATGAAAACTGCAATTTTAACGTCGAAAATGGTGAATTTTCAGTCCATTACCCCCTAAAATGTATGTGTTATTTATTAGATCACGTGTACTAGCCAGAGTAGCGATATTTCAGCGGTTATTACGAGAATTCGGACCTGAAAATGGGACCCCTGTGTGCGGGTACCATGCGATATAGGTGCGGGTACAATGAGATATAGGTGCGGGTGCCATGCCCAATACGTGTCGGTCCCATGCGCATGGACCCCTGCTTTTATGCGCGGGTCCCCTACGTTGTGTGCGGGTACCGTGATCCCATGTTCGGGATCCATGCGCTGAAGATCATACATTTATGTTTGTGAGATTAGCTGCTCATTGCATGCATTTATGTCAGGAAACAGTTACTTAACGAATGTCTTGATAATTGTGTTGTTATCTCGTCTGTGTAGTGCTTGTATCTTGGATCCTACGTGACATTGATCTTTTAACATATTATGGGAGGACAAATTTTCCTTACCATTATTGTGATAATAATAGTAATAATATAAGTGTAGCGGTGTTAGCGTATCCTAATCGATCAAGAGGGCTAAAGGGTCAAGTAGGAGAAAAGACATGGAAGGAACAAAAGAAGGTAAATGTTAGATGATTAAAGATCATGCGTTAAATGTGTTTATGCTTCACACTAATCTTACGAGCAAGGGAATAAGTTTTATAAAAAAAAATCCAATTGAAGTATAACAAAGATAATAATAGCGTATCATTTTTAAATTACAGCAAAGGCTATATAGATCACGTTGTTTTAGGAATCATATATTATTATTCTATGACAAATATTAAGACTTGCATATGTTATTTAAGAAAATGAAGCCCAACAGCCGATGCCAAACTTTACTTCTCTTGTGCTTTAGGCGGTGGCTTTACTAATAAAGAGCTCAAGAGGACTATTAATAGTGGCTTCTTAAGGTTTTGTATGTGTCATGCAATTTTAATGTGGTTATGAGTCACGATAATTGCAATCAACGATGCTCTATGTCACGACAAATATACGATAAATATTGTGTTCTTTGGGCAAAAGCAATCACGCGTACGCCTCAATTTATGTGTTATATATGTTACGATATATATATATATATATATATATATATCTTGAAAATGTACATGTGGTTATGTGTAATTGATATGAAAATTCGGTATGTTGTATGTTGTATTGGTACGTATAATGTAATAGACATGGAAATTTATTGGTTAAATGGAAATTTAGTGTGTGGGTACCATGCCCTTGTGTGCGGGTACCATGCCCTTGTGTGCGGGAACCATGCCCCTTGTATCATGCCCCTTGTGTGCGGGTATCATGCCCTTGTGTGCGGGTACCATGCCCCTTGTGTGCGGGTACCATGCCCTTGTGTGCGGGTACCATGCCCCTTGTACCATGCCTCTTGTGTGCGGGTACCATGCCCTTGTGTGCGGGTACCATGCCCTTTGTGTGCGGGTACCATGCCCTTGTGTGCGGGTACCATGCCCCTTGTGTGCGGGTACCATGCCCTTGTGTGCGGGTACCATGCCCCTTGTGTGCGGGTACCATGCCCTTGTGTGCGGGTACCATGCCCCTTGTGTGCGGGTATCATGCCCTTGTGTGCGGGTACCATGCCCCTTGTGTGCTGGTACCATGCCCCTTGTGTGCTGGTATCATGCCCCTTTTGTGCCCTTGTGTGCGGGTACCATGCCCTTGTGTGCGGGTATCGTGCCCCTTGTGTGGAGTCGATTAAACCTAATTAATTTTACTTTGGGTAGTTGAATGGGTTAAATAAGGTTAAAGACGTCTTTTTCCCTGAGTTAGTAAGGGTAGAATAGACTTCAAACATTATGGAGGTCATTTTTTTAAAATTGACCCAATCAAAGGCCATTTACTTAAATAATCCGTCCGTCGTCGTCGTCTTCTTCTTCTCACAGCTCTTGTGATAGAACTCATTTTTTAATTTCAACCATCACATGTCGAATTTACTTTGCCAAAGAAATCAAAATATACACCAAAATATGCTGCAATTATTCCAAAATTCAAAGAAATTGAAAAAAAAAAGGCTTTGGCGTGTGAAGTGAACAATGCCCTGCTTGGTGTGGCGTTTTGTGTTCCGTTGGAGATCTTTCCACTCCAAACATGGCGTCCAACCCCAGAATTAGGGGGTCGTTGGAGATGCTCCTAGAACAGAAAAACATAAAAAATTAACAATAGGGGTAGCGGGTGAACAGTAATCCGCAAAAGATAGCGGGGCATTGTAGCATCCGGTACAAATGGCGTGGAGCTTAGAGGGGCGTTGGAGATTTTCTAATACAACATATCTGCCATGGGGTGACTTAGGTCTATCATTTTCATTTCAATTTTTGAATTTTTAATATATCTTACCTTTTACTTAACAGACTTAATTATGATTTAGGCCTATCATCATTTTGCTCTGAAAATGTTTATTATTGTCGCTTGATCTCATTATTGCTTTATTCAATCAATGTTTAGATCACGTAACATACTAGTACAAAGGAACGATTCTCAGCTTCATTTGGGTACGCTCTTGAGAATCTCTACGTAGAAATAACAACCATTAGAGATAAGAGACCCGTTGGATTTCATAATTTGTTCAATCACTAGTCTTGACGATAATATATCAGCTCTCTATCCGTTTTGTTTTTAATGTCCGTCGGCAAAATGATAGGAGGAAATGATTTACCGGGTGATCTCCCACATATATTGAGTGCGGAAATTTTAATATAAACGTAGAGAAACATGGAAAATAATGTGAAGGATATAGTAAATCACGTCGCCAACAATAAGTCTCGTGCCGCTGAGCCAACGCTCTCAATGCGGAGACAAAAAGGGGAAAAATGATTCACTCAATGTCGAGATGATGCAGTTAGTAAAAGTAATTTAATCTCATGGCCACTCTAACATCTGATTCACAATCACAGTCAAAAGTTGTATCTGGTAATAATAACTTAGGCAGAAAATCCTCGTGAAATTGAGTCCTTTCCTTAGCCTTGAGATCTTAAAAGCCTACATGATTATACTATGTATCATCAGTTTTCAAATAATAGAAAACGCCTATTATTATTACCTGATTCTGGAGCTACTTCGTATAGAGGTATGCGACGGTGAAGATAAAGAAAGCAGCCATCTGCAATAGTAATAATTTTCTAAGCATTTTCAGAGTCGGTGAACCCAGCAATATGGAGAGCTGTTACAGTGGCGTACCATGGAAAACGAAGCTCCATAGTAGGGATAGGCAGCAGTTATAAATCTTTCATACTCGTTATGCCTATAAGGACGAACTGGAATCTGAAGATCACAAGAATTATTCACTACTAGTACTCAACGTGCATTTATATGTATATATATGGATAATGTAAGTAACACAATCTTTGTTGTCATAACAAGTGAAAATCAATAAGTTCTGTAGCAAGAAGGATCCACTAGGATGGGTTGTTGTTAAGTACAGAATACGAAAAACCAATCATAGGCAGTATTTGGTTATAAGCCCTAACATTAAGGCTCAAGATAAATTATTTATAATCAAGCCTGTAACATTTCATCTGACCCATTTCAGTACCAAGCCGCCTATACTATAATATTTTAGTGGGCTTTCTATTAATTTCGGGCTGGAAAAAAAGAAACCAAATAGAAGACAGATGAATTATTATTTGTCTTATCTGGTCTAATCCGGAACAGCAAACAGGCCAATAAAGTATTACAACTCAATGAAAGACAGAGAAGGGTTACCTGCTTAGACAGACTTAAGCTAGTATACCCAAGTTTCTGGTACTCAACCTTGAACTGGAAAACGCCATAAACATCGGGAACCTTGAAAGATGTGTAGTAAAGACCCTGGACAGAATTGTAGAAACCGAGGTTTAGCACGGGGGGATACATCTTGGTGCAACCGATATATATATATATATATATATATATATATATATATATATAATGGCGTTCAATTATGAAAATAAGTAAAAAAGCAACACCTTTCCATCAGTCGACATGGTTTTTAGAACATACGGATTCATCATGTAAAACTGAACTTGCAGATCATCGGCCACGTATGGCTCCCAACTCTTTCCGGACCACTCGTATACTTCAATGGAATAATCCTTCGAAATTATATACAATTAATACTTAACAGACTCACGCAATCATATGTTATTGAGACATTTTTGGTAATAAGATCATACCAGGTCGTCTTTGATCCTGTACAGTGCAGGTTCCTCTACCTCACCAACTTTGTGGTGTTTTACATTCAGAGCCTGGAAACAAGGAATCATAGTATAAGATTAAAACATCTTAAAAAAAGTTCAAAATAAATAGGTGATGTGTATAATATCTATCATTTGGCAAAGATCCACAAAACCGTCGGGTTTAACCGATGTAGAAAACGAACAGCTGTATCCATAGAGCAAACCTTAAGATGACCTCTCTCATGGAAAACCCATTTGCTAAGTTCAGTCAAAAATTGTTCGTTGCCACATTTTGGATATCTGTTGATGATAATAGGTTAGACTGCATTTGGTAGAAAGGATAGGTAAATTGATGACTAAGGGAGGGTGCTGAATCATATATATGGCAAATAATATCTGGTTGCAAAGTCAAAATCTTGTATCCATGCATTCGTGTTTTCAGTTAAGAGCGAAATTTGAAGACTCATTAAACAAAATTCGAAAGTGATCCTTTATGGAGACAATTGACAATTTATAATGGAAGGTTAAATTAATCAAAAGAATATAAAGATGCATTTGATCAGCTAGACGTAATTATATACAAGAAATTTGACGAAGTAACTTTAGTTATAGAATCATCTCACATGGTAGGGTTTCCAGCTTTCTGAACACCAGAATGGAAAAACCTCAATACACATGCATTATTGACCAATATGTCAGCGGAGAATTTTAACACTAGACACCGGAAAACATAAAATATTGGGGTTGATATCAACAAACCAGCTTTATCACTTTGAACAAATCTAAATCAAGTTATATAGACAGGTAAGACTATCTAACCTGTTGCTAAACATGCTCAGTGAGCCAGAAATGAGAATTCGAGCATTATTTCTAGCCTGCAAAAACCACACACACTATTAGAAGATTGATGATAGAGAATATATATCAGATCCCAATGATATTATGATGCTAAGCTACAGCCACAGGTAGCACAACAAAAAAATGGCGGTGACAGAGAAGTGGGTTCCAAAAAGCTTCCTACTCAATTGGCTAGACAGAAGGAATTTCTCGGAAAAGCTATAAGGTAAAACTTGAAGATAATTTTTTCCAGACTTCTATTTGACTGTTAAGCAAATAAGAGAAATGAAATACTCATATTTAGGGGTGTGCATAATTCGGTATACCGGCCGAATTTACCGAATTACCGAATATCCGGTACAAACCGAACCGAACCGAAAAATTTTGGTTCGGTATTCGGTTTTTCAAAAAAAAATAAAAAATCGGTAATTCGGTTCGTTATAGATTTTGGGGTTCGGTGTATTTGCTACACCGAATTACCGAAATTTTTTAAATTAAAATATATTATATTATATTACTAGTGAAAATAATACTATAATTTATTAAATTATATATATTAATTTAAATATTACCGAAATATGAATGAAATTCATTTTTTTTTTATTGTAAATTCGGTTATTTTGGTAAAAATCGAATACCGAACCGGAAATTCGGTTCGGTATTCGGCCGAATTTTCGGTTCGGTTCGGTTCGGTTCGGTACGGTTTGTACCGAATGCACAGCACTACTCATATTAGGTGTAATGAACGAATAAATTATGTGCCTTAACGAAAAGAACAATGGACAAATGCATTGGTGTTTATATAGTTGGCAAAACGACTGCTAGAAATGCTGGAAAAAAAGACACCATTGTGCATCACAGAAATTGTCTAGTGAGGGAGGGTGTAGTAGGTTTCTCATACAGAAAGAATTCTCTCAAATTAACTGAGGCATCTTGTTTCCATTGAGTATTCTATGAAGCGATGACAATTGCAGGAACAAGCATCTCAACTGAAGATTGAAGAATATTGAGAAATGGCTGATATGATTTACCTGTACAACCGAAACAAGGGAGATGGCAGACCCAATTAAGGTAGGGGGATTTGATAACTTGGAGGAAGGGTTTGCCGAATAAGCAGAAGGCGAAGCTGAAAGAACTTTCAACACCTGATGACAAACGCTATATGATTTACGATGAGAAAATTATGAGTAAACTAACAGGCAAGTGGCTGGTGGTTTTACCAAACTGTTGCCAGGGTTCACTGAGTGGCCAATTCCCTTAAAAAGCACAGGAGCCTGCAATATAAATCACAATCCCGGCACCTTATCATGAGCTAACATAGATAGACAAATCTAAAGCTTACTCTCAAGATAGAAATCATAGATTGAGATGGGAATATCAGAATTTTCGTAGATGTGAAACTGCCGGAAACTAAGCCAGCATTTGAATATTTGATATAAAGAAATATCCAAGGAAAGGGTTTTTGCGAAGATGGTTTTTTAATAGTTATACAATATAGCTTTAATTATCCTTAAATTGAGCCATCAATACATGTAATGCAATTTCACTTTCCCCAAAAAAGGCATGCAGTCTAACATCCACTTGGGCATGTAATCAAACTACAAAATTAAAATATGCAAAAACAAGGTCACATGGAAAATCTCATCATACACATTAACCAAATTATTTGTCTTGCAAAGAAACAAGTCCTGTTACAAAGATTAGATAACATAGTCATGACAGATATAGGAAAATTTCTCCAGTAAATATGTCACTGCGTCACCTAACGGATTATGCAGCCCGAAATACAACCCATAGGCCATAACCAGACGTACCTCGATCTTCTTGCTTCCTAATATAACTTCAGATTGAATGAAATTATCACTAGCAATCAATGTGTGATCTCCTTCTGTTTCTGACGAAGCATAACCCATGTGATCAATCACCATGGCTGCCGGATCCTGATCAGAGATCACCAACACAAACATCAATAGTTTCTCACCAACAAATTCTTAAGCACCAGTTTTCAAACAGTAAATAAATCTAAAAACCATCACTCTACAATACCTCATCAAAGTCAACTCCACATTCAACAGCTATCTCCCGTATAACCTCAGACGCTGATGCATCAGCGGCAAGAATCAGATCTCTACCAGAGTCGACAAAGTCCAGTATTGAAGCCACATCAACCGAACCGCCAAAACCTAAATTTACAGTAAAACAAACCCAAAAATAACGTTAAATATATCATGTCAATAAAAATCTAGATATTAAAAATGTACTAAGATTAGGAGCAGAAATACAGTCATTCACTATCACACGAGTCAACCGAAAAGCATTTCGGTAAAGTACATTCAAATCCTAGATACAATACAATTTATGTACTTCAAAAAGATATTGGGTAAAAATTCAAACGAACTTACGATCGATCGACGGGGAGAATATGACAACAGCGTCGTACAGATACTGTCCGTACCTCTGCAGCGCGAGCTTTGGATCATCGGCGAGTTTGTACTCAAGATCGAATCCTCGACTCTCCAGAGACGTGAAGAAAATCGAGTGCGATGATTTGATCGCGAAATCGTCGAGCAGCACGAGGACTCGCCGATCGGTAGGGTTCTCCTCGGAAAACGAATCGCATAAGAACACGAGCGACTGAACAAAGATGAGGAGCGCCAGAACAAGCTTGAGCGACCCCTTGCTTGCCATCTCCGTCAATGGTTTTCGATGATTTTGGAGGCCAAATTCTACTCTCACCGAGCAAGACTCGATGTCCCTAATTTTACTCCCCGAGTCAATTTGGACCCAAATAACACAATTTGAGGCCCAACTAGGCCCAGTAATCACTGGGCGGCCCATTGTAGCATTATATCCAGTCTCAACACGAACGATTTTATATATAACGCCGATTAATAAGTCTCCTCCCCCTCTACGCTTACGTCGGGGGCCCCTAGAAGGCTTAGCGCCTAGAGCATATGGGACCTATGCGGTTTTAGGTGAAAATTAAACGATATTTTTTTATTTTTTTTATTTTTCGTATATCAAATATGTAACATTTTTACATTCTATCAATGTAAAGGAGAATTAAAGGCGAATTAAAGTTATGCAAATATTCTAAATAAATAATATCACTTCCAATAATGCAGCAAAACATCCTTAATACAAAGATGGAACCAAAATTTGTAATCCGAGGGGACGAAGAAAATACTTGTAAGACACAAATGAGAAATAAGACCGTGTCAAAATCATCAAATTCCCATATATATGTATTATATAACATATATACTAAAAAGATGAAAATAATTACATCATGTAAATAGCAACTTTGAAGACTTATATCTTGAAATTTTTTGTAATATCATATCATTTTCAATAATTTTAGAAATATTTTTTTTAATTAAACAAGGCAACAAATTTGAGAGAAAATAATCGCTTATCTTAAGATTCGTTATTGACCCTTTTTGGTATTTAATTTATCTAAAATAGTCGACGATATAAGTTAATGTTTTGTGTAGGCTTAAAAATTATTCTAAAACATGATGTGTGTTAAGAAAACCGTTACAATTAAAATGATTTGTTAAATTCAGAAAATAAACGATAATACAAAGTAACCTTTCTTACTTGATTAAAAGTCGATAACATTTTTTATTCAAATGATTATAATTTAAAACATTAAACACAATTATTGAATGTGGGCCTTAGAAAACTATAATATATTTAAAATACATTTTTTAGAAATATTAGTTTGGCCCCAGTAAAAATAGCCCATAAACTAAAAACTCCCACTTGAACTCGAATTAGGGATTTCATCTTTCTCCTCACGTTGTCTTCTTCCTCACGCACAGGCCACCATCACCACCATACATACCCTCTGCCGCCGGCTGCTGGGGGGTCGACTGACCCCTTTGACCCCCTCTGGTTCCGTCTCTGAGTACAAACATTCCTTTTTTGTATTTATTATTTTTTTACAAAAAAAAGGTCCAATTAATCCGATTAATCAGTTTGACCGTTAATTGGCAGCTTAGGCGATTTTTCTACGGTGGGCGACGACTAGCGCCTAGTCTGATTTTGAAAACAGAGCTACGGCATACACGGACATGTCATGCACTAGCCCACGCTACTAGCACACCGCACGCCACATAAACGACAAATGATCGCTGACATCAAGCTTCGTGCGGTGATGATGTGAATTGCAAAGTGTATCATTAAAGTGCCCAGTCATGTGGCATTTCACGGACTCAGATCGACCTCGGCCGTGGGCTCATAGGTGGGTTGCACCTACTCATCCACAAATGAGCCCATCATTACCCACAATGGGTACAAATAAAAGAACGGAAATCTTGGATTGCTTTTTTCAATGTGGAACGTTTGTCCATTGCCTGATCAATTATTTATTAATGTAACGATATTGGTTTTAAGCAAATTATTGGTCTAAAAATCTCCTCAACGCGTAGATTTTGATTTTAAAATCAAATACGCTTTTCGCTGGACGATGACTTTCTCGATTTCTGAAAAATCAAATTGATTAAAATTTATAGGGTTATTCGACCCAATGGAACAAAAGTCTAAATCCATCAATCATCCACATTAATAAAAATAATGTATAGTCATGGAGACATATTTGCAAAAAAATTCCAACGAATCATTGCATCGAGATAGGTAGTTGTGGCTTTGATCTTCTCTTAACAAAATCTGTGGAATTTCAATCGAAAAATATAGAAGAAAAGAAAAGTATTTTTAAAAACATTAAAATCAAAGAACAAAATGAGACAATAAAAAACCCAGGGAATTTCCGTCCAAAAATAACAAAAAAAAAATATTTTGTTTAAAAAATTAAACAATTTAAAATAAAAAATAAAAATAAAAAGAAGAACAACTTCCATAGAATTTGTCCGACATAATTTTCGTGAAATTTCTCGTCGAAATTTGTGCCAACAGTATTTCTGCGGAATTTGCCGAATAATCTTAATTTTGTAGTAGCTAATGGGGTCTTTTAAAAAAATGGCCCTTGACTGGGTCAATTTTAAAAAAATGGCCTCGTTGACGATTTTTTTTTGGTCAATAGCCCTCACTTTGTTTAAACGTTAACCATATTAACTAATTCTCATACTTAACTCATTAAAATTAAAAAAAAAAAAGAAAAACAAAAATATGGCCGCCGTACAGATGCAATAACTGACTGAACATGGGTCAATCTCCCTCTTTAACCATAACCATACAATCGATATGAATGCATTTATCTTCTCCATTTTAAAGAACAAAGGGTAACCACACACACCTCTCTCACAACCTAAAGCGACGCGAGCTGTTATCTTCGTTTAGTGCCGGAAAACAACTTCTCAAACCAAGAAAACAGCAAGCATTTCAGCATATTTACCAGTAAGCATTCGTTACATGAAAACTGCAATTTTAACGTCGAAAATGGTGAATTTCCAGTCCATTACCCCCTAAAATGTATGGGTTATTTAGTAGATCATGTGTACAAGCCAGCGTAGCGATATTTCAGTGGTTATTACGAAAATTCGGACATGAAAATACATATTATGAGGTCCAGTTTTTGTGCATGGAACCCATGCGAAAAATGCAGAGGACCCAAAAGTATATACAGGGTACCCGAGCATATATACAGGGTACCCACGCATATGAGATGATGTTTTTCAAGTGCATGGGACCTAGGCTAAAAAACGCACGGGACCAAACTGTAAAAGCATGCTACCCAATTATAAGTGCATGGTCCCCGCTAATGTTGTGCGCGGGTACCCTGCTTTTATGCGCGGGTCCTCTGCGTTGATCCGCGGGTACCATGCGCTATACGTGCGGGTACCATGCACTATCGTTTGGGATGCGCTATACGCGCGGGTCCCCTGCATTTATGCGCGGGTACCATGCGCAATACGCTCGGGTACCCTGCCTTTATACGCGGGTCCCCTGCGTTTATGCGTGGATATCCTGCCGTTATGTGCGGGTACCGTGATCCCATGTTCGGGTCCCATGCGCTGAAAATCATACATAAGCACGATATATGACGACAATCGTTTTCTAAACAATAACATTGCATAATATTGCAGGTGCTCAATATGACAATTACCAACATTATATTTCAATTCGATAGTCTGGTTAATCGGCGAGGACAGTACCTCGACATGGTCCCCTGCGTCAAATTGTAGCTTGCATTCAATTTTGGTGGATGAGGACGCATGCACGTTAGAAGACGTAAAGGAGCAAATTGTAGCGGTGTTGTCGTTTCGCAAGGACAATGCGAGGCTAATGCTAAGCTATTTGCCAAATGTAGCCTACAGTTATCCCAGGCTCATATACATTGATAACGACTATGCACTACGTGCGTACTTGGGTTTTGGTGGCCCTCAATCGAGACCCGTGGTTCATGTCGAAGTGGTGGAATGTGCGCATGTGGCTCTGTCGGACGCATTTGCTGGTTCTTCTAGTAAGAATATCGGGTTCATAGCTGATTGCGATGAAAATGCGCAAATCGAACCGTTTGAGGGGTACGGTTGCAGTCCTTCTAACCAAAATAAAGATGAGGGTCTTGAAGATATCGCTGGACCGTCGGGGGTAGGGATTACTCGGGTTGGCATTCGAACGAAAATGAAGATGAGCCAATCGAAAACACTGACGAGTCGGAGGAGGAATTTGTAGCACGTGATCATAACGACGATGAAGATGAAGATGTAGATCGTAACCCTGTAGACGAGGCTGTTGATGGTACTTTCGCATTTTCGGACGGTTCAAGCCTACACGTTGGGCAGCAGTTTCGTGACAAGGCGGAGGTTATCGAGGAGATATCCAAAATCGCCTTGGCGGCGTCGTTCGAGTGCAAATTAGTAAAGTCGAACAAGACTTTGTATGTAGTAAAATGTGCGATGGAGCAATGTTCGTGGCGCTTTCGAGCTGCAAAAGATAGGGTTTCCCCTCATAGGATTGTTAGATTCGATACAACGTTTGACGACAAGTTGGTTTAGTAAGCATCGAAGAACTTGCGAATCTTCGATGGCAGCCAATGTCACGTCATTTACGCCGAAGGTCGAGCCAATCATACGGTCTCACTACATAAATTCACAAAATCTACACGTGTCGAAATTAGCATTCAACGGTATAATGTATACGGGCATGGAGTCAACGAGGTGGTCGATATCGAGACGAAGTCATGTAGTTGTAAGATGTTTGATATCGATAGTATCCCCTGTGCGCACGCCATTGCGGCTTGTGGACACGCTAATGTAGGTGTTTATTCGGTAGTCCATGCGTATTACAGCTTGAAGACCTGGAAATTAGCGTACGAGGGTACCATATGGCCTGTCACCGAGCGCGTTGAAGGAATTGTGACTATGCTACCACCACTCGTTGACCCAAAACGCGGAAGAGCACAAAAAAATAGAATGCTATCCATCGGAGAATTCGGTAGAAGGGGGTTGTAGCCTATGCGTTTGATTTGTACATGTGGTTATGCATAATTGATATGGAAATTCGGTATATTGTAATGTTTGGTACGTATAATGTAATAGACATGGAAATTTAGTGGTTCAATGGATGTTTGGTATGTTGGCCTGTGTGGTATGTTGTCGGGTACCGTGCGTCATGTGTGCGGGTACCGTGCGCCATGTGTGTGGGTACCGTACTTTAGTGTGCGGGTATCGTGCGCCATATGTGCGGGTACTGTGCGCCATGTGTGCGGGTACCATGCGCTACGTTTGCGGGTACCATGCGCTTGGGTGCGGGTACCGTACTTTACTGCGCGGGTACCGTGCGCCACGTGTGCGGTGCCGTACAGTTGTCAAATGCTTTCAATAAGTTACATCAATCAACTCAGCACTTTACGTCAGTTGTTGTCTGTACGTTAAATCATAAAATAATTTTATCAATCACATCAAATAATTGGGATAATCATTAACCAATTACTCTGATCGGGGCAATCATTAACCAATTATTCTGATAATCATAAAATAAATAATTATATTTTTAAAATAACGGTGCATTAGTGTGCGGGTACCGTGCCTTAGTGTGCGGGTACCGTGCATATACAACTCGAAATACAACTTCTAACATAATATCAACATCCAACATATCAACATCCATTATTACATAAAATTGGTCCAGATTTACAAAATTCACGAATAGAATTTATTGATATCAAGAAGCTCAATCATTAAGGCGAATGGAAATACATAGATATTCCCGAAATTGCGTCATTTGCCGCCCGGTAAGCTCCGCAACGTTATCGCCACGAAAGAGCATAGCAAATGCGGCCCGCAACACATGAACCCCACAATCGCCGCTGAAAACAACCAAATGTTTAATATTGAGATATGATGTACTAAAATCAACTTCATATCAAAATATGCTACACTTACGAATTTTCTTGCTTCTTGAAATTGGGGATCCTCTCCACCTTCCACTTCCTAAACGCGCTTCCAATTAAACCAAGTTTCTTGATCACGATCGGGACCACTAATTGTAGACCGGCCAAGGACGCGTGCATGTTGCACATGTCGACATCGCAGGACGGATCCGAGTCGAATACCCGTATCGTCTTGTTCTTCCAGTCGAAGACTGCAAGAACCCAATGAGCGATGGTCTGCACCGGCACCACGATATAATCTGAACTTGCCATGACAGTGACGGCCAGTCCTGATTACGCCCCTCAGCGTAGTGGACCAAATAGGGCAGCATGCCCTTGACAAATTTCCCATTTTCTACACAGTCCCGGTCGATGCTTTCCTTCGTCCCGAAACCCACGTAGGCGATGGTATGAACCTTCTGCAATTCGACGAACCATCTAATGCTTTCGTCAATGTGCTATAAAATAAAAGGAAACAAGTTAATTAAGAAAACGTATTAATGCATTTCTTCGAATTGAAGTTATCAATCCTTCTTACCGCGTCATCGAGCCACCACGAAAGCATGTACAGCTGTTGGAACCACGTCTTGGTTCGGTACGATTTGGACAAGCAAAGCAGCCGCTCATTATCTTCCATCGTATCGATCCTCTGTTTTATCCGAGACCATAACTTCAACTTTCTCTTCATTGTGCCTCTCCAGCTGTGAGTTTATGCTGTTCCGCACGCGATTCTAATTCGGGTCGGTGAATGGGGTCACCTGGTACTTGGAAGGCCTGCTTTCGCGAGGCGGCGTCGACTCCACCGCGGCCTCGGGTTCGACCGCGGCTTCGGGTTCGGGGTAGGCTTCGGGTTCCACCGCGGCCTCGGGTTCCACCGCGGCGGCGGCTTCCACCGGGACCTCGGGCTCTTGGGTTCCGAAGGATAGAACACCTGGTTGGAGCCACCGGCCTCATAACCTTACAAGATAAAACTTTAACGTCAAAAACTATACCATAGAAAACCTTATGCAACAAATTATTTATAAATTTTTATCATGCCATGTGTGCGTCGAAAACTCTCGGTTGCCCCCGTACCACCCCTGCTGCAGGTTTTGATGCAAGTCATTCATCGACTGCTGCAAGCTGAAGATACTCGCGCCCCACTCTTGAGCCGTGGACCATCGTTCGTCATACGAGTCCCGAAACTGCGAGATACTCGTGCAAACGTCGTCGAACCGACTATTCACCATCTCGAAATTGTGGTCCACGCGTCTTGTGAACTCATCGAATTGATCCCACGTGGGGCCCGAGAACTGCTGCGGAGGAGGGGACGGGTACCGTGGGGGTGAGGGGGGACGAAATTGGTCCGCCTCTTTCTCGTAATGCGACCGCTGCGATAGTTGCGGGATGGTCTGTGAGACATGCGGTAGTGCAACGTCGTCCGCGGCCGCCAAATGGCGTACGCACTTTACCTCAACACCATCCTCAAGGAGCCTCGTTATATGGTCGAGGACTTCATGCCGCTCCTCCACTTCGAACCGGCTTTATCGGAAATAAGGCTCGTTCGTCTCCGATATAGCCGGTTGACCCCTTTGTGGCATTGACGATCGTCTCCATCTTCGGAGAACCCTTCGTTGACCAATCATTGGTGACCCACCGGCAGATCCGCGGGGTCACCACATCCGCCTCGTTTCTACGATAGGCGAGCGCGGGCCGAATGCCCGATATGCACTCGTACGCCAGAACCTAGAATGCAAAGAAACCAAATTAGCAAATATATAATCACAATTAAATATATATTTATAACGATTTTAAATAAGGAAGGATCTGAATCGGATGTACGAAGCCACTAATCAGTAGCCCGAAGTGTTCGTTGCCCCCGTTTCGGGCTCGTTCCCGAACAAAATCCCTCTTCTCCCTTAGGTTTATCTTCAGCGAGCGTATCACCTCTTTGAAAGCTACGCTGCTCAAGGGATAGTTGGCGAAGGCGACTTCGTCTTCAACCAATGAAAGCAGCCACGACCGAATAACCGTGTCCTTCTTCGATGGTCGGGGCAACAACACAGATGCGGCAAAGAATAGATCCACCAACTTCATCTTATCGATGTTGACGTTTCCGTCATCGTTGGCTCCCAACTCTTAGAGGCGATCCTCAACGTACGACAGACGGATTGTGGATCTTCCCAGAAAGTTTCTCTCTGCAAAATCACCATTGGGGTTACTTCCGGGATTTCGTCAGAGAACCTAAGGCCGGTAATCAGGCAGTACTCCGCTTTAGAAAATCGGAGTGGTCGGTTCCCAATGACCATCCACAACTCCTCGCAATCATGAAGCGTAGTCTGCCTCTTCGTGAGAAATATTATGAGCTGGGCAGATAGATTGAAATTGGCGGCAGCCTCGACGAGTCTACCAAATGGACTCCCCCCTATAACTCTCCCGCTCTTTTCATTGAGACTGTTCCTTATCTTCACACTCGTCTCCGTGTACATCCCGGTCATTGTCAATCGGAACTCGAAGTCATCGTCTCGGGATGACAATTGCTTCTTCAGCACAACCTGGGAATCATAAGAGTAAATAACCAATTAGTACTCGCATGGTACCCGCACAGGAAAGCATAGTACCCGCGCACAAGAGCATGGTACCCGCGTATGCGCGCATGGTACCCGCACACAAGAGCATGGTATCCGCACACGATGGTACCCGCGCATGCGCGCATGGTACCCGCGCATGCGCGCATGGTACCCGCGCACAAGAGCATGGTACCCGTGCATGCGCGCATGGTACCCGCACACTAAAACACGGTACCCGCGCGCACTATCGTCGTACCCGCCAACACACACGTGCATGGTACTTGCGCGCAAGAGCACGGTACCCGCGTGCAATCGCATGGTACCCGCACTCAATCGCATGGTACCCGCACACAATCGCAAGGGGCCGCGCGCGTATGGGTACCGTGCGACTGTGCTCGGGTCCCAAGCATGCAATCACGGGTCCCCTGATTTGCGCGACTGTTTGGGTCCCAATTGGTTCGCCGCAAGGTTCCCTTGCGAACAAGTGTCCAAATTGCACAATTGGGAAACCATGCGCCGGACTCAACCAATTCGACGCACGAGACCTGCTCCTGAGGAAGACGAAAGTACAGTAAAATTAGCGGCACTCTTTCGGGAAAAGCGTTCATTGCCATTGTAGTCGGTTTGGAGAATTTTCTGCTTCAGATAAAGTTAGTTTCGTGGATCTGGAAATTTTCTGCTTCGTTGTGTGTCTCTCTTCAATTTTAATTGTCAAATATTGTACTTGGTTAGGAAGAAGAAGAAGACCCGTGACGCTACAGTGAGTGGAATCGATTAAACCTAATTAATTTTACTTTGGGTAGTTGAATGGGTTAAATAATGGTAAAGACGTCTTTTTCCCTGAGTTAGTAAGGGTATAATAGACTTCAAAGATGCCATTTTTTTAAAATTGACCAAGTCAAAGACCATTTACTTAAATAATCCGTAACTAATGAATTTGTTTTTACACGGTCGATCTCGCGAGTTATTATTTTTAACACACTTTTAATGTGCAACGACAAAAATAAAATACGGAAAATTCTGCGATTCCAAGGTATTTGTTACAATTATTAGTTTCGTTCAAAACGAAAAATTCTATTTCCCGTCTTTTGATTTATTCAAGAAGTTGTTGATATCTGCCCTTGCTTTGCTAATCAACATTTCACGAATCTCCTCGTCACTAAGCACCGGGTACTCCTGTGGAAGCGCGTCCACTTTCACTACTTCGGATGCCTGTTTTGGCGTCGGAATGCACACATTTGGAGCTGAAATCTCAAGCACGTCGGAGGACGCCTTTGTGCTTCGATTTTCAACTGCTTCACGAGGCACGAGGGCTTTGCCTTCACCGATATCCATCGTTAGAGCCTCTCCGCACGACCTGCAAAATAAACCGGAAGATTTTTAATTCTGTAAAATGTACTAAAGTATATTTTGTTATTGTTAGTTCAAATAGTTTGAACTGTTAAATGGTCAAATTAGCAGGTTAGTTTTGCAGGTTGTTATACAAATGTGGTGCACATACTCAAGTCACTAGGGTTTATATTATTATTACTATTATTGAAATAGATCTAACCTAGTATTGTAATCTTGAAAATTGAAGAAATAGAGATGGAACTCTCGGTGATGCCAGACCAAGTGCAATGAAAACCTCTATTTATATCATGAAACGGTAACACTATATCTTAATGCGGACTATATTTTTGTAATTATTTTTTCCCTGATATTGCACTTTGTAACTTGTTGGGATTAATCAGCATTATAATGTCGATGGATAGCGGTCATACATGTTTTGGATTATGTAGTAAATATTTTCGAACTTATTGAGTCAACTTAAAAAAAAAAATACTGTAATGAACCTTGAAGTCACCTATTCAAATCCTGTCTCCGCAAGATTTTTTTTTGGGAGCATTTCACATAAATTCCCACTGGCCTAAAATTTTATTACTTAACTCCCGAAAAAAAGCATCAGTTAGAGCTACGAACTTTTATGTTAAGGAGCAATTGGATGGAAATACCCCTCAAAACTTGCCTTATTACAATAATACCATGATTTTTAATTTAAAACAAAAAAAAAAAATTAAACTGAAATCAAATGACATAATTCAATCAATCCCAAATCAAATGATATCGAACCCCAAAATCGAACGCCAACAACAAATTGCAATCACGGAGAAACACATAAGGAGTCTCCGCCGTAGTCGGGTCTTCAAATTTCTCATTTCCTCTGGGTAGTTTAGTAATTTTAATTTTTCGTCAATTTTTTGTATTGCACTGTAGTTTTGTGTTTTTTATATATGCTAATTGCTAGATTAGAGTCATGTGTCTCTGTTTTGATTATTTTGTTTCTATTCATACAGAGAATTCGAGAATATGTTCGCTCAAAATATCCATGCTTGCTTGGGCTCTTGTCATTCACGAGCTCTATACGAAGGCTTGAAGGTTAATTCTTTTATATATTTTGTCACTAAATTGCCTGTATAATATGGAGTTATCCAGTTAATGCCATTAAATTTTCTAAATTTTGGTCTAGCTAATGGACTACTATAGAATATGATCCTTCATAAATTCATTATGCAGCTAGCTATTCAATTGGTCACCCTGGTTCTTTATACCCAGATATCATGTTTACAGTCATATAGTATGATATTTAGATCAATTTATGGGAGCCTTTTTCATAATAATATATGTTACTTGGAATTATCATGTATTCACTAAATTCCTTATATTAAGGAAATCAAGCTAAATCAAATGAGTGGTTTAGATTGTATGTGAAGGAAATTCTGTTTTTTTTTTTCCGAACCTTTCAATTTATTTAGCTGGCCTAATTTTCATGGTCAATATCTTGGTGGTGACGAAAAGAGAATGGACCTTCCTCCGCATCTCCGTTAGCTGTTTCCAACGACTCTTATATTTTGAGGAGACGGAAGTTATATGCCGCCTTTCTCGCTTCATAATGACAACATCATCACCAGCCTCATGAGTCAGGTTTAGATATTTTTAGTGTTGTTGTAATTAGGGGTGAGCAAATCTGGATATCCGGATTTTCGGATTTTCGGATTTCTAAAACTTAGAATCCTATCCGATCCGATTTTAACTGGATATTCGAAAATCCGGCAATTCGAAATCCGATTTATTATTTTGACCAAATTAATTTTATTTGGGTCAAATTAGGGTATTGAGCTATTTTTCTTTCTTTTATCTCTTTTTGGGCTATTATTTAATTTATTTATTTTTAAAATAATAAACCCGATACCGGATATCTAGATTTTAGTATCGAGCGTATTCGTATACGATCCGGTTTATGATAACATATTCGATTTCGGATATCCGATCCGGTTTTATAAACAGGATAGCGGATCGGATTCCGGATTCCGAATATTTTTGTTAACCCTAGTTGTAATGGTGGATGCATTCTGGAAACAAATAGTGTTATTGTTTAAATGTTGTTTATTATGCCTGGAATTTTTCGATACGTTAACAATGTTAAACAAGGTACGATAATTGTGTCTACTAGGTGCAATAAATACCAACTAGATGGTATGCCAAACGAAATAGCTGTAAAAAAATGATGAAAAATATAGAAAAAGTCAGTATTATCGATATCTGAGATTTTAACAATATATGCAATAAATTCTGACAAGCACAGAAAGTTCCGACGCATAGAAAACTGTAATACACTTGGTACGGTTTTCAGTACTTGATACATCAAACTACAATGGCACAATATATGTCGTCTATAAGGTACAACTGCATGATTCTTAATGGTACAATATATTCACAATCTTTGGTAAAACTTATTATGATAAGCGTTTTTCATCGTCGTTTGAATTAGTTTTTCACGTGAATCCATTTTACTATACGTATATATGTTATATGTTTCACGTGGTATCAAATTTGATCCTTTAACCCTTACACTCATGGTTTTGTATTCCAAAATCCAAGTTTCTTAATAAGAGAATGATCCTTGTAAGAACATCTTACTATTAAAGCTTGAAATCAAACTATAAATCCATGAATTGAGGGTTGACCCATTAAATATGATATGAAATGAAACCTATAACATATTTACATATACTAAAGCATTTTTGCAACAAAGCTAATGTATAACATGACGAAAAACGCTTACCCTATTAAGATGTACCAAATAGAGTGTTTATACCGTTCCATTAAGCAAATCGATGATTGCACCTTTTGGTGAAGTTATATTGTACCATATTTCAGTAGTTTGCCGTACCAAGAAAAATATCGATATCATTCCAACATCGGTCCATATAATGTATAATACTACAAGTCGAGAGGTTCAACTAATTATTGCAAAGCCCTAAAACAATAGATAAATAGAATATTAAACAAAAACTTCATAATAAGTTGAATAATTTGAATTTAATAAACATTACAATTTTGTTGAAAGTGGTTTTAACACTTTTCACCCTCTTCTAGTGAACTTGCGGTTTGTAATATAAAGTCATTAGTGTACGGGTTACTCGGTCAAGATGATACAAAGCGAACCATATAACAGGTATACATACGGAAATATGGTTTCTCCCAAAATAAAAATTCAAATTGACATGAAAAACGATTTCCCTGATAAGATGTACCAAATATAGTGTTTGTACTTCACCTTTGAGTAGTCTGTGAATGTACGTTATGTTTCATATATGTTGTACCACAAATAATTAGCTTAACGTACCAAAATTGAGGACTTTCTCACGGTAGATATATTGCACCTTTATGATTGGGAAATATTATGTGCATGTCAGAATTTATTTCAATATAGCGTTAAAATTTTACTTTTCCGTGTTGTGTCGAATTTTCTGACTTTTTTTGTATTTTTCATCACACATTTACATCTTTTAATATAACCTATCATGTAACTGGTGTTTTGTGTTCCTTGTATACACGATTACCGTATTTTTTTCAACATTGTTACTATACCAAAAATTCTAGGCCAGGGCGGAACCAGAGGGGGGTCGCCCGACCCCGTCCATGGCCGCCGGAGCTGTTATAGTATTAATTTTGTAGATGTTGATTATTATAGAAATAAACTATATTTATGAAAAAACTATTGTGTTGCTGCGTAAATACCGATTGGTGTAGTGTTTGAATAAATGTACTTTTATTCCTGAGGCCCAAGATCGAACCCCGCCTTCCTTTAATAATATATTTGTATTATGAAATATTAAGATGTGGATGTTTTTAATGTTGATAAAATTAGGCTTATTAAATGTTGTAAATTTTAGTTGATGAGATGAGATAATATGTATTTAATGTTGTAAATGTTAGATGAAATAGTAGAAATTTTTCTACTATAAATAGACCGATGTATTGAAATCATATCGAAATCATCAATAAGATGTGGATGTTTTTAATGTTGATAAAATTAGGCTTATTAAATGTTGTAAATTTTAGTTGATGAGATGAGATAATATGTATTTAATGTTGTAAATGTTAGATGAAATAGTAGAAATTTTTCTACTATAAATAGACCGATGTATTGAAATCATATCGAAATCATCAATAATACTCTCTCTCTACAATTCAAGTGTTTTTATTTCTATTCTTGTCTAGTTATAATAATTTTATAACACGTTATCAACACGAGCGCTCTTCGGAAACGATCAACCTCTGCCCAAGATCTTGTACAAGTATAATCGAGGTATGTTAATTTTATTATGTGTACGATGAATTATTTATAACACTCATACACTTATATTACGAACAGTTTAAAATTATATAACATATATACAACTAAACGCCTTAGCTCGAGTGGTTTCGCGGAATATCGTCACTACAAGTGATGTGGGTCCAGATTTCGAATTCCAGTGGTGACGAGATTTTGAAAAGAGTGATTTAAATAATATTATTTATTTTATTGAAATCTCAAGTATATATCATATATATTTTGAATTAATTTTGGACTTACGGATGAATTTTTTTTATTACCATTGGGAGAAATTAAATTTTTTTTATTTAGAAAAAATACATATATTATATCCATCTCTGACTATTATGATTTTTTTTATTATAGAATCATGTCATTTTATACAAAGATGACTATTGCGCTTCTAACTTTATTTACCGTGATGCTTACCGGGTGGTGGATAATATTTTTACAGTTGTTTCTAAAATATATTTATTAATTGTAATATTTTTCATTATTATGATTACCGAAATATATTTTATATTTTAAGGATGTTGCTATATACGATGATTGATCTCCTGATTCTTACTCTACTCATGGCGATAATTATCTATATGTGGATTATGTTGATTTTACGAGAGTGATTAATTACGATCTTTTTTTTAATGTTATAATATATGTTTCTTATGAAATATATTTTGTGGTAGAAAGATGTCGCTCTACCTGATGATTGTTCTCTTGATTATTATTATTATTTTTACGATGGCGCTCATCGGGATGTGGACTTTATTTTTCGTAAGGATTTTTACAAAAGAAGATACAAAAGAAGATTAATTGTAATTTTTCTTTAAAATATATTTTTACGATAATCTTGTATTGATATTTATATTGGAAATATTAATGTTATTCACATCATATATTATTTTATACTTTATTATTTGAGTATTAAAACGTGTTCTGTATTTTATGATAGTATGACGAATTTGCAAAGCCTCGAGTTTGTTGCCCTTGACATCTCAGGAAAGAATTATTTATATTGGGCATTAGACGTTGGGATTCGTCTAAAAGCAAAAGGTTTGGGTGACACTATTATCGCCCCCAAAACCACAACAAATGGAGGTGACACCACTGATACTGTTAAAACCACAAGCGCTCAAGATAATGCAAGAGCTTTGATAGTTCTTCGCCACCACATTCATGCGGATATGAAGAATGAATACTTAAACGAACAAGATCATGCTGAATTGTGGAAAAATCTGAAAGATCGATTTGACCACCTGACAATTGTTATCCTCCCAAATGCAAGGTATGAATGGATGCATTTAAGATTACAGGATTTTAATACGTAACTGAATATAACTCGACTGTTCATAAGGTGACGCCACACTGAAATTGTGTGGAGAAACAATCACTGGAGACAATATGCTGGAGGAAACATTCAGAACTTTTCATCCATCAAATATGATATTGCAACAACAATATAGGGAGAGGAGATTTAAAAAGCATTCAGAGTTAATCTCTTGTTTATTGTTGGTTGAACAAAACAATGAATTGTTGATGAAAAATCGCGAATCCCGTCCGACTGGTTCTACTGCAATTCCTGAAGCGAATGTAGTCAAATGTGATAATGAAAATAGTCGAAGCAATGATCGTGGACGTGGTCGTGGTGGATTTCGCGGTCGTGGACGTGGCCGTGGTCAAGGCCGTGGACGTGGCCGAGGAAATTACGGTGGTGGTTATCATCATTTCTGTGGTGGTTATCATAATAATCGTGACGGTCATCAGAATTTTCCCCAAAAGAGGAAAATTACGAAAATAATGATGAGAAGAGGCACACTGAACAAAATAACAACGATGAGCAATGCTATCGTTGCGGTGGTTAGGGCCATTGGTCACGTAACTGTCGTACGCCCAAATATTTGGTTGAATTATATCAACAAAATAAGGGCAAAGAAAAGAGACTTGAAACGAATTTTGTTTAAAGTGAATTGGTATCTGCTTCTGGGACAAAAGATGAAAATACACATTTCGAAACTACGGATTTCTAGCTTTTCCTGAAGAAAACCGATCTACAATGTATTATTATCATATGTTTATTATTGTGTGTATTGTAAGCTTTATTATTGAGTGATTTATTACCCTGAGGAACGAGACTTATAATAGAAAATGTCTTATATTCTCCTAAGTCTCAAAGAAATTTATTAAGCTTTAAAGCTATTCGACATAACGGATATCATGTTGAGACTGCAGGAAAAAGGAGATGTCGAATATTTGCACATTACAAAGGGGGTTTCTAATGATAAAAGAATTATGGAAACATTACATTCCTTTGACTCTGGTTGTATTACAGATATCTTATAACGATTGAATCGTATGCTACTGTAAACCTAATGACAGTACATTTAATGTTTGGCATGACCGGTTGGGCCATCCCGATGTAATTATGATGCATAAAATAATTGAGAATTCATGCTGGCATTTAATAAAGAACCAGAGGATTCTTCAAAGCAATGAATTATCATGTGTCGCTTGCTCTAAAGGGAAAAGTTAATTATTCGACCATCACCAGCGAAAAATAAAGAATGAATCCATAACATTTTTGGAGCGTATACATGATGATATTTGCGAACCGATACATTCATCATGTGGACCATTTAGGTATTTCATGGTATTAATTGACTCATCGACTAGATGGTCTCATGTATGTTTGTTATCAACACGCAACGTGGCGTTTGCAAGATTGCTTGCACAATTGATCCGATTAAGAACACATTTTCCAGATTATCCGATACGCATTGATAATGATGCTGAATTTAATTCAAAGGCATTTAATGATTATTGTATGTATCGGAATTGATGTTGAGCATCCCATGCCACATGTTCATACGCAAAACGGTCTTGCAGAATCGTTGATTAAGCGCTTGCAATTAATTGCAAGACCATTATTGATGAAGTCGAGTCTTCCCTCGTCTTGCTGGGACATGCTTTATTGCATGCACTAACACTAATTCGTATCAGACCAACAAGTTATAATGATGTATGCCCATTACAAATGGTTCATGGTCATGAACCAGATATTTCCCGTCTAAGAATTTTTGGATGTGCAGTATATGTTCCAGTTGCTCCACCACAACGAACAAAGATGGGACCCCAAAGGAGGTTGAAATATATGTCGGATATGAATCTCCATCGATAATAAAGTATTTGGAACCTCTAATTGGAGATTTATTTACGGCCAGATTTGCCGACTGTGAATTGAATTTTCCGACATTATGGGAGAAAAGAAACAGCTGGAGAGAAACGTTAATTGGAATGAATTATCGCTAAATCATTATAATCCTCGAACTAAAGAATGTGAACTAGAAGTTCAAAAGATAATTATTTACAGAGTTTAGCTAATCAACTGCCATCAAGTTTTTTTGACCATAAAAGAGTGACAAAGTCACATATACCATCTGTTAATGCTCCCACAAAAATAGATCTTCTTGCAGAACATAGTATCGAGCCTAAGCCACAGCTAAAGCGTGGTAGGCCCTCGGGTTCCAAAGATAAAAATCATCGGAAAAGAAAAGGAGCAAATAATAATAAGAATGGTCCAACCGAGGATTTATCGACTAGAGAAGAGTCGATGGGCATAAAATATAATGAGAATGAAACTCATGTACCTGAATGTTCAGAAAATAATGATAATGAAGAGATCTCGATAAACTATGCCGGAATTAGATGGAACCGAGACGAAGTCAACGTTGACGATAAATTCTTATTTAACGTAGCGCTACATGAAATGAATGAGATTAATGAGAATGAGGATCATGAACCAAAGTCTGTACAAGAATGCAGACAAAGAAATGATTGGCCAAAATAGAAAGATGCAATCGAGGCAAAATTAAAATCACTTTGGAAACGCAAAGTTTTCGGACATGTAGTCCGTATACCAGAAAATGTAAAGCCGGTTGGATATAAATGAGTTTTCATTAGAAAGATGAATGAAAATGGCGGAATTGTAAGATACAAATTACGACTTGTTGCGCAAGGTTTTTCGCAACGACCTGGTATTGATTATGAGGAGTCATATTCTCCCGTGGTGGATGCAACTACATTTCATTATATAGTAAGTCTGGCAGTACGAGAAGGTCTCGATATGCGTCTTATGGATGTTGTCACTGCTTAGTTATATGGAACACTTGCCAGATATATATATATATATATATATATATATATATATATATATATATGAAGCTCCCGAGGAATATCAGTTGCCTAAAAATTCAAGGCCCAGAAACGAGTACTCGGTTAAGTTGAATAAACCGCTTTATGGATTAAAGCAATCTGGGCGAATGTGGTATAATCGCCTAAGTGAATTTTTAGTGAAAGAAGGGTGTCAGAATGATCAAACTTGTCCCTGCATATTTCTGAAAAGATGTAAAAATGAGTTTGTCATTATAGTAGTTTATGTTGATGATATCAATATAATTGGAACTCCTGAAGAGTTGATCAAAGTTGTCGATTGTTTGAAAAGGGATTTTGTGAAAGATCTCGGAAAAACAAAATTTTGTCTTGGACTGTAGATTGAATATTTAAAAAGTGGAATAATTTTACATCAAGAGACTTATACGAAAAAGGTATTGAAAAGATTTTACATGGATGAATATCATCCACTGGATACTCCAATGATTGTTAGATCTTTAGACGTGAATAAAGATCCCTTCAGACCACGTGAAAATGATGAAGAGCTACTTGGTCCTAAAGTACCATATCTTAGTGCTATTGGAGCACTAATGTATCTTACGAGTCATACGCGACCTGATATAACGTTCATTGTAAACTTATTGGTAAGGTATAGTTCTTCGCCGACTCGTAGATATTAGAATGGAGTTAAACGGATTTTTCGATACCTTAAAGAAACAACTGATATGGGATTGTTCTATTATAATGAGTCGAAAAAAAATTTAATTGGGTATGCAGATGCTGGATATTTGTCTGACCCACATAATGCTTGAATGCAAACATGTTATTTGTTTACATATGGTGGAACCGCTATTTCATGCGCGGTCAGTTAAACAAACTTTAACAGCTACTACATCTAACCATGTGAAAATTCTAGCTATTCATGAACCTAATCGAGAATGTGTTTGGTTGCGATCGATAATTGAGCATATCCAACAGACTTGTGGGTTACTTTATGAGATATTACTTCCAACGATCTTATATGAAGATAATGCATCATGCATTGCTCAATTAAAGGAAATATATATTAAAGGGGATAGAACAAAGCATATTTCACCGAAATTTTTCTTCACCCATGATTTGGAGAAAAATGGCGGTATTGATGTACAACAAGGGCGATCAAGTGAAAATCTTCCAGATTTATTTACGAAAGCACTTCCCCCAATTATTTTCAGGAAATTGGTATAGTCAATTGGAGGTCGAAGACTCCGAGATTTATAATGATGTTATCATCAGGGGGGAAAAATACGCGTTGCACTCCGAGATGTGGATGTTTTAATGTTGATAAAATTAGGTTTATTAAATGTTGTAAATTTTAGTTGATGAGATGAGATAAGATGTATTTAATGTTGTAAATGTTAGATGAAATAGTAGAAATTTTTCTATTATAAATTGACCGATGTATTTGTATTGAAATCATATCGAAAACATCAATAATACTCTCTCTCTACATTTCCAGTATTTATATTTCTGTTCTTGTCTAGTTATAATAATTTATAACAATTTGTATTTTTTCAGCTTTAAAGTTTTTCTTTAATTTAAAGCTTTTCTTCTTCTTTTCTTACTTTTTTTTTTCAGTTTTGAACGTCTTTATTTTTTCTATTTTAGGTAAAAGTTCTTAATTTATTTTATGTTTTATTATATCATAATTTTAGTTACTAAACTAAAGATTATTTTGTTTCATACTTATCTTATTTGTTTCCTCTTTTTAATTTTTGAATTTAAATTAACTAAAAAATAATTATTTTTTTAACATTTTTAACCTTTTTGTCGTTTTTTCTTTTAATCATATTTTTCTGCATAAATATTGTTTAATAATGAATAAAAGATAGAAATATATCATTTGATAAGTTGTATAACAAGATGGCTAATACTTTATTTGTGTGCCATATTAAATTGAAAAAAGAATCTACTATGATGTTGAAGTTGAAGCAATATTGCAAATGTTTCAAAATATGAAACCCCAAAATCATGAATCCATTTCGTGTTATGAAAAGTATAGGTAGCATAACTTCTAGAGGAGTCTAAGACGAACGTGGTTTTATTTATTATTTTTGGTTGAAAATATTTTCGACCCCCGAACTACAAATCCTAGTTCCGTCACTGATTCTAAGCATACCAAACATTTTTATGGGTACACAATATTCAGTAAATTGATACATGATTACAATATGGTCCGCTAACAACATGTATATGGATGTGTACACAATATTCAGTAAATTGATACATGATTAAAAATGTTTTTTTTTATGGCGCTTTCTGCTCATTGGCGTCCCAATTTACTATTTGAGCAGAACTAACGTGAATCGAACGAAAACAAAGTTTGTTCTTGAGCAGCTAACCTGTGAATGCCCATTAGCTCTAATGTCAGAAACCGCTACAGACCATATAAAGGTACGCCATACTAAGCAAATAGGTACCATAACAACATGTAAATTGGTAAACAATATACATGAAATTTGAACTACGTGACAAATATGTAAAACTAAGCACTAGAAGCAAGCTGAACATTACTAAAAATAAAAACCTCAAGCAGATATACAAAATTAAAAGATGTGAAAAGTACATATACCATTCACAAATCTAGGAGAGCTCTTCGCTGCTAAAAGTACATACCATTCACAAATCTAGGAGAGCTCTTCATTGTTTCCGGCTAAATAAGGCAACCAATTAGCACACTCATCGTGACAATCAGATATGAAGGAACATATGGTAGCCAAAGATTGAGAAGAAAACCATGATTTCAAGCAAACTCACGCATACGACCTACATCGAGCAAATCCATGAATAAATTGGGTTGTTTGAATTTTATTTTCCGACAATTCACGATAAATTGAAAAAACCCATGTTTTATTGTCTTGAATCGAAAAAACATGCGCAAGATTGGACCGTAAAAATTGACAAATTTTTCTCCGTTTCTTTTATTTTTTGGTTTCCCAATTCCTCCTCCTCCTCCTCCTCTTTCCATGAGAACCCTACATCGGATTAGAAAAGTCACGTTTTGTGGGTCAAATCGAGGAAAAACTGTGTCGGATTTTTTTTCTTTTTAGTTTTGCTTTTTTCTATTGTTTTTAAAGAAAAAATAAAATAAAATTATAAGTAAGGGGTAAAATCGTCTTTTCAGATGAGCTGGTCCTTAAGTTAAAGATATGCTTTCCACTTTGTCCTGAAATAATAAAATACGTAACATGGGGAGTTATGTGATATAATTTTTAGTTGATATGTAGTTATCTGAAATTCTCCCTTTTTCTTATTAGTAGTAATATTACTATAGAGATACTTATTGTTGTCCCATTATAATTCAAATTATGCCATTTGTGATAGTCCAAAAAAAGCAAAAGGGCTTTCTATATTATGTAAAAAGATATATTTATGGTCAAAAAGTACAAATGCATATAGTATTAAAGAGGAGTATGATATTCCTCAAAATTTGGATCAATTAAATCGTTGGACAATTCCTAAGATAGATTACAAAGTAATCTATGAATTAGGAACCTTCGAAAAATTAGGTCTAAAACAGGTAGTCAAAACTACCGAAGAAACTATTTCTCTCAACAACGAAGAAATGGTTATTAGACTTCTAAGTAATAGAGACTTAGAAAAACATAGAATAAACCATAAGTTTATTCATATTGGGTTAGTTCAGGTCGCCTTTAAACCTTTAACTTTGGAAGGTTTACCTGAGAGCTTTATAGCAGCTCTTAGAGACGGTCGAAATCTCGACTGGAAACAATCCCTTATGGGAATAATTCAGTCTAGTCTCGCCCATGGCCCAGTATACTTTAATGTATACCCAAATCTCCAATTATCACTAACTGATGTCAATATATTTGATGCTCTAACATTAAATGTCAAAACTCACGGATATAATTACGCTCCAGGATCGGAAGTAATTTGTATCTGTTATAGGATTTATTATAAGCCTCTTTATACACTGAATCCTCAGTGTAAAATCGTTGACAAACCCATTAACGAGACTGTTCTTATAGAAACCAATTTCAGTAGATCTAATATCACAACTCGTAGATCTATTAAATGGGAAGAAATTCAATTCCCAGAAAATTGGGTTATTGAACGAGCAATGCCTCTTCAGCCCAAAATAAAGAGTAATCCCACTCAAATAATACAAACAACAGATGGAACTGTTCAAATACAATTTGAGCAAAATAGAAGATCTGTTGATATTAAAACCCCAAGATCTAAAAATATTAGGTCAATCTCTTCACGATATCATATATCACCATGTGATTATTTGGTAAGGTCTCCTTCTAGAGCCTCAACTTCTCAAATTAGAGAATCAACCTCTAGTGATTACCTACCAAATACAGTTGAAGAATTGAGAATTAATTCAGATAATATTGTTCACGGTGTTTTTAAAAATCAAGACGAGGAAATAACCGAGTCAGAAATGGATTTTCGTGTTTAATGGATTTTAGATCAAAAATCGATTTTAGCTCGGGTTCACCGGCAAGAAAGAAAATTCAACAAGAATTCTTTCAACCCAAATGGGAACCTTTTAGAAAATGGTTTTTTGAAAACTTTAATAAAGAAGATAAAAATATTATCCAAGAAAAATTTTATAAAGACCTTGAAAAAAGGAATGAAAAATTACCTTTTGTTCCTTGGTTTTTAACGAAATATTTTAAGAATATGATTTCTGTTCTTGAAAGAAATTATAAGCTTTCAACGGGAAAAATCTTATTTCAGTCTTTCCTCCTCAAACTAGTTTCCAAATGGAAAAAGAGAATGAAATTAGATTTTTTAATGCTTTTCAAAAATTATTTGAAAACGATACGCTTTCTATTACTATTAATCATATTAATAGTCTTTTAAAACAACAAAATTATACTAATATGTATGTTATTGTTTTAGGAGAACAAATTTCTTTATTAAAGAAAAATATCGAAGAAATTTTATCCTCGATAAAAGACATAAAAACTTTTTATTGAAAGAAAAAAATAAGTTAGAGACGGTTGATATTGCGTCTCCCAGTATTCAACCTCCTCCTGAAATCACAGATTTAAACTAAAATCTATTTCTCATATTGAGAAACTTCTTGAAGACAAATTTCAAAATCTTAAGCTTACTACTTTAAGCGAAGAATTTGAAGATCAATTAGAAAATTCTGATAATCTTCAAAATACATTTAATCAAGAAATTAATAAACTTAAGCATACGAAATATGCTGATAGGCCAACTCAAAGTAAATATTATTATCCTAGGCCTACTCCTCAAGATATCTTGTTCGAAGAACAAGAATTTATGCTCAATAATTCGTATAACGGTAGATGTATATACGAATGGAATTTAGATGGTTATACCGAAAGACAAATTTATAATATGATACATAGAATGCTTATGTATAGCACGATTTGCAAAGCTAATCAAAATAATGATAGAGCTGTTGCAAAAATGATCGTCGCTGGCTTTACTGGTCAGTTAAAAGGTTGGTGGGATAATTACTTATCTCAACGTGAAAAGGACGATATTTACTTAACTATTAAAGAAGAAAATGGTCAACAAGTGGATAATGTTGTCTATACACTTTGTGTAAACATCATTGAACACTTTACAGGCCGATGGTCTGATAATTCTGAAAATATCAGAACTCTTCTTCAAAATCTTAGGTGTAAAACTCTTACATCTTTTAGATGGTACAAAGATACCTTCCTTAGCCGAGTTATGGAACTCCCTGAGTCAAATAGTACTCACTGGAAATCTAAATTTATAGATGGTCTTCCTTCTCTCTTCGCAGAAAGAGTAAGGAATAATCTTAGAAAAGGAGAATCGAGTATCGATTATAATTCCTATACTTATGGTAAACTTATTGGAACTTGCATACAAGAAGGCTTAGCCTTATGCAACGAAATAAAATTAAATAAACAAGTCAAAAGAAATTCTTTAGACGAAAAGAAACAATTAGGAGAATTCTGTGGTCAATTTGGCATGGAAAACCCCTCTTGGAGCAAAACTCCATATGAACATAAAACTAAAAAATATTCTTCTAAACAATATGAAAAAAGAAAAGTTAGAAAATCTGAACGAAGAGAACAAAATTTCTCTAAAAGAAATAATTTTCAATACAGAAATAAATTTCCCCCTATTATCTGCCGAAAGTGCGGAAAAATTGGTCATAAAGAAAGTACTTGCTGGACCAAAAAGAAATAAATAATTTAGAAATCGATAGTGAGTTAAAAGAAACACTATCGAAAATTCTTCTTGAATCTGATAATGAATCAGATCACTCTTCTGACAATGAAAATAACATTATTGAAGATATTTATCAGAATCTGATGAATGCCGAAACTGTCAAATAGGACAACCTTGCTCAAAAAATTCAGATAAATCAGAATCTGAATCGAAAATGATAATTTGTATCAAATTATCTCCCAATTTCAAGAGGTTAATGTCCTCGACAATAATCTCTTAGAAATGCTTAAAGAAACTGATGATCCAGATTTAAAGAATCTAATCATCAAGAAAATTATTCAAAATGAAGAAACTTCTAAAGAAGTTATTCAAAAATCAGAACCCTATAAAATGACAGAAGTAATGAAATTACTCCGAAATAAAATAAAATTAACGAATCTCCAGTTAATATTAAGGATTTAACTATTGAGATTTCAATTCTTAAAACAGAAATTAGAGAATTAAAATTAAGTAATGATAATTTAGAAAGAAGACTTTCTAAACTCGAAAAGGGAAAAGAAATCCTTGATGAATCATCTTTTAAATCCCTCGAAGAATTTACAAGTAAGACAGAAAATGATAATTTTCTTTCTACTCTAGAAGTCATCACTTCTCAAAAATGGTTAGTAAAAATTTCACTACTTATTGATAAAAATTATCAAAAAGATCTTATTGCTCTTATTGATAGTGGTGCAGATTTAAACTGTATCCAAGAAGGTATTATACCTACTCAATATTTTTATAAAACAACTCATTCTCTCGGCTCTGCCAGCGGAGAAAGGTTGCAGATTAATTATAAGATTCCAAAGGCCTATATTTGTAAAAAGAAGGTCTGCAGTTTTGCTTGTCAAAAAAATTACAAACCAAGTAATTCTTGGTACACCATTCCTTAGGAAAATATTTCCTATCACTAATATTGATGAACGCGGATTTAAAGGAAGCTTCGAAAATAAAGAAGTATACTTTAAATTCATTACTGAACCAATTTCACGAATTCTTAGTGAAATTAAAAATTCTATTCTTATTAGAGCAAAAGAAAATCAAATAAATTATTTGAAACAAGAAATCAGTATACTTACGATTGAGGATAAAATCCAAAATCCTAAGTTACAACAAAAAATTAAACTAACTCATAATGAATTTACATTGCAAATATGCAATGATCTTCCAAATGCATTCTGGAACAGAAAGAAACATATTGTTTCTTTACCCTACGAAGAAGGTTTTAGTGAGAAAAATATTCCCACTAAAGCTCGTCCTTGTCAAATGAATGCTGAATTATTAGAATTATGTAAGAAAGAAATAAATTCTCTTTTACAGAAAGGTTTAATAAAACCTTCAAAATCTCCTTGGTCGTGTACCGCCTTTTATGTTAATAATGCAGCAGAAAAGGAAAGAGGAGCACCCAGGTTAGTAATTAATTATAAACCGTTGAATAAAGTTTTGAAATGGATCAGGTATCTTATTCCTAATAAAAAGGATTTGCTTGATCGATTGCATAATGCAATTCTATTTTCAAAATTTGATTTAAAATCTGGTTTTTGGCAAATCCAGGTTGAAGAAAAGGATCGGTATAAAACCGCCTTTGCTGTCCCAATTGGACAATTGAATGGAACGTTATGCCTTTTGGTTTAAAAAACGCTCCTTCTGAATTTCAAATATTATGAATGATATATTCATTCCTTATAGTAACTTTATTATCGTATATATTGATGATATTTTAGTATTTTCTAAAGATATCGAAACACATTTTAAACATCTTGATATTTTTAAGAAAATAATTATCCAAAACGGATTAGTCATATCTAGTCCAAAAATGATTTTATTCCAAACTAAAATTAAATTTTTGGGTCATACTATTGAAAAGGGTAGTATTACTCCAATTAATAGAAGTATTGAATTTGCGTCAAAATTTCCTGATCAAATTCTCGATAAAACACAATTACAAAGATTTTTAGGAAGCCTATTTCCCCCTATTATAAAAATCTTGCAATTGATACATCTATTTTATATGATAGATTAAAAAAGACACCTTGTCAATGGACAAATTGTCATACTGAGGCCATTAAGAAAATTAAAAGTAAAGTCATGCATCTTCCTTGTCTCATGCTTGCTAATCCTACTTGGCAAAAAATTATTGAGACAGATGCGTCTGATATTGGTTATGGAGGAATATTAAAACAAGTTTCTCCAGATAATAAATTTGAGCATCTTGTTAGATTCTATTCAGGAAAATGGAATAATGCTCAGAAAAATTATGCTACTATAGCTAGAGAAGTTCTCGCTATAGTTAAATGTGTTTTAAAATTCCAAGATGATCTTTACAATCAAAAGTTTTTAATAAAAACTGACAGTCAAGCAGCAAAATTAATGTTCCAAAAGGATTTCAAACACAATGTCTCAAAACAAATGTTTGCGAGATGGCAGGCTCATTTAGCCCCTTTCGATTTCGAAATAATTTATAAAAAGGGAAGCGATAATAGTCTTCCTGATTTTCTTACTCGTGAATTTCTTACATGAGTTTTTTGCAATGTGCAGCAATGTCCCAATATGGGAGAGGTTTCGCCTCTAATAGAGGTGGACGTGGTGGTCGTGGACATATTATTGCCCAAATGGGTAACAAGAAACTGGTGAAAGAAAATCTTTCACAATTTTCTGCGTCTTCAAGTAATACTTGGAATAAAGACGATCCGACATACAAGGAGTTTCTTGAATACAAGAAACAAAAGGCGCAATCGCAAAATAAAGAAGGCACTTCTTATGCAAAAATTATTGCAGAAGATGACGAAGACGTCGATTACGAGAAAAAGAACCATACAGAGGTAATACTTCTGTTAGAATTTAAAGACCTAAAATGGTCTGATGAACCTTGGACAATAATGTCGAGGTATTTGGAGAAAGCATCATATGCTGCTCCTTTCTATAAATCTCGAGATAATTACGAGAATATTTTAAAGGCCACTGGAACGGCTGATTTTGAGCATTTTAATGCGAGTAATACCCAAACTGCTCAAAGAAAAGGTTATACCTTTAGCAAAATTATTATCAAGCAGATAATTACTGCTGAAAATTGGGCAATTCATCCCTTAAAGGATAGAGAATATCTCCATCCCGAATCAAAAATTTTGATTAAATTTAATTACTATGATTATATTGATGCCTTTAATAAGGTATTCTTATATCAAAATGATTCTAAAAAACATTCTTGGTGGATAAAAATCTGCTCAGATGTTTATAAGAAAGATATTCCAATTGGTTTTATCAATGGTGGCTATTATATGGCGCATCTATTGAAATTCTAAAGAACCCTTCTTTGGCCTTTACCAAGAATGGGTTAAAGTCTCTCCATTTCTAATAGAAGCGGAGCATAATAAACAATATATAGAAGGAATGGCTTCTTTACATTTCTATATTGAATTTTCTATTCCATGGATTTGGAGATGGACTCCTGAAGTTGGTCATACCCAACAAAAACTTCCTTGTCTCCAGAGGAATTTTTATATTAAATTCTGGAAGAAAATGATTAGAAAAACTCAAACTGGCGAATATGAAAGTCAGCAAACGATTGATAAAATCGAAGAAAAAATTTCTCTATATAAAGATGCGATTAATAATCGCCAACAAAGGGAAGCCCCTAATCCTTTTGAAACCATCTCTAGAAGAATTAATCTTCAGAAGGGAAAAATGAAGCCCAACGAGATAATTGATGTTTATCTCGAAGAGATGAAAAAGGATATTGCAAAAAATTTTGGAATGGACATTTCGGACATCTCAATGGAGACTTCATCAAAAGATGAAGAAATTTGCCTTGCTGGTGAAGGACAAAGTCCGGAAAATCCGGATGATATCTTTATTGAAGATATCGATGACACTCATGATCGCATCGAACACGAAATATCAATTATTAAAGACAAGGTCGCACAAATTGCCAAGTCTCGTGAAGACTCTGAAAGGCTTAAAGCCAAAGGATCACTCAAAGTGGACAAGGCTAATTAAAGTTGATCGTGACATCCACGGTGAAGAAATTAAAGTTGATCATGACATCCACAATGAAGAATTTAAAGTTGATCGTGACATTCACGAAGACAAAGCTCACAGCTGTCAAGATTCCCTCAACAAGTGGGGCAGCTACGAAAGAAAATTTCTTTCCCTCAATTATTGTACTTCTATTTATTACCTTAAAACCCAAATGTTTAGGGTGTGCTTTTTTTTTTATGCTCTTTTCTACTCTCTCCCTCATCTCTCTTGTAACTCCCTTGTAACTCTCTCGAAGAAATAAAGTTGAAGTTCGATTACTCTCTACAAGTAAGTTTTTATTTTATAAAAATTTATATTTCTCACCAAGCCCCAATGATGGGCTAATTCCACCGTTAAACTACATCAAGATGCCTTAATACCTAAAACATGGTTTTATTCTATTAGATGTGTCTTATATTTTCTTCTATCAGTTGAAAGAATTAAGTTTTGGATAGTATTATATATATATCCATTAGGTAAAGTATTAGTGACAATATTACATAGATAAATAATTTACTTTATTTATTACTTTCTTTATAATTTGAAATAACACAAATTACCTATTTATAGACAGAACTATTATAATTGACCATCTTTTTGTTTTTTATGTAACAATCAATCTTTACATCGTTGTGAATAAGATATATTTGATAAAAGTTAATATTTCATAATAGAGAATAGGAAAAATAAATGAAAGAATCATTTTTCTTGTATTTTATTTTATAGTTCTCACCCGGACTGACTCACGGTGATCCACATTCCACAAATTCTTCGTTGGTCAATAAATGTCTACTACTCTGCATTTCCATTTTACTATTCTGTTTGCGAGTAAGCAAAGCTATTCGACCTCAACCACGATATAAATAATAAATAAATATTCACCCTTTGGTAGTGGTAGGTAGGTAGTATAGTATAAAATATTTCCTCTCATCTGCGTTCTCTCTCTTTTCATTGTCTCTCTGCCTCAACTCCATCTCCTCCGGCTATCTCGCCGGTCTTTCCCCGTCGTATTATCAGCCTTCCTTTCGCGCAGGCATATCTATTCAAGGTCCGTTCTCTCTCTCTCTCTCTCTCTACGTGTGTGTTTCTCTGCCTCACTCTCTCTCAGATGAAAGAGATTTAGGTCTATCGAGACACATAATAATAGATGCGTTTTTCAATTTGTGTTTACCGACACGACACTCACACAGAACTCTAAGTTCTTTACGCGTCGATTCCAATTTTTATCATCGGCCGTTTGGAATTCGCGTGGGCGTGTGTGATTGTTCTACCCAGCTTAAAATTCAGTGTTTTTACATCTGTTTTCAGTGATCTTCTTTGTTTCGTTGAGCTCTAAAAGGATTCAACCTTACTCTTCAACATAGTTTTCTAGTTACCGAATGCGAAGATTCTTGCTTTATTCTGTTGAGGAGTTTCTTTACTTTGTAGCTTCGAGAGTTGGGTATTTTCTTGCATATGTTTCTTCTTTGTTCAATATCAGAGGTGTGCTAACGTGTTCTCTTTTTCGTCCCCAGCATCCAAAACAAAACTTTGACCAACCTAAATACCGAGAAGACTCGGTGTGGTCTCTGAGACTTAAATAGTAGTCAGAGGCCTAATAGTGAACAAGAAAAGACTATGGCTTCTGGCAATTCCTATACCTTGAGCTTTACAGCCTCACCTTTCGGCCCAAACAAGCCCTTAACTTCCCCTCCCAATCAGTTCTTTATAGCTTCAGGGGTTTCATCGTCCCAATCCAAGCTACCTTTCTTCTCGGTCGATCTGCAGCCAAATGTGTCAAGAACCCAATTCAGGAAGTCTAAGGCTGCTCTCCATTTGACGGTAAAAATGGCTATTTTCCCTTTTCGTTGTCAATTTTTTTATTAATTGTGTCTGTGTTATTTATATCAATAAGGTTGCTGCATCAAGTGTTAGATCGGAACCTTTGAGGGTTATGATTTCAGGAGCTCCAGCTTCTGGTAAAGGGACGCAGTGTGAGCTTATTACCGAGAAGGTAGTTTTTCATTGTTTTTTTAGCATATCATTGACTCAAATATAGATGATTTTTATGTATGTTAACGACAAGTGCTCGCCATAAAGATTTAAGGACTTCGTTGTGTGAATAATTTTAGAGGGTGATATACTTATTGGGTGAGATTCCTTGAGATAGTACATAATAATTTCAAATGCTGTCATGGAAAATTAGAAATAATGTTCACTTTCATCGGGCAAGTTCAAGCTTTTGCATATCAATAATGGAGCATATAGTTTACGTGTTCAAATTCATTTACAAATTAAGTGGTTTCCCTTTCTCTAGTTTCTCGAGATAAACAGCATTGACAAATGGGATTTGCTTCTATTATTTTTTTGTAGTATGATTTAGTTCACATAGCGGCTGGGGATCTTCTCCGGGCTGAAGTAGCTACCGGGACAGAAAATGGCAAGCGAGCTAAAGAATACATGGAGAAAGGGCAGCTTGTTCCGAACGAAATAGTTGTCATGGTGTTTTTCTCTCTCCAAAAAAATACACGAATTTCTTTAGTAAAACAATAAAAACGTCGCATGATTTTTACCCGTAAATTCACATTAACTTTTTTTGTTGTAGATGGTCAAGGATCGTTTGTCAATGCAAGATTCTACGGAGAAGGGATGGCTTTTAGATGGATATCCGAGGAGCGAATCGCAAGCTACGGCTCTCAAGGGTTTCGGGTTTGACCCCGATGTCTTCATCCTACTTGACGTGAGAGTCCTCTTATCTACTTTTGTATTGGGACCATGTTGTCGTGCTAAGAATGAGGGAATGCCATTTTTGGTCCCCAATGTTTGAGGCATGGGCGTTTTTTTATCCCTCATGTTTTGAGATGGCACCTGTAGTCCCCAATGTTCTCGATTCTGGGCCATTTTGGTCCATTTAACCGTGACGAAATTTACGGGCCGTTTTGGTTCCCCGTTCTTCAGCACGCAAAATTCAGGCTGGCCCGGCCCGGCCCGTCGTTCCGTCCAAACTATCGGTTAAATTAACCGGTGAACCAAAAATCGGTAACATTGGGCACTATATGTGACATCTTGGAACAGGGGGACCAAAAACGCCCATACCCAAACATTGGGGGACCAAAAGGCAGATACGGTATTCTCCCTGTTAAGAATCATAAGTGGAGTCTCCCAGCTGGTTGAGTATCATTTTTTATACGTTTTCATTCGTTACGTTCTCTTATTTGATTGACAGGTTCCTGAAGAGATCCTTGTTGAGAGGGTGGTTGGCCGAAGGCTTGATCCCGTCACGGGGAAGATTTACCACCTCAAATATTCTCCTCCAGAAACCGAAGAAATCGCTGCTAGACTTACTCAGAGATTTGACGACACTGAAGAAAAGGCATGATCAATCATTCTATTCTGGCTTAATTTTTTGGTCATGTATGGGTGATGGCTTTATATGGACACGTAAATAAATGGTTGAAATTTTAGGATAATAGATTTCGAAATTGAAGCAATTTGAGGACACCTGAAATAAATCTTGCAATTTTAGGACAATCAACGCTAGAATTTTGAACCTTAATGTCCTCAAATTGTTTCGATTTTGAAAATTATTGTTCTAGCTTCAGCTTTGAAGTTTATTGTCCTCAAATTGCAAGGTTTAATTTAGGCGTCCTCAAACTGCTTCAATTTCGAAACCTATTATATTATCCTAAAATTGGCACCACTAATTTAGGTGTCTACAAAATGCCAGTTGATCTAATATACATGACAAAAAATAATTAAGCCTTTTCTTTTTCCGGATTCCTTCAGTGTGCAAATAAATCTGTGGTTTATGGTTGCTAGCTCTTATGAAGCTTTAGCCTACAATTCATTCACTCCTTAGCTTTTACATGTGTCTGATGTTGAGGTATTCCTTTCTTTTTTTGTTTTCAGGTTAAACTGCGGTTGGTTACTCATAACAGCAACGTGGAATCTGTCCTTTCGATCTACAAAGATTTAATTGTCAAAGTACGGTAGCAATACTTGTCCGTCACTCATTCTATCTCCGCGGGCGCGTGTGTGTGTGTGTGTGTGTGACAAAGTGTTGGTTTTCACGGGGTTTTGATCTTGTCTCCGTTTGCAGATCGATGGAAATCTCTCCAAAGAAGAGGTGTTTTCACAAATCGACACTGTATTGACCAAAACACTGGAGACGAAGAAAGCTGCTACTGTGGGTTCAATCGCAGCATAAAACTGCTCTCGATCTGAAGCCTCTGAAACCCAGTGTGTGTGACAAAACATTAGAAGGTATGCAGCTCGAAGATTCGTGATTTTTTATATTATCATCTCCCTCCCTTTTCTTGTATAATACGAATTCATTGAGTCACAACCACTGTTGTTATGTTTTAATGAACTATCCATATCATCAATTAGAGCATATCTGTAAATACACGTAGAATCTCTGCACATGGCTTGTACTTGTAATACTCCTTGTAAGATTTTGCCTTGTCAAGGCACATACATGACAAATATAATGAAGGCCTAATGGAAGTCATGTTCTTGCATATGTGTGTTGTTGAAAACTCGTGAATCGACTTTGTTACACTTGTATCTACTAAGAAACTTGTTTTGAGTTCTCTTGAACCTTCTTCTTTACCCCTTAAATATCTCTGTGAGCTAAACATTATCTAGTATTAGATTCTTCTCTTAAGAGTGAGTGTGAACACAGCAGGATAGATAATATGTTTTTTATGAATCTTAGATCAACATGGGCAGTGATGGCTAATATATACAACTGTCGATGCTAGTTTTAAGATCCGTCATAAATAATTATATGCTCAATGTTACACATCGCTGTTTTTTCTTTACCTACTGAGGGTATCTACCATCATCCTTTCTTGTATTGGCTATGGCTATCTCCAATCCACAACACAAAAAGTCAGTTTGATTTAAATATACAGTACAATATTTTTACTCTAACTTTCTAATTCTATTTTCGACACTGATTTTTACCTCAACTCATTAACTCTATTTTCAACATTTCATACATATTGGTACTTATTTTTATTATAATTTATTTATTAAAACAAAAACATTTTATTAAATTAAATTATGCCTCAAAAATTATTTTTTATTTTATTTTCAAAAAGTATATAATAACGTTTATATATAAAACATATTAATTGTATAATTGACATGTTAATTTAGCAAATATATTAATATTCTCTATTTAAAAACAAAATATTTATTTTTATTTCGTAAATAATAAAAAAGACATTTATAGATTTTAATTTTATTATTTTAATGATATAAAATATTCTAAACATAACTAAAATAAGTTTATATTTAAAAGAAAATAAAAATAAAAGTTAAATTATAACTCTATTTTAGAGTATCATTGTACAAACTCTATAATAGTGTTAAAAATAGAGTATCTGTAGCGAGATTTGACATCTAAGGCCATCTCCAACCCACAATTCAAAAATACCCGTTAACTTTACACAAAAATACAGTTGTTACATTGTTTTTACTCCAACCTACTAATTATACTTTCTACACTAATTTTTACTCCAACCCATTAACTCTATTTTCTACACTAAAAATAATATTCCATACATATTCTTACTTATTGTTATTATAATTTATTTATAAAAATGAAAATATTATATATTAAATTTAAACTATGGCTGAAAAATTAATTTTTATTTATATTTTCAAAACGTAAATAATAATTTTTATATATAAAACGTATTAATTATATAATTGACATGTTAATTTAAAAGCAAATATACTCATATTTTCTATGTGAAAATAAAATATTTATTTTTATTTCATAAAATAAAAATGAAACATATAGAATATAAAAGATGTTTATAGAATTTAATTTTATTATTTAATGATATAAGATATTTTAAACATTACTAAATATATTTATATTTAAAAGAAAATAAAAAAAAATAAATTATAACGCTATTTTAGAGTTGAGAAATAGAGTTACTCTAAATATAGAGTATATCTGTCTGCAAACTCTATAATAGTGTTAAAATAGAGTACCCGTTGGAGAAAATATATACTCTATTTTAGTGTTTTACACTAAAATAGAGTACCCATTGGAGATGCTCTAATTATGACCTGAGGTTTTGGGGCTTCTTGAGACGCGGGTTTCTATCGCCAATGCCACAATTATTTCGGCGGGCATTAGGGATATATGGAGTTGGTTCTTTGACAATGACGTGGGACCTGGCACGCGAATTTGGGTTGGGTGGGACCCGATGTTTATTCAGGTTACCATGGTGGGTTGCTCCGTGCAGGCAGTTCACTGTAAGGCATTTTCGCTTGAGACGCGGGAGACAATTTTTTTCTCCTTTGTCTATGGGAAGAATCGATGGGAGGAACGGACCTTGTTGGATGAGTTTGTCGAAGTCTCCGAAGCTCGGGTTGGGGATCCTTGGCTGGTCATGGGGAACTTCAATGCTGTTTCTAACCCGACCGAGGCGAGGGGGGGCTGCCCCGCTACCCAGGATGCGGCTGATTTGCGGTCCTGCTTGGTCCCCGCCGATCTTTTTGAGAGAATACATCGATACTCTTGAAAACAATGTTCACTCACCTTCCGATGCTTATAAAGAGAAATATCATATTGCGAATGGAGTTAGGAGGATATGGATGATGTCAAGGACGTGATCAAGCTACTTCATGACGAAGAGGAGCCTGAGATTGTTGAGTCTAATATTGAGCTTGTGTTGTTAAATAGTCTGATAATATGACCAGATATTTCTCTAGAATCGCGTTTGGAATTCACTTTTCAAAGACAATATTTCGTCTCGAGATAAGACTAGAGAATAATTCTTCTGAAGTGTTTGTAAATTCAATGTATTTGAGTTGGATGTCTCTGCATTTATTTATAACCCAAAATTCGACCAGTTGTGTCTAGTATTGCCCAACCGCCGGTTACGGTTAACCGCCGGTTGGGAACCGGCGATTGCCGGTTGGTCGGAACGACCAACCGGCCGGAGACGGATGCCGGTTGGCCGTCTCCGGTTGCCGGTTGACCAACCGCCGGTCGACGTGAATCCGGCGGTTACCAACCGCCGGTTTTTGAATTTTTTTTTTTTTGAATTTATAGTGTATATTTCGATAGTTTTCGACTTTTCGGGACAAATTATGTTTTTTCAGTATATAACAAGGGTTTCGATTTTAAAATATTAATCATCATAAATTAATTTCATTACAAAAAAATGAGTTACATTTACAATTAAAATTTACAAAGTTGAAAATACAAAGTAAGAAAAAAAAATTTATTCGTTGTTCGTTGAATACTTGAATCGCAATCGCCATTTGCTAATGCCAGTCGATAATCGGTTTCTGAAAAAAAAATATACAAAAGAAGTTAGTTAGATAATATTTTTTGTACAATCGCGAATCGCCATTAAAAAATGAAATTAAATTAAAATTAGTATTAAGGACTTATCTTTTTCGGACTTTGTCGTTGGCTTGGATGTTGTCACGCGAGCGATTTCTTGGAGACGTTAGCTGAAAAATAAGATTGTATGTGTAAGTAATTATTTAAAAATATAAAATAAAAAAATTAATACAATGAGATTAGTATTAAAATTTAAGGACTTATCTTTTTTCGGGCTTGAACACCATTTTCGGAGATTGTCAAGGCTCTCTACTCTTAGTCGTCGCCGCCATTGCCGCCACCACTAGAACCGGTACCGGTGGTGTCGTCGAATACGTCGTCGTCCGAATCGGTATTCGTGGCGTCTTGTGTCCGATGTTCGGCTCTCGTCCAATCATCGAGAAGGCATTGGTATTCGACGTTTTCTACCGTCAACCTCGAACGCCTTTCACTTAACGTTAAGCCTCCCATGCTAAAAGCTTGTTCAACCGCGACGGTTGAAATTGGGACGGCAAAGATTTCCCTAGCGATCTTCGCCAACGTTGGATACGTTGGCGACATCTTCGACCACCATCGGAGGACGTTGAACTGATCTTCATCCTCGCCGAACTCAAAAGTGGTCGACAAGTAGTTTTCTAACTCTATGAACGGGTTCGTCGACCTTTGGCGTTTGCTCGTGTTGAGGAGGTTGTAGTAGGAGGCTAAGCGATCACTACCGCTAGCACTACTACTACTACTGGATTGACCCGAACTCGATCGAGTTGGGTCTTGGCCACTATCGGTCTTATACGCTCTAAAGACTGCCTTTAGAGCGTCATATCCTACATTCCTAACTTGAATGTGGTAGCCATCGGGGAGGACACTAGTATTAGCCGCTATGGACTGGTAGTATAAACCTAGAAAATTATCTGTCTCCTCTACGCGTAATTTGGGGTCTAATATCTTCGCAATGATGAAGATATCGGGTAGATCCCAAAAGTACTTCAGCCATTTAGCTTTCATTGCTAAAACGGCCGGACCCGCAATCTCGTCATTTACAAACCCGTTTAGAATGCATGCGACTTTAACGAAATGATCTAATGCCAAGATAGATGTCGGGTAATATATTCCCGACATCTCCCTCGTGGCATCGTGAAATACTTCAAGTATTTCACATATGCCGTTGCATCCGTCCCACATCGTAGGATGTAATGCTACCCCGTATTCGGGGTTTTCGTCGTAGAAATCGCACAAGGTGTGGCGATATTCGTACGACGTATCTAACATCTTGTAGGTGGAATTCCACCTGTTGGGTACATCTAAGGCGAACTTCTTGGGCGTAATTCCCAAACTTTTACAATGACGCTTCCACTTCTTCAGTACAGAAGAGTGGCGCATCATGTAACTGATTGCCGTTCGTATAGGCGTAACGTGTGCCTTTAGATGCGTGAGTGCGTCCTGAACACATAGGTTAAGTATATGGCAGAAGCACCGCACATGAAAGAATCGACCGCCAAACGACGGTCGACAATACTTAATCAAATCGTCAATGCTCGCGTTATTAGCGCTAGCATTATCAAAGGATACCGAGAAAATCTTCTCGAGTATCCTATATTCCGATAAGATACTCCTAAGCTTAAGTGCGATGTTTTGAGCTGTGTGTGCTGTGTCAAATTCCCTATACGCAATTAAGCGTTTCTGTAGTTGCCAAGAGTCATCAATCCAATGGCATGTAACGCCCATGTAATGATGATCTTGCCAGTGATCGCTCCATATATCGGAGGCAATAGATACTCTACACTCTAAGTTTCCTAATTGATCTATTAACTCGCGTTTATACGCGAGTACGGTCTTCCTAATGTCTCGCGTAAGGGTGCTACGTGAAACTTTCTTCGCTTGGGGGTTATACGACTTTCTGATCCACTCTTCGTAGATCGGATCGTCAGCAAACCGAAAAGGAAGATGTTTCGCGCAAACAAATTTTGCAAGTTGTTTGCGCGCGACGTCTTCGTTGTACATGAACAAAGACGTCGGACTCGAACTGGGTCCTTGTCCGGTAGCGGACGAACCCATGCCCGTAGCCCGGTGCATTTGACTTTGAGTTTGACTAATTCCTATCTTAGTAGGATGTTTTGAGCGGATATGGCCGGTAAAATTGCCATATCCGCCCCCCTTCTTAAAAGGGTACTCCTTACCACAATAATTACATATAACTTTAAAAATATCTATTTTTTCAGTCGGTACCTTCTTGAAGTGTACCGCGAAAATATCCGAGCGTAGGGCGGCGGCGGCGGCCCGTGCTTGGGTCTCGGTCGGAGGCGTCGGCGTCGGCATCGGCGTTTCTTCCGGTTGGTCATATTGCGTGTCCGAGCCGAGAACGTCACTTAGGTCGAGCATTATATCGGCCTCGGGGGAGTCGTCATATTGGTAGTGGTAGTCATCTTGCGATGAACTACCAACAATCTGTTTCCCCCTCGACCTCGAACTCGATCCTCGACGACGGCTATCCATATCTAAAATAAAAGATTAGAATAAACGTTCGATAAAAATATGTGTAAACTTACGAAAAAATAGGCGAGCAAAATTCTGAGCGCCGTGTAGTAGAGCCGGGCGGAGATTGATGAGGGTAGTAAAACCGGCCACCGGGCAAGGATTGAGGGACTAGTATTTTAATTAGTTTATTTTTAATTCGTAGACTACAACGATGCTGAGAATAACGCGTTTTAACAGTGAATAATTGAGAGTAAGAGATAGATTGAGTTGTGATTTTTTAAGAGGGGTGGAGAGGGTATTTATAGAATTTACAAAAAATATTTCCGTTGCAACCGCCGGTTCCCAGTCAACCGCTGGTTGCAACGGCTATTTTGTTTTTTTTTTTTTTTTTTTAAACAATTATTTTTCCTTTTTTTTTATTACACAACGGCTATTTTCATTTTTATTTTAATTTTTTTTTTAAACGACTATTATCCTTTTTTTTTTTTTAAAAAAAACCTTTAAACCCGAATATTTTATTTTTAATTTTTAATTTTTTTTTTATATAAACCGCCGGTTCCAACCGGCGGTTTGCGGTTTGGGATTCCCAAACCGCCTGGAACCGGCCACCCGCGGCCGCCGGATGCGGTTGGTGGCCGGTTCCGGTTACCAACCGGAACCGCCGGTTCCGGTTAGATTTGGGCAAGACTAGTTGTGTCCATTCGTCAGTGGACACAACACCTTTAAAGTTGGTGTCTGTTCATCAACAAATACCACCTTTTTGGACATTCATACCATTTAGGGATACTGCACACCCTTTCGGGTGCATGAGGATTCGGGTGGGTACATGCAAACCCTTTCGGGTGCATGCAGTGAGGGTGGTGCCCCTTCGGGAGGGTGCGCTGCCCCTTGACCCCACCCAAATCCGCTGCCCCTTGGCTCATAAGGCCGTTGCCACTAGGGGCGCTGCCCCTAGACCCCGCTAGGGGGCGCGGCCCCATTGACCCTCGCTTGGTTTTGGGTTCCGAAATAAACGTTTTCCGAGCGTGCACTCCGCACTCCTAACTCGTGTACGCTTTTATTCCCAATTACACTAAAATATATAACAACTTGCTGAGTGTCATGTTGTGGATCCCAATAATGATTCACCTCAGAAGATGGGGAATCCATCTATTGAAGTTAGTGAAGAACACTGAGTTGCTGCTCAAGAGGGTATCATGTATGCAATCAATCCGAGCTACTCTTTACATTTAAATAAAGATACCCAATGCAGTTATTCGAGATGCCATGCAGTTGTAGCTATAAAACTTGATTCCACTAGAGAGTACAATTCCCGTGGCGTAACACTTACAATGCTCGCAATTGGGGAGATGCTCGGGACAATCTTCACTTGTCCTGGAAGCTAGACTTTGATGATGAGATCAATATTTTGGTGGTCTGATGAAAACCATCACGAAATTCGAGTACTTGACAAGTACCGAAAAGATCTAAGGGAGTTCAGGCCGAGCATCTAGAATGAGACCGACACCTCAGCCGGTGCGTAATGCTTTTTGGTCCTTTTTCTAGGCAGTAGTTCTCTTTGTTCTCTTTTGTTTTCAGTTCGTTTTCTTTCTTTTAACAAGCGTCCAATATACATGTACAAATATTAATTAATTAAATATTTTTTTAAACGTATTTTGTCTGTTCACCTTTCTTTAAATATATTTATTTTTTTTTCTCTAATTATTTACACATGATTTAACTAGATAGACCTTACTAACATTAAAACAATGATTCGCCAATAAAAAATTCAATATTAAATAAAAAGCTCAAATAAATAGTGCATTTTATATCAGGACATGCGTCTCCTATTTCCTCTATTTTCGTTATCTTAAAATTATATCATACAATTATAAAAGCTTATGTCATATTAGGCTATGCAATATTCATAACATGGCATTTTGTCGTTGGTCAATGTCAGTTAAGAGTACATAATATGTGTCTTTATATATTGATTTGTTGCTTACAAGGCTGGAATCTAACCCAAAACATGCAAGTTAAAAACTCGGTTTCCAGCCAATTTCACCACATCCATTTACTTTCACTATTATACATATTATGTATTTATTTAATATTTATAAAAGATTTAAATACATAATATTAAAAATACCGAAAATTTTTCGGGGGAGGGGGGGGGGGGGGGGTGGGGTGGCAGTGCCACCTCGGGTCCTATGCTAGATCCGCCCCTGCTTAGAACGACTCTACTAAGAATTCCAATGCGACAAAATAAGACACAAGATAAAAAAAATATTGTGATGAGAGGGACTAGATCGAAAGAAATCAAGACCGGAGAAGGCTTAAATAAAAAAAATAAAAAAATATAAAACCTCATAAACGAAAAAATATTGATATTTTTCCTTGCCGATTTTTGTTTTTTTTCGCAGACTTCTTCTTTTTTTTCTGCTGAATATATATATATATATATATATATTTTGGGTCGGATTTGTATTTTTTTGTCGACCTTATTCTATCTTTTTGTTTTTTTTTTTCGTTGGAGCTTCTGATAAATTTTTTTTCCGGCCTGGCTTCTTTCATTTTTTCAAAGACTCGATTACTATCAATCAAGCAAAGCGGACTTTTATACCAACCTGATACGAACTCGGGATGAGATTCGTACGTGAGTGTTAGATCGTCCTTGAAAGATACTTTTTATAAAAAATAATAAACAAACAAAGACTCGACGACTCAAAAAGAATAAATATCAACTCGATACGAACCGGAAAATTGGTAGGACACAATTTGCAGGACTTGAAACATGCAAGTTGGATACGACAAAAATAGAAGAAACCTATCTCATTCGGATCACAACAAAAAATTTTCGGTAACCTATTCCCTCACCCGAAATCGGTCATCAAACAACAATATTAGGACTAAGCCTAACACCTTTGAGTTACAGACTATTTTCGGTTGAAAGTCTTGACGCCACAACTAGTTAAATTGCAAGAAATACTAGTTGATAAGTTGGAGGAATTGCAAAGCAAAACCAGCTAATTTGCGAGAAACTAGCGAAAGTAAATAAACTCACGGTTTATTCGGAAATCAAACTTAATCTCCGTTTATCATACATGTAGATCAAAATATAAAGCATAAGGTTAACACTTGAATTAAATAAACAAATTTAAAACTAAGTCCTAAAAATGAGAATGATTCAATCGACAAATGTGTGGTCAAAGTACGCTCGAACTCTCATGTGAGACTAGCCGAACTACCAAGTAACTTTGTCCCTTCATTTCTTTATTTGTATGGGCCGGGCTTCATGATCGGTTTTGCTTGGGCCGCGAAATAAGGCTAGGCACCGGGCTCGCTTAGTTCTTGATAGGGCTGCTAAAAACCCACCCAATCCGCCAACCCGACACGAACTGCACCCGAAAATAGCAGGTTTGGGTTGCATTTTCGACATGTTTAAGTAAATGGGTAAACCCGAACTCAACCCAAATATTAATTGAATCAGGTTAGGGTTCGAATTTTCAACCCGAAATCAACCCGACAACAATCCGTTTATCAACCCATTTTAACTCATTTACATATTTGATTTTAAATTAATTCTCAACTTGAACCTAATTCTCAGCCAATTTAGTTTTTGTTTCTATACGAGTATACGTGTTAGTTTTTGTTTTCATTTTTTTCCCTATCTAATCATTTGATTTTGTAACAAAAATGGATCCTATGTTCGATGATTTATGCGGAGATGTCATGAAGATGAGGTCGACGATCAAATGGAAAAGAGCATGGTTGAAAGTTCGAGTCAAATATCATCGGTTTCGGTTGATACTGGATGACAATATGATATAACTTTATATTTAATTACGTTTTGTGAGACTTTTATTATTTGGAACTTTAACGGTTTCTTAATTATGTTGATGTTTTAGAAAAGAATTTATTTGCTTTTAATTATTTAGTTATATTTGGAATTTTATTCTGTTTATTTAATTATTTTTAAAAATTTAAACGGATTGGCGGGTTAATAGGTTGGATTTGCGTTAAGCAGGTCGGGATTGAATTTGAAATTTCAACCTGTTTAAGTAAACATGTCAGGTTAAGATTGAAGTTTTCAACCCATTTATTAAACAGGTTGAACCCGAATCTGACCCAACCCGACCTGTTTACCACCCCTAGTTCTTGATCCCTTGCTTAGAAGACGTTGTAGTACTTGGCTTGGCCCTCTTTATTTAAGTTTGACTCTTGATCAAAGATTTGATGAATTAATCCGTTCAAGGCCTCATCCATTTGTTTCTTTCTTGATCGCGTCATTGGTCTGGTTATATTGTGAAGCGAGTCGTCAGGCGTCTTAATATTTTCTTGTCTAGCCGTAGTCGCGCCCTCGCCCTCGACTTGATCACTAGCTCGTTTCACATCATATTGGATACTGATGGTGATTGCCATCTTGTGTTGTGGCCACGAGCATCACACCTTTGTACCAGCCTTTTAAAAAGGTACCGTCGATAGAAACGATCCTTCTCATGTATGTAAATCCCCTAATACATACGCCAAAGGCTAGGAAAAGATATCTAAATATGTTCTCGTCATCCGCCTCCCAATATATGATACTACCATTGTTTGCTCTCTTCACGGCTTCTAAGTACGCCAGTAGCAAATCAAAACAGTTATCGCTATTTCCGACCAACCCTTCCTGTGCAAGTTGTTTACCTCTCCAAGCCTTAATACGATACATCGATACCTCTATTGAGACAATTACCTTTGGTCGCGGGATATCCTTCGCACCTGTGAAGTTTTCGACTAACATACTCGATACCACCGACGAACTACCCTGTCGGTGTCTCCGGCGTCGATGAGGTACATCACATGTGTGTCTATTACATTAAGTTCGAATGAAGAAAATCGGGGAGTCTTTATTTTTTGTAGCTCGAACGCGCCAAGAACATTGATCGTTTACGCAATGTTATAGCTTTTTGTTTGAGTTTACCACTTTTAAATCGAACGACGCCTTTAACGCAACTTCCAACAACTCTTTCCGCACGACAACCTTGTTTTGGAATTCTTGACCAATATATAAACTAGAACCATCAATAAAGGCATATGTACCATCATCATTGCTAATGTGTCATGCTCCTCGCCATTATCTTCAACGTCATTATTGAGTTCATCCCTTTCAAAGTACTCGTGGTGTTCCTCAAATCGTCCGAGCCCTTCTTGAGAAACATGTTGTTCCTCTAGCTGTTCGGTGAGTTCCTCTTCAACGGGCTGGATGATGGCATTTTCATCGCAAAATGCTATGAGACCGATATCATTGTTCGTAGAATCATTACGAGCATGATGATCATCGGTGGCACTAAACCGGAGTTCAATGGTGCACTACACCGGACTACAAGGGGAGCTTTACAGGCACAGTGCTTGACCTCAACATGAAGCACGAGTCTTGATTGTGGGCCACCAAAATCAAGGTATGCACGTAAAGCGTAATCGTTTTCGATGTAGATATGTCATGGATAATTGTGCATTACATTAGGCATATAGCTTAACGTCAATTTCACATTGTCGTTTGGCAACGACATTACGTTTACTATCCCGTCCTTCACGTATTTCATCGTGCATGTATCCTTGTTGACTATGATTGATTTGCATATACTTCTCGGTTGTGGACACCATCTCGACGTATCATCCTCAGTAATCATCCATCTACCACCGAATTGGAATATGATGTTGGTGATGGTTATGGTGTTCACCCACAATTTATGAAAAAAAATTAGTGCATGAAATAATTTTTCATACAAGAAATCTTAAACTTATAGTATTATATATGGGTCCCTTGAATTTGATCAGGAGTCCCCTGAATTTGCCCAAGGGTCCCCCGAGTGTATGTGTACGGATTTCCTGTAAAATGTGAACATTGTGCTGTGATAGAGCATGTGACCGTTCACATATTACAGGGGACCCGTACACATACACTCAAGGGACCCATATACATAAAGTCAGGGGACTCTTGGGCAAATTCAGGGGACCTGTTTAGGTCCCATGAATTTGCTCACACAGGTCTCCTGAATTTGTGATGGGTCCCCTGAATTTGCCCACGTGTCCCCTAAGTGTATGTGTACGGGTCCCCTGTAAAATGTGAATGAGTCCCATGCTCTATCACATCACATTTTACAGGGGACCCATACACATATACACTCAGGGGACCCTTGGGCAAATTTAAGGGACCTGAACTGACACGGTAGTCAGATTTTTCCAAACACCCATATTTAAATTCGTAAATTATTTCAACGGAATCGATGTCACTCAACATACACACCGAAAACCCACTTAATTTCGTAACTAATGGAAGCAAAATTCTTGAATTTTGAAGTTAAAATCAGAAAAAAGAAAAACTTGAAGAAACTTACTCATTGGACGAAATTTTTTGTTTTTTCTTCAGGATCGATCGAGAAGGTCCACATATGGTGGATATGGCAGTGCCTTTTCTTCTGGATATTACGTATGGTGGGTTCTTGCAGTGCCGTTAATGAAGAAGAAGCAGGCGGGTCGTTGGCCATGATGTTAATGCATTTTTCTTTTCTTTTTTTTTTTTTTCTCTTTTTCCGTTGGATATTCGTTTTTTTTTAATTTAAACGTTAATTAAACAAATCCTTAGCGCTAATGATTAGTGGAGTCTATTGACTAAAAAAAAGGGCAAAGTGTCTATTTTTCTAAAAGACTTTGGATCAAAGTTTATATTTAAAAAAAAGTAATTTAATCAATTGGGAACCAATTAAATCTCTTGCAACGACTCTATTTTTTCGGATAATTAACTCCAATATTTGATTCAAACTCTTTTTAATTGTTAACGGTTCATATCTAATATCGAGTTATTAACAAAAAATAAAAAATAAAACTTTTCGTGACTAATGGCAACGATCCAATTATGAACTAATTTCGACCACATTTTATTGATTCAGTGTTTTGCGGCCGACATGAAAGTGCCAAATAGTAACCGGTGCACACTCTTTACGTGTGCAACAAAACTTGGTTAATTTAACAAATAAATTAACCCGTAATAAATTTAATTTCAAAGAATGAAAAATTATTTATCAATTTATTTTCAACTAATAAACAACTCATATATCGAAATTTCATAGTATCTTTGCAAAGAACTTCTTTCGAAGCTTCTTCAATGGGTTACATTCCAAGTGTTAAAATAAGAAGTTACGTATGAGAAAGCAACTATTGCTGTGAGGAAGCTGTACGACTACGTAGAGCAATTCAATCTAAAGATGGCCATTGACCAGCTGAAAATAGTGGTCCTATTATTTTCACCCCTCCACTGGTAAGGAATTTTATTTCAGTGTTATGTTATATTTTATTTGGTTAGATTTGAGAGGTGGACATTTCTGTTACTGCAAATATTATCACATCCAACAGCTAGCACTACGAAATAATAAAAACTTTAACGTAGGGGAAATTCTACGAAAAATCCGTAGCACGATTTTTCGGCTCAACAATCGATGGACATCCATCAAAAGCTATTTAGGGTGCAAGTTTTATTCATGATTTGGTCTCAGTCTTCGCTTCATTATTGCACTTTCAGTTGAGGACTGAATCGCATTTTTTTCGATTTTATTTTGGTAGCATCATAACATAACCTAGAATAAAACACAACAGACCATTGTCTTGTACATAAGCGGAGCAATTAACACATCCCTTACATCAGAACACAACCCCTACGCCACCTTCAAAACCATCAGACTGATGATGGTGGATGGGGATTGTACATAGAAGGGCATAGCACCATGATTGGATCGGTACTTAGCTATGTTGCCCTGCGCTTGCTGGGACAAGGACCAGATGATGGTAATGGTGCAGTTGCGAGGGCCCGTAAATGGATTCTTGATCATGGTGGTGCCATTGGGATTCCTTCTTGGGAAAAAGTGTATTTATCGGTAGTTAATGTTCACATATATTTCACATAATTTAACTATTCACGAAACTAAATTAAACTCGACGAAATTACAATCTTTCTCTTGATCTAGCAGGTGTTGCATGGGCGTATATGATTGGAATGGTTGCAATCCATTGCCACCAGAATTCGGGCTTTTTCCTTTTTTTTTTTTTACCTTATCATCCTGGTACGTGTAATAATTTTCGGAGCAATAATTTACAAAAGCATGTTGCAAAGTTAGCGCGCATATGATAATTAAAGATGATCATTACCGAATGTTTCAACGAAAATTTGGGTTTACTGCCGCACAACATATATGCCAATGTCCTATCTCTACGGTAGAAGATTTCATGGATCGATCACAGATCTGGTTTTGTCGCTCAGACAAGAAATATATCGCGAGCCCTATGATCAAATTGACTGGAACAAAGCTCGAAATAATTGTTGCAAGGTCGAAAGTTTTTTGTTGTCTCAACCGTTCTTACATTGTAAGTAGTAGAATATCACTGAACATTTATATTACATACTAATTTTCTAATACACAGGAAGATATGTACTATCCCCACACCTTCATCCAAGATTTCTTGTGGGACACTTTCAACTATTGCACCCAACCATTCATGAGGCATTGGCCACTGAACAAGATCAGACGGAAAGCTATGGATAAGACGATCACGTACATGTGCTATGCAGCCGAGAGAGCAGATATATAACCACTGGAGTCACTGAGAAAGTATGAAAGTGATATATGTTTCGTACAAAATGAAACGTATTATAATGTCGAACATGCATGAAATCTCTTTTTTTGGCAGTGTCTTCAAATGATGTGTTGGTGGGCACACGACCCAAATGATGATGAGTTGAAGCGTCACTTAGCTAGGGTTCCAGATTATTTGTGGCTTGCAAGAAAATGGAATGAAAATGCTGGTGGGATCGAGTATATTATCATCTAATCGACCGCTAAATAATACCATTCACATTTATTCATATTTTCATCATAATACTAGGTATAACCACAATTACTCGAAATTTGATATGTGATAATGCGAAATATTTGTTTATAGAGTTTTGGAAGTCAAATATGGGATACTACACTACGTTAGCCACACAATCTATTATTGCATCGCAGATGATTGAAGAGTTTGGATACTGTTTTACGAAGGCTCGCTTCTACATCAAAGAACCTCAGGTTTCGATTCAGGAAAAATGAAAACGATTATTTCGCACAAACATCGGCGTTTTTTATTTATTTATGTCGTCTTCTATATATAAAAGAGAATCCCAGGGAGATTTTTAAAGCATGTACCGTCACTTTACTAAAGGCGGGTGGACTTTCTCCGATCAGTATCAAGGAATGGTCGTATCAGATTGCACACATCAGAAGCTCTTAAGGTATTTAATCTAAATAGTTTCTTGGGTAACAATGAGTGTTTTCTTTGAATAAATATGTAGTGTGTAATAAGGTCCTAAGGTTGCATTTAGACCTAACGGAAAAGAAAAAAATCCGCCAATGTTAATCATATACAAATATTAGACAACTGAAATTCTATTCCATCATGTGCAGTGTTGGCTTTTACTATCCCAAATGCCGCCTGAAATTTCTGGAGACAAACCAGATGTTGAACGATTATACGAAGCAGTGAATGTGCTATTGTACTTGCAGGTTTTAAATTCCTGTTTTCAACATGAACAACTCATTCATTGATTCAGGCGGCCATCTTTCTAACAGTGTTTTTCATTTTCAATTTTTCTATGTAATTATAGAGTCCGGAGAGCGGCGGATTTTTTGCATGGGAACCGCCAGTTCCTCAACCATATTTGGAGGTGAACCGAACATGATGGAATTATCATCATTATCAACTTCTTCATACTATTACTGTTGGCCTTGGCATGAAGATTTTTAGCTTCTTTTGTTGATTTTCGGTTTTGGAGCATGGAGGTAAAAGAAGAGGGGCTGCTCATTTTCGTTTCAGCTCAAACTTTGTTTTTCTATTCTCTTGCCCCTGTCAATCGTTTACATCATCTCCACATAAAACAACTATTAAGGCCTACATGGGCCAAGACAAAATAAGCCCAATAACACAAAATATAAAACCTAATATTAAAATATTAATTTCAACACTCTTCCTTAATATTTTTACCTTGCATACCCAACAATTCTCGGAGATAGACAAGCTTCTCGCCGGGAGTCCTTTGGTGAAGATGTCCGCCAATTGGTCTCCGGTCTTCACGTACTTGATCTCGATCTCTTCATCTTCAACCGACTCTCGGATGTAATGGTGCTTGAGATAAATATGCTTCGTTCGACTATGGAACACCGAATTCTTCGACATTGCAATCGCCGACTTGTTATCACAAAAGAGAACCGTCGGCATATCTTGCTTCTCCCCCATATCTTCAAGAACCTTTCTCAACCACACTACTTTCTACATAGCTTCACTAGCCGAAACATATTCGGCTTCGGCCGAAGAATGAGTTACCCTCTCTTGTTTCTTCGATGCCCAACTAAACACTCCGGAACCGAGTGTAAATATGTATCCAGAAGTATTCTTCATATCATCCATACTCCCGACCCAATCACTATCACAAAACCCAAACAACTCCAAACTTTCTCTTTCATTTCTCTCATACATAAGACCCAAACTTTTGTTACCTTGAATGTACCTCAACACTCTTTTGACAACTCCAAAATGTGTTTTGCTCGGTCGATGCATAAACCGAGACAATAATCCCGAAGCATACATGATGTCGGGCCTCGTAGTGGTAAGATATAATAAACTCCCAATAAAACTTCTATATTGTGCCGCATCGGCATCACCACTACCATCCTCTTTCACCAATTTTTCATTCACCAACAATGGAGTCGTAACCGGGTTACACTCCTCCATCTTGAACTTCGCAAGAATACTTTGGGCATACTTCGTTTGAGAAATAAATACCCCATCTTCTTTTTGACAAACTTCAATCCCCCTAAAAGTAATGCAACAAGCCCAAATCATTCATCTCATATTTCCTCAACATATCACTATTGAACTCAAGCATCATCTTCTCATCATTTCCCGTAAAAATCAAGTCATCAAGGTAAAGAGAGACGAGAAGCATAGAATCGGTAACTTGCTTGACATAAAGTGTCGGCTCACTTGGACTCCTCTTGAATCATTTGTCGGAGAAATATGCATCGATATTTCCGTACCACGCACGCGGGACTTGCTTCAATCCATTCAAGGCTTTCTTCAATTTATACAGTTTTTTTTCTTCACCTTCCGCCTCAAATACTTGTGGTTGCTCTACATACACCTCTTCTTTCAACACCCCGTTCAAGAAGGCCGACTTCACATCAAGTTGGAGTTTCCAACCCTTGTGTGCCGCCAAAGCAATCAACAACCGAATAGTCACATGTCGAGCAACCGGTGCAAATGTCTCATGATAGTCAATACCGGGTTGTTGAGAGTACTCTTTCGCCACCAATCTTGCCTTGTACTTTTGCACCAAACCATCCGAGTTAGTCTTCGTTTTGTATATCCACTTCAACCCAAAACGTCCTTCTCCTTCGGCTAATCAACCAACTCTCATGTCTCATTTTTCACTATCATTTTTATCTCCTATTCCACGGTATTTCTCCACACTTCTTCGCCAATTGCTTGCACAAAGCTCTCCGGCTCAACCACACCAAAATTGCATCTTGCATAAACTTCACTTAAGCGTCTCATTCTTACCGGCGTCGAGCTTGGAGATGATGAACTCGACCCGATATTATTTGTCGGAGATGATGGCCTTCATCTTCAACATCATGTCCACTACCACTTGGCTCTTCATGTGCATCACCTTGAATCGAAAATGACACACTTTCAACACATTTCTCTTTCCAATCCCAAGTGTCCTTCTCATTAAAAATCACATCTCGGCTCTCTATCACTTTGTTTCTCTTCAAGCTAAAGAGCCGATACCCCTTCGATTTTATACTATAGCCAACAAAGACGGACTTCTCGCCTTTATCTTCAAGCTTATGCCTCATTTCTTTCGGAGCATGAGCATAGCAAATAGACCCCAACACCTTCAAGTGATTCACCGATGGCTTTTTGCCTCCGGACCAAGCTTCAAGTGGGGTCTTGTTCTCAACCGCCTTCTTGGGACACCGATTTAATAAGTAAACCGCCGTGTACGTTGCTTCGGCCCAAAATGTCGACGATAGTCTCTTCTCTTTCATCATCGTTCTTGCCATTTCAACAATGGTCCTATTCTTCCTCTCGGCCACCCCGTTTTGCTCCGATGTAAAGCCAATCATCAATTGTCTCTCTAGACCAATAGTCTCACAAAACTTTTCAAACTCCTTAGAGTTGTACTCGCCACCTCTATCGCTCTTCAATTTCTTTAGCAACCGGCCACTTTGTCTCTCCACCAATTGAATTATTTTGAAGACATAAAGTGCTTCCGACTTTTGCCTCAAAAAATAAAATCAACACATTCTTGAATAATCATCGATGAATGGGATGAAGTACCGGTTTCCGCCGTGTGAGTTCGTGCTCATGGGACCACAAATATCGGTATGGACAAGCTCTAATGGTGCTCTTGCTCTCCACGCATTCTCCTTAAGAAATGACTCTCGTTGTATCTTGCTGAGAGCACATGCCTCGCATACGCCACCTTTCTCTTCTATTGTTGGTAGCACATACACCATTTCCTTCTTGCTTAGCAACTTCAAGCTCTCAAAGTTTAAATGGTCAAACCTCTTTTGCCATAACCATGAGCCGTCTTCAACACCAACCTTCAAGGCAACACTTCTTTCGGGCTTGAGAGTGAGCGGAAAGTTTCTATTCCTCATTGACTACAACCAATTCTCTCTTCTTCTCAACTTTATCAAAAATTCTACAAGCCGCGCCATTAAAGTGAACCGCATGACCATGCTCAATCAATTGCCCAACACTTAGCAAATTTTGAGCCAAATCCGGCACAAACAAGACATCGTGGATTAGCATCCTACCATTCTTTGATGCAATCGCAATCGTGCCTCTTCCCTTTAACTTCACAATTGCACCATTGTCTATTGTAATTTGTGTCATGACACTGATATCAAGCTTGCAAAAGATAGACTCATCACCCGCCATGTGATTACTACATCCACTATCAACAAACCACACGTCATCTCTCTTCTCAATCGCCGATTGATACGCATAAAAAGTGCTCCCGTTACCTCTTTTCTCGGGATGCTTTTCTTCGGTGTAGTGTGCTTGCTCCTCATTCTTTAATCTACAAAACTTCTCTTTATGGCCAAACTTCTTACAATTGTAGAATTGATCTTTTCCTTGTTTCAACAATCCTTTTCGATGTGGCCCGATTTATTGCAAAAGTTTTATGGCTTCTCCACTTTGTTTGGCACCTCTACCACCTCCTTGGCCAAATCTACCTCCAAATCGACCTCAACCTCTACCACCACCATAACTACCACGAAAGGTATTCTCCGTAGGTGCTTTTTGCCAATGCTCTTTCACATTCACATTCGATTGAAATTCACTTTCAAGAGTTTGGTCACATGCCTATTCAACCTTTCCTCATGTCTCTCAAGAGAGCCCATAAGATCATGCACACTCATCATAGAGAGGTCTTTGGTTTCTTCAAGAACGGCCACAATATTGTCATACTTCGAAGGGAGATTAATTAAAATCTTCTCGCACACCGATTTATCGGTCAACGCTTCACCCAAATTATTTATTTGATTCAAAATCTCAATCACCTTAGAGAAATACTCTTGAAGAGTCTCTTTCTCCCTCATTGCAAATTTTGAAACTCCCTTTTCAAGCCCAAGAGTTTTACCGCCCTAACCTTTGTCGGTTCCTTAAAACTCCCTTTGCAAAATCTCTCACGCCTCCTTCGAAGTTTGAGCCGCGATTATCCTCGGAAAAATCTTGTTGGAAATGCCTCCTTGAATCAAGAAAAGAGCACGTGCATCCTTCTTTCAATTCTCGTTCTCGTCGGGATCCACAACTGTAATCTTCACAACATTCCCATTTTCATCCTTCTTTTCTTCTATCTTCTCCTTTTTCACATAATCCTCTTCCACAATCTCCCACAAATCTTGTGAAATCAAGAGTGTCATCATCTTAATACTCCAATAATCGTAACTCTCACCATCAAATACGGGTTGCCCACCTTGAGGAGCTCAAGCACCTCCTTGCGTAGCCATGGCTCTATTCCCAAACCCTAAATTGATTTTTCTACTCAAATGGAAGACACCCACTTGAAATCACTCAACCCAAAAGCTCTGATACCATTTATGTTGGCCTTGGCACGAAAAGTTTTAGCCACTTTTGTTGATTTTCGGTTGGAGCATAGAGGTAAAGAAGAGGGGCTGCTCATTTTCGTTTCAGCTCAAACTTTGTTTTTCTATTCTCTTGCCCCTGTGAATCGTTTACAGCATCTCCACATAAAACAACTACTAAGAGCATCTCCAATGGGTACTCTATTTTTAGTGTAGAACACTAAAATAGAGTACTCATCTTCTCCAATGGGTACTCTATCTTAACAAGAGTTCACAGATAGAGATACTTTATATTTAGAGTAACTCTATTTCTCAACTCTAAAATCGAGTTATAATTTAATTTTTATTTTTATTTTCTTTTACATATATTTTATATTTTATATCATTAAAATAATAAAATTAAATTCTATTAACAATCTTTAATATTATATATTTTTGGTTTTTTTATGAAATAAAAATATATATATTTTATTTTCACATAGAAAATATGAGTATATTTGCTTTTAAATTAACATGTCAATGAGCTAATTAATTAGTTGTATATATATAAATTATTATTAACGTTTTGAAATATAAATAAAAAATAATTTTTCAGGCATAATTTAAATTTAATATATATATATAATGTTTTCGTTTTTATAAATAAATTATAATTACAATACGTACGAATATGTATGAAATATTATTTTTAGTGTAGAAAATAGAGTTAATGGGTTGGAGTAAAAATTAGTGTAGAAAATAGAGTTGGTGGGTTAGAGCTGTAGCAACTGTATTTTGTATAAAGTTAACTGTATTTTTGTGTTGTGGGTTGGAGATGACCTAAGGTCTACATGGGCCAAGACAAAATTAGTCCAATAACACAAAATATAAAACCTAATGTTAAAATATTAATTTCAACAATTACTTAGCAAACTAATATTACAATCACTTTTCTCCTAAATATTATTTGTAGGTTCTGAATTATTCAGAACTCTTTGCAGATACCGTTGTTGAGCATGAGTAAGATCATCTTTCAAAAGTTAGTCTTCATCGGTGTTTCCCTATGAAATCTGTTTGTTCGGAGAAAACGTTTTCTATTCAATTCCTGTTAGGCATGTCGAATGCACTGCTTCTATAATCGAAGCACTGCTCATATTCAACCGTCTTCGTCCACACCACAGAGATAAAGAGATAGAGAATTATGTGTCCAAAGCAGTACGGTTCTTAGAACAAAGGCAGTTTCTTGATGGCTCATGGTAGGGTTTTCATTACCCCCACTTCACATTTATAAAAGGCGAATTACATTTCATTTGATATAATTCTTAAGAACAACATCATTTCGGGTAATGGATATTGGGGAATCTGCTTCCTATACGGCACATTCTTCGCGCTCAGGGGCTTAGCTTCCGCCGGTAAAACATGCGAAAACAGTGAAACGATTAGAAAAGGAGTATAATATCTTATATTATAATATAACATTTAAATATATATTGAATTATAATATTTTATATTTAAATTTTTAAGAATTCGAATTGAATACTACGATATTTATATTCGTATTCTAAAATTATTCGAATCGGAAAAAATATTATTATTCGGATATGATATTCTAATCTTTCGAATTCAAATCTCAATTTTCGAATCGAATCTCGAATCCAACAAAAAAAATTCGATTCATTTGCAACCCTACACCCAAACGACAACAAAAAAAGTAATTTTACTCACTAACCTTAACTTTCACCCGAAGCAAATTTTCGTAGAGCTATTAACATAAATTAACGTTCTGCTGTTGGTGAATACACTACATGGTTTAGACCTCCTCATATAGGAGAGGCAGCATACACTGCCTTCCTTTTCAAACCGATGTGGGGTACGGATAACGACATGCCAAATTGGATGAAGCTCCACAATCTCCACCTTGTGGCTTTGTCCACCTTGGCAACTTCACTTGACTGAGATCTTCATAACCCACTATCATGCTCAACAATAAAGGTATATCTACTCGGAATTACATCAAATCATTTATTGGGCAAATGTCGTAATAAAATTGTTCAACTTTCACTTTTGGCTTTCTCATGAGTTTCATCAGCCACCGACAAAAAATTTCACAACACACCTTGCGTACCACCAAAGCAATGTCAGTGTGTAAACTATGGATCCACTAAAAGTAACATGTCATCTCTTATGACAACTCAACTACTATAAGGAAATCCTTGTCGTCTATGTTCGTATAAATCTTCCATATATGTGTAGGCAATATCAGCGTCCATCTTGGTACCTGAAGCCACATATCGAACTCAATCCCTCTTTGTGACAATATCTTTTAACGTATTCAGATTTCGCATACGTCAAACAAATCACAACTTGTTTTGTCGTGGAATTCCTCCTATTTCCGTCACCTGTTGGAAACCCCGTAGGTTCCGGAACCCATGTGACCCTAGGCTATGTGCAGAATAAAACTTTTACGGAATTTTCTTTGCCATTGTTAGCTCGGATTAAAAACGTGAATAACAGATGAACACATTATCACATAAAGGAGAGTCGAACCCTAAGTCTTACCTTTGTAGCGTGCAATGGCTAGTGTGAGGTGTTTGCTTCGACTCTCATGAGCAAAAAGAGGCGGTCGCAAGCAAATCAATTTCGAAGCCTCTGAAATCTCTATTTATGTCCACGTAGCATTTGCTTCTACTCTGACAAATGTCGTCCAATATTTCTGGAGACAAAAGGATCAGAACAGATGCCTAAATGACTATTCAGATAAAACTTAATAGCCCAACTAATATAACACATGATGACGAGGATTTGTATGTAATCAACTGTGAGGATTCATGTTCTCGATGTTTTCTAGCTTTTGTCAAATTTCAAATGAAGAGTGCAAGTTGTGACCAGTGTTTTAAATAACAAAATATAGTGCGCTACGTAGCGCGCTATAGTGTAGATTTTCTCAAAAATACGCCTAAAGTGCATGGAATATAGCATTTTCCCTCAAAAGCATGCGATTTGGCGCACTTAGCGTAGTTTAGCGTGATTTAGTGCAATCTAGCGTAATTTAGCGCTATTTGTCTATTTTTATTTATATAGCTCCACAAACTCTCCCAAATTATATTTTTTTTGGGCTATATGGTAAATATTTTAATTAAGCATACATAAGAAAAAGTCTTATTTACGGGATCCCTTCACCTGTCTTTCCCTCAGACACAAAGATGAAAAAATGAGTGAAACAAAACAAAAATAAATCACAATCGCCTTTTTTCGGGGTACAACAAAGTTAACTTCTTTTCTTAATTGCAATTGAATATGAATTTCGAACATCAATTTTTCTTTCTACAAAAATATGTTTTTATATGATGCTATTCAGCTTAGTGTTAGAAAAATCAACGAAATAGCGAACAAACTTCTTTTAATTCATAACGTATTGACATACATACTTATTATTTGAAATCTTTATAAAGGGTTTTTATTTCCTGTACACGTAATGTCTACTTTCATAATTGACGACCATTTTAAATTGATTTATTTGCTTGTGCGGTTATATATTATGTTTTCTGGCATTATAAGTGGATTGTTCGAAATGCTCACGCAAGACGCTACGCTATTTACGCTACACAACATCAGAACTAAACGCGACACCTTGCGCAATACGCTTTTTAATACCTAGATCACGCCTGGTTAGAATTTAATTTTTATGTTTGTTTTCCTAACAAGTATGTACTAATATGTGGGGTGTAATAGAGAAGAAGTGAGTAAGAGAGTAGTAATAAAAAAGGGTTTGCAACGTTCTTGTAAAAGCAAAATATTACTACAGTAATGCATAATAGAAATAGAGTGAGCAAAAGAAAAAGAAATAAACAGCAATATAGTGCGTGAGGGAGCAACAGAGTGTGTAAAAGAAAGCAGTGCGCGTTTGAGCAACACATCCACCAAATTTCTGAAATCCGAATCATCCTCGCGTATCTTCGAACGACGAAATCTCATCTACGAGAGCCCCAAAAATATAGCATTACGTATGAGAAAGCAACTATTGTTGGGAGGAAAGCTCCGCGACTGGGGCGGCTCATCATATTGAGGGGCCCAAAGCGAACATTAAAACTGGATTTTTTTTGCGTGCCGACCTAGCACAACCTCCTCCTTATTCGGGTTTGGGACCAACAACTAATAGTTTATAAAAGGCGGAGGTAAAATTATTTAAAGAAAAAGAATTTCTTTGTTTTAGTTGAATTTTTCAAAACAAAAAACTAAAACATTTTTAACATGAAAATTTTTCTTCTAACTTTCTTAATGCAAATTCTATTATAGAATTTTCATGATTGATCATTTCAGCCAATTCATTTTCTATTGATAAAATAGATAATTCATTTCATATTTCTTGAGATATTGTGGATCTTAAGTAGTTTTTTTTTATAATTTTTAATTTGGAAAAACTTCTTTCTGCGGAAGCAACAATCACGGAAATCGTCAACGTAATCTTTATCAACGGAGTCTAGCTATCGGTTTGGGTTAAATTTAGGATTTTTTAATGTTTGGGTCTTTATACTAGTTATGTTTTATTAATATAATAGTATTAGTAAAATATTGGACCTTTTAGCTAATTAAATTTTATTATATAATAGCATTACTAAATTGAGGGTATCATTGAGACTTTTTAACTAACTAAATTTTATCTATACGCTAGTATTACTAAATTGAGGGTCTCAAGATAATTGAATTTTTTAACAAACTAAATAAAATTATATATATATAATAGTTTTATTAAATTTGGGGACCTAAAAAACTCGCGGCCCAAAGCCCTTTCTTTACCTGCTTTACCCAAAAGACGGCCCTGCCCTGCGATAAAATAGAGCAATCCAGGCGAAAGATGGCCATTGGCCAACTGAAAATGGTGGCCCGAAGTTTTTCACACCTTCACTCGTTAGAATACCATTTTTTTCAGTTCTAACATGTATTAATAATAGATTTGGAGTGCGGCATGCCTACTACAACATAAATTATCACATGCAACAACACTATAAAAAATAAGTACAATTTTGGACCGAAAATTCCACGAGAAACCTGTTGTACGATTTTCGACTGAACAATCGACGGGAAACCTTCGAGAGTCATATTGGATTCTCGACAGTATTGACAGTCGGAATTTCTTTTAGTTCTTGTACTGCAACTTTATTCATATTCTGGTCGTAGTCTTCGCTTCATTGCACTTTCATATCACATAATATATGATGCACGTTTCACTTTCATATTGAGGGCTTAATCATAGTTTTCCGATTTTATTTTTGTAATTTCATTTCATAACCTAACAAAGTCATCAGATCTTCATCTTGTACATAAGCGGAGCAATGACCGCAACCCTTAAGCCCGAACACAAAAATGAGATGGTCCGCTATATCTACAACCATCAGAACGATGATGGCGGATTGGGATTTTACATAGAAGGGCATAGCACCATGGTTGGATCGGCACTTAACTACGTTGCTCTGCGCCTGCTGGGACAAGATTTAAAAACTATATAAGATTTTGGTTTTCATAAGTTTCTACAAAAAAAGGTCATCGTTTAGTTGTTAACTAAGATTTTCAAGATCTCCAGAATGTATGGGGTACGATTTTTCTAGTATAAACATTATAATACTCGCGTTGCTCTCTTGCGAATTTGAATTTTATTAATTGAAAGAACAGTTGACATTATTGTGGATCAACAAGTTATTTATTCGACAATGCTACAATTTTTCATCTCTCTCTATATGCAAGTGAATTGCCGAACTTTTCTCGAACGGGGTATATATGTTAGCTGATCAGAAAAGGGGTGGGCATATCTATCTGTAAAAAGTGCTTAAACAACTAAATAAATAGAAACGTTCTAACAATAAAAGGAAAAAAGGAAAAACAAGAAAAAAGAAAGAACGTTATGTGGAAATTGAAGATATGTGAAGGAAAAGGTCCGTACCTATTCAGCACTAACAACTTTATTGGTCGACAGTTTTGGGAATATGACCCAACTGCTGGAACTACCGAAGAGAGGGAAGCTTTTGAAGAAGCTCGTGAGGAGTTCAAAAAGAACAGAAAAAAGGGTTTTCATGCATCTAGTGATTTGTTCATGAGACTACAGGTAGTATTATCAGTAAGGTTCAGTCTTAATCATATCATATCAAGTCAGTGTGCTTGTTAATTATTTCTGTTGATTCTCGGACAGCTCAAGAGAGAAAGCGGGATAGATCTGGTAAGCACACCAAGTGTTAGAATCGGCGACAAAGAAGAAGTTACGTACGAGAAAGCAACTATTGCTGTGAGGAAAGCTCTGCGGCTAAATAGAGCAATCCAAGCTAAAGATGGCCATTGGCCAGCTGAAAATAGTGGTCCGATGTTTTTCACGCCTCCCCTCGTAAGAATTTACATGTTTCAGTTCTTTAACATGTATTGTACTAACTAACTAATATATTTGTAGGAGGGCATTTATACTTAATGACATACAATGTTAGTGGTTTATCTTTGCATTTATCAAACAGTGACCAAAAATGAAAAATGGTATACTTAGTGACCCAAATCTTATAATTTTGCCTACTAAATAATATACAACTAGGAGGCATCTATGCTACTACATATATAATCACATGCAACAACACTGCATCAATAAGTAAAATTCTCGATGAAAAACTCAACGGAAAAACACCCCACACGAGAAAATATTGATGGATTTCGTTCGGCATTGGTCGAATATTCGTTCAATTTTTGTACGGAAGAATTTATTTATGATTTATTCTCAGTCTTTGCTTCATTGGACTTTGGTATAAAAACACATCAGATCATCATCTTGTACATAAGCGGAGCAATCAACACAGCCCTTACATCAGAACATAAAAAAGAGATGGTCCGCTATATCTACAACCATCAGAACGATGATGGCGGATGGGGACTTTACATAGAAGGGCATAGCACCATGATTGGATCAGCACTTAGCTATGTTTGCCTGCGCTTGTTGGGACAAACAGATGATGGTAATGGCGCAGTTGCGAGGGCGCGTAAATGGATTCTTGATCATGGAGGTGCCATTGGGATACCTTCTTGGGGAAAACTTTATTTATCGGTAATTAAGTATTTCAACATGATTATATGTATAAAATAAAAATAAAACCAATCCAAATCTTTCTGTTGATCAATCAGGTTTTGGGAGTTTATGATTGGGAAGGGTGCAATCCGTTGCCGCCGGAATTCTGGCTTTTCCCTTCGTTTCTGCCTTATCATCCTGGTAACTAATAGTTTTAAAACCCTAGTTAATTTCGAAGCAATAATTTACAAGATGATTATTGCAATAGATGTAGTAAGAGTTGGATAAATTTTCAGTAATTATATACATTTATATATATAAGATGAGATATAACATCGAACGAATAAAGGCATAAATGTGGATTTACTGCAGCAAAAATGACATTGATTTGCTCCACAAACTCACACATAAAAATGACATTGATTTGCTCCACAAACTCACACATAAAAATGACATTGATTTGCTGCCAGCAAAAATGTGGATTTACTGCCGCACAACATATCTGCCAATGTCCTATCTCTACGGTAGAAGATTCCATGGACCAATCACAGATCTGGTTTTGTCCCTCAGACAAGAAATATTTCCCGAGCCCTATGATCAAATTGACTGGAACAAAGCTCGGCATGATTGTTGCAACGTCGGTAGCAGTCTTTGTTGTCTCAACGTCCTTGCACTAATTAATGCAAGAATCTTACAAAACATTGTTTTATATAATAATTTTCTAATTAACAGGAAGATATGTACTATCCCCATACCTTCATCCAAGATTTGTTGTGGGACACTCTCTACTATTGTACCGAACCTTTCATGAGGCGTTGGCCTCTCAACAAGATCAGACAAAAAGCTATGGATAAGACGATCGAACACATGCATTATGGAGATGAACAGAGCCACTATATAACCACGGCATGCGTCGAGAAAGTACGATGAAACTTATTATTGTACATAATGAAATTTAGTATAATTTCATGTCATAACATGCACAGGAACTCTCTCTCTCTCACAGAGTCTTCAAATGATGTGTTGGTGGGCACACGATCCAAATGGCGATGAGTTTAAGCGTCACTTAGCTAGGCTCTCAGAGTATTTGTGGCTTGCAGAAGATGGAATGAAAATGCAGGTGAAATATCGAACGTATAGATATAGATATATTATTAAGAAAACTATAGTACCAATAAAAAAATATCTTCAATTCTTTACCAATCCAATCATTTCGCCAGCTAGCACTAAGGAGGCACCAGGTCCTTGGGTTCTTAACGGGCCTGATTTGAGCCTTAGACCCATAGTCGAAATCTCACATCTAGACCCACTAAGGACCTAATTTGGACCCGTTGCCATCCCTAGCTAGTAACTAAACTAAATACCATTACCGATATATCATCACGAGTGCTAACCAACCCACCACCACATTTATTAACAACTTCATAATCATTTGTATAACCACAACATCCAAATTTGATGAATAGAGTTTTGGAAGTCAACTCTGGGATACTTCTTTTGCCACACAAGCTGTAATTGCATCGGAGATGATTGACGAATTTGGAGACTGTCTTAAAAAGGCTCGCTTCTACATCAAAGAATCTCAGGTTTCATTTCAGGAAAAATGAACCAGATTATTTTGCTTAGATATCGTCGTGTCTATCTATTTACGTCGTCTTATCTGTAGATAAAAGAGAACCCCAAGGGTGATTTTAAAAGAATGTACCGTCACTTTACTAAAGGTGGGTGGACTTTCTCCGATCAGGATCAAGGAATGGTAGTATCAGATTGCACAGCAGAAGCTCTCAAGGTATTTAGTTTAAATACCTTCTTAGGAAACATTGAGACTAAAATTTTTCAATGAAATTAATAAATTAAAAATGAGAACCTTTTTCTCTGCAAGCTTAAACTTTTAGAAGAAAATAATCAGTACCGGAATAAGGTCCTAAAGCTCATGAGCAACAAAAGCGCGCGGTCAATAAGAATAAACTTCCAAGCCCTTGAAATTGCTCTATTATGTGCATGCAGTGTTTGCTTCTACTCTCACAAATGCCGCATGAGATTTCTGGAGACGAACCAGACATTGAACGTTTATACGAAGCAGTGAATGTGTTACTATACTTGCAGGTTTTAAACTCCTGTTTGCGTTATGTGATGTATTAAAATATAAAACGACGCACATTTCCAACAGCTATCTTTTTCTTTGCTTTTTTTCTTTTTTCTACATAATCATAGAGTACGGAAAGTGGCGGATTTGCTGCGTGGGAACCGCCAGTTCCTCATCCATATTTGCAGGTGGACTGAATTTCATGTCATAATAACTTACCAAGCCAAGCTTATAATATAGCCCCTAAAACAATGGTTAATTTCTCTTGATGTTATTAATTTATAGGTCCTAAACCCTTCAGAACTCTTTGCAGATATAGTGGTTGAGCAAGAGTAAGATCATCTTTCGATAGTTAGCCGTCTTCGTATGAAACTTGTTTGCGCTGACAAATGTTTTTTTACTCGATTCCTGTTAGGCATGTCGAATGCACTGGATCTATTATCGAAGCCCTCGTCTTATTCAACCGTCTTCATCCACACCACAGAGATAAAGAGATAGAGAATTCTGTGTCCAAAGCAGTACGATTCTTGGAACAAAGGCAGTTTCCTGATGGTTCGTGGTAGGGTTTTCATTAAACTCCTTTACTCATCAGACATTGATAATGCATTGAATTCCATTTGATATACTTCTGAAGAACAAACATTAACTACATATTTCAGGTATGGGTATTGGGGAATCTGCTTCATATATGGCACGTTCTTCGCGCTCAGAGGCTTAGGTTCTGCCGGTAAGACGTATGGAAACAGCGAAGCCGTTAGAAATGGAGTTGGTTTTTTGCTGTCCATACAAAATCAAGAAGGGGGGTGGGGTGAAAGCTTGCGGTCGTGTCCGAGCATGGTAAATATTATTTTGCAAAAATACTACGAGTTCTAACTCAAAATGATACGTTGCAAGTGAAACTTTTAACGATAATGTTTTGCGATTTGATGATAGAAATACACACCATTGGAAGGAAATCATACAAATCTTGTTCAAACATGTCTTGCAATGCTTGGTCTTATGTTTGTTGGACAGGTACTTAGCCCATTTATGTTTTGTATATTCATCCTTATATTCTTAACTTATCGTTTCTATATTCTTTTTTCTTATAAACCAAATTGTTAATTACATAGGCAGAGAGAGATCCTGGACCTCTGCACCGAGCAGCGAAACTGCTGATCAATGCTCAAATGGACGATGGTGATTTTCCACAACAGGTAACCAACAATCTAACCTTCTTGAATTATATATATATATATATATATATATATACACAATGTAATTTTGACTTTGATTTATATGTAGGAAATCATGGGACTGTATATGAAGAATTGTATGATGCATTACGCAAATTACAGAAATATCTTCCCATTGTGGGCGCTTGGAGAGTATCGGAAACGCGTTTGGCCATCACGACGACACTCTTAGATATATTTATTTGTTCATAAATTCATCAATATGGTTGATCTTTGTAGGTTCCGATGCCTAAGATCAACGAAGATCTATGAGAATACTTTCAAGCGTGTGTTGTGTGCCTATTTTAACTTGAGATATTTTATAGCGTGAAGGCCCAAATCCCAACAATGATTCTATTGATTAAGGGTTAGTGTTTTCGTATTGTATACACATAATTGATATATAATACTTGGGCTCTAATTAGCCCATTAAGCTAAACAATTACATTAGACCCTATATAAAGAATTCAATTAACATAAAATACAAGACAAAGACTTAAAACATATTGGAAACTATTTAAGATCTAACAATCTCCCCCTTAGTGTTCAATCTTCAATTGTGCGTTTCGTCTTTAACCCTTCTCTTTTCTTGTGTCTTGCCGGGCAAAGAAGGATTTTCGTAATCCTAGAGTGACCTCGTATTGTCAATTGTTGTTCCTAAAGGACAGTCTGTCTTTGATCTTCTCTAGCAATTCACCGATCAGTGGTCCTTCTTCTTATCCAAGGTCTTTGGAGTAATTCTCGGGTCCTAAAGAGGCGAGATGAGTTTGAAGATTTTGAGTGAAAAGCTTGAGGGTACTGTCGGAGAAATTAGGGATTTGGGTGGCAACTAACACGTGTGTCCTCTTTTCTACAAGATTGTAGCAGGTGGCTCCCAACTCAGGATGTGTGAAGATGTGGTTCTCTGAATAGTGGTCCATCTCTTTACCGCACGTCTGAGGGTGTGTCACGTTCACTTTCTGCATCATTTCACTACGATGTTTAATTTTTTGCACTCATACACCGAAATTAATTTTCGAACTCAAAACATTTTTCTGGCTCATTATAGAAAACATTTCTGGCAACATTTTCAAACTTTTTGAAATTACTTTCAAAACTTTTCGGAATACACCAAAAAGTTTTCGACACTTTTCGAAACATCACAAGTTTTCACGTCACACCAAAACTTTTTGGCATAGAATTTTTCAAAAGCCAAAAATTTTTCAAATCTACACAACGTGTAAACGTTCATATATCCAAATAAATTTAAAGTAAAAATTATGGAATCCAAAGTAGCGATTTCTGCCTCTGAACAAAAACAGAGTACGTCTATAGATCACGAAAATACTATAAAGGACTTAGAAGTTAGGTTTGATAATAACCATCAATGCTTAGTAGAAACCTAAGAGAAAAAGGAAACCTCATGTGCCAGCTAGAAGCTGCACAAGAGAGATTTAAAAAGTCGTGATGCTTAGATAGAATATTCAAAGCACAAGTTCACGAACTCACAAATAGATTGAAGGCCGAACTTGAGCAGAATACACATCTGAGTAAATATAATTTTGTTTCTGATGAACACATTAAATTGTACTATAAAGTTCAACACTTAACGCTCATTTCTTGCGAAAAGAGTCAAAAAGACCAAAGTTCCTCTAAAGACTTACCGTCCAACGGGGAAACTAGTCTACATTCTAATAAACCTATCTACTGTTCGGAAATTCCAGAGGTTTCTAGTAAAATAGCTGAATTAAATGCATCTCTGGAATCAGAAAGAGTATGTTTTCGAGCAGAAACGGAAAAGCTTCTAGAGGATATTTCTAATCTCAAAAATTCCCCACCCTTACTTGTCTTAAATAATATTTCTAAAGAAATATCTTCTTTTAAGCAGGACAAGAGAACACAAACGGACACCTCTATTCCTTTAATAAAAAGGGCTTTTACTAATAATTCTAAGTCAACGGTGACTAACGCTCAAAATGCAAATACACATTCTAAGTCAACTATGACTGAAGCTGAAACGATAATAAAAGCAAACACTTAAAAGTATTAAGGAACAGAAGAAAATTAGGAAGGAGAAAAGAAAATCTACATTATTTTCCAAATTTAAGGACGTAATTGCTAAAGATTTTCCCTCTCCTCTCCTATTAAAAAGGAAGTTTGTAAAGAAGAAGTTCCAAGACCAAGCAATCAAACTTCTCAAGCTTCCAATATTCATCATTATCATGTGAATCGTGTGAATTTTTCGAGTAGAAAGAACATATCATCTACTAACGATGACTATAATTTCATATGTTCTTACGCCTACTTGAAATATCCAGTCAAAGTTCATTAAGAAAAAATGTAATGAGACTTTCTTCGGAGAAAATATTTAAATCTTCTCCGAAACACACGTTTACCTGTGCTGAAACATCATACCCGTGTTAAATTGCTCCCAAATGGTTACCTAAAGCTACTTTAATGGATGTTTATGCCCAAATTTGATTCCTTATATGCTTAACTTGTTTTCTGCTAAGGGAGGGCCATACAGAAATGGGTAGCAAAGTCCTGATAAAGTTTAGCAGATTTCCCAACATGTATGGTATCGCGGGGTGCTCCACGGCTGGTACGCGATGCGAGCAACCACACCCGCCCTTCATGTATGGAATTTGACGTCGTGGCTCCAAATTCATGAGAAAGGAAGCGACGTGAGCTACTACAACTACACTGCAAACACGTACATTCTAATTATGCATATGATAAGCGAATTTTCAATATTTTAAATTGCATACGAATACGAGCTGAATTGCAAAATACATATTTATCAAAATGGTTCATTTTAAAATATGCATTTTCAAAACTTTATGAGATTTTGCATATTACGTACGGAAATGATAAATACATTTAAAATAAAAATATTCACTTTTAAATGAGCTTAATTTGAGGGGTAGCTACTCTTTTAATTTTAAAAGAGAAGCGACTCTTATATTATTTAAGGGGAGGAATAACTAAATTTTTAAGGGGGATCAAACCTTAACGACGTGAATTGAGGGAAAGAGATTCGTAAATTTTTTCAATCCTACTACACATCTTTTGAGGGGGGGTAGTTTTATTTTAGGAAGCATGAGGGGGAGGAATAAAAAAGATAATATATAATATATATAAATATATATATTACTACTACAACAAATATATATATATATATATATATATATACATAAAAAGGAAGAGAAAGAGAGCAAAATCAAGAAAGGAAGAGAAAAAGGAGAAAATTCAAAGAAAAAGAAGAAAATCCACTATCAAACTTCATTGACATCTCCTCCGACATCAAAAGACGAACTTCAATAAAGAATCTCGAGCTCTCAAGTTCAACCGACCGGCTCCGGATTGCTGACACAACAAAGCATCACTCATCAAGTTCTAACCGAATGCATGGAATTTTAGGTTCCCATGATTTAGTTAAACCCGACTTAATCTAACCCGGAACATCACCGAGCCGATCGTAAACGTATAGCCACCTATCCTACATCATCCGAACACAACACAACTGATGACTTCAATGAGGACATAGAAATTTATGAAGACACGACGATCCCTTATCTCACAAATTATTCGGACCAACCCCCAGAAGTACATGTGATAATTTTATTAGCTCCCGGGTAGAAGACGCCGCATTATGTCTAATGGCGCGTACACATCCGAGCCTTCCCCACTCGCCTGTCTCACAAAAGAAAAGTGTTTCAAAAATCATGGAGAACCATGTCTACTATCACCACTTCACTCCGAGGCGGGAAATATTGAATTAAGTGGAACTCAGCCCCACTGCCACACATTCTTGCGCACAATCGAGTCTAGTGTGTTCTCACTTCCCATATTTTTAATATTTTATAGGACACATACACTTTTAAAACCCCTGATCTTTGTGATAATGTTAGAACTTCCGTAGACATGTCATTTTTAGACATGCTTCGAGGATCAGAAGGAAGTTCTGCCGTTGCAACATCAAGATACAACGGTTTCAGGCCATCTTCTACGAGTAAAGCTCCTAGATCAAGTTAACGGGAAGGCTTCGTGACCCCAATTTCTTACACGACGGATCGCCCTTTTGGCTCCGTTGGGTTATTACCCACCTGAGTTCCTACCATATTTACCAACTCCATCTCCTTGTCACGACGACGCGATCTTCTTGTCAAAGATGAAGCCCCATTTTGATCCATTGCAACGACGATCTTTCCAACTCGATCATCATGAGGGGGAGTAGTACAAAAGAAAATGGGAGCAGTACCACGACGAAACTGCGAGATTGATCAGAAATGCTAAAATCTCAATTGTCGTTGAAGAATCAAGCACACACGACCATCAAGAACGAAGCTGCTGCTTCGTGTGCGCCTCTCCAAATTTCGAAGAGAACTTCCCAATCCAACACAAGGTTCAACAAAAGTAGGGGGAGTTGTGCCACTATCGAAGGGAGAGATGGAACAACATAAAAAGAGGAGATACTCCTAGATCTGTCAAACAACTTCATTCCTTCCGGCATTTCTGAGACAAGTTTAAAGTGAAGACTTGAAGGAAGATACGGTGCCGAGAAGAGAAGGTCAAGAAACAGTGTACTTGAAGATTTCCTAGGGAAGAGATCACAAGACACGTCAAACGAGGAGATAATTGAAGAAGAGCACGCACACGCACGCTTCCGCCGATGCATACCCTGATACATGATCTTTGAGGACTCATGATGATATTTTTACAAGACCAAGATAACAAGCGTTGTACTGGTATTTGAACACAAAAGGGGGAGCTTGTTAGGAAATTTTATTGTGTTCAATTAATTATGTTATCTTAGTCTTGTAGTGTACTTAATTAGTTTTGGGCTTAATTAGATTAGGCCTTTCGTGTAATTGGGCTAGTTAGGGCCCAAGTATTATATACCAAAATGTGGTATAAATACTAAAATCCGAACACACACTAAAATATGTCTTGTGTGCGAAACTTAATAGAAGAAAACCCATTTGGGAGGAAACGCTCCCAACGCCTCCAGAACACAAGCACACCACGCAAATCTCGAATTCTTCCAATTCAAACGTGGTAAAATTAATTTAATATTTGTTAGTTGGATACACTAGGCTGTACAAGACTAAAAGTTTCAGCTCGGGTCATCGTGGACATTGAAGTCGTCACGGGTGACTTAGAATGATTGGTGAAAGCCATTCTAGTTCTAGGAACAAAGGCGCCCGTTTATGTTCCCTTATCATGCTTAAAAGAAGATATTTCTTTAAAAATATTATTTAAGAAAGGTAAGGGTGGAGAATTATTTTGATCAGAAATCTCCTATAGAAGCTTTTCCTTTTCTGCTCGAAAAAATACTCTTTTCGATTCTCGAGATGTGGTCAGTTCAGTTATTTTACTAGCAACCTCTGGAATTTCGCAACAAGAGATATATTTTTTAGAATGTAGACTAGTTTCCCTGTTGGATGGTAAGTTTTTAGAGGAACATTAGTCTTTTTGACCATTCGTCGCAATAATGGCCTTTAAGTGATGAACTCAACACATTATTTGCATAGTACTAAAGAAAACGAGAGCAATACAACGACGAAAGTGCAAGATTGATCAGAAATGCCAGATCTCAAGCTTCGTCAAAGAATGAACTCCACGGCCTTCAAGAACGAAGCTGTCGCCTCGTGTGCGCCTCTCCAAATTTTAAAGACAACTCCCCAATCCCAACAAAAGGTTGAAAAAAAGTAGGGGGTGTGCCACTATCGAAGGGAGAGATGGAACACACAAAAAGAGGAGATACTCCTAGATCTGACAAGCAACTTCATTCCTTCCGGCATTTTGAGACAAGCTTCAAGAGACGACTTGAAGGAAGATACGGTGCCGAGAAGAGAAAGTCAAGAAACGGTGTGTTTGAAGATCTCCTAAGGAAGAGAGACCAAGATAACAAAAGCAGAATTGCAAGTTGAACACAAATGAGGAGATTGTTAGAATTATTATTGTGTTCAGTTAATTATGTTATCTTAGTGTTGTTGTTTCTTCTAGGCTCTACAAAGGTGTTAAATTTTGTCCTAAATCGTCCATTGATTTAGTTTTAGGTACCCATTTAGGAGCAATTTGACATGGATAGAACGTTTCAGCGCAGGTGAACGTGTGTTTCGGAGAAGATTTAAAACTTTTCTCCGAAGCCAGTCTCATCAGATATTTTTCTTAATGAACTTTGATTGGATACTTCATGTATGAGGAAGAACATATAGAACTATAGGCATAGTTAGTAGATGATATGGTTTACCTACTCGGAAAATTCACACAATTCACATCATAGTGGTGATTTTTGGTGGAATTTTTGTTTATTAGAATTATGATCATTTTTGGATTGGTAAGCAAATCCACTTCTGTCATTCTTAAAAGAATAAAACACTTTATTTGAAGTTTGAGAAGTTCACTTGCTTGGGCGTTGAACTTCTTTACAAACATCTTTTCTAATAGGAGCAGGAGAAGGATAATCTTTGACAAATTCATCCTTAATTTTGGAGAATAATGTCGATTTTTCTTTCTCCTTCCTAGTTCTATTTTGTTCCTTGGAAGTATTAAGCACTTTGCTTTTAGTTAACGTTTCAGATCGGGTCACCATGGACTTAGAAGTCGTCACGAGTGACTTAGAAATATTGGTAAAAGCCTTTTTAGTTTTTGGAACAAGGGTGTCCCTTTGTGTTCCTTTATCCTGCTTAAAAGAAGATAATTATATAGAAAGATCATTTATGACAGGTAAGGTCGGGAATTTTTTAGATTAGAAATCTCCTCTATAAGCTTTTAGTTTTTCACCCCGAAACCTAGTCTTTCTGATTCCAGGGTTGCGTTCAATTATGCTATTTTACTAGCAGCCTCCATAATTTCCCTACAAGAAATAGGTTTTCATAGTGTGTTTTGTCCATTTGACGCTAAGTCAACAGAGGAACTTTGGTATTTTTGACCCTTTTCCGCAGGAATGTGTTCTAAGTGTTGACCTTTAGAGTATACCATTTACGGCGTTCCTCATATAGAAAATTGCATTTGCTCAGATGTGTATTCTGCTCAAGTTCACAAGCCTTCAAGCTAGTTGTGAGTTTGTGAACTTGTACTTTGAATTTTTCTATCTGATCATCTCGACTTGTTACTCTCTCTTGTGCAGCTTCTAGCTGTCACATTAGGCTGTCTTTTTCTCTTAGGTTTCTAAGTAAGCATTGATAGTTACTTTCCAACCTAGCTTCTAAGTTCATTAAGTTGATCTAAAGAGGAACTTTGTTGTTCAGAGGCAGAAGTCGTTACGTTGGATTCCATAATAATTTTTTTAAAAATTTAATATTTTAGTTGGATATGTGATCATTAATGCGTTGTGTAGATTTCAAAATTTTTGCTTTTGAGAAATTCAGTGACGAAAAGTTTTTGTGTCGAAAATTATCGTGAGTTTCGAAAATTTTAGGCGTCGAAAATTTTTTGTGTATACCGAAAAGTTTTGAAGTGATGTCGAGGACTTCGAAAAGTTTACCAAAATTTTTTCTATAATGTGCCAAAAATGAGTTGTGTTTGAAAATTAATTTTCGGTGTATATGGTGCGAAAAATATTTTCGATATGGAGTGCGAAAGTTTTTCGGTATATGTCGCGAAAATAAATTTTTCGAAGTGCTGGATGCGAAAATGTTGAGTGCGAAAAGTATACTTTCGATATGTGGTTCGAAAATTAATTTTCGAAGTGAAGGGTGCGAAAATAAATTTTTGGAGTCTAGGGGTTCAGAAATAGATTTTCGAAGTATTGGTACGAAAAAAAGATTTCGAAGTCTAGGGTTGCGAAAATAGAATTTCGAAGTGATGTGCGAAAATCATTTTTCGAGGTAGGGATGCGAAAATCAATTTTCGAAGGGTAGGAGTGCGAATAAAGTCTTATTCTAATTAAACCCAAAACTAATTAATTAAATTTCGATAAAGATAACATAATTAATTGAACACAATAAAATAATCCAAACATATAGTTTCTCTTCGTACATCATACAATGGAATGTAGGCCCTATTATAGGCAATAACCCGATTACTAGCGTAAATACATGTACGGACATCGTGTATGAGCTAAACGAAATACACAACTTGGGTATTAAATGGACATCCAACTCAACTAAATTCCTAATACTTCTCCTTGAATGTTCATTTAATAATATATTTTTAGTCCTATGATAGTATGTGACTCTTTAAAAATCTTACTATGAAAAACCCACTACGATAAAGACCAAGTAAAGAAAAAGAGTGGGGTATGTGTTCTCTCCCCTTGATGTAAATATTACTCAAGATCTTTGAGCATTTAAAATCAAACTAAATATGCTATCTTCTCGAATGTCCTTGGTTGAAGTGTTGTGAATAGATCTACAAGTTGTTGTGAATGTCCTTCGAACTTGTTGTGCGTCATTATCGTCACTAGAAGGTCATATGTATAGAAGACATGGGTGACATATGTTTGGTATTATCGCCTTTGAAGTATCCATCCTTTAGTTGAGCGATGAATGTCGCATCATCTTCATATATGATCATCAAAAGTAACATTTTGGATTCTAGCGCGCGCGTTTGTTGTATATGTTGAAATATCGACCACAACCAAACACATTCTCTGCTAGCTTCATGAATCGCTAATATTTTAGCGTGATTAGACGAAATGGCGGTTAAAATTTTGTTTAAATAACCACTATGAAGTAGTAGTTCCACCGTATGTAAATAGATAACCGAAGTAATTCTTAACTATTTTCACGTGGTATGAACACATCTTTATCCACATCTAAAGATCGAACAATCATCGGAATATTCACTTGATGAGCATTATACATATAATATCTTTTAGATAATTTTTTCGTATAAGTTTCTTGATATATGAATATCTTATTCTTCAAATAATTTAATTTTCAGTCCATGATAGAACTTTGTTTTTCGGAGATCTTTTATTTCGAACTCGCTTTTCAAACAATCAACAACACTTGATAACTTTTCATAAGTTCTAATTATTTTGATATCATCAAAATAAACTACTTTAATGACAAACTCATTTTCACGTCTTTTCATAAATATACAAGGGCAAATTTGATCATTTTGTATCCCTTTTTCATCAAATATTCACTGCGGCGATTGTTCCAAATGTGCTCAGATTGCTTTAATCCAAAAAGCAATTTATTCAACTTAATTGAGTATGCATCATGAGGCTCTGAATTCACTCGCAATTGAAATCCCTCGGGAGTTTCATATAAATATCACTATCAAGTGAACCATATAAATAAGCATTAAAAAAATCCATTAGATGCATACCGAGTCTTTCACGTACTTCAAGAGTAATTAGGTAACGAAAAGAAGTTGCATCAACCACATGAGAATACGTCTCCTCATAATCAATTCATGTCTTTGTGAAAAACCTTGTGCTATAAACCGTGCTTTATAATTACAATTTTACTTTTTTCCATTTCTCTTTCTGTTGGAAACCCATTTATATCCAACCAACTTCAAACTTTCAAGTGTGCGGACTGCAAATTCTCAAGTGATTTAATTCATCCTCGTCTTCATGAGTGGTGAACAAGTTGATCCTTCTTCGACTCACACTTTACATAAAGATCGCCGTTGCTTCCATTTGGCTAACCAATTCTTTGTTTGCATTCTTTTACAGACCTTGATTCATGATCTTCATTCTCATTATCTCATTTATTTCTTATAGCGCCACATTAAATGAGAACTTATCGTCATCGTTGTCTTTTTTCGGGTCCATCTAATTCCATTATGGGCATAGTTTATCTAGATCTCTTCCTTAACATTATTTTTTGAACGTTCAGGTACTTGCATTGCATTTCATAATCATGTATGCCCGTCAAAATATTCTTTAGCCGATTAATCCTCGATTGAACGATTTTTATTATTTGTCTTGTTCTTTTTCAAGACTTTCAGCTTTGGAACCCGAGGGCCTACCACATTCAACTGTGACGTAGCCTAAATACTATTTTTTATATGTTCTGCAAGAACATCAAATTTCGCAGAAGCACTAAGAGCTAGTAGTATATGTGACTTAGTAACTGTTTTAACTCAGTAAAGTCATCTAGCAGTTGATTAGCTAAACGTTGTAAATGAATTTTCTTTTGAACTCTTGGGAATTGACGTTGATAAAGCATTTTTCCTAACATGCTTGAAGACCTCCCTTTTAAGGGTTTGAAGAACTGTTGTCTCATCTGAGGAGAATGAAGGTTGAATTCTGGAGGAAAACGAATATTGGCTGGCCGAAATTTGGCACGAGATGCCGCGGTGGTGAGCTGAGCATCGAAAAGAGATCACAGAAGAATCTGCAGAGTTGGGCTTTGGGCCTATTTCAATTAATGAAGCCCATCAAGATATTAGCTAAGCTTTCTATCCCATCTGTGCTCTAACTCGGTCGATATTAGGCTATATAAGACCATCTCCAACCATACTATATATCATAAAAAATAGGATAAAAATAGTTCAATCGTACTCTAAATTAAAACCCAAAATGCATTATATTGTTGCTCTCTCATCATTTCAACGCATATATGCGTTCATCACAAAATATGCGTTGCTATTTTTAGAATTTCATATGAACCATTTTATTTATTTTAATTAATAAAGAACTTATTTAAAATTAAAAACATAAATAAAAATATATAAAAGGTGGTTTTTATTTGTACGTAAACCCTTATAATTTTTTATTTTGTCAAAATTGCATACAAGTTTTTTATTTAATTTTTCATTTATATTCGTAATATAATAGTACAATATTGCTTTGAAAAGTTGTAAAAATTGTGGGTAGTATTGAAAATTTATAAAAGTTGACATGAAAGAAAATTTTCTTGGAATATTCTTTTGAGTTTCAGAATACGTTTTTCAGTTGGAGAAGAATTGGTGCATTTTGTGTTTGAGAATGAGTTTGCATTTGAGAATGAGTTTTACGATTGGAGATGGTCTAAGACTTTAAATCGAGGTATTAGGCAAAATCAATACATCTTCCTAAAAATCTCTTCTATATATCTTTCGTTATTTCACCATTTCTTTAAGTATCCCGTTTCTCCATCTCTCTGATTTCTCTATCTTTCTCGAAACCTCTCTTCTCCACAACCGAAACCTCGAGCATTCATCCCTAAAGTTCGAACATCGTTTCATGTTTACGATCGTGATTGATAGATGCTAAAGTTTTGATGATTTGACAAAGGACCGGAGCAAAGGCCATGATCGGAGCATGATGAGGATCAATTCAGTACTCGGAAGGACGACAAGCACTGAAGGGCGAAGTTCAAGACTTGAAGTACAATGGGTATTGAAGAGCGCATTAAATGCAAACCTGCAAGCAGTACTGAAGTTGACAAAGACTTTTACCCAAAATGGTTAAAACGGTACTCAGACTGAAAAAGAGTACTGAGATCAACAGTCCCCAAATGAGGAAAGACATTTAATGTTGCTGAAGGTCAATTCAAACGTTCAAATGCAACGACTACTTCTCAAATGAAGACTATGAAAGGCCAAAGATGATCCCTCTATACGTTGTTTGGTTGACTAGCTTCCCGACAGGGTCCGAGTCAAGCTTGCAAGTAGTGGACATCAGTGTGCTCTTTGGAGTGACACATCCATGTCGTATTTCTTCACGATGTCATGGATGTACTTGGATTTGATTGACGTATGAAGATTCCATTCGAAAGTTGGTTGACATGTAATCCGAGAAAGAAATTAAGCTCCCCCATCATGCTCATCTCGAACTTAGTCTTCATAAAATCCCCGAACTGCTTGCACATCTTTGAATTTGTAGACCTGAATATGATATCATCGACGTAGAATTGGATTAGCAGAATACCTGATCCATGTCCTATGATGAACAGAGTGTTGTCGATATTCCCTTTGTGAAGCCTGACTTGACCAAAGAGTCTGATATGACGTCGTACCAAGCTCGGGGAGCTTGTTTTAATCCGTAGAGTGACTTGTCTAAATAGTAGACATAGTCGGGGTGAGTTACCCTTCAGGCCGAGCCACGTATAATTCTTGTTTCAAGATGCCGTTTAAAAAAGTTGTCTTGTCATCCATTTTACACACGGTGAAGTTCTTGTGGGCAACGTAGGCAAGGAAGAGTCTGATGGTTTCGGTTTGGGAAACAGGAGCAAAGGTCTCATCGTAGTCGATGCTTTGATGTTGGTTGTAGCCTTTAGCCACTAATCGACCCTTGATTCTGATAATGACACACTCTTCATCCTTCTTTTATTTGAAGAACCATTTGTTCCGATAATGGTTTTGCCCTTGGGTCTCGAGACTAGATTTCAAACCTTCAGTCGTTCGACTGCTCAATTTCCTCTTTCATTGTTGTTGGTCATCGGGATCGGCTAATGTCTCGGCAACCTTGATTGGCTCAATCTGACTCAAGAAGGACGTGAATGGACCTCCATGGGTTGTTGAAGAGTGTGTGCTAACGCCTTGGTTCGGATCTCCGAAGATCCGATCCATAGGATGTGCACATGTCCACTGTCTCTCGTGTCGCAGAGGTTGTATGACATTGTCATCATTGTGCGGATCCACATACTCCATGTCAGTGGAGGTGGAGATCTCAACAATGAGAGGTGGATCGGACATGTTAATTTCAATATTGGAGTTCTCGATCGGGAGATACGTTATCGTCATTTCCATTGTTTGCTTCATTTTCTTCATTCGCAATTACTTCAATATTTTGAAGAGTAGATTCTTCATCGGCCCCACTGTTGTTTGTCCTACTTGTGATTCCGATATGTCATTGCAGGGAATGGATTGTGGAAGGGTCGTTGATTCACTAGGAGTATAATAGAAGTGTCCGAACAGATAGCCCAGGTCGTCTTTTTCTGTCTCTGAAGTAGATGTTCCTTCCACGTGTGTAGAACTGTGTTGATCTTTTGTCAACACACCGGTTAGTTCGGGTTCTGAAATGATGTGTCCAGAAGCCATTGATGGAGTTTCGTTGAACGTGATGTTAACGCTTTCCAGAACTGTCCTTCTTTCCTTAAGGTAGACTCGATACGCTTTGGATGTTGTAGAGTAACCTACGAATACGACTTCAAATGCTCTGGCGTCGGACTTGCCTCGATCTTCTCTATCATTTTCAACGAAGCACTTGCATTCGAAGACTCGAAGGAAGCCTATATTCGGGACCCGTTGGTTGATTAATTCGTATGAAGTATTCCCAAAATGCTTGTGAATGCTTGTCCTATTTTGGGTGAAACAGGTTGTGTTGACGGATTCAGCCCAGAGAAAGTGGAAAAGGCTCGAGTGAATCAGCACCGTACGAGCTGCTTTCAATAGGGTCTTGTTCCTTCGCTCCACGACTCTATTTTATTGTGGAGGCTTTGCAGTAGAGAATTGTTGAGATATTGCAAGTGATTGATAGAAGTCATTGAGTCGTTAGTTCTTGAACTCAGTGTCATTGTCTGTGCGGATCACTTGGACGTTACATCTTAGCATAGTCTGAGTTTTCTTCACAAACGCGATAATAATGTATGTCTCGTACTTCATTCTGAGAAATCTTGTGTATAACCAGAGAAGTCGTCCACGATCACAAGGACGTACTTTCATCCGTTGATGATCTGAACTTTCATCAGGCTACAGAGATCCATATGGAGTAGCCCAAGTGGTCGAGAAGTTGAATCTATTTGCTTTGTTTTTGTGGGACGCTCTCTTCATCTTCCCATTTCACAAGCAGTGCACATGTGCTCCTTATCATACTTCAACGCTCGTAGTCTGGTGACTAGCTTCTCTCAGTGTAGTTTATTCAACTTTTTGAAGTTGAGGTGGGACAACCGTACCAAAAGAAATGCTACAAAAGAAAGAATCTCTGCGTGACCAATGCGTCTTCCATACCGATGCCAGAGATTTCTTTGTTGCAAAGAGGCCTTTGACAACAGGCATACATCTGTCGAAGGTCGGACAATCTTCAGATTTATGGTGTAGAAATTGGACTCCCAAGATCCGGTGAGGAGTTCCTTTACATTTTCGTCACTAACACTGCATCCTTCAGCATGAAAGTTGACCTTAGTCTTCGATCGCCAATTGCTTGTTCTCAAATCACACTTTGCCACCGAATCTCTTGGTGTAGTTGCTCAGCAGTTCTATTCTTCCTGTCATGTGTGTGGAGCAACCAGAATCCAAGTACACACATGATGGATATGCAAAATAGATTAAGGAGATTTGGGTCTGTCAAGAAGGGGTGGTCTTTCGATAGGAGACACAAACTTTCACGAAGAGATATAGCCTTTTGGATAATATACTGGCTTTTAATAAATATTTAGAAGTATGGGGGTACTTCGTAAAGGTCGAAATGTCCAAGAAAAATAAGACCAAACCTAATTGTCGATGCAATATTTGGTGGATTTGCCAATAATATTAGTGTTTATTAATTTTTATAAATATATATATATATATGTATATAAAGATGTAGAGAAAGTTAAACGAGTACAAAATTTCTTCAAGAGATATTCATCGGTGGAACGAACTTGTGTATGTCGTAATATACATTGTGATGGTGAGCCAACCATTAAAATACACATAATAATATGGAAAATTGTAAGTCACGACGTATATGTCATTGACAAAATACCTTTAAGCAGCAGATGAAATGAAGTGATTGAAATCAACGATGCCAAATCTAAGGATCGTTTGATAGACCCTCTTACAAAGAGGATAACTCGAGATCATGTAAATTACATATCAAGAGGAATTGGATTAAATCTACCACTAAAATAACCATATCGGACACCTAGCCAGGTAGACTAGAAATCCAGGTTCAATGGACAACTAAGTTACGGAAGTTGTGGTACAATACACGAGACATATTGTATATATCCCTTCCTAGGATAATTAAGTGTTGTCCTACCACAAGTAGTGAGGTTGGCTTTAGACTCTTAATGATTTCTTTACCTTTATTAGATGGAGTTTGGTAAGATACACGCTTCATAGACTTCACATACGAAGACGGACCTCTTCTCTGAAACACTAATGAAACCAACATGGTACCCATGGCCACAACGAAACAAATAATGAGAACTATAAGATGTGAGATAAGTCTTTGTGTGGATATTGTTGTCTTAGTATACACAAAAGCTGGGCAGTTCAAAACACTATGTTCACCGCGTAGTATGTATGCTCGATAGCATTCCATTACGGAAGATTCAAAGTCACAAGCTATTTATCCAGATGCATTGACTCATCGATTTAGACTCTCGTTAGTGTCCGCTTTCCTGTAGGCATTAATTCCTATTTATGTTGGGGGTTGTTGGAAAAATTATTATAGGAATAAATTAAAGGGTTATTATTTTTTAGTCCTACAATTTAGGTGGTGCGTCATTAGAAGACAAATAATTTAGTAGTGTCATTATACGAACATTAACATTCAAAATTAAGAAATTTTGACGAGGCAGAATCCTAGATTTTTCCCCAAATTCTAGGGTTCCCCATATAATCTAGGGATCCATCAAATGTTGGGTTAACATTATACGTACAAAACTTTCAAAATTAAGCAATTTTGGGACAAAATCTAAGATTCCGGCATAGACTGACCAAAAATACTTAATTTTGAAAGTTACTATCAGTATAATGCCACCCTTTAAATTATTTGTCGCAATAACGCCACCTCCTAAATTTTAGGACGAAAAAAGTAATTACTCATAATTTAAAATGTTTGTAACTATTTACCTGAAGAGGATTATGGAGACTCTTCACTTGAAGAGGTGTAAGTAAACAACACTTTATAAAGTATTGCAATTATTTTGGCTATAATAGGAACATTTTCATAGAGCTGTCAAAAAAGCCTAAAGCCCGCGGGCCCGACCTGGATTTCTAAGGCCCGTTGGGGAGCGGGCTTTGGCGGGGTGGGCTGCCCACGGGCTGCTCGCCTATTTTTTAAAAAATAAATAAATATATTTTTATTAATAAATTTAATATATGTATCAAATTACATAAATATATCATTAGTCTACTAGTAAAAGTGCAATATTCTATACGTAAGGTGCTGGGTTCAAATCCCAACTACACTCCTTTTTTCATCTTTTTTATTTTTCATTTTTTTCTTTTTTTTTAAATTGGGCGGGCCAGGATCGCCAGGCTCGAATCCCGCCAGCGGGCGGAGCGGGTCTGCGTTTCAATGGCCCGCCAATGGCGGGCTTCGAGCGGGCCCGACATGCTGGCCCGTTTTGACTGCTCTACATGTTCAGGTGAAAGGTTGTCATCCAAAAGGACCAAACACAACTCTATTGCAAATTCCATCTCTCTACAAATAGTGAGTCTCATATCTCATTTCCAACACCTTGAATTTCATTCCTATCTAGATCATTGTACAAATCCTCATGTATGTCTTCTTTTGTCGTTGTGAAGTATGTTTAGTATATTTCATATTCAAAACTAATGAGAGTCCAAAAAGCATCGAACAGGTTGTTGGTCTCGTAAATTTGAGTGCTTTTATTACGAGACGATAAATCACCTAACTAGCAACAAGATTGGTGAAGAATCGATGAAGAATACGCTAAAAACCTTAAGTGTGTGTGAGTGTGTTTCGATATCTTTAAGGTACTGTAGTAGCGCTTATTTCGATAAAATGATTCTTAATGATAAAAGTGTAGGGTTTTAGACCATTGGATTAAGGTATAAGATACTTGGGCCCATAAAAGCCCATTACAACAAGTAAATCACTAATCTCTACAACTTAGAGATTAGTTCACGTAAATTAAAGTACGTAACTAAGACATAAATAAAATATATTGGACAATATTAAATATCTAACAATCTTCCCCTTAGTGTCCAATCTTCAAGTCGTGCTCTAGGGGATTTGTGTTGACTTTCTTCTCTTTTTCTTTTCTTTCCGGGCAAAGAAGGACTTTCGAAATCCTAGAGCGAGCTTATATTTTCGGATGCTATTTCTCAGCTACAGTCCTTCATTGATCTTTTCGATAATCGTTTCAATTATAGGTCCTTCTTTGAGTCCAAGATCCTTGGAGTATTTCCCGGGTGCCAACGAGACAAGCCGCTTTTGAAGCTTTTCTCTTATGATCTTTAGCGTCCCGTCAAAGAACTTGGAGATTTGGGAGATCATCATAACAGAGTTCTCTTCTCCTTTGGTTGGTAGTAGGTGACTCCCAACTCTGGGTGTGAAAATTGGTGGTTCTCTAGGTAATGTTGCATCTGTTGTCCACATGTCTGAGGCACCGTCATATTCACTTTCTTCATATTGCCTTCAAAGCAATCAGAAAGTTTTCGGCGGTATGGTAGTTGATTTGCCTCAACATGTAGCGCTTCAAATCGTTGGATCCCTCCCGATATTTGTGGTTCCTCAGGACGAATTTCCTATACATTCCAAATAGGTTGGTTACTTCGTCAAGAGGAAGGTTGGCAAGTTCGGCCTCCAAGATCTGGTCCTTCGAGCCGTCCACTCTGACCACAAAAAAGACGGTAGTAGAAAACCTGTCGTATGTATACTCCACTTCTATTAGTTTAGCAATGGGAGCCTTCTCTTTTTCTCTTGCTTTCAGCTATGCCAACGAGAGTCCCCTTCTTGTTGTCAGCTGTGAGAGCATGAAGAGATGGTTGAACCCTCGCCTCGTATTTTTCAGGTGCATGATGCCTCAGAGGGTCAGCTCGTTGGTAGGCTTTATCTTTTCATGGCGCCTCCAGATGTTGGGACAATAATCTTCGAGAAAGAGGGCGGTGATCCTCTTGTTCTCCCAGGGAGTCTCGACTAACATCATGCCTTTGGTTAGGTTCGGTGTTTCCTTAACTCCATTGTTGAGTAGTTCTGGGAACTCGAGCACCTCTCTTTGATGGTCTTCGCCCGTCTCTTCCTCTCTGGTTCAAACGAGAAGGAATCCATCGTCAGCCTTTGTAGGAAGTATCTTTGGTCGAGGCGTAGGCGAGTTTCTTCTTCCGTTTCCGTTCGGTGCATCTACTCCTCCACTAAGATGTATTTGTCGATATAGACTTGAGAGTTGGAGGGATGAAGGGATGTTCAGAGGTAGTGGTCATTTGGACTGTTTGGGAGGCTTGGTGGGTGGTGTTTGTGGTTGGGTTTGTGTTGGTTGTGGTTGTTTGGATGATGTAGCGGGTGGTGGTTGTGTGGAGGAATATCCCACTCCTCGTGATGATGTCTTCCCCTTTCATCGTCCTCGGCCCCTCGTTGTCTTTTTCCGTTTCTAAAGACGATCCTGATCATCAGGAGCGTCATGTCTAAGTTTGGACCGTGATGATTCTTCGTGGTATGTCGGGGGTGGTAGATCTTCTGGGCGGTCGACGAGTATCTCGAAGAGGCGCTGCGCGGTGGGGGTGCGTGTAGATAGTTCAAGGAGTCAGGAGAGGAGGACATTATGGAGATAATTATGGGGACCGTGAAAGGGTTTATTAGTGCGGTGTTAGGTTGAGGTTGGGATGATGAAGGTGGGACAGAGGATGATGGTGGTGCGGAAGTTGATGGTGGTGGTTGTTGGGATGGCGGTGGTGGTGGTTATGGTGGCGGAGGTGGTGGTGGTGTTGTGTCCGTCATAGGAGCTTTACCTTTGTCATGTAAGGCATGTTCGATCTCGATCGCATTTGTCCCAAGAAACTCTCTTTGAGAGAAGAGACAATTGCATCGATGGCCTTCTTGATCGTCTCTTGGACGGTATGGGAAAATGTGTCCGTAGTGATGTACGGGGGAGATAACCGTCTGGAGCCACTAAGGCGTTTCGTTGTCATGACATCGGAATAAGTTACCGATGTGTGGCATGCTCTTACTTTGGAAAGACTTTCAACCAATCTCAGTTGTTGTAGCAGGTTTATGTAGTCCGGCGGTGGCAAACACTGTACCGGGGCCAATTAGGCTTCATAAGATGGTCAAGCGGATGGGCCGTTACCGCTGTTGGAGTTGATGTTGCAGCGGTGGGACATCCCTCCAATCCTCGAACAACATCCATAATGGATGCGTCTATGGAGGTTCATGTTAGGTCACGAAGACCAAAGGTGATAGGTGTATATGTCCTAACGGGTGGAAAAAATAGAGCTAAGGTAGACACATGACCTATAGTGAACAATGAAAGGGCGGTGGTCTGGGGCTATGAACCACCTATTTAAATATCTCCCACCTCTGAGTGAGGTGGTGATAGCAGATGTGGGTCCCCTTGTGTATATAATGAGACATATGTCTGTTGGGAGATAGATGAATGGTCGGGTATAGGTGAAGAGTGCGCCAGTGGACTCGATGTGGCAACTTCTACTCGGGAGTCGAATACATCGACTCCTGATCCTACGGGGCTAGTTCGGCTTATAGTTGGTTCGGGGTCAGTCGTGAAAGGCATCAGCAAAGAAGCTTGTGGATTGTGGACGTGCTTTTGTCTTTTCTCTCGCCGGATGCTCGATACGTTTGTGAGAGGACGTTGGTCATCCTCCGATTTGGTTGCTTCGGAAGATTCCACGGCTGATGATCGCTCATGACCCTCACTTCACTTGGGGGTGCTCTGGGGTTGGGCTCAACTAGGCCTGCCGGAGCCATAGGAGCAACTATTTTGTGGGCCCGACAATATGCAATAATTGCGGATTCCGTCCGGTTTGCATGATGCAGAAGAGCTTCTGATATCAACATCGGTGGGTAGAACGACTCTCGAGAGTTCTCCTTTGCCTTTTGAAAGTACTTGCGTATGGGCGGTGGATAACTCCGTGCGTCTTGTAGTGGTGGGATCTCCAGATTGGCCGTGATGAAATAGCTGATTAGAAGCGGGAGCCATCGGAGATACGGAACGACTTGGACCTTCTTCAGGTTGTCTAGCATTTGGATCAGGTCTAGGAGATCATTCCAGATTAATTGTACGTAGTCAATTTTGCGTCTAAATATTAGCCTGTGATAGATGTGCGCGACGTTGACATTCCCTCTGTTGAACCCAGTATGTTTGGGTGAGACATTTGTTGACGAGCCCGAAAAACGTTCTCATGGGTGTGGGATGAACCCAATTGGTAGCTAGAGAGTATTTTGAGTTCGGCGGCGTATCTGACGCGTTTGAGGTCTTGTAGTAGTTCAGCATCAGTGGGCGAGGGCTCGTAGTCTTTACTAATGGGCTCGGGCTCGTGGCCTTTAGCTTAAGCGAGTTCTTTTTCTTGGCCTGCCTCAATGTCCCCCAGAATTATTGAAGATAGACTTCGTGGACTTTAGTTGTGAGGGAGAAGGCCGGCCAGAGCGGGTGCCCTTTGAGAATGCCACTACGACCTCGTCCTTCCATTTGAATGTTGCAAGGTCGAGGCTTGTTCTCTTTGATTTGGATCCATTTTTCTTGAGGATATATGGAGTTTGAAGAAGAGGTCATCGTTCTGAAATGTGGACAAAGGTGGAGATGATTAGTCAAAGAGCAAGAATAAATGTCCAATTTCTTGTATTTATGTTGATTTAGGACATAGATGTTTTGGGATTAGTTCGTATGAAAAATTTCCTAAATCCCGAGATTGAATATGCAGCTTTCAGTTTTGGTGTGTAGTATGTGTGTAATAATCTGTTTTTTGAGATTGTATTCTAAGTTTTTCGGATAAAATTATGTTTGTAAAGTTTGTCTAAGTTGTTTTCGTAGTCATTGGTTTTCGATGTGTTTTGGTTCGAAAACGAATGTTTTGAGGTTTGTGAAGTTGGAAAATCTTTTAAGTGTCTATTGCGAAAAGAGGCTTTCGAATACAAGGTTTGTGCGGTTAGTGCGAAGATGAGGTTTTCGAAGTTGGAAAACTTTCGAAGTGTCTGTTGTAAAAACTTGCTTTCGAAAACAAGGTTTGTGTGGTTAGAGCGAAACTGAGGTTTTCGAAGTTGGAAAATTTTCTATGTGTCCAATGGAAAACTTTGTTAGCGAAAACGAGGTTTTGGCAGCGGCTTACGAAAACGAGGTTTTCGCAAAGGATTTTCGCAACTGTGATTTACGTAAACTCTGAAACCTTATTTTTCCAAAAAGCAAAAATTATCCGTAAACAGCAAAAATCATTAAAAAATATTTGCACAAAATGATGATTTAGCAAAAACCAAAGCGTAATTACGCAAATAACAACGATTTAAACCGTAAATCGAAAGAATTAAAAAGACGATTTAGCGAAAAACTGGAGGTTTTGAGAAATCGATGTTGGGGATGAATTTGTTCGAAATCTGGGTTGATTCCATGTGTAAGTAGAGCGTAATCATCGAAACCATAAGAATATGTGGAAGAATTGCCTTAGATTACCGAAACTTGATGAAATTTTTGAAAAATTCGTTTCGGCGGTTGAGAGGATTTTCGTAGTAGAGTTCTCGCAATTTGAGGTTTTCGTAATGGTCGGGTTTTCGGAACACGTTTTCAAGTAGGTTTTGCAAAAACGGCCCATTTAGCGAAAAGGCTCACTAATGCGAAAACTTGGACTACAAAAAGGTTCTAAGTACTTTTAAAAGAGAAGAAGAAATTTTTTTTTAAAAAATATTTTTATAAATTTTGATAAAGAAAAAATAATTCATAATAAATGCATAAGTTATATGTATATATATATATATATACAAGTGATTATTTAAATTACCTCGGATTTCAAGTGTAACTCCTTAGGATTTGCTTGAACGCAAGCACACAGGCACGTGGATAACATGATGTCGGGCTTACTAGCAACGAGGTACAGTAGTGAGCCGATGATTCCCCGGTACGCGGTTTGGTTGACTGGTTTCCCAGAAGAGTCTGATTCAAGGTGACACATGGTGGACATTGGCGTGCTTTTCATCATGTAATTCTCCATTAAATACTTTTTCAAGATGTTGTGGATGTATTTGGATTGGCTGATGAAGATTCCATCCGAGAATTGATTGACTTCTAATCCGAGGAAGAAGTTGAGCTCTCCATCATGCCCATCTCGAACTTAGTCTTCATGAAGTCTTCAAATTACTTGCACAACCTTGCATTTTTAGACCTGAAGATGATATTCATCAACAGAGACTTGAACTAGGAGAATGTCAAACCCTTTTCGTCGGATGAAGAGAGTGGTGTTGATCTTCCCTTTTGCGAAACCTGACTTGACCTAAAAGTCAAATAGGACATCGCACCAAGCTCGATGAGCTTGTTTTAGTCCGTAGTGTTCTTTCTCTAGGTAATAGACGTAGTCGGGGTGAGATTCACCCGCAAACCCTTCAGGCTGAGCCACATAAACTTCTTATTTCAAGACTCCGTTAAGGAATGTTGTCTTGACATCCATTTGATAAACGGTGAAGGTTTTGTGGGCAGCATGGGCAAGGAAGATCTTATGGCTTCGATCCGGGCAACAGGGGCAATGGTCTCGTCGTAGTCGATACCTTCCTGTTGGTTGTAACCCTTGGCCACTAATCGAGCCTTGTTCTGGATAATGACACCCTCTTCGTACGTCTTGTTTTTGAAGACCTATTTGGTTCCGATAGTGTTCTTCCTTTTTGGTCTTGGGACTAATCTCTAAACTTTTAGTCTCTCGAGCTGATTGATTTCCTCTTGCATTTCCATTATCCAGTCGGGATCAGCTACTGCCTCAGCTATTTTCCTTGGTTTGTACTGACTTTGAAAACATGTAAATATACCTTCATGGGTATTTGAAGATCGTGTGATCACTCCTTGGTTTGGATCTTCGATAATCTGAGTTGTAGGATGAGCTCGAGTCCACTTTCTCTCGTGAGGGAGAGGTTGTACGGGATTTTCTTCATTTTGTGGATCTCCGAACTCCATTTCATGCGAAGTGGAGATCTCTATCGGGGGGTTCTCTAATTCTTCCTCATTATTTTCGTTCACTTCATTCCCGATGTATATTTCGTTTTCGGCATTTACAGTGATATTTGGTTCTTGAGTTTGGGGGGTTTCATCGATCACATTTGGTTGTTCTACTTGTGGTACCGATATCACTGCTGAGAATGGTTTGTGGAGGGACTGTAGGATGGCGAGGAGTGTTGTAGAAGTGTTCGAATGGGATTTTTACATTATTGGTCCCCGATGTTTAAACTATGTATTTTTGGTCCCCTATTTTCCTGAGTTACAGTTTCAATCCCCAATGTTACCGATTTGGGAATTTTTTTTGTCCCCCGGTTAACTTAATCGTATGTTTGGAGGGAATTTTACACGTTACACGCAACTGATTTCACTCTTTCCAACTTAAAACATTTCATTTTCATATTACAACCCAAAAAGGTGATCATGTCGACTTAAACAGTGAGAACATCCCATTGTTATAATTGAATCGTTAGTTCGAATTTATGCCGTAACTATCCTCAAGTCTTTCATTCCATGATGAAGAAGATTATTTCTGAGCATTTAAGTCGATTAAAATGAAACCAGTTGCGTGTAACAAGTGCGTTTAACGATTCTGTTAACCGGGGATCAAAAAGGCCAAAAAGCGGTAACATTGGGGACTGAAACTATAACTCGGAAAATGGAGGGCAAAAAACTCCCATACGCCAAACATTGAGGACAAAAAATGTAAAAATCCCGTTCAATAACGTGTCCAGATCCTCGTCTCTCATTGTCTTTGATGAGGATGTCACTTCCACGGGTGTAGAACTGTGTTTATCTTCTGGCAACACTCTAATAAGTCCGAGTTCTGGACTAATTTGTACAGAAGCCATTGTTGGCGTTTCATCCAAAGTGACGTTGGTGCTCTCCATGAAAATTCTTTTATTTTTGAGGTAGACTTTTTACGCTTTGGAAGTTGTGGAATACCCTATGAATACTGCTTTGAGTGCTTTGGGTCGAACTTGCTTCGGTCTTCTCTATCATTCGCAACGAAACACTTGCATCCGAAGACCCGAAGATACCCTATGTTTTGTATTTGTTTGTTGATCAATTCGCAAGGAGTCTTCTCAAATCTCATGTGAATGTTTGTCCTGTTTTGGGTGTAGCAGGATGTGTTGACTGCTTCGGCCCAAAGGAAGTGGGGAAGTTGTGCGTGGATTAGCATACTGCGATATGCTTTCACTAAAGTCATATTCTTTCTTTCCACTACTCCATTTTGTTCTGGAGTCTTAGCAGCTGAGAATGGTTGGGCAATCCCGAGTTTTTGGTAGAAATCACTGAGAATCTTATTCTTGAACTCAGTGTCATTATCGGTACGAATCACTCAAATGTTGCAACCCAACAGATTCTGAGTCATCTTCACAGAAGGAATGATGAAATCAGGTGTCTCGGCCTTCGTGCGTAGGAATCTTGTCCATGTATAGCGTGAGAAGTCATCCACGATCATGAGGACATACTTACATCGACTAATTCTCTCAATTATCATTGGTCCACATAGATCCATGTATAGTAATTCTAGTGGCCGAGAGGTTGAGGCGACATGTTTTGGTTTGTGTGAGGACTTCTTCATCTTTCCCATTTCACATGCAGAACATATGCTCCTTGTGATACTTTAACGCTGGTAGTCTTTTGACTAACTTATCTGAGTGTAGTTGGTTTAACGTTTTGAAGTTGAGGTGGAATAACCGTTGATGCCAAAAATTGTTCTGAAGTAGAGAAGCCTTTGATAACAGACATATTGTAGTCAAAGGTTGGACGGTCCTAAGGTTAATAGTGTAGAGATTTGATGCTTGTGATCCGATGAGAAGCTCCTTTCCGTTCTCATCACTGATACTACATCATTCAGCAGGGAAATTGACTTTCAGTCTTCTATTACATAATTGTCCAGTGCTGAAAAGGTGGCTCAGACCGTCAACGAAGGAGACATCCTTGATTATAAGATTGTCATGAATAAGATCGACGTGCCCTAGAATGAGTGCGGAGTGACTATTCCGAAACACACTTGTCCACCGAAACTTTCAGTGTAGTTGCTCAGCAGCTCTCGTCTTCCAGTCATGTGTGTTGAGCAACCATAGTCAAGGTACCACACATGATGGATCTGCAAAACAGATTAAGGAGATTTAAGTACCCCGTTAAGGACGGGTCCTCCCTTGTTTGCAGAAGGTGCTTTGCATGCTTGTTCGCTCTGACTCTATGATTGAACGCAAATCCGTTATTTATTGGATTATCGCTAGAATGTAGACACTTGTGGTTCTAGATTTTCCTGTCAGAATTCTCTTCAACCGACGTAGCTTCGGTAGAGGATGAGCATATTGGTAGACAGTCTGAAGATAAAGGCATTTTCCTTGTTTTGTAACTATCATTCAATCTAGCAAAATCAAACGAAATTTCAGCCTTTACTTTAGCTTCACGCTTCTCTTTTTCTTCCTCAAGAGCATCTACATATGATGCTCTCTCAAAGGGCATTAAATTAGGTATGTTTAGGTCTACGTATTTAATGTTGTAAAGAGGTAGGGGCTTTTTCTCAACCAATTGGTTGAATAGTTTAAAGCCTAGGCCTTCTCGTTCATTATAGAATCTCGTGTCCTTGGGCTTGTTCGGGAAAATGGTTTGATCTATTTGTCCTCTTTTCGTAAGAATGTCCTCTAAGCTTTTAATTTTAGAGTATAATTGCCTATGTTCCTCATTTGCAAGGTTGTACTAGCTAGTTTTGGTTTTCGCTCGCTTTCACAAGTTTTCAAACTAGTAGTAAGTTCAAGAACTTGAGCTTTGAGCTTCTCTAATTGTGTATCACGATTCGATACTCTTTCTTGTGTAGCTTCTAGCTGATAACTAAGAATGTGTTTCTCTCTTTAGTTTCTGAGCAAGCTTTGATGATTGTTTTCTAATCTTGCTTCTAATTCCTATATAGTCTTTTTGTGATCCATAGAGTTATTTTTAACTTGCTCAGATTCGTTGACCCGTTTGGTAAAAGCACAGACCATAGCCTCAGATTTAGCTAAATTATATTCTAAGGTAATGACCTTTTCTTGAACAGTAGCTAATGTCGTTTCATTGTTAGCTAACATGCTCTCTAATGACTTAACGCATTTACGTTCTTTACGGAATGCTTTATATTTTCTTTTAAGTCCTAAAAGTACGTTAAGGTCAATAGATTCTACCTCATTCCCAGTGGATGATCCCTCTTCGTTATCCGAGGCTTCGGGTTACTTTTCCTTGCTTCATGCTCAGTTTCCTCAACGACCGCCATCAGTGCTACGTTCTTGGGCTCACTGTATGAGGTATCCTCAAGCCCGTGGTCCTGTTCAGCCACCAGGACTACACCAGCCTTCTTCTGCCTCACTAGTTGTAGATTCTTGGCGTAGTAGTCCTCATCCCGCTTCTTTGAGAAGTAGGAATCCCTTGCCCAATGCCCTAGCTTGCCACAGTTGTAGCACTTTGTGGGTTCGGAGGAATTCTTGGGCTCGATGTGTTGAGGAGCTGCTTGTTGTTGTCTGGAATTTGAGAAGGTCATTTGTTTGCTTACAAATGATGACGACTTCTTTTGGAAGAATTTCTTTTTTATAAGCTTCGTCATGAGGGCCATCTGCTTCTCGAAGTCTCTGATTTCAGGATCAGAGTCAGAGCCGGAGCCATCGTCATCCGATGAGCTAGGGAGCCTCACCGACTTGCCGTTGGAGGATAACATGCTCCTCTTCGTTCTGTTGTCGGTTACTAAGGAAAGTGGGCCTGCCACTTCTTTTCCCATCATGCTGCTCTCGATCTCGCTGATGTCGTCAGCATGTTGTGAGAGACTCTGGTAGACGCTGTGGATATCAAGCACGTGGATCTCCTTGTTCTGTCGGATCAAGGTAGCAATCCTCTTCCACTCCGGTAGCAAAGTTGTGAGAAATCGGATGATCACTTCCATGTTTTCTCTGTGAACATTTATTTTCTTTTATTTCGTTCACTTGAGTGACGAACCTCTGATATGTATCTCTGAGCTCTTCCCCGAGTTTAGCCTTGAACGTGTCATAGACTGCAAGAGTGTTTGCGATCTTGGCCAATGCTCCAACCTCCTTGCCTTGCATCATCTTGTGGATCTCATCCCACATCTTGTTCTTGGTGGAAAGAGCATCGAACTGAGAGTAGATGTCATTAGGGATGGCTTGCAGAAGATAGTTTCACAGCGTGGCGAGCATCTTTTTCTCTTTGCTGCTCAACGTCTGTGTACTCGGATGGTGTCTTGAGCACTCGATTTGGAAGTACTGGAGGGTTAGCGGTAGCATCACCCGGAATGGTCGTCATGAACTAAGCGGGTCCTTCCTTGAGCGACGCAAGAATGTCTTCTCCGAGATCCTTGGAATCGATGAAGTTTAGGAATATGTTTTGCCATACGGAAAATTCACTGTGTCGAAGCACGGGTGGCCTAAGGTCAATACCCATAGCTATGTTGTCCATCTTATCGATAGATAGGTGGTGTTCATGTAAGCGTGAAGTGATTGAAAATAGAGTGGTCGGAATGAGAAGAGTTTGGATTTTCGAAAGTTTGAGAGTTTATCAAGAGTTTGATTTCGAAAGACTTTTAGTGCCAAAATTGTTTTTGTGAAAAACGGATTTCGAAAATCACTTATGCGAAAATCAGGGTTTTCGTATTGTATTTGCAAAAACTCGATACGAAAATTCTGTTACGAAAACGTGCTACAAAAACAGTGCTGAAATTACAGAAATGCCCTTGACTATTTACGTTGTTGCGAATACCGGTTTTCGCAGTGAGGTGCGAGAACTGAGGTATTCGAAACGTGAGTTACTGTTGGTGCGAAAATCGGTTTTCGCAGTGATATGCAAAAACCCAAGTTTTCGAAGAGCGACTATCGACCGTTGTGAAAACTGAGGTTTTCGAAACGTAATATACGTGCGTTGCGAAAATGGAGTTTTCGCAGCGTAAATTAAAATTTTGCCACTAACAGTTGTGAAAACAGGTTTTCGGACTGGTTTTCGCAACGGTTTTCGCAATGGTTTTCGCAATGAGTGCAAAAACTTCCTGAACTTAAAATTGCCCAAGAACTACTCAAACTTGATGAAAATTTCCTGGTTTTCCCACAGAGATTCTAAAAAAAGTCCTATAACACTAAACGAGATAAAAAAGTAACCAAAAGGGTTAAGAATCACTCGAAAATATTGAAGAACACTTTGAAGAAACTTTGAACTTGAAAAAACGCAATAAACCCATCAAAATTTCTCAAATCCAAAGGTGAAAAAAGGTTTCAATCTGTCACGCTAGACTCTGATACCACTTGTAGGTCTCAAATCACCAAACTAGCAACAAGATTAGTTAAGAATCGATGAAGAATACGCTAAAACCCTTAAGTGTGTGTGAGTGTGTGTGTCGATCTTTAAGGTACTGTAGCGGTACTTATTTCGATAAAATGATTCTTAATGTTAAAAGTGTAGGGTCTTAGTATTTATACCCTTGGATTAGGGTACAAAATACTTGGTCCCCTAAAAGCCCATTACAACAAGTAAATCACTATCTCTACAACTTAGATATTAGTTCATGTAAATTAAAGTACAAGACTAAGACATAAATAAAATACTTCCGACTCTATTAAATATCACAATTTTAGTTGTAGCTTGGGAAACGATTGTCACAATCCAAAAGCACCTAGAGCTGCGTATTATCGTTTTAAGCACATATCATCTAATGGCATCGTAAAAGAAAACAATTTTGCCTCCCGCGAACGGTCGATATATTACATATTAATATATGGAGAATACCAAAATGGTCCCCGATGTTTGCCATATGGATTTAGTCCCCGATGTTTCGAATGGAACAATTTAGTCCCCAATGTTATCGATTTTCAACCAAATTGGCCCTCCGTTAAGTTATCCGTCAATTTTGATGGAAAAATACCATGTGTCGATACCGTATTGGCCGGTGAATTTATCCCTCTTTAAACACTTAAGATAATAATAAATTAAGATTAAAAAACCAAAAAAGAATTCTCTCAAAGAAGACAAAAAAGAAAATAAAAAATAATAAACTGTCTCTCTCTCTCCCGGAGTATTTGTGGCTTGCGGAAGATGGAATGAACATGCAGGTGAAATATCTAACGTATACAAATAGATATATCATTAAGAATACTATAGTACCTATAAAAAAATATTTTCAAATCTTTACCAATTCAATCATTTCACCAGCTAACACTGAGAGACAACGGGTCCAAATTGGATCCTTAATGGGTCTGATTTGAGCCTTAGACCAATTCGGACTCATTGGGTCGAAGGCTCACATCTAGACCCACTAAGGACATAATTTGGACCCCTTGTCATCCCTAGCTAGTAATTAAACTAAACACCATTACCGATATATCATCATCATCAGTGCTAACCAACCCACCACCACATTTATTAACAACTTCATAATCATTTGTATAACCACAACATCCAAATTTGATGAATAGAGTTTTGGAAGTCAACTCTGGGATACTTCTTTTGCCACACAAGCTGTAATTGCATCGGAGATGATTGACGAATTTGGAGACTGTCTTAAAAAGGCTCGCTTCTACATCAAAGAATCTCAGGTTTCATTTCAGGAAAAATGAACCAGATTATTTTGCTTAGATATCGTCGTGTCTATCTATTTACGTCGTCTTATCTGTAGATAAAAGAGAACCCCAAGGGTGATTTTAAAAGAATGTACCGTCACTTTACTAAAGGTGGGTGGACTTTCTCCGATCAGGATCAAGGAATGGTAGTATCAGATTGCACAGCAGAAGCTCTCAAGGTATTTAGTTTAAATACCTTCTTAGGAAACATTGAGACTAAAATTTTTCAATGAAATTAATAAATTAAAAATGAGAACCTTTTTCTCTGCAAGCTTAAACTTTTAGAAGAAAATAATCAGTACCGGAATAAGGTCCTAAAGCTCATGAGCAACAAAAGCGCGCGGTCAATAAGAATAAACTTCCAAGCCCTTGAAATTGCTCTATTATGTGCATGCAGTGTTTGCTTCTACTCTCACAAATGCCGCATGAGATTTCTGGAGACGAACCAGACATTGAACGTTTATACGAAGCAGTGAATGTGTTACTATACTTGCAGGTTTTAAACTCCTGTTTGCGTTATGTGATGTATTAAAATATAAAACGACGCACATTTCCAACAGCTATCTTTTTCTTTGCTTTTTTTTCTTTTTTCTACATAATCATAGAGTACGGAAAGTGGCGGATTTGCTGCGTGGGAACCGCCAGTTCCTCATCCATATTTGCAGGTGGACTGAATTTCATGTCATAATAACTTACCAAGCCAAGCTTATAATATAGCCCCTAAAACAATGGTTAATTTCTCTTGATGTTATTAATTTATAGGTCCTAAACCCTTCAGAACTCTTTGCAGATATAGTGGTTGAGCAAGAGTAAGATCATCTTTCGATAGTTAGCCGTCTTCGTATGAAACTTGTTTGCGCTGACAAGTGTTTTTTTACTCGATTCCTGTTAGGCATGTCGAATGCACTGGATCTATTATCGAAGCCCTCGTCTTATTCAACCGTCTTCATCCACACCACAGAGATAAAGAGATAGAGAATTCTGTGTCCAAAGCAGTACGATTCTTGGAACAAAGGCAGTTTCCTGATGGCTCGTGGTAGGGTTTTCATTTACCACCACTTCACAATTATAACAGGCGAATTACATTTCATTTGATATAATTCTTAAGAACAACTTCATTTCAGGTATGGATATTGGGGAATCTGCTTCATATACGGCACATTCTTCGCGCTCAGGGGCTTAGCTTCCACTGGTAGAACGTACGAAAACAGTGAAACGGTTAGAAAAGGAGTTAGCTTTTTGTTGTCGATACAAAATGAGGAAGGGGGATGGGGCGAAATCCTAAAGTCATGCCCGAGCATGGTAAGAAATCACCAGGAAAAAAAAACGAATTAATCCAAATGATATGTATGATGTGAAGCTTGTAATAATAATATCTGGCGATTTGAGGATAGGAATACATACCATTGGAAGGAAATCATACCAATCTTGTACAAACATCATTTGCGATGCTTGGTCTTATGTATGGTGGACAGGTTAGCTTATTTGTTTTACATAATTAATTCTTGTCATATATTGTATTTTTTTCATATAATAAAAAGTTAATTATATAGGCCGAGAGAGATGCTGCACCTCTACACCGAGAGCGAAATTGCTGATCAATGCTCAAATGGACGATGGAGATTTTCCACAACAGGTAATCGATCAATCTAAATCTCCAATAATTATTTGTTTGCTATAAACAAATTTGTATCAACGTTGACTTATATAGGAAACCGCGGGAGTGTATATGAAGAACTGTCTTCTTCATTATCCACATTACAGAAATATCTTCCCCTTTTGGGCGCTTGGAGAGTATCGAAAACGTGTCTGGTCATCACAAGGGCAATTATAGATATGTCGTCCATATCATTGATAAACATACATCCTTTCATTTCATCTCTGTGGACTTCTGTAACCAATATGTACAAAATATACACATTTACATATATATATATATGTGTATATATATGTATATATATTTACATATATTCGGCTTAAATAAAGCAAAAAAAATTAGTGATTAATTAAATAGAGGGTTTTTCGCACTTATTACTAAAATAGTGTTTTTTGCGGGTTTTACCCGCGACGTCGCGCCTAATGGGCGCGACGGGCTGGAAATCGTATAATGTTGGGCCATTGTACTGGGCCAATATTTCTGGCCCAGCATTTCGTTCGTCGCATGTAATAGACGCGACGTCGCGGCCATTAGGCGCGATGTCGAGAAAAGATAGATCTAATATCTACTTTCTATCTCCCTCATTTTCTCCCTCACTCTCTCTCCCTAACCCTAACCCTAACGAGCCCTAACCCCGCCTCCTCCGCATGCGCCGCCTCCGTCTGCCGCTCACCCCGCCGAGCTCCTCCCGCTCAGCCCTCTCTCTCTCTCTCTCTCTCTCTCTCCCTGCACCGAGCCGCCCTCGCCACCTCCACCGATCCGCCCGCCCGCGCCACCGCCCACTGCTCCCCCCTGTCTCTTTCTCGGAATTTAAATACTTCAAGTTGTTTTTTACATATCAAAGTATATGGAATTATAGTACTTATTATAGGGAAATTCGTCGCATTTAATAAAAGCGAAATCGCATCTATTGGACGCGGCGATTCTTCTGCATAACTCGTGAACGTTACGTCAACATCAATTCTGAAGCCAAAAAAAAAATTTGCAGATGACAGAAAACGCGTGAACGTATTGTCACCATCGTCGCGCCCATTGCACGCGACGACCCGTTTATTAAACGCGACGAAGGGTCAAATTCGATTTTGGCCCATTTACAGCGCTTTTAAGGCCAAACATAGAATCGCGCCCATTAGGCGCGACGTCGCGGCCATTAGGCGCGACGTCGCGGGTAATACCCGCAAAGCACACTATTTTAATAATAGGTACGAAAAACCTCCTATTTAATTAATCACTACTTTTTTTTTGCTTTATTTTGTTAAAAAAACCCATATATTCTGTTGTGATAACAAGTCAATCGCATGCACCGTGTCCAATTAACATTTTGAAGTTTACTAGGTGTTGCCCCATGCATTTTTATGATCAAATTTAGACATAGTTATCTAAATGCAGTATTAATAATCTTTCGTCATTAAATTAATCTGTAATTATAAGTGAACTAATACAATAAAAAGTATGGAATTTAAGTACATTATTAGGTGTTGAAAACTTTTGTGGTCAATAATGTCATGCACAACATTCACTAAAACTACAGTCTTCGTGGTATGCTATATTGACAACCCCATCGTCTCCTATGTCTTTTCTTTAATCATGCGTGGAAACCGACTCCGAAAGTTATACGTCAACTCTTTGATATGCCTCTGACTATTATTAATTGTCGTTGTGTAGAAGATTCCAGCATGTGTAACAGACTTTCAGCGACTGTTGAGCAGTTGATGTATAATATAGTGTATGATTATTGATAGTATTCGTGTGGGAAGACCGTGTGATTGCACGATTGATTATCGTATGACGTTACCACCGTCAATTTTGTAAGACTGCTCAAATGAGTGATTGTTGTATTATATTGTATGATTGTTATTTATGTTCATGTTGGATGGCTATTGCATTGTATAGTAAGACTATTAATAATGTTAATGTTGTTGTACGGTTGGTTGGTTGTCAGATATTGATAGTATATATTGAATTATGCATGATTCTTAATGATCGTCTATTAAACTTAATTATGAGAATTAATATATTAAAATCTTACAATGTGCATTATTAATATCATACTATGATAAACAAAACCTATGTGACTATAGGCACCACAAAAGCAAAAGATTCCAACATTAGCAAATGCATGACATAGAGATCCCATTAAGAAAATGTAATTTATCGTGCATAACATGAGAATTTGAGTCCTCAAACCATCAATATGCATGCCCGTTGTTGAGAGGACCAGAAACAAACAATAGCATTAAAAGCATTTTGAGTCATACGTGAACTCAAGAATGATGTACATTTAAGACGCAATAAATTTTATTCTGACACAAGTACAATAATTAATGGCTAAATTTACCATGATTTAACATTATATGTTGAAAAGACTTTATCCTTTGATAACCTCACCAGCCACTACAGCCAGCAACGTGGCCATCCAACAGCAACACGTTCACCTTGAGCCGCTTTAAAGATAAATCTGGCTCTTGGATCATTCAACGTAGAGACATACTTAGTCTTTTTGCTTTCCCTCTCGAGAGTTTCTCCACGTAATAAATAGTGTAACAATTCACTTGCTTATCTAGTAATATCACCTTACCCATGTTATATGACGTTGCCCACAAGATCTTTTCGTGTTACATGATTCGAAGCATGGAAAATGCGAAACTTTTCAGAATTGATGAAACTGAAACTTGTATGCTAAAGTTCTTGGCTAGAGGTCGCCTGAATAGATAAAAACTGAATAGATGAATTATATTCGGTTTTGTTAGAAAAGATCGTAAGCATACATTGTTGGCTTTTTCTTTGGATAATTCAACATTCAACTCTTTAGTTAGAAGGTATCTTAGCAGACTCGATGGATCACACACAACTGGTTGCGTCGTGAAGAACTGATCATAGTAAAGATCATATCTTTGCGCTAATCCAATATGAAAATCATTATGGGAAAGTCTAACATGACTCAAATATTTAGATTTTTTCATCCGTTTCCTTGATTACAACTTCAAAATATGTATGAAATTTTACCTCTTTCTCAAGGGCGATTAATCTGAAAAACCTTCACGTCAACGATCGCTACCGTTGTTGTTTAAGTGTTTCGTAAAAATAATTTGTAAGGTTTTTTAACATAACCCAAGTACAACATCTTCATATTTTAGTAGTCTAAATTACACATATTCATTTCGAGGATCCAAATGTCGGGAGCCATATTACACATACATTTCCTCAGCAAATGTATCTGTATGTCTACTTCATTATCTAACACAATAACTAAGACTGTTGTCGACAAATTATTGTAAGCTAGATCTACTGATCGGCTATTGTAATATATATCAGTAGAATGTTGATAGGGTTATTGTTGTACGACCTTGCAATTGCACGACTGAATTTCTGACGGTTATTATATATTATATGCCTATTAATTCTATTTCGTATGATCGTATTGATTCATTATTATAGTATGATAGTTATAACAATAATTTTGTAAGATATGCTCAGACTATAGCAGACAATTAATAATAATAAGGTTAATTTTACCAAAAATCGTACATCAACGCAGTCTTACATTATATACAATATTAATAGTACTATAGAGATAATAATCTTAGTGTTGTAAGACTGCATCTTTCTATCATTACATTCTATCACAAATAATTTCAAAATAGTGTAATTTTGCGACGAATTTACAAGATATGCGAAGTCTTATTTCTTTGCATAGTTTTACGTGCGTGTACTTTGCTTGTCGTTAGTTCCTCATTCTGCCCTGTTTTTCAAAGATGTGGTGCTATCTAGTATTTTTTTTTCTTCCATTAGGTTAGCGCGGGTGATAGTGCAACTTATGAATCATTTTCATTGAGATCAGCTAAGGTGAAAGTGCCGGAGCTTCTTTGTAGCGTTGGGTACACTCAATGTCATATTGTTTCATTGCGGTCTTGCGAATCATTCTTACAAAATCTTCAGTCACTCGGACAAATCTGTTAATAATTTTTGTGAAGAGGTATTATCCATTTCATGTTCTACGCATGAGACACTTCATTTGTGGATTCCAGTGAAGGTATACACGAATATGCTTGCCCCCGCCTCTTGTTAATTGTCATTAGATAATAGACTCTAGATGGGAAATGTTTGGCCAGATTGTAATCCAACCGAAGCGAATATACAAAGAATTCGATTAATCGAAGATCTAACGTAGAATTACCTTAAGGATACCTGAAGCTTTTGCGGTAATTCTAAGTTTGTTCTTCGATTTTCGTTAAGCTCCATTTTTCACAAATGAGTTTTTAAGCCTAATACAAGTCATTAGGGTTCTTTATATACCAAACAAGTTTGGTGTATTTATAATGTAGTCCCTAAATTATTGTTAATTACAATTTAGCCCTAACTACTAATTACATTACAAGACTAAAATAACATGTTTATGTAAATAACAATTCATTATTGAGTAAATAAAAGTTTCGAATTCATATTTTAAACGAGAGGAAACGCTCGAGAAACAAGGAAACATCTAACAACCTCTCAAGAACTTCAACGCGGATATTCGACCAGTCGTATATCGTAAGATTTCTTACTCAAATACCGAGAATTCGTGCTTAGATTGTTCGTTGATTGATGAATCAGGACCTAACAATTGGTATCAGAGCAAATCGTGATTGATTTTGGACAGAATTCGCAATTTTCAGATCAAAATAATTTTGCAGATTTTTCGATCGAAAAACTAACGTGAATTATATTTTGATCGATATTCTTAATTGTGCGAATTTTGCTATTGTTTTTGCTGATTAAGTGATAGATTATATGTTAGGATTGATTTACGTACTAATTTCAATCGCTTAGAACGTAATTATAATTCAAAATTTTGATCTATATTGATTTTTTAAGTTTGCGATCAAGTTTTGTGTCCAATATGATTTTCTTAAATCTCGATATATTTTTGCTATTAAACGTGGTTGATTCTGCGTTTGATCATACTTAGAACTGTTAAACGAGTGATTATCCAGAATTTCCGCGTCTAAATTGAACATTTCGATTAAATCTGGAATTTTCACTGTTACATTGAACTTAATTGTTCTTCGATCGAAAAACTTGAATCGAAAAATATTTTTCGACCAAGTTGCAGCCGAGAAATTTTTTCGACCACAAACACTATTTTCGAGTGTTTTACTCAAATTTAAGACTCGAAAAACATTATTTCAATAATTAGATTTTCGGTACATATGAATATATTTTTCGAGCGAATAAGTTTTTTGATCCATAATTAGCCAAAACATATTTTCGATCGAAAAATATTCCATCGAAAATTTTTTTACAGTCAACAATTTGAGTCAAACTAAAAACAAAGTTTTTCGATCACTAGTAATTTTTCGATCACAAGTTATTCGATAAGAGTTTTTGCGATCAATATAGTTTTTTGTTTTTTACAATATTTTTCGATAAGATCATCTTTTCAACAATTTCCGAAAAATATTATTCGATAAACAAATAACTAAATCCTTAAACGTTCGAAAAACTTTTTCAATTAAAAAGCATAATATTTTTAAATCGAAAAACCTTACTGCTCGAAAAACATTTCGACCACATCATTTTTAAAAAGAAATCAAAAATTGTGAACTTCAAAACTTACGAAAAATATTTGACTCCGAACTATCAATTTTTGATACTCAATATTCTTGATCACTAATTCAAATTTCTTTAACGATTCTTGAAATCAATTTTTAATTACCAAATATTTTCAAAAACATAACAATTTCTCTTTCACGACCGGATCATAGGTTCAAAAAGGAAATTGTTTAAGTGCGAATCAAATATTTCTAACTAAGTTTGTCACTTGTGAAGCATTTTTCATTACTATTCCAAACCTTCACGAAGATCCTACCAATCAACAAAAATGGATGCTTACTCACTTGGAAATGACGTCCGCCCTCCAATTCTTTGAAGAGGCGAATACACCGTATGGAGAAGCCGGTTCTTGAACTTCTTGGAAACGAAAGATCAAGCCTCAAATTTGATCGCGTCACTTCAAGAAGGTCCAGCTCAATTCTGGCTCATCCAAGAAGGAGATGCCACAAACAATCCTCCTATTCCTGCAACCAGAAGACTTAAAGTCCCTGGTGAATATACCGAGGGGGAGCGTTTAAGAGCCAAAGCAGACTTGGGAGCCAAGACTTTCCTAATGCAAGGAATACCGAATGACATCTATATGCAAATAGATAGTCTATCAAGTGCAAAAGCCATGTGGGACGAGCTCCACAAGATGATGCAACGAACTGAAGTTGGAGTCAAAGCAAAGAAAGCAAATATCCTAACTGCTTATGACTCTTTCAAGGCCAAGACGGAGGAATCAGTTTATGAACTCTATCAAAGATATCTAACCCTTCTCAATGAAATGAGGAAGATTGACATATTCAAGACCAACATGGAGGTCAACATCAGATTTCTCTCTTCTGTTCAACCGGAGTGGAAGAAAATATCCATTCAAATCCGACAAAATAAGGATCTGGACGAAATGGATATCCACGCCGTCTTTGACAATCTCGCCCAACATGAAGAAGATATAAGCGCGATTAAAAAAGAACTAAAGGGCAAATAGATCGACGACTCTATAGCACTTATCTCTGAAAGAAAGCAAAGTCGATCTCGAAAGGATAAAAGTATCAAGCTGCCAAGTTCTTCAAAAGGTGAAGAAGAATCTGACTCAGACTCCGAACCTGATATGAAGGAGTTCAAGAAACAGTTAGCTCTCATTTCTAAAATGATGAGTAAAAACTTTTACAAAAAGAAATCCTTGTCTTCGGCCAATAGACTTCGACATCTAGCTCCAAGCAAAGGGAAAGACCGGCCTAGTCCTCAGAATCCAAAAGTGTCAAAGAACCTCAAAAATGCTATAACTGTGGAAAGGTAGGACACTTCTCCAGAGAATGCAAACTACCCAAGAAAAAGGATACCAACTACTACTCCAAAAAATTCCAACTCACTAAACAGAAAGAGGCTGGAGTAGCATTGATGGCAGAACAAGAGCATTGACTGGAGGATACAACAGATTCTGAAGACGAAAATCTTGCACTAATGGCATACCTCGACGACGCTTCAAATGATGACCCATCCAGGAGGCCTTACGACGACGACGACAAAGCATCCTCTTCGTCACAAGAGGTACAATCGTCTAATTCCACGTTATTAAACATGTTAGAATCGTTACAGCTTAAGTACACTAACATGAAAATTGAGCGGAAACGAACAAAGGAATTAGAAGAGAAACTAGCTCTTAGCGAAAGCAATTTCCAAAAGCAATTAGATAAGAAAATTCATCTCGAAATTCTCTTATCTAACGCTAAGGAAAAAATCTCTAGTCTTGAATTAACCATAGCCACCTTTGAGACAAAAATTACTGAACTTAATACGATTCTTATTGATTGTCAGAGAGACTTAGAGATTTCTAAAAACAATTACACAGAAATTTCTGACGAACGAAAGAAACTTTATTCAAGGATTAAAACGTTAGATGATCTTCTAATAAAAAGGGGTCAACGGATCAAACTATATTTCTAAATCAACCTCTTGATACAGAATTTTATAATCCTAAAGTGGGCTTAGGTTTTAACAATCCCTGTAACTTGAAAAAGGTCAATGTTAGACAATTTTACGATATCAATTATATGGGATTAGGATTAACTTCTTTAATGGCATTTACTAATTCTTCCGAAATAAATGCTTTAGAAGAATCTAAACGACAAGCCACTGATAGGACTGACATTCCTTTTGACTACACCGACTTGAATAATAGTTACAAGACAAGAGTTCTTACCTTGTCTAGTGATTATACTTCATTATATCCCCTAAAAGATTTTTCAAAAAAATAAGGAAGAAAATATTGATCATTCTCAAAATTCTAATTTCTGTTATATTCCAGCTATTATTAGAAAAATAGCTATTTTACACGCTTCCTTGGAAACAGAAAGAAAGAATTTCAAAACTGAAAAGAACGAACTTTTATCGGAGATTTCTAATCTCAAAACTTCCTTTATTTTAAAAACTTGTCCTGGTTTTATTTTGAAAGAAAAATCTTTAATGAATGATAAGATTAAAGCTACGAAAAACTCTCCTATTATTTTTCAAAATATTTCAAAAGAAGATAAATCTTCTTTAGAAATTATAAAGAGAGAAAACGAATCCTTAAATACTTCAAAAAGGAAAACGATTTTTACTAACTCTTTTTCTACTCCATCACATGTAGAGTAGTAAAAGAGGTGAAGCATGCTAAGGAAAGTGTGCCTATAATAAATTTTCAGAAGAAAACTGATTTGTTATTTATTTCTTCTATGTCAAAAACTATGGACACTCGTCCGAAGACAGCTATTTCTAGTATTGTTAATTCAAATTATGCGTTAAAGCCTATTATTTTTTAAAGCACAAACTTTGAAATTGGTTCTACTTCTAAAAACAATCCTCATTCTAAAACAAATGCAAGTCTTAAGTCTCATAAGAAACAAGACCCAGCCATTAAGAAAGCTTATAGCTCCATACATTCTTGTTCTCACATAAGGTATCCAGTCCACGTACATTCAGCTAAACACCTTAGGAGACTAGCCAAAGAAATGATTTTCTCCAGCAATAAGACAAATCAGACATTTGTTCGTGCTGAAATTAACCTCCCATGTAAGGTTCAACCACAATGGATTCCTAAGTCACCACCTAGGCAAACACAAGCCAATAAGGCTAAATTGTCTAAAGAGGTACTACTTAAACCAACTACTTCTAAGTTGGTTTGGGTACCTAAGCATTCTCATAATTTAGGAACCAAAACTTAACAAATCTTACTTATCGAATCTGCTAATCCGAGAGGACCCATTCAAAAGTGGGTACCTATGTCTCCCTAATTTCTTTCTATGCAGATCCATCATGTGTGGTATTTAGATTCTGGTTGCTCCACACACATGACGGGAAAACAAGAACTGTTGAGCAACTACCAAGATCGTTACAATGGCAAACTCCGATTTGGCAACAATAACTCAGCTCCCATACTCGGATTTGGAGACATTCTACTGCCAAACTTGACGATTAAAGATGTTTCTTACGTCCAAGGTCTCCAGCACAATATGTTCAGCATAGGCCAATTCTGTGACAAAGGATTTCAAGTCGTATTTTTAGCTGAATAGTGCCAAGTTTTGAATTGTCAGAATCAAGAACTTCTCACAGGATCACGAAGATCTAACCTATACACAATTCGACCTTCAACAGCTGTATGCCTCATCTCTCAGACAACAATAAAGAGGAACAGCTTATGGCATCAACGTCTATCTCATCTAAACTTAAAAGCTCTTCACAAACTCAGTGTTAAAAAGTTGGTTAACGGTCTGCCAACATTTTCATCTAACTAAGAGCATCACTATTCGGCTTGTCAAATGGGAAAAATGAAGCGTGCATCACACAAACTCAAGCAAGTTGCTTCTACATCTCGACCCTTGGAATTACTTCACATGGACCTCTGCGGACCAATGCGTATACAAAGCATCAACGGTCGTAAATATGTGTTAGTAATAGTCGACGATTATTCTCGCTACACTTGGACAAGATATCTCCGAACTAAAGATGAGACTGGAGACTTGATAATAAGCTTTGTGAATACAACTCAGAATCTCCTACAAAAGAAAATCCAGGGAATCAGAACGGCCAACGGGACGGAATTGAAGAATCAGCATCTCAGCAACTTTTACCAATCACTTGAAATTATTCAACAATTATCAGCCGCAAAAACGCCACAACAAAATGGTGTCGTAGAAAGAAAGAAACGGAATCTAGTTGAAGCTGCAAGAACTATGATCATTCACTCCGGTCTTCCTCACTTTCTATGGGCTGAAGCAGTGAGTACAACATGCTTTACTCAAAACAGGACAATTATTCACAAACGCTTTGAGAAGACACCATATGAGCTAATTAATACACGAATTCCGAATATCTCATTCTACAAAGTATTTGGTTGCAAGTGTTTTGTGGCCAACGATCGGGAGCATCGAAGCAAGTTCGATCCCAAAGCTTTTGAAGCCATTTTTGTCGGATATTCCTCTACCTCAAAATCATATCGCGTCTACCTCAAGTCTTCTCGTACAATTCTTGAAAGCTACAACGTCACTTTTCAAGAAATGACGGAATTGGCTTCTGAACAAAACAGTTTAGAACCCGAGCTTACTGGCGTGTTGGCACAAGGTCAACAACTTTCGGCAACGTCTACATCAACATCAAATGAAGCAATTTCCGCTGACCACGAAGATTTAGATTCTGTATTCGAACACTTTTATCGGAACAAGTCTCAAATGCCTGCTTCGTCTCACTCAACTCCAAGCAGTGCCCCATCTCCCTCAGTGGAAGAAATTAATAATGAGACTCCTCTTCTTCAAAATCCGACAACTGCCGGAGAATCTAATTATTCAGAATCTTCATCTACTACTGCAGTTCCTACAAATACAAATGAGGAAATTCCTATCGACTCAACATCTGATTTGAATTTTCTAACTTTGAATGATCAACCAATTAATTCGGGATATCTCGATCTCCAATCCAATGACGACTCTACTTCAGTTATTCTCACGAACGCAAATGGACTCGAGCTCACCCTACTGATCATATTATTGGTGATCCTTCAAGTGGTGTACGTACTAGGACGTCTACACAAAGCGGTTTATTCACATGCTTTCTAAGCCAAAATGAACCAAATAAAGTATACGAAGCTCTTAAATACCCGGACTGGGTAATTGCGATGCATGATGAACTCGACCAGTTCGAGCGTCTACAAGTTTGGACATTGGTTCCTCGACCACAAGACAAAACCATAATTGGAACAAAATGGGTTTTCAAGAACAAGAAAAATGAGAACGGTAAAGTAATCAGGAATAAAGCACGACTCGTTGCTAAGGGATACAATCAACAAGAAGGAATTGATTACGACGAGACGTATGCGCCGGTTGCACGCATTGAAGCTATTCGCTTGATCCTAGCATACGCGGCTCACAAAGACTTCAAAGTCTATCAAATGGACGTCAAAACTGCCTTTCTCAACGGCGTATTAAAAGAAGAAGTCTACGTCGCTCAACCCGAAGGATTCTTACACGAGAACCTTCCTGATTATGTCTATCGATTGGACAAAGCTCTCTATGGACTAAAACAAGCCCCTCGTGCTTGGTATGATGTTCTGAGCGAATTTTTGGTCAAATCCAACTTCATTAGAGGAACAATCGATACTAGCCTTTTCATCAAAAGGCAAGGCAAAGACTTGATGATCGATCAAGTTTACGTTGACGACATCATCTTCGGATCGACGAATGAACGTCTCTATCAGAAATTTGGTAATCTCATGAAAACAAAATTCGAGATGAGCTTAATGGGAGAACTCCAATTCTTTCTTGGTTTACAAGTCAAGCAACTCGATGATGGAATCTTCATCAGTCAGACCAAATATATCCGAGATATTCTGAAGAGATTTAATCAAGACAAGAGCACACCGATGAACACTCTTATGTCTACTAATTGCAAACTGGATGCTGATCCGTCTGGAAAGGCTGTCAACATCACCACCTATCGAAGCATTATCGGATCTCTTCTCTACTTGACATCAAATCGACCTGACATTATGTTTACAACTTGCCTATGCGCCCGCTTTCAAGCCGACCCAAAAGAATCCCACATGAATGCTGTCAAGAGGATTCTACGATATCTCAAAGGAACTCCAACCTTAGGGCTTTGGTATCCTAAAAATACTGACTTTCAACTAATTGGCTACACTGATGCTGACTATGCAGGTTGTCGAATGGACAGAAAAAACACGTCTGGCGGAGCACAATTTTTAGGCGAAAAGTTGGTCTGCTGGTCTTCAAAGAAACAAAATTGTGTATCAACATCGATAGCCGAGGTGGAATATTTCGCGGCTGCCAGCTGTTGCTCGCAAATTCTATGGATGCGGACACAACTACGCGATTACGGGTTTGATTTCAATAACATTCTCATTTATAGTGATTCTCAAAGTGCTATAGCCATTACTTGCAATCTTGTTCATCATTCACGCACGAAACACATAGACATACGATATCATTTTATAAAATATCATGTAGAAAAGGACACGATAAATATGTATTTTGTTAAAACGGAGCTTCAACTTGCCGACTTTTTCAGTAAGGCATTGGATGAAAAACGATTTCAATTCCTTATTACTAAGTTAGGCATGTTGAGTTTCAATTTTACTTGAAATATGTTTTACATGCTCTACTATGCTTCAATCTAACATTCTATGTGCTTCTTAATATTTCTTGATTATTATGCGTGACTCTATCTTTTAAAGTTTTTTTTTAATTAAAATAAAAAAAATTATATATATTATATATATAAATATATTTTATTTTTTATTAAATAAATATATATAATAATACATATATATATATATATTATCAATAAAAAATGGGAGATGACGATGATTTTGACCATTTTTGAAATCACTCACAAAAATATTTTTTCGAAATATATAGTTGAATTCTTTGTCTGAAATTCAATATAACATTCTTTTATTCAAAAGAACTTTGGATGATTCACTAGACACAAAGTCACATCATACATAAGAAGAATTTGAACCTCAATATTTTTTTGAGTGTCACACTTCAAATGACTATCTTTTGATTTGTACTTCGTAGCCTCAATCTTGTTTTTGTGTTTAGTTTGTCATGAAAATGATAAGGGCATATTAGGAAATACCTCACTTGACCTAAATTATAAATCCTTTATTTTTCCCCTAGATATCTCCTTTGGGCCTTCTCCGATATTCTTTTTCTTTATCAAACACACCCGGTTAAGCCTTCAACATTATTCAAACGATTCGGAGTTACTCAATCAAGAAAAAAAGGGGGAGAGCTAAAGTGATGCACATTCCGCATTTCTCAATCATTATAGAAGAGAAACACTGATCTCACTGTGAACTTCTCCTAGATAATCTCGTATACTCCTAGAAGTGAAGCACCTCAAAGTGAACTTCTCTAATGATAATCTAGATCTTATGTAGAGAAAACGAGAACAGAAGCACAGTCTTGGGTTTGAACTCCATAACTGTGAAACTTTCTAAAGGAACACATTCTCGACCCAAAATCAAAAAAGATCTTATCTCTCAAATCACTGAAAAGAGATTACTACAGAAAGGAAAAGCAAAAGGCTCAGAATAGAATCTCACAAAAAGAACCCCCGGAAGAGAAGAATTTTTAAGCTCACTAACCCAAAATTCCTACCCCTTAGTCAGAGCCTAAAAATAATCTCTTAAAAGTCCCTTTGATTCAAAATGACGAACTCTCACTTGGCAAGTTGATTAAAAATACTACGTTAACAAATTAATTGATATAATTTTGTTGTGGTGATAAGAGTGATATATCTACTAAAAATCTCCTTGATAAAAATAAATTGAGTGATATGAGCGAAACTTGCGAGAGTTGTCAAAGTGATTCATACTATGCTCTTAGAATACTAATTTAGTTATTTGAATTTATGGCAAATTATTGTTATATATATCTTGGAAATTTTGTGTGATAAAAATTTAAAATAAATAAATCTGACCCCGAAACAAAAATTATTATTTTTATTATATTATATTATATTATATTTTATTTTATTTTATTTTATTTTTTATTTTATTTTCTATTTTCTTCGCACATTTTTAAATGCATTATTACATGCATTGGCTCAGACTTGATAAAATACGAAATTATTCTTGAAAAACGCAACATTTTCATTAATTATGCTGAATTGCTTAGAATGCATTAATTATGCTTAAATCGGAAATTTTCATTTATTCATGCAATTGTTGATTGGGAGTTTTTATATGAGAATTTGTCATTATCTTCTACATTCGTAGAAACTTGAATTCTAACAATTTATTAAGTCTCGCAGAAAATTTAGAGCTCATCCGAGGAGTCAAATGTTGAATTTCATCAACAATAGGAGACAATTTCCTTCTTTGCTGAAATACAGGGAGTATTATACAAATTATTTTTGGGTTAATTCATAAATTTTATTTTTTTCCTTTTCGACCTATTTTTATCTAAAGCCCAAGAATATTCTTTTTACTTTCGGCCCAAAAAGAATTTTTACTTTACCCCATCGTAAAGTATTAATATCACTTTATCACTCGAAAAACTCATTCACACGTTACAAATTTCCAATCGAAAAACCTTTCATCTTCGAAAACCATCTTCGAACCGACTTCGGCATTCCATCCAAATTCATCATTTCTCAGAATTTTTAGCTTAAACGTGCGAATTTCAAAGATATGGCAACTCCCAACTACCATCATATCTATCCTTCTGGAAGTTATATGACAGTCCAAGACAACAACTTCCAACTGGATTTAACAACATTTCGGTGTCCGGATGACGTCATCCTATCCATACTCAAAGGACACCCCTTATGGCCAGCTCTGACAATGACGGCCACCGTACCGATGGCCTATCTCCAGCAGTTCTAGGGATGCATGCAGAGCTTCGTCAACGGCGATAGCATGGAATATATGACTAAGCTCAATACAAGACACATCGCCCTGACGAAAAACTTAGTGGCCATGGTGCTCGATCTCCCGTACTATGACGAATACGACCAATTACCTACGGACGCGGAGATCTAGAAGACATGCTCAGGATGGGATACAAACCGCCGCTAAATAAACTGGCCAACTTTCAAAATAGCGGAATCACTCATCCATGGAAGACTCTATTCGGCATCATCAACAAATGCCTCTCTCCAAAACACTCCGGATTCGATAAAGCAAATGGAAACATTTTGCGTATTTTTCACTAGGTGGTCTTCTCCAAGAAATATGACGTGGCTCAGCTGATCTGGAACGATCTCGCCGACCAAATGCGTCAGAGGGAGACGAAGTCGAAGGCCCGATCCCTTCCTTATGTACGGTAGTTTTCGGTAATGATCGCGCATTTAATGAAAGTCCACTCAGAGATCGCGAAACTTCCACCGATCGCTGACTACATCCCGCCACGCCTTCGATTCTTCCACAACCCGAAGGCCGCCGATCTAGCACTCCAATCCATGCTGATCCCATTGGAGCTGCTCCATTTAACTGATCCAACTGATGAGGCCTACCAAGTTTACTGCCAAAACAACTCCATCACGGAGGCGATGGTACGTGCCATGGATCCAGCGCCGGCGCCTTCTCAAAGGGAAGTGACATCATCCGAGCTCGAAGCTACACCTCAGGAGATTGAACCCGAAGGTGTCTCTCATGATATCTCTCCTGAGGCAACCGACTCCGATGAAGCACACAGACTCCAACGAAGGGGCCCTCGCCGACAACAAATCTCGGCCCCGTCTATAGTGTCTTCACCCATACAAGCTTCGGAGCCCACACTTTCATTACCGGGTGATCAGCCCACTGAACAGATTCAAATTGAATCTGTCTCAACACCCATAGAGCTTATACCCATAGTATCATCTCAAGGATTGGGTGGAAGCCCTATTGGACCCCCGATATCTTCGGAGCCAACAATAGGCCAACCCTCTGAAGTGGTGACTTCAGGGTTGTCAACGGATGTCCTGGACGTACCGGACCCTCAAGACCTACGATAGGCAGCACATCGGAAATCTACTCCGATGTTCTGACAGTGGAGCGCCTCCCTGACCCCACTCCACCGATGTTCGTGACGGAGCACAGACTACAAGAAGCACTCTCCTCAGCCCTATCTTCACTAGAAGACCGTCTGATGGACCGAATGCTCCATGCTCTCGAGACTTCCTGAAGAGACACCGGGAAAACACCAGTCTCAGAAGCTGCTCCCACCGACACACAAACCACACCCGTCTCCTCACCACTTCCTACCACCACTCCACACACCCCACAACAACCAATCCTCACGACCCCAACTCCCTCACCCTCACTCATCAACCCATACACCATTCCGATCACTTAGCTTCACGATATCCTCATTTCGCGTCTTCTCGCACTAGAGACAAAAACTCCCGCAGAAGAAAGTCTCTACAGAAGATTAATAGATGAACCAGAGCTGCCATCACAAACAACGTGCCGTGAAGAAAGCTCCCGCCCCAAACGTAGACATGACGATCCCGATGATCCGGATCGTCATGAGGGGGAGAAATGGCAACGAACAACAAGGAGCAGTCGTGGATTGAGTCAGACAAAGACTCAAGAAGCTGGAGGATCATCCTCACACCCACCAACTACACAACCTCAACCTCAAACCCGCCAACAAACAACCACACCTCCCACCATATCCCAAATACTAACCCGCTTTCCGACAAATCCAAATCCTATCCCGACCTCAAACCTTCCCAAAGTTCATCAAGAAGCTGTTGCCTACGATCCACATCTGATCGTAGATGATTACATACTAAACGAGAAGTAGACGACGGAATGGGAACCAGAGGAAGCTGCTCAAGCTCGACTCTCCAACGTCAGATACTTCCTTCAACAAGCTTCAGTGGACTTGGTACTGCTTGAAGAAGAAGAAATTTAAGAAGGCGAGGACTACAGTTGTGCCCTCCCAGAGCTACCCGAAATGATGAGACTCAGAGTCGACTCTCCTCCCCGTCTATCAAAAGGGACAATTAGAGTCGAGACACCATGGGAGAATGTCAGAATTGACGTCCCCTTCATTGAAGACATAAGAAACCAAATTTGGAGGGCTCCAAACAAGATGAAGAAGCTCAATGAACTCAATTTAAGGGGCATCTCACATTGGGAAGATAGGAAGAAAATGGAGCATATCTTCATGCTCAACTATCTTAGACCCGATCGTAGTGGCATTCCATTTGATCAACTGAAGGAAAACTTCAAGAACAAGCCACCGATTCTCCAACTCGTCGGAGTCTCTCATACGATCGGAAGATATCCAACTCATATCAACATAATTGAGCGAGCGGACAGCAACCGCACTCGAGAAGAGATAGACGAAAGTTATCTCCCATTCCTTCCACATGATGAAGTTTACCAAATATATCAAATGTACAAGAGAAAGTACAAGACACATCCGGGATACATCAGGACTGAAGAACTCGAGGGGCTGAAAAGATTCATGGTGCGGCAGATCAAATACCACATCGCACACGACCTTCAAATTGCAATAGAAAACAACATGAAGAAGGTCAACATGGAATCTCCGCTTATGAAGGGCTTCCCACTTAACAACTTTCTCGAGAACTACATTTTCAAGACCCCTGGCCTCGTCATAACCTATCTTAATCCAGTCATTCGAAAGACAAGGGCTATGATGAAGTCATAAATTCTGCGACGGGACGCTTAAGTTGGTGAAGAAGAACATTCTAATGAGATTGGGAGAGATCACCGAAGAAACAATCTTCGAAGATCTTTGTGAAGAAGAGGCTCCACTTCTGAACGAGCCTTTAGATGCCATAAATGAAAGACTGGAGTTGAGGAATGTTGTTCGACGCTACGAGACAGCATTGGGATTGAGGAAGTCTTTTTATGCCCGACAAGGATAAAAGGAGCTGAAACGACAATAAGCACAAAGGGGGAGATTGAAGAGTGTATTAGAAATGTGCTTTTTTATTTCATTATCCTTGTAATTAGGGGCGTAATTAGAAATATTGATAGTGTAGGACTTAAGAGTAATTATACCTTAAATATAGGTATAAATATGATGTACACTATCAATGTAAATAACAATTCATTATTGAGTAAATAAAAATTTCGAATTCATATTTTAAACGAGAGGAACGCTCGAGAAACAAGGAAACATCTAACAACCTCTCAAGAACTTCAACGCGGATATTCGACCGATCGTATATCGTAAGATTTCTTACTCGAATACCGAGAATTCGTGCTTAGATTGTTCGTTGATTGATGAATCAGGACCTAACACAAGCGAGTGGATACTCTTACATTGAAGAGTTGCTCGTTGATGCGAAGCTGATTCAAGAGAGTAATCGGAAAAAAACAATTTTTAGAATTTCTGTTTCTTATTCGATTAATCACGCACTGTATAGTACGTTGTCTATATACATTGGAGTAAAGTACCCTGGGGGTGAGCGTATGTACACGTCCTCATCAAGTTGTCCGTGGAGAAACGCATTATTGACATCTAGTTGATAAAGAGACCAGCCTCTGGCTGCTGTTAATGCAAATATGACTCTAACGGTGACAATTTTGGCCATAGGTGAAAAAACTTCAGAGTAATCTTCTCTCGCGGTTTGGGTGAAGCCTTTTGCCACGAGTCTTCCCTTGAACTTGTTAATTGTGCCATCAGCATTGCATTTTACCCGGTATACCCATTTACATACAATCACCTTTTTGTCCTTTGGTGGATTAACAAGTTCCCAAGTATCATTAGCTTCAAGAGCCCTCAGCTCTAGTTGCATGGCCTCAACCCATCGTTGGTCAATTCTAGCATGATTGTAGGTCTCCGGCTCATGAAAAGTAGATAAATTTGCCACCAAATTGTCATATGCACGTGTAAAGGAGTGAGCTTGGTTTAAAATATCGGGAAAGGAACAGTCCTGAGAACAAGAGTTGATGCAAACAAAGTCTTTTAGCCAAGTTGGTGGGCATTTTTTTCTGGAGTTGTGTCTTATATTTGACTGACCAGTAAGGCAGGCAAGTGATCAGAGATGTGAGGTTGTGTATCTTGTACTGAAAAGGTTGATGAAGTTGGTTGAGATGGGGATGCCACTGCTGGATGATTATGCATAGTATTACAAGGGTGAGTGGTGATGTCATCTTCAAAGGGATCACCGATGCATAGGTTAGGGAGGACAATGTCTGACTCATGAAGGGAAACAGAAGGAAATTTGTCTTCAAAGAATTCTACATCTCGTGAGATAATAATTTTGTTCAGGGAAGGGAAAAAGATGTTATAGCCTTTTCGCCCTGCTAGATAGCCAATAAAGATTCCACTTAAGGATCTTGAATCAAAGTTGTCTTTGGAAGGATTGGTGGTTATAGCAAAAGCTCGGCAACCAAAGGTTTTGAAATAGGAATAATCTGGAGTTCTATTGTGTAGGATTTCAAAGGGACTTTTCAACCTCAGAACTCTTGAGGGTAACCTGTTCATGAGACGAAATGATGTAAGAACAGATTCCCCCCAAAAGTTCTTTGGCTGTTTGGACTGAAAATGTAGGGATCGGGCAATTTGAAGGATGTGTTTGTGTTTTCTCTCTGCAACCCCGTTTTGCTGCAGGGTATAAGGGCAGCTTTTTCTGTGAGTGATTCCTCTGTTAGACAAAATGTCTTGGAATGAAGAGCTAAAAACTCAGAACCATTGTCGGAACGAATGGTTTTAATCTGAGCATTGTATTGTTTCTCAGCAAAAAATAGAAATTTTTGAAAAATATATGAGGTTTGGGACTTATATTTGATCAAGAATACCCAAGTAAACCTGCTATAATAATCCACAATGTTAAGAAAAAAAAGGCATCCCGAGAGAGTGGGCTGCTGATAGGGGGCCCATTGGTCAAGATGTAACAGCTGAAAGCATTCACTGGTATATATTTTGGCTTTTTGGAAAAGGTAATCGATGTTGATTTGATAAAGGACATATTTCACAATCTGTGATACCTATGGTATGTTTCTCATTGATAACAGGGTACGACAAGTGTTTCATAACCAACAAAGATGGGTGACCAAGTCTACAATGCCATTTATTGACAGAAACAAGTTGTTCAAGACCAGCAAAAAAAGATTAATTTTCGGGAGAAAAGACAGTTGCTGCAAACATTTGCATAATTCTTAGGACTTCCTTTTCTGAAAACAATAGATTGCCTAATATGTAGAGGTCTTTACAGGTGCCTGCTACCAGAATTTTGTCACTCTGCAGCTCAAGCAGCAAACAAAAAATCAGTGTAAAATCGAAAGTAAACATGAGAATCTTTGAAAATTTTCCGAACTGAAAGCAAGTTATATCGAAAGCTAGGAAGGTAAAGGCAATCATGAAGGGTGATGTTTGCTGAGAGTTGAACATTCCCTGTGTGAGACAAATTTCAAACTGCCATCTGGTAAGCACACAGGGGTAAAGGTTTTGACTGGTTTTGGATTTTAAAAAAAAAATGTCAAGGTTGTTGCACATATGACTAGTGGCACTTGTATCTACTAACCATGCGCCATTACCTAGGAGATCATGTAAACTAGAATTAACCTTAGGAAAAGTTGAGTTACCTGCAAAGTCATGAAGATGAGCAAAATTAACTGATGTCTGCTTTGGAATATCAGCAGCTAGCCTCTCCTTCATCATCTTGGTAAATTCCTTTGGCATCATTTCAATCATAGCTGCTTGCAGACCTTGCATATGAGGATCCTCATGTTGCTTGATATCTCTTCCTTCATTCAGCTCTGCCTCGACTGAATTGGCCCTGAAGTTACTCTGGTTTCTTTTACCTGAAGCAGACCCCTCAGGGAAACCATTCAGTTTGTAGCAAGTTTCTTGTGTGTCCAGCTTTCTTGCAATAGTTGCATTCAGGAACTCCGCTCAACTTAAAACACTCCTCTTTTACATGTCTAGGCTTCTTGCAATAGTTGCAGAAGAGTTGGCTTTTATCAACCTTTGGCACATATTTGGCAGTGAAGTTCCTTTTCTGGCCAAATTGCTTCACGATCATTGTCGCATTGTCCTCCGATGCAGATATGTTCAGAGAAACCACTCTAAGCTTCTCGACTTTGGCGATCATTGCATAAATCTTGTTCATTGGTGGCAAATGATATAAAAACTGAAGCTGGTTCCTTTCAGAGTCGAATACCTGATCCATTCCCATTAAAAGTTGCATCGATCTATCCTCCACTTCCCTCTCTTCGATCTTGACTTTGTTAATGTTGACATTGACAATCTGGACTCAACATTTGAGTCAACAGTTGCGATGTTAACATTGACAATATGGACTCAACATTCCAGTCAACATCGATTGACTCGGACTTGGTCCAACCTTGATTTTGTCTTTCAAACCCAAAAACCGTTTTCCCTATTATTACGGAGTTAGTTATATGTGTGCAGAGATTACTTACGAGATGGACTTGTTCAAACAAGAGTGGAGTGGAGTGGATACTAAAAATAGGATGCTTATTCGACCAAGTCAAGATGCTTACTAAATATAGGAGAAGTGGAGCTCGTGGCTGAATGAGTCGAAGCATTATCTCAGACGTGAAGTCATTGAGATCATGGAGAACGTGGGGAGGACTGGAGTCGAAGCTATGAAGAGTATAAATACAAGACTCCGATGCCGACCAACATTAACGAAAAAATACGACGAGCGTCGAAAGAGAAGACAACGAAAAAGAGAGAGCTCTCACCATATACTCGTCTTTATGTTCTTTACCTAGTGTTTTACCTTTTCATAGATCGTAGGTATCTGTGTTGAGATTAGAAGAGTAGTTAGATTTTTTACTAGGTTGTTTTTACTATCTTTCGATAGTTCTACATTTTGTAATCCATTCTTTGAAGTGAAATTTTGCCCTGAAGGCGTGTAGCAAGTTATTTAACTTGCTGCATATTTTAAAACTGTGTCTTCATCGTTTTTAACTGCTAAGTTTTGAAACTTTCCGTTGTGCTAAAACTTTCTGTTCCTGAATATTGGTTCAACATTAAGGACAACATTACTGGTATATTTTTAACTTAGCTATTTCCATATCTTTACGGGACCGCTCCTCTTCAGATTGGTATCAGAGCAAACGCTTGATACACTAAGCGTTTTTATCCTAGATATGGATTCCTTAAGCTCAAACTATTTTGGCAAAGTTCCCGTCCTAGACGGATCAAACTATGCCTATTAGAAAACACGAATGAGACAATGCATAAAGTCGATTGACTCTCGTGCTTGGGTTTCGGTTCTTAACGGTTATACCCCTCCTAAAACCCTTCCAGATGCTGATGCAGAAGTGTTCGACAAACCCATTGCCGAATGGACTGCTCTTGAAAGAGCAGCAGCCGATTTTAACGAACAAGCCTTACATGCCGTTTTTTCTTCCGTCGATATTTTTATGTTCAAAATCATCCAAAACTGTACCAATGCGAAACATGCGTGGGATATGTTGCAAATGTATTGTGAGGGTGATGCGAGCGTTAAAGACACAAAGTTGCGTCTTTTAAATAGCCAATTTGAAAACCTTCGTATGAGGGACGATGAAGATATTACTACCTATTTTGGAAAACTTTTGAATATTTCTAGCGAGTGTAATAGCCTAGGTAAACCTATCTCTAACAAAGTGTTGAATTCTAAGGCTATCAGGTCATTATCCGAGAAGTTCAACGTGAAGGTGGCAGCTGTAGAGGAAGCCCACAATCTGGCCACACTCGACTTCAATACCCTCATGAACATTATGAAGAACTAGGAGACTAATCTCGAAGTTCAGAAAAATGCGTCTAGGGGTAAAAGTCTCGCTCCAGTCTCGCAACCACCAGGTGCTGAATCTGATGTTGAGCCAGACGATGATGTGGATATGGCTATGATTGTTAAGAAATTCAAAAAGTTACTGATAACTAAGAGACAGATGAATGTTGGTCCAACCATTCAAGAACGTTCTCAACGCTCAGAGTCTTCATCTGCTCCGAATCGCTCTATCAACAAGAGAAACTCTGCTGATAAAGCGAAAGCCAACAAATTTGACAGGGACTGTCCAATTTCATGCTTGTAAAGGCTGGGGTCATTTTGCAAATGAATGTGCTAACACTCTTCGCAGTTATGGAAAAGGATATTTGGTCAGTCTATCTGATGACGAAGATGACGTGCCAGCAAGGAATACGCATCAGGTCGCCCAAGTGACTAAAGTTTCAATTCCAACCTTCTCTGACAATGAGGATGAGGAACATCATATTGGGTTTAATGCGGTAACAGATGTTGATCCAACACTGGACTCAACATCTGAACATTATATTCTTTTTTATGATGATGATTCAAATACTTTTGATGAATCTTTGTTGTTAGATGATTCAGGAGACTATTTAGAACATGCTAAGGATGATAAATCACTGGAAGAAACGTACAAACTGTTGTACGTAGAGTGGACGAATCAAAGGAAGGAGATCTCGAAATTGAAAGACTCCGTTCAAGTGTTGACTGAGGAAAATGCTAACAATGAAAAGGTGATCAATGGCTTGCTAGAAGGAATGAGCAAGATGGAAAAGCCTTGCTGACCAGAAAGGACAAAGAAATTGACAAGCTTCAAACGCAAGTCAATAAGGCTTCGGACACCTTCTCAAAGATGAATAAAGGTAAGTCCACACTTGACGAGGTACTTTCTTTCGTTAATACATCTAATCACGGTCTAGGATTCAAGTCACATCCTAAAAAGACTAAGCATTCTGCATCGAAGTCCAGGTCTAGAAGTTTTAAATGTCATTTTTGTCTTAAACCTGGACATATTAAACCTTATTGCTGGAAACTGAAACATGTGATATCCAAAAAGCAAATGTTGACTGGAAAATCATCCAACATTCGCTCCAACATTGAGAAATCAGTGTTGAAGAAAATGTCTGGAAGTGGTTCAGACAACATTTGTTCTGGTTCTATGAATCACATGAATACGACTTTTTGGAGTCCATCAGTTCAGAAGAAAGCTTGGGTACGAAAATCACCGGTTCTATGTAATGTTGTTTACACGTCCTTGAAAGCTAACGTTTTAGGATCTTGGTACTTCGATAGTGGCTATTCACGACACATGGCAGGTACCAAAGACTACTTGATAGACTACACTCCCTTAAGTAACGGTACAGTTACTTTTGGAGGTGGGGCGAAAGAAAAAATTCTTGGACGAGGTAAACTTAATGTGGTTGGTTTTCCTGCCCTAAGGAATGTCCTCCATGTTGATGGATTGGTTGCTAACCTCATTAGCATAAGTCAACTATGTGACGACGATCTTGAGGTAAGGTTTAATAGAGAATGCTGTGAAGTTTTTAATGACAAAAACTTGTGTGTGATGGCAGGTAGAAGGTCTAGTGATAATTGCTATCAAGTTGGTGATAAAGATAACAGAAAAGAGGTATGTAAGATGTCAAAAACCGAAGATGATATTGTTCTTTGGCATCATAAATTAGGTCATGTCAATTATCGAACCTTAGAACAATTGATTCGGCATGAGGCAATCAGAGGTATTCCCAATCTTAAGGATTGTGGAAAGATTATTTGTGAGCAATGTCTTAAAGTCAAGCAGAAGCATGTCAGTCACAATGTTGATACAAATGTTGGTCAACATTTTAGAACTGCCCACTGCTTTCAGCTACTTCACATGGATCTAATGGGTCCTATGGACGTAGACAGCATAGGTGGTAGAAAATATGCGTATGTTTTAGTTGATGACTTTTCTAGGTTTTCATGGATATTTTTTCTTAGGGAAAAATCTGAAACTTTTGATTTTTTCAAAACCTTTTGTGCCATGATCAAAAATAACTTTTGTGCTCCCATTTTTCGTATTAGATCCGATCATGGTATAGAGTTTGAAAATCAATTTTTTAAAGATTTTTGTGACAAAAAGGGTAGTATCCATGAGTTTTCTTCTCCTAACACACCTCAACAAAATGGGGTAGTCGAAAGGAAGAATAGAACTCTTCAGGAAATGGCCCGTGTGATGCTATATTCCAAGAATCATTCTAAGAGATTTCGGGCGGAAGCATTAAACACGGCTTGTCATATCTCTAATAGAGTTTTCTTTCGTCTTGGAACAAAGAAAACCTCTTACAAGATATTGAAGGGTACGAAGCCTACGGTTAAATATTTTCACGTGTTTGGATGTACTTGCTATATGTTGAATGATCGTGAGTATTTGACTAAGTTTGATTCGAAAAGTAACAAGTGCATATTCTTGGGATATTCTACTAATAGTCGCGATTATCGTGTTTACAATCTTTGATTGAAAACTATTCAGGAATCTGTTAATATTGTGTTTCATGATTCCGCTGACATTAGCAGAAGTACTCCTCAAGTTGACATTGCAGATGTAGTTCCGACGGTTGGTCCAGCAGAGGATCTGGAAGCTAACAATGTTGAGTCAACATCCGGCTCAACATTAGCTCCTAAACAGGATACTGAAGATGAAACTTTAAATGTTTAGAGAGACCCCCCTGCTAGGATTCAGAAGTCTCACCCCTCTGATCAGATCATTGGCAGACTGGATGAAGGAAGGAAGACCAGAGATAAACCACGAAGAGATTATAGATCAATGGTAAAAAATGTATGCATGACTTCCGTATACAACAAGGTAAGGTTTAATTGTTTTGTATCTGAAATTAAACCGAAAAACGTTCTTGAAGCCCTCAAGGACAGTTTTTGGATCAATACTAAGCAAGAAGAGCTTGTTCAATTTGATAAAAATCAGATTTGGACTTTGGTTCCACGACCAAGCGACGGTAACGTCATTGGTACAAAGTGGATCTTCAAGAACAAATCTGATGAGTACGGAAATGTTATTAGGAATAAAGCTCAGTTAGTTGCCCAAGGCTATACCCAAGTTGAGGGTATAGACTTTGATGAAACATTTGCCCCCGTAGCAAGGTTAGAATCTATAAGACTCTTTCTTGCTATTGCATGTTGGCTCAATATTACCCTCCACCAGATGGATGTTAAGGGTGCGTTCTTAAATGGTTTTATTGATAAAGAAATTTATGTTGAGCAACCGAAAGGTTTTGAAGATCCTTACCATACTGATCATGTGTATAAGTTACAAAAAGCTCTTTATGGTTTAAAGCAAGCTCCTCGAGCTTGGTACGGTAGGCTAACTTCGTTTCTCTTAGATTTTGGATTTGTTAGAGGCGAAGCCGATAGAACTCTTTTCGTGAAAAGAGTTGGTAATGAAGTGTTAATCTCTCAAATCTACGTGGATGATATAGTCTTCGGATCAACATCCCGATCTATGTCGGATGAGTTTATCCAAGCTATGAATTCCACATTTGAGATGAGTATGATCTGTGAACTAACATTTTTCCTAGGTCTACAGGTGAAACAAAGCAAGGATGGCATATTTATGTCTCAGGAAAAATACGCGAAGAACACTGTGAAGAAGTTCGGCTTAGATAATGCAAAGGTAATGAGAACTCCTATGGGGTCTACGCAGAAGGTAAGTAAAGATAATGTTGGGGAGAATGTTGACCCAACATTATATCGTTCTATGATAGGTAGCTTATTATACCTTTCTGCGAGTAGACCAGACATTATGTATAGTGTTTGTGTGTGTGCGAGATATCAGGCTGAACCAAAGGTTTATCACCTTAACGTTGTCAAAAGAATTTTGAAGTACGTTAGTGGTACATGTAACCTAGGTTTATGGTTTTCAAAAGATACTAACACTAATTTGGTTGGTTTCAGTGACGCCGATTGGGCAGGTGATGAAGATGATCGTAAGAGCACAAGTGGAGGCTGCTTCTTCTTAGGTAACAATCTAGTGTCTTGGTTTAGTAAGAAGCAAAATTGTGTTTCTCTCTCTACGGCCGAATCTGAGTATGTGGCAGCAGGCAGCTGTTGTACACAACTCATATGGCTTAAGAGTATGTTGAGTGATTATGGTTTAGAGAGCGAAACCGTGCTTATGTATTGTGATAATCTTAGTGCCATAAACATTTCGAAAAATCCGATACAACATTCTAGAACTAAGCATATAGACATTAGACATCATTTTCTGAGAGATATAGTTGAGAAAGAGTTAGTAAATATAGAGCATATATATACTAAGAATCAATTAGCTGATATTTTCACTAAAGCATTAGACTTCGAAAGGTTCTCAAGCCTGAAGAAATCTATAGGTCTCTGTCAGAGTTAGTAAATATTGGTCCAATATTTGGATCAACATTGGCATATGTCAAATATGACTGTTAATGTTTTGATATTTGGTCAAACATTCTCTTTGTTAAAATTCCTGAAATGATTTGACTCACCTAGACCATTTTCTAAAATGACCCACTCCCTAGCACTAGTATGCTAATGATCCTTTTCATGATACAGGTTCATAATATTAAGATCCTTAGATACACGGCATTCGCGGTGACGATGTATTCTATGCGTGCAAGAATGTCTGAACCTTGATGAACTGGAAATCATTTTAGAGCAGAGTACAATATTCTCTATCAATAATAAAGGTGAGATAAGGGCAGAAAATGAAAGAAAATTGTGATATAGGGTGTTGAACAGAAAGTGAAGGAAATCGTTTTGAGAATGTTGGGTTAAATGTTGAGCAGATCATGCTATATTTTCCGTTTATGTTCTATATGTTATAGATGTTAGCTATACATATAAATAATATGTCGTGTCTAGTATCAATATCTCTCATTTTGCATTAGAAGAAGAACGACTATCCTCACTTGGTTCATGCGTTCATCGGAACACCTAAACGGTTAGTGCACTCGATCTCGACTTAATTTTTGTTATGATCATTTTGCGCTATATTTTTAAATGTCACACGTTATCCACTCTCCAAATTTTTCTCAACCACAACGGTTAAAACTCGTATTTACGAAATTTAAATAAAAAAAAATTATTTTTTTTATTATTTTTATTCCATCGTCTCTAACGGTTACTTTTCTTAACTTCTAGACTTTTTTTACTGTTACAGGCACCCCTATTTACTCGCCTGAAAATCTCGGTCATATCACACAAACCCTTTACATTCTCTCTGCCTAATCTCTGCAAACTTTAAGCTTTCTTTTCTCTCGCAATCAAGATCGAAAATTCTCCCGAAGTCAATTTCTGCTTTTATACTTTCTTCTATGGAAAACTCACCTATTTCTGAGAAACAGAATGTTGAATCAACATCGAGCGATGGGTTTATGGAGACGAACCCACTAGCGATGGTGGTGTACGGAGCTCCAATAACGGAAAGAGCCACGTCTCCTCTCAGGGACGACACAGCCACCTCTGTAGCTTATCCAGAGGAAACTGCTCAGAATCCGAGCCCGACCCCGCCATCAATCTCTTTTTCATAATCGAGTGATGATTCTGAAAGCTCTGATGAGGATTTCGTACCTATTATGGTCGAATCCTCGACGAGTTCAGAATCTAAAACTCTGGAGATCTCAAGCGACGAAGAAGCCGTTGAAGAATCCGTCCCCGCGGACGAACCCTTTTCTGATGACGTTCCTCTTGGGGTCATCAAGAAGATGTTGCAGAAGAAGCGGTGGAAGAACAAGGATCTCTGGAGGACCTTCTACTCCAGAACGTTTCGCGTAGAAAGAGCGGTGGACAAGGCGAACTTCTCTCAGCATGGGGTCCTGCAATTCCTGAAGTCCAGAAGTCTCGGGAAGGCTGTGCTCATCCTTGGAGAATACTGCGACCAAGTGGTCCGTGAGGTATATTCTAACCTCTCTCCCAAATTAAATGAGCCTCATTCAAATAAATTCGGTAAGATATACTTACGGAATCATCTTTATGAGTTGTCTTCTCATTCCATTAATGAATTGCTTGGGACACCTGACGTTGTCACTTCACGGATAGTGACATGAATGAAGTTGTGTCCTTCATCACCGGGGGTAGGGTGATGAAATGGACTCACAACTTCTCTGTCACTCACCTCACATCACTCTACACTGTGCTCTTTAAGATTACAATCTATAATTGGCTACCTACGGCCAATGATAGTAGAGTGACCGAATCAATGGCACAACTATTGTATGCATTGGGGAAAAATCTTCCTATTAATTGGGGAGATTTTATCCTTAACCAAATTGCGTACCAAGCTGAACGAGCAGAGAAAGGTATTCTGCCTTTTCCCTCAATCATTTGGTTGTCGCTGGTTCGAGGAGGTTTCAAAGCTACGCATGCTGATACTGTGGTGAACAAGAAGATCTCATACACCATTGCGGCCAATCATTTAGTGGGGCTAAAAAAAGTTGTCGATCTGCCCTGGGATGGAGCTAAAATAGCTGAATCAAATATTGGTTCAACATCGGCTCCAACATCTGTCCTGGCGAAGCACATAAAGTATCTGGATGATACTATTGCATCGTTTGTTGCACAAAGGGAGATTCTTCGGAGTATTCATTCTTCCCAAAAAGGGGGAGAAGATAGTGCAGATGAAGATGCCTGGACTGCCTGGATTGCTGCTGGTGAGGGAAACGAAGGGATATTAGCTGTAGGGGGAGGTGGTCGTGTTGCTGGTGTTGCTGTTGCTGCTAAAGAAAGAGGAGAAGGAGAAGAAGAAGAAGTTGTGCTACCGCTGGTGGAGCTGGAGTTGCTGAAGAAGCTGGAGCTAGAGATAATCAAAGAGAAGAAGATGATGCAGCCGCTGTTGATGAAGTTGGAACGGGAACAGGAGAAGCTGCTGGAGCGGAGGATGAAGAAGAAGGGGCTACATCGGAAGACTCCATTATGAGTCTTCAATTTTAGACTTCTTATTTGCTTGCCTGTTTTTTGCATGCAGACTTTTATTTTGTTTTGTGCTTTTGTGTGTGACCTTATGTTTTGCAGATGTGACGAAGACATCGAAAATGGCTCTGTATTAATTTTTTCTATGTTAATCCATTTTTCTTTGTTCTAAGTTACTTGTTGCTTTCAGGGGGAGTTATTTGGATTTGAAGTTCTCTGGATTGGAACTTCTTTGGATTTAGCTCTCCACTGGTTTTGGGAAGAAAGACAAAAAGGGGGAGATTGTTAATGTTGACATTGACAATCTGGACTCAACATTTGAGTCAACAGTTGCGATGTTAACATTGACAATGTGGACTCAACATTCCAGTCAACATCGATTGACTCGGACTTGGTCCAACCTTGATTTTGTCTTTCAAACCCAAAAACTGTTTTCCCTATTATTACGGAGTTAGTTATATGTGTGCAGAGGTTACTTATGAGATGGACTTGTTCAAACAAGAGTGGAGTGGAGTGGATACTAAAAATAGGATGCTTATTCGACCAAGTCAAGATGCTTACTAAATATAGGAGAAGTGGAGCTCGTGGCTGAATGAGTCGAAGCATTATCTCAGACGTGAAGTCATGGAGATCATGGAGAACGTGGGGAGGACTGGAGTCGAAGCTATGAAGAGTATAAATACAAGACTCCGATGCCGACCAACATTAACGAAAAAATACGACGAGCGACGAAAGAGAAGAAAACGAAAAAGAGAGAGCTCTCACCATATACTCGTCTTTATGTTCTTTACCTAGTGTTTTATCTTTTCATAGATCGTAGGTATCTGTGTTGAGATTAGAAGAGTCGTTAGATTCTTTACTAGGTTGTTTTTACTATCTTTCGATAGTTCTACTTTTTGTAATCCATTCTTTGAAGTGGAATTTTGCCCTGAAGGCGTGTAGCAAGTTATTTAACTTGCTGCATATTTTAAAACTGTGTCTCCATCGTTTTTAACTGCTAAGTTTTGAAACTTTCCGCTGTGCTAAAACTTTTTGTTCCTGAATGTTGGTTCAACATTAAGGACAACATTACTAGTATATTTTTAATTTAGCTATTTTCATATCTTTACGGGGCCGCTCCTTTTCAGACTTTAACATCACCTGCTGCCTCAATAGAAGGTCTCAGCTGCTCCAACTGGTCCCAGAGATTTCTTATCTTGTTGTAATATTTTACAACACTTGAATTCCCCCGCTTCAACAAAGTAATTTCTCTCTTCACTTCATAGATTGCAGAAAGATTTGAAGTATTGTACCACTCCGCGATTTTGTTCCATAAATCCTCAGCATTGTATATGAACGTGAAGTTGTTCACGATGTCTTTCGAAATTGAACTCTGACCATGTTATTGACCTTTCTCCACTTCCTATAGTTAGGCTTATATGCAGCAGGCTTCGTATAGTTGCCACTGACGAAGCCAAATTTCATCTTTGCCTCGAGCGCTTACACCATTGAACTTCTCCAAATTAGTTAATTCTTCGAAGTAAGCGGCGAGGAGACAATCATTATGCCAGGATTGTGCAATTGATAATCCTCATCTAATTCCGTAGTATCCGCGTGAATTTCTTCAGACGCACTCATATTCAACATCTACGAAACAACTGAAATCAGAAAATGTGATGCTTGTCAAATTCAAAGTCTGTCAGGTGCAATTGTTTCCTCTAGCTCTGATACCATGAAGAGTTGCTCGCTGATGCGAGGCTGATTCAAGAGACAAATTGGAAAAAAAAACAATTTTGAGAATTTATGTTTCTTATTCAATTAATCACGCACTGTACAGTACATTTATATACATTGGATTAGAGTAAAATAAAATTACTAAAATGCCATTTACTAAGTAACAGTAACAATCTAATCTAATGAACATGAAAGCTATCCATTTGATCTCGATCATGCATCTCTTGATCCCGTTTTTGTACTCCTCTATTCATTTGTTTTCCCTTAGAATTCTTCATACGTCCACGTAAGTTTTCATCTTAAGATGGATGCACGAAGCCAACCGTATCATATGATGAAAAAGTGATGATTGTGCATGATAAATTGCAAGAAAGATTGCCGTGGAAATCTCTGGGTGTTTGGATTGGTGGTGAAAACTTTAAGTATTTGTTTGGTTTAAGGAAATTAGTGTGGAAAAGAAAATTGGAGAGAAAATGATTTTCATAAGTTTTTCTTTCGTTTTTTTCGCCATCTGGTGAAGAAATTAGTTTTCATTAGTTTTAAGCGTAAACGTAAGCTAGACTTTCTTTTTTTTCTTTTCCTTATATATTTCTTCGATCAACCAAACATAACGACTAGTTTTCCTTTTCCATTTCATTTCTTTTCCCTACTAATTTTCACAGACCAAAAACACCCTCAGGTTCCGCCTGTAAATGAGTACCACGCTTTCAGCATGGCTTCATTGTCGCTTTACTTGACCTCGTTACTACGTGTTTGGTTGAAAGACTTGCGGGTCGTGAAAGAGTTACATCGTTGATGATTTGCGAAGTATTCTTTTGCTTCATCGAAGTTGATAAAAATAACCACGTTGCATATCAGATATTTTGTCTTCGTTTTCTTGATTGCTCTTGTTGACCTTACTTCAGCTCCATTGGCTAAATCATAATTTAAAAACTGTTGTCTACATATATGTAGTGCGTGCGAGAGCGAAGCTTTAGAGAGATAATTTGTCACTTGGTTTAAATTCTGCAAAACTCGTGTGGCTTTACAACCATCGATTAATATATATATATATATATATATGAGTCGCGTGGCATTTATTTAAATAGGACTCGTGGTTGAAATAAGTTCATCACTATGACTCGTGGTTATAAGCTATTTGATCAATCGGTTCAGTTGTGTCAATTTAATTAGGATTTCTTATTCACTTTATTTTGGGTGTTAATTTTTGTTTTGTAATTTACAAGCTACTTGTAATGGATTTATTAGGGATGAGTATTCTTAGGCTAAGAAGACTTTACATATTCAGAAGGCTTAATTGTTTGTTGGTCCCCTAATTTAGAAAATGACATTATAGGAACAACGAATTTAGGGGTGACGCTACATGGACAATGACATTCGAAATCTAAGTAATTTTAGGATATTATACGCCTCGACCCTGTATTTTTTCACAAACATGTTGACGTGGCGTCGGACCCGTTGGCAACGTTTGAATGATCGCCACGTCACTAAACTATTCGAACCGTCATCATGTCATAAAAACCGCTGACTTGACGACACGTTAGAAATCAAAATAAAAAATTAAAAATAGAGCCTCACATCTCGACTATGTTGTGATACACCAGAAATTAATTTTAAAAAATAAAAAATAAATAAAAATTCTTTCTCAACGTCCGGCTATGTAGAGAGGGTGGGAGGGGCTGCTCGACTGCTAGGAGTCAAGCTGGGATAGGGTGTGGGGCTACGAAGGGCTGCAAAGGACGGGTCTGGTTGGGCTGGCGCTCAAGGGGTGTGAGGCGGCTGCTCGAATCTGGTGGCCTGCGGCGGCGATGTCGCAGCGGTTGCTTTCTTTTTTTATTACTATGTTTTTTGTCATCTGCAATATGCATTTTCCATCGCAAACGCTTTTATATATAAAAAGCATTCCAACGGTATTTCTGTCGCAAAAATTAGCTACAACTCGTATAGCGACGATCGGAAATCCCGTGTCAAATAGCGGACAAATCTTTTCAACGAAGTCAACTGACATATTTGCGTCCTTTTTTATAGTCCACAAGAACTCAATACATTATTCTGAAATGAGATTTATTTTCTATCATTAATTCATTACTTCATTTTTTTCTTATGTAAGTTGAAATCGACTAGTACCGAACATCATAGTCGTTCGACATGACACTGCCTTCCAGCGAGACTAAGATCCTTGACATGTGATAACGTATCACGTCCACATAGACTATGATAATCAATGCGTTGAAATTAGATCAAGCACTTAAAACTTCAGATAGTGAGAATTCGATCACTTCGAACTAGCTAAGACCTCATTCTATGTTTTGAAATATGAAAATGTCGAGAAGGGTGTGACACATTTGTTAAAAAATATGTTCTAGGCATCACATACAACAACTAGCTAATTAATACATATCATGTGCAAGCTCACTACTAAGTACCATAATGCCCTAAACCAAACGCCATAGCTTGGTTTCACACATTTATGAGCGGGCCGCCTTTCACGTACTCGGTAAAGGCTAGAGCCACCAGTCCGATCATAGCGGCCCTTCCATTCCATATCTCGGCATCTGACGTCCAAAACCCGTCGTTCTTCGACTCCGGAGACAGCCCTCTGTAGATGGGAATGAGGGTCGCGAGTGAGAGAATCGCACTCGTCAGCAGGAACCATTTGATCCCACCGTTGAACACCTGAGACAGTATGTCCTGTCCGCTGGCAAACTCTACCACAATGGCCGCCACGAATCCGATCATGGCCGAGCGCCCGTTGATCCTCTCCGGAGCAAAACCGTCGAAGGAGAACAAGTCGACGGTCCTCTTGGTTTTCACCTCTGTGCGGTTGGGGGTTAGCTCGGGTCCTCCATCATGGCTCTGCTCCTTATTATTAGCACCTAATAATTCATCTTTCATTTTCTCACCTAAATCATCTTTCTTGCTTCGGACAGTGAACTTAACATTATTCCTCTTCATCTGCAAGAGGTTGTTAGGACCACCACCAAACAACATCCTAGTGCTGCTTCGACCTCCACAAGACATTATTGTTGTTGGCATCGCTGATGATGAAGCGTAGAAAGTAGCAGAAGCCATCATGACGGATATCGCAACTGTGTGTGGTTATTCACCTCAAGTTATGCAGCTTTATGTGAAGATTTCGATGATGATGATATTATTTATTCGAAACTCCCTGAATGATGGGAGAGTCGTAAATGGAGTCGAGGGATATTTATAGGTAAAAAATATGGAAGGCAAGTGAGTGGATACTCTCTTACATCCACGTGATTTTCATACAGCCGTGGTTACATGAAGCAACACGTATTGTATGATCAAAAGTGATGAGTTGTGATGATAAATTGCAAGAAAGTTCGCTGTAGAAATTTCTGGATCTTTTCTTTGATGATGAGTTTAGAACTTGAAGGTTTCGACTGTACATGTGTAGCCTATAGTCAGCATGAGTTCTTTGACGCGTTACCTGACTTGGTTACGTGTTTTTAATAAACACTTGCGGCTCGTGAAAGTCATACAACGACCTTGATCATTTCGTTTGTGAAGGTATTCTTTTTTGCTACATAGAAACTAGTGTGTGTAATAAAAAAAAAAAACTTGCATCTTAATAAAACGTTTACGGTGTTTCGAAATTGCTCTATTCGCTAAATCATAATCTTAAAACAGTCCCTAAGTACGAGTCGGGGAGCGGCTCGTCATCATATGTGGCATAAACTGAACATAAAAAACAGAGCATTTTTTACTTGTCAACCTAGCACACAACCATCGTCCTTTATCCTAGTTTTGGAGGGGCGAATATAACACTTAAAGTTTATAAAAGACGGAGTTAAGATTTTAAATAAAAAAAGAAAAAAATTCTTTTAGTGGAATTTTTTCAAAAGAAAAAACTAATTTTTACATAAAATTTATTCTTATAGCTTTTTCTTACGAAAGTTTTGTTCTATTTTTGTAGTTAATATTTCATTTTCTATTGATATAGCGAATCCATTTAATCTTTCTTCCGATAATGTGGATCTTACGTAGTTTCGTATAATTTTCAGTTTTAAAAAAATTGTTTTTACAGAAGCAACAGTCACGGGAGTCGTCAACATATAATCCAATATCAATGTAGTCTAACTATCGGTTTATGTTAAATTTAGGATCTTTTAATTTTTGGGCTTTTTATTAATTAAGCTTATGGTAGCATTATTAAATTCAGGGCTTCACGATATTGAGCCATTTTAACTAAATAAATTTTATTTCTATAATAACATTCATAAATTGCGGGCCTCAAGATATTGGACCTTTATAACTCAGTAAATATTATTTATATAATAACTTTATTAAATTAGATATTGGACATGTTTAACTAACTAAATTTTATTTATATAATAGTATTACTAAATTGATGATATCATGATATTGGTCCTTTTTAACTCACTAAATTTTATTTATATAATAGCATTATTAAATTAGGACCTCAATATATTCGACCTTTTTAACCCACTAAATTTTATTTATATAATATCACTACGAAATTGAGAGCCTCAAAATATTGGACCCTTTTAACTAACATTATTTATATAATAACATACTTAATTGAGAGCTTCGAGATATTTAACCTTTTTTAACTCACTAAATTTTATTTATATAATATCATAACGGATTGAGGGCGTCAAGACGTATAACATTTTAACTAATTATGTAATTTATATATATATATATATATATATATATAATAGTTTTACTAAACCGGGGGCCCTAAAAAAGTCGGGGACTAAAGCCCTTGCTTCAAGTACACAGTGCATTATGCATATATAGTGTGTGCAAGCGGGGCTTCTTGGGATCCAATCAAGTTTGTTTTTTTAAATAAACTGGAATATGACATTAAATTTCTTTGGCTAAAGCCATTGAATATAAATATATGACGCGTGGCATTCATTTAAATAGGAGAAGACACCGGGTCCCGGGATCCTCGAGGTTACCCATTTGTAGGGTGTGAGCATTTAACATGTCGGAGCGACCCACCATGTTAGCACTATTTATTGTATTCAATAAATATAATTATCGTTGTCATTTAGTTACATAATGTAATTGACCTAAGTGTTTGGGTCTATTTGTAATTAAGGGCAAAGTAGGGGTGACTACGTATATATACCACTAATGTGTAGATTAGGGTTTAAGCATTCTCATAATTTTTTGTAGAGAGAGAATGTCTTCATGAACTTTATGTGAAATGAAGAAATTGTGTTAATTGGAGATTACCACGAAGTTCATCATGAACAACAAATTCGTTCGGTAATCTCCTTAATTTCTTCCTTATTTCTTATAAATCAATCATTGTAATTTGGAAAAAAAAAATCAAAGTTGTATTGAATATGTCCATGTCGTCTACATAACAGGGCATGTTGTAACCGATGGGAAAATAACTTATTTCGTTATGTAATACATAATACATGTGTCATGTTGGACAGCCATACAAAATTGATGACAATAGCAGAAGCACAACAAAAATCCCTTTTTACTGCGACAAATATATTTGAACAACGAAAAATTTGGATGAATCATTTCCAAGCTGAATATGACCTAGCCCCTATTAACTATTTTTCATACAAAAATAAAATTTTTAAAACGAATGTAGAGCTGGATTTCGAGACCTGAAACATTTCTCTCGAGCTTGTTCCCATCTTCAGTATCCGTTTTCTAAAATACGTATTGATGCGTTCAGAAATGGCCCCTTCGGAGTATTTGCGGTTCTCCGTCGGGAAGGTGGCTAGAAAACGGCGGGGGATTTCCTTAGCTGATGGAATGACTCGGAAACACCGTCTTCTCCAGTGATCCTGAGAAAAACCACGAGTAAAACGGACTAAGGGTGGACGCCGTTTCGGCGACGCCACTCCGACGCTCCAGTCAGTTCCTCTTCGATGTGGCGGATTGATTGGTATGTAAAGGAGAAAAGATAAAGAATTCAATACCTGAGCCCGTTTGAGGATCCTCCCAATTTATACCACCTTATCCACGATCAGCACGTCAGACACGCCTTGCCCACGTTGGCATCTCTGCTTCTTCCCATGTTCACACGATGAAACCCCGCTCTTGCGTAAACATAGCCCCCTCGTCCACGGTAAGCAATCTCTTTCTGCTCCTCAGGTCGGTCGGGGAATCGCCCGAGCGACCCACCTCTTCTCATTCGGGAAAGAGCGCGAGTTACTTTCTTTTCTTACTCGAGCTTCCTTCTTTGGGCTCTCCCGAGGTGGTTCGTCATGGGTTCTATTTCGTGACTAAGTAGAGATCTCGTCTTTTGGCGCGCTTTTATCGGCTATTTGAATCATGCGGTGTAGGTTTTTTGGTTACCCAAAAAATACGAGGGGTAACAGTAGTCTCCCCTTTGGCTAGTTTTAAAAGAGTAGAGCGAGTTTTTAGACGTAGTTATCCTAGCGTCTTCCCCTCGGCGCTATCCTTTTTTCCTATGAAGTTGCGTTATTTTCTAAGACCCAGAAGCCATGCCTTTGCCGAAAACGTAGTCATCCGAGCATCTTCCCCTCGGCACCAGCTTCTTCTTAATGAGGCTGCATTTTTTCTAAGGCAAAAAAACCGTAACTCTCCGAAATCACGCGTATCGTGGTCACGTTCTCTTCCCAGCACGTGTCCTCTTCTTATGGCGGGATTTTTGGCGCTCGTCTCTTTGAGTCCCGCGCCTATCACTGACACGACTGGACCCTTTAGGTCCGACTGTTCACGTTTTCATCATGAAACGTCGCTTCTTATCCTCTTCCTCGTCTTCGCCTATATATAGCTTCGTTTTTCTTCCTCAACACACACACTTACAGAAACGCTGCCGAGTTTCCATCTCCGTCTTCAAGCTCATCCCTTCCGTTCCCCGCCGTAAGCTTACTTCTCTCTTTTGTATTTCGTTAATGGTTTCCTCCACCGCATCCAAAAGAGGGGTCGAGGTCCCCAAATCCAGCTCCGTCGGCGTTGCGCGGCCAGACGACGGCGACTCCCTTTCTCATAATTCTCCTCCGCCGTGTCGCTCCACCCACAACGTCTGCGCTGGAAGAAAAAGGGCCCTTCCAATTTTTCTGGGTTTAATTTCCATATCCCTCCCCTTCGGGAGGACTTCAACGATGATGCGGCTTTTTCGAAAGCCCATCGGGAATGGATCCTCACTCTAGAGGCATACCGAGAGATGCATGAGTTACCATGGCATGAGACCATGGTCTCTTCTCTCTCGGACGCCCTCATTCTAGCCCTCAAACAGAAGGCTGGGATGTCCAAGGAATACGAAATTCGAATCCCTCAGATCTTGGAGGTGGCGAGCGACCCTCCCGAGGGATTCCACACCTTCTTCCTCGGGCAAGTGGATATGGGACTTAGATTCCCAATCCCCCCCTTCATTGTAGATGTCTATAATTACTTCCAAATTTCTCCTTCTCAGTTAGCTCTCAACTCCTTCAGCCTCCTCATGCTTTTAGCTATCCTTCTTAATTTTTATGAATTTCCTTTATCGGCGCCCTTAATAGCCTCCTTCCTAAAAATCAATCGGAAGGAGCCGGCAAATTCTTCTTCTCCTCCACCATTGCCGAGGAGTTCATTGTTGGTAACCCCACCTCTCATAAGGGGTGGATGAACAAGTTTTTATTCGTTCGTTTCCCACCTGAGAGCGCGGAGAACGACAATGATCTCTAACTGGCCCGACTCTGCCTCTGCTAACTGTCATCCCAGCTCTGAATTTCTCGAGACGGTAGAGAAATTCAGAAATGCCGTGGAGGGCAAAAGTTTCGGTGCTCCCTAGCTTACCGAAGAAGACCTCCTCTGCTACTACGGTTTCAGTCCAAAGGAGGTGCCCTTGCTCGGGAGCATAGGTACTTTTCCCTTTGTAATTATTTTTTTCTTCTAAGTGATTTCCCTTCTAATCGTTATGTCCTTTCAGAATCAAGGATGAACCTCGTCGTCCAAAAGAAAAAGAGCGGAGCTCCTTCTACTCCCGCTTCTCCAGCCCCTCTGCTCCTTAAAGGGGCAAAGAGAAAGATAAGAACCCTATAACCTTCTCGGGGCTCTGGCGACCGCCTCAGAAAAGGAAGATATATGTTACCGAGGGTCCCTCTTCCAAGAAGGCAAAAGCGACCCCTCTTGCCTCGAGCGCCGCCGCTGCCAGCGATCCACCCTCCGATGACTTCCCTCCAAAGCAAACCGACCTTCTTCAGCCGCCCCCGAGCCCGAGACTGCATGGGTTCTTGCGGGATTTTCCGAACGAACCCAATCGGGGACACATTCAGAAAATGTCCCTTAAGGAGTTATGCAGCGCTTATGCTCTCAACGCGGGGCAGGTAATTTTCGATTATATTTTTTTTTCTTCCACCTTGTTCCTTAGTTTATATCTTCACTTCTCCTTTTGGGGGCAGGGGATCATCTATCACTCGGAGGCCTTGGATTGGTTGGTGGAATACCATGTGATCCATGGAGATGCTAAGAAGACCGAGGCGGACTTGGGGCAGCGCATCGAAGAGCTGGTGCAAGAGGGCGCTCAAGCCAAGGGTCGGGAGGAGGACTTGCGGAGGCAAGTGAGGGAGATTTAGGGCAAACTGAATCAGGAGAAGTCTGCCCGAGCCAAGGAAGAGGCTGCTCGTGCTCGGGAAGAGAGGCTCCATCATGAGCTGCAAGAGAAGCTCGCTCGGGATTATACCCCGAACGAGGCTTATGGGGCCCAGATGATCACCCTCTTTGGCTACGGCTTCTGGGGGTGTGTGGCGCAGCTCAGGGCGGCTGGATTCAGCCAGGCTGACTTCCCCTTTAATTTTCTCGATGCGGAGAAGGCCCTCAAAGTCTGTGATCCCGACATCGACTACCTTCCTGAGCCTCGTGCTCCTCGGAAAAATCCCCGAGCAGCATCCACCACCCAGCCCGTAGTGATTGACAGCCCCGAGGAAGGGGAGACCCAAGAGGAGGAGGCCCCAGCCGAGCCCGGAGCAGAGTGAAGGTTCCCGAGCAGGCGGTGGAGAAGGAGAGTTCCCAGCAGGCCGGTGAGGCCAAGAAGTTCGCAGAGGAGGTGCTAAAGGGGACCGGTTCGGCCGACAAGGAGGTGGTGGAGAAGTCCCTCGAGCAAACTAATGATGCTCGAGCTCACAGTGTGGCGGATCGAGAGGAGGCGCCAGTGCAGGCCGAGGGGCACTTGGCCGAAGAAAATGTGGCGGTCGCACCCGACCAGGCCGAGTAATGGAGGAGTGGTCCTAGCTAGAGTTTGTGTAGCTAGGATGTCATTGCTTTTTTTTTCTCTTTTTTTTTGTTTTCGTAGTCGACGCACTATCGGCGCCCGAATGTAATTGAACGCGCCTCGGGCGTTTGTTGAATATAGACTTTTCCCGCAACTTATTCTTTCCTCTGTTTTCTTCCATATTGTCTTTATAACCTATAAACCACAAATCTTCTCGGGCTTCGGTCACCAATTATTTGAAAAATATGAGGTATTCCCCCTCTTGATGCTAGCTCCCGTGGGGGATCATAAAAAGTCCTTCTATCCTTCCACTGCTTACTATATTACCGCAATAATTTACCTTATCTTTCCCTATTCGTCAGGAAGATACCTAGTCAACAGTTTTTAAACGCGGGTACTTCAAATTTCAAGATTCCCTGACTTCTCGGGTACTCTTTCGTACCCATTCTTCACACGACTCATCTCCTCTCAAGAGTTCTATATAAGGGGTCGTTTGTGAATCATTATTCGCCTACTCTAGCTCCTAATTACCCTTCTTCTAAAAAAGTCATGTCTTCCTCCCGTCACAGAGATAATCTAACTTCTAAAAGAATAGTCCTACTTCCTCAGACTCCGATGATGTTCGGATATTGCCGAATTCATCTTCTCGACGGGTTCATTCCTACCGCTCGGGCCTTACTTCTGATCTCGGATGCAGCCCTCCGTCCAAGGAAGGGAAAGATGATAAGACTTACCGTCGAGATCTTATTTAAGTGGGCAGCCGAGATAGAAGAGAGCCGGGGTAAGCAAGGATTACCTTTGTATCGCACCAAGGTGTCTACTTTGAATCCTTCTTTATTACCCGAGTTGCTCGAGAAGGCTCGGATTCCTTCTGGTTATGAAGGAAGAATTCCTGGACCCGAGCAGGTGGCCTCTCTCCGCCGCCCGACTTTTTGTCGTTTTACACGGATCAGATCGACATGGGACTCAAATTTCATCTTCCCAACTTCTTCCTGGATCTTTGCGAAACTTTGCTCATCTCTCCTGGTCAAATATTCCCCAACTCCTACAGCTTAATTCTCGCTCTAGTAGCCATTGCTCAGCAACATGAACTTCCTCCCTCGGTGGAGTTAGATACTACCTTTTTCAAAATCAGCGAAAGAGAGGACGAAAAATTCATTTTTACTCCTTCCTTCGTTGATATTTTTCAGGACAATTTCCAAGCCACGAAAGGTTGGATGAGCCGATTCCTCTTGGTGAATCCTTCACCTTCTCATCAAGATCATCGCTTTCATTACATGCCTCGAAAAAATCACTGCAACGTGCTCTCTCAATCTCCGGCCGTTCTTCATGAATTCCTGGATCTGATCGGCGACAAGACTTTTTCGGTGAAGGATTTGGTGCTAGATATATGAATTCCCGAGGAGGTTTAGGTATGTTTCATGATCTTGTTGCTAATAATATATGTCTTCTAACAATTTCCCTGAATCAGGAAAAGGAATGGACTTCGAATCGGTCATGTCCTTTCGTACCCGGGCATCCTCTTCAAAATCCCGTGAGGCCTTTCCTTCGAAGCTTGCCCTATCTTCTGTCAAAAGGTCATCTTCCGAGGGCCTACGGGACTTCTTCTCGAAGAAGGCTAAGGTTCACCCACCATCCTAGACCTTGAATCTCGACCCTGCGAGTGCTTCTCTTTCTCCCGAAGCTTCCATGCATCCTTCTTTCCTTATGGAGACCAATGGGGCTGCCTCTTACTCTTATATGCGGACATTTTTCTCTTCGGAGGAAAGAAGTTATATAATGAAAATACCCGATAAAGATTTCTGGGATAGGTGGGCCCTTTCGCAGAGCCAGGTACCACATATGCTCTTATCGTCCCTTAAGAATTTTTTCTTAGGACTTATGATTTTCTTGTCAGACATATTCATTCTCTTGTGAAGGAGCTAGGCGCTTCAGGGTCATAAGCGAGATGGCTGGAGCAGCTCGCAACAACGTAGAGACAACTATAAGGCTATTGGAAAGTGCGCCAGAAGCCGGTCGCTTGAAAAAGCAGCTCGGTGATTCCCACGCAGAGATCGAGAAACGGGCAGAGCTTCAGTCCGAGCGCGCACGTAGTCGTAGCGTGGAGGGGCTCTTATCTCAGGGCCTCATTCCTGTCAACCGAGTACCCGAGGCGGTCAACCTATATTTCGACTACGGGTTCCAAGGGTGTCTTGCTCAGATCCGGGTTAATGGTTTTTCCGATTCCAAATATCCTTTCGACTTCCTCGACCAAGATCAAGCTCTTCTAGATGCGGCTGCTAATCGCACCTCACCAGGTGTCTTCCCAAAGTCCCGAGAAGCTGATACTTCTGAGTCTAGAGAAGAGGATGTGTCCGTTGAGGATCAAGAGACGAGGAGAGATTCCGACTAGTGTCATTATGTTTCTTCCTTTTCCTTGCGTGTTTGCGTTGTTTCTTTTTTAATATTCTTCGTTTTTTGCCCCGTGTAGTATTGGTAACATGTTTTGATGACTTTATTATTATTTCCTCGAAGTCCCTTCTTTTCCTCTTCTTATCTCTTTAATTTCCTCTTGTTTTGATCGAGATGTTTAAGCCCGACTCCAGGCTCAATTCATTCGGGATGGTCTTGCCTCAATCGAAGGGGTTTCCTCCAGATTCAACCGGGGTGTGGGTGCCTCTATCCGAGGGCTTTTTCTCCCGATTCAATCGGGGTGGGAGTGCCTTAATCCGAGGGCATTTTCTCCCGATTCAATCGGGGTGAAAGTGCCTCAATCCTGGGGCTTTTTCTCCCGATTCAATCGGGGTGTGAGTGCCTCAATCCGAGGGCTTTTCTCCCGATTCAATCGGGGTGTGAGTGCCTCAATCTGAGGGCTTTTTCTCCCGATTCAATCGGGGTACAAGGGCCTCAATCCGAGGGCTTTTTCTCCCGATTCAATCGGGAGTGAGTGCCTCAATCCGAGGGCTTTTTCTCCCGATTCAATCGGGGTGTGAGTGCCTCAATCCGAGGGTTTTTTCTCCCGATTCAACCGGGGTGTGAGTGCCTCAAACCGATGGTTTTTCCTCCCAATACCAAGGCTTTCCGAGCCAAGGCCATGCTACCGATGTGTCATCCACAAGCTCCTTCATGGAGGTCCCGAAGGACTTCCTCGACTTCTTCTTTTGAGCGACATCTTAATAAAGGTTCCGAGTAGGACCTTTTGAACAATATCCCATCTATCATAGTAAATCTAAATGATCTTTTTGAGATGGCCTTGGCACGTACCTTATCCGCGGGCAGTATCTGGTTTGATAGGTACTGGCGGAGGTCGTACCGCCAATCTTCCCGAGGGAGTTCTTCCTCGGCATTGATCTGATGAACCGAGGGGGGCAGTTCTACTCTAGTTTCTTTATCGGGAGGGTTCAATGAACTAGCCCACTTGGCTACCATGTCCGCCTTCTCGTTCTCCGTTCGGGATATTAATACTAGTTTGAGCTCCTCGAAATCCTCCTTTATTTTTTCAAAAGCCTTAACATACTCCGTTAACTTCTCCATTTTAACCGAAAAGTTTCCTTCAACTTGTTGTACCACTAGCTGAGAATCCGAGTGCAAAGTCAATCTTGATATCCCGAGCCTCTTAGCCATTTTGAGCCCGATCAGCAGAGCTTCGTACTCCGTTTCGTTGTTAGATGCTCGGACATTTAATCTTATCCCGAGGCTATTCTCCTCTCCCCATGGGAATATGATAACCAAGCCCACAGCGTTTCCATACTGGCATGAGGACCAATCTGCGAACCTTTTCCACATCTCAGAAGGTCATTCTTCATTCATTTCCACCATGAAATCTGCTATCGCTTGTGCTTTTATGGTGGCTCTCGGTCGAAATTGTATATCATACTCGCTTAGCTCGGTAACCTACTTCACGGATCGTCCTGAAGCATCCGGCCTTGCGACTATGCTCCCCATCAGGGTATTGATACCACGATTGGGTGAGAGAGGAAATAGGGCCTCAGCCTCCTCGCGGTGACTACTAGTGCTAAAACTAGCTTCTCTTGATTGTTATATCGCATCTCTGCTCCTTTGAAGACATGGCTCACAAAATAAATGGATTTCTGTTCCTTTCCTTCTTCCCTTACTAGGACTGAGCTAATTGCACGGGCCGTGACATAGAGATATATCATCAACACCTCCTCGGGTTTTGGTTTATTTAGCACTGGTAGTTTCTTCAGATACTACTTCAACTCTTGAAAAGCCCTTTCACATTCCGGGTTCCACTGGAAATCTTTAACCCTTCTTAATACCTTAAAAAAGGGTAAACTCCGCTCGGCGGATCTGGCCATAAACCTAGACAAAGCGGATATCCTTCCCGTAGCCTATGTACTTCATTGAGGTTCTTAGGGGATGTCATGCCCATGATAGCCTCAACCTTATCTGGGTTGGCCTCGATTCCTCTCCTAGTTACTATATACCCGAGGAACTTCCCCGTTCGAACACCAAAGGTGCACTCCTCATGATTTAATTTGATTCCATATCTTCTCAGAGTAGATAGGGTCTCTCGAACGTCCGACAAGAAACATGTGCGTTCCCGAGATTTGATGAGTATGTCGTCCACGTACACTTCCACATTCTTTCCTATCTGGTGTTCAAATACTTTGTTCATCAAGCGTTGGTACGTAGCACCAGCGTTCTTTAAGACGAAAGGCATTACCACATAACAAAAGTTCCCTCTCGCTATTACGAAGCTTGTCTTTGGCTGATCCTCCTCAGCCAGCCCGATCTGGTGATATCCTTGAAAGGCATATAGGAAACACAATAGCTCGTGTCCCGAAGTTGAATCCACCAACTGGTCTATATGTAGAAGAGGGTAACAATCCTTGGGACATGCTTTGCTGAGGTCCCGAAAGTCTACACACATGCGTCACTTCCTTGTCGACTTGGGGACTAATACAACGTTTGAAAGCCAGGTCGAATTGAATTTCTCTTATATGTCCAGCCGCTATGAGCCCTTCCACTTGTTCTTTAACAGCCATATCTTTGTAGGCCCGAGGTGTCTTCTTTTCTGGAACACCGATCGGGAATCCCGAGACACGTTCAGCCTGTGCTCCATAACGCTCCTATTAATTACCTTTAAATCCTTTCCCGACCAGGCGAACGCGTCCTCATTCTACCACAGTAGGGTTATGAGGCCTTTTCTTAATTCCTCTGTCAAGTCCTGAGCTATCCTCTCTATTCCCGATGAAGGTCTTCTCACCACTTCCTCAGCTCCTTCCTCGGATTTTTCGATCGTTTCCTCGAAATTCCTTAGAAGTTACTTCCTTTGCTGCCTTTATCGTCTCTTTCTCCCTCGCCCTTTCGCTCCCGACGATGTGTATTGCCCGAACGACTTCCCTCATAGGATGTAAATAACAACCTTCTATATGTAGCTTCAAAGATTTTATTTTCATCCTAACTTCTTCCACATAACACTTACGAGCTACTCTTCTATCCCTGAGCACCTCTCTCACCTTGCTTCCCACAGGAAATTTCATCTTTTGGTGCAAGGCCGGGGCGACAGCCGTGAAGGAGCTGAGGGCAGGCCTTCCAAGGATGACGTTGTAGGAAGAAGGCGCTTGTACCACCATAAAGGGAACGATTCGAGTCTTCTTCAGGCTGCCACTCCCCAATGTTATTGGGAGCTGAATTACGCTCATCGCTTCAATAGCATGCCCCGTGAATCCAAATAGAGCTGTTTCTATAGTATCCATATGATATTTCCCGAGCTCCATTTGATCCAGAGCCTCCTTATATAGGACATTCATCGAACTTCCATTGTCGACAAATACGCTTCCTACGTCGTGGTTCGCTATTTCAACCCGTACCATGAGGGCATCCTCATGAGAGTCATCCCCTCCGTGCAAGTCTTCAGGTTCGAAGCTAATAAGAGGGACTGATCGCTTTGCCACCGTCTTTACTTCGTAAATTTGTAGCTTCCTGACTGCCGCCTTCCTAGCCCGATTAGAATCGCCACAAGCAGGTCCCCCCGATATCATGTTAATCCTTCTCACTGTGGTATTTGCTTCTCGGGAGATCACACCCGCTCGAGATCTCTGCCATCGCGGTTAACTCTTCGATTTTCTCTTCGACCCTCGGGGATCCTGCACCCAGTTCTCTCAGGGGACCCTCCTTTACGGCGAGGGAGTCTGGGGGCGGATATGGTCGCCTTTGCTGGTAACCACGCTCTCCATCCTTCCTCTCGAACCTTGGGGCGGGTTTCTCTCATTCTCGACCAACTCGCTCCTAGTCTCAGGATTATTTCTACCAATCTCTCTAGCTCATCATTATGATGATATCAATCATCCGTGGTGTGACCGTACTCCCTATGGAAGCTGTAATATTCCCCCGACACTGGGTTTTTTAGGCCCCTCCTAACGATGAACTGGCCTCCGAAAGGGATATCGATCATCACAAATTTCCAGAGCTCGAATTTTGTTGACCTTCCATCCGGTGTTCCTCAGCCTCGGGTTAATGGGAGCTTCCCTTTGAAAGTTTTCACCTCTGGGAGTTAGAGCCTTCTCTCCCTCATGCGACAAATTCACCATCCGCTTCATCTCGGGCTTCCTATACCCCTGTCCCTGTGCCTCTTCGACTCTCACATACTTCTCTACCCGATTTACCAATTCATCCACCATTGCCGGGTATTTTTTCACTAGAGACGTGTATAACTCTCCCGCCCTTAGCCCATGGTGAAAGGCGCCATTTAGCAAATCCAGAGTGGCCGTCGGGACTTCCATAGTGATGCTATTGAACCTCCGGAGATAGTCCCGAAGGCTCTCCCAATCGACCTGCTTCATGTTCAACATGTTGACGGCCGAAGAGGGTTTTCTTCTGCTTCTTGAGAAATGCTTTAGGAAGGAGTAAGTGAGGCCTTGAAAGTTTCTAATTTCCCATGCGGGTAACATGGTGAACCACTGTTGAACTCCTCGAGTGAGCGTAGTGACGAATACTCGGCATTTAATTGCATCGTCCAGTTGATACAGAGCCGCGTTTCCTTCGAAGCTTGCTAGATGATCCTCTGGATGCAGTACCATCGTATCGGCTCATTTCTGGAAAGCGGAAGTGATTGAGCAGAGGGAAAACGAGTATCTCTGCTGAGAAGAGACCCTCGAGGGGTCGTCAGTGGCACGGGGGGATCGAAGAGCTCTCTTAGTTTCTTTATCTCGGCCCTCATTATTTCCAACTCCGTTGTCTGCGTCTTTACCTACCGACGGGCTTTCCTTGCCCGTACAGCGTCTAAATCTTCTCGCAATGTTTTTTCGGGTCGCCCCTCACTGAGTCCTTCATCTTCTTGCGATTCCACTTCTTGTTCCATGTGGTTGGAAGCGTTGTCATCCCCTCCAGTCGCTGGGGGCTTGACTTGGGAGATAGCAAGTTCTTTTTTCTTTGGTCGTTCGGCCATCAACGCCTCTACGTATCTCCTTATCTTCCTGATTTCTTGAAATTCCGGGCGTTGAGAGAACGCCCTGTTCACTGTGTTCGCCATCATTCTAGACATCTCCTCCGTAGTCGGAGGCCCGCCTCCGGGTAAGGGTGAATCACTGAAACTCAACATTCCTATCTTGTTATATGTCTTCCCAAAGACGGTGCCAATTTGATGCCTTCAGAAATGGCCCCTCCGGAGTATATGCGGTTCTCCGCCGGGAAGGTGGCTAGAAAACGGCGGGGGATTTCCTTAGCTGATGGAATGACTCGGAAACACCGTCTTCTCCAGCGATCCTGAGAAAAACAAAGAGTAAAACGGAGTAAGGGTGGACGTCGTTTCGGCGACGCCACTCCGATGCTCAAGTCAGTTCCTCTTCGATGTGGCGGATTGATTGGTGCGTAAAAGAGAAAAGATCAAGAATTCAATACCTGAGCCCGTTTGAGGATCCTCCCTATTTATACCACCTTATCCACGATCAGTACATCGGACACGCCTTGCCCACATAGGCGTCTCTACTTCTTCCCACGTTCACACGATGAAACCCCGCTCTTGCGTAACCGTAATCCCCTCGGCCACGGTAAGCGATCTCTTTCTGCTCCTCGGGCGGTCGGGGAATCGCCTAAGCGACCCACCTCTTCCCATTCGGGAAAGAGCGAGTTACTTTCTTTTCTTACACTAGCTTCCTTCTTTGGGCTCTCCCGAGGAGGTTCTTCATGGGTTCTATTTCGTGACCGAGTAGAGATCTCTTCTTTTGGCGCTTTTATCGGCTATTTGAATCATGAGGGGTAGGTTTTTCGGTTACCCAAAAAACCCGAGGGGTAACACGTATGTAAATCATATTCAATAAAGTCTTATCTCAATCGGAGGCTTTATATTATTATTCAATACGATTATAGGTATTCCAACAACGATGGATACAAAGCATCACTACATGTGGCTATGGATAGATGATCCATTAATGTTAAGTACAATGCATCTCGTTTAAGAAGCTCAAGAGGGTGGCTAGGGACTAACAGAAACCGAGAAGCCTCATAAATGAATGTGATATAGCAGTTACATTACGGGTCTCACACCTCATATAGCTCTGAACTCCAATAGTAGATTAAGGGCTTCCCTTTTTTCGTGCCCTCTTGTTGTCCCACAACTCATGTCGTAAAGATTGTTATACCAACCGTTGACATCTGAAGGACCTTTCTGATGAGATCCAGCCTTGCTACCGACACATATTAGATCCAACCACCAAGCCATTAAATATATAACAGAATAATATTATTAATATAATATTATGATATTATTTTATATATAAAAAAAGAAAAGAAAATTTATAAAGATAATGGATGAGTGGCTCCTATTGATTGGCGATGCGACGAGATCCTGGATGTTGGATTTGGACGATCTAGATGAGCTGAAAACATCTATAAATAGGCTGCAGTTCTTTAGTTATTATCACCACAGATTCATTCGAGAATTACATTTGAGAGTGAAGTAGTCCGAGTGAATAGTGAGGTTATCAGTTCAGGTAGAAACTGATAAGTGTTCCGCATCAACAAAAAGGTGTGAGGTAAAATACGAGTGGTAAAAAATCGTGAGGTAGTAAAAATTGATTATTGTAATTTTTACTAGAGAAGATTTGGCCGACTCGGCCGTGGTTTTTCCCTCCTCATTAACATAGGATTTTCCACGTAAAAATATTGGTGTCTTTCTTACTTTGCGGTAATTTTATTTTTACCGTGGTAGTTACTATGCGCGTCCCATTAAAGTTACCTCGTGGGTCCCACTTTTCCAGATGGTTCTATCGAGCAAATCTGGGACCGATTTCCGTTGCGGGCCCAGTGACAACGCGGGGCCCACCATTCTTCCCAACAACTGGTATCAGAGCCTAATTGATATTCTGAGTATGCTCTGTGGTTGCAGTTGAGACTGATCTTCCACATCAAAAAAGATACTCTATAGGTTGCTGGTAGACTGACGGCCATGGAGAACGACGGATGAATGATCAAGTAACCAGTAACGAATTACTTCATATGGAAATCGAGGATGGAGGATTACCTTTATTGCAAATACCTCCATGATCCTATCGACGGTGAAGGCAAGAAGTCCAAAGGTACGAAGGACGATGTATGAAAGAAGTTGCAAAGAAAGACGCTAGGTGCGATCCGCCAATGGGCGGACATTAGCCTCTACAACCACGTACGAAACGAGACGGACACACTGAAACTCTGAAAAAAACTGGAGGGTATGTACGAGGTGAGAAATGCGCTGAGCAAGGTATTCACGATTCGAAAACTCGTGAATATCAAGTTGAACGAGGGACGATCAGTTGCTGAACATCTGAATGACTTTGAGGGACTGGTGACTCAACTTACAAGTACTGTTCTAGTCCTTGATGATGAGACACAAGCACGCCTACTACTAGGATCTCTACCTGAGAGTTGGGACACGTTGGTGGTATCGCTTACCAACTCAGCACCAAGCGGTAAAGTTACGATGGATATGGTGAAGAAAAGACTGTACAATGAAGAGTTGCGAGCGAAGGACGCTGCCACTATTAGTACATGAAATCAGGCCCTTGCGGAGAATAGGGGTCGGAGCAAGAGTAGAGGTCCGAAAGGATATGACAAGTCAAAAGCTAGATCTTAGTCCAAGGAGATGAGAAAGTGCTACAATTGTGGACGAATCAGCCACTTGCAAAGAAATTATAGGCTTTTCAACGAAAAACAGAAACAATATGATGACAAGAACACGTCTATGGTCGCCTCCAACCACGATGGAGAGGTAACGTTGGTGAATGAAGCAAATAGTTGTCATGTTGCAGATACAAACATAGTGGGAAGTGGACTCTGGTGCCCCATACCATTGTGTTCCAAGGCGTGAATACTTCTCCACATATAAGGTGGAAAACTTTGGCACTACCAAGATGGACAATCAAAGCGTTTCTAAAATTATGAGGATAGGTGATATCTGTATCCAGACGAACGTGGGTGCACATTAAGGCTGAAGGATGTGCAGCATATTTCAGATCTTCGTTTCAACTTAATTTTTGTAAAGGTGCTGGACAACGAAGGATTCCACAACGAGATCGGTGATAGCAACTGGAGACTCACCAAAGGATCATTGGTGGTAGCGAGAGGAAAGTTATGTTGCTCGATGTACAAGATGCACACGGTGATATGTGCTATCCAAGTGAACGCAGTTGAACATGATGCTTCTCCAAATTTGTGGCATAGACGGCTGGCGCACATAGGCGAGAATGGGTTAAATATCTTGGCTGGAAAGTCCCTCATACCGATAGCCAAGGGAAAAGCGTTGAACACCTGTGATTATTGTCTATTTGGGAAGTAACATAGAGATTCATTCGCGAAGAATTCGACCCGGTGAATGAAGAAGTTAGAGTTGGTACACTCTGACGTATGCGGACCCATATAAGTCGAATCTCTGGAAGGCAGTAAATATTTTCTGACCTTCACTAATGATGCTTCTCGTAAGACGTGGGAATATCTGTTGCGGTCAAAAGATCAGGTATTATAATATTTTCGGAAGTTCCATGCAATGGTGGAAGGAGAGACGGGAATGCCGCTGAAGTTTCTACGCACAGATAATGGTGGTGAATATATCTCTCGAGAGTCAGAGATTATTGCACCAAACAGGGCATAAGGCATGAGAAGACAGTTCCTGGTACTCCCTCAGCAGAATGGTGTCGCAGAGAGGATGAATCGAACCATTATGGAGAGAGTCCGATCGATGCTCAAAATGGCTAATAAGTAATTTTGGGGTAAAGCTTTCAACACTGCAGTTTATATTTCCAACCGACTACCTTCATCGGCGTTGGATTTCGATATTCCAGAGAAGGTGTGGATCGGTAAAGACATCTCATATTCGCGTTTGAGAGTGTTCGGCTGCAGGGCGTCATGCATGTACCGAAGGAACAAAGATTGAAGCTTGATGACAAATCGAATCCTTGCATCTTTGTTGGGTACGGAAACGAGGAGTTCGGCTACAATCTTTGGGATCCAAAGAAGACGAAGACTGTTCGGAGCGACGTAGTATTCCATTAGTACGAGACCATGGGAGACTCAGAAGTGGATGTGTCGAAATCCACGGGTGGCGGTGTTGATAATTATACACCAGTCAGCATTCCACACGACGATGCCACAGAGGAAGAAATGCAGCAATCAGAACCTGAACCGGTAGAGCCAGCCACTGGAGATGATGAGCCAGACGTAGATGAGCTTACTCAAGGTGCTGAGTAGGGGAGCCTTCAGAAGCAGTTGAACCTCAGCTGAGAAGGTCAACTAGGGAACGCCAACCATCTATGAGGTACTCGAGTTCTGATTATATTTTAATTACTGACGAGGGGGAGCCGGAGAGCTTCCAGGAAGCACAATCTTGCAGGGACAAAGATTGTTGGATTACGGTCATCTAAGAGGAGATGGATTCTCTGAAGAAGAATGAGGCGTGCAAGTTAGTTCGATTGCCCAAAAGGAAAGAAGACACTCAAGAACAAATGGGTGTACAAATTGAAGAAGGATGATGACAAGCTGGTCAGAAACAAGGCTCGATTGGTGGTCAAAGGTTTCACGTAGAAGAAGGGTATCGACTTTGACGAGATTTTTCTCACCGGTCGTGAAGATGAGGTCAATCAGAGTCATATTTGGACTAGCTGTCACCATGGATCTTGAATTGGAGCAACTCGACGTGAAGACCTTATTCTTGCATCGTGATCTCGATGAAGAGATATATATGGAACAAGTAGAAGGGTTCTAGGTTAGAGGTAAAAATGACATGGTCTCCAGGCTGAAGAAAAGCTTATGCGGTCTGAAACAAGCTCCACGGCAATGGTACAAGAAGTTCGATTCGTTTGCACCAAGGGTTTAAAAGAACGGACGTGGATCCTTGTGTATATGTCCGGAGATACTCTAACGATAAATTTATCGTTCTTCTCGTATATGTTGATGATATGCTAATTGTCGACAAGATGCAGAGATGATTAGCATGTAGAAGAGATTTGTCAAAGACGTTTGACATTAAGGATTTGGGATCGGCAAGCAGATTCTCGGAATAGATATTACCCGAGACTGGAAAGATGGGAAGTTGTGGTTGTCCCATGAGCGTTATATTGAACGAGTTTTAGAGATGTTCAATATGAAGAGTGCTAAGCCAGTTAGCACGCCACTTGCCGCGCACTTCAAGTTGCGAAAGAAATCAAATCCATCAACAAACAAAGACGGAGAAGAGGTGACACACGGTCCATATTCATCGGCGGTCTGAAGTTTGATATACGCCATGGTGTGTACAAGGCCAGATATCGCTCATGCAGTTGGCATTGTGGGTCGATTTCTATCGAATCCCGGGAAGTCGCATTGGAAAGCAGTGAAGTGGATCTTGAGGTACCTGAGAGAAACTTCCAAATTATGTCTAACATTTGGAAGTGGTAAATATTTTCTTACAAGCTATACGGATGTTGATATGGCCGGTGATCTCGACAGCAGAAAGTCGACGTTAGGATACATATTTACACTCTCAGGGGGAGCTATCTCATGGCAGTCGAGGTTACAAAAATGTGTTTCTTTATCAATCTGAAAGGGATTGTGAACAAGAAAAGAAGTTAGGCCTTTTTTAAAAGCCCCAACCACCAGGAGCTTATTCTCGAACTACTGAAGCGGAGTACGTTGCAACCACTGAAGCCGGGAAGGAGATGCTTTGCTTGAAGAGATTCCTTCAGGAGTTGGGCATTCAGCAGGAGGAATACATTATATTTTGCGACAGTCAAAGTGCGTTGGACTTGAGCAAGAATACAATGTATCATTCAAGGACGAAAAACTGTTCCTATCATTCGCTCAGACTGGCCATTAAGGAGAAAGCGTTCAAGCTGAAGAAGATCCACTCGGATAAGAATGTTGCGTACATTCTGACGAAGGCTATTCCCAATGAGAAGACAGAGTTCTTTGCGAGACTCGCATGGATGGGCTATCGCTGAGGCGGTAGAAGATCTCCCCATAAGTGCTGAATGAGGCTAGAGGGGGAGAATTGATGTGATCCAGCCTTGCTATCGACACAGATCAGATCCAACCACCAAGCCATTAAATATATAATAAAATAATTTTATTATATAATATTATAATATTATTTTATATATATATATAAAGAAAAAAAGATAAAGATAATGGATGAGTGGCTCGTATTGATTGGCGACGCAACGAGATCCCGGACGTTGGATTTGGACGATCCAGATGAGCTGAAGACATCTATAAATAGGCTGTAGTTCTTCAGTTATTATCATCACAAATTAATTCGAGAATTACATTTAAGAGTGAAGTAGTCCGAGAGAATAGTGAGGTTATAAGTTCAGGTAGAAACTGATAAGGGTTCCGCATCCACAAATAGGTGTGAGGTAAAATACGAGTGGTAAAAATCGCGAGGTAGTAAAAATTGAGTGTTGTAATTTTTACTATAGTGAAGATTTTGCCGACTCGTCCGTGGTTTTTCCCTCTTCGTTAACAAAGGGTTTTCCACGTAAAATAATTTGTGTCTTTCTTACTTTGCGGTAATTTTATTTTTATCGTGGTAGTTACTGTGCGGGTTCCACCAAAATTACCTCGTGGGTCCCACTTTTTCCGACCATTCTACCGAGCAAATCCGAGACCAATTTCCGCTGGGGGTCCCACTTACCACCGCGGGCCCCACCCTTCCCAGCACTTTCTTGTGAAATGAAAACTTTCGATTTTGGACTGTAAGTTTCTTAGAGCTGCTTGCTTCTTCACTTGCCCGCTTGAAGCGATTACCAACTTGCTTCGAACCACAAAAAAAATTATTGTCTTCATATATTCCGAGCTCATCGAATGACCATCTGACAGCCTAAAACCAGACAATATTACATGTCGAAACAATAAAAAATGGATGCGGCATTTTAAAAAAGTCAGTCGGTAGTACATGATTTCTACATTTACATTCGAGCAGTCATATCAAATGACAATCGATTACTAATAGTGGTTAAATAGTTGATGAAATTTGATTCAACTAACATAATTGACAACAAAGCTGCAAGGTAATTACGATCTTCTCCAGCTTTGATGTTACCAAGGTCACCAGCATGACAAACCTCGTCAATAGGAGCACTGTGATCTTTTCTAGAATCCCAGATGCGTTAGCTAAAGTGAGGTCCTACACAGTATATACACAAAATGGTTAGGATAGTGCTGGAAAATCCTCATCAAAATTAATCGCATTAGAGTCGAACAAAGCACAAAACACGGAAACTTACCGGTTTACATACAACCATTGGCGGTTTATGACCCAACACGGTTACAGTAACCATAGTTGAGGTCGAAGCATGGGCAAAAACGCACGCAACCATCAAATCAACATGAAGAAACTATAAAAATAACACCATTATTTAATAATCCAGATAAAGGTACCATCTATCCTGAGTGAAGTTGATGGTGGCCTTTCTCACCCTCACTGCAGCTAAAAATTTTCACGGCCCTCGACATTATTTCAATGTGATATGAGGGAACGCCACCATTTATTAGACCTCACTCAAAACACTTCAGAAAAAAGTACAAAAAGCAGAAAAGAAATGAAAGTCTTTTCTGATCAAATCAAAACACATATCATAGCTTGCAGTTGTTGTTGTGAAACATTTCTCTTACCATAGGCATCACCGCAATTACCCAAACATGCTTAATGTCTCAAGCAGATCTTGTAGTTGTTGGTGTGAAAAATATTTCTCTTACCATACGATCGCTGCTGTTACACAAACATGCTGTGTAAGACTACTAATATGTCCATCATGACCCCACAATCTGCTAATAGGTCCTTGAGGACAGCTCGGCCCACGCCTCGATTGTGAAAATCGCGAGCACGCGTTAGACGTCAAGGACAAGGACAAGCCACAGTGCCCACCCCCGTAGGCATTACAACAGGGAGGCTATATAGCGTACGATCAAGGACCTTGAAGAAGTTGTAGAGTCCATTCCCCAAGATCATGCCCATCTAAGACCTTACTCAATATACATACCATTATTTTTTGAAATGTGGTGAAGAAGTATCTGAATAAATCCTAAAGCTTTTATATTATCGCCCATCATCCCTATCAAAACAACGTGATGCATTCTTAAATTATTTGAATGGAACCATAAAATAACCCCGCCTAATTAAAAATAAGAAAAATATTACCTTTACGATCTATGCAAACTACACACAACCACTGTATAGATCCTCCTCCTTCATGGTTTTACACGGGCAAGGATCAACCTTGAGAGAGGACCTGTTACGCAATGCAGCATGAGAGCAATAAAATATACATGTAGAAGGACACAATACCACCAATTGCTACCAAACAATTAAGCGTTGGGTTACTTGGCTTGTGTCATATAATAGGCACCTGACCTCCGTACAAAATTCTATCAGCTTCGACTTCGAGTGAAACAAGTTATCTTTGCTTCTTTCTTGTTGTACCTTCTTGGCAGCCGTGTTCAGTCATAGCAAGCATAGTTGTCACCTGTGCACGTATTCAATGATGGGCTGAAGCTCAATCTCGGGAACCGTCAAAGGCTTTTTTGATGCAGCAACAGAGGTCAGAATTTTCAGACATCATTTCTTCTCTAAATTACAAACTGACATACTCATGAAGAGCTGAAAACAAAATTGAAAGCCAAATTTTCCGCCTGTAGTTTCTCGCCTTGTCTGAAAGTGATTTTTAATTGAAAGAATTTTACAGGTACGCCTTTGGAGAGTTAAGCCGATTGGGCACTTGGCTGTAGCTTTCACTGCAGTGAAAGGGATTGCAGAGAACAACAAAGCTTCCGCAACCGGGGAGATAGTCTTGCCCAAAAACAACCGGAACCGACGGTTCCGACCGGCCAACCGCCGATTCTCAACCGCCGGTTCCGGTTTGTAACCGGAACCGGCCACCAACCGTATCCGGCAACCGCGGCTGGCCGGTTCCGGGCGGTTTGGGATTTTCCCAAACCGCAAACCGCCGGTTGTCAACCGGCGGTTGGTCGGTTCAACCGGCGGTTCCGGTGTTTTTTCTTTTTTATTTTTTTAATATATTTAATATATAAATAGATATATAATATAAAAAAAAATTTAAAAAAAGTAACCGTTAATTAGAAAAAAAAAATAAAAAAAAATAAAAAAAAATTAAAAAATAGCCGTTGGAACCGGCGGTTGACCGGGAACCGGCGGTTGCAACGGCTAGTCCCTAAAAAAAAATTATAAATACCCCCCACCCCTCTTCAAAAAATCACAACTCAATTCTATCTCTTTCTCTCAATTATTCACTCTCAAAACGCGTAATTCTCAGTCTAGTTGTAGTCCACGAACTAAAAATAAACTAATTAAAATACTAGTCCATCATTCCCCGCTCGGCTTTACTACGCTCATCATCAATCCCCGCCCGGCTCTACTACACGGCGCTCCGAATTTCACTCGCCTCGTTTTTCGTAAGTTTACACATTTTTTTTATCGAACGTTTATTCTAACCTTTTATTTTAAATATGGATAGCCGTCGTCGAGGATCGAGTTCGAGATCTAGGGGGAAACAGATTGTTGGTAGTTCATCGCAAGATGACTACTACCAATATGACGACTCCCCCGAAATTATGCTCGACCTAAGTGACGTACTCGGCTCGGACATGGATGGAACGCAAAGCAACACGCAACGGGACCAAACGGAAGAAATTCCGATGCCGACGACCGACACCCAAGCACGGGCCGCCGCCGCCGCCCTACGCTCGGATATTTTCGCGGTACACTTCAAGAAGGTACCGACCGAAAATAAAGATATTTTTAGAGTTATATGTAATTATTGTGGTAAGGAGTACCCTTTTAGGAAGGGGGGCGGATATGGCAATTTTACCGGCCATGTCCGCTCAAAACATCCTACTAAGATAGGAATTAGTCAAAGTCAAAGTCAAATGCACGGGGCTACGGGTACGGGGTCGTCCGCTACCGGACAAGGACCCAGTGCGAGTCCGACGTCTTTGTTCATGTACAACGAAGACGTTGCGCGCAAACAACTTGCAAAATTTGTTTGCGCGAAACATCTTCCTTTTCGGTTTGCCGACGATCCGATCTATGAAGATTGGATCAGAAAGTCGTATAACCCCCAAGCGAAGAAAGTTTCACGTAGCACCCTTACGCGAGACATTAGGAAGACGGTACTCGCGTATATCAATTAGGAAATTTATAGTGTAAAGTGTCCATTGCCTCCGATATATGGAGCGATCACTGGCAAGATCATCATTACATGGGAGTTACATGCCATTGGATTGATGACTCTTGGCAAGTACAGAAACGCTTAATTGCGTATAGGGAATTTGACACAGCACACACAGCTCAAAACATCGCACTTAAGCTTAGGAGTATCTTATCGGAATATAGGATACTCGAGAAGATTTTCTCGGTATCCTTTGATAATGCTAGCGCTAATAACGCGAGCATTGAAGATTTGATTAATTATTGTCGACCGTCATTTGGCGGCCGATTCTTTCATGTCCGGTGCTTCTGCCACATACTTAACCTATGTGTTCAGGACGCACTCACGCATCTAAAGACACACGTTACGCCGATACGAACGGCGATTAGTTACATGATGCGCCACTCTTCTGTACTGAAGAAGTGGAAGCGTCATTGTAGAAGTTTGGGTGTCATGCCCAAGAAGTTTGCCTTAGATGTACCCAACAGGTGGAATTCCACCTATAAGATGTTGGAGACGTCGTACGAATATCGCCATACCTTGAGCGATTTCTACGACGAAAACCCCGAATTCGGGGTAGCATTACATCCTACGATGTGGGACAGATGCAACGGCATATGTGAAATACTTCAAGTATTTCACGATGCCACGAGGGAGATGTCGGGAATATATTACCCGACATCTATCTTGGCATTAGATCATTGCGTTAAAGTCGCATGCATTCTAAACGGATTTGTAAATGACGAGATTGCGGGTCCGGCCGTTTTAGCCATGAAAGCTAAATGGCTGAAGTACTTTTGGGATCTACCCGATATCTTCATCATTGCGAAGATATTAGACCCCAGATTACGCGTAGAGGGGACCGATAATTTTCTAGGATTATACTACCAGTCCATAGCGGCTAATTCTTGTGTCCTCCCCGATGGCTATCACATTCAAGTTAGGAATGTAGGGTATGACGCTCTAAAGGCAGTCTTTAGAGCGTATAAGACCGATAGTGGCCAAGACCCAACTCGATCGAGTTCGGGTCAATCCACTAGTAGTAGTAGTGCTAGCGGTAGTGATCGCTTAGCCTCCTACTACAACCTCCTCAACACGAGCAAACGCCAAAGGTCGACGAACCCGTTCATAGAGTTAGAAAACTACTTGTCGACCACTTTTGAGTTCGCCGATGATGAAGATCAGTTCAACGTCCTCCGATGGTGGTCGAAGATGTCGCCAACGTATCCAACGTTGGCGAAGATCGCTAGGGAAATCTTTGTCGTCCCAATTTCAACCGTCGCGGTTGAACAAGCTTTTAGCATGGGCGGCTTAACGTTAAGTGAAAGGCGTTCGAGGTTGACGGTAGAAAACGTCGAATACCAATGCCTTCTCGATGATTGGACGAGAGCCGAACATCGGACACAAGACGCCACGAATACCGATTCGGACGACGACGTATTCGACGACACCACCGGTACCGGTTCTAGTGGTGGCGGCGGCAATGGCGGGGACGGGGACGACTAAGAGTAGAGAGTAGAGAATATCCGAAAATGGCGAAAGATTCAAGCCCGAAAAAAGATAAGTCCTTAATACTAATCTCATTGTATTAATTTTTTATTTTATATTTTTAAATAATTACTTACTCATACAATCTTATTTTTCAGCCAACGTCTCCAAGAAATCGCTCGCGTGACGACATCTAAGCCAACGACAAGTCCGAAAAAGATAAGTCCTTCAAACTAATTTCATTTTTTAATGGCGATTGTACAAAAGAATATTATAATTATTATCTAACTAACTTCTATTGTATATTTTTTTTCAGAAACCGATTATCGACTGGCGTTGGCAAATGGCGAATAAATTTTTTTTCTTACTTTGTATTTTCGACTTTGTAAATTTTAATTGTAAATGTAACTTTGTTTTTGTAATAAAATTAATTTATTACGATTAAAACTTTTAAATCGAAATCCTTGTTATATACCGAAAAAAAATAATTGTGTCCCGAAAAGTCGAAAACTATCGAAATACACACTATAAATTGAAATAAAAAATTAAAAAAATATATTAAAAAAATTAAAAAAAAAATTAAAAAAAAATAAAAAAATCCGGCGGTTACCAACCGCCGGACATCCTTTGACCGGCGGTTTGACCAACCGCCGGTTGGTCAACCGGCAACCGGAGACGGCCAACCGGGAACCGTCTCCGGCCGGTTGACGCCGGTTGGTCATTTCGACCAACCGGCAACCGCCGGATCCCAACCGCCGGTTAACCGTAACCGGCGGTTGGGCAACACTACGGGGAGACATCAAAGTGCAAATTAAATCACCTTATTAGTGTTGTTTCTCTAACCATGAATAAATGAAAATAATAAGAATCGAGGATAGTTAACTAATGATATACATTACTGATGTAGTACTTTGGGAGAGGATTGATGGGTTGTACTCAGAGTACACCGAGGCCTAACGTTTCCATTCGCAATGCAAGTTTTGCAGTCGCTATGCATGAAGATGCCGATAGAATCCAGTCAATCAATTTGGCTCCAGGCTCGTGATCAACGATAGAGTTTTGATTCTTTAATGTAGTGTGGCGAAGGAGAGGTTTCTTGCTAGACGATGATGATGAAGATGATGTTCGAAAAGTTGCAATAGCTTCCAACTTTATGGATTCTACACCAGCAACACTTGTAAAACAAGATCGTCGACAATTATCTTTTTTTTTTCGAAACCATAGCTTGTAATTGAATAAAGAAACGAGTACAAACATGGCAAATAGCCCACAAAGCCCTCTAGTCAAATAAAAAATGAAAGTAGGGAAAAACACCTCTTAAAAAGGAAAAGACGCTCCTCCGAAAAGAGACAAACTTCCTACAAAGGGGTTCAAGAATCGTTTGATTTAGCGGCATAATGAGGGACAGTTAAAGAAATAGAAAAATAAAAAAAATATATATATATATATATATATCTACATAGTGTGGGCCCTCCTTTTCGGGAAACGAATGCTAAAGTTATTAATATTCATTTGATTAATGCATCTATTAACTATGAATTAAATATGGATAATTCTATTAGCACTCCCCTTGATATTATTTGCACCCCTAATAATTAGGGTAATAAATACTTCAAATTTTAAGGTTGAAAAAGTCTATTAATTATTGTCTCCAAAAAAAACAAAAATCTAACGTCTTTGTAACTCTAAATAAATAATGTATTTTATTTAACTTTGAAAAAACAGAAAATAAAAAATAACAAATATGATAACGTTGAATAATACGTATATATTATTTTGTATTTGATCAAACCATTTCATTAATATTTTCCAATAATTATTTATTGCCGTTAATATTTAATTTTATATTTTAATTTTGTGAAGATTTGTATTGCAACGTTTGTTTTTATAAATTTTTAAGATAAATTAAATATTGATATTGGTAAATTATTTGTATAATTTAGTATATTAATATAAGTTTAAAATATTTTTTCTGAGTTAAGATAACTAAAGATATATGACATTGCATATAAATCAGTTACAGTAGTTAAAATTGGATAACTTACACGTCTGACTCATGCATTAATGAAAAACAGTTAATTAATTACTAATTGATAAAAAATATGTTATAATTAGTGTTGTTGATTCCAAAGTTAGAATTTTAAACCCTTTTTTCTAATTTCAATGTTTTTTTCACCCCAAGAGGGTGTCAATAGTAACACCCATTAAATATACACATGTCACAAATCTGGTACTTAGAAAAAAAATTCGAATTATGGAGGCTCACGCCTTTAACGATCGGCTCGTGCCAACAAACTCCATGCGCCCTCGAGTGCTTTGCTAACACGATAAGTTTCCACAAATCTCTGTCTTGTTCTAAGGCAGAAAAAACAAGACAATGATATCAAAGAATGGAATTCGCCTAACCAACTTGTCGTGATCTTTATTAAGCTCAAAGATGCACATAATACAGAAGAACATTCAAACACGCTGAACCGAACACGTCTCGGCATATCCTAACTCACGCGGTTATCTCCTAAGTCCACTCCGAGATCTTAATCACTCGCTTGTGAAACCCTCATCGTGACACTCATTTTGTTCTCGGTACGTTGAGAACGCTCGAACCATCGATGCCCTCGAGAATTTTACTTGTAATAACGTGCTTTTGCTCCCCGAAAGTGCTCGAAAGGTGCTCTGATTTTCGTCCCCTTTTGCAGCTCGAAAATGGCTCTATTTATAGGCCTCGGGCTCGCGTTTGAATGGCTAAAGGATCCCCCAAAAATCTCAACAAACTCGTTTGAAAAGATTCTCGTTTGACGTGGCGTATCTTGATTTGTTCTCCCCAAAATATCTCAACTATTTTGACCAAGTCTTCGACACGTTCAAACCAAGTCTCCGGCGCCTTCTTCGCCAAGTCCACAGCCCCGTTCGAACCTCGGCACGGCTCGCTGCCCCGCGCACGCGCCATTGCAGCCCGCGCGCATTCTGCTGCGTGCACTGCCCCGCGTTCGCGTCCCGCGCACCTCACGCACCACCGTGTGCTTCGCTGCTCCCAACGTCGAACTTGGCCTCACCTTGTTGTTCGTCCATCCTTGTTGTTCAAGCTCCGTCAATTTAGCACCACTCGAAGTCATCACACCTCCAAATTAGGCTATGATACCAAACTTGTCGCAAATCCAGGACATAGATAATTCTTTTCGACTTATCGAGGTCCGTGCCTTTAACAATATTGGATAGGCCCGCGCCAATAAAGTCCCCGCCCTCGACCGCTTTGCTAACATGATAAGCCTCCACGAATATGTGCCTTGTTCTAAAGCAGAAAAACAAGACAACGATATAAAAGAATGGACTGTCGGGTTCGCCTACCCAACTTGTCGTGGTCTTTATTAAGCTCAAAGATGTACACTATATAGGAGAAGACTCAAACCCGCTGAACCGAACACGTCTCGGCCCAGCTTTCACTCACACGAAAACTATAAAGTTGAACAGGACTCACTACCTATCCCAACTCACGCGGTTATCTCATAAGTCCACTCCGACATCTTAATCAATCGCTCGCTCAATCTTGCTCGTGAAACCCTTCTCAGGACCCCTATTCTGTTCTTGCTACGCTCGAGCCCTTGATGCCCCGAGAATTTTACTTGTGATGACGTGCTTTCGCTTGCCGAAAATACTCGAAAGGTGCTTTCAATTTCGTTCCCTTTGCAGCTCGAAAATGGCTCTATTTGTAGGCTTTGGGCTCGCGTGTGAATGGCTAAAAGATCTCCCTAAAATCTCAACAAACTCGTTTGAATAGATCTTCTTTTGACTTGGCGTATCTTGACTTGTTCTCCCCAAAATATCTCAACTATTTGACCAAGTCTTCGACACGTTCAAACCAAATCTACGGTGCCTTCTTCGCCAAGTCTGGCAGCCCTGTTTGAACCTCGGCATGGCTCGCTGCCCCGCCCGAGCCTCGCGGCCCGCGCGTGCCATCCAGCCCGTGTGCGCTGCCCCACGCTCACAGCCCGCGCACCACGCGCACTACCGTGCGTCTTTGCTGCTCCCAGCATCAAGCTTGGCCTCGCCTCGCTGCTCGGCCATCTTTCGTTGGCTCCATCGTCGACCGCCGCCACTGTCCACCACCGCTGTCAGACTGCCGCATCGCGCCCCTATGCCGCCACGCATCGCCGTGCTTGGCATGTTGTCCGTCGGGCCACCACCCGTCGCTCCCTTGGACCTCAACGTCCAAGTCATCCCACACGTGCGGCTCGTGCATGTCTCTAAGTGCTTTCCGAGCCATATGCCTTGGTGACTCTGCAAATCATTGCTATCCCGCTTGGCAATGATCAAAATTGCTGATGTGACACTCGTAAAGGTGTAACAATACATACCAGGCATGAGTACAATCTATGAAATATAGATAGTCAAAAGGCTCTGTTTAATACATAATTAGAACATAATTCGACAATAGCCATTAACATTATATTGAAAGAATGCTTAATATTTTATTGAATGATATCATAATTTCTATTACAAGTGATAAGCATATATATAGAGTACATAATAGCATCAATCATAATAATGAGCATTAAATGTAACGATATCGTTTTCTTTATCAAATAAAACTACCATAAGTAAGACAATATATTACTCTTTAGGATCCTTGTTACCATCCATATGATTCGACTAAATCTTTGATTGACATAATTCTCCTTATTTCTACATAATTTGTGGGATTGCTCCTTATTCTCCTTATCTCTCTATATCACATTATTACTCCATGGTCATCCATTTTAGTCAAGACTGTCAATACCTTCCCGCAAATTGAGCAGGAGTTGAAGGCACAGTTTGCCCCGAAACGAAGTTAGTGTAGCTTTCAGAATGAATCTAGTAAAGAGGTCGACAATTTGGTTCGCCGCAGGAATATGTTTAATAACAAGTAGCCCAAGAGCAACACATTCACATACAAAATAGTAACCCAATTCAATGTGTTTACTTTATGCGTGAAAAACTGAATTCACTGTCATGTATAGAGCACTGATATGTCACAATAGAGCGTCGGTGCTGGTTCGACAAGGATGCGGAGATCATTAAGAATGTAAGTAAGCCATATAAGCTCAGCAGCCGCATATGCCATAGCACGGTATTCTGCTTCTATACTCGAACGAGATATAGTATGTTGCTTTTAGCACACCATGAAATGATATTCGACGCGAGAAAAGTGCAATAGCCTGTAGTTGAGTGTCGTGTTATAGAACAACCTACCCAGTCAAAATAAAAAAAACTCGATAATGTGAGAGGAGATCATGCCCTTGAGGTAGTCAGATGTAAACCGGTAGAGATCATGCCCTTGAGGTAGTGAAGAATGCGATAAACTAGTTTCATGTGAGCGACCGTGGGGTATGCATAAATTGGGAGACATAGTTGACACTGTAAGACAAATTGGGACGGGTGAGAGTCAGGTACTGAAGAGCTCCCACAATTCCACGATAAAAGCTGGGGTCCTTAAGAGATATCGCATGCGTGGAAGGTTGTAACTTGAGATCAAGAGGAGTTGACATGAGTTTGCAGTCTAGCATGTTGATTGAGAAAGATATGCAGCCCATTCAACGTGAAAGATATCTCAACTCCTAAAAAGTGATAAACTAGTCCAATATCCATCATCGAGAATTCATGGCTTAGAGTCCGAATAAAAGATGTGACAATCTCATTTGACGATCTTGTAAGTAGCATAAAATAATAAAGAAAGAACACCATTAGTAGAGTGACTTATAAAAAGAGAAGGATCAGCAAGGCTACAAAAGAATCCACAAAAAAGAAGAAATTTACTAAGCCTATCGAACCAAGCACGAGGTACCTGTTTAAGCCCACGAGAAGTGTGGATCAAACATATCTGGTGGTTGTTTCATATAAATATCTTCATTTATATATCCATGTAAGAACGCATTTTTCACGTCTAATTGTCGGATTGACCAGTGTTTGACAAGAGCAACAGTTAAAACTAACCTGGACGGATGACTGATGAAATTGTTTTTGTATAATAAAGTCCATTAATTTGATGGTAACCTTTTGTCACTAAGCGAGCTTTGATCCGATCGCATGCATGTTTGATGTTCGTGGAACTAGCCGCCATGTGTTTATTTTGATGAAGAGCAACAAGTTCGTCAAGCATTGCTTCTTTCCATCTCGGATGAGAGTGTTGCTTTGACTGTCTTGGATTCAAGAGGTATATTGCTAGAAATAACAGTTAATGCATATTTTTGGATTTGGCTTAACAATACCATGTTGAGAGCGAATGGTCAAATGATGTTGGACAGGTTGTGGACTAGATTATGTGGCTCAGAGACAAAAAATGACAGTGGACTCAGAAATAGGCATTGTAGGCACATTTGAAGTGATCATCGTGCGACCAACTAATAAAGATCATCCATCGGCTTCAGATGTAGTGTCATCAATAACATCGCCTGCCTGAGGATGACGTAGGGTCACTTTGCAAAAACTTTGTCACGTGAAATGGTAGCGGGATGCTTTCACACTCCCGCAATGAGACAGCCTTGAAAAGATTCAATTCATCATTGATAATTCACACTCCATTTGGTGATATGAAAATATGAAATCGGTACACAGTTTGAGCGATCATAATTTTGCTTAAAATATATATATTTTTTATATGTATGATATGTTTTAAACGCACCGCACAAAAGAAACTTGTCGGATATTACAAATAGATATAAAGAGGTCAGTATTTGCATTGTGGATTTACTAATAATCTATCAATAGAACATAACAAACATGTATTTTGTATATCTGAAAGGATAAGGATACAATTTTGGACACAAGGCAGTGAGAACTGAATGATGAAGTTAATATCTTTTACAGAGATTCAGTAAACTGCAGCTCATTGCCACTTCTTTGAAAGAGCTGCCATCTTCAAAATGAAGTTCTTCATGTACCTGGAATGAGAAGAAACAAAATTATTCAAAGGTTTTTTTCCTTTTGAAGATTCCATCATTCGAGGGCCATAACCATCAAGTGTGTAAGCATTTGATGGAAGGTTTTAAAACAGTGTAGAAGTTGACATGCAAATCTAATGAGAGATAAGGAAACACACTTTTGGAAAGTTGAGAACACGGAAGTCGAGTTACACTTCTTACCGTAGTTTTGATGCACCATTGTGAACCTATATATGGCCTTTATGAGCGAACCGAGCTTCATCGAACCTAATGGTCCCATGTGCCTGCAGATAGGAGATTTAAAGATCAAATAATGGTTCATATTAAATTATCCAAAGTAGGGATGTGTTTATCAGCGTAATTAGATTTGACGTATACGTTCTTTGAGTTAAGAGAAACACATCAATCTAACATCCTTTGAGAATAACTTCTCCAATAATCAGACGAGTAAATTCATAGTATTCGATATAAGTTCCACATCACGAACAATACCGTAAACACTCGCATGCAGAAAGAAAATAGGATGCAATGATGAATGAGGAAATAATAATATACTTACGATGATGGAAAAAAAACTCACACAATCTCAGTATAACGAATCCTCCATGGAGGAAATCCCAGATGGCATCTTACAGGCCCGTAAACCAACATGAGATCGGGCTCGGGTTCTCCATACCCTAGTTTCATCGATGACATATGTATAGAAGATTGAAACATTTAACAATATTCTTCAAAGTACTACTCCTTTTTAAACTTTTTCTCTGTAATTTATTGGTACAGGGAATAATTGAAAGAAGCATACCTATTTCTTTCAGAGCATCGGCCATGTCGGATTCAGACAGGCTCGGGTTCTCCTCGTTGGAGTTCAAATAACGCTTCTTGAAGAGTAAATTAGACGCCTTGACAACTGCGTGTTTCCCATCAGCAAAAGAAATGACTTCTAAATTCACGCGGTTTTTTTCAGGATCTTGCTCCGACATCAATACCTGCACAAAAACGTTCTTTTGTTTCTAAGTTACACTCATTTCAGCCCGTTAAGCAATTGAAAGTCTTTTTTCCCCCTTTTAAACAAATGACAGTAAATTCAGCAAAATTCTTTATAAAGAGGGCGTAACGAAGATGAAATTTTATAAACTTGGGAGAAATGAAGTCATGGGATCACACATTTGACGCAATTTCACTATTCAACCATAACGAAAGGGCTTCTTTAGATTTCTTCAGCACACCTGCAAAAAAAAGCAGGAAGTACCAAATATAATGAACTATATAGCAAAAAAGGAATTAAGATTAAAACAACTTCAAACAAAATTATTTTGCATGTACAAAGCATTGTACCTTCAGCATCATATAAGCAGACGTTCCTCAATCCCATAGAGGTGAGCCACCTCAGAAGCTCGAGGACTTTGAAAGTATTCCGAGCTTCTTCACTGTCTACAACGATTGCTAGGTACTGAACTTTACTGATATCAAGAGCTCTGTACCTCTTGAAGAAGCCACCTGAAATCAGGAGGCTTTCGATGGTGTTCACCGTACCGAGGGCAAAGTACCAGATGTTCAAGAGCATATGCATGATAAGCCACAGCAAACGAAACCCAAAATTTCCATTCTGCAAAAGTTCGACAACAATGATATACGAAGTGTGTAAAACGAGCAAACCAGTTAAACAAACATCATAGCATATGAATTAAAGCACCACTGAGGATAAATCTGTTTGTAAACCTCAATTTTAAAGATCTATTCGTTATATGTCACCGATGCTTGAGAGCAAAGGCAAGAAACGCCAATATTTGATGTCTAAGATATTATAGCAACAATCGATGGCACCAAAAGAGAGTCGGTGTAATAACTTAATCACTTACCGACTTCATCCAAGCATAAGTGTTGAGCATATCATGCCCCAGTTCCAGAATTCTGCCAGATTTTCCATGTCAGAGCAAAAACATCCATAGAAATCGATTAAATTGACAAGCAAAGTTTAAAACTTGTTGAATGATGCAGCTTATGATATTCACAAGTTGGAACATAATTCATCATGGAAAAGTATCAGGCAAGTATGTAGTGGTCGAGAATTATTGATCAAAGATCATGAAGAGAAGGATAAATTAGTTTGAGCTGAATAGTTTAAACGAAAAAAACTAGTTGGATAATAGCAGAGATACAGCAGATAGGTGAATGACTTATTATATATACGTGTAGTTCACTTTTACATTTTGTCGAACACCATTCAGCTTAATTCTTCGAATTCAGCTCTGGTTCATTTTTTGAGTTCGATTTCTCAATAGATCAATTCCAGAAAATTCTTGCAAACTCATGTCAGAAAGGAAAAGAAAGACTGCAACTTTATGCCTTCATTTGTCAAACCCAGAATAACCGAGAAAAGGAAAACAATACGGAACAGAAATTTACACACAATCATAGAAAAAAGAAACTCACGTGGATTCGACCCGACGAAGAAACATGATCACGCGAACGAAGTCAAGCTCCAGCATATCTGATCTTAGAAAAAGGTAGACGTAAATTCGAGAAGGAACCCATAAAAACTTGGCACAACCAAAAGTCATTATCACTATAATCCCACCGAACTACCAAGTATTTTAATGGGAACATGGAATTTAATAAGAGAAAGCGAGAGAGGTGGGACTCTCTTACCTCTAATTTCTGCTTATTTTGGGAACGCTTGTGCTGCATGATTCTTTCGTTTCTCGATCGAGCGCGAGTAATATATCCCCCGTGCGGCCTTTGTGCGTGTGATTGTGATTCTCGTCTGTTTGTTCGCAAGCGAGATTCGACACCTTTGACAACATTAGGTTGACCAATGAAGATGTGACACGTGTTCTTTGCCATGGAAGAAGAAAATTCATCTGATTTGGGGTCTTTTTGGGCCATAAGTGTGAAGGGCCTGAGTTCACAAATAATCATGAAATAATTAACCAGAGAAAAAAATACAAGAAAAAGAAAGGTAAATGACTTTGGATTCACAAATAATCATGTAAGAATCAACCTGAAAAATTAAAACAAAACTACATATACGTGTACGAAAAAGATATATCTGTCTAGAAGAATCTGAATTATTTTAACTTGGATCGATTTATAATACTACAAGCGAATCAAGTTACTAACTTATCAAAGTACTGTACAAGTTTTTTTTCCTCGTATCGGGAGCTATCGCCTCCGTGTGAGATCACGATCCGCCCGATCGACTTCAGTTACTCATTGAGTGTATTTAAGTTGTGGTCGTCCAATCACCGAAACTATTATCAATATTCTCGATTTCTAACAAACTGGAACGACGACTTCATGTAAATATCTCAGCTTTGTGTTGTGCTTTAATGCCGTGGTCGGTATCGCTGGCGGGATGGTGATATCTCACCCGGAACGCATTGTGCGAAATCGAAACACTAATATCTATACTATATATTAAGAAAGAGGGGGTCTTTAAATACTGTCAAATTGGTGTATCAATTTGGTATGCGATTTAATTACATATCACCCTTCAATAGTTTGTTTATTACAATTTTACCGTTAACTTAAGCTTTTAGTTATTAGATATTTCAATTAATAATAACTCGAAAGCAAAAAAGAATTAATATTAGCTCTAAAAATATAAAATCTACAATCTATTACGAGAGAGGGGTAGGTAAAAACTGTCAAATTGGTGTATCAATTTTGTATGCGATTTAATAACAATTTTACCCTTGAACTTTTTGTTTATTATAGTTTTACTCTTATATTAAAATTACATCTATGAATATTTTAATTTAATAGTAACTCTAAAGTATAAAATAATATTATATATTTATTTTTACTGCACAAATATCTGTCGTGCTTAAAGTACTAGTATGTCAATAAGGTATGCTTAAAATACTAGTATGTTAATAATGAATAAGGTAATTCTATTCACACTCCCTATCTATTAAATAATGTATTTTCTATGCTTGACTAAGTCATAACACCCTTATTGAGTATACTATTTTACATGAAAGCTTTAATTATTGCATTTGAGATTGTCTCCTCCACATGTAGAAGTTGTTTTCTCCCTTTGTAGGGTGTCATTTAGTAAGACGACAAGCCCCTAGAAGTTGAAGACGTAAGAAAATGAAGAATACTGTACATTTGGTTAAATAGCCATTTTTATGGTGTGCTAGTCTAACTTGGAATATTTAAGTAAATGGCCTTTGACTGGGTCAATTTTAAAAAAATGACCTCCATAATATTTGAAGTCTATTCTACCCGTACTAACTCAGGGAAAAAGACGTCTTTACCCTTATTTAACCCATTCAACTACCCAAAGTAAAATTAATTAGGTTTAATCGATTCCCCCACTGTACCGTCACGGGTCGTCTTCTTCTTCATAACCGAGTACAGTACAATAATTGACAGTAAAAAGTGAAGAAATACACATAACGGAAACGAAGCAGTAAATTTCCAGATCCACGAAACAACCTCTACCCGAAGCAGAAAAATCTCCAAACCGACTACAATGGCAATGAGCGCGCGTCCCGAAAGAGTGCCGGTAAATTTCACTGTGACTTCGTGTGGCGACCCTACTTCCTAATTAAGTTAATTGGCGGATTTCCCCGCAACAGAACACGCGGAAGACCCGATAAAATTTTTTATTTAAACAACCCACATAGTATTATATCGGGTTTACAAAAATATCTACTATTAATACTTTGGGCCGAAGCCCCAAAATTTCAAACCCAATATCAAACACTATGCCACTCCACAGGTCGCGTCCCATGTACTGCGCCACCCTCAAAAGTCCGTGGAGTCACCGCCGCCAGCTCGCCATGAATCTCAACCCTGACACTAGTCGGGGTCGGGTTCATTCTTACCTACAAACAAAAATAGGATAGAACCCTGAGCTATTGCCCAGTAGGTGATTACATAACATGCAATACGTGCGTGCACTCCACCCAATCCCGGTTCCTCACAATATAATATAATGCACACTCGACAAATCTCATCTATCAATTCTCAATTCTCAACAGGGCCCTAGGTCAGACTCGGCACCCACGCGCGCAATGGCAAAGTACACCATCAACCATGCGGTAGCCCACACCGGCCGCGCCGGGTCGCTCCTTCCGCACACAATCTCAACCCGACGGCTTTTTCCCCGAATGTTATACCACAAGTTCGGGTAGACAGGAATCTCACATCTGTCTGCCGTCCCTGAGCCAAATAATATCCGGTGGTTTACACCTCGGGTGGCTCAATCCCGAGTAGATGGGTGTCGCAAACCCCCTCTCCCACCAAGTGCATAATCGAGTCTGAACCTGACTGCCAAAATCGGCAACTCTACCCTTCTCACATTCGACACAATATCGTGTCACCGTATCATTACGGTACCTTCACCTCTCTTATGCATGTCGTGAAATGCATATCACATTCGTCACATATATCACGTATTATTTCTTACAAATAATACCCCAAAATACTCTCGTATCTTAAAATAAGGGTTGACCCGAAAGTTCTAGTCAAAGTATGAATATACTTTGATTTAAAGATAAAATGAACTTAAAATAATTTTATTCAAAGATGTGGGCTATTACCCGAATTTAACCTTTTAAATTCGGCGAAATTTAAATATTTCGCTTAGATATCGAAATTCTGCCCGAATTTGAAATATTAAATTCGGCGAAATATAATGCCCGAATTTAACCTTTTAAATTCGGCGAAATTTAAATATTTCGCTTAGATATCGAAATTATGCCCGAATTTGAAATATTAAATTCGGCGAAATAAAATGCCCGAATTTAACCTTTTAAATTCGGCGAAATTCAAATCTTGGCCCGCGACCATCTTTACTCACTCACCACCTCATTAATCTTTTCGGCCCGCGAGCTCCTTTTTCAGCCCGCGAAATTTCTTTCCTCTCTCACGCTTCATGAACCTTTTGGCCCGCAAATCCGTTCCAGATGTCACATAAACATGTAATAACTTTACAGAACTCATATTGAGTTCGAACTTCTCATAATTCATCAAAAACGTCAAATAACATATCAAAATACCCGAAATTCATAAATTCGGATGACCTTTCATCCAAATTCGTTTAACTATAAAAATCAACATAAGAAATGTTTGTAGGGGTTAAAAACCACCTACCTCACTTCCAAGTTAGCCGAAATTGCTTAGTTCTTCTCTGCTTTTCTTCGTTTGTTTTCTCCTCTTTCTCTTTCTCTTTCTTTTCGTTTGATATTTTCGTTTTGTCCTTATCACCTTTTGAGATAAACCTTTAAAAGGAAAGTTACGTTTCCTTTCTCTTAAGGAAATCTCTTATTGGGCCTACTTTAAATTAATTTGGGCCCATATCTATTTATTTTACTGAAAGAGTATTTTTCTTATTTTCGGTTCAATTTCCCGAAAATTCGCTTTGTCCGAAAATTAACTTCATAATTTTCCGAAACTTACAGAATAATTTTCACGCTAATTGCGCATTATTCCCGTATTAATTTTACGGGTATTACATCCTCCCCCCCTTAAAAGAAATTTCGTCCCCGAAATTTAAGTTGTCTGAAACAACTCAGGGTATTTCTCTCTCATTTCGTCTTCTCGCTCCCAAGTGGCTTCTTCCAATATCTGGTTTCGCCATAAGACCTTCACGAGGGGAATATTCTTATTTCGTAATTGCTTCACCTCATACATTAGAATCTCTACCGGCTTTTCTTCGTAACTCAAGTCCGGCTTCAATTGTTGGTGAAGTCTTTTGTCTCTTAGCACATGATACGGGTCCAACACATACTTTCGCAGTGTAGACACGTGGAATACGTCATGGACTTGTGCTAACGACGTCGGTAATTCTAGCTGATATGCTACTTCACCGACTCTTTTCAAAATTTTGAAAGGTCCTATATATCTCGGACTCAACTTTCCTTTTTGTCCGAACCGTTTGACACCCTTCATAGGTGATACTTTCAAAAATACTTTATCACCTTCTTCAAATTCTAACGACCTTCGTCTCTTGTCTGCATAACTCTTCTGGCGACTTTGGGCCATTTGCATTTTCTCCCGAATTTTCTTAACAACTTCAGTCATTTCGCGTACCATCTCGGGACCTAATAGCGCCTTCTCGCCGATTTCATCCCAATGAACTGGGGATCGACATTTACGTCCGTATAAGGCTTCGTAAGGCGCCATTCCGATCGTTGCTTGATAGCTGTTGTTATATGAAAATTCTATTAACGGGAGATATTTACTCCAACTCCCTTGAAAATCCAAGACACATGCTCTCAACATGTCTTCGAGTGTCTGGATCGTCCTTTCCGATTGTCCGTCAGTCTGGGGATGATAAGCTGAACTAAATGATAATTTAGTTCCCAGAGCTTTCTGTAGCTTTTCCAGAACTGGGACAGAAATCTTGAATCTCGATCTGATATGATCGATATCGGAATTCCATGGAGTCTCACTATCTCTTGAATGTAGAGTTCAGCGAACTTCTCCATGGGATAGGTCTGGTGAATAGGCAAGAAATGGGCGGACTTAGTCAGTCTGTCAACAATCACCCAAATTGCATCATAACCTTTCACCGTTCTTGGCAACCCGACGACAAAATCCATTGTTATATGGTCCCACTTCCACTCGGGAATCGTCAAAGGTTGTAACATTCCTGCCGGTCTTTGATGTTCTGCTTTGATTGCTGACAAGTCAGGCATCTATGTACAAATGCAGCAACATCCTTTTTCATTCCCGGCCACCAATAATTTAGTCGCAAATCACGATACATTTTCGTTGCACCGGGATGCACCGAATATATTGTCGTATGTGCCTCCGTCATTAAAGTTCGACGAATCTCTTCATCTTCCGGCACATATAAGCGACTTTTAAATCGTAAACTCCCGTCTTCTCGGAATTCAAATTCCGATGAGACTTCTTTATCTTGTTCTCTTTGTTTCTTCAAGTACAACTCATCTTTCTTTTGTACTTCAATGATTCGGTCTAATAGTGTTGGCTTGAGTGTCAACACTGCCAACTTTTCTTCAATCTCTCCGAAATTGATTACTTCAACTCCGAATTGGCGTAATTCAGTGTTTACAGTTTTGCGGCTCAATGCATCTGCGACTACGTTCGCTTTTCCTGGATGATAATTTATCACACAGTCGTAGTCTTTGACTAACTCGAGCCATCTTCTTTGCCTCATATTTAACTCCTTCTGGGTGAAGAAGTACTTCAAACTCTTGTGATCCGTGAAGATCTCGCATCTTTCTCCGTAAAGATAGTGTCGCCATGTTTTAAGAGCAAACACTACGGCTGCGAGTTCAAGATCATGAGTGGGGTAATTTTTCTCATATGGCTTTAATTGTCGGGAGGCATAAGCGATCACCTTCCCGTTTTGCATTAAAACACACCCCAACCCATATTTAGAGGCATCACTATAAACAGAAAAATTTCCAGTACCCGAAGGTATTGCTAACACTGGAGCAGTTGTTAGCCTTTTCTTTAATTCCTGGAAACTTTGCTCACATTCATCCGTCCATTTGAACGGAACATTTTTCTTTGTCAAATTGGTGAGCGTCGAGGCGATGCTGGAAAAGTCCTTAATGAACTTTCGATAATACCCAGCTAGCCCGAGAAAACTTCTTATCTCCGTGGGAGTGGTTGGTCTTGGCCAATTTTCTATAGCTTCTATCTTGCTGGGATCTACTGAAATTCCGTTTCCCGAAATAACATGCCCCAGAAAGATTACTCGATCCAACCAAAATTCGCACTTTTTAAATTTGGCGAATAATTGTTTCTCCCGAAGAATTCCTAGGACCGCTCTCAAATGTTCCTCATGTTCTTCTTTTGTCTTGGAATAAATGAGAATATCGTCGATAAAGACGATAACACATCGGTCCAGCAATTTTTTGAATACTCGGTTCATCAAATCCATGAAGGCTGCCGGAGCATTCGTCAATCCGAAAGGCATGACCAAAAATTCATAGTGGCCGTACCTCGTACTGAATGCGGTTTTTGGAATGTCCGCTTCCCGGATCTTCAGCTGATGATAACCGGAGCGCAGGTCGATCTTAGAAAATACTGTTGCTCCTTGGAGTTGATCGAATAAATCGTCAATCCTTGGCAATGGGTATTTATTCTTAATCGTGATCTTGTTGAGTTCACGATAATCGATACACATTCTCATCGACCCGTCCTTTTTCTTCACAAATAAAATCGGGGCTCCCCATGGTGAGAAACTGGGTTGAATAAAACCCTTCTGCAACAAATCTTCCAATTGCTCCTTCAATTCTCGTAATTCGTTCGGTGCTAACCGATACGGGGATTTAGAGATCGGGGCAGCTCCAGGTACAAGATCGATTGCAAATTTAATCTCCCGATCTGGGGGTAATCCCGGAAGATCCTCGGGAAATACATCGGAATATTCGTTCACTATCGGAACCTCCTCAAGTTTAAGCTGGGAAGATTCCTCAGCATTCACCGCAAAAACTAGGAACGATTCGCAACCCGTATTTACGAGTCGCTGAGCTTTTAAAGCAGAAATCCGAGGGATTGAGTTTCTATTCTTTCTTCCCGAAAATTCAAACTCCTCTCCCTCTGGCGATCGAAACCTAACTACCCTTTTTGAACAATCAATAATGGCTCCGTATTTCGAAAGCCAATCCATCCCGAATATAATATCGTAATCATTCATCGGGATTACTATTAGGTTCACATCTAACTCTCTACCCTCAATTCTTACGGGACATTTCTCAACCACCAAATTTGATCGAGTTGGATCCCCATGTGGTAAAGATACCACGAAATCACATAATGAACGGGAGGGATAGATTCCTGCCTGGCCACAAAGTTAGCCGATACAAACGAATGTGTGGCTCCCGAGTCAATCAAGATCGAAGAGGGCACGTGAAATATACTCAACGTACCCGTAACTACATTCGGGTTTGCCTCCGCCTCCTCATTAGTCAGAGTAAAAACTCTTGCAGGCACAGGTGGAGGTCGAATGAGGTTACGCGGTTGAGTCTGCACTGGAGGCTGACCTCTCGGGCAATTCCGTGCGATGTGTCCGGCCTCACCGCACCGGAAACATTGCAGAGTCTGCACCGGTCGTGGTCCGTAGCATATGCCAAAGTGATTTCGTCCACACTGTTGGCATTGGGGCGCTGGTACCGGGGGTCGGTTGGGAACATTGGCCGGTCTCTGATAAGCATTCGGGCGCCACATCTGTTGACTCGGTCGATTTCCTTTATTCTTCGGGTCCTTGCCGAAGAATTGTCGCTTTTGGCCGCTTCCTCCTTGCTGTTGCTGACTCTCTCTTTTCCTACTTGCCTCTTGGGCTTCCCTTACTACTCCTTCCGCTTGTTCTGCGATCAACGCTCGCTCCGTCGCCTGACGGAACTCTAATTGGCGTACTCCCGCCACACTTAAATCTCGATAAAATTCGGGCTTCAGCCCTCGAAGAAATCTCGTCACCTTTAGAGTATTGGTTGCCACGAGATGAGGTGCAAAACGAGATAATTCTTCAAATTTGCGGATGTATTCCGCAACTGGCATTCGCCCTTGTTTCAGGTTCATGAATTCATACATTCGCTGCTCCTGATCGTGAGCAGTGAAGTACTTATCATAAAACAGTTCCCTGAAGCGTTCCCATGTCATCGTCGCCGGATCTTCTAACACCTTTATGGTGTTCCACCAAAAACGCGCGCTTCCCCGAAATAGGGAAACGGCACACAACACCTTCTCATTGTTCGGCATACGACTGTATATAAATAAGTCTTCTATTGTGTCGATCCAGTCCTCAGCTGCCGCAGGATTAGTAGCTTCGGCGAAAACTGGTGGATTTAACTTACGAAATCGCTCCCCTATGATCTCTACGCGATCAGGCTGTGGGGATGGATGGTGCTCAGATGAGCTCTGGTGATTTATCAAATCATGAATTTGGTCTGACTGTCTTTGGATAAGTTCAGTCAGCCTATTTATCGTGTCATGCTCACGAGTCGGGGGTGGGGATTCAGATTCGCCCCTCCGACTGGACTCTCCGACGAACACGTTCCTCGGTCTTCCTCTTGGCATTTTCCAAATACTAGATAATTCATGTAACAAATATACATGAGATCACATAATCATATCAAATTATTACACTTAACTTACAGGCGAGGCTGGTTCTCCCGGCTTTTGAGTGGCAGTACATGGACAGTCTTCAGAATCTAAAGCCTAAGCTTGATACCACCTGTGGCGACCCTACTTCCTAATTAAGTTAATTGGCGGATTTCCCCGCAACAGAACACGCGGAAGACCCGATAAAATTTTTTATTTAAACAACCCACATAGTATTATATCGGGTTTACAAAAATATCTACTATTAATACTTTGGGCCGAAGCCCCAAAATTTCAAACCCAATATCAAACACTATGCCACTCCACAGGTCGCGTCCCATGTACTGCGCCACCCTCAAAAGTCCGTGGAGTCACCGCCGCCAGCTCGCCATGAATCTCAACCCTGACACTAGTCGGGTCGGGTTCATTCTTACCTACAAACAAAAATAGGATAGAACCCTGAGCTATTGCCCAGTAGGTGATTACATAACATGCAATACGTGCGTGCACTCCACCCAATCCCGGTTCCTCACAATATAATATAATGCACACTCGACAAATCTCATCTATCAATTCTCAATTCTCAACAGGGCCCTAGGTCAGACTCGGCACCCACGCGCGCAATGGCAAAGTACACCATCAACCATGCGGTAGCCCACACCGGCCGCGCCGGGTCGCTCCTTCCGCACACAATCTCAACCCGACGGCTTTTTCCCCGAATGTTATACCACAAGTTCGGGTAGACAGGAATCTCACATCTGTCTGCCGTCCCTGAGCCAAATAATATCCGGTGGTTTACACCTCGGGTGGCTCAATCCCGAGTAGATGGGTGTCGCAAACCCCCTCTCCCACCAAGTGCATAATCGAGTCTGAACCTGACTGCCAAAATCGGCAACTCTACCCTTCTCACATTCGACACAATATCGTGTCACCGTATCATTACGGTACCTTCACCTCTCTTATGCATGTCGTGAAATGCATATCACATTCGTCACATATATCACGTATTATTTCTTACAAATAATACCCCAAAATACTCTCGTATCTTAAAATAAGGGTTGACCCGAAAGTTCTAGTCAAAGTATGAATATACTTTGATTTAAAGATAAAATGAACTTAAAATAATTTTATTCAAAGATGTGGGCTATTACCCGAATTTAACCTTTTAAATTCGGCGAAATTTAAATATTTCGCTTAGATATCGAAATTCTGCCCGAATTTGAAATATTAAATTCGGCGAAATATAATGCCCGAATTTAACCTTTTAAATTCGGCGAAATTTAAATATTTCGCTTAGATATCGAAATTCTGCCCGAATTTGAAATATTAAATTCGGCGAAATAAAATGCCCGAATTTAACCTTTTAAATTCGGCGAAATTCAAATCTTGGCCCGCGACCATCTTTACTCACTCACCACCTCATTAATCTTTTCGGCCCGCGAGCTCCTTTTTCAGCCCGCGAAATTTCTTTCCTCTCTCACGCTTCATGAACCTTTTTGGCCCGCAAATCCGTTCCAGATGTCACATAAACATGTAATAACTTTACAGAACTCATATTGAGTTCGAACTTCTCATAATTCATCAAAAACGTCAAATAACATATCAAAATACCCGAAATTCATAAATTCGGATGACCTTTCATCCAAATTCGTTTAACTATAAAAATCAACATAAGAAATGTTTGTAGGGGTTAAAAACCACCTACCTCACTTCCAAGTTAGCCGAAATTGCTTAGTTCTTCTCTGCTTTTCTTCGTTTGTTTTCTCCTCTTTCTCTTTCTCTTTCTCTTTTTTTTTCGTTTGATATTTTCGTTTTGTCCTTATCACCTTTTGAGATAAACCTTTAAAAGGAAAGTTACGTTTCCTTTCTCTTAAGGAAATCTCTTATTGGGCCTACTTTAAATTAATTTGGGCCCATATCTATTTATTTTACTGAAAGAGTATTTTTCTTATTTTCGGTTCAATTTCCCGAAAATTCGCTTTGTCCGAAAATTAACTTCATAATTTTCCGAAACTTACAGAATAATTTTCACGCTAATTGCGCATTATTCCCGTATTAATTTTACGGGTATTACACTTCGTCTTCCTCAGGAGCAGGTCTCGTGCGTCGAATTGATTGGGTCCGGCGCATGGTTTCCCAATTCTGCAATTTGGGACCTTGTTCGCAAGGGAACCGTGCGTCGACCAATTGGGACCCAAACAGTCGCGCAAATCAGGGTACCCGTGATAGCAGGCTTGGGACCCGAGCACAGTCGCATGGTACCCATACGCACGGTACCCATACGGGCAGGTACCTTGCGATTGTGTGCGGGTACCATGCGATTGCGTGCGGGTACCATGCGATTGCGCGCGGGTACCATGCGATAGTGAGCGCGGGTACCATGCTCTTGTGTGCGGGTACCATGCGATAGTGAGCGCGGGTACCATGCGCGCATGCGCGGGTACCATGTGCGCATGCGCGGGTACCATGCTCGCAAGCGCGGGTACCATGCGCTTGTGCGCGGGTACCATGCGCTTGTGCGCGGTACCATGCTCGCAAGCGCGGGTACCATGCGCGCATGCGCGGGTACCATGCTCTTGTGTGCGGGTACCATGTGCGCAAGCGCGGGTACCATGCGCTTGTGCGCGGGTACCATGCTCGTAAGCGCGGGTACCATGCTTTCCTGTGCGGGTACCATGCTTGCCAGCGCGGGTACCATGCTTTCATGTGCGGGTATCATGCTTTCATGTGCGGGTACCATGCATGTACTAACTGGTTATTTACTCTTATGATTCTCAGGTTGTGCTGAAGAAGCAATTGTCATCTCGAGACGACGACTTCGAGTTCCGATTGACAATGACCGGGATGTACACGGAGGCAAGCGCGAAGATCAGGAACAATCTAAATGAAAATGAGTGGGAGAGTTACAGGGCGGGGAGTCCGTTTGGTAGACTCGTCGAGGCTGCGGCCGATTTCAATTTATCCGCTCAGCTCATTACGTTTTTGACGAGGAGGCAGACTACTCTTCACGAGCGCGAGGAGTTGTGGATGGTCATAAACAACCGACCTCTCCGTTTTTCTAAAGCGGAGTATTGCTTGATTACCGGGCTAAGGTTCTCCGACGATATCCCGGAAGTAGACCCCAATGGTGATTTCGCTCAGAGAAACTTCCCGGGAAGATCCACCATTTGTTTGTCGTACGTCGAGGATCGGCTGCGAGAGTTGGGAGCCAACGATGACGGAAACGTCAACTTCGATAAGTTGAAGTTGGCGGACATTCTCTTTGCCGCAGCTATGGTGCTGCCTCGACCGTCGAAGAAGGACACGGTTCTTCGATCGTGGCTGCTTTCGTTGGTCGAAGACGAAGTCGCATTCGCCAACTATCCTTGGGGCAGCGTAGCGTTCAAAGAGGTGATACGCTCGCTGAAGATAAACCTCAGGGAGAAGAGGGATTTTGTGCGGGAACGAGCCCGCAACGGGGGCAGCGAACACTGCGGGCTACTGATTAGTGGCTTCGTTCATCCGCTTCAGGTCGTTAAATATATAAAATCCTTATAAATATATATTTAATTGTCATTATATATTTGCTAATTTGGTTTCTTTGCATTGTAGGTTTTGGCGTACGAGTGCATACCAGGCATTCGGTACGCGTTCGCAGATCGTATCAACGAGGCGGACGTGGTGAACCCGCGGATATGCCGGCACGTCACCAAAGATTGGTCGACGAAGGGAGCTCCGAAGATGGAGACGATCCTCCAAGCCGTAAAGGGGTCACCCATCTCGGGGATGTTGAGCCCGACTGTATCGGAGATGAACGAGCCGTATTTCCGATACAGTCGGTTCGAAGTGGAGGAGCGGCATGAAGTCCTCGACCGTATAACGAGTCTCCTCGATGATGGTGTCGAGCTTAAGTGCGTACGGCATCTGCCAGCCGCGGTGGACGTCGCACCTACGCAGCCTTCGCCAATCATGCCGCAACTATCGCAGCGGTCATTCTACGAGGAAGAGGCGGACCAATTTCGTCCCCCCTCACCTCCACGGTACCCGAGCCCTCCTCCACAGCATTACTCGGGCCCCACCTTCGAGCAATTCGATGAGTTCACAAGACGAGTGGACCAAAATTTCGAGACGGTGAATCATCGATTCGACGACGTTTCTACGAGCATCTCGCAGTTACGGAACTCGTATGATGGACGATGGTCCACGGCTCAAGAGTGGGGCGCGAGTATATTCGGGTTGCAGCAGTCGATGACTAAATTGCAGCAGAACTTGCAACAGGGGTGGTACAGGCCCAACCGAGACTTTCCGACGCACGCGTCGCACGGTACGCCCCTATAAATAATTTGCTGCAATTTCGATAGTTTCTGACGTTGGAGTTTTATCTTGTTAGATTATGAGGCCGGTGGATCCAACCAGGCGTTCTGTCCCTCGGAACCCGAGGCAGCCCGAGAGGCCGAGTTCCCGCTTGAACCCGAGGCTGCGGAGAAAGCCGCTGCCGCGGAGGAACCCGAGGCCGCGAAGGAACCAGAGCCCGAGGAGGAACCCGAGGCCGAGGAGGAACCCGAGGCCGCGGAGGAACCCGAGCCCGAGGAGGAACCCGAGGCCGCGGTGGAGTCGACGCCGCCTCGGGAAACCAGGCCCTCCAAGTATCAGGTGACCCCATTCACCGACCCGAACCAGAACCGTGTCCGGAACAGCATAAACCCAATGCTGGAACGGCACATGAAGAGAAAGCTGAAGTTATGGCCACGGCAAAAACAGATGATCGATACGATGGAAGATACCGAGCGGCTCCTTTGCTTGTCCCTATCGTACCGAACCAAGACGTGGTTTCAGCAGCTCTACACGCCTTCGTTTTGGCTCGACGACGCGGTAAGAACAATTGATAACTTCAATACTTCTAAATGCATTAATACGTTTTATTAATTAACTTGTTGCCTTTTATTTTATAGCACATTGACGAAAGCATCAGAGGGTTCCTCGAGATGCAGAGGGTTCATACCTTCTGCTCTCGTGCCATCTCCTTCATGAGTGTTTCGATGAAGGAGAGCATCGATCGGGACTGCATAGAGGATGGCAAATTTGTCAAGGGCATGCTGGCCTTTTTGGTCCACTACGCAGAGGGACGGGATCAGGACTGGCCGTGCGTGTCATGGCAAACATCGGACTACATCGTGGTGCCGGTGCAGACCATCGCCCATTGGGTTCTTGCAGTCCTCGACTGGAAGAACAAGACGATACGAGTATTCGACTCGGATCCGTCTTGCGATGTCGACATGCGCAACATGCACGCAGCCCTCGCCGGTCTCCAAGTAGTTGTCCCGATCGTGCTCAAAAAGCTCGGTCTGATTGCAGCAGCCTTTAGGAAGTGGAAGGTCGAGCGGATCCCCAACTTCAAGAACCAAGAAAATTCGTAAGTGTATCATATTTTGATATTAAGTTGATTTTAGTACTTCATATCTCATTATTAAATATTTGATTGTTTTCAGAGGCGATTGTGGGGTTCACGTGTTGCGGGCCGCATTTTCTATGTTATTATGGGGCGATAACGTCGCGGAGCTTACAGGGCGGCAAGTGACCCAATTTCGTGAATTTTTATGTATTTCGATTCGCATGAAAGATTGGGGTGCTTGGTATCAATAATTTATATGTATTTCAATAATTTTGTATTTGGGAATTTTGTAAATCTGGATAAATTTTATGTCATAATGGAATTTCGAGTTGTATATTCGGGAAGTTGTATTATCTTATAAGTTGGATTTCGAGTTGTATAGGCACGGTACCCGCGCACAAGCTCACGGTACCCGCACACTAGCGCACGGTACCCGCACACAAGCGCAGGGTACCCGCACACTAGCGCACGGTACCCGCGCACAAGCTCACGGTACCCGCACACAAGCGCAGGGTACCCGCACACTCGCACACGGTACCCGCACACAAGCGCACGGTACCCGCACACAAGCTCACGGTACCCGCACAGAAGCTCACGGTACCCGCACACAAACGCACGGTACCCGCACATGATGGCAACTAAAATGAGTTCTAAACATGTGCTCTACATGATGACAACTAAAATGAGTTGTGTCAATGTGATATACAAACTTCGATGAACTTATTGAATAATGTTTATTAATTATATTTTGATACACAAAACTTTCATAAGCTTCTTCGTATAATGTTCATCTTGAATCGAGTTTAATCTTTATCTTGAGGTAAAATTGATTATTTTTACCATAACTGATTAATTCTTGAAATTTGTAATATTCGAATACAAATAAGCTTATATGAATTCAACTAAGACATTCAAATAAGCGTAACTTTAATTAGTCATTTTCTTGATAAGAGTTTAGAGAGAAGTGAGAGCAAAATACGAAGAGCGAATTCAAATATTAGTTTTTAAAGATTTCACCATTCAATTAAGCCTTATTCGGGTTCAAATAAGCCATATTCGGGTTAAAAAAGGTTATTCGGGTCCGAATAAGGGTTATTCGAGTTCGAATAAGCGTATTCGAACTTGAATAACCTTATTCGAACTCGAATAAATCTTATTCGGGTTCAAATAACCCATGGCGCACGGTACCCGCACACTAGCGCAGGGTACCCGCACACTTGGCGCACGGTACCCGCACACTAGCGCAGGGTACTCGCACACAAGCGCAGTGTCCCCTCCCCGCACACATGGCGCCGTTATTTTGAAAACATAATTTGGTAATTTATGATTATCAGAATAATTGGTTAATGATTATCTCGATCATGTTAAAATTATTTTATGATTTAACGTACAGACAAGACGTAAAGCACTGACGTGATTGATATATAACATATTTAATATAATAAAAAAATAAATTATTATTTTATGATTATCAGAATAATTGATTAATGATTACTTTTATCCTGATAAAATTATTATTATATGATTTAACGTACAGACAAGACCTACCTACTGCGCTGACTTGATTGATGTAACATATTTAATGTTGAAAGCATTTGATAACTGTACTGTACCCGCACACAAACGCACGGTACCCGCACACAAAGGCACGGTACCCGCACACAAGCTCACGGTACCCGCACACTAGCGCACGGTACCCGCGCACAAGCTCATGATACCCGCACACTCGCGCGCGGTATTCGCACACAAGCTCACGGTACCCGCACACTAGCGCACGGTACCCGCACACAAGCGCACGGTACCCGCACACAAGCGCACGGTACCCGCACACAAGCTCACGGTACCCGCACACAAGCGCACGGTACCCGCACACTCGCGCACATGATGGCAACTAAAATGAGTTCTAAATGTGCGGGTACCCGCATACATTATACAATACCAAACATTACAACATACCTAATATCCATATCAATTATACATAACCACATGTACAAATCAAACTCATAGGATTTACCCCCTCCTACCGAATTCTCCGACGGATGGCATTCTATTTTTTTGTGCTCTTCCGCATTTTGGGTCAACGAGTGGTGGTAACATATTGACAATTCCTTCAACGCGCTCGGTTACAGGCCATATGGTACCCTCGTACGCTGATTTCCATGTCTCCAAGCTGTAATACGCATGGACTAGCGAATATACCCCTACATTAGCGTGTCCACAAGCCGCAATGGCGTGTGCACACGTGATACGATCGATATCAAACATCTTACAACTACATGACTTCGTCTCGATATCGACCACCTCGTTGACTCCATGCCCGTATACATTATACCGTTGAATGCCAATTTCCGAGACGTGTAGATTTTGAGAATTTATGTAGTGCGACCGTAGGATTGACTCGACCTTCGGCGTAAATGACGTGACATTGGCTGTCATCGAAGCTTCGCAAGTTCTTCGATGCTTACTAAACCAACTAGTCGTCAAACGTTGTATCGAATCCAACAATCCTATGAGTTGAAGCTCTCTATCCGCACGTAGAGCGGCATTTATCGATTCCGAGCCGTTTGTGGTCATGATGTTGTACCTCGTTCTCGGGCAATACGATATCGTCCATTTTGCCTTCGTACCCTCCTCAAGATACGTATGCACGTTTTCGTACCGGTCCTTTAGCGTTTCCAACAATCGATCGCAATCGCTCGTCTTGTAGGCGTATGCAATATTAAGGAATAACGCACACGCACCTTTCTCCTTCATACGGGTCTTTATATTTTGTTGAATATGCCACGCACAGAACCCGTGAAACGCATTTGGGAAAACTGCCGGGACGGATGTCTTTATCCCGCCATGTCTGTCAGAAATTATGACGATGTCATTTGAATCGGCCACGATCCGTTTCAATCTCGTTAAGAACCATGACCAAGATTCGGTAGATTCGGTGCTCGCAATACCCCATGCGATAGGATATTGGTGGTAATCGCCGTCTTGCGCCGTAGCAACAAGCATCACCCCTTTATATTTTCCCTTTAAAAAGGTGGCGTCGATAGAAATTACCTTACGCATGAAAGCAAATCCCGCTATGCATGCACCGTATGCCAAAAACAGATATTTAAATCTGTTTTCCTCGTCCATCTCCCAATCCATGACACTTCCGGCGTTCATTTGCTTCACGGCCTCCAAGTACGCCGGGATCAACGCGTAACAATCGTCCCCGTTACCGACCAACTCCTCCGTAGCGATATTCTTCCCCTTCCAAGCCTTGTAATAAGAAACATTCACCCCCTATTTTGCATCATAGACATGATAGCCTTTGGCGCGGGAATGTCTTTAGGCCCGCTAAAATTGTCAAGAAGCATCCTAGACACAACCGATGAAGTTCCTTGACGATGACTTCAACGTCGATGAGACACGCCGCATGTGTGTGTGCCGCAATATGTCCGTACCGAGAAAAAAGGGGAATCTCTATCTTTTGCAGCTCGAAAGGGCCACGAACATTGCTCCATCGCACATCTTACTACATACAAAGTCTTGTTCGACTTGACTAATTTGCACTCGAACGACGCAGCCAACGCGATTTTATATATTTCCTCGATAACTTCCGCCTTATCACGAAACTGCTGCCCAACGTGTAGGCTTGAACCGTCCGGAAATGCAAAAGTACCATCGGCAGCCTCTTCTTCCGGGTTTCGATCTACATCGTCATCTTCATCGTCATTGTGATCATGGGCTACGAATTCCTCTTCCGACTCGCCAGTGTTTTCAATTGCCTCATCTTCATTTTCATTCGAATGCCAACCAGAGTAATCCCTACCCCCAGACGGTCCAGCGATATCTTCAAGACCCTCATCTTCATTTTGGTTAGAAGGGCTGCAACCGTACCCCTCAAACGGTTCGATTTGCGCATTTTCATCGCAATCGGCTATGAGCCCGGTATTATTACTAGAAGAACCAGCAAATGCGTCCGACGGAGCCACAAGCGCACATTCCACCACCTCGACATGAATCACGGGTCTCGATTGAGGGCCACCAAAACCCAAGTACGCACGTAGAGCATAGTCGTTATCGATGTATATGGGCCTCGGATAACTATAGGGTACATTTGGCATATAGCTTAGTGTTAGCCTCGCATTGTCGTTGCGAAACGCTAACACGGATACAATATGCTCCTTTACGTCTTCTAACGTGCATGCGTCCTCATCCACCAAAATTGAATGCCAGCTACAATTTGACGCAGGAGACCAAGTCGAGGTATTGTCCTCGCCGATTAACCACCGACCGTCGAATTGAAATACAATGTTGGTAATTGTCATTTTGATTGAACACCTGCAATATTATGCAATGTTACTGTTTAGAAAACGATTATCGTCATATATCGTGCTTATATATGATCTTCAGCGCATGGATCCCGAACATGGGATCACGGTACCCGCACACAACGCAGGGGACCCGCGCACTAGCGCATGCTACCCGCACACTGGCGCAGGGGACTCGCACACTGGCGCAGGGGACCCGCACACTGGCACAGGGTACCCGCACACTGGCGCAGGGTACCCGCACACAAGCGCATGGTACCCACACACTGGCGCATGGTACCCGCACACTGGCGCAGGGTACCCGCACACAAGCGCATGGTACCCGCACACTGGCGCAGGGTACCGCGCGCATGGTACCCGCACCTATATCTCACGGTACACGCACCTATATTGCATGGTACCCGCACGCAGGGGTCCCATGCACAAACAGTAGACCTCAGAATATGTATTTTCAGGTCCGATTTCTCGTAATAACCACTGAAATATCGCTACTCTGGCTAGTACACGTGATCTAATAAATAACCCATACATTTTAGGGGGTAATGGACTGGAAATTCACCATTTTCGACATTAAAATTCCAGTTTTCATGTAACGAATGCTTACTGGTAATGGTTTGAAAAGTTGTTTTCCGGCACTAAACGAAGAGAACAGCTCGCGTCGCTTTAGGTTTGTGAGAGAGGTGTGTGTTGTTACCCTTTGTTCTTTAAAATGGAGAAGATAATGCATTCATATCGATTGTAAGGTTATGGTTAAAGAGGGAGATGGACCCATGTTCTGTTCAGTCAGTTATTGCGGCCATTTTTTCGTTTTTCTTTTTTCTTTTTATTTTAATGAGTTAAGTATGAGAATTAGTTAATATGGTTAACGTTTAAACAAAGTGAGGGCTATTGACCAAAAAAAATCGTCAACGAGGCCATTTTTTTAAAATTGACCCAGTCAAGGGCCTTTTTTCTAAAAGGCCCGTCTAACTTATAGTAGATTCTTTAATTCTTTTTGTTTAAACTTTGAAGCTTGCTTTTTCCGCACTTTGTTTTTCTAGTTTGATTCTATTTGTTTCTCTCTTGCTGAGAACTCTCCTCACTCCAGGTGGTCTATTGTCATCACATCTCGATAATTTAAGCCCGTACTAGTATTCAAGCACACACACATGCATGTGCATTGAAAAAATATATAATATTATTTTATATTTGAATTTATTATTAAGTTAAAATACTTAATTGAAGATAAATTGGAATAAAAAAATTAAAAGGGTAAAAATAATAATAATAAATAATAATAATAATAATAATAAATAGTATTTCTGGCACACTCATATGCATGTGCATAAAATATAAATATTTATATTATTTCATATTTTGAGTTAGTTTTAATTTATAATATTAGATGAAATATTATTGTGAGGATGTGATTGTAATAAATAAAAGATTGAGGTGTACAATTGTAATTATTCATAGGGTCAAATTGAAAATAACTTTACCTACCAAATTGACAGTTTATAGCCCCCTCTCACTATTAATATAATTGAATAGATAATAATAATAATAATAATAATAATAATAATAATATTAATAATAATAATAGTATTTATTAACAAAAACAAAAGGTGACAGACCAATTCAAATTAGAAGGTTTCTAGTAATCGTGCACACTCAATATATGTGCAACGAACCATAATTTAATTAAAAATAAATCAACGAAACTTTTTAGCGACGGTGAATTGATGGAGCTCGGACGATGGTGGTGCGGTGCGGTGGCACATACTTCGCACCCTCCCCATAGCTGCCGCCCATTTCCTTACTTCTATTCTATGTGAAATGCAAAAGGTTGAAGCTGTGCAGCGGAAGAGACTTCGCATATACTGCGGACTCCGTCAAAACGCGGTCCTTATGTCCGGAAGACGAGTTAAAATAACCCACCATTAATTTTTGTATCCTACATTGGTCCCAAAATAAAATAAAATATTTGGTTAAGATCTAATGAGAAGCAAGCAAGTAAATGGAGCATATGTTGCAAATCCGAGACTTAGAATTTTTTTTTTAAATTTCATCCCGCGCGCTTCACAACCGGCTCGCGTCTAACTCGTTCTCTGCTCGCTCGGTTCCCGAGTCACCGGCGATAAGCCTCTCGCCCGACCCAGCTTTGTATTTGTGAAAGCATAAAACAAAGACACGGTCAAATTCGGGGACAATCGGGTTCGCAAGCTGGCTTGTCGTAATCTTTATTGACGCAAAGTTTACAACGAAGGAGAATACTCAAACTCGTGGCACCGAACACGTCTCGGCCTCACGCGCCTACACTACGACACGACATGGTTATCTCCTAACGTCCCCTTTTTTGGAATCTTAATCATTCGCTCTCTCTCGCTCGCGAAACCCTCCGCGGGATCCCTCTCAAGCTCGGCGCCCCGAGCTTGGATGTGTGACACGCTCGAAGTGTCGCGCCTTCGAACTCTCTCTCGGATGTGTGTGTGGAATTCTCGTAAAAGGTGGCTCTCTGATTCGATATCGGCAATGACCTTTATACAGAGTTGGACGGATTTGGCTCGGAGATTCTCAACAACCTTAGTCGAATTCGATTTGGTTTGTTCGAAAATCTCTCCCCGAGATTCTCTCCACAATTCTCTCTCTACGACCATGTCTTCGATCCACATCACTGTTTGACTTGGTCTCGATCCTGCCCAATAGCCCCGAGATCCTCGCAGAACCTCGTCAGCCCGCGTGCAAATCTTGCGCGTGCTGCCGCACAATCCCGCCTTGGCCGAGCCACCGCTTGGCCTAAGCTTTCCCTCCGACGCCGCCACCGACCACAGTCGCCGTCGCCACATGCGCCGCCGCACACCATCGTGATTGGCTTGTTGTCCGTCGAGCCACCGTTCGTCGTTGCCTTGAACCTCAACGTCCAAGTCGTCATGCACGTGCTCGCCCATCGTCGCCTGCTTGGCCTAGGCTCGTCTGGCCTAGCCTGCGTCGTGTCATTCGTGCGTGTCTCCAAGTGCTTCTGAGCCATGTGCCTTGGTGAATTTGCACAACAATGCTTTGCCACTTACCAAAACTTGCTGACGTGGCACTCGCAAAGGCGTAACAACATCCTTGAACACATTAATCAGTCCCTAGTTCTATTTCTTCAATATCTCTTTTAAAGAGATGACTTGTTCTCAACATCACCGAAGTAACGATGCTCCATTGTTTTTCTTTGCTGAAATCCTCTTAGATGCTCAAGTATAACCTGCAAAAGGGGACGCAACTAAATTAGCAGAGAGAAGTTACAAATTAAAGGTCCAAACCACCATTTTATTGTAACGGGGCTTTTTTATCAAAATAAATCGAAAAAAAAAATAATTTTCAAAATAGGGAGTTTTTTGCAACTATTACTAAAATAGAGTCATTTGCGGGTATTACCCGCGACGTCGCACCCATTAAACGCGACGGGTATTATTCGCCTCGTGGTGGGCCAGTGGTACGGGGCCGGTGTAGTGGGCCAATATTTTTGGCCCAGTACGTAGTCGTCGCGGGTAATAGGCGCGACGTTGCGCCTAATGGACGCGACGTCGAGGAAATATAGATATCAGATCTATATTTCTCCCTCCCTCATTCTCTCCCTCACTCTCTCTCTCTAAAACGAAACCCTAACCCTAAGCTCCGCCGCCTCCGCCGTCTCCGTTCGCCGCTCACCCCGCGCACGTCGCCCGCCCGCCCGCCCTCTCTCTCTCTCTCTCTCTCTCTCTCTCTCTCTCTTCGCCACTGCCTCGAGCATGACCGTCCGCCGCGTCCGCCGCTCACCCCGCGCAGCTCGGCCGCTCACCCGCCCTCTCTCTCTCTCTCTCTCTCTTCGCCACCGCCTCTCGCCGCCTCCGTCCGCCGCTCATCCCGCCGAGGTCACCCTGCGCAGCTCGCCCGCCCTCCCTCTCTCTCTCTATCTCTCTCTATCTATCTATCTCTCTCTCTCTCTCCACCGCGTCCACCACCCCCGCCGCGACACCCGCTGCCGTGTCCCCCGCCACCGCCTCCGCCGCCGTACGTTTTATTAGGTATTTTGTTTGGTTATAGTTAAATTGAGTTGTTCGTTTATTATAACATTAGAGGGATTCGTATAGTAATTAGTCGGATCTATATTGTTTGATTGGTTATAACATTGTTTTGTTCGATTTAGGATGGACACGAACCATTTCTACGGTCCGATCAATCGTTCGCTGTTGATTTTTCAGGATAGTCATCGTTGTAACGATGTGCTATCGGACACGGATGGTGCTATTGACACCCCGTTGACGGTGAGGGGGTTAGAAAATGTAGTGTGGGGTAAGATCTCACGACCGGTGCATTTACACGGTCGTGTTTTGGAGAAGTTAGATATTATGTCGCTGTATGGCGTCTATAGTTGTGGATCTCAAAAAATAGATCCACACTTGATTACCGCACTCGTAGAACGGTGGAGAAAGGAGACACACACGTTTCACCTACTGGTGGGGGAGGCGACTGTCACTTTAGAGGACATAGGGTTGATGTGGGCACTCCCCGTGGACGGTATTTCCGTAAGCGGTGTGATCCCTCGTAAGACGTAGGAGCAGTGGCTCGATTACTGCGAGGAGCTGACTGGGTACAGACCTCCCGAAGGTGAGTACCACGGGACCAAGTTGTCTCTCCAGAAGTTTGCGGCCTGGTTAGAAGAAAATCCAGTCGACGACATGACCGACGAGCTAATCGTCGATCAACATGCGCGTGCCTACGCATTGCTGCTGTTCGGGTCGGTGATGTTTCCCGACTCCACTGGAAGTCACACGTCGATGACCTACCTTACGCTGCTCGAGGACATCGACGATGTTCATCATTACAGCTGGGGCAGCGCCGTGTTAGCATTCCTCTACAGAGAGCTCTGCACATCGTGTCAATCGAGGAAGATGAATATCGGTGGAGCTTTGCGGTTGCTGCAGGTACGAAAGATAGTTTAATTCAGCAACTTGTAAAGCGTAAACGATACTTATGTATTTAAATAATTAAAATATAGGTTTGGGCATGGATGCGTATATTACAAGTCCAGCCCATTATCGTCCACCCTCGAGTGGTAATGCAGCCTAGTGTAGTCGATGGCATTCAGTTACCCATTCCACCGCATGCGGCGAGGTAGTTGCTCTCCTAATTATTCGAACTTTCAATTAAAAGTTTTTATAATAATTAAATTTTATTCATTTAGATGGAATGCATTGTTTGACCATACGACCTCCGCAAATTCAAATTTGCGTGCGATACGGGAGTCCATCGATAGTATGTCGATGGAGCAATTTGTTTGGACCCCGTACAACTATCACGCACCGGAGATTTTGGCGCTACGCCCCGAATGCCGTCCTCAATCCTCTCGATCGTCGTGCCCGCTGATATGTTACAACATTGTCGAGTGGCACTATCCAGATCGCGTGATGCGACAGTTCGGATTAATTCAGTCGGTGCCACAACCACCGGCATATCTTACTGTAGATCTTCATCGCTTTAGCACTAGGAATGTCCTCGGAAAAGATTGGAGATCGCAGCACGAACTACACGAGGCGTATTGGAGTCAAAGGCACTCGAGGATTGTCAATGGACTGGAGATAGGTTTCGGACCGCAGTGCACCAGTGACTATCACGACTGATACCGGTCCGTGACCCGTCGATATATATCTCCGTCGTCTATTCACATGTCGCGAGGCTTTCAGATGGGAGATGGAGCATTCATCGACGTGATGATTAGTTTATATATTAATTTTATTTATTATATTTAATTTCGATTTATTCGGGGCAAAATAATATTTGAATATGCTAAATAACAGGCACAACATCTCGATGACGTGGAGTCAAGACTACGTCGTCGTGAAGTGGACGGAGGATTAGACGTTGTACATCGTATGCAGCGCCTAATCATCGATAGGCGTCAGCGACGTGATATACACTTCACCGTCATTCCTCCTACGCAAGATCGTGGGGCATCATCCTCGCATCATGTCAGTCAAGGTGCTGGGCCGTCGTCCTCGCGTATTCCGACGGATTTGTACGGCGATGGTGGATATGGGACGTCGATGCCATCGGGGTACACTACGCCGATGTAGTACACCTACGAGGACGAGGAAGACGACGACGATGACACGCCACCTTACCGTTCATCTTCCCATCAGACTCCAGTTCCACGTCAGCAACATCGTCGTCCATCCGAGCGTGAGGCCCCAGTTGACCGTCGTCATCTGCGTAGAGAGCAGCGTCCTCGTAGATGCGGTACCGGAGGGCATTATATGCCATAGCTTTTATTGTATTATTCAGACGATATTTTTTTGTTATATGTTATTATGACTTACGGTTTTATTTTAGCGATGTTATTATCTTATTATGCGTATCTTTATGGTGGATGTTTATAAAATTGGATGTTATATAATTATCAGAGCCGTCAAAAAGGCCCGAAGCCCGCGGGCCGCCCCGCCCAGGCCCGCCAAATGGATTTTTTAGCCCTCGGGGAGTGGGCCTAAGCGGGCCGTGGGAAATGGCGGGGCAGGGCGGGCTATCCCGCGGGCTACCCGCCTATTTTTGAAAAAATAAATATAATTTTTATTAATAACTTTAATATATACGTAAATAATTTAAATTTAAATCAACGCTACCTGCAACTTCAGCAACTTTTATCATCCGCGTGCAGCTTTAATCAATGCTACCTGCAACTTCAGCAACTTTTATCATCCGCGTGTAGCTTTAATCAACGCTACCTACAACTTCAGCAACTTTTATCATCCGCGTGCAGCTTTAATCAAAGCTATCTTTAATCTAACTATACACAACAATATTGACATTCAAGAAATACAATCCAGAACATCTATAAAAATCCCACAAATTAAGAAAATAACATACAACATTTGAGATACGATGCACCCATTTGGTAGAGACCCGAGTCTTAATCGCTTCAATGGAAAAAAGATGAATGAGGGTCATCCGATATTCGGGAATTTAAAGGTCATTGGTGATTACTTTTACGACGAACTGTGGACGTACGATATTGAAAGATGGTTCGTTGGAACATTTGAAGCAAAATCATCTATGGGTGATATCACGAATGAGAATTTGTCCGAATGTCTTCAATTCCTTGCTCAACTATACAATCAACGTTACGGAATTCATTTCACCGTACCTTTTCTAACGGAGAAACTTGGTCATTTGAAGCGTCGCTACCTTTTATGGACAAAACTACGCGCCGAAATGGGAGATTGGGGAGAATATGACAGAGGATACATTCATGCAGATACCGAGCAATGGCTTAAGTGGTTTCAGGTGGTTATTTTACTCAACGATTTATTCGGATGCAATAAACTTTTTTAATTATGCAATTTGTCATATTCTTGCGGGATGATCCTCTTTCAACAATTTACTTCTATGAGCACGAGCCACATGAATATTATCTGTATAGAATTTTCCCTAGATATATCAACCCAGACATTGTTCCAGACATTGACGTGCTTGCAATTCCTAATAACGAATGTCCAATAGTTCATACCCAGACAGAAGAATCATCCAAAAGACAGTCGGTGAAACATGACAGCTCGAGTTCGAGAGTCAAAGATGATACGGGTGACGACGACTTCGTCGACCCGCCACCGAAAGGAAACCGATACAATATGTCGAGTAAGATCGGCAACGCTGGCAAAAACCAAGGCGATGGTGACTTCGTCAACCCAACTCCGAAAGGAAAGCAAAAAGGTATGTATAGAAAGACGCACAACAAAGGCAAACATCATGCAATGTCGAGTTCCAGAGTTGAAGAAGATAATAGTGACGATGACTTCGTTGACCCACCCCCGAAGGGTTGGAGAAAAAAATTTCCAAAGTGATTGTTTGTAACTTCAGTAACCTTTGTCATGTGTGTTTGCAACTAATATGAGGTAAATTCGGACGTAACTGAAAAATTCTAATAATTTACTTAAAGATTTAGTACAACATATGCATACTAAAAGTACTTAAAAATTAGAAATCAACGTTGACCACTGCCTCCGCCTCTTCGACCTTGTCTCCGCCTTGAACCGCCACGATCCATTTCGTTCTGTATACGAGTTGTACGGATTCTCCCCGGACCTCTTCGGGTACGCAAAGCGTCGTTATGTATAAGAGAGAATTCAGCAGGCTCCCAATAACATTCGTCATGTAGAGGATGAAAAAACCCCTCGTATGTTTTACGGTACGCTTGTTTGTTATAGAAAGGAGCAATATGATGCATGCTATGAACTCCCCACATACGGCTGGCTGCTTGGGCATGAGAACATGGGATGAAATACGTGTCTCATTTTCCGCACGTGCACATCTTTCCTAAGATGTTTACCACGTGCTTCCTTTGATTCACGGCCGAAGTATAAACTTCAGCTGTTTGCAAACGTGGGTCAAAATTAAAGACGACGTGACTCCAAGAACGACTTGTCCAGTCGTTGAACTTATTCCACGCATACGGAGACCAATCGCTTTCGGTGTTAGCCATCGCTGCAGAGCACTCCGTAAATCGATTGCGAAAGTATTCAACGCATCGATGAAAGCTAAAGTCCAATATTGCTTTCGGAGGCAAACACCTCGCCCCTTTGAAAACTCCGTTAAGGGCCTCGGAGATATTAGTGGTCATCACCCCACATCGGAATCCACCATCGTTAGCAAACGTCCACTGCTCTTTGTCAATCTTATCTAACCACTTCCAGGACGGTTCATTGAGAACTTTAATGTGTTCCATAATGCGATTGAACTTCTCCAATGTGTGGGCCATTCCAGCTCTATGGCATAACTGTTTTAGGTCATTGTTCTTGAATTCAGTGTTGAAGTTTGATAGGACATGGCGTAGAAAAAACCGGTGTACATCATTCGGCGGCCTAAACGCTGCTAATTCGCTTACCGCAGCCAATATTCCTATAACAAATTACGATCAATCGATTAAAAGGGTGTCAAATTAATACATGAATGTATATAGAAAAATACAAGTACCTCGATGACGATCAGAAATGAGGCATACACCTTGTTCATCCAACACATGGATGTTAAGTAAGTTCAGGAACCAACGCCAAGAATGTCTGCTTTCCGTTGAAACAATGGCAAAAGCAAGGGGGAGAATATTTTGATTTCCATCGAGCCCAATTGCAATTAACATTTTATGCTCGTATTTGGAGTATAAGTGTGTACCGTCAACGCAAACATTTCTACGACAATGCCTAAAACCATCAATACAAGGTTTGAAAGCCCAGAAAACATACCCCAATTTCTTCACACCGGGGGCCTCAGTTGGAAGATTCAACCAGTTGACGACCGTGTCGGGGTTGTAACGTTTCAAAGCTTTCATGAAGATAGGAAGTTGTTGGACTGAAGTTTCCCAGGTGCCGTAAACATTTTCTTTCGCCCTTTTGAGGCCATGCCATGCTTGAATGTATGAGATGTCGTACCCGATATTGTCCTTCACCAGCTGCTTTACGTTCTTTGGTAGAAATTGAGGGTCTGTCTTCACTATTCCAATCAACAGTCTCGCAATTGTGTTTCGCGAAATGTTGCAGTGTGTTCTCGTCAACTCGTTCATGTAGCATGTGTGTGGCCCCCCATATATCGTAATCTTCCAATAATATTTTTTTGGTTTGAAGCATGCTCGTGACCTCCAGTGACAGTCATCTATGGTTGCATTTCACGCCCCATACGGTTTTGTTACTTTCTGAGACGTGAAACTCACGTCTAACCACCCTGTAAGAATAATCGCCAACAGCTTCTTGTAAGTGAGCTTTGGTACTAAATGTCATACCGACTCTAAACTGGGATTGTCCCTACTGTAAAAATCACCGCCGCCCTCGTTGGCTTCTGGAGGCGCCATTTGATATGTTGAATAAAAAGGCACGGGTTGGTAAGGCACACGAGTATCTTCCGCCGGCAATGGAATGTCATTCTCGGGACCATCATTAATTCCATCATCGTCGTTATCATCTGCGGGATCCGGAAAATCATCCAGTGCACCACCAACGTCATCAGCTTCAGAGTCGCTAGCGCCACTATTTTGCAAGTCTTCGGGCACAGGCTCAGGTTGTGACACATTCGACATATTAGGAACATCACGACTGCTCGAAGGAATGTCTATATGAGGAGGGTACAGTGAAAAGTCACTCATTCCTTGAGTAACTGCCGTGAGATTAGGGAACAAGTGGCTGGATGTGATGTTTGTTTGTCGAGGCCAGCGAGAACGTTCATCCCGACCGTAATGAAGACACACCCGACGTGTTCACCCTTCAATTAAATTAAGTTCTGCATCAACATCCAAGAAGTACGATAGTTCCGCATCTTTTGAAATTTGAAAGAGCCTCTGATAGAGTCGAGAATGCTGATAGTATTCATTCTTAACATGAACGGTTAAGGAGGAAAAATTGTTGTCGAGGCGAATAACCTCATATAGCATGCCCAGAAATTGAGCAAAGCTAGTGTCGCGACGAATTCGTCTAAGAGAAATGGGTGGGATGTTGTACGAATGGAGTTTGATTCAGTAATGATTTCACCACCGTAGTAGATAGAGACTTGAATTTTACGGGATGTCATAATTTGAGGAGAAATTTAAATACTTCAAGTTGTTTTTTTACATATCAATGTATATGGAATTATAGTACTTTATATAGGGAAAATCGTCGCATTTAATAATAGCGACGTCGCATCTATTGGACGCGACGATTCTTCTGCAAAACTCGTGAATGTTACGTACACATCAGTTCTGCAAAAAGAAAAAGAAAATTACAGAGAACGCGTGATCGAGTTGTCACATCATCGCGCCCAATGGACGCGTCGTCGCGTTTAATAAACGCGACGACGGGCCCAAATTCGTTATTGGCCCGTTTAAACGCTTAAACGGGCCAAAATAAGACGTCGCGGCTAATACCCGCAAATAACTCTATTTTAGTAATAGTTGTAAAAAACGCCCTATTTTAAAAATTATTTTTTTTTTCGATTTATTTTGTTAAAAAAGCCATTGTAACGGTGTAATGTGTCTTACCTTTTCGGAAAGCTTTCACCCTTAGCCCTGAATTTTCTTCCCAAACATCACATGGCCATCATCATCGCCATCTTCTTCTTCTTCTCCCTCTTCATCGACTGTTAAATTACGCAAAAGTCCTCATCCCGTCCCTATCACACGCGACCGCCACCACCTCCATTTCTATCCAAAGCCACGAAGCCACGTGTAGATCCCAAATAGACAAAAGATTACTGAAACTAACCCATTGAATACCATCTCCTAGCATCCAAGTTGCCGTCACCGTCATCGTTACTCGTCTCTCTAGCTTCACTGACCCGTCGTTCGTTCTGCTGATGATGGGCGATGCAAATTGCGGTTGAACATATTTTCAAACCGTCCCAACATAAAATATGATGTGGGTACTAATTAATGAGTGGTACTAATTAATACATGAAAAGGCCTACATGTTTGAACGTGGAACGTAGGTTTCTTTAAGGTAAATGTTTGAACGTGATGCATTTTTTAGTTTTGTTACGGTTTTAAAAATTATTAATTGGCTTTAAAAATTTGTCAATAAAATTGACAAACCAATTGATTTGATGGATGTTTTTCTAAGGTGATAATTGTTAATCATTAACTTTGTATATCTTGACAAAATTGGGCACCAATCAATTTTTGGGTGATCCATTTTTTTCAAGACATACAATAGTGACATATTCTTGTAATTATCAAATATAGTGATTCAAAAACGAAACTGATATACTTAGCGATTTAATTTTATAATTTTGCCTAGATTGAATAGATGATTATATAGGTCGGTGCTATCCTACTAACTTGGGTATAACCCAAGTGAGTTGAGATTATGGCATGTGTCCATCTAAAAAGTGGTAGGGTGATTAACATCCTTGGATGTGGAAGGATGTGAATCATGTCACAATCTTAATCCACTTGGGTTATACCCAAGCTGATAGGTTAGAATAAAGGGTAAATTTCTTATCAGTTCCCTTTTTAAGTTTGAACTTCCTCTTAAATACCCTCAAATTATTTTTTCCTCACATATATGTGAACTGTGTGTTTGATACCTAAAAACATGGAAAAGACTAAAATAACATCTCTTAACATATTCAGAAAAACTTTCAGAAAATTATACCATCAGTCGCGAGTATTATACCAACAAATCACGTTATTATACCACAAAATATTGAAATAACTCTATCAATAAACACAGTTTTTATACAAACTGTTTACAGTATTATACCAAGTTGAATTTCAGACCATTATACCAACTGTTTTCACTATCATACTAACAAATAATGTTATTATAATTTTATAATAGGAAGCGATTTTCACACATTATACCACGAAACATGATAATCATACCAACAAAACTGAATATTATACCAACAAAATATCCAAATAATTATACCAATAAATTCGATTATCATACCAACAAACACATTTATTATATTATTATTTTTTTATCTAATTTCTGACTATTATACCAACAAGCGTTGATATTATACCAACTATTTTATGTATTGTACTCAAAGTACACTATATATCATTATACCAACATACATGTTTATTATACCACCACATACTAATAAAAAATTTACCCATAAATATACCAACAAATATTGCGATTACACCAACAATTTAAATTATTATACCAACAAATAATGATCGAGTGTTATATTAATAAAGAACCTAATTATACCAATACATGTATTTATCATAACAAGAAGTTATTTTTAAAACAATTGCGCAATTCGAAAGTTCTCTGATATACCAACAAAATTAGAAATTATATCAAGTTGTTCCAACAATTACACCAATACTTCAAATTATTATACCAACAAAAGCAATTATAATTTTATCATTTTCCAAACCAATTCCTGATTCAACCAACAAGAACATTAATTATATCAATAGTTTAGGTTATTAACCAAAGATTGAGCGATTGGTTTATGGTTATTATACCAAGAAAAGGTCTAATTATACTAATACTTGTTTATTATACCAACAAATATTTTTTTAAAAAGTTTGCGCTGTTCGACGTTATCAACAAAGTAGAAATTATACCAACTTATTCTTGCAATTATACCATAATTTTTTATTATTGTACCAACAAATCCAATTATAATTTTATCATTTTTACAATCAATTCCTGACTATTATACCAACAAGACACGTTATTATACCAAGAAATGATCTAATTATACTGATACATGTCTTTATCATACCAATAAATATTGTTTTTAAAAAATTTGCGTTATTCGACGTTTTCTAATATACCAACAAAAGTAGATTTTATACCAACTTATTCCAACAATTATACCATTACTTATGATTATTGTACCAAAAAATCGAAATATAATTTTATCATTTTTCCAACCAACTCCTGACCATTATACCAACAAGACCCGTTATTATACCAACAAAGATCGATATTATACCAAGAAAGGACCCTGATACATGTCTTTATCATACCAACAAATATTATTTTTTAAAAAATTTACGCTATTCGACGTTTTCTAATAAACCAACAAAAGTAGAAATTATACCAACTTATACCAACAAAGACCGATATTATACCAAGAAATGACCTAATTATACTGATACATGTCTTACCAACAAATATTGTTTTTAAAAATTTCGCGCTATTCGACGTTTTCTAATATGCCAACAAAAGTATAAATTATACCAACTTGTTCCAACAACTATAATATTAATTATGATTATTGTACCAAAAATCAAAATTTAAGTTTATCATTTTTTCCAGCCAATTCTTGACTATTATACCAACAAGATCCGTTATTATACCAAGAGTTCTGGCTATTATACCAACAAAGACCGATATTATACCAACAAAGACAAATATTATACCAACATAGATAGGTATCATAATCATAATTTAAAATTTCAAACACCAAATTAAAACGAATAATTCTATTAAAACAGGATTCTATTGTACCAACAAACGCTTTTAGTATACCAACTATAAGAACTATTGTACTCGAAATACACTATATAGTATTCTTATTTTTCATTTTATATTCTAAGTGTTATACCAACACTTATGCGTAATATTATGTGATAAGATCTTATTCAAACTCGTATGTGTAAGTATTAAATATGTGTTCTATAAGTCATTCCGATTCTTAAATGTAAGTGTCCAATATCATGTGACGATGTTTTATTCCAACTCTTATGTGTAAATGTTAAATATGAGGTTTATGTCATTCCAACTCTTATGTTATTTCAAGCCTTATGTTATTACAACTTTTGCTTAAGTGACCTATATGATGCTTATTTCAACTTTAATGTTATCATAACAATATGATATTTATGATATTATGCTTATGCTCATGCTTATACTACGTTTTTAACTTTAATCAAAGCTTTGTTGGTACAATAGAATCTCGTTTTAATAGAATAATTCGTTTGAATTTGATGTTTGAAAATTTAAATTATGATGTATGATACGTATCTATGTTGATATAATATATATCTTTCTTGGTATAATATCGGTCTTTGTTGGTATAATAACCAAAGCTCTTGGTATAATAACGGCTCTTGTTGGTATAATATTTAGAAATTGGTTGGAAAAAATAAAAAATTATAATTGGATTTGTTGGTATAATAATCAGAAATAATGGTATAATTATTGGAATAAGTTAGTATAATTTATGCTTTTGTTGATATATTAGAAAACGCCAAATAGCGCAATTTTTTTTAAAAAATATTGGTTGGTATGACATAGACATGTATTAGTATAATTATGTCCTTTCTTGGTATAACTGGTCTTTGTTAGTATAATAGTCAAAGCTCTTGGTATAATAACGGGTCTTATTAGTATAATAGTCGGGAATTGGTTTGGAAAAATGATAAAATTATAATTAGATTTGTTGGTACAGTAATCAGAAGTAATGGTATAATTGTTGGAATAAGTTGGTATAACTTCTACTTTTGTTGGTATATTAGAAATTGTCGCATAGCGCAATTTTTTTAAAAAAAATATTTGTTGGTGTGATAAAGTAGTATAATTAGGTATTTTCTTGGTATGATAAGCATAAACCAATCGCTCAGACTTTGTTGGTATAATAACATAAGCTATTAGTATAATTACTGTTCTTGTTGGTTGAGTCAGGAATTGGTTTGAAAAATGATAAAATTGTAATTGCTTTTGTTATTATAATAATCATAAGTATTCGTATAACTGTTGAAACAACTTGGTATATTTCTAATTTTTTTGGTATATCAGAGAACTTTCGAACAATGCAATTTTTTTTAAAAATACTTGTTGGTATTGTAAATACATGTATTAGTATACTAAGTCATTTATTGGTATAACAATCATCATTATTTGTTGGTATAATAATTTAAATGGTTGGTTTAATCGCAACATTTGTTGGTATATGTATGGGTAAATTTGATTACTATGTGGTGATATAATAAACATGTATGTTGGTATAATGATATGTAATGTACTTCGAGTACATTATATCAAATAGTTGGTATAATATCGGCGTTGGTATAATAGTCAGAAATTAGATGAAAAAGTAACAATATAATAAATGTGTTTGTTGGTATGATAATTGAATTAATTGGTATAATTATTTGGATATTTTGTTGGTATAATTTTTTTTGTTGGTATAATTATCGTGTTTCGTGGTTAATGTGTGAAAATTAGTTCGTATAATAAAATTATAATTATATTATTTGTTGGTATAATAATGATAACAATTGGTATAATATTCTTGAATTCGACTTCGTATGATAATAGTAGGGGTGAGCAAATCCGGAATCCGGATATCCGAATTTTTGGATATCGAAAACCTAGAACCGTATTCGATCCGGTTTTAATCGGATATCCGAAAATCCGGATGTCCGGATTTCGGATATTCGAAATCCGATTTTTTTATTTCGATTAATTTATTTTTTTTAAAAAAAAATTGATTGTAACGTATTCGATTCTTTTTTCAACTCTCAATTTATTTTCACGAATGATATAAATTCAATCCGATATATTTTTTTTAGATCAAATTAGAACATTGGGCTATTTTTCTTCCTTTCTTCTATGTTTGGGTCTAATTTTTCTTTGTTTTTGGGCTATCATTTAATTAATTTATTTATTTTGAATAATAAACGGGATACCGGATATCCGAATTTTAGTACCGAGCGTATTCGTATCCGATCCGGTTTAGGTTAAAATATTCGGATTCGGATATCCGATCCGATTTTAAAAACCGGATATCCGGTTTTCGAATTTTATAAACTGGATACCGGATCGGATTCCGAATTTCGGATATTTTTGCTCAGCCCTAGATAATAGAAGCAGTTGGTATAATATCTATGTTTATTGGTAGAATCATGTCAATATTTTTTGGTATAATAATGCGTTTTGTTGGTATAATACTGAGGACTGGTGGTATAATATTCTCGAAGTTTTTCTGAAGCTTTTAAGAAAGGTAAGTTCTTCCGAGAGGTATTTAAGAGTAAATTCAAATTTAAAATGTCAAATTTACCCTAGAATAAACCGCTAATATATGAAACGATCGATGGGAAAAATTAAAAGGGGCAACCAAATACGTAATACATACTTTAATAAGGATGTATTTGCAAAATTAACAAATTCTATGCAGGCGAAAAAAGTGGCGATATATCACCGTTGATTTCTTCAAAATCGAACAACTCCAGAATTCAACACTGAAAGATGTATTGAAATTTACGATCTTGATCTGCTGATAACGGCTCTATTTGGACCTAACATGTCCACCGAGGTATGTTTTTGCCCCTCCCTTTCAATGTTTGAGAATTTGAAACTTTTCCTCATGATTCCGTAATCTGCAATTGGTTGTTTCTCGTTTTGGGTTTAATTTTCTGCAGTAGCTGCATATGTACCCGTTAAAGTATGCGAATCAAAACGTTTATTGATTCTGTGTGGGTTGGATTGGGATTTGTAGTCATCAGACACAGTGTGTTAGGGTTTATGATCGTGAGTGTTTATCGGTGTGGATTGTCTGTCGTAAAGTTGTGGATCAGTCATCAGCTACTAGCTCTCATCTGATCCGAGATTTGATTTTGTGATATTGATGCTGTTGTCCGTGCAGGTTGGATTACGTTTACTTATTTCGCCTCTGGCTTCGTCTAATGTTGTTATTCGAACGGCATGGTGAGTTATAAATTGTGAAATTATATTTCAGAAAAAGGGTTTCTTGTCTTTGTGCTCATGATTTTATTTATTGATTTATTTTTTATCTATTTCCTTTTGTTAGTTGTGGCGTATTACTGCTTAAAAATGAATCACTTCTTGCAACCAATTATTCATTTTACTCTGTGTTCGATGTTAAGGATAACATGGTTGCATGCCATTTTTGTTTCTGTAGCTGCTCAGTTGGGATTGTGCTGCCAGTTTATAACACGTTCAAGGCTATCGAGGCTAATAACCAAGAGGAGCAACACAAATGGCTTCTTTATTGGGCTGGTGAGTGCCAGTGACGTTATACGATATAAGTTATACTACTATAGTAGTTGCACTCTAATCCTCCAAAGTCTATCTAACGCATTATGATTAACACTTTTAATCCTACAAAACTGAATTCTTTTTTCTTGTTATATAACTGCTAGTAATGAATAATGATAGCACATTATGATTGCAGCATATGGATCATTCAGCGTTGTCGAGGTCCTCACTGATAAATTACTGTACTGGTACTATTCTGCGCCCATTTCATATTCTTTCTTCTACCACTGCTCCATGAAGTAAAAGAAAACATGAAAAAAAAAGGAGTATAACTCACAGATACTCAGTACACTCTTAGTTCGATGACGTATTGCAAAATTTTTCATTTAATTGCTAATAAAGCAGATGCATCCCTTTTTTTTTTTTTCTGTTTGCTGGATTTACCAGGTTTCCTCTCTATTATCATGTGAAGTTTGCATTTCTCGTCTGGCTTCAACTTCCATCTGTTTATGTAAGTTTGTTTGATTCCATACCGCATTCTCCTATGGAAAAGGCAAGCTTTTTTTTTTTTTTTTCCCAATAATCTTCTGTTTTGAGTATGATTCGTTTGATTACTTTTGCAGGGAGCAAAGACAGTGTATATGAACAACTTGCGCCCGCTCCTCTTAAAGCATCAGTCCACACTTGATCGATATGTGAACTTCTTTTACGGTGAAATGGTGAAAAATTCATTCTGAGCCTTTGTAGCATCGTTTGCTGTTATAAGTATTGCACAATCATGCTTCATTTATTAAGAAAATCCTTTTGACCTGCAGATGAAATTCTTGAGTAACCATGAGACAGAGTTTCAGCTTGCAAAGACTCTTTTCTCAAAGTTTCTACTCTCAGGTGATGCTTAAATTCATTTTCCAGTATGTAAGCATTGAAACAGTTGTTTCGTTGTGTCAGTTATGATTAACGTCTTAACAAGTTTGCTGAAAGATTTAATTTCGCCGTTTTTTTAGCCGGTAATTTGGTTCAAGAAATAATTCATCCCGGGCAAAGGGCCTCTAGTGATTCGGCTATTCGATCAAGGGAGAACCAAAATGCTGCAATCGAAAGTCCTCCTCCTCCTCCAGAAGAAGAAGAAGAAGAGACCGAAGATGATGAATGAAACAATTGCACCTCCTCTCCTTATACTTTCTTGTCATTCCCTTTTTTAAAAAAAAAATCTTTTCAACGATACTTTGGGAAGTTATGATTTTAGATGTAAATAAAATACTAGCGTCACAGCCTTTATCTTGCATAACTATGATGCATTTCGTCAGAGTAATGATAAATTGGCAAGGTTAATTACTCTCCCCAGAAGAGGTCTCAGTTTCATTGATTAGATCAGAATGAATCCCTCTTTCTCAAAGTGATTTCTACCTCCTTTCTCCTAATCAAAGAAGAAAGACGCACAAGTATCTTCTCCTCTTTCCTCCATTAATGGGAGTCTCTCTCCTTCCTTCGTTAATGTAGGTTAATGAACTCATTTTTCTCTCTTTTTCCATTTTTTATTCCCCCCCTACTCATTTTTCTTTTCTTTCTTCCCTGTTTTCATGGTCGCTTCCGTGTCTCCTGGTGTGTGAGTTTCATGAGTGTCATTCTCGAATAAGACAATGTTTGGAAGTCGAGGACGGATGAGGACAAAGAGTATGGTAGATCAAAGCTTAATAATTATTATTTTGGAGTGTTTGATTGATTCGTAGTAGATTCTTTAGTTCTTGTATCTGAACTTTGAATCTTGTTTTCTTTCGGACTTGGGTGTCCTTTTTTATCTTTTAATTTTGTTTGTTCCTCTCTTTATGTGAGTACTCTTTTCCTCTGGATGGTTGAATGTTATCGGAGGTGCATCTGATCTCTTTAGTAATAGTATTACTCTAGATATATTTGGCTTACATTTACATCAATATTATATATCTATATATATATATATATATAATTTTAATTCAAAGAACTATTAACAAAAGATCTTCAAATCCTCAAACCCAAAAATTAAAACTATCATCACTTTTATCTATCTTTTATCTATTCCTCGTGAGGGGCCTCAGTAGGGCAAGAAGTCGATCTCAGATCAGAGGGCGGGATAAAACAATCCTTGGACAAGCCCCAAACGTTGAAAGCCACATCATCGATGGTCCAAACCTCCTCCATCTTCGTCGTTTTGCTATGGCTCGTGCCGGCCTTCTCACCGAACCTAACCAGGGTCACCTCCGATCGACCTGCGTGGGCGATCATAATGCCCTCCACGGCTCGATAATCATCCAAGAACGAACTAACCGTGGTTTCCCAGTTGATTACATCGCGGCAATCAGAGTGGATCCGCGTGAGAAGCGAATCCTCTATGTATACCAAAAGACCCGTCTTCTGGCTAAAGTGACCAAACAAGACGTGCCTTACGGGTTTCCGGGTCGGTCACGAGCTTCAAGACGAAACAGTCTTCTCCGTTTGATTTCTTCTCACCGATGAAGGTCGAATCGGCAAATATCATGGCTATGGTTCTTGGATCGAGTCCCTTCATGCACCAAAATAATACTAACTTCATAAAAAAAAGTTGATTGAAAAGAAAATCACTCGTGGCCGATTTTCAGTTTTTTCGCCAATTAAAAAACTTTCGAATTCTACGCTTCGACTTTGAAAAATATGTAATCACTCGCGGATCTCATTACTCTATGAAGCACAATTACATGTCAAGCTCACTTACACCACGAGTTCGGCGATAGAATTCCACGAATAAGGACGTCGCGCGTCATTTTGGAAAAATGAGAACGGTTATAAAAATACATAGTTTTTAGCGCGATTGCCAGGTTGCGCAAAGTTGGAATGCATTTAATCCAAAATCATCCGAAACAAGTGCGTCACAAAGGGCGATCGGGTCCTTCAGCGGTACGGGCCTCGAGCCATGGCGTGTGCCTCGATACGAGCTCCCCATTGCAGCCTGCATGGACGTTTCTCCCATCAACGACGAGCTCCAGGTACCACATTCCGGGATTCATCTGCAACACCAAAAAATTAATATTATTTCTTTTTTAGTATTTTTTTTAGTTGTAGTTATATTTTTGTTACTTAAATAATATTTTCAAATCAAAGTAATGAATTCTTAATTATTTTACAAACTTATAAAAATGGAGAATCTAGGCGGTGACGGGTTTGACAACTTATTTTGTATATATTATAAACAAGTTCAACGTACGATCTTAGTGAACTTTATATGGTGAATGTAAGAAAAGAATTTGAATACTTGTAGTGTGTTTTACTTAGGTCATCTACAACCGAAAAACTCATTGTCAAACCCAAAATGGAGTAACTGTCACATCAAACTGTAGTTTTTCTTTAACCATTAAACTCATTCTCAAGCGCAAAAGAATATTCTTGAAATATTCTCTTTCACAATAAATTTTATAAACTTTTCAATACTAACCACATATTTTACAATTTTACACATTCGACAATAATATTATTTTGAATTCGATTGAGAAAATATTTAATAACATTACTCTTAAAATTATTATTAGTACAAGTAAAAATAAATAATTTTTCAAATATCGGAATTTTCCATCCACAAATGATTAGTTAAGTGTACTTAATCGTTTCATCTCAATAATTATTGAAGATTTATTATTTCTCCCAATAACGAAAAGATGAAGTATAAAAGCGGCATTTGAAAAGATAATGTATGCTCGTTCAAAAAAAATGTATGCCATATTATTATTATTATAATAATAATAATAATAATAATAATAATTATTATTATTATTATTATTATTATTAAAGATCGTGTATGAATTATGATACGTTACACGGTTTGCACATATATATATATATGTATATTGTGCGTGTACTATATATATATATAATATATATTATATATATATATTTTCTTGTGTGTGTAGTATGTATATATTTTTATATATTACTATGGAAAATCCTCCAGTGGGTCATAATGTTCATTGTTACGTTTTGAAATTTATCTACTTTTGTGGGTCAAACTTATAAGACTTGAAAACTTTTTACGTCCATGAACAGTTTAAACGCATTTTTTAGTTTTGAGGAGAGAGAAAATCACATAATTCCTATTTTAGGTATGAGTTTGAGTATTGGTTGGAGCAATTTATGGTGTTTGGGTTGGAAATGGGTATTGATTGGAGTTGGTTTTAGAGTGGAATATTTTTTTTGTTAATATTTATTTTTCAAAATATTTAGTAATGATAATTCAGAAATTGTCTAACTTATTTTTAAAATATCATTAATGATGTTTTAGTGTTGAGCGCAGAACACTAAAAGGAAGGTTAAGATTTAATAAAGTTGTTTTAGTTGGAGCCACGTCATTGCCTCAAAAAGATGAGATCAGCAGCCACGTCATCGTCCACGTCGGATTTTCGACGATTTTTGCCGGAAAATTCACAAGTGACCCAAAATAAATCAGATACGTTACTTAGTGACCTATATTTCCAATTATGAAACTTAGTGACCCAAAAAACACGAGAGTCATAGTTAGTGACCTAATTAATAATTTGGTCAGGGTATTAATTAAATGAGATTCCACCCCTCCATTTATCTAATCTCATCTTTTTCAGACAAATATATCCTTTTTTATTTAATTTTTCTCATTATATATATATACTAGATATTTGGAGCCCGCGCCTTAGCGATAAATGCTCATGTTTATCTATGGTGATTTCTTCAATCCTAGGTCCGCTTGCGTCTTCTTGATGTCATCCCACCGTGAGCTCTTTCATGCAAATAATGGATGAGATGAAGACATGTAAACACGCATATCCGGCTTCAAAATGCTTAGCTGATAAGACAATATATATATATATATATATATATATATATATATACGTGAAGTGCAATGCAACCATCCATAAGAAACATGCAAGCAATTGTTTTACCTTCTCCAGTGAGTGTGCGCAACCAATATGGAGCTTGAACCCATCATGATGTATGAATGCTTTGTATCTCATCACTGGTTTGGTTCCGATCATTTACAAGTTGCCGTTGAAATCGAAATTAGTGTTTCTCAAGTCACGAACTACCCTGTCGAGGAAAAACATGTTTAGAGCGAATCTGTTCAACCAATCAACCTACGAAGAACCAAAAGAGATCAAAAAGAAAAAAAGGGAAAAGACATAGTAAGTAATTAGAGCTTGGGACACAAAGAAAATTGAGGAGATGCCCACTCGTTCATAGTCAGGGATATTGTATCTACCTTAATGGCTTCGTCTCCACGTCCTAAACAAAAAGTAACAAAAAATCAATTTTACAAACGATTACCATTTTCACAAGCCCTTTACGCACAATTGACAACCATCATAAATTTCATTTAATTTTAAACTGCATCCAAAGCCTAGAAATCTCAAACTGCTGAGTAATTCCAGCTTTTCTGCCGAGTCGAGTGTTCTTGGTGACATTTGAATAATCTGGAAAAAATATGCAGACATGAAAATGAATCGAGTGTTGGCTACTACGATGAAACGAACAGAAATATTTTGACAAAGAGAGCGATGGACTTTTTTTTTTTTTTTTTCCGGAAGAGCGATGGACTACAAGAGAGAACTTCAGTGAGATTAGGGAATGCCTTGCACGTAAATAATGATTATTTATTTATTTATTAAATCTGAACGAGATATAGCATATTATCTCGATAAATATAGAGTAATCGGTGTAATCATTACGAGATAGTAGATTACGACGAAAAACTTATGTTCATTAACCCATGTTGTTAAACCGGGTTTTCGAACCGGATCGGAAAATTTAGTGGTTTAAGGTTTAGTGGTTTAACCGGAATAAAACCGGAGTAAAACCGGGAGGTGTCCTTAAAAAATGCTTCGGAGCCCACGTTCGAGAAACTTCGAGTTTATAAAGGGGCTTGAACCCTAGTTTTTCTTATTCATTATTTTCATAGTGCTTTTTTCAGAAGTCTGTGTGATCTTGCACCGATAGCTTGCTTTGTTAGATACTGAGAGATGCTTCTTTCCATGTCTTATGTAAAGATATGCTACTAGCTAAAGTCCAAATGTTGGGAGCTTTGATTTATCGTTGGATATGTTCAGGTTTTATGTTCTAGGGTTGCTTCTATCTTCGTATCTGAAAGATTTCATGTTTTATCATGGTATCAGAGCGATAAATTCCTGAATCCGCTCTTGAAACGGATTACGAAACCCTAGATCTAAGAACTATATCGCTATTAGGGCTTTCTTTTTCTTTTTAAATCTCGTTTAGATATCTGTTTCTGGTTTAAATATGAGTACGAAACCCTGGATATGAATATATAGAGCCTTAGGGCTTGATATCATCTTCTTGTTAAGAAGGGTGGTGGGCTCCGCAGCGGAAATCGGTCCCGGATTTGCTTGGTAGAACGGTCGGGAAAAGTGGGACCCACGGGTAACTTTGGTGGGACCCGCACAGTAACTATCACGGTAAAAATAAAATTACCGCAAAGTAAGAAAGAACACCAGAATTTTTACGTGGAAAACCCTCTGTTAACAAATAGGGAAAAACCCCGGCCGAGTCGGCAAAATCTTCACTTTAGTAAAAATTACAACACTCAATTTTTACTACCTCACGACTTACTACTCGTATTTTACCTCACACCTCTCTATGGATGTGGAAACCCTATCAGTTTATACCTGAACTGATAACCTCACAATTCATTCAGACTACTGCACTCTCAAATGTAAATCTCGAATGAATCTGTGATAATAATAACTGAAGAACTGCAGCCTATTTATAGATGTCTTCAGCTCATCTGGATCGTCCAAATCCAACGCCCAGGATCTCGCCGCGTCGCCAATCAATACGAGCCGCTAATTCATTATCTTTAAATTTTCTTTTTTTTTTTTAATATATAAAATAATATTATAATATTATATTAATAATATTATTTTATTTTATCCTCATTTAATGAGGTTGTTGGTGGATCTGTGCTGGACATAACAATTCTCCCCCTCCAGCTTCATCCACCACTTACGGGGGAGATCTTCTACCGCCTCAATGGTAGCACATCCCGGCGAGTTCCGCAAAGAACTCTGTCTTCTCCTTGGGAATAGCCTTCGTGAGAATGTCGGCAACATTCTTGTCCGTGTGGATCTTCTCCAGCTTGAACGCTTTCTCCTCAATGGCCAGTCTGAGCCAGTGATAATGAACGTCGATGTGTTTTGTCCTTGAGTGATACATAGTATTCTAGCTCAAGTCCAACGCACTTTGACTATCGCAAAATATTATGTATTCCTCCTGCTGAATGCCCAATTCCTGAAGGAATCTCTTCAACCAAAGCATCTCCTTCCCGGCTTCGGTGGCTGCAACGTACTCCGCTTCAGTAGTTGATAAAGAAACACATTTCTGTAACCTTGATTGCAATGAGATAGCTCCCCCTGAGAGTGTAAGTATGTATCCTGACGTTGACTTTCTGCTGTCGAGATCGCCGGCCATATCAGCATCCGTATAGCCTGTAAGAAAACATTTACCACTTCCAAATGTTAGACATAATTTGGAAGTTCCTCTCAGGTACCTCAAGATCCACTTCACTGCTTCCCAATGCGACTTCCCGGGATTCGATAGAAACCGACTCACAACGCCAACTGCATGAGCGATATCCGGCCTCGTACACACCATGGCGTACATCAAACTTCCGACCGCCGGTGAATATGGAATGTATGTCACCTCTTCTCCGTCTTCATATGTTGGTGGACTGGATTTCTTTCGCAACTTGAAGTGCGCGGCAAGTGGCGTGCTAACTGGTTTAGCACTCTTCATATTGAACCTCTCAAGAACTCGTTCAATATAACGCTCTTGGGACAGCCACAACTTCCCAGCTTTCATGTCTCGGGTAATGTCCATTCCGAGAATCCGCTTTGCCGATCCCAAATCCTTCATGTCAAACGTCTTTGACAAATCTTTCTTCAACCTGCTAATCATCTCTACATCTTGTCCGACAATTAGCATATCATCAACATATAGGAGAAGAACGATAAATTTACCGTTAGAGTATCTCCGGAGATATACATAAGGATCTGCATCCGTTCTTTTAAACCCTTGGTGCACCATGAACGAATCAAACTTCTTGTACCATTGCCGTGGAGCTTGTTTCAGACCGTACAAGCTTTTCTTCAGCCGACAGACCATGTCCTCTTTACCTCTAACCTCGAACTCTTCTGGTTGTCCATATATATCTCTTCATCGAGATCACCATGCAAAAACGCGGTCTTCACGTCGAGTTGCTCCAATTCAAGATCCATGGTGGCAACTAGTCCCAATATGACTCTGATTGAATTCATCTTCACGATCGGTGAGAAAATCTCGTCAAAGTCGATCCCTTCTTCTAAGTGAAACCTTTGACCACCAATCGAGCCTTGTATCTGACTAGCTTGCCATCATCCTTCTTCAATTTGTACACCCATTTGTTCTTGAGTGTCTTCTTTCCTTTCGGCAATCGAACTAACTCGTACGTCTCATTCTTCCTCAGAGAATCCATCTCTTGCATGGCTTTTATCCAACAATTTTTGTCCCTGCAAGATTGTACCTCCTGGAAGCTCTCTGGCTCCCCCTCGTCAGTAATCAAAATATAATCATAACTCGGATACCTCGTAGATGGTTGGTGTTCCCTAGTTGACCTTCTCAGCTGAGGTTCAACTATTTCGGAAGGCTCCCCCTGCTCAGTACCTTCAGTATGCTCATCTACGCCTGGCTCATCATCTCCGGTGGCTGGCTCTACCGGTTCAGGTTCTGATTGCTGCATTCCTTCATCCATGGCATCGTCGTGTGGAATGCTGGCTGGTGTATAATCATCAACACCGCCACCCGTGGATTTCGACACATCCACGTCTGAGTCTCCCATGGTCTCGTGCTCATGGAATACTACGTCGCGACTCCGAGCAGTCTTCTTCTTCTTTGGATCCCAAAGTCTGTAGCCGAACTCCTCGTTTCCGTACCCAACAAAGATGCAAGGATTCAATTTATCATCGAGCTTCGAGCTTTGTTCCTTCGATACATGCATGAACGCCCTGCAGCCGCACACTCTCAAATGCGAATATGAGATGTCTCTACCGATCCATACCTTCTCTGGAATATCGAAATCCAACGCCGATGAAGGTAGTCGGTTGATAATGTACACTGCAGTGTTGACAGCTTCACCCCAAAATGACTTAGATAGGTTAGCCATTTTGAGCATCGATCGGACTCTCTCCATAATGGTTCGATTCATCCTCTCTGCGACACCATTTTGCTGAGGAGTACCAGGAACTGTCTTCATTGCCTTATGCCCTGCTTGGTGCAATAATCTCTGAACTCCCGAGAGATATATTCACCACCATTATCTGTGCGTAGACACTTCAGCGGCATTCCCGTCTCTCTTTCCACCATCGCGTGGAACTTCTGCAAATAATAGAACACCTGGTCCTTCGTCCGCAACAGATATACTCAGGTCTTACGAGTAGCATCATCAATGAAGGTCAGAAAATATTTACTGCCTCCCATAGATTCGACTTCCATGGGTCCGCATACGTTAGAGTGTACCAACTCCAACTTCTTCATTCGTCGGGTTGAATTCTCCGCAAATGAAACTCTATGTTGCTTCCCAAATAGACAATGATCGCAGGGGTTCAACGTTTTCCCCTTGGCTACCGGTATGAGGGACTTTCCAGCCAAGATATTCAACCCCTTCTCGCTTACGTGCGCCAACCGTCTATGCCACAAATTTGGAGAAGCATAATCTTCAACTGCGTTCATTTGGTTAGCACATATCGTCGAGTGCGTCCTATACAGCGAGCAGCATAACTTTCCTCTCGCTACCACCAATGATCATTTGGTAAGTTTCCAGTTGCTATTACCCATCTCGTTGTAGAATCCTTCGTTGTCCAGCACCTTCACAGAAATCAAGTTGAGACGAAGATCTGGAATATGCCGCACATCCTTTAGCCTTAATGTGCAGCCCACGTTCGTCTGCATACAGATATCACCGATCCCCACAATTTGAGAAACACTTTGGTTACCCATCTTGGTAGTGCCAAAGTTTTCCGCCTTATAAGTGGAGAAGTATTCACGCCTTGGAACACAGTGGTAGGGGGCACCAGAGTCCACTACCCACTCGGTGTTTGTATCTGCAACATGACAACAATCTGCTTCATTCACTAGCGTAACCTCTGCATCATGGTTGGAGACGATCGCAGACGTGTTCTTGTCATCGTCTTGTTTCAGTTTTCCGTTGAGAAGCCTACAATTTCTTTGCAAGTGGCTAATTCGTCCACAATAGTAGCACTTCCTCATCTCTCTGGACTTGGATCTAGCTTTTGACTTGTCGTATCCTTTCGGACCTCTACTCTTGCTCCGGCCCCCATTCTCCATGACAAGGGCCTGATTTCCTGTACTGATATTGGTAGCGTCCTTCTGTCACAGCTCTTCATTGTACAACCTGTTCTTCACCATATTCATCGTTACTTTACCGCTTGGTGCTGAGTTGGTAAGCGATACCACCAACGTGTCCGAACTCTCAGGTAAAGATCCCAGTAGTAGACATGCTTGTGTCTCATCATCAAGGACTAGACCGGTACTTGTAGAGTTGCCAGTGCTTCAAAGTCATTCAGATATTCAGCACTGATCGTCCCTCGTTCAGCTTCATATTCATGAGTTTCCGCATCATGACTACCTTGGTCAGCGCATTCGTCACCTCGTACATACCCTCCAGTTTCTTCCAGAGTATCAGAGGATCCGTCTCGTTTCTTACATGGTTATAGAGGCTAATGTCCACCCATTGACGGATCGCACCTAGCATCTTTCTTTGCAACTTCTTCCATACATCGTCCTTCGTACCTTCGGGCTTCTTGCCTTCACCGTCGATAGGATCATGGAGGTCTCTGTAATAAAGGTAATCCTCCATCCTCGATTTCCATATGGAGTAATTCGTTACTGTCAACTTGATCATTCCTCCGTCGTTCTCCATGGCCGTCATTTTACCAGCAACCTATTTAGTATCTTTTCTGATGTGGAAGATCAGTCTCAGTTGCAACCACAGAGCATACTCAGAATACCAACTAGGCTCTGATACCACTTGTTAGGAAGGGTGGTGGACCCCGCGGTGGTAGTGCCCGCAGCGGAAATCGGTCCCGGATTTGCTCGGTAGAACGGTCGGGAAAAATGGGACCCACGAGGTAACTTTGGTGGGACCCGCACAGTAACTATCACGGTAAAAATAAAATTACCGCAAAGTAAGAAAGAACACCAGAATTTTTACGTGGAAAACCCTCTGTTAACAAAGAGGGAAAAACCAGGGCCGAGTCGGCAAAATCTTCACGTTAGTAAAAATTACAACACTCAATTTTTACTACCTCACGACTTTTACCACTCGTATTTTACCTCACACCTCTCTGTGGATGTGGAAACCCTATCAGTTTCTACCTGAACTGATAACCTCACAATTCACTCAGACTACTTCACTCTCAAATGTAAATCTCGAATGAATCTGTGATAATAATAACTGAAGAACTGCAGCCTATTTATAGATGTCTTCAGCTCATCTGGATCTTCCAAATCCAACGCCCAGGATCTCGCCGCGTCGCCAATCAATACGAGCCGCTAATTCATTATCTTTAGATTTTTTTATTTTTTTTAATATATAAAATAATATTATTTTATTTTATCCTCGTTTTATGAGGTCGTGGGTGGATCTGTGCCGGACATAACACTTCTTTCGTAAAATACGCACAAGTTTAGCCCTTCTTTGAGGTGCTTCCTCTTCAGATACCGTGAAATCCAAAAAGGACAGCGCAACTTGTGTCAATACTTGTTCGAATTCCTGAGAAGCAGTGCTGACAGTCTACAGCCCCGCAACAGGCAGCCAAGATACTATTATTCACTACAAAAGGACATAATGATACCTCACTAACTCTCATCTCTGTTAACTGTTATTGTGAAGAACATCCAATCTCTCTATTTCGGCTACTTATTATCTGCGCTCTCTAAGTATCTTATGCATATTATATGTGACTTGAACTTGGTGTTCCTGTGAAATGTCTCATTCTAATCCCCCACTTAGTGGTTCTGGTGATGCTAAAGAAATTAAGAATACACAGTTTTCAAATCCTCTCTGTTGACTAAGCTCAATCCATTCCAAGAAGAAAACAAAAAAATATTAATAAAAAAATGGGGGACAACGCATGATAGTGCAACACACACAAGAAGAAAAAATACAAAGCACTCAAGTCAAATTTGGAGAACCATGCGTGCAAGGAGAAGAAAAAAATGGATACGCATGATCTATATTTAATTCTTGTTTGTCCTTCTTAGCTAATGAGTACTATATATATATATATATATATATATATATATGAGTGCATGCAAGAGATTATGTGAGAGAGTTTGTACGATATCGTATAAGTGATAAAGAAAAAAATACTTCTCCCTCCCTCTCATGCACATAAGAAAAAATAAAATATTTCCTCCTCATACCAGCCCAAAATAGAGAACGAGTGTGAGAGCAAGATACAGTGAGCAAATAAAAAAAATAGTGAGGAGTAGAGAGTCTGCGAATCCAAAACATCCGTCCCTCAGTTGGAATCTTTTCACCGTTCCTACAAAATAAAAACAACAAATTGGTATCAGAGCCATGTCGTACGTCGGAGCAACTAGTGGTCTGCCCGTTCCGCGCCTCGCCAAATCCAACTACGACAACTGGAGCATCCAAATGAAGGTGTTTCTCGGCTCGCGGGATGTATGGGAAGTTGTTAAAAACGGGTATATCGAACCCGAAGATACGAAAGAGTACACGGAAGCCCAACAAAAGACGTTGAAAGACTCCCGCGGACAAGACAATGCCGCGCTCGCCATCATCTACCAATCGCTAGACGAGTCCGGTTTCAAAAAGATAGACGGGGCGAAAAATTCGAACGAAGCATGGGATAAGCTAGAGAAAGCGTACAAAGGTGCCAACCGAGTAAAACAAGTTCGATTGCAAACACTCCGTGGCGAATTCGAAATGACGAAAATGAAGGAAGGCGAAGGCGTATCAGAATATATAACGAGAGTGCAAACCATCGCCAACCAATTGAAGAGAAATGGCGAGGCTCTAACAGATGTCCGTGTAGTCGAGAAAATTCTCCGCTCTCTGACGAACGAGTACGAGAACGTGGTGTGCGCAATTGAAGAATCCAAAGACCTCGAGAAAATGTTGGTCGACGAACTCTCCGGTTCGCTCGAAGCTCACGAGCAACGAAAGAAAAAGAAGAAGCAGGAGTCTCTAGACGAGGCACTACAGACAAAATTGTCACTTAAAGAAGAGAAGGCTTTGTATACACAATACGGTCGAGGAAGAGAACGTGGCCAACGAGGACGAGGTCTTGGCCATAATACAAGCCGAGGACGAGGATATAATCAAGAAAAACAAGGACAAAGTAGCAATCATAATTGGAGGGGATGAGGTCGAGCCCAAGGACGAGGCGGTCTCTCAAATCAACCGAACGTCGAATGCTACAATTGCGGGAAGTACGGGCACTACGCAAAAGACTGCTGGTCCAACAAGAAGGTGGAAGAAAATGCGAACTTACTCGCACAAGAAGAGCCAAAAGACGAAGGGCGTTCTCTTGATGGTGCTCGAGGACAATAAATCGAGCAACGACATGGTGTGGTATCTTGACACCGGTGCCAGCAATCATATGAGCGGGCACAAACATCTCTTCACGGATATGAAGAAGATCGAGGATGGGCATATGTCTTTTGGTGACGCATCGAAAATTGAAGTTAAAGGTCGGGGGAAAATATGTTTCTCTCAAAACGTTGGCAAACAAGGGTCGGTCGAGGACGTCTATTTTGTACCGGGCTTGAAGACGAACATCTTAAGCATGGGGCAGTTGCTTGAAAAGGGGTGTTCGGTGTTCATGAAAGACCGCTCGTTACAGCTAATGAACAAAGATGGTAAAATAATCGTACGGGTCGAGATGGAAAGGAACCGAATGTTCAAACTCTACCTGAAGATGATTCAAGAAAAATGCTTAGAACTTGACCTGGAGGACAAAGATCATCTGTGGCATATGCGATTCGGACATCTACACTACGGGGGACTGAAGGAGCTCTCCAGAAGAGGCATGGTGCACGGAGTGTCGACGATTGAGGGAGGAAAGAAGCTTTGCGAGAGCTGCGTGATCGGAAAACAGTCAAGAACGACGTTTCAGAAGCACGCCGGATATCGGGCACGCAAACCGCTCGAGCTCATACATACAGATATATGCGGCCCGATCACACCGGGATCATTCAGCAGAAAGAGATATTTCATCACTTTCACAGACGATTATTCGAGAAAAACATAGGTGTATTTCTTAAAAGAAAAATCAGAAGCGCTGGAGACATTTAAAAATTCAAGACTAAGGTCGAGAAGGTGACGGGCTCAAAAATCAAAGCACTCCGATCAGACAGAGGTGGAGAATAAATGTTGGGTGCTTTTGTTACTTTCTGCGAGGAACAACGTCAGGAGGTTCCTCACCGCACCGTATTTACCACAACAAAACGGCGTGGCTGAAAGAAAGAACCGAACCATACTCGACATGGTTCGATCAATGTTGAAGAGCAAGGAAATGCCAATAGAATTCTGGACCGAGGCGGTACATTGCGCTGTATATATTCAAAATCGGTGTCCACACAGCAACCTCGGGAACTAAACACCACAGGAAGCATGGAGTGGCCATAAACCGAGCGTAGCACACTTACAAAATATTTGGAAGTGTGGCGTATGCTCATGTTCCTGATCAGAAGAGAACCAAGCTTGATGACAAAAGTCAAAAGTTTTTTTTCATTGGCTGATGAGAAGACGAAGGCTTACCGGCTGTTCGATCCAGAAAATAAAAAGGTGATGGTCAGTCGAGATGTCCGTGTAGACAAAGAAAGCTCGTGGAACTGGAAAGAAGAAAATACAACGCAAGGAGAACCGTTGAGCGTGGCACCAATACCCATCCCTGTGGTACCTCAAGAAAATAACGATGATGACGAACCAAGGCAGCCCAAGATGCGAAGCTTGCAGGACCTGTACGAATCAACTGAAGAAGTTCACTTAGTCTGCTTGTTGGCCGATTCGGAACAAATCAGTTTCGAAGAAGCGACAAGAGACACGAGATGGAAGACGGCGATGGACGAGGAGATCAATGCGATTGAAAAGAATGAGACGTGGAAGCTTGTCGAATTGCCGCACGGTCATAAATCCATCGGAGTAAAATGGGTTTATAAGAAGAAAATGAATGCTCAAGGAAAAGTCGAGCGTTACAAGGCGAGACTAGTCGCGAAAGGCTACCGACAAGGAGCGGGAATAGACTATGATGAAGTCTTTGCTCCGGTGGCTAGAATGGAGACAATTCGTTTGCTACTGGCCCAAGCTGTACAACTTAGCTGACCGATCTGTCAGATGGACGTGTTGCACTAAATACCCAATAGGAAAATATGTTAATTATTCATTATCGAATTTAGATAATAAAAAATTTGTGTGCAATTTAAATAAAACATGTGGACCGATTCCTTGCCCTATTGCTGGTGCTTTGACAAATAGTGAATGAAAACCAACTATGGATTAGGAAATGCATGTTTTATGTGAAAATAATACTTGGGATGTTTGTAGCACTGCCTAGCAATAAGGAGCCACTAGGTTGTAAATGGGTATTTAAAATTAAGTACAATTCGGATAGACAATACAGAGGTATAAGGCTCGTCTAGTTGCCAAAGTTTATAATCAACGAGAATGTATTGGTTTTCAAGAAACCTTTACGCATGTTGTAATATTGGTTAGATGTGTGTATATTGCTTTCTATCGCTGTTAATAGTAGCTGGAACGTTTTTTAGTTACATATTAATAACGGTTTTTTACATGATGACTTAGTTGAAGAAGTATATATGAGTTGACCTGAAGGATTTAATGATAAAGCCGATAAACGTGTTTTTCGATTAAAAAAGTCTTTGTATGGGTTAAGACAAGCCTCACGGAAACATAATCACTATGTGCAAAGCTTACATGACTATTCAATGTTCTACAGAATTTCAGATGATAAATGTGTTTATATTCTTTGATGGAGATGATATTGTTGTTAGTGGAAAAGATTATCATGAAATTAAGAATCTAAAATATATGTTGAATATTATTTTGGTATTAAGAATTTAGGATTGTTGAAATACTTTCTTGGTATTGAAATTACTAGAACCGTTGATTTTTTTGTTTAGGAAGTATACTCTTGAGCTACAGAGTTTGGCATGTTGGGTTGTAAACCCAAATGCACACCTATGCAACCTCTTAATTTAAATGCTAATGACTATGATAAACTGTTTGAAGATGTTGCTATTTCAAAGATTACTAGGTAGACTAAGATATGTTTGTAACACTAGAATTAATATTTGTTTTGATGTACAGTGCCTTAGTCAATACATGCAATTTTTTGAAAGAATCTCATTCCTGGTTGCTTCTCGTATTTTGAAATATTTAAAATAGTCCAGGGTCTAGTATTACTATCTCTAAAACTGATTTAATGTTTTTTGTGATTATGATTGGGTTGTTTGTCCAGTCACTATATTGTATTTTAGCTGGTAATTCCTTGCTTTCATGGAAAAGCAAAAAAGCAAAAAACAGTTTCTAAGTCTTCTGGTGAAGCTGAGTACATGGCTATGGCTCAAACCTGCTGTGAGATTGTTTGGGTACTTGGTGTCTTTAAAGATTTTCGCATTAATAATATAACTCATGCTAAACTGTATTGTGACAATAAAGTCAAATTAGAGATAGAGGATAATCCCGTCTTTCACGAAAGGACGAAGCATATTGAAATAGATTTAGTTCGACTATATATTGTTGATAAGGTTGTTTCTACACATTATGTGTCATCAAAGGATCAATTAGCTGATATTTTAATCAAGGCCCTTAGCAAAGAGGCGCATGTTCGTTTTTGCAGATTGCACGGAATGTTCGATGTATTCTCGCCAAAAAGTGTTGGGGAGTGTTAAAGGGCATAAATGTCATTGCAACACTTTTGTGCTGATTACATTGGGTTGTTAATATATTATCAAGCCCGTCAAAAAGGCCTGCTTCGAAGCCGCCCACGTTCGTGAACCTTCGAGCTTATAAAGGGACTTGAAAACCCTTCTCATATTCTCATCTCAGAACAACCGTTCACCACTCGTCTCAACGAAACCCTATTTCTTCTTCTTCATTGTTACTCTATGTGCTTTTATTACGATTCCGTGTGATCTTTCACCTATAGCTTGCTTTATTAGATACCGATAGATGCTTCTTTACATGCCTTATGTAAAGATCTGTTACCTATTAAAGTCCAAATGATTTTTTGATTTATCGTTAGATTTGTTCAGAATTTATGTTCTGAAGTTGCTTGTATCTCCTCAGAAAGATTTCATGTTTTATCATAATTTCATGACTGACAAAATGTATGTTTCAAATCCACATAAGCCTCCCCACAACGCAGCAACACATTGGGTCAATATCATTCCGTTTTTCAGCAAGTTCACTTTTGTCGACAGAATATTGTGTGATACTTTTTTTTTTGTCTTTCAAGAAGATATCCCCATACAACACCACTATGGTCCCGACACTCCGATTAAGTTCATTGTGAATGGAATTTGAACCTCAAACTTGGCTATGAGACAACCACAGCTTCCAGCGGGACTAATCCTCTCCGGTTTTTGCCTTTGTCCCAAAGACACATGTGATTGGAACCAATGACCTAGAGGTTGAAATACCAACCCAAACTATTGGGACAATGACTTGCGACGTTATTCTTAGTCTTTATTTTGCTTATTTTATATCGATTCAAAAATCAAAATTTTTATGGGGATAACATGAGATTTCTAAAACTGTTATAAAACTATTATAACTGGACAAGAACAAAAATATAAAATATTGGAATTGTAGAGAGATAATATTATTGATGTGTTCGATATGATTCAATACAAATACACCGGTCTATTTATAGTAGAAAGATTTCTACTATTTCATCTAACATTTACAACATTAAATACATCTTATCTTATCTTATCTCATCTCATCAACAATCAACTAACTTTTACAACATTAAAAACATCCACATATTATTATTTTATAATAATTTCAAATAATACTCCCCATTTGGATATTTTTTCAAAGAATTTGCCTCGTTAAATCCTTACTAGGAAAAACTCAGTGGGATAAAAACCTAGTGAAGGAAAAAGAGTACATAATTCCTTTTGATACGCTTTCATTTGTTGCCTCATTAAAAACCTTACTGGAAAAACCACATGGGAAAAACCACAGTGAAGGGAAAAAGAGTACAACACGTATTTTTCCCCCCTGATGATACCATTATTACAAATCTCGGAAGAACTCCAATTGAATATACCAATTTCCTGAAAATAATTGGTGGAAGTGTTTTCGTAAATAAATCTGCAAGATTGTCACTTGATCGCACTTGTTGTACATCAATATCATCATTTTTCTCCAAATCATGGGTGGAGAAAAATTTCGGTGAAATATACTTTGTTCTATCCCCTTTAATATATCATTCCTTTAATTGGGCGATACATGTCGCATTATCTTTATATAAGATCGTTGGAAGTAATTTCTCAGAAAGCAACCCACAAGTCTGTTGGATATGCTCAATTATCGATCGCAACCAAACACATTCCCTTCTAACTTCATGAATAGCGAGAATTTTCGCATGGTTAGATGAAGTAGCTGTTAAAGTTTGTTTCACTGACCGCCATAAAATAGTGGTTCCACCATATGTAAATAAATAACCTGTCTGCGATCGAGCATTGTGTGGGTCAGACAAATAGCCAGCATCTGCATACCCAACTAAATTTGCTTTCAACTCATTAGAATAGAACAATCCCATATCAGTTGTTCTCTTAAGGTATCGAAAAATTCGTTTAACTCTATTCCAGTGTCTATGAGTCGGCGAAGAACTATATCTTGCCAATAAGTCTACATCGAACGTTATATCAGGTCGCGTATGACTCGTAAGATACATTAGTGCTCCAATAGCACTAAGATGTGGTACTTCAGACCAAGTAGCTCTTCATGATTTTCGCGTGGTCTGAAGGGATGTTTATTCACGTCTAAAGATTAACAATCATTGGAGTATCTAGTGGATGAGATTCATCCATGTAAAATCTTTTCAATACCTTTTCGTATAAGTCTCTTGATGTAAAAATATTCAATTTGCAGTCCAAGACAAAAAAAAATTCACGAGATCTTTCATTTAAAACTCCCTTTTCAAAAAATCAACAGCTTTGGTCAACTCTTCAGGAGTTCCAATTATATTGATATCATCAACATAAACTGCTATAATGACAAACTCATTTTTACATCTTTTCAGAAATATGCAGGGACAAGTTTGATCATTCTGGTACCCTTCTTTCACTAAAAATTCATTTAGGCGATTATACCACATTCGCTCAGATTGTTTTAATCCATAAAGCTTTCTATTCAACTTAACTGAGTACTCGTTCTGAGCCCTGAATTTTTATACAACTGATATCCCTCGGGAAGCTTCATATATATATATATATATATATATCACTGTGAAGTGTTCCATATAAATAAGCAGTGAGAACATCCATAAGACGCATATTGAGACCTTCTCGTACTGCCATGCTTACTATATATTGAAAGTAGTTGCATCCACCACAAGAGAATACGTCTCCCATAATCAATACCTGGTCGTTGCGAAAAACCTTTCGCAACAAGGCGTGCTTTGTATCTTACAATTTCGTCATTTTCATTCCTCTTTCTCATAAAACCCCATTTATATCCAACCGGCTTTACATTTTCTGGTATACGGACTACATGTCCGATCGTTTCTCAAGTGATTTCAATTCGGCCTCGATTGCATCTTTCCATTTTGGCCAATCGTTTCTTTGTCTGCATTCTTGTACAGACTTTAGTTCATGATCCTCATTCTCATTAATCTCATTTATTTCATGTAGCGCTACGTTAAATGAGAATTTATCGTCAACGTTGACTTTGTCTCGGTTCCATCTAATTTCATTTTGGGCATAGTTTATCGAGATCTCTTCATTATCATTATTTTCTTAACGTTCAGGTACTTGGGTTTCATTCTCATTATCTTTTATGCCCATCGACTCTTCTCTAGTCAATAAATCCTCGGTTGGACCATTTTTATTATTATTTGCTCCTTTTCTTTTCCGAAGATTTTTATCTTTGGAACCCGAGGGCCTACCACGCTTTAGCCGTGGCTTAGGCTTGATACTATGTTCTGCATGAGCATTAACAACTGGTATATGTAACTTAGTCACTCTTTTAAGGTCAGTAAAACTTTCTGGCAGTTGATTAGCTAAACTCTGTAAATGAATTATCTTTTGAACTTCTAATTGACATTCTTTAGTTCGGGGATCATAATGATTTAGCGATAATTCATTGCAATTAACATTTCTCTTCAGTTGTTTCTTTTCTCCCCCTAATGTCGGAAAATTCAATTCATCAAAATGACAGTCGACAAATATAGCCGTAAATAAATCTCCAGTTAGAGTTTCCGAATACTTTATTATCGATGAAGATTCATATCCGACATATATTCCTACCTCCTTTGAGGTCCCATCTTTGTTCGTTGTGGTGGAGCAACTGGAACATTTCTCTTCAGTTGCTCGTTGTTCGTTGAGGTCCACAAATTCTTAGATGGGAAATATCTGATTCCTGACCATGAACCATTTGTAATGGGGAGACATCATTATAACTTGTTAGCCTGATGCAGATTATTGTTGCTCCATGCAATATAGCATGTCCTCAGCAAGACGAGGGAAGATTCGACTTCATCAATAAAGGTCTCGCAATTAATTGCAATCGCTTAATCAACGATTCTGCAAGACCGTTTTGCGTATGAACATGTGGTACGGGATGCTCAACATCAATTCCGATAGACATACAATAATCATTAAATGAATTGGAAGTAAATTCAGCAGCATTATCAAGGCGTATTTTCTTTATCGGATAATCTGGAAAATGTGCTCTTAGTCTGATCATTTGTGCAAGAAATCTCGCAAACGACATGTTGCGTGTTGATAACAAACATACATGAGACCATCTAGTCGATGCATCAATTAATACCATGAAATACCTAAATGGTCCACATGATGGATGTATCGGTCCGCAAATATCACCATGTATACACTCCAAAAATGTTATGAATTCATTCTTTATTTTCGCTGGTGATGGCCGAATAATTAACTTCCCTTGAAGGCGACACATGATAATTTATTACTTTGAAGAATCCTCTGGTTCCTCATTAAATGCACACGGGAATTTTCAATTATTTTCTGCATCATAATTGCACCGGATGCCCAACCGATCATGTCAAACATTAAATGTACTGTCATTAGTAAACGTCTGATTTGCGATAGCATACGATTCGATCGTTCTAAGATATGTGTAATACAGCCCAGAGTCAGAGGAAGGTAATGTTTCCATAATTCTTTTATCATTAGAAACCCCCTTTGTAATTTGGAAATATTCAACATATGCTTTTTCTGCAGTCTCAACATGATATCCATTATGTCGAATAGCTTTAAAACTCAATAAAATTCTTTGAGACTTAAGAGAATATAAGGCATATTCAATTACCAGCCTTGTTCCTCTGGGTAGTAAACTGTTGGCTCTTCCGGAGCCTTCAATTATATTTTTGCTACCCGATATTGTAATTACACTTGTTTCTTTCATTTTGAGATGATCGAAATATTTCTTATTCTTCATAATCGTATGAGTCGTTGCACAGTCTGCAAGACATAATTTTCCATTGCACATGTTCATTTCCATCAGAGAAATTCCTTTATAAACAAACACATAATAATCATTATTAAAATAATCAGATATTTCACAAGAAAACATATAACTTAATAAAACATTTCAAACGATATATAATAAATCACACAATAATAAAGCATACAATACATACAATAATAAAGCACACGATAATTATACATAGTAGATCAGTTTTCTTCAGGAAAAACTAGAAATCCGCAGTTTCGGAATGTGTATTTTCATCTTTTGTCCCAAAAGCAGAGGCCAATTCACTTTGAACAAAATTCGTTTCAAGTCTCTTTTCTTTGCCCTTATTTTGTTGATATAATTCAACCAAATGTTTGGGCGTACGACAGTTACGTGACTAATGGCCCGAACCACCGCAACGGTAGCATTGCTCATCGTTGTTCTTTTGTTCAGTGTACTTCTTCTCATCATTATTTCGTGATTGTTCCTCTTCTGAGGAAAATTCTGATGACTGCCACGATTGGTATGATAACCACCACGGAAATGCTGATAACCACCACCGTAATTTCGTCGGCCACGTCCACGACCTTGACCACGTCCACGACCGCGATATCCATCACGACTCGATCATTGCTTCGACTATTATCATTATGACCTTTGACTGTATTCGCTTCAGGGATTGCAGTAGAATCAGTCAGCCAGGATTCGTGGTTTTTCATCAACAATTCATTGTTTTGTTCAGCCAACAATAAACCAGAGATTAAATCTGAATGCTTTTTAAATCTCCTATCCCTATATTGCTGTTGCAATATCATATCTGATGGATTAAAAGTATTGAATGTTTTCTCCAGCATACTGTCTTCGCTGACTGTTTCTCCACACAATTTCAGTGTGACAGTCACCTTTTGAACAATCGAGTTATATTCAGTTATGGACTTAAAATCCTGTAATCTTAAATGCATTCATTCATACTTTGCATTTGGGAGGATAACAATTGTTAGGTGGTCAAATCGATCTTTCAAAATTTTCCACAATTCAGCGGGATCTTGTTCATTTAAGTATTCATCTCTCAGATCCGCATGGATGTGGTGGCGAAGAACTATTACAGCTCTTGCCTTATCCTGAGTGCTTGTAATTTTTACAGTATCAGTGGTGTCACCTGCACCCGTTGTGGTTTTTGGGTCGAAAATAGTGCCACCCAAATCTTTTGCTTTTAGATGAATCTCTGCGTCTAGTGCCCAAGATAAATATTTTTTTCCCGAGATGTCAAGGGCAACAAACTCGAGGCTTTGCAAATTCATCATACTATTATAAAATACAAAACAGGTTATAATACTCAAATCATAAAGTATAAAATAAATATACGATGTGAATAACATTAATATTTCCAATATCAATACAAGTTTATCGTAAAAAGAAATCACTTTAAAGAATAATTACAATTAATCTTCTTTTGTAAAAATCCTTACGAAAAATAAAGTCTACATCCCGATGAGTGCCATTGTAAAAATAATAGTAGTCAAGAGATCAATCATCAGGTAGAGCGACATCTTTCTATAACAAAATATATTTCATAAGAAACATATGTTATAACATTAAAAATATCACCATTAATCACTCTCGTGAAATCTTGGTAAAAACATAATCCATATATAGATAATTATCGCCGTGAGTAGGGTAAGAATCAGGAGATCAATCGTCGTATATAGCAACATCCTTCAAAATATAAAATATATTTCGGTAATCATAATAATGAAAAATATTACAATAATAATTATATTTTAGAAACAACTGTAAAAATATTATCTACCACCCAATAAGCATCACAGTAAATAAAGTAAGAAGTGCAAGATTTATCTTTGTATAAAACGACATGATTCTATAATAAGAAAATCATAATAGTCAGAGATGGATAAAATATATGTATTTCTTCATAATAAAATAAATTTAGTTTCAACCCTGATAATATCTTCTCTCTATAGACCATATTTTTTTAATTAAAAAAAAAGAATAAAAATGTAATTGTATTTTTAAACTTAATACTATCTAAACTCAACTACCAAAGACATCATTTTAATCTCATCCACCAAACACCCAAAAGAACTCATTCCCTCCATTATATAAACTCACTTAAACTAATACCACATAAACCCATCATTCCAACCAAACGCACGATAAGGCCATCTCAAACACACAACACAAAAAACAATTAAATTTGCAAAAAAATACAGTTGCTACAATGTTTTTACTTCAACCCATTAACTCTATTTTTTTACACAAATTTGTACTCCAACTCATTTTTCGCACTAGATATAATATTTCAGGCACGTTCCTACTTATTGTTACTATAATTTCTTTACAAAATCATAAAACATAATTTGAATTTAAATTACGCCTAAAAATTTGTATACTATATATATTTTAAATAAAATGGACAATAATTTATTTCTATATATTAAGCGTAGTAATAATACAATTTAATTATCATGTTACTTTAATTTTAACTTTATTACATAAACATGAATAATATAATAAATAAAATAATAATGTTTATATTTTACATTTATATAAACATAATGATACAAAATATTTTAAACATAGTAAGTTTTGAAATTAAAAAGAAATAAAATTTATATTGCTATTTTAGTGTTTGACAACGCTAAAAATAGAGCAACATTGTACATCAACACAATAATTGCGTTAAAATAGATACATTTCTTTTACAACTGGTAGTCTACTTGAACGTTTTTATTGTGTTGAGGAACAATGTTAATTTATTTTTAGCTTAAAATTATTTCTCAACGCTAAAATAACAATATACTTTTATTTTCTTTCAGTGTCAAAACTTACTTTAATTATTTTTAAAATACATTGTATAATTATAATAATAAATGGGATTTTTCATTTTTAATTTAATGAAATTAAAAATTAAAGTAAGATGGCAATTAAATTATACAATTCCTACCTTTAATGCATAAAAATAAATTACAATTTATATCTTTAATATATGTTAATAGGATATATAATAAATAAATCTTTAGGCATCGTTTAAACTCAAGCTAGGTTGTTTATTTTCTTTTATATAACTTATAATAACAATAAGTAGGAATGGTATAAAAAGTAAATTATAACTCTATTATAGAGTTGAGAAGTAGAGTTACTCTAAATACAGAGTATCACTGTCTGCAAACTCTATAAGAGCATCTTCAATGGGTACTTTTATTTTAGTGTAAAATACTAAAATATAGTATATATCTTCTCCAACGGGTATTATATTTTAACATTATTATAGAGTTTGCAGACAAAGATACTCTATATTTACAGTAACTCTATTTCTCAACTCTAAAATAGAGTTATGATTTAATTTTTATTTTTCTTTTCTTTTAAATTTAAATTTATTAGTTATGTTTATAGAATTAAAATAATAAAATTAAATTATATAAACGTCTTTATTCTATATGTTTTGTTTTTATTTTATGAAATAAAAAATAATAATTTAATTTTACATAGAAAATATGAGTACTGGTATATTTATTTTTAAATTAACATGTCAATTATATTAATACATTTTATATCTAAAAATTATTATTTATTTTTTGAAAGTATAAATAAAATATAATTCTTCAGTCATAATTTAGATTTAATATAGTTTTAGAGTAGAAAATAGAGTTAGTTGGAGTAAAAATTAGTGTATAAAATAGAGTTAGCGGTTGGAGTAAATACACTTTAACAACTGTATTTTTGTGTATGATTAACTCTACTTTTGTGTTATGGATTGGAGATCTCCTAATAGTGTAAAAATATAGTACCCGTTGGAGAATATATATACTCTATTTTAGTGTTTTACAGTAAAAAAGAGTATCAATTGGAGATGCTCTTAGTCCAACTCCAATCAATAGTATATTTTTGTATAAAATATAAAAATACAACACCCTCTTTTTAAATCAACTATAATTAACCGAAAATTGCCGAATAATACTCAATATTCAAACTTGTCAAGTGATCATGGAGGAGGCTTTAAGGTCTTGTGGTTAAAAGGTCGTAGAATCGAATCTCCCTCCCACAGTTCCTTGATTAGTTCACATGGGCCTTATGGCCCATGACTATCGTTGTCAGGTGGGTTTGAGACGTATCCATCTGGCCCCGGGGATTGGTCCCACATCTGAAATGTGTGGCGCAATTAAGCCTCCACCAGGTCTGTGTGGCACAAAAAAAAAGCCCACGCCAGTATTTAGAGGCTAGCTCATAACCAAGTCGAGTGGGTATACCTCGGGACAGTAAAAAAAATTCGATTTCGCTGCGGGCCCACTGAAAACCGCGGGCCCCCACCACCCTTTTCGATAATTATATGATAGTCGTTGCTTTGCTTTTTATTTGTTTCTGTTGGATTTTATCTATCATTGGAATACCAACCCAACTCCATTGGGTCGAGGTAGGACATTGAATAATTTATTCATGTTTTAGTATACATAATATTTATCTACTCAATCTAATATTTTTGAGAAGTTAAATCTGTGTAAAATGAACGTCTTCCCAACTTGGAAAATTTTAGATGCAGTTGCGCGCGTTTCTCCCGGATTGGGAGCTTTGTCTTTTTTTTTTGGAATTTCTTTTTCTCTTGTGGAGCCCCTTCCGTGGAAGATGAGATATTGAAGTCGAAGCGCGAAGAAATGAAGAGTATTATAAATTTGGCTCAATAATTATTGTTGTGATAGGTTCTTTAGTCTGGGGTCCAAGATCATTAACTTATTTTCTGTCGGCGTTATTTTCTTTTTTCTTTTTGAGTCTGTTGGTTGGAGGGATGAGTTTAAATGATATTAGTTTAAGTTGGGTTTATATAATGGGGTGTATGAGTTTTTTTGGATGTTTGGTTTATGAGATTAAGTAATGATGTCCAATATGTTTGGTAGATGAGTTTAGATGGTATTAGGTTAAACAAAATTATAATTTTATCCCTTCAGTTAAAAAATACGATATGAAGATGGAGAAAGAAAATAAGCGGGGAGTGAGAGAGAGGGAGGGGAGAAAACGAGAGAGGGGGAGGGGGAGGGGGAGGGGGAGGGGGAGAGGAGAGAGGGGAGGGAGAGAGAGAGAGTAGTGGGAGACAATTTAAATAAAAAGGAATAAAAAAATGAATAAAATTTAAAATAAAATGATAATTTTGTCCAAAAGGAGTGGTGGATGTTGCTTTAAATAATACCTTACAGGGGTATTAGTAAAGTATTAACTAAACCTCCCATTTAAATAAATCATCTAACCAAACACCCCTTTAGCAAATCATAATCCTCCTAATTCCTCCTAATACCCCCAACCAAACACACTATTTGTAGTTGTACTTGTGTCTGTGAGCTTTTATTCTCTATCGGAATTCGATGTTACCGGAGAGACTTTAGTCTAATTATTGAACTTTTGTATTTATGAATTTAATCTACCGTTTCGAAAAAAAATGCGTGCGTGTTAGTAGAATGTCATGTACGTACAATCATGGTCTTAAACCAGTTCACATGTCATCAGACATTTGGTAGGGTTTTCGTAGGTAAATAAATTGTCTTGAAGGCGGTGTCGCTTTGTTGTTTTTTCTTCTTTTGTTCCTTATCGCTTGTGGTCCAGTCCAATACCTACACTTTTTTAGTTTAACCAATATTTACACTAATATTTCTTTATTCTATTTTGAACATCAATTAAAACATCCGTTATCCAAATTTACCCTTCGTGGTTATATTTCGTAAAATAAATATGTGTTAACGGATTTATATATAATACATGAATATTTCAGGGGTCGATTTAGATTATTTTACGAAATTCATATATCTGATATATCATGTAAATTTTCATATTCGTTTATACAAAATCATCTTTTAGACATCTTGAATGTTCATGTATTATATGTAAATTCGCTTAAACATGTTTATTTTACGAAATATAGCCACTAAAAGTAAATCTGGATGCCTATATTTTTAAATTACAGTCCAAAAGAATAAGGGATCTTATGTAAAGGTTGATTAAACAAGAAGGTGTGTAAGTGTAATTACTATAGTCAAACGTGTGTATGTGTGATTGAGTGATATCACATGTGATGTTGATGTAATTATCCTTATATAATATTATACTTGTTATAATATTTTAAACATAATCTATTCTTTTCTATATAAATACGGGATAATTTAAACCCTTGCGTTCTGCTTGTTCCAGCCGAACCCGGGTTGGGTCGACTCTGGCACTGGGATTAAGTACATGAACATCTTCGATGCACATATGGAAAAAAAAATATTGCCTTAATCATTTATTTCACGTTACTTTAGCAGCAATAACTAGTACTGTGTTGTGTTAGGTTGATTCTGTACTCTGCCTTAAAGTCAATGGGATTCAAGGATGTGGAGATTGTAGAGGCTGAGACGGGCTGGTTTTACAGAGGAGACCCCAACGAAGTGGGCCCGAGCCCGGACAACGCGAAAGGGTATAACGGTAATTTGATAAACCATCTCAGATCCAACGTGGGAACGCCTCTTATGCCTGGAAAATCTGTCGATACCTATCTATTCGCGCTCCACGATGAAGACTTGAAGCCCGGCCCGCCTCGGAGCGCTCGTTCGGGCCTTTAAAGCCCGATCTTAGCCTGAATTACCAAGCTGGATTGTCAAAGAGCAATAGCAATACGCAGGTGATTGATTATTCTTTAGCAAAGAGAAATGATTATTAATCGAGCCCGTTTTATTTTATCCCATCCATTTCCGTCAAAGTATTTATACTTTTTGTAATGTTTTGAAGTATCTCAACTCGATCTCGCTATGAGCTAGCCCCTAAATACCGGCGTGAGTTTGCGCCACACAAACCTGACGGAGACTTAATTGCGTCACGCACTCCAGTGGTGAGACTAATCCCCGGAGCCAGATGAATACGTCTCAAACCCACCTGATAACGATAATCACGGGATATAAAACTCATGAGACTGGTCAAGGAATTGCGGGAGGAGAGATTTGATACCACGACCCAACACATAAATCCTTAAGGCATCCAACATGACCATTAGACCAATATTTCATTGGCGTCAAACTATTTATGCTCAAACTCGTAATATTTGAGCGAACTGGAAAAAAAGAAACCAAACACTATATAATGATTATTATTTGTGTTGTCTGGTATGCTTTAATATTGCACAGTAAACGAGGCTTTTCTTTCGTTCTTACATGCATGATATCCACCTCACAACGATAGTCATGGGTCATAAGGCTCATGGGGACTACTCAAGGAGTTGTGGGAGGGGAGATTCGATACAACGACCTTCTTTAACCATAAGACCTTAAGGCCTCCTCATTGACCACTACACCAATGCCTCATTATCCCTTTGTCATGATAACGAATGAAATTCTTATGCTGAGTTGGAACAATAAAAAATAGGTTAACATGCATAAAACACACTAAGTGCTTCACCAAAATGCACCAAACCCCAATAGTTTGTAAATTGCGTAGAATTTTCTCGTGGTTTACTTAATTATGCGCTACTTATGATTTTTAGCCCTAATTGAGGGATATTATGCTAGATTTTAGACACCACCATGAGTTTGGTGTTAAGTTTAGTACACCACACGGGAGTTATGTGCAAGAATAGTAATATGCATTTCAGTATAACCATGTAGGGTAAAGCATATTTTAGCATGAGAACTCAGACAAGATTGATCTTTTTTAAAAGTAGTTATATGGCAGATTTGGGCCTTAACAGGCTGCACAAAAAGAGTGATCTCCAATCCTACCTCTGGAATTAAACTATAGCTGATTATTCAAATTTCTTACTCCGTTTGAAAGTTTTAATGCATATTTAGTTATTGTGCTTTTATCTTCATTGGACTAGGTTTCAAATATCGTATACATACACACATGGTGAGAAAATGCAAATAATTGGATTTCCGGATCTAAAAATAAAAACCGCATTGAATCTAGTTTCATTCGAATAACGGAATTCTATATCTAAAATCGAATATCGGCATCCATTTTTTAAATATAGACTTGAATTTTGTTATAATTGATTGTTATTTTATTAATTTATTTTTGGGATGAAGCAACTTTTGGGACAATTTGGTTCATTGGTTAGGTTTCTATCAATTTAGACGGAATATTCCCGGAATATACATATTTTGGAGACCAAAATTGTCCGACGGGCAACATCGGGGAGCAAAAGTGATTTTATCTCAAAATCAATTAATAAAGAAACTTACTCACTTGGCAACGCTTGATGCTTCTAGATCATTTCCATCGAAATTAACGAAAAACTAATCGAGAGACCAAAATTGTCTAAAATTAGACAAAATCCGGGACTAAATATGACAAATCAAAATATTGAGGATCAAAATTGCCCAAATGGCAAACACCGGGGACCAAGAGTGGATTTATCCCTCCATTTTTCATAAAACTCGGGCCGTTTTTTTACATAAATTTGCTCTATTATTTAATTTGTTGTATTTTTTTGAAATATAAACCAGATACTCGATATCCGATTTTTAGTTCGGCCACTATAGCATCCGCTTAGATTTATTTTGAAATAAAGCATGTCAGAAATCGGAAAAATGGAGGGGTATAACGAACCGGAAACACTTGTTCTTTTTTTTTTTTTTTGGGTTTATCCAGTAGGTATCGTAGCATTTTTGTCGTCAACTTTTTTTTATTGGATCTTCCATCCGCGAAGACGACGAAAATCTTAGCCAGATAAACCACTTCCTTCAAGTGCTAGCATATACGAAGGAGCTTTCGACAGTCAAGAATAACAAAAACTCTTTTTTTTCTATCATTCTCTAAAAATAGTGAAATCTTTAAGGTGCACCGGGACATCGATTTTTTCCAGATTTAGATTTTTCGGAAAAAAGATGTGCTATTTACGTATTGTGTTTATTACATACAAACGCTATTATTCATAATATAAACTAAGACTTTGTCCCGTTGATTTTAACTAACCGCTTTTGTTATGTGTAAATGTTGGATAGATTATTAAAGATCGTGAATTAAGCTAATTCTGATGGATATCAGTTACAATGACGTGTAAAAAACATAAATTGGAACTGGACTTTAGATTGAAACAGAAAATTAGACTGGCGAAAAACTCGACTGAAATTAAAGAAATCGAAGACATGACTGGAACCAGAACGAATTGAAACAGAACTGACCAAACTGAACTTCATTGTTGAGATGCAAAACGATGTTTGCGCGTAAAAGGACTTCTCAAAATATCAGTCCGTCGTTTGGATCAAGGATCTGAAGGCGTAGCCAGAATATTAGAATTTGAATCAGAATAAAGACAAAGGCAACCTGAACAACTTTGAGATTATCAACTTCAAAGTTGCAACATAAGAACCATATAGATAAAGCAAATATCGGAGTCTGATGTAAATGAGTCAGCAGAGCTTGTTCAAGTAACGGAATCAGGCTGTGCGGTCAAATTCGGGTCAGTGGGAGGCTTTAGGAGTTCGATTATACGGTTTATTTTCATAACATGTTGGTGCGCCATTGCCCGCTTGCATTGAGAGCGAGTAGGGGTGTAAACGAACCGAGCCGCTCGATCAAAGCTTGATTCGAGCTCCGTCAAAATCGAGATCGAGCCGAGCTCCAGCTAAATTCGTTAACAACCGAGCCGAGCTTCGAGCCTATCATATATGGGCTCGTCCCTCGTCGAGCCCCTATCGAGCCTATACTTTTATTTTTAAATATTTTAGATATCTTATAATATATATTAAAATAAGTATTTTTATTTATTTATATATAGCGAATTCGAGCTCAAATACCTCGAATTACACAACTTATTGAGCTTATCGAGGCGAACTGGCTTTATTGTTGTAAATCGAGCCGAGCTCGAGTCCAATAATAATTAATCGAGCCAACTCAAGCTGGTCCATGCTCGGGCTCGGCTCGGTTCGGCTCGTTTTCACCCCTAAGAGCGAGTGGCTTATTCCAGTGAAAATCAATTAAAAACCCAACTAGTGGACTTTATCATTTACTGGGCTTTAATTCGAGCTAAGGCCCAAAATCCATTTTGATCAAGAAATGAATAGCGGCCCACGTGATAGCAGCCGCGTGCATCCACGCGCACAGGTCCCAATCTTCCCTCACAGCACAAGCAACAGACGACATAAAAAAGAACGAAGAAACTTGTAATGAGAAACAGTATCTATATCTTTGCGTATAGTTATTTACACTCGAATCAATCTGAGTGCTATATTCTGGTTGATCCAACGGCGATTCTTATGACTGAATTTCGATTCCTCGAGAAATAGATTTTTCAATTTTTTCATGTAAAACCCCGTGAATTTAGAACGTTTCCGTTTGCCCTTCTAAATCTCGATCTCGATCTGATTGGCTCAGCCCGCACGATGGTTGTTTGTAAGTGCCGCAAGGTAACCTAATTTCATAGATCAGTCGTATGATTTGAAATTTGGATGAACCTTGTTTGATTTGCCCGGTGCATTTCCTTTTATTATTAGCAGATCGAGCTTGCGGCTCATTGTGGTTCAGGGATCTTTTAATATATCTTGTTATTTAGGACCACTGATTCATATATGATATGGCTTTTATTTGTTGATTTTTCCTCCTATAGGGATTTTTTTCAGTGATGTTAGTTGTTTTTGAGGATGACAATCGTGATTTGTCCCCCTTTTTTTCTTTCTTCATGAAATTGGGTGATAGGCGACCAAGTTGTATTGCTTCGTCCACAAAGTTCCTGTTTGCGGGGAATGCATATGCTTCCAAGAGCATCAAACTTGTGTGGTATGGCCTTAATGTTTCATCTTTCATTTGATGATTTGTGGCATGTAAGTGACGATTGTGAAAGAAATATGTTTCTTGTTCTTGGAAAACATAGGTGCGTACATATTCAGAGTGGGTAATTGATGGAGAATATGATTGGCCACCTAAATGCTGTTGTTGTCAAGCTGTGCTTGAAGAAGGAATGGATCCTCAAACTACTCGCCTTGGTTGTCTACGTAAGTGCATTGATATTACATTCATACTCTAATTATCAATTGATTTTGCTTCAGAGAAAACATATGGTTTTGGTTTACAGATTTGATCCACACAAGTTGCTTTGTTTCACATATTAAGAGTTTTCCTCCACATACTGCCCCTGCTGGATATGTATGTCCAGCCTGTTCAACCTCGGTATGGTAAAACCCTATGTACGTTGTGTTTTGTCAATATCTTTTCATGGTTAAATTAAAACTTTTGCTCCTCGGTGACAACTTTGACTGCATACGTTATTCTGCCTTGTGAAGAAAGTTATTAGAATCCTATCTTAATAAATTTGGGACTGGAGTTATCATGTGTTAATTCCTTGTTTTCATCATTTTGCAGATATGGCCTCCGAAAAGTGTGAAAGATTCAGGGTCACTTTTTCATTCTAAGCTCAAAGAAGCAATCATGCAGGTTAGATCTTTGTCTTCAATAGCACTGCCCCACAAGATACTTACATTATTTGATATCACTGCTAAAGGTAAAATTACCACTTCAGGGAAAATTGTTTCTCTTCCTTTATGTCTATGCTGTCATGTGATAACATGCCGTAGTTTGTTGGTTTGCCAAGTCTTACAATACAACATAGTGGAGAATAGTCCATGTTTTGTGACTTTTTCTATTGCTTCTTATAGATGGTATTTTTTAATCTTTAACCACAGACTAGTATGGAAAAAAACTTGTTTGGTAACCATCCAAGTTCCCTCGGGATTGAGACTCGAATCCCACCACCCGCATTTGCCTCAGAACCACTTCTAAAAGCCCATCAAGATTACGTATCTGCTGCAACGGGCTCATCAAGACCAGCCAGTTTGGATATCATAGAGATCGACGGGCCAGGCCCAGCTGCATCATCTATGCCCAACAACCACGGGCCCAGTTTCGTGAAGAGCACTAGTCCCACGGGAGTAAGAAATTTCACATCCTTCAAATGAAATGTCTATAGTTTCACGGGTTTTCTTTTTTTGTATGAATCAATCGTTTTTGTTTTTCGCTCACAGCCAGGGGCAGCCACGCGAAAGAGTGGATTCCAAGGCGAGAGGCACAACTCTGAGGTGTCCTATTATGCAGACGATGAAGACAGTAACAAGAAGTACGCTCGACGAGGTTGTTGAATACTTTTTCGTATGTTTCTTTTATATTAACACCCGAAGATTCAGATTCCTAAATAATCTCTTTCTTTCGAAGGAAGATAAATGTAAAAGGCTTAAGTAAGCATCACTTTGTTGCATTGCAGGTTCGTTTCGCCATAAGTTCCTTAGATCTCTTCTTCCTTTTTGGTCGAGTGCGTTGCCTACTCTCCCGGTGACTGCTCCACCGCGAAAAGATGCAGCAGAGGATGCATCGGAGGGTCGTTCGAGGCATCACCACAGGTCATCGAGAATGGATCCCCGTAAACTCCTCTTGTTCATAGCTATCCTGTAAGAAAAGTGTATTCCTTTTGCCTTGTTTTTTCTTGATGATGGTGGTGTTGATGTTTTTAAGGAATATGAAATTGATCTCGTGGCGGTGGTGTACTCTGTGGATTTGTGTATGCTTATCTCTCTCTCTCTCTCTCTCTCTCTCTCTCTCTCTCTCTCTATCTCTCAGGGCATGCATAGCCACGATGGGTATATTGTACTACAGAATCGCGCAGAAGGGTATAGGAGAAGACTTGGTTGAGGGTGAACCACATATATAATTATTGCCTTTGTGATGGCTGGAGAAGCGTGTGAAAGTCTTTTGATAGTGTCTTTTCTTGTTGTAGAAGATGAGTCGATGCTTTGTGATATCGGACTTTTGTCTTTTCTTTTGCGGTCTTCTTCACTTTACACTTGTTTCTTGAAGATATATGTTTCCTCTGTTCAAATTGTTTTTATTATTGTCAGTTATGGTAAAACTATTTTTAAGGTTGTCAGAAGTCTTGATCTCTTTCTGTCTCAGGCTGATTCATTTCTCGGCCAAGAAACGTACTTAGATCATGAATATTTTGAGCTTCAATTATGCTTTTTGTGTGAAGGAGGTTTCGAGTAAGGATGATAGAGTTTTAGGAAAATTATCATTTATTTTCTAAATGTTGAATGTAGCTGAGCGTCTGAGCCAGGCCAATGTATATACTATCTATTTTTTTTGGTTTTATAACTGTTGAATGTAGTCTGTACTTAAACGACAATGGTTATTACTTATTAGTGCCTCGTAATGATGGCATATAATAATACGGACACGAAGATGAAAAAGCAAATTTGGGGATAAAACGGATAGAAAGATACAACGGCCAATTCGGGAAGAAAAACAAGAAATAAAACGTGTTTCTTAAAAAAGTCTTGAATTAATCAAGAAATATATATCCAATCATCGGTAGTTTTTGCTCCATTTATCGGGTCTTCGTGCGACATACAGACAAAAATGTGAGTACACATAATTATTAGTAAGAGGAGTATTTTATTTCCTGTTGCAGTACGACAATTTACTACGTTGAACTTATATACGCAGAGCTTGGTCTGACGAGAATTTTAGTAACAGTAAAATTTGAGACCATTATATTCTTAGTTGACTATAACGTTGATAAGTCCGGTCATGGAAGTTATCGATCTCGCGTTCAAATAATCATTAATTTTTTGTCCAAAAGTTCAAATTATTATTACAACAATTTATTTTAGTCAAACTCTTATTAACAATAATTTTTAACTGATGCATGGTGTAGTGATCGCCTCCTTGGTTTGTCAATCGAACGACATGGGTTCGAGTCACGCACTCCACTATTTTGCGTAAAACCCTAGAAAAAGAGAGAGAGTGAGAGAGATTTTGACAACCACTCACATGGACTTTCAATCGGCGGCCTCCGGCCACGACATATTGTCAAATGGTGACTGACGGTAATTGGCCTCCTTCGCCAATCTCTTTTTCGGCCCTTAGAAGGCGACCTTTTCGTTTTTCTTTTTTAATTGCTTTTTAGCCGGCTGATGGTGAGTTCCTCTTTGTCGTATGGGTCGATGTGCGGATCCTCTACCTCATCGGCGGCGGACGATGTGAAGATTGAACCCCCTCCCCATGATATCGAGTTAATAAGCTAAGACACTAGCCATCCTTTCTAGCAAGTTTTGATGGGAATCGTTTTAATGCTTTAATAGATTTCATGGTCGATCTGGAGAGGATGGTATGGTTAAGGAGATTACGGAGAAGGTACGCGAACGTGGTGATCGATTCAATTCTGATCTGCGGGAATATTCACCGGTGACGAGTGGTGTTGGTGTGTGATTGGGCGAACATAGTGTTGAACTCTTGCGTCCACCATTACATGATGTCAATAATGGTACATTGGAAGAGCATTAATGTCAGCCGGCGGGAACAGACGCCAGTGCCTACGAGTGATGTCGGGTCTAAATCAAGAAAGGATTATCTCAATCTTGATCACAATAAATTAGTTCGTAGTGATATGGAGAAGATGCTGCCTATTTTGGCCGCTAATTTAGCGATTCAAGATCGTGGGACTTTCCATCCTCTAGGATGCATGATAAGCCTGAAATGCATGATAATTCTGAAACGCCTTCATAGCTATGACCAGTGTTTGTAAAGGCGAAAAGCAAGCAAAGGCGATCCACGACCTAAATTGCCTAGGCGAAAAGCGAAACGCCTAGGCGAACGATATTTTAAAAATATTAAATAAATTTTAAAAATAAATATTTATCGATTTTAAAAGTTCTGTGTGTAACTTATTATATTTCCAATTGCATCTAAAACCAAAATAATATTAAATTACACTATATTTATGCTCTCGAAGATGGAAATAAGATGAAATCATCCTTATATAGGAATCAAAACAAGAGCAATGATTCAAAATAAATAGCTAACTTTGCAATTAATCATAGCTTTGAGAATAAATACTTATAGTTCAAACTCATCAAGTGATACATCATCTTCATCGATATTGCCACCATCTTCCCTTTCAGCTCCGCCTTCCTCTTCGGCTATTTAAACATCATCCTCTTCGTCCGACACATCTCTTAATCTTGAAGAGCGGTTTACAAAGACTTAGAGCCCGGCAATCTTGTATGGTGAAGAGGCTCATCTGCTCCCGATGCTTCGCTTACAACCCTCCAGGATAAACTCTCACCCTCAAATAGAAAACCATCATCCTCGTCGTCTATATCACCACTCATCCTCCAAAGTAACCATCCATTACTTTCCTCTATGCCTCGCAAAAAAACAGGATCAATAACATCACGCATGTTATGTCGACGTATCAGTGCACGATTATACTTCACGAATGCCAAACCATTTAGCCGTTGTTAAGTGAGTCTATTCCTTTTCTTAGAATGAAGCTACAGTGAAAATATATGAATTTTCAATTGGATTGATAAAAGTAGCTAACAAAAAAAATAATTAAGAAAACTTACATGCTCAAACACACTCCAACTTCTTTCACAATCGGATGCACTAAAAGTGAGACTTGTTATCTTTATGGCAAATCTTCTCAAGTTTGGACAAGTCGAGCCATAAGACGTCCACCATTGCGCTTTTCACCATAAAAATACAACACAAAACATAACTTTATAAAATACTTACGATTGTGAAAAATAAAATCGAGAATTTAACATCTAGAAATCAATGTTACTGGGAGCCCTTTCGTGTAGGTATTTCTGAGACAGTTCACTTCCAAGAAGACTTCCTTTTCTTCGATAAATCTCAAGCTCGTCTACTATCTTCATTTGCTTATCTTTAGAGCGAACCAATTTGGAAATGCAAGGCATCAATCCTTCTTTGATCTCGTTATTTTCTTCAATCCTCACCGAATCTTTGTAGTAAAACTCGGGGTTTAAGTAGAAACCAGCTGCATGGAGTGGAGATGAAGCTTACTTTCCCACCGTTCATCAATTATTTCAAAAACTCTCTTATATTTCTCCTCTTGACCATTTGAAATATTTTATAATGTCTTCCTTTGCTCTATCCATGGCCTCATAAATGTAACTCATTGCCGGTTTATTCTCTCCATCAACCAATCTCAACACTTTCACAAGGGGACCACACACCTTAAGAGAGAATTTCATATTCGTGCAAAAGCATAAGATAAAGCAATTGTGCATGCCTTCTTTGAAGCAACTTCTTTTAACCACTTGCTTTTCTTGAATCCTTCGCTGGTAAATAGCTTTCGAAGGTTGTTTAACTGCTGATGGATACGCTGTAATGTGAGGAAAGCAGTGGCAAATCACGTCACTCCAGACCTAACTAATTCAATTCCCCCTGTGAATCATCTCATCAAGCTTAAGAGACCGCCATGTTTGTAAATACACCCACTCAATTGAATCGCCTTCTTCGGTACATTGCTAACTGTAGGTATCTTTCCAATGTCTTCATGAATCAAGTCAATGCAATGTGCCGCACAAGGGGTCAAATACAAATGTGGTCTCTTCAATTGCAATTATTTTCCTGTACAATTACAAGAGAAAAAGTTAGTTTGTATATAGTAGTAAGAAAAAAGAATTATTATTATATTAAAAAATACATACCCGCCCGAACATTATTGAAACGTTGTCAGTAATCACTTGGATTACATTTTGTTCTCCAAATTCTTCTACCATGGAGCTTACAGATTATGTCTCCAGACTTTACCTGACCTGAAGCATCAATAGACTTGACAAAAACAGTTCCGCTAGGAGAATTCACCAAGAAATTGATTAAAATCCTCTCTCATCTATCTTTCTAACCATCAGACATGATTGAACAACCAGTAGTAGCGCACTCTGCTTCATTGGATTTTAAAATATTCTTTGTTTCTTCAACTTCCTTATTCAATAGAGGAACTCACAATGCATATGCCATTGGGGGATTATACTCACGCCCATATTCAGTAACGGAATCAAACATCGCTCCACGACTTTCATAGGAAGCAACATTAAATGAAATACCTGCTTCATAGAACCATTTTGCAACCGCATCATCAGCTTTCCCTTTCATCTCCTTCTTGTAGTGATTGTTGATGGTAGATTGCTTTGACGATAAATTTTGACTTGGTTTCCGAGCACTTTTATTTGAACACTGATCCATTGGACCTCTTATATTCACCCCGTTTTGCTTCATTGCATTAGCCGTAATACTCCCACTTGCACCAAACTTCTTGAAACATCGAACTAACTTCTCTCCCCTCTTTATCTTCTTCATCATCACCTAAGCCGTAACACGAAATCGCATCATATTCAGGGAGTTGGCCGCATGACGTCTCATTTTCCTTTAACGTCGACTTATTATCCATGAAGTCTTTTATTTCTTCACGGACGTGTGATAGAACCTTATCGCACTCCTTGACACTTGTTGAATTTCCGGCTAAATGTTAGCCCGATAAATTTTACCCTTGGTCACTTTGCCATTGTAATTGCAAGTTACAATGTTCTTTACTTTTGGATCGTCCAATCTACTGTACTTCCATGCCAGATCACTTAAGAATTGTAGATATAAAACACCTAAATTCGAAAATACAAAATATATATGTAAAATAAAAAGTTAATTCAATAAACAAAAGTTGGCCATGAAGATGATGATGAGCCTTTGATTATTTACCTGAATTTTAGCGGGGCGAGGTTCGTCGGAGGTGATCACCGGAGAAGGGTCGCCGGTGGGTGGGGTCGCAGTTTGAACTTGGAGGTTATCGAGGGTTTTGCTTCTTAAAACTAACATGTAGTTTTTAATTTTTTTCGAAGTACTTATTTAGAATTGGGCATGCCCATTTAATTTCTAATTAAAAAGCCCAAACCTAAAGGAATATTAAGACACCAAAAACCTAAAACGTATCTTCTTCTTCACCATATCAAGAGTCGGTAGATGCGGTTGACTCTCGCCTTGACCAAGATGGCCGCCTAGGCGGTAGATCCGACCGCCGCCTGAGTGATTTTGCTGCGATCTCGGGCCCGACTAGAGTAAGCGGTCCCCTAGGCGATCACTTTTTAAACACTGGCTATGACGGAGAAACGGGCTCGTTGTTTAGATGCAGACAATCTTTGGTGGTGAGCGTCAGCTTGGGTCTCTTGTCGAGGATGGTGTGACGAAGACGACTGCACATATAGACGTTTCTGATTTGAGTATATCGGGGATTCGGATCTCCGAAGAGTGTTTGGGATTTTCTTGCTTGAATTCCTCTGTTGTGCATGATAAAACCCTGGCTAAGGTAATCCTAAATCCTCCGATGGTTAATCACCTTAAACCATCCTTTGCATCGATGCTTCAAAGTACCTCCAAAAGGTCGACCAATGCTAAGACTGGATGGAACGACTAAAAACGAGTTCATACACTCCGCCATTGGTTGTTGATGGCAAGACTGAATTTCGACCATCGTGGGAGGTTGCGGAAAAGGACTGTGTGGAATGGGATCACACATTAGTTGGCTATTTTCTAGGTCATAAACCGTATTTTCGATGGTCGAGAAATACTTCAAATCGATTTGATCGAGTTTGGTTGAGGTTTGGGCTACATATAATGGTTTTCTGAGTTTCGATTTACATCGAATGAAGCTATGTTGAGTGCAATGAATGGTGGTCCTTGGTTGTATTAAGGTCAACCACTTTAGCTTGAGGAATGGAGACAAGAAAGACATTAGAGAAGAATGGAGGTCCCAACATGGGTAAAATTTGACATATTCAGTTAGAGTTTTGGACGACAGAAGGACCAGGGGTAGTTGCTAGTGCGGTGGGACGACTTCTTTTCCATGACGCAATTACATGATACAAGGCGTGATGTGTATGGAGCTAGTTCATCAAAATCCTTTGAGTCGAACCCATTCCATATACTCTACCAAGTTAATGAGAATGGAGCACTACTCACAGGCCATGAAAGCAAATCAAACCATGTTGAGGTTTCTTTATGATCGCACTTGCTAGTTGTAACGTGATAGAGGCACCATGTTAGGCCGTTGGGGATTTAATTTCTAAGTTTGACTTGAAACTTATTGCACTTATTGATACTATCGTTTCAACACAAAAAGCAGATTCAATTTCTTTTACCATAAGGTCATCTTAAATGGGATTCTCGCTTTGTTGGGGTTCAGGTTGAGGCTCTTTCTGACCAAGCTATCCATTGCAAGGTGGACTCTTATGCTCATGGAAGTGCTTGTTTTATTTCTATGGTTTACGGGAATAAGAGTAGTAGGCTCGATGAGTACTTTGGGCGATCTAATCGACATGGTTGAATCTCGATTTTCTATTGCATTGATGGTGTTAGTTAACTTTAACGCAATTACCAATGTCAATGAATTCCATGGAGGAGTTTTAGCAGATTTTCAAGATCTTACCGATTGTTTAATCTTGGAAAATCTCATTGCATTGCATATGGTTGGACCATTCTTCTCTTGGTATAATCAGTAGCGGCCATCGGGAGGCATTTGTCGACGGTGATCGAATGGTGGTGAATTCAACATGAATATCAGGTTTTCCCAACATTAATTACCGATTCCTGCAACTTCTGACCACTATCATGTTGTTTTAGAGGTTGTAACGTCAGACTGAAAAGGAACGATATCGATTTGATAATTATCATTGTTGATCCAATATTTCTATCGATAGTGGAAGAAGCCTAGAAAAGAAGATTATAGACTACTCGACGTACGTTATGTTTGCAGAAACTTTGACTGCTTAAACCCATCCTAAAACATCTTCGGCATCTAAAGAGGACTTTGGCACAAAATGTGGACGAGGCCAAACAAATGATCTGGATTAGTCATGATTTCTATCTATGTACCCTTTGGAATGACGTTTCTTTGACCTCGAGCATATATGCCAAACAAAACCATTCCACATGTGTGAGCCGAGGGAGAGTTGTCGATCAATTGAGGAGTTAGGCTGAACGACACGTGTGTCCAGTCGTATCGTTGCCATGTCGGGTCCCGAGTTTTTGCGAAAATTTCTCTGACTCACTTGGGGTCGTGACGTACTTATGGTATCGGAGCCAAGGTTTGAAGCTTCCCACACCTATCTTCTCACTACCCGTGATCAAGATGGCGGAATCTCATGGGTCGACTAGCAACGATAAGGTTAGTTACACTTATTCGACATAACGTATAAGGATAAATGATTTAGAGAGGACGTTGTTACGAGCAAGAGGTGCGTAACCTGAAGGAGTCGATCCCGCCGAATATGGGCCATCAACTCGCAGTTATGCACGAGAATGTTGACGCGGGTGCTGAGATCAAGTAGGCGCTTCTCGAGAAGTTTAAGCGCCTGATGGAGGCCACCACGGGTGTTACCGTGGCTCTGGCAATAATATCAAGAAGAGGATGTGCTGGCTTAAAGAGGAGCTCGGAGCCAGCATCGCCCACCGAGTGGACCTCGACACGGAAGTATGGGTCCTGCACTGCGATATGGCACAGCTCGGCTGGCCAGCCCCATCCCCAAAGGCATCATCATTTGTGGCTATTGTCGAAAGGATGCCTAGGCCCGAGACGTTCAACGCCGTACGGGACGCCAAGGAGCTAGAGAACGTCGAGAACACTTCGCGACCAACCAAATGAGGGAGTCAAAGAAAATCGTCATGGCCGCCCGTTTCTTGACAGATGGTGCAAAACTCTGGTGGCGCCGTGGTAGCCCGAGGCCACCCCAGAATAGGGCCACATCGAGACGTGAAAGAGCCTGAAGGCGGAGTTGCGGGCTCACTTCCTCCCACAACACAAATACGTGGCATGATACGGACGCATTGAGGAAGCTAAGGCAGAACGGACCTGTTCCGAGTACGTGCAATGATTCCAGCTCCTCTTGATGGATGTTACGAACATGTTCGAGGCAGGCAAGATGTACTACTTCATTGATGGCTTGAAAATCAACTGGGAGTTACCTTGTCGCGACATAAACGATCTTTAGACGACATTTGTGGAGGCCGAACATCTTCGAGATATTCCACACCCGCTAGCTGAGAAGGTGGGACAAAAGCAAGAGACGACAAACTAAAAAAAAAAAAGAGAAGGAAAGAGATAAAGGTCGCAAGGGCAAGAAGAACTCGAAGGGAGGTTCGAGTGTCAACTACAACAAGGCGGAGTCCTCCCCGAACAAGAACCAAAAAGGTAAGAAGAAGGGGGAAAACCTTGAGTGACATTTGTGCAGTGGTCCGTACAAGCAAGCCAAATCCCCGCAACGACACTTTATTACCGTAATTGCTATCCAGCTTCGCAACGCGGCCGAAGCGCCTAAGGAGGTAACACAGACCAACCAGATGCAAATGTTGTCCACTCTTTGCATGGGTAGGACGGGCACGCACAAGCATGATCTGTGCCCGTCTTTGGCGGGACGGTCATGGACATCATCATTGGTAATTGGCGAGGTACCATCGAATTCGAAGTTATGTTACTTAAGGACTTTGAGATGATCCTAGGTGACGACTTCCTGGTAAAACCTAAGGCGATGCAAGTAACCTACTTTGGCGGCCTCGTAATCATGGACGAGGCACAACCCGACTTTGTCCATTGACTTTACAAGGCGGAGCCCAATAACGCACGGCTTTACCGAGACAAACCATCGGCATGTTGCTCGCCGCTTCAACTCAAGAAAGGAGCAAGACGCGACAAGATGACCTTCGTTGCCATTGTTTGAGAACTTGAAGTTCCCGAACCCTCAAAGCCACCTCCCGAGCTCGTGCGCGTGATGGCCGAGTTCCAGGACCTCATGCTGCCCGAGCTCCCGAAGCAGTTGCCACCAAGACGCCTTATCGATCATCAAACCGAGCTAGAGCCTGGTGCCCGACCACCCGCAAAAGCATCCTATCGAATGAATCCCATCGAGCTCGAGGAGCTTCATAATCAACTGAAATGCTCGACACCGGATTAATCAGGCCTTCGAAGGCCCCTTTTTTTTCAACGGAAGAAGGACAACCCTTGCGCTTTGTGACGATTATCGAGCACCCAACAATGGTAAAAAACAAGTATCCTATTATAAACGCATTTGATCTCTTTGACAAGCTCGATACTTCACCAAGACTTGCACTGGATATTGGCAAGCGCGGATCCGTACAAGGTGACGAGTATAAGATTACTTTTGTAACTAGATATGGTTCTTATGAGTTTTTGGTTATACCATTTGGTTAGACGAATGCACCATCTACATTTTGTAATCTCATGAATGATGTACTCCATGGATATCTGGATAAGTTTGTGGTTGTGTATCTCGATGATATTACTTAACATCGCTTGACGACCACATACGAACGACATCAGCGAGCCGTATTCGAGATGCTTTGACAAAACAAGTTATTCTTCAAACGTGAAAAGCATGAATTTGGGAAGACGAAGATCACGTCCTCAGCCACATTATCAAAGGTGGCGAGATACGCATGGATCCCTCGAAAGTTTGAGCCGTAGTTGAATGACCGCGGCCGACCAATGTAAGTGAAATACGTTTCTTCCTCTGATTGGCTAACTATTACATACAAATGCCACTCAAACTTAGCCTCCCCACTTGCAGACCTCCTAAAGAAGGACGTAAGAAGGGAATGGAGCAAAAAAGGCGAAGGAAGCATTCGAAGAACTCAAGTTGGTTTTGGCACACGAACCCGTTCAAACTTTTTGAGTTCGACCATCCAATTGAGGTACACACAGATGCTTCTGAGAAAGCCATTGGCGGCGTACTCGTCCAAAATAAGCACCTACTTGGTTACAATAGTCGGAAGCTGAAGGATGCGGGACACGCTAGATAACGCACGAGTGCGAGATGACTGTCGTCATCTATTGCCTTGATGCATGGTGTCACTACCTTCTCGGTCCAAATTTTTTATCGTGACAAAAAAATGCAGCCAAAATGTATTTCATGACGTAACAGAAGCTCACAACAAAGCATGCATGGTGATAAGAGTTCCTTGGCTAATTTGACTCTGAGTGGACGACAAAATGGTGTAGCAGATGCTTTGAGCAGGATGCCCTTGTTGAATGCGGTATCCTCATTTAGCCAGCTTACGAGTACCTTCGCAGTCCGACTAAGGCGCGAGGCGACACTGACCTTCTCAACAAGAAGCTAAAAGAAGATGTTGAGGCGGGACTCAACATGCGTGAATTTTTCCACCTTTTCAAGACATGTGGAAGCTTGGCATCGCGACATATCATCCCGGGACACCTCACCAAGCCTTGTGTACTCAACTTAGGCTCCCTGTCAGCCAAGTGTCCTACTACAAACGTTGAGTAACCTATGGTACTTTTCACCTCACTTGAAGACCATTGGACCTCTAGAAGGCCATCATTACACCAAGAATGAAGCAAAATGTGCTGGCTTATCTCCTTGTTTAGGCGCCACTTGTCCTATGAGATGGAGGACTTTTGCACACTATAAAAAGAGGAAGGGAATGCTTAAGGAGTTTTGTAGTAGTTCATGGTGTGTAATGAGGGAAAATCATAAGTTTTTATGTGTATGTCGATGTGTATGTAAAAGTTTTTGTGTCGAGTTGTAATTCCCTTCAAGATAATGAAGGGTTGGAGATTTTCCCGTAAACGATCGTTTTTATTTTCCTTGTCTAATTCTCGTTGGTTTGAGTTCTGAGTAACGTCGAACACCATAATCCCGATCCTAAACACAAAACCATTCCGCAAGAATGTGAGTCGAGGGAGAGTTTGCCACAAAACCATACGTGTGCTTAGTCATGCCTAAAAATAATCGAAACCGGCGGTTCCGTCTGGCAAACCGCCGGTTCCGGTTACAAACCGGAACTGGCCACCAACCGGAACCATCACCCGATCCAGTTCCAGGCGGTTTGGGAAAATCCCAAACCCGCAAACCGCCGGTTGTAAACCCGTTGGTAATATTATATAATTAAATATATAAAATTGCGTTAAAATTATATAATTAAATATATAAAATATACCCGTTGGTAAAAAAATAAAAAAATAAAAATTCTGACATGTCAATAGCCGTTGTGTTTAAAAAAAATTAAAATTTAGTCGTTGGAACCGGCGGTTCCAACGACCACTTTACCCCTAAATTCTATAAATACCCACTAATCCCTCTTCACACAACTTAATTCAATCTCTCCCTCTCTCAATTATTCACTCTCAATCCTCAATCTCTCTACTCCACGAATTAAAAATAAACTAATTAAAATACTGTTTCATCAATCTTCGCCTCGGCTCTACTACACTCCATCTCCGGCTCTACTACACGGCGCTCCGAATTTTACACACCTCGTTTCTCGTAAGTTTACACACATTTTATCTAACAGTTTTTTTTAATTATTTAAGGAATGGATAGCCGCCGTCGAAGATCGAGATTGAGGGGGAAACAAATTGTTTGTTGTTCATCGCAAGATAACTACCAAAATCTTGACTGTCCCAAAATTTTTCTCGATCTTAGTGACGTCCTCGGCTCGGACATGGATGCAACGGAGGAAAACACGCAACATGAGCACGAGGATCCAAGGCCGACGCCGACGCCAAGTGAGAATCAAGCACGCACCGCAGCAGCTGCGCTACGCTCGAATATTTTCGCTGTACACTTCAAGAAGATATCGGCCGAAACTAAAGATGTTTTTAAATTTATATGTAATTCTTGTGGTAAGGAGTACCCGTTTAAGAAGGGTGGCGGATATGATAATTTCACTGGCCATATCTAGTCAAAACATCTAACTAAAATAGGAATTAATCAAAGTCAAAGCCAAATACATGGTATGTGTACGGGTTCGTCCGCTAACGGACAATGACCCAGTGCGAGTCCGACGTCTTTGTTCATATACAACGAAGATGTTGCGAGCGAACAACTTGCAAAATTTGTTTGTGCGAAACATCTTCCCTTTCGGTTTACCGATGATCCAATCTTCGAAGAGTGGATCAGAAAGTCGTATAACTCTTAAGGGAAGAAAGTGTCGCGTAACACCTTTTACGCGAGACATTAGGAAGACGGTACTCGCGTATAAGCGCGAGTTAATTACTAATTAGAGAAATTAGAGTGTAAAGTGTCCATTGCCTCCGATATATGGAGCGATCACTTCAAGATCATCATTACATGGGCGTTACATACCATTGGATTGATGACTCTTGGACAATACAAAAATGTTTTATTGCATATAGAAAATTTGACACAGTACACACAGCTCAAAACATTGCGTCCAAGATTAGGAGTATTTTAGCGGAATATAGGATACTCGAGAAGATGTTTTCGGTCTCCTTTGACAGTGCTAGTGATAATACCGCGAGCATTAAAGATTTAATTAAATATTGTCGACCGTCATTTGGTGGTCGATTCTTCCATGTCCGATGCTTATGCCACATAATTAACCTAGGACGCACTCACACATCTAAAGGCACACGTTATGCCAATACGAACGACAATAAGTTACATGATGCGATACTCTTCTGTACTGAAGAAGTGGAAGCGTCATTGTAGAAGTGTGGGCGTCACGCCCAAAATGTTTACCTTAGATGTATCCAATAGGTTGAACAGGCTTTTAGCATGGCCGGCTTAACTTTAAGTGAAAGACGTTCGAGGTTGACGGTAGAAAACGTCGAATACCAATGCCTTCTCGATGATTGAACGAGAGCCGAACATCGAACACAAGATTTCCCGAATATCGATTCGGACGACGACGTGTTCGACTACACCACCGGGACAGACACTAGCGGTGGCGGCAATGGTGGCGACGGCGACTACGAGTAGAGTAGAGAATCTCCTAGTCTGACAGTTGTTGACATGAAAATGCCGAAAAAGTAATTCTCGAAAAAAGATAAGTACATGTACCTCTCATTAAATTTTTATTTTATATTTTTTAATAATTACTTACTAATAGAATCTTATTTTTCAGCCAACGTGTCTAAGCAACCGCTCGAATGACACCCGAGTCCGACGACAAAGCCCGAAACAGATAAGTCTCTAATACTAATTTCATTTCTTTCAACTTAAATTATTCTTATGTTTTTCAGAAATACTAACTTATGCATTGTTATTTTTCAACAGTTGAACTCAAAAGTTTCAAGTCCGATTACGACGACAAAGCCCGCAAAAGATAATTATTCAATTTTTTCAACTTAATTTATTGATTAATTTTTTTATGTTGCAAAAAAAATATCTAACTTATACATTTTTTCTTAGGCACAGCCTGGCGACCACCGACACAACGAATTATTTATATTTTTTTCTAACTTTGTATTTTGTAATTTGTAAGTTGTAATTGTATCTAAATTTTTGTAATGAAATTTATGTTGAATAAAATTTTTGTACCTGAAAGCCTAATTATGCACCGAAAAGTATCGAAAAATACACCATAAGATAAATAAAAAATAAATTAAAAAAATTAACCATGGACTTAACCGGGGATTTCACCCGTAACCGCGGTTGACTTAACCGCCGGTTGCCCAACCGTTAATCGGGGACAGCTAACCGGCGATCGTCCCCGGCTGGTTGTGGACGGCTGGTCGCCGTCAACTGCTGGTTGCCAACCGTCGATTAACCGAAAGCGACGGTTAGGCATGACTACGTGTGCTAGTCGTATTATTGCCGAGTTGGGTCCCGAGTTTGCGAAAATTTTCTGTAAGTCGGTTGGAGTCGTGGCATACTTAGAATAAATTAACGTCACGTAGATCCGCATAACTTTGGGTCATCTTATTACCATCGGATATTCATCGCATATTAATTTAATAATAATAATAAATAATGAATCAGTTCCACGATTGAAATAACAACGGCAACTTGTTTTCAGATTACTAAGACCAAATTATCAAATTCATAACTTAAAAAAGGTCAGACAAAGCAGCTAAAGAAACTATATTTTAATTGTTCAATCACTCGATACACTATATCCCAGACTGAATCTTCAACTACGAATAATACAAATACATCCGCATGCTATCTAAATTAATTAAATTCTTAATGTCTCTGAAGTCAAAAACAGCTAATGAAACACGCTAACCTGTGGATTGTGGATGAGCACAAACAATTACCAAGAAGTCAAACATATGCTTGTATTTTTTTTAAAAATAAAAGTCAAAAAATCATCCAATTGGAAAGCCACTTTTGACTTCTAATACCAGCAAATCCTACAATATAAATACATCCCATTACATACCGACGCAACCCAATATTACTTGCATAACAAAACGCATATAATATTATAATACAATGGAAGGCTTAATACCGTTCTTCATCAACGCCATGAAGAAGCAAAGGCCTCAAAGCGCCTACTTACTTTGCCGTTCCGACAACTCAACCTCTGGACGGCGACTCTTAAGTGGCGGCGGAGATGCGGCGACAGAGGGTTCTTTCCACCGCCTGCAGGGATCGCCGCCGGAAAATATGAGGGGAAACGTCGTGTATGGTTCCAAGATTAATGGGTTGAGGCAGCGAGGTCACGTGGAGCACAATTACCAAGAAACAAGTATCAATACCTCAAGAACTATATACGGCCACTAATAAATAGGCCAGTCGTATTATTTATCATGTCGTTGTATTTGTATATTTTTCTTTTTTTTTTTTCTTTCCGTTTGCGTAGAATATGTGATGGTTGGAATGGTTTGAACAAGTGTAAATTAAGTTCGTTGGCTCAATGGTTCATTATATTTTTACTACATAAATCCATAATACCACGAATAATGTCCAGTCAACGTCTTATCCACAAGTCAACCAAATCATGCATATGAAATAACACTCTCGTTGGATATAAGAAACCAAAGAAGAAAATAATGTATTTGAGAAGAAGAGAACTAATTGCCTACCTCAAACATGACCTCTTCAGCTTCAATGACAATGTTCTTCAGCCAAGGCTTCTTTTTTTTTTTCATGTCATTAAAAAGATACTATGCAATTCCATGTATTTGTTAGTAAATTGGTCATTTATCAATAGAAATCAGCACTACTTTGGCAATCCTGATGTTATATGGCAGTCGTTCATGAGAAGAAGCTACTCTCAGCATAGATATTGAGCATAGAAAAAATAATTTTATAAAGAGAAGAATTCCAACGACCTTTTTGAGTTGACGAGCAATATCACTCGAAAAATAGAATTTCTATGCTCATACGCAAAAGTTGAGGATAACTTAGCATTTAATTGGAGGCATGATTAACCTGGAGGTATCAATCGCCTCAATTGGTAGACGTCAATCAACACTTAGGAAAGAGCGGTTGGGATTCCCGGTTCCCGATTCGGTGTGCTCGTTCGTGTTCAACATAGAAAAATGCATTATACCTTCCCGACAAGTGTTGAAAACATCCGTAAATATCATAACACCCATTAATATCAATAACCGGAGTGTTTAAACACAAAAAAATTGAATATTATATATTTTTCTCTATCATACTCGTCAAGATTATATTAATTTTTTTGTGTGTTAAAAACACTCTGTATATTGATATTAATGGCTATTATGATATTTAGGGTGTTTCAACACTTGTCGAGAAGGTAGAATGCATTTTTCTAAGTGAAACACGGGCGGACATATCGAAACGGGAACTGGGAATCCCCAAACCGAGGAAAGAGGACATGCGAAGATGATGATAGCAAGCAATTTATTCCAACTCCAACATTCAGATTATAAAAATTATTACAGCAAAATACTACAAGACCGGTTGTATGAAAAAAAACAAAATCAACGGAAAAAAAAATGGTTTCAACTCTCTCTCACACACTTATTACTACAACTCTCAGAAAGCACGCATGAATCCCTATATAAATAAACTAGACTAAAGTCATTCAATTCAACGCAGGCCTTTCACTGTATTTACGTCAACAAATAAAAGATATTGGAGACATACAAAGAACAAAAGGCCTCGACAAGAGATGTTAATCACGATTCTAATGCACAACGTTTCAAGCCTCCAACATTGGTACGTCCTGCGAAGAAAAAAATAGATCAGCCAGCGGAAGAAGATAATCCATCATCTAAAAACTCAAAGCAAAACGTCTTAATTTTATCATTCTTATATCTATATACATAGTATTTATATATCCACACACACACACACACACGCACGCACACACACAAATATACATATATATATATATATATATATTTCAGGATGCACAGTTGAATCCTTTAGGTAATGTAAAGTCATGGAAACAACAGAACATGAAGCCTGGTAAGCTGCATGAGCAAGAGACGTATAATACATAAGACACAACACATTCCATGGTGTTGAAAATATTTGGGAAAAACGAGACATATTTAGATCGTTGTCCCTCTTATAAGATTCACTTTTCGGTCCTAAAAAGAAAATCAACTTGAACACAGCAGGTTGTTAGGTTAAAGACTATGTCATTTATGAGATAACAAGATGTTTTGCAGGCTATAATGGATTGTGGGAGTTAATAAAACAGCATTATTCTTTCTTGAAAATGGACTTCATTTTATGGGGTTTACGGAAATGTTTCCACCGTAATTTAAATAGAGCAAACAAACAAGCTTGATGGGTAATACAAAGGGACCCCATTATATATATCCATTACCATTTTCGAAGTATCTCTGCTTTTCAGGGTCTTCCTTGCCGCTTCAGCAAAAGCCTGAGCAGCTTCAGCATCCGCTTCTGCTGCTTCAGCCTCTCGAGCAGCATCTTCAGCTTCTGCCATTGCAGCTTCTGCTTCTGCAACAGCTTGAGCTGCAGCTGCAGCTGCTTCATCGGGTCTCATTCTCCTCATCTTTGCAAGCTCTAAATCGATCTGCGATTTTGTCAAGTGAGCCATTTCATCATCATCTATCTTCGAAGAAATTCTCTGCCTTGTTTCAGATGAGATATTCCTTCTCTTTTCGGACAGAGCAGAGGTTGAAGCCACGCTGTACTTGCGCTTCATCTGTACTAGCAAACCGTTTGCAGAGTTAAGATGCAATGTTTTAGAGTAAATAACTTCAGGGTTAATTAAATCTGAAAAGGACTCACTACATTATATATGCATTAATATACAGAAAAGGTCACCTTAATAAGTTTCCCGTTTGAAGCCATTTGTTTTAACTTTGCAGATAATATTCTCTTAAAGTTTGGAGGTGCCCAGTATTGATCCTACAAGAAGACAATTAACTCAGCAGATAGGACGAAGTAACTTTATGGAGCTTTATGATCGTATTAGATTGGGAATACGTTGAGATCGAAGTGTTTAAGAATCATATTATGTTAGATGCAGGTCTACCATGTCATGCAATCAATGCAAAACAGAAAGAGGCTCTCTTGCAGAATAGTTAGATGGCAGAACCTTGAAGCAACATGCAAGAAGATGGAACCAGATAACTAGTAAATTAGCACATACATTCATCATAGATAACTATATTGTACATAAGAAGAATAAATGAGACGTTAGACATTTAAAATAGTTTTTGCAAGGAAGTGGTGTAACATATCCATTGGGTTCTTGTCAAACTGCAGCATGCTTTGCGCAAGAAAATGGGGATCTTCAATTTAATAAGTGCAAAATCAAAATTAAAGCTCCAATCAATCCCAGAACGTTGCAGATAGTCACTTAAACATGATTCCAAGAAAGGAAAAGGGCTGTTATCTAATAAACTAGGCAACAAGACTACATACGCACCTCTATATATGCAGCTATAGTCGTCTTGTTGGAACCTCCGGACTCCCTCAAGTTGTTTATAGCCTCGACAATGAGATTGTCCAATCTATTAAAGTGGATCAATGGGCATCTTCGATTAAGTACATCATATTATTTGACTTGAGATAGGTGCAAAATGTTAAAGGAAACATCAAACCTCATGATCGATCTATTGGGAGCATCATTTGCTGAAGAACCACCTGAAGCAGCAAAAGCCTTTCCATCAACTTCCTCGTCACTTTGACTAAAGGCCATAGAGCTCTCACCATATTTGGATGAAGGGTGCATCCTTTTTAATGCTAATCTGGCCCTCTCCCTCGATCCCCATCCGTTGGCTATAACACTCATGTTCCTCCACTTGTCCTAATTAACATCAATACAATCACATCACGTGTAATGATAGACAATAAACAGCTAAAAACTCAGCAATCCAAATGATATAACTGTCACAAATCTACCTTGAGATCAACGTTGGAGCGGAGGTAAAGGACTCCACTGAACTGTGGGTCCTTGAGGATCGTCCGCCACTTGCCAGGGCCATGCTTAAGCACGCCTTCTTTAAGAGCTGTTTCTTCCTCTCGAGTCCATTTTTGTTTAGGGGCGCCCATCGGTTTATAGCTAGCTACACAAGCCCCAATGCTGAATAAAAATTGGCTTATCAATGAAACACAGAGTTTGACATGATTATCAATTGAGGCCTTATTAACGAAGAATCAAAATATAAGTAAAATACATAAACGGCCTACAGGAAGAGAAATTTCAATATTCTTACTTTACTGTATTTCAGACACCCAAAGTCAAATAAGCTAAAGCCTAAGATCAATTTTAACTTGAGAAAAACAGATCGATCGGAGCAGTAAAAAGGATGACTAACCCTAATAAGTCGAATCCACAACATACGCGAAATTGTAGCAATAAATAACAGGAACTATCCGTTGGATGAAAATTTTTACCTCAAAATTGTTGATTGCTGCTTTGAGTCGAAGGATCTAATTTTCCATCATTTGCGACGCCCTACCCTCTTTAATTAATTGTTGTACGTGGGATACTGCGTGTGCGGGCGGGGATGAATACTGTGTCGATCAACGGTATTTTTATGCGGGTTCTTGCTGCATCTTCCACGTGGGTTGATGAAGGTAGCTCTTGTTTTTAAATCATTCATTTAAAAATGACTTGAATTCATCATTAAATAATAAATTATGTTTTAGTGCAAAAATTAAGTTTTTTCACCGAAACTATTTAAATGGAAGAATACCCAAAATGGTCTCCAATGTTTGTCCCATCGACCAATTTAGTCCTCGATATTTTTAGCGGATCAATTTAGTCACTAATGTTATTGATTTTGAACAAAATTGGTCTATCCGTTAAGTTGACCGTCAATTTGGATGGAAAAACGTCACGTGTCGATCCGTAATTGGCCAGTGAATTTCTCCTTCCTTAAACACTTAAAATAATAATAAATTAATATTAAAAAAGGAAAAAAGAATTCTCTCACCCCAAAACAGAAAAATAAATAAATAAATAATAATTTATACAAAAAAATTAATTTATTTTTTACTTATTGATTGAAAATTAAAAATATTATGAAAAATACAAATAAAATATAAAAAATAAACTTTTTTCGTTTTACTTATTTACTAGGTGTTGCTCCCGTGCTACGCACAGGATATATTTTGCGACAAAATAATAAGCTTTCATCATACACATGAATAATTTAAATTGTAATTATAAGATATAAATTATAAACATGCATATAAAATATTCACTCTTACCGTATAATATAATAACGATGAAAGAACACTGTACATTACCATTACATAACATAACATCCGATCAACGAAGCAGTCTTACAATAACAGTCATACTAATTATATAATATAATTTCAGCCATCGTTTTTACAACCCGTCAATTGCGCCTTGAGTTGCCTCCAGCGACACTGGAAGATCTTTCACGGGGTAGTTGAGGTTTCGGTCCCTTTCTAGATGCTCGGCATGAACTCCCTTAGATCTTTTCGGTACTTGTCATGTACTCGAATTTCGTGTGGGTTTTCATTAGACCACCAAATGTTCATCTCCTCATCAAAGTTCCCTGATGTTTATTTAAAAGCAAATAATTCTTTTTTTTTTGTCCGAATGGTGGAGACTCTCGAATGAACATGAAGCAAAGCGTCGTCAATACCTAGAGGTTATTATCACTTAGTTTAGCCCATGTGCGATGCACGAGATATTTGTTTTCCCATTCGAATACAATTATTCGAGTGGATATTATTAGTCAAATTTAGTCATATATGTGATTCATTAAATTTGTAATTATAAAGAGAATTGAAGTAGCAATTATAGTTTTAAGTACGCGGAGCCCATTTTTGTCAAACACGTTTGAGTAGATTCATGGTCAAGGACAATCTTACAGTAATCAATCATGCAGCAATACAATCGTACATCATGAACATTATTCACAATAGAACATAGTTTTTGCATAATTTTAATGCCACATCAGTTGTACATCAACACATAAATTTATGTTCATGTCGTTGAATATGCAACTCGTTGCTCACCTCTATACCTTCCATCATGTAAATTATCATACATTTTAATTCGCCACACTAATTTAACGGATTAATTATTTTAGGTATGTAATAGAAGTTGAAAAAAATAAACCGAAAAATTAGATCTATCTTTTTCTTTTTTCGTACTTGAATGTAACTCTTAATAATGTTCATTTTGCACTGCTGTGCAGATTCACTACTGATTTTTGTAATACTGTCATTAATAACGATGTTGTAAGAATGCTCCACCGACAAACTGTAATATTATGCAATGTTGAGGCCATTTTCAACCCACAAAATAAAAATACAGTTATATTTACTCAAAAATAAAGTTGCTAAGTGTTTCTACTCCAACCCACTAACTCTCTTTCTACACTAATTTACTCCAACTCATTATCTTATGGTTGTATGACATTAACATAATTACCCCCTTTTAACGTATTATCCCCTGAAAATTACAGAGAAGAAGCTTAGGGTAACGCATAATAATGGATTAGCATCAAATCAAGAATATTAGCTACAACATTGCAAACAACACACCAAACCTACATCGATGTCTTCATTGTAGATGAAGTTGTCGTGAAAAATGATGCGATAACCATCCTTTGTAACCAGCATAAATCAAGAATGACATTTTCACTTCTCCATCTCAAGCCTCTCGTTTTGCAAGTGCGGAGACCATGAATCGTAGTAGTTCTTTAGACAGCTTGGCATTGTGAAACTCGCCACCATGAAACAATTATTTTAGTTTAACCTCCCTCCATCTCTATCACGTTTAATTACAGTAATTGATATCCATTGATCATAAATATAGTGCATGTCATCCCAACATTCCAAGGAGGTTAAAAGTCCATATCACATCGAAGGCATGTGCATTATTAAAACATATTGAATATATCAATAAATATTGATATGTACACAAATATTTCTTCATAAAAACATTAGTCTCATTGGGTACCAGACCCACAAGAATCTTCAGTTTATTTAAGGTGTAATTTGAAGGTGTTAGATGGTGATTGTTGTCTTCACTGAATGGTAGTTTCACAAACCTAACAAATAATGAACAGAGAAGTATTATTTATACCTCAACAAAATGTCAAAATATGAGTTGTAGCCATTGACCGAACGCAATCCAAAGCCTCCTCTTTTCGTACATCCTCGGCTTCGAAGGAACGAAGTCCTTCTTTGAAACCCAAATGTGCATATTATCAGCTCTAGATGAAGAATCCGAGAAGAATCCACCTCTCTCCCTCCTCTCGAACCCACCAAAAGCCATGGTAGGTTTCTTTGCCGTAACCCAATTATTGGTTTCATTTTGAAGGAGATTTGATGAATGACACTCTTTGTTGTCTTCTTTGATGATAAGAAGGTACATAATGTTATAGAAAAATTATTGGCACGGACACTATGAAAAAAGGCCAATAGAACATAAAGTTGAATTAGTAATAAAAGGAGAGGAAATATGACTTTGACCGTTAGAAGAGACGTTGGATGTGGAGCTCCTTTCAACATCTCCAGGTACGATTTCTGCGATGCTTTGAAAAGACATTTATCACTTGATTTAAGAGGAAATACATGTCGAATGCTTTGAAAAGTAAGTGAGATACCTCGAATCCCCTGAAATCCATAATGAAAATGAGTCACTGTTCTTGTAGACTAACACATAAAGACGTAATATACAACAATCCCTTTAGATTAGATGTAGTATCACAACTCATCATTTAAAAAGGATGAAGAAAAGAGTGGAATAATATTTTTTATAAGCTCAGATATAGAGCTAACTCGAGTTCCGGTCCAAGAGCAAAGGCCCAGATAGCTCTCAGTCAACAAACTCCGGTTCATCTGCAGAATTTCAATCAGAATCAAACTGGTTCTAACAAATTTTGCATATTACCATGTCAAGGATGGATGTCATTATTCGTAAAGCAAGTGTGCGCTGCCCTAGTATCTGCAAAATATGCTTGAGAATCATCCATACAACTATGATGTTCACATTTCGTCAGATAGATATATACGACGACCTGAAATCCATCAATAATCAGCGATATAAATCAGATATATCCTATGATCATTCTTGATGCCTGACCCAAAAGATACTAATCAGCGACACTACATACATTGGACCTGAAATTCCCATAAAACCCTTTTCATGTTAAACGGTAAGGAAAAAAAAACATATGTTGGTACCATTAAAGCATACAAAATCGAGCAGATAAAACCCAAGTGGTGCTCTTGTTCGCCTCTGAAGCCCACGTACGCAGATAAAAAAATGTACGATCGAGCAAGATTGGGTGAAAATCAAAGGTAAAGTGTTATAGCTTTTAAGAAATCAAAATGGAACTGAATCAATACACTGCATAGTAAAGAATGACTGCTATGGGAGAAATTTTGACTGGTGTTAGGAACAGTCCATGCTATAAACTTACAACTATATAATATAATAGTCGATCAACTAAGTAGTCATGCAACATTAATGTTAATAATAGTCTTACCATAAAGTGTAATATAACAGTCTTAAGCATTACTGTTAATAACTGTCTTACGATACTCAATGGTGAACCGATACGTTTGGACAACATGAATATTAATAACAACCATACAATATATAATACAAAAACCATTCAGTAGATATTACTCAGCGATACCACATGTGTTGTACTTTAAATCCCATAAAACCCTTTCATGTTAAACTGTAGAGAGAAAAAATCACATGTGGGTAAACGCTGTAAGACCGAGCATGATTGGTTAAAAATCGAAAGAAAAAAGTTAAAGCTTTCAAGAAATCAAAATGGAATTGAATTGCACATCACATGAAGAATCGTTGATATTGAAGAAATTTTGACTTATGTGCATATCTCTAAATTACCAATGTAGAACTATTCGCTACACCTTGAGCAAAGTATTACTATTTCACTTGAAAAAAAATAGGATCGGGTTGATTTTTATATTTTCCTCTCATTTTCCCTCTTGCGACCCATTTTCCTTCATAAATTTCTAAAGTTATAAAACGAAAATAATAAATGATAAGAAATCATCAAAGAAAAAAAGGTATATAACAATGGGCAGATCTCTAGGAGGTGGATGAATAGACTCATTAGGCCCATTTCCATTATCGACCAAGAACGTCATCTTCAAGCCCCATGTCGTATGTACTTCCAAATTGAAGTGCATAGCAAAACACCTACTAATAATTTTATTTTTAATAATAAAAGATGAATATCCAATATATATATATATATTAATTAAATAAATAACAGAGATGCACCGGGATTATTGGCGGTGAACCTTATAACTACTCATCCACCGTGATACTCAGCCCCTTTTGTGGACAAACACTGGTTGAAATAACAAAGGTGGTGTTGTGTATTAATAATCGTTCGAAGATAGGCTACAGAAGTATACAGATCTCCTTGGCAAGTTTCATAACCACTGTCTTAGGATCTCCATTGGAGATAGGCTAACTTTCATGGTCTGAAAACACCTGTTGACAATAATTCTCTAGCTTTAGAGTTTAGGGCATTTCACATATCTTGTAATGATTCTCTATCTAAATATGTTTATGTCATTCACTCTAAAGTATCCTCGTTTGCTGTAAAAATTATGCAATTATTTGGAAAACCTTCTACTCTGTCTCGTCCTATAAATAAATAATGGTGAATGGTACTCAAACGCACTTGTCTCCGGTTTGGGACCTCTCGGCTCCTATGCGCACAATCTTGTCATGATTAGCAAAATTGCATATGCTTAGAAGAAGTATATAATATATTTCAAGAAAATTCTAGTTGAATTTTATATCTCAACTTTGTAAGAAAAAAAGAATTTATGTCTCAACAGTGTGATCATTTCACATGAACCTTGCAATAGTAATATGTGTGCTCTCGGGTGATATATATGAGTCAATCGTTGGATATTCTAGGGCTTGAAGTGAAAAACATCTTTCGAAAATCCTCTGTGGGTACATATTTACCTTCAAAAATCCATTGAGATATTAAGTCATGCACATAACATACATAGATTAAATGACTCATATAACACTCGATGTAATAGATAACGAATCCATGCATGATATACATAAATCTAAGAAGTTTAATAAAAAGCCCAGTCACTGCACTCGACGTTTCAATGAAATAGTTTCACTTCATTTGTTTTCCTCAATAGCTTCTTTCCAGCCATACCGTCTTCTGTCTGGGGACTATAGGCAATGAGCTCAATATAGACAATTATATTACCCACTTTTCACGTATTATCCCCTGAAAGTTACAGAAAGGTAGCTCAGGGTAAGGAACAATGAATTTGATACAGCATCAAATCAAGAGCTATTAACTATAAGATTGCAATCACCAAACCAAACCTACATCGACGTCTTCATTGTAGATTGAGTTGTCCTGAAGAATGATGCGACAACCATCCTTTGCAACCTACATATATCAAGATAATGTCTTTTGAACATAAAAAAAATCAATCAATGAGTAGGATATTTACGATACTTGATGCCAATATACCTTCAATTTGATGTTGAACCCAATAACAATGTTCACTTTTTCGAATGCCTCTTTTAAGGTGCAAGCCCAGTTACCGCACTCGACGTTTCAGTTAACTAGTTTTTCCCAATAGCTTCTTTCCAGCCACGCCGCCTTCTGCCTGGGGACTATAGGTGAGGAACTCAATTGAGATAATTACGTTACACTCTTTTCACGTATTATCCCCTGAAAATTACAGAGAAGACGCTCAGGGTAAGATATAATGGATTTGATACAACATCAAATCAAGAACTGTTAGCTTCAAGATTGCAATCAACAAACCCATCCTACATCGATATCTTCATTGTAGATGAAGTTGTCCTAAAAATTGATGTAGCAATCATCCTTTGTATCCTTCATAAATCAAAATATGACACTTCTCCATCTCAAGCCTCTCGTTTTGCAAGTGCGGAGACCATGAATCATAGTAGTTCTCTTACATCCGGTGACGATAATCCTTTGCTTCTAGGTATTGTAAGACTGCTTGGCGTTGTTGAACTCGCCACCGTGAAACAATTGTTTTCGTTTGATCTCCCTCCCTCTCTATATCAAGTTTAAGAGTGATATTCATTGATCAGAAATACAGTGCATGACATCCCAACAGTTCAAGGAGGTCAAAAGCCCATATCGGATCCCGAGGTATATGCACTATTAAAAAGTGTGCTGCTGAGCTAAAATATTAAACGTATGACTGTTGAGATGAAATACAAATAAAATATAATTAATGTTAGATACAATGTATAAACATAAATTTATTGTCCATAAATATATGCATGAGATCCCTACAACTAAAGGAGGTCAAAAGCCAAATCACACCCCAAGGTATATGCATTTATTAAAAATTGTATGACTGTTGAGCTGAAATATTAATCAAGCGTATGACTGTTGAATACAATGTATCTAACTTAAAACCATCATCCAGATACATATTATTTTGCACTACGCACGGGGTATATTTTGCGACGAAATAATAAGCTTTCATCATACACATAAATAATCTAAATTATAATTATAAGAAATAAATTATAACCATGAATATTATTCACTCTTACCTTATAATATAACAACCCGATCAGTGGTGCAATCTTATATCACCAATGTTAAGAACACTGTACATTACCATTATATAACATAACATCCAATCAATGAAGTAGTCTTACAGTTGCGGTCTTACAATATCAGTCATACTATTATATCATATAATTTCAGCCTTCATTTTTATAACCCGTCAATCGCGCTTTGAGTCGCCTCCAGCGACACTGGAAGATCTTCACGGGGCGGCTGAGGTTTCGGTCCCTTTGTAGATTCTCGGCGTGAACTCCCTTAGATCTTTTCGGTACATGTCAAGTACTCGAATTTCGTGAGGGTTTCATCATAACACCAAAACATTGATCTCCTCATCAAAGTCTATCTTCCCGTGTTTTATTTAACAGCAAATAATTTTTTATTTTGTCCGAATGGTGGAGACTCTCGAATGAACCTAAAGCAAAGCATCGCTAATACCTAGAGATTATTATCACTAAGTTTAGCCCTGAATAGAATTTATTATGGTGCTTTGTAATTTTATTATCCTTATACTTAGGGGCGTAATTAGTAGTTTTGATAGTGTAGGACCAAATAGTAAATACCATGTAAATAGGTATAAATACAATGTATACTATCAAAATCAATACACAAGTTCATTTTAAGAAAATCACAAGTATTTAATTCATATTTTAAGAGAGAGAATACGATCGAGAATCTCGGAAATCTAACCTCTCTCAAGATCTTCAACGCGGATATTCGACCGAATGTAATTTGTAAGATTTCTTATTCGAATACCGAGAATTCATGCTTAGATTGCTTGTCGATACGTCGTGCATCAGTGTAATCGATCAAACATGCAGTAACACAGTCGTACGAAGTTCTGGTACGAAGTTTTCCCAACAACTATCCCCTGAGGTGTCTTTCTTGCCTGACACGACGATAGTTGGGGCAACACCCATTCCCCAAGTATATGTGTGCCTTTGAATTCTTGGAGCAATGTGCACGATTGAAATTTTTAATTGTTGCCAGATCCGAGTATAGACGTTTCTATATACCGTCAAATCTCTGAGGAAAATGAATGTAGCATACTTTTTATTGCCAGATTGAGGACACATCGTATGGATTATCTTGTAGACTTGATGTTATTTATGTAATGATCACGTACGACCTAAAGCATGTATAAGATGACAACTGATACTCCGATATGTAATCAGAAAAGCATATCAAATAAAATTATTAATTTAATCTTATTTCCAGTAATAAAAAAACAATAACATGAAACTGAAAAATTACCAGAGCAATCATAGCAGATTGTGATGCTAAAATTCAAGCCCTATGATTGAAGCAATACTTAGGAACAATCAATTGAGCTACAGAAGGATGATATGTTATAATAAAAGACAATACGACCTTGATTCGACCCAGCGCGGCAAAGGAGGTTCACCTTCACCTTCACCTTCACCTTCACCATTCGTACTTGAACATTGACTGAGCCTCTGATGTTGGTGAGACTTTTGTTCGCTTTGAGAAACATTGAAAGACCAGATCCGAGTGGGTAGTTGGCCACTGTTGCCACCAGCCTATCTATGCACTTATAGCCTTTCTTACTCCGGCAAGCAAGCAAGCAAGCGTTGCCCTCATGTGATGATATCATGTAGGGAGGGAACCCCTAATTGATGGCAGGTTATCAAGCAGTGAGGAATATCTGAAAGAAAGGCTACAAGTGCTCCAATAAGCAGCAATCAACATCAGATTGAAAAGGGATAGGCCGCCTTGCAGTCGACAAACTGCAATTCTCGCCTCAAATCTCTTCCATGTCCTCTAACACATCCTTCTTGATTCAACGGTTTTAACGATTGAAGACTTGTTTGTTCTTCGCTAAGTAATTTAATAAAGAGTATGCCTTAGTCATCAGAGATAGAGAGAGAGATGAGTTAATTCTCAACCTTCACAGGCAACAATTGCCATTTCTTCTACAATCCCTTGTAGAAAGCATGGGATCTTCGTCTACTCAAGTCTGCAGTGCTCAGCCAACTGCTTTCCTGAAATATCTATTAAAGAATCATTGACAAAAGATAATTATAAGCATATCTTACTTAGATGCAGGAACATAAGACTGGATTGCTGAATCAACAAAAAAACAAATTGTTACTCCAACATTTGCTACCAAGGATTAGATGATTAGAGCATCACATGAATTTAATAGTATAATCCATAGCTGTTGTAAGACAACAAATATAACAAGTGTTTCTTGCTCTGCAACCAGAATGATTCGTAAAATGATTTCGAAGGAAAAATTGTTGCAAGGGAGGACTTGGAGAAGAGGGCGCCCTCCACTGCCTTCGGAGACGCCACGAGGAGGAGCAGCGACCCACACTAATTTTCTCGGTGGGATCTTCGTCATTGGGTCGTCCACATTCACTATCTTTCCATTTCTTCTCGATGAAGGATCTTCGAATAGGTTCCAACGCAAGCTGCAACTGTTGAATTGATCGAATGATAAATAAGTGAGGCACAGAAGGGATGCTCTAAAACACTAAACACTATTAATCAACAAATGTACGACTGTTGTGCTCACGGGACACTGCTTGTATTGCATCTTTCGTTAAAATTTCATTGTCAGTAGCGGTGAAATAAGCCTCACGGGACACACAACTTGGATCCCACCAACCTGTCTCAAGAACGTACAAAAGTAATTGATTGATGTTAAGATATGATGACAGTGATTAATGGAGGAAAAGAGAAAGAAAAAGAACAAAATGACCCCACCAGCCTTAATGAAGCGCCTTAATAAAGCTCTCGCCGACGCGGTTGAGCAGAGGGTGGCCCTAGATCGAATTAACCGCTGCTGTCAAAGCTCCTCAGCTCGTCCCAATGAGCAGTTCTAATTATTATTGCAAGAACATCAAAAGGATAGAAGATAAGTGAGGCTTTCTCCACGTGCTGATTCTGGAATTAGCTTTGTACTATGGAAATTCATTTACATGTAATAAATATATCACAGTAATGAGGACCATTAATGTGATTATTTTCTAAAAAAAATAAAATTTCCGACCATGCAGCAAGCAAAGAACACGGCTTTGAACTAATTCTAACTTATACTTATCGTGACAGACCACCGGTCCATTCTCAGGAACCCGGTCCAAGCCCGCAGATGTTACTACTGAGTCCTGCAGTCGAGGCAGAGGCGGACGGTGACCGATCCGGCACCACCGGCGTTCTGAATCAGCCCCTTGAGTACGATGGCCCCATGAGATCAACCTTCTGTCCAAGGTCTTCTAGTAACATCGTTGTCATCTCCTCAATTGTCCACAATGGATTGTTTTATCTTTATGAAAAACATAAAAGTAAAAAAAAAAAAAAAAAAAAGACCTCAAAATACCATTCACTGTCACCCACCTCTCTTTCTCCCTGACCCACCAAATGACTAGTAAAGATGCTTAGAATATCAACTTTTCTCCAACATCTCAAATTATTGCAGCCATCAAAGCATGATGATGGAAGAAGCCCGATATTGATTGTGGTGAAGCAAAATTGTAAGGAAAATGCTGCGACGGAAAATTGAACTCAAATCTTGGATGGGGAAAGCAATTTTGCGGGTAATGATAGCAGCTAATTGGGCGATGGACCATGGATGTTCTTGCGTGGATTTCTAGAATCACCACCGATGTCTACTTCTTTGATATGAACCAAGCAAATGGAAGTCCATTCTAAGTCATGCATGCAACCCAGAATTCCAAATCTAAAAAGGACCACAATTCCGATAAAGAAAACAATTTGAGAGCTACATAACCAAAATCCTACACTAATTTCACAGATTAAAGCAAAAGATAAAACATACGCAGAATTTCCCAAATTATACCTCCCAGCACCAAAGAGCACAGTCGATCTCATCCTCCAAAACATCCGCGTCAACAGAACTCACGCCGTAACACACTCTCTGTCCAATCATAAGCACCGTGCTCTTTACAACCACTTTAGTAAGACTCTCACTATTTCCAATCCTAGGCTAGAAAATTGAAAAAACAACGTTCCTATTCCTATCCATGAATCTAAAATAGAGAAAAGAAAAGATCAAGAGCTGTGCATTAAACACACACACAGAACTGAAAAGTCACGGTACATCCCTAATAAATGTCACGAGGGCAAAATGGTAAATGCAGCTTGTACCGCTGACGTGTCATGCAGGGCTCGAATTGTTCTGCTGACCTGTCAGAGCATGACGAACTTCATTCTTTTATATATATATTAAAATAAAAATATACAAATCAAATTAAAATAAAAAATTAAAAAATATATATATATTTAATTAATTAATTTATTTTTAAAATATAAAATAATAAATAAAAATAAAAAAAGTAAAATATGCCACTGAACAATTGCAGGGAATTCTCGGCTTTGCCCCATCAAGTTAACGGGGATGAAAATATGCCTTTTCCTGACCCCGCAAGGACCTGCTCGGAATGTTTTTTAAATATATTATTCATATTATAATATACAAGTTGAGTATAATTAATATTATCTAACAATTCGTGGTCGGGGAATTCCCTAGGGACCGTTACCATTGGGTTGGGGTGGCCGGAACGTAGATTATTTTTTTAGTAAATATATATAAAAAGTATATTTTTATTTATTTCATTTTTGTTTAATATTTTCTTATTTCATTCTTATTATTTTTTATTTTTATATATTTTTAAATTTTTTAATAAATAAGTAAAACAAAATTAATTATTTATTTTTATTTTTAAATTATATTTATTATTTTTAATTTATTTGATTTTCTCTTTTTTTTTTTGTGAGGAAATTCTTTTTTTTTTCTTTTTTTATCTACTTTATAATTATTTTAAGTGTTTAAAGAGGTAAAATTCACTGGCCAGTACGGTACTGACACGCGGCATGTTTCCATCCAAATTGACGGAAAATTAACGGAGAACTTAATTTGATTCAAAATCAACAACATCGAGGACTAAATTGATCCGCGAAAAACATCGGGGACTAAATTGGTCCATGGGGAAAACATCAGGGACCATTTTGAGTATTCTCCCATGTTTAAATTATATGTTTGGAAGAATTAATTAATTGGAATGATAGTTTTAAATTATATAAGCTTTATTGTGGGGTTAATCTTTTTTTTTTTGATAAAGAGACCATGTTATTAATGAAAGGTCAGAAGACATCAAGTTCGCTAAAGTTTGCGTAGGAGGGGAGTGACCATCGCCATTGCAACGAAGGACTTTAACAAGATATTGGGTAACAGTTTTACTGCTATGCTTAATGAAAGCAAACGAAATAGAAGATGACGAATTAGCAAGGCATAAGCAATCGTGCAAGATAGCGCCAGATTTTGCCGAGACTGATTATTTCCTTGCTAGGTTCTCGACAACTGAGAAGCAATCCCATTCGAAGATGGAAGAGTGCCAATTGTTCTGTATTGCAAACTGCATGGCCCAAAAGTCTGCCCTGCTTCGATAACTCCGGGTCAAAGGAGCCCCGAAAAAACTTTGTGAGCCAACCATGACATGCGCCAGAGTCATCTCTAGCAATAATGTCGATTGCTGCCCCGTCGCGTTTAGCATGAAGGGCTCCATCGTAGTTGATTTTGATAAATCCCGAGGACTGACATTCCCAACGCGTAGGTAAAGGAGGACTTTCACAGATTTTGCTTTTGCAAAGCGGGCTATTATACAAAGCGATTTCAGATGCCCTTGTAACGGAGAGATGAGACGTGGTGACTTCATGCTTCATTGCCAAATTATTCCTCGAGAGCCAAATAGCCCATAAGAGGTTGAGCAACTCGACCAAGTTGTTCGGGTCAAGGATTTCCGAGATCTTGCGAAGTCAGAATTCAGTAAAGATGGCCCAGAAGCGTTCACAATATGAACTGAAGCCTGATGCTTTCGAAATGTGGCGCGTATGATGGCAGGAGATAAAAACATGCTTGGTGTCCTCACATGGAGAACCACACCGAACACAATGAGGGCTGGGGATGTAGTTTCGTTCAATGAGTTTCATAGCCGCGGGGAGAGCATTGCGACAAAGGCGCCAAGCAAAGATTTTCACCTTCGGGATGACGTTAGAACTCCATAGGAATTTCCAGCTTTGAGGCGAGGATGAACTAGCCAAGGACAACGAGTCAACCTCTGAGCTAATTGATAAGCGGTCTTGACATCTTCTGTGTAATGCCATATTAATTTGTTCGAGCTTTGGAAAGAACTAAGCGGGGTACCCAAAATGAGCCCACGTCAGCAGGAAGAAATAAGGCGCAGATCAGCGACTCATTCCAGTGGCCTGTTGCATGCATGCGAATATCAGAGACGGTCCAATTGCGTAGTTCATGTCGGATCGGGGTTATCGACGTAAAAGATGAGCCTTGCCATCGAATACCCGAATTTATCAACGACTGTGTTGCCATAATACTGTGCCATGTCACTTAAGGTGACGAACCTAGTTTAGTTTGGGCAAAAGGCGCATTAGGGAAGTAACGCGCCTTTAGGATTCGCCGCAAGAGGTTATCCGGCCGAGACAATAATTGCTACCCTTGTTTAGCGAGGAGTGCTAAGTTGAAAAGTCTAAGATCTTTGAAACTCATACCTCCTCTATTCTTTGGACTCTTAAGTTTGTTCCACGCAATCCAGTGCGTCTTGTGTTGGTTCGTCGAACTCCACCAAAATTTCGTCATACGTTTTCGGATGTCGTGTAGTACCTCGATCGGCAACAAAAAACAAGTTATGTCATAAGTAGGGATTGCTTGTATTAACGATTTAAGGAGGATCTCGCGGCCGGATTGGGATAAGAGTTTCTCGGACCACCCCTTTAATTTTGACCACACCCGATCCGTAATGTATGAAAACACTTCTCTTTATGTTCGGCCAATGACGGAGGGTAGAGGCTGTGACGGTTAGTTTGTGGAAGGCCCAATGTGCTTACGACGCAGATGATTTATCGAAGTTCACTAGCTGGCCCGAGCCCAAGTGGTACACATCCAAAACTTCATTTATTACCATCATTGTTGTTCTTGTCGCATGACAGAAAATTACAGTGTCGTCCGGGAAGAGGAGATGAGAAATCGATGGGGCACCTCGTCTAAGAGTAAATCCTTTTAATTGACTCGATTGCTCGGCTACCTGCAACAAGCTAATAAAGGACTCCGTGCAGGGCAGAAATACAAAGGGAGAAAGAGGGTCTCCTTGACGTAGACCACGTATTGGGTTAAGAGTGCCAAAAACTTTTCCGTTAAGATTAAAATCATAGGTAACTTTCGTAATGCATTTCATGACTAAAGATATGAAGGTAGAATAAAAATCAAGTTGGCTCGTAACCTTTTCAATAAGGGTACTCCCCACGATCAAACGCTTTAATCATGTCTAGTTTAAGGGAAAATAAACGCCTCTCTACCTCGTCATTTTGTCTCAAGGCGTGGTTGAGTTCGAAGGTGACCATGACATCATCTGTAATAAGACGATTAGGTATAAACGCAGATTGTGTTGGGGAGATAATATCATCCATCACGGTCCGAAGGTGGTTAGTCACACATTTGGATGCAATACGGTAAATAACATTACGCAGGCTAATCGAGCGAAACTGGGCCATTGTTTCGGTATTTTTCGCTTTCGGAATTAAAATCAAATGTGTATTAAGAAATAAAGGGAAGGAGGCATCGTTGTTAAGGAAGTCAAGCATATAGTGAGTGGTTTGGTCCCCGACAATGTCCCAATATTTTTGATAGAAAATGGGAGGGAAGCCATCGGGGCACGTGGATTTGTAGGGGAACATATCTGAGATGGCTTGTTTGACCTCATACTCCGTGTTATGCTTTAAAAGCACCTTATTCATATCGTTTGTGAGACGTCTCAGGAATGTGTTGATGTATTTATCAATAACGGATTGCGAAGGACCAGTAGAACTGAATAAGTCTAAGAAGAACGAAGCTACAATTTCCTCAATTTGACGGGTAGATTCATGCCATGTACCTTGGCTGTCCTTTATACGAGTTATGACATTATGCACCTTGTGGACGCTTTACGGTGAAAGACTCTTATGTTGTGATCACCTTCTTTGAGCCATTCCGTCTTGCTTCGTTGTTTCCAATAAAGCTCATATTCAATCGAACCGTGAGCTGGCTTTTCTCTATGATCAGCGGTAATCTCCTTGGCAGAAATAGTATTCAATTCTTGCACTATGAGATTTTTTTTCCACAACTTTTTTTCCGTCGGCGTCTCCATCTTTGAAGGTCATGTTGGCATTGTCGGATGTGTCTTGGCAAGGCATTTGAATAATGTAGTGTAACCGGGTGTTTCCAGTGTCGTCGAATGATATTAGCGCATTTTGCATCCATCGTCCACTTAGCTTCGAAACGAAAAGGGTATTTATGTGGTTATGGATGAGGTTGGGCCAGGAGGAGTTTGAGAATGACGACGGAGCGATCAGAGCAGAATGTAGGGACATTAATTACCGGGTGTTGTGGGAATAGGTCTGTCCATTAAACCAGTACACACACTCGGTCAAGCCTTTCGTAGATTGTATCCAGGTGAATCGCTTTATCATGCCATGAAAAGATTGGGCCAGAGAAACCTAGATCGTGAAGGTCGCAGTCTTTTAATGCCTCTCTAAAGTCCGAGATTTGCCATGTGGGGCGGAGATTACCACCTTTCTTTTCTTCCGGTGTAATATTTTGTTAAAGTCTCCCACGCAGCCATCAGGTATACTAAGTATGTTTAAGGCGCCAGAGGAGACTCTAGCTATTTTTTCGTTGCCCTGTGACGGGGTCCCCGTAGAATCCAGTTAATCGCCACGAGGGAGAAGGATCCGACTTGGCGACTATAACGTCAATGTGGAAGTTTGAGAACGAAATGAGGTGAACACCAAACAACTTCTTCCATAGCATCATTAGACCCCTTTCTTCCCGATCGTTTCGATACATAAACCATGCATGTTGAGTGATTTTTTTTATAAAATAGAGCCTAGAACTGCGACACTTTGTCTCGATGAGGAACAATAGGTCGAGACCAAACAATCTGACGAGATGAACAATATGATGAACTGTCGGGGTACGCCTAATCCCCGACAGTTCCAGCTTAGGAAATTCATGATGATCGGCGGACCTGGCTTGCAGGTCCTGCCAGAGTATCAGCAATTTCCATAAGATCATGGTGAGCTGTCATAAGTTTTTTAGTAGCAGTTTCGTCAAGCTGTTGGTCATCAGCTTTGCATTTTTTCTGGACAGAAGGGAGGTGGGTGGAGTTGTAGTGCTAGTTGTATTGAGGTTATGAGGATCAGGGGGTTTGCACTTCACTTTTTGTAGATTAGTTTTAACAGCACACAATGATTTCTTTGGTGCATGGTGAGTGTGATGGTCCACAATGAGATTATTTGGATCGGTGTTCTCGTAATGACAACCAGTTGGGGGCAAAGTTGGGGTAATCAGGGTTCTTTTGGAGAGTGGTTTAATGAGTTGGATAGAGGTGTTAGGTTAGGGGCCATAGTTAGGCTTGAAGCAGATGGGGTGGTGACAGGTTGAGTGGAGAAAGATTTTGTTGCAACATTTAGAGATTGAGCGAGGGGAGGGGTTTTATTGATATGATTAAGCTTAAGGTTGAGAGATTCGAGGAGTGGATTATGGGGAGGGGCTTTATTGATATGACGTGTTATTGGGGGGGAGGGGGGGGGGATAAGGAAAGTTTGTTGGGCTTATCCAAAATCTTGGAATCTGTTGGGGGCAAGTGTAAAGAGCTACGATTAAGGGATTTTTGGTGCTAAAATTGTGGTGAGGGATCGTGAGATTTGAATTTTGGGTCAAAAATCGTTGTTATGGGTTTGTGAAGGAAAGATGCGGTATTTTCGGGATCACAGACTTGCAAGGATTCCGGGACATGTACGATAGATGATTCTAGGATTTTTGTTTTTTTCGGGCCGGGATTGGTGGGGGAGGGACTGGGGTTTTTCGGCTGAGCTTGAGGGTTCGATATCCAGGCACTAGAGAGAGACGAGCCGAAGATCCTTTGCATTGTAGGTTGGGGATGGGTAGCTCCAAGGGTTGCGGAGTAAGGAAATTTTGCCACATTCATCTCATTGAACCTTCGTATTTTCTTGGGCAGGATGAAGCCGCGTTAGCCAAGAGACCACACAAATAGCAGAAGTTTGGGAGGCGGTTGTATTTGAAGGAGATCATCACGACGTCCCCTCCTTCAACATGCACTTCAAAACACGACGAAGTAAATTTACGGACATCCATCTGAATCTTGAGAGAAACAAAAGGACTCTCCATTGTTGAGTTTCGTCGAGATCAGCCTCCACAAAGAGACCGATCTCGTTGCCAATGAGTTCCATAGTCTTTTGACTGTGAGCTCAGAAGGGGATGTCATAGATTTGGACAAGGAATTAACACCAATTCAGGTCGACATTCATCAATTCAGTATCCTTATCAAGTTCTTGAAGGATAATCAATTGTTTTTCAAACGCCCAAGGAGAGGCATCCAAGACTCGGCGACGATCGAGGTGGTGATTGAAGCGGATTACAAATCTGAGGTTCCATGCCGCAACCAGGATTGAACGCCCGCTTAAGGGCTTCAAAGTTGAAACATTTTCGAGAATGAATTTTCCTTATTACCTCGAAAGCCTTTTCCGTGATTTATCGGGCCAAGCTTGGATTCAGAAATTGATAGCTCGCTCAAATCATTCTCAGGCAGATTCCAATCATTCACATCCATTCTTAGACAGAGCCAAAACGCGAGGGGGAAGCTGGACAAAGATGAAACAAGGGCCTTTAAACAGCAAACCTGGATATAAGCAATTAAACATATAGAAATTTATTAAAAATGAAAAGGAGTTTATAGATATATCAACTAGGGTTTCGATATCAACGGGGTGTAGGGAAGGGGACAGGCTGAGATAAGACCAGGGTGGAGATGGTGGGCTTTCACGTATGTTGTTTTCGTGGACCAATCATTGTCAAGGCAGAGAGCGTTCCACGGTAGAGATTGGATCGTGCGAGAATAGGTTATTAGGAGGGTTCTGTATTTTGAAAAGAACACTCATAAGGCAAGAGGGGAGAAACTCACAGGGAGATAGGATCACTCATACGAGAGAATATAACGAATTTTTTAATTTTGAATAAAAGAAGTTTATCACACTCATTTCTTCTTCAATATTGTGTGGGGTTGATCTTGAAAAAAAAAACACCAGCGTGAGATTCATCAGCATTAGACTTTTTTAATTAAATTGCCCGTTTGTTGTTGTTACCCTCATTACCCTCACACTGCGGTAAAATATCTCGCGAACTTAACTAAGAGTTACTTCGCCGAAGGATGCGCTTGGGACGGAAATCACTCGGGGAAAGATTCACTCGGTAGAGTTAAGATGATCCCCCTCGGTATGCTCGGGAAAAGGTGCTCAAGACCTGCTCGGGAAAGAGGGGGAACCTTTACTCGATACACCTGAGAGTTCATATTCTCGGGAACCTTTGGGAAGATTCCTTCTCGAATCATGTGCGAAGAGGAAGTTTCTCTGATCCCCATACACAGAACGTGTGGAGATCGTGAGGAAATGGTTGAAGGGGTATTCTAGTTAAAGATAGAACGATTGAGCGTGGTGGTAGGGAGGTCGGGGGCGGTTGAAGAAAACATGGGAATACAATTCAGTTCACTATAAATTTAGCCATCCCTCACAGGTACGCGATGATAAATACGTTTCTAACTAAGTACTCCCTTGTTTGTTGGTCTCGACTCTTGTTTAAAAAGTGTACCCTTCTGCTTAAGGTAGGTGTCCATAACAACCCCCAACTTCTTCCCTCGTATATTGCAGAAACCACGTGTAGGCGAGATTAGGCCGTTGAGGAAAGACAATTCGCTACCCCGTGGCAGATCAGTGAAATCCAAAACAGCATCAAGTTGGCACCGTTTGTGGGAAGGGGTCTTCCCTAAAAAAAACAAGTATGGTGATAGTTGGAACCGATCAAACCCCGCCCGAGGGTGGCGAATTGACTATGAGGAATATAACTAGAATGATAAAAGCCTCCATTAATGAAGATTTTACAATGAGGCCAGAGTTGCAAGATATACGGAGGATAAGGACAGATGAGGCGGCTCTGATCGAACGTCCTAAGAAGAAGGGACATGCCAATCTTAATGATGATCAACTATGATCGAGTGAAGATCGTAATCCATCTAGTTCACGTAGAAAAAAAACGGTGGAAGAATCAAGGATCGAGGGATCTCCGAGCCCTCTGAAGGAAAGGACGTTGAGGGAGGAATTACCCACCATTTGGATGACTCGCCGACAATAGACAGAGAGGCAGGTAGAGTTATTGGAACTGCTGCGAGAGGAAATCAGGGCATTAAGGAATTCGACGAACCCTCAGGTGGAACCACCACTTGCTCATTGGGAGTCACTTTTTCGTTAGAAGTAATTGTAGTACCCCCCTCACTTTCATCATCACGAGACATGTAAATATGATGACACTACTCCCCAGAAGACCGCCCCGCTACCTTTGAAGGTAATGCGACACTATAGCAACTTGATGACGCCTTCAAATGTGGGGTATTTATAACCACATTTATTCGAGGGGCTCAACGATGGTTCACCCTCCTACCACCAGAGGAAATCCGAATTAAAGATTTCACTAAGGCCTTTCTTCGACAATTCTCTAGGAATCGGAGACGTCCCTACTCTGAAACTAAATTGTTGCACATCAACCAAAGAGAACGAGAGAGCTTGAGTGATTATTTCAAATGTTTCAATCAAGCGGCAATGAAAGCCTCGAACATCAATTATAAGGTAGTTATAGGAGCTTTTCATCATGGTTTGAAGGAAGGCGATTTATATCGATCCTTGGCCAAAACATATCCCGCCACTCTGGAGGAATGGAATCTTCGAGTCACAAAACACGTGTGAGTAGAAGAGGCTCAAGGATGTCGACAAGAAGAAAAGAAATGTACTAGAGACGCGCCTCAGGACGAGCGGGAACGGAGAAGGGTGCTCGGGGAACGGAGATGGCCCCTCCCCAGGCCAACATCCATTGGAAGGTCAACAAAATTAGAGCATTAGAAATCTGTGATGAACATAACTTGATCAGGAGACCTTTAGAGCAAATAGACGCCCCAGGAACCCGATGTCTAATGAATATTGCCGTTATCACCACGAATATAGCCATACTACAGAATGTCTCACTCAGAGCCAAAAATTAGAACGTTTGATTTTGGAGAATCCAGAGGCACGGGCCAGGTTGACAAAGGCAACAAATATAGCTCCTCATGGGGACAAATGGGAAAAGACATTCAAAACGGGCCAAGGATGGGGCAAAGCAGTTCGAATGCTAGAAAAGGAATTAGAGATAAGGGATAGCCTAGGGATGAAGAAATTTAGGAGAATGAAAGAGGGGACGTGATCCTTAACAATCCCCCGAGAGATGTGTCATGCCCGTCTGAGCGATTAAAATTATTTCAGGTGGGCCCATTGGCGGTGATTCTAGTCGGGCCGGAAAAGCATGGGTTGCAAGCTTGATAATTACGAGATTAGCAGGGGAAAGAAACATTTTGGACCTACCTGGTTTTGTCCCCGATGATTTTCATGGGGGAGATGATTCTCATGAGGATGCTCTTGTTATCTGAGCCGAGATAGCCAATCACAAAGTGGGTAGAGTATTTGTGGACAGGGCAGCTCAGCCAACAACATGTACCAAGAGGCAAAAGATCGAACATATTAGGAAAAACATTAGATGGATCAGGTGGAAACTGCTTTGTTTGGATTCACCGGGCATGCTTTAAAAGTGCTAAGGGATGATTTACGTGCCCCTTACTTTAGGGGAAGGAAAAATGTAAAGGAGGCGATTATCCCCTTGTTGGTGGTAGACGCGCTCAACTTTTATAATGTTATCTTATGGAGACCCACCTTATGCTCCTTTGTTGCGATGGCCTCGGCGTTACATCAAAAACTCAAATTTCCACTAGGTAACTTGGTGGCGAAAGTTCTAGGTGATCGAAAGGTGGCCAGGAAGTGTTATTTGGAGGAACTAAGGGTGGAATTAAAGTCTCTCAGGATAGGACGAGCTGATCGCCCTCAGGAACGAAGAAGAGAGGAATTGTATCTATAAGTGCGAGAGATACGAGACCTCCCGGGAGGAAAATGGACACGACGTCGGGTGAAGATGAGCTCGACGAGTTATTGATTAAGCCACCTGCTGGCACAATAAAGATCGTTCAGGATCTCCCAAATAAACTAAATTAAGGATTAATCAACTTATGAAAGAAAATATAGATGCATTCGCTTGGACAATTGAAGATTTGGGAGGGATTCATCGGGAAGTGATGGAACACAAACTGATTGTGTCTCGAGAAGCGCACATAAGAGAAGGATATTATGGGGCCTGAAAAGGAAGGAAGTGGAGGGACTCCTTGAGGCATGACGCATAAGAGAAGTTCAATTCCCTACATGGCTCTCCAACGTGGTCCTAGTACCAAAATCTTCAGGAAAGTGGCGAATGTGTGTAGACTAGGATCTGAATAAAGCATGTCCAAAGGATTGCTATCCTTTCTGAGATTGACCAACTAGTAGAATCAACTTCTAGATAAGAATTAGTGTTTCCTCAACACTTTCCAAGGGTATAATCAAATAAAGTTGGCAAAAGAAGACCATGATATGGTTAGTTTTGTTACCTCTGATGGTACCTTCTACTATAATGTTATGCCTTCCGGGTAAAGGAATTCGGGAGCTACTTACCAGCGGATGATGGACAAGGTGTACAAAAGTATCGAGCAAAATGTAGAGGTATACGTGGATGACATTTTAATTAAATTCAAAAAATAGGATTATTTTTTGTCAAACATCTGGGAGACTTTCGCAACAGATCAGATGTATCACCTAAATATGAATCCAGCAAAATGCACATTTAGGGTGCGTTCCGGAAAGTTCCTGGAGTATATAGTCACTCAACGGGGCATTGAAGCTAATCCTGACGAAGTCATTGTTATCTCCAATATGACATCTCCAAAGAATCTGAATGAAGTCCAGAGACTGAGGGCAGAATAAAAGTGTTATCTCAATTTATTGCGCGATCGTCCGAGAGAAGCCTCCCGTTCTTTAAAATTCTTCGGAAGGATTTTTTTTTTGGGACGTTGAGTGTGAGAAAGCCTTACAAGAATAATAAAATTACCTTGAGGTGCTCTCAGTGTTGAATAAGCCAATGATGGATGGAGATAAGCTAATTGTTTACCTCTTTGCCACTTCCCTAGCGGTGAGCTCCGTGCTGGTACGGGAAGAGGGGAGGACGCAGAAGTCGATTTACTTTATTAGCCATGCTTTGAAGGGAGCCAAAGTAAGGTACTCTAACTATGAAAATTATCTTGCCTCTGCTGGTCACCGCTCGACGATTGCGGCCGTACTTCTTGTCGCATCTAATCGATGTGTTGACTAATTGGTAGTCGGAAAACAAGATGTTTCAGGAATGGTAGTCAAATGGGCGATTCAATTGGGCGAGTACGACATCTAGTTCAGTCCCTTCACTACAATAAAGGCGCATGTTATATCAGATTTCATGGTAGAAGTAATTGAGGTTAGTTCGAAGGAGATGTGGAGGATGTTTGTAGATTGATCGTCCTACCGAATGGGAAGCGGAGTTGGGGTCTTGCTGATCTCCCCATGGGGAGAAGAGCCCATTTAGCAATAAGACTAGACTTTCGCGCATCTAATAATGAAACAGAGTGTAAAGCGTTATTGGTCGGATTAAGGGCGGCCCGCAGCATGGGGATTTCTAGACTAACGGCCCACTTAGATTCCCAGTTGGTGATCCATCAATTGGAAGGGAAGTTTGCGGTCAGAGAAGAGATAATGAAGAAGTATAAAAGGCCTTCAAAAAGATTATGAAAAGTTTTGAAGAACTTAAGTTGTAATTAATTCCAGGGAAGAGAACGAGAAGGTGGATCGAATTGCCAAATGGGCTAGCTCTGAAGATACCTCCGAAGCAGAGTTAAGAGTTGACCTCAGTAGGGCGAGAGAAGAAATTTCGGAGGATGATTGGAGGTATGATTTGTGTCGGAATTTAGAGAGTCAGATCTTGCCCAAAGACACTATTTTATCTAAAACCGTACGACAACGATCTCTTAGATTTGTAATGGTAGATGTGAGATTGTTTAAATGATCTTATTCATGACCTTTCCCAAGATATTAATGAGGGGGTATGCATGGGGCATCTCAGAAGTCAGACCCTTGTTAAGAAGACCCTTCTGACTGGATTCTTTTGGCCCACCATGAGGGGAGACTCAATGAGGATAGTACAGGGGTACTTAAATTGCCAAAAGCGTGCTAATCTCCAATAGGCACCTATTGAGATGATGAAGGTCGTAGTAGCTACGTGTCCGTTTGATCCGTGGGGTCTCGATATAGTATGACCTTTTACGGGCATCAACTCTCAGAAGAAATTTCTGCTAGTAACTGTGGACTATATTTTGAAGTGGGTAGAGGCCAAAGCCCTAGTACGAATCACCAAAGCGGCCATTATGACCTTTCTATTGAAAAACATCATGTGCCGTTTTGAAATTCCAAGGAGATTGATTGCCGATAATGGACAGTGGGAAGAAGCTTAGATAATGGTGTGAACAACATTAGATCGAGCAAGTCTTCTCATCGGTGGCCGAGCCCCAGAGCAACGGGCAAGTGGAGTCACAAACTGAATCATAGTACATGCTCTAAAAGTCATACTAAAAGGTTTGAAGAAAGCTTGCTTCAATAAGCTCCAAAGCGTCCTGTGGTCCTATCAAACCACTCCTCGAGAAGATACTAACGAACACCCTTTAATTTACTATATGGAAGTGAAACAGTATTGCCGCAGAGATAGGAGAGGAAAGTGCCTGAATCCTTTCATATTCCGAGGAGAATGATCAACTTCGAGTCGAGTAGTTGGATGCGATTGAAGAAGAGAGGGATTGTGCGGCGATCAGAATGGCAGCTTATAATCGTCGAGTGTGCTCCCAAAGATTTGAGGTAGGAGAATTGGTAATGAAGCAAGTCTTATGCCTCAGGAGAAAATAAGTCAGCATCCCGACGTGGCCATACGTAAGCCCACACATCGGGAGAAAATTAGCATCCTGACGTGGTCATACGTAAGACCACGCCTCGGAAGAAAATCACCATCCCAATGTGGCCATACGTAAGCCCACGTCTCGAAAGTAAATAGGTCAGCATCCCGACATTTCCATACGTAAGCCCGCGCCTCCAGAGAAAATCAACATCCCGATGTGCCCATGTAGGCCCACGCCTTGTGAAAGAATCAGCATCCTGACAAGGCCAACATGAGCCCAAGCCTCGGGAGAAAATAAGTTAACATCACGACGTGGCCATAAGTAAGCCTACGCCTTGGGAGAAAATAAATCAGCATCCCGACATGGCCATATGTAAGCCCACATCTCGGGGGAAAATAAATCAGCATCCGGATGTGGTCATACGTAAGTCCATGCCTCGGGAGAAAATCAGTATCCTGAGGTGGACATACGTCAGCCCCACGCCTCGAGAAAGGTTCTGAGTCCTAGCGTGAACATGGGTGAGACCACGTCTCGGGGGGCAATTCGAAATCTTTGTGTAGTCATACAAAAGAGGAAATTAATTAAGAATATCATGAAGGATTTTTTGTCGTTGACAAAAGGCCTAAGGGGAAAACCTGAAGGCAAAATTCTAGAATGATTATAGTTGGACAACAAAGGACACAAAAGAAAAGAAAAAAGAAAAAGAAAAGAAGCATCACAAAGCACCACAGCCAAACCACTTTCCCTAGCCTGAGCCACTTCGGCCTCATCCTCACCTCCCTACTAGAGTTGCCCCCCATCTCCATGGCCTGCCTCTCTTCCTCGCTCTCTTGAGCCTCGCCGAGAGGAATGTTAAGAAGAGTCTGGTCCATGTCAAGAAAAACAAACGGATATGTCTCATCGTGAAAATTCGCCCGGAGCTGAGAATGAGAACCTTGGAAGCCATGGATGAAATAAAGATTGGCTGCTGCAAAAATCTGGTCAGCAGGTACATGGTTCCTAAAGAAATCTTCCGCTTCGTTCACACGATCCTTCCGCTCGGACAAAAGTTCCTCTTAAACCTTCTTAGTATGAGCTTCAACGTTCCCTAGCAGCTCTTTTAAGCGACCAATTTCCTGATTGACAGCTTCGAGCGAAGTATCTAATTTGGCATGATGGGAACAAGCGGAATGTTCTTGGGAAGGATAGGAGTCAAGGTCTTACCTGACCCAATGTCGAAGCCCAACACTCCCAAAACTCCTCCGAAAGCTTATTGATGAGATCCCTGTCCTCTTGGATCGAAAAGTCCCCAACATTTGTGATATGTTCTTGTGGCGGGATGCTCCGGAGACAGAATCTGGCGACACCTCGCGTAGTATTTGAACCTCGTCTGAGCCCGCTGGGGCCGACGGAGATTCACCTTTACCTCTTCATAATCGACACTTGTTATAAAGGTCAACATGTTATGCAAAAAAGGAGACATGTATGTGCGAAGAAGATGAGAGAGGGATAGATGAAGGGACACGTGAGGTTAGGATATATATATCTATGTATGTGTGTGTGTGATTATATGGTTTGATGAAGACAATGAGATTGTCACTTGCCAGGATTAATCAAGGGTAGACGAATAGTCACGTCATGGATCGTTATTGTTCACCCGGATCGTCGATTTTTTTTTTTAAAATGGGTAAAGGAAGACTGACAGAACAAGTTGCAATTTGACGGTTCGTCGTCTGTCCCATTAGATAAAATTGCTTTGGCAGGAGGCGGGAAACGAATTGTTTTGGGTCTCGAATTTCTGAAGGAACTTCCGCTCTAAATTCTGGGGGTCATTTTCTAAGACGCGGAAGAAAAGTTCATTGTTTACGCTTTGTTTAAGATGAAAGGCGCTCGGGCAGGTAACAACAAGAAGCAGAAACAATAAGGAAAGCTAAAAAAACACTAAAAGCTTCCAAGGAATATATAACATCTGAATGCATGATAATAATAATAATAATAATAAGAATAGAAAATATGGCGGAAACCCGAGTCTATCCCCTTTTGGTATTCTGGTCTTCGCTTGCCTTACCCTCGAGCTCATCCGATTGTGGGAGTATCTCATTTTCAGGAACATGATTTACTACGCCACCCTGAGAGGTGTGGTCAGAGGCGACATCTATTATGACTGACTCTAGGTTGAGAAAGTCGAAATGATACTCTAGTTTGGAAAAACTGTTGGCCCGTAGTTGCGAAATACAACTCTGGAATCCGAATTTGAAACACGTATTTGCCACATTGGATACTCAATCTATCGGGTTGAGAACCTCGGCATATTCACCCCTTACCTGGTGGCGAGGTGATTGCTCGGATTGGATATAAGCCTGGGCCTTTACGACATTGACCTTCAATTCACCCTGTTTATTCTCCAAATAAGCCACCTTTTGTATCTTCTCAAATAACCTAGTCGACATATCGACATTGCTTGGTTGAGTAGACTTAGTTGAATCGTCTCAAAGAACACCGTTGCATGATAATGAGTAAGCGTGCAGGGATAAATAGACATTAAGAAATTTAGCAGTGCTCGGGCGCAAAAGATATACCTTACTCTAAAGGAGGGCCCAACCTTTCCAAATCCTCGTCCGACAATTTCTCCGTGTGATCTATCTCCTCCCGAGTAAGGAAGGTCACCATAAAAGAATAAGCAGAGACTCAGAGGCTAGCAAGAAAGAGGGATGAGATAGGGGACTTGGAAGGTCAGAGGATTCCCCCCGAGCTGGAACAAAGGGCTTTGCATGAGGGGTTTTTGTTTTCTTACAAGACGCCCAATGACAACCGTTGACAGTATGAAAATCCAAGGCTACCTCCCTTAGGCCTTAAGTCGGAGTCTCTATGGCGAAATGACAGCACCGAGGCCAAATTCATTCCTTTTCTGAAAATGGGGATATAAGGATTGAGGTATCCCGAGTCAGTAAAAGAAAATAAAAATTTATTATTGTATCTAAAGTGTGAGACAGAGGCACACTTTGCGTAGGAAGGGTATTTGCTAAAAGCTCCCGAACAGAAAACACACGACCTAATGCATGATCGAGAAACTCTTGTAAAACATTGGGAGAGTCAGATAACACGTTGCAGTGATGTTGTCGAGTGAGAAGGAAAAACGGGGGTCATGGTGGAGATATGAAGGCCTCACAAAGAAAAACTTATTCGACCAACTTTTAGAAATCTGAAAGTTGTCGCGAAAGAGCACAGAGATCGCAGGAGGGTTATATATAAATTTTTGTCCTCTCTCTCCTAAATTCTAAAGAAGCTCGTAATAGCCCTACGGAAGGAGATAAATGGAACTTACGAGCAACGATCGCCAAAGCCAGAATCAGGTACAAGAGGTTGGGAAAATCTGACCGGGAAACATGTTCAAGGCTTCACAGAGATCTAAGAAGAAGGGAGGGAGAGCCGGAGAGGGAACCTGAGTCCCATATCTATCTGGTCCACATAAAAGGTGAGGAAGCTTGAGGACGGAGAAGAGGATACGTGCATGGCATTAGAAAGTCTTATTTCATAGTCCTAAGGAATGTTAATCGCCTTAAGACTTTCTATTAGGGAAGGAAAATGAAAATTTGATACCTTCATGCGATGCCAGGGAAAACTAGCCTCGCTTCGGATTCTCTCGGCTTTCGTCGCCCAAGTTAGGAGGGTTGCCTATACGTTTTTTCGTCTTCTCCTTCTTAGAAGGAAGAGCCTCAATATATGCAACAGGATCTGTAACATTAACGAAATCCATGTGGATAGATACACTAGGAAAAACATCTCGGGCCCCATCTAAGCCTGGAAGACCGCATCCGCATTTAGCTTTACCCTTTTCGACATCTCATAAGAAAGAGGAAGACATGGCGAATGGTCGAGGAAATTGAATAGATTGATAATGGAAGGGAAAAGAGCGAGATGATCCCGATATAAATAGAGATAGTTGGAGAAACAGAATGTTAGCCGAAAGAAGGTCCTGAGTCATTAGGTCATTTAAAAATTTCAAAAAGCCATTGTTGAAGGACTAGGGTTTTTATCCCGATTAATGCGGGCGGAATAAAAACAAATGGCGCAGCGCGGTCGTGTTAGCCTTGGGATATAAATCCAAAAGATTTTGAAATCAAGGAATTCTCATGGGAGCTAGTAAATGTTCAAAGGTTTCAGCTAGATTTTGTCTAAGCCCCTAAAGAGAAGCCAAGGAAAGTGGAGCTACAAACAGTTATTCAACAAAAGGCACCCAAAAGATAGTTTATACAACAAAATCGTTCATGGCATGCCACAAAAGTAAAAAAGGAAATGCCATATCTCAAGCTTGGAACTCATCAATAGTATTCTCCCTCTGATTCATAGTTTCGGCCGAAAATTAATCCTTCAACAAAGTCAGCAATATTAGTGAAGTTTGATGAAGACTCGTTCGTCGATCACCGATAATTTGATCGGAGGTCGAATGCGGACGCCGACTGAACTTGAAGCTTGCACGATTAGAAGATCACGGGCCAATGTCGATAGTGTAGGGTAAAGCATCCCGTTCTTCTTCCATCACTCCAAAACATCAAAGTCGACATTCGTTTGGAAGTTCTAGCTCTAATATAGTTCAGTTAAGTTTGTAGACTACGTTGTGGAGGGCATTTTATCTTTCACTTTCATCTATACCCTCAAACACTTTAAGATCCCCCAAGTAATGAGTGAGCTACTATCACTCGAAACTTCGGTCATGTGCGCCGTTGCTTCATCCCATTTTTACCGAGATGCATAAAAAGAAAAACGTTCTTGGAGAGGACGGTTAATTGAAGCCTTTTGGTTATCAACATCCTCTCCGAGAAAACTCTGGTAATGAAAAAAAAAATCAAAAGTCTCTCAGCTCGGGTCGAGTAAAGCCGTCAAGTCGTGGACAATTGGGACTTCTTCCTAGTATTTCTTGAACTTTTGTTCCAAAATTTTTAGGAATGTATGTAAGTATGGGTTGTATCGGTATTCAGCAAACTTATCGCATATGCCAAAAAGCCTCGGAATAAGTAACGGCGAAGTGAAATAATGAACGTCGGAAAATTATTCTGTTGCTTCTTTGAATTCTTCGAGTAGTGACACTCATTTCCACAAAGTCCCAATCAACTCACTTTAACTTAAGAGAATTGTCGGGGGCCGATTGCATTGTTGTTCCAAAGCGGAGACTGAGTGTACCGCATAAAGTACTACGGAGGTGATATAAGGAGTTCCACCTAGTCTGAACCGCTAGGAGAAACTTTGTATATGGAAGGCGGATGTAAACAGTTTGCTTCCAATTTTGGCCGAGGCGTCGCTCTCGTGATAACTTTTCTATGACCCTATATTTTTCGATGATAGTCCCCAAAACATCATTGAATGCGCACTTGACACATAAGTTATTTACGTGACAAGCGCACCTAACATGAAGACGTTGTCCGTCTAGGGGTAACTTTAGACGGGTTCGAAGGATCTCGATCGCATTGTTAGTGCTTGCATTGTCTAAGGTGATAGATATAATAATGTCCTGGAGCGCAATTGGTGCACTTTCGAGACATATAGTGCTATGGTATATCCCGTGTGACGCGAATCATTGGCATCTAGAGAAAGAATTCTCTTTTGCATCGTCCACATCTCATCGATCCAATTGTTGGTCACCACTAGATAAGATCGTGATGTGACGTTTGTCCAAATATCAAAATATGTTTGACAAATGCACAATCAAGTTGGACATGATATTCTCGAAAACCTTATAGATTATTCCTCTTAAGTGTATGGCGACTAACTTGATGGAATTCAGGTTGTATCATACTCGAGAATTGGATAAACAATTCACTTTCCGCAACGCAAAAAGATTCCTTACAACTAACTACGAATTTAACTAACGCCATTTTTAAAATTTTCCTATTTATGACAAAGTTTCTACCGGTACTAGCATTAATTGATTGCTGCCTAGGTTCATTGCCGATTGGTTCTAACGTTACCTTGTCTAACTTACGAAAATTCATAACATATTTCAACATTGAACCCGTCCCACTCTGTCCGAGTTTGGAACTAAATTTGTATGGTTGACGGTCATTTTTACAACATGTCGTTCCCATTTCCGGGTCCTCCTTACTTCATACTAAGTCGAAAAAATTTCATATCCACGATGTTCGAACCCGGCGTGGGGTTTCCTCTTGCCTCCATCGTTGATGTTGACTCGGTAGCCCCCCGGCGTCGGAGGCATCGGTAGGACCGCAATGACGTCGTCATCGTCGACATCCGCTCCCCGTCCCTAAAAAGTATTGTCGGCACCAAAAGCACCTACAGTATTGAAAAATATCGTCATTCTTGTTTCCGATGGCGATGCCGTGTTGTAGAAAAATCGTGCGTCATATGTGTATTTTGCGTAGTAAAGTGTGTATGTAAGTGAGTAAAAGTGTGTGTGTCGGGTAATAAAATAAGAAGCAAAAGTAAGATGGAGAAGATCCATTTTATATAAAACGACATGACTCTATTAAATGAAAATCATAATAAATTAATAGATTAAATTAATATATAACGAAATATATTCAAAACTTAAAAATAAATATTATTTTAATCTATATTTTCGTAAATCTCTTTAAACTATTCCATACGCCACGACGGAGAATCAAAATCTGGACTTCTCATCATTTAAAGTGAATGATATTCCGCGAAACCACTCGGACTATGACATTTAGTTATCGTTTATTATATGTATATTTTAAATTAAACGCAATTTGTATACGAGTGGTATTAATACAAAATAAAAATCTCATACCTCGACTAGACTCGTACACATCTTCGATGGAGGTTGGTATTGGCGACGGAGAGTGTTCGTGACGATAACGTGTTATACGATATTCTAACTTTGACTTACGATTATATACATGTTGAAGATAATATTTAGGAGATAAACAACTTCTTTTTATTCAATACTTTCAATATATTTTTACACATTTTAAATCAGCTATTTATACACAAATCTCTCAAATTACATGTACAAAATAAAATATTACATCAATCAAAAATTCTCATCCACCATTCTGATCAATAAAATAATCATCTAACTTTGTCAACCCTCAACTTAACTTAACAACCAATCCTTTTACTTAACCACTAATGATATACATCCCACTATTTAGTTATTATTTCATAGTAAAAATCATTTATACGATAGAAGATATTCTTGCGAGCTTCATGATACAAAAAGAATGAAACTTATTTTGATAGATTAATAAGGATAATTTAAGTGCAAATTTGTTCAACAAAACTCAATCATATTATTGCTACGGAAAAGAAAACATATAGTTAGACATCATGGCCAAATAATATTCCACAGACTTGTACTCTTGCCCCGTATGACCCGCACCCTAAAAAGAAAAGAAAATAAAATATCTTATATGCTTACTACGATATAATTACAGTTTCATCGTTGCAAAAAAAAATAAAAGGCCACGTACAAATTATTACCTTGACAGTGACATAGTTTAAATTGTAATCGCCTCGTTCGAATCTCATGTATCTTCAGAGGAAAAAAAGAATGAAAGATGAATTTCTAACAATTAAAAGTGAATTTATTACAAGATTAATCATGATTAGGATTCAATCATGATCAATTACCCAGCAGTTTGGCCTTGTACAAACCAGGGTCTCCAATCGCGTTGAAGTGCCACTTTCAAGGTTTCAATCCACGCCTCGGTGCCTACGTGAGAAACCTTCATGTCATGATTGCCACTGCCGGGAAAAAAATAAGAAAACTAAGAATCAATCGATAAGTTGATGATTAAATATTATTGTTGATGTTGAGCACTCAACATTGACAATGTCAGGGCAACATTTTGGACAACATATGTTGACTGAAAATGTGTGCTTTCTCCGTTTTATCTTTCATACCCAAAACATATTTAATCCGTGTAAAGGCTGTTATTTGTATTTTATAGGACATGGATCGAGGTCAGGAACGGACCAGATTAAACGAGGATAATAGGAATAAGGAGGAACAAGTCTTGGAAGGAATTTACTAAAAATAGGAGAAGTAAGGACTAAGTCACAAGAGGCAACCAAGTCAAGACCACTAACTTCCAAGTTGACGTTGAGGGATTTCTGATCAAACAGGAATACTAAAAATGTTCCCAGTAGGATATTCAACGTTAAAAAAAAAAAAGAGCACAGAAAAAAGAATAACTTGAAGAGACAACTTCAAACGTTATTTAGAGCTATACTCTTATCTCGTATTCTCCGTTATGCTTATATATGAGAGATCATTATTAGGAGAGATTTACGAGGGTTGCTGTCTTTAGCCTAGATTAGTTTCTTGCAAAAGCCGAAGGATCTTTGCAAGCTTTTAGTATTTTTAGGCTTATTTTTTACTATCCTTTTTGATAGTTGTTTTGCCGTCCATTGCTATTAGTGGATATTTCGCCTTGAGGCACGCAGCAAGATTATTTACTTGCTGCACAGAATTCGCATTTCGTGTTTATTGCTTTCGAAACTAAGTTACATATTCCGCTGTGCACTCTAGTGTTGGATCCAGTGTTAACCCAACATTTCATCCAACATTAGTTTATAACTTAGTACATTTTATTCATATTAAAAGGGACCCCCGTCAAAGTGGTATCAGAGCAAACGCTTGACGCTACTAAGCGCAACGATTCATTTCTATTATGGATATCTACAGCACTAACAATACCGCAAAAATTCCAGTTTTAGATGGTCCAACTATGCATATTGGAAGGTTCGTGTGCGCCAATGCATAAAGTCGATCGATACACGCGCATGGGATGCTGTTCTCAACGGATACACGTCTCCTCGAACTGTGCCAGACGCTGATGGAGAGGTTGTTGACAAACCAAGGGAGGAATGGACCGTGGCAGAACGAAGCGCGGCCGACTTCAATGACAAAGCTCTCAATGTCATTTTCACAACTGTTGACATGTACATGTTCAAGATCATCCTCAACTGCAACTCGGCAAAGAATGCATGGGATCTCCTTCAGAGATATTGCGAAGGCGACGCAAGTGTGAAGGAGACCAAACTACGGCTTCTCTCAAATCAATTTGAGAATCTCAGAATGAAGGAAGACGAGGACATCTCTACCTACTTTGGAAGGATCTTCACCATTTCAAGCGAATGTGCAAGCCTAGGAGAAACAATCTCAAATAAGGTATTAGTTTCCAAAGCTTTACGAACATTAACTGAGAAATTCAATGTGAAGGTAGCTGCTGTGGAAGAAGCACACAATCTCAGCACCATGGACTTCAACACACTGATGAATCTCATGAAGAACCATGAGATCAACCTAGAAGTCCAAAAGAAGGCTTCTCGCGGAAAAAGTCTTGCTCTAGTCAGTCAACCATCTAAGGTTAACACCGAGAATGACTCTGATTATGATGAGGATACGGCTTTGCTGACAAAAAGATTCGCAAAATTCTACAAAAAGAATAATGTCAGTCCAAATGTTGGCCCAACATTCGTGAAGGGTCCGAGTCCTAAAGAAGCAAATTCTGCTCCTCCGTTCTTCAAAAAGAGACCAGATGGAAAGAAGAAGAACATCAACTGGGAATCAGTAAGATGCTACGAATGCCAGGGCTGGGGTCATTTTGCCAACGAATGTGCCAACACACTCCGCAAGCATGGAAAAGCAATGTGGATCGACCTATCCGATGACGAAGACGCAGAACCGAGCCCGAGGGAACAGAAGAAATCCTCTGTGTCTATTCACTCATTCTCAGATTGCGAAGATGAGGAAGATCAGCAACTAGGCTTCACAGCCATAACCGATGTTGAGCCAACATCTGACTCAACTTCTAAAAAACACATTATTTTCGATTATGATGACACAAACAGTTTTTTGTACTCTAGTTCTGATGATGCAGATATAGGTACGGACGTTTGTGTAGAGATCAATGAAGCTGTCAAATTGCTTTACGAGAAAGAGAAGTCAAATAATGAGGAACTCAAAGTCGAGCTGAGAAAACTGTCTGAAGAAAACCAAAGAAATGAGAAGACGATTAAAAGCTTGCTAGATGGAATGAACAATCTGGAGGTCTGGCTCACTCGAAAGGACATGGAAATTGTCAAGCTCCAAAAGCAAGTTGATGAGGATGCTAAGACGTTTTCAAGAATGAACAAGGGTAGATCTACCCTTGAAGAGGTACTCTCTTTAGGTATCACTGATAGACAAGGTTTAGGATATAATTCCTCTGTGAATGATAAACCTAAGGTCGTTTTTGTGAAGGAAAATGTCGAGCATGTTGTGAGTAAAGAGAATGAAGTATATCTCTACCTGTTTCTAGTAGATCATATATTTGTGCCTTTTGTAAGCAACCTGGTCATATTAAGCCTTTCTGTTGGAAATTGAAGAAAAAGATTCCTGCGAAGGAATTGATGTTGGCCGAAATGTCATCCAACATCTCATCCAACATTGAGAAATCAGTGTTGAAAGGGGTGTCTGGAGAAATATCTGCCAGCAATTCTTTAAGTTCCAATCGTCCTAATACTGTTTCTTTATCTAGGAAAGTTTGGGTCCAGAAATCTGTCAATAAATGTCTCGTAGTCTATACGTCTTTGCGAGCTAATGTGACAGGATCTTGGTACTTCGATAGCGGTGTTCTCGACACATGACGGGAACAAAACAGTTTTTAACTGATTACATTCCTTTAAAAAGCGGATCAGTAACATTTGGAGGTGGTGCAAAAGGAAGAGTTCTCGGTCGGGGCAGATTGAATGTGCCCGATTTTCCAAAGCTGAGCAACGTTCTTCATGTTGATGGTCTCGTAGCAAATTTGATTAGTATTAGTCAACTCTGCGACGACGACCTTGAGGTAAAATTTAACAAAGAATGTTGTGAAGTTTTTAATGACGACCGTGTTTTAGTTATGGCAGGTAAAAGATCAGACGATAATTGCTATCAAGTCAGTAATAAATCCAATACAAGTGATGTATGCCAACTCTCGAAGGCCGTAGACGAGGTAATTCTGTGGCACTTCAAGTTAGGCCACGTCAACTACAGGACTTTGGAGCAGCTTATCAAACACGACGCTATAAGAGGCATTCCAAAGCTCAAGGAGTTTGGTAAGAACGTCTGTGAGTTATGTTTGAAGGGTAAGCATGTACATGTTAGTCATAATATTGACCAACATCTTGCCCAACATTTCAAAACTGCTCACTGTTTTGAATTGGTTCACATGGATTTGATGGGACCGATGGAAGTAGATAGCATAGGAGGTCGAAAATATGCTTATGTGCTAGTTGATGATTATTCGAGATATGCCTGGATTTACTTTCTTAGGGAAAAATCCGAATCTTTTGATTTTTTCAAAAAATTCTGTGCTTTAGTCAAGAATAATTTTAAAGCTTCTATTCAAAGGATTAGGTCTGATCATGGTAGAGAGTTTGAAAACCAATTTTTTGATGAATTCTGTGGTAAGAAGGGTATTTTACATGAGTATTCTTCTCCCAAAACACCTCAACAAAATGGGGTGGCCGAGAGAAAGAATAGGACCCTACAAGAAATGGCTCGGGTTATGTTGCAATCTAGAAATATATCTAAGCGTTTTTGGGCTGAAGCTTTACATACTGCATGTCATATTTCTAACCGTGTGTTTTTCCGTTTTGGTACGAAGAAAACCTCTTATGAGTTATTGAATGAAAAGAAACCCACTGTGAAGTATTTCCACGTTTTTGGATGTTATTGTTATATGCTCAATGACCGTGAATACTTGACAAAATTTGATTCTAAGAGTGACAAATGCATTTTTTTAGGATATTCCTCAAACAGTCGTGCTTATCGTGTGTACAATTTACGTATGAAATCTGTTCAGGAATCCATAAATATTGTTTTTGATGATGCTAGTGATTTTATCAGAACTGTTCCTCTGGCTGATGTCTCAGATGTTGTCCAGAATGTTGAGGAGACAGAAAAGGATGTTGAGGAAGATGTTGAGCCAACATCTGACCCAACATCTGAACCAACATCAGATTCAACATCCGCAACAGAACAGATTGATGAGGCCGAACAACCGAAGTTCGTAGAGATCCTCCTGCTAAAATCCAGAAGGCACATCCTACAGACCTAGTGATCGGAAATATCAATGATGGTAGGAAGACCCGAATCAAACCTACGCAAGGATTACAAGTCAATAGTAAGGAACGTTTGCTTGAATTTGACATACTCTGAGGTACGTTTTACTTGCTTTGTGTCTGAAATAGAACCAAAGAATGTACTTGAGGCTCTCAAGGACAACTTTTGGATAAATGCAATGCAAGAAGAACTTGTGCAATTTGAGAAAAACCAAGTTTGGACTTTGGTTCCACGTCCGATTGACATTAATGTCATAGGTACAAAGTGGATCTTTAAAAATAAATCCGATGAACTTGGTAAGGTTGTTAGGAATAAAGCACGTTTGGTAGCTCAAGGTTACACTCAAGTAGAAGGAATTGACTTTGATGAGACTTTTGCTCCCGTGGCTAGGTTGGAATCCATTAGGTTATTATTAGCTATTGCATGTTGGCTTAACATTACATTATATCAAATGGATGTTAAGGGTGCGTTTTTGAATGGCTATATTGATAAGGTAATATATGTTGAACAACCTAAGGGATTTGAAGATCCGATTTATCCTAACCATGTTTTTAAGTTGCAGAAAGCTCTTTACGGTTTAAAGCAAGCTCCTCGAGCTTGGTATGGTAGGTTGACCGCATTCTTGCTTGAATTTGGTTTTGTCCGAGGAGAAGCCGACCACACTCTTTTTGTTAGAAGAGATAGTTCACACATTCTGATTGCTCAAGTGTATGTTGATGATATAGTTTTTGGATCTAATTCTCAGTCCATGTTAGATCTTTTTGTGCAGGCTATGAACTCAACATTCGAAATGAGCATGATTGGAAAACTAACATTTTTCTTAGGGTTACAAATCAAGCAGACCGATGAAGGTATTTTTGTGTCTCAAGAGAAATACGCCAAGAATACCGTAAAGAAATTCGGGCTGAACACAGCTAAGGTAATGAAAACGCCTATGGGATCCACACATAAGGTAAGTAAAGATAATGTTGGACAAAATGTTGACCCAACATTATATCGATCTATGATAGGCAGTTTGCTTTATCTTTCGGCTAGTAGACCAGACATTATGTATAGTGTTTGCGTATGTGCTAGGTATCAATCTGAGCCTAAGGTGTCCCATCTTAATGCGGTTAAGCGAATTCTTAGATATATAAGTGGTTCATATAACCTTGGATTGTGGTTCTCGAAAGATACTAACTTGAGTCTTGTAGGCTATAGCGATGCTGATTGGGCAGGAGATGAAGATGATCGTAAGAGCACAAGTGGCGGCTGTTTCTTTTTAGGTAATAATTTGGTTGCATGGTATAGTAAGAAACAAAATTGTGTGTCTCTGTCTACTGCTGAGTCCGAATATGTTGCTGCGGGTAGTTGTTGCACGCAACTAATATGGTTAATTAGTATGTTTGTGACTATGGGTTAGAGTGCGAGTCTGTCCTCATGTATTGTGATAACCTTAGTGCCATCAACATATCTAAGAATCCTATCCAGCATTCGAGAACTAAGCATATAGATATAAGGCATCACTTTCTTAGGGACATGTTAGAGAAAGGAATAGTATGCATTGAGCACGTAGACACGAAACATCAGCTAGCTGACATATTTACAAAAGCATTGGATTCTGAAAGGTTTTCGGACCTTAAGAAATCCATAGGATTACATCAGTCAGCATAAATGTTGGTCCAACATTTGGGTCAACATAGCAGAAGTCGAAATTGATAGTTACTGTTCTGATGTTTGATTTAACTTTCTTTTCTGTTTTCCTTTGAAATGACTTGATATTTCTTGATTAGTCTCTGGTATAAACCGAATTCCTCACAGGCTCTTGGTTAAGATCCCAAGGTACACGGCATTCGCGGTGACGATGTATACTTGGCGACATAAGACCAATCCGTTAATAAGCCAACTTATAAGCTCTTAGCAAGATATAGGTCCTTGGTAATAAGTTTCCTTAGATACACGGCATTCGCGGTGACGATGTATTCTATGCGACGAAAAACCAATCCTTGATGCTTTAAGTATAAGAGTTGTGCTGAATATCATAAGTGAGATAAAAAGGGTAAAAATCAAGAGAACTAGTTCAAGCAGTATTGAGCAGAAAAGTCTGGGATTACAGATTTAGAATGTTGGGTCAAATGTTGGGGCAACATGTGTAACTGTCATTTTGATAATGCTACATTTTTATGCTTTCGTTTATTCTTTGTGTCAGTGAGTCTTTCATTTGTTAGTGTCATGTGTCTAGTTTATTTATCTCTAAGAAATGCATTAGAATTCCCGAAAGAACAGCCTGCTATGAGTATCTCAGATGGTCATCTCATAATCCTGAGCGGTGAGTATCTCTAATTCCTATAATGATTTTTGACTTAGTAGATTTTTGGGAACATTTTTAATTTTTTGACTCCTATTTTTTAGCATGACTAAGTATTTCATTTACTATATTAAGGGTCATGATTGAGTCAACATTTTTCCAAACCTCAAAATTCGGTCAAAATTTTATTTTTCCTCTCACAACGGCTATTTTCAGTTCATACGCTATTTACTTGCATTGACTGAGAATTTTTTTTACCGTTGGGACTGATCTATAAATAAATTGGCCAAGCTTTATCGTTCATATTCATCTTTATCACTCAAATTTCCTTCAAGTCCTAGCTCTCTGAAATTCTCGAGCAATCAGTTCTGGTTTATAAATATGTCGAACACACCTGTCAGACCAAATGTTGATCCAACATTCGCTGCCAACATCTATCCTCTCCCTGTTGCGATCGAAGACCCAGTAGATATGTGGGCGATTGTACCCTATATAGGTCCGGTTTCGCCCCGAATGAACAGACAACCAACTTCGATGAGACCAGGGAAGAGAACGCCGAAGACCAAGGCACGACGGACCCGATTTCAGAGAAATCCTGCAAAATCAGAGAAGCCCTCTTCCGTTCAGTGAACCAGCGCCGAGTCCACATTCTAGGTCTGCTCCTCGCGTTCTGAAGAGGCGTCGAAGCAACAGAATAAGGTACGCTGCGAATCCCACCTCAAATGCTGACAATCCCATCGATCTGTCAAGCTCATCCTCGGACTCCATTATCAACACCACAACAATTGACCACCTCGACTCCGAAAGTGATGACGAAAACTTCGTCAAGGAGCAAACTCCCACCTCGGTAGAAGAATCCTTATCTGCTTCACCTCCTTCCGAAGGTGAAGAAGAAGGTGAAGAAGAAGGAGAAGAAGCTGAAGAAACCCTGCAGGCGATGATGAATAAAATCAAGAAGAGAGCAGGGAAAAGGCCAGTCAGAAGCAAGAAGGCCTTCTAAGAGAACTCGGACTGAATCCCCTTCTTCAGCTCAACCGCTGGATGTTGCGCAAGATGTTTTCCCAGATGTTGTCCTAACAGCTGATTCTGATTGGGAAGCTCCCTTGCCAAACCGTAAGTTTTACCGGGCAACAAATAAGGAGGTGTGGCGCTCACTAAGCCAGCGACCATTTCGTGTGGAGCGAGTCGTAGATGTCTCGAACTTCAGGAAGTATAACTTGATGGAATTCCTGGAGTCAAGACACATCGACCGAATGCTAAGGATGTTGGGGACTTACTGTGACTCAGTAGTCCGGGAGGTATACGCTAATCTTTTTCTTCTATAGCTAATGTTAGTTCTAGGAAGTATGGGAAGGTCTTTTTGAGGGGGAGACTTTATGACATGTCTTCTCGGGCGATTAATCAATTTTTGGGGACGCCCGAGGTGGACATGGTGTCTGAATTTGATAATGACGAGGTTGTGAGGTTCATTACGGCGGGTAGGATGAGAGTTTGGGAAGGAAATTGTGCGGGGAGTGTCTTAACTTCCTTGTACTCGGTACTTTTCAAGGTTGGGATTTGTAATTTTTTGCCCACTTTGAACGAGACGAGAGTGACTGAGAGTATGGCACACTTGCTATACGCTCTTGGTCACAATCTACCTCTCAATTGGGGTGAGATAATTTTAAAGCACTTGTCAACGCAAGTCGAGCGGAAAGGAATTCTTCCTTATCCCTCGATCATCTATGGAGTGCTTCTTCAAGGAGGTTTCCAGCCGAACTGCCGGGACAAAGTAATCTCTCAGAAGACGCCCTATCCTGTACAACCGAGCCATCTAGCCGGCCTAGACAGAGTGGTAGATCTTCCTTGGCGCACTTCAGCACCGATCACTCAAGATGTTGGTCAGAATGTTGGACCAACATCTCAGGCAGCCCTTGAAAATGCGATCAAGAGCCTCGACGAGTCCATCGCTGCTTTGGTGGCTCAACGAGAAATTTTGAAGAGCCTACTTTCTTCCCAAAAAGGGGGAGAGACGGCAGAAAGGGCAGAGGGATTGAGAGATGCGACGGAGGCAAGAGCTGAAGCTGAAACAGGCCCAAGTGGATATGGCGGACAGGATGAAGAAGGAGCTGGAGATAGAGCAAGAGAAGGAGAAGAAGATCAAGACTCTGAGTCGAGTCAAAGTCCTCAGTTTTAGATCTTAGAGATCTAAGTCTTTTTGTGCTTACATGCTATTTGCGCCATTATGTGTTTATTGTTTTGCATGCGATTTTTGCCTGTTTTTGGATTATAGTTTTCTGTTTACTCTAACCACCTTTCCTAATTTTTGTGGTTGAGTAGATTTGATCTTCAGGGGGAGTTTCATTTCTGCATTAGTTTTGGGAAGAATGATAAAAAGGGGGAGATTGTTGATGTTGAGCACTCAACATTGACAATGTCAGGGCAACATTTTGGACAACATTTGTTGACTGAAAATGTGTGCTTTCTCCGTTTTATCTTTCATACCCAAAACATATTTAATCCGTGTAAAGGCTGTTATTTGTGTTTTATAGGACTTGGATCGAGGTCAGGAACGGACCAGATTAAACGAGGATAATAGGAATAAGGAGGAACAAGTCTTGGAAGGAATTTACTAAAAATAGGAGAAGTAAGGACTAAGTCACAAGAGGCAACCAAGTCAAGACCACTAACTTCCAAGTTGACGTTGAGGGATTTCTGATCAAACAGGAATACTATAAATGTTCCCAGTAGGATATTCAACGTTAAAAAAAAAAAAAGAGCACAGAAAAAAGAATAACTTGAAGAGACAACTTCAAACGTTATTTAGAGCTATACTCTTATCTCGTATTCTCCGTTATGCTTATATCTGAGAGATCATTATTAGGAGAGATTTACGAGGGTTGCCTGTCTTTAGCCTAGATTAGTTTCTTGCAAAAGCCGAAGGATCTTTGCAAGCTTTTAGTATTTTTAGGCTTATTTTTTACTATCCTTTTTGATAGTTGTTTTGCCGTCCATTGCTATTAGTGGATATTTCGCCTTGAGGCACGCAGCAAGATTATCTACTTGCTGCACAGAATTCGCATTTCGTGTTTATTGCTTTCGAAACTAAGTTACATATTCCGCTGTGCACTCTAGTGTTGGATCCAGTGTTAACCCAACATTTCATCCAACATTAGTTTATAACTTAGTACATTTTATATTCATATTAAAAGGGACCCGTCAATTATATATATCTTTCGATTCAAATTGATAATCCCACCTATATACTAAAGCTCTGCAACGTCTACGGGTGAATTTCTTGTGATAGGGCACAACATTATCCACGTCGAACTTGTAAAAATTAGTTTCGGCCTCATTTGGAACTATGGAGTACCTTTCATTGCACCGCACCCGTTCTCCTATAGTTCCCATAGTTCCCAGTCATATATCAATTGATTGAAACAAAGAGATTAAGATGTTACATTACAACTGAAGTAAACAAGATAAAACTAAACCTACCTCGCGCACATAAAGAGCTCTTCGAACGGAGTCATTGTTTGCCCATGTGTAAGAGAGTATATGTAATTATCGAACTTAAATCAAAACAAACATTATAAATTACACAAAATTATATCTATCTATCTATATATATATATATATATATATAATCTGTGTAAATTTGCAAGCGTCGGGGAGAAAAATATTACCCAGCATCCTTGTTTGGAGGGCTTTAGAGAAAATGGAGATTTTATGGGATCCATTTCGAATACAAGCTTCGTTCTCGTGTCTAAAATTTGGATCACACATCGCTATAAAATTTGTGCTATGTTGATTATTTCCAGGCACTACTAGAAGAATTTCATAAATGAACGATTAATACATTCTGGTTTAACATACATGTATTAGATAGATATTGTATGCGTTGGAAGTAAAAATATATAAATTTCAAATATGATACAATTCCTTACATGATAAGGTCATAGAGGGGCGGCTTATCATCATATGTGGCCTAAAGCAAACATAAAAAACGGGGCATTTTTTATTTGCCAACCGAGCACAACCCCCATCCTTTATCCGACCTTGGAAGGGACGAATATAACCCTTAATGTTTATAAAAGACGGCGTTAGATTTTTTTAAAGAGAAAAAGAAATTTTTTTCTTTTAGTAGAGTTTTTTCCCAAAAACAAATATTAATTTTACATGAAATTTATCTTATATAGCTTTTTCTTACGAAAGTTCTTTTAATATTTCATTTTCTATTCATATAGAGAATCCATTTAATCGTTCTGGCGATACTGTGGATCTTACGCAGTTTTGCATAATTTTCAATTTTGAAAAATTGTTTTTTGTAAAAGCATCAGTCACGAGAACTGTCAACATAATCCAATATCAATGTAGTCTAACTATCGATTTAAGTTAAATTTAGGATCTTTTAATTTTTTGGTAAGATTTGTTTATATGATAACATTATTAAATTCAGGGCCTCGAGATATTTGATCTTTTTAACTAACTAAATTTTATTTATATAATAACATTAGTAATGGTGATGTTCAAGATGTTGGACCTTTTTAACTCACTAAATATTATTTATATAATATCGTTATTAAATTGAGGATCTCAAGATATTGGACTTGTTTAACTAATTAAATTATATTTATTTAATAATATTATTAAATTGAGGACCTCAAGATATTGAACTTTTTTAACTCACTAAATTTTATTTATATAATAGCATTGTTAAATTAGGGCCTCAATATATTCGACCTTTTTTAACTCACTAGATTTTATTTATATAATATCATTATTAAATTGAGAGCCTCAAGATATTGGACCCTTTTAACTAACTTTATTTATATAATAGCATTGCTAAAATGAGAGCATCAAGATATTGACATTTTTAACTCACTAAATTTTATTTATATAATATAATAAATAAATTGAGGACCACAAAATATTGGACCTTTTTAACCCACTAAGTTTTATTTATATAATATCATAACTAGAATGAGGGGCTCAAGATATATAACATTCTTAACTAATTAAATACTTTATATTTATATATATAATAGTATTACTAAACCAGGGGCCCCAAAAAAGTCGAGGACCTAAAGCCCTTGCTTCATATGCTTTACCCAAAAGCGGGTCATGGGTCATAAACATGGTACAAGAGCTCGGACCCAAGAGATCATGTATACGAATCCTCACGACCACTCATTTAAGAAAATTAATGTCGAAGGAAATCATTTAAGTTGAAGATATATATGAGTTTAAAATAAGATACACTCTCCATATCTTTCTGACGCAAGGCGTTCTCGGGATTACTGAATTCTCCGTTGCAATTGCCGTAGGTGAATACGGCAGCATCACGAAGATAATCAATTAGAATCGAGCGACGAGTTCGTGACATTATTACATGAACAACATGGACTTAATTACCTGAAATGTTAATCAGACAAAAGGCATATTATATGAGCATCACTACAAAAACAAGTCCAAATAGCGACAGAGGAAACCATAGTAAAGTCGTCGCAAAAGCTAATTTGCGACGGACTTCCGACGAAACGCTTCCGTGGCTGAAATGCCTCTCGCAAAACAAAAAAAGGTATCAAACCGTCGCAAAATTTTGCGACGGCTATTTGCACCCAAAAGGTTGTCGCTAGTTAGCGATAAACAAGCCGTCACAACATTTTGCGACGGTGATTACCGACGACTGAGATTTGCGACAAGTTCTTTAGCAATGACTCTTATCGACGGGTATGTCGTCGCAATTAGCTAAGAATATTCTGTCGCAAATCCATATTATATCACAAACCCGTCGCAACGTTTATTATTTAATATAGGAATTCAAAATTTATAGTATTTTAGTAATTATTTAAATATAACTTTCTTCAAATTTAATAAATATTAATTAAATTAAAAATATAATATTTTAATCGACAGTAACATATGTTAAATATAAATATTTTACAAATTAAAACACAAATAATTAAAGATTATATATACTTCATTCTAATGCAAACCAGTTTTACAACTAAACAAAATACATCATAATAACTAAACCTTTTTTACAACAAAATAAACGATGTGCTAATATATAAACCATTTATACAACAAAACAAAATACAGCCTGATATTTTAATCTATTGAGTAGTAAGGTCCGTACGAGAACTATTGAGATTTTTCGAAAATGTGGGCGGAACCGAACAGAATTGACCTGTAAATCGAGGAAACGCCGGTTACTGAAAACCTGATTGCTGAACGACGAGCCAAGCATACTCAAGAACGACTTATGAGGTAACGGAGGTTAGATGGCCGGTTGGTAGAACGGCGAGGGACCCTCGTAGGACCGCGAGGGGCCCGCCCCAGACCGTGAGGGCCCTGCCTCATCTTGAGACGGTCGATCCGTGGGTGTTGTACCAAATCGTCCAGCTTTTGATTCATCGTCGCCATACCTTCTTTGAGACTCGCATTCTCCGACCTCAACCTCGATAGTTCTTCTTGGATGGAGGCAACTACATTGTATTATAATATAAGGTTATAAATAAACTATTGTAACTTTTAATGCAAAAGTAATTTTACCTGTCTGGATGCTCGACTGGTATGTCGAAATAAACTCGGTGCGGTTTTCTACCAACTGAGTAACTCCGACGCACCGCCCTTTCGATCCTCCTGCAATCCTCTTGAACTCTTCCGCTATCTCCTCCGGCGTCATTTCCGTGCCAGTTTCCGCCAAAGTTCGTGCCATTGCCGCATCTACCTCCATCTATCATAAGAATAAAATTATTATAGTAATACAATTAACTAGAACTACATAAAATAAATTACATTACTGCTATTGTACGATGGTCAAATCAAGACCCGTGATGTCTTTCTTTTCAGTTTACCTGTTTGCCGACCTGGGTAGTTAAGATTGGAAATGGCTCGTAACCCTCCTCAAAATAATTTTGTAGGTTTCTCAATGATTTTCCTTGGTTCAGTCGATCGAGAAAAAGTGTTGAAAAAAAGTTTGAAACTTCTTCTATTATGTACTGGTTGCACGTTGATTCTTCAACATGGGCCAAATTCATATTCTTTTTCTTTAGACCATGTAAAAACATGCACGTTAAAATAGTTGCACCATTATTAAAATATAATATGAAATAAACTTTAAAAAATATAAATTACATTTACTGTTCGAATGGATACATCCATCGGTAATATACTGGACCACCGACAAGTGCTTCATATGAAAGATGAACGATCACATGTTCCATCACATCGAAGAAAGCGGGTGAAAATATTCTTTCCAATTTACAAATAATGAGAGCAATTTGTTTGTCGAATTCTTGCATTTTAGAAACATCTACCGTATAGCATAAAGACTGAAAGAAACCGCTAAGTTCGGCCAAAGGGCTCCAAACAAATTCCGGCAGCGCTTCGCGAAAGGCGACTGGAAGTAGTCGCTCCATAAAATCGTGACAATCATGAGACTTCATACCGTGTAACTTGCAATTTCCATGTCGACACACCTACTTATATTAGAGGCGAATCCAGTCGGAAAACGAACAGTTTTTATCCATTCGCAGACCTTACGTTTATTTTTCTTACTTAATGTGTAAGTAGCCATCGGCTTAGGTCCCGAAAAATCTCGGGAAATTGCAAGTTCAGGACGGTCGCAATGAATAGCGATGTCCTTACGAGCATTTACATTATCTTTCGATTTATTCTTAATGTCCATCACCTGTTGAATATATTTTCGAACACGTTCTTCTCTATATGCATAACATCAAGATTGTGTCGAATCAGGAGCGATGACCAATATGGTAAATCCAAAAATATATTCCTCTTCGACCAGTGGTGGGTCTCTCCATATCCATCGGGCTTTCCTTGAGGATTCTCCACAACAATGTGTAAATGTTGCATGCGCTCCCAAATCTCTGAAACCGATAACCTCGTTGGTTTAGGCCTTCTCTCAATTATACCCTTGCGGAAATCACTAGTATTTCTTCTAAAAGCACGATTTCTAGGTAAAAAACGACGATGACAATAAAAATAACAAGTTTTTCTACCGTACTTCAAGTAAAATGTCGAAGTAACTTCCATGCAAATCGGACAACCCATTTTTCCCGACGTACCCCAACCGGACAACATTCCATAAGCTGGAAAGTCACTGGCAGTCCAAAATAGCGCAACATGTTGCCTAAATTCTTCTTCGTGTAACGTATCATAAGTCGGAACTCCTACATCCACAACATCTTTAACTCGTCAACCAGTGGTTAGAGATATAAAACTAATCTATTTTCGGATTTTTCGGGCCATGGATCATAAGTGATAAGAACATATATTTCTTACTCAAACAATCACACGGAGGAGGATTGTAGGGTGTCGTAATTACCGGCCAACACGAATACTGTTTTCCAAATTGCCCATGGACAGTGAAACCGTCAGTGCATAATCCAAATCGAATATTCCTTGGATCTAGTGCAAAGTCAGGATATCGACTATCAAAATTCTTCCAGGCTGCACCATCAGAAGGATGAGACATGACGTCTTCATGGGGTACGTGTGTAGCGTGCAAAGTCATCAACTCCGCTGTCGTCTTACATGCTATAATCTCGGAAGCCTTGAACCAAGTGGCAAATACCGTAATACTGCAATAGGAGACCTAGATCTATTATCATAATTATATCGTGGTTGTCTACATACCTAGCAGTGGTGCAGTTCGACATCTTCCTTCCAACACAACATGCACCCCATGCTACAACAATCTATATGCTCCATCCGTGGTGTGAAATCCATCATCATCTTTTTCGTCTCGTAATAACTTTGCGGAAATTTATTGTTTGATGGCAAAATACTGTGAACAAAATCGGATGCAATGTCATATGTAGATGCAAGCATGTTAGTTTTGGACTTAATACTGGACCATTCCGTGGTCGCAACCAGTAGGGAGTAACTGGACCCCTCGTACAGTGGAGTGTCAGTAGTCTGCAATTGCTTCGCAAAGCGATTACAGAATATCGTCTCATCAATTGGAATCGTCGAACTAATCCCCATAACATCAAAATTGGTATGCGTCGTGTATTTTGATCATAATCAAATTCTTGACATGCACCGAAATTTTCGACATTAGGACCCAAGTCAACACCAGTCATTTGCTCGATATTAAAACCTGAGCTTATACCTCCTTCACTCGGTTGAAACGACAAATTTGCGGTTACTCCGTGTGCAAGCCAATTGTAATAGTTGGGCATAAAGCCCTTCTTCAACAGCTGAACATTAACATCCATTGGAGGTATAAACTTGCAATTCTCACACTTCTTGCAAGGGCAACAAATTGTATTCCCCGGCTTCTGCGAAGGTGCAAATTGCAGAAAATCGTCGACTCCTCGCACAAATACCTCGTTGTCTCTCCTCTCGTACATCCACTTACGGTTGTTGATCAACCATTCATACATATGATAATTCATTTTTTCGTGTAAATAAATATATATTATAATGCGTGCATATTTTTATACGAAAAATAGGTGTATAGAATGATTCAAATGATATTAAGTGGTTCGAGAGAAGGATAGAACGAATGAATTCTAACGCATGTTGTAACATATATAATAAATTTTTCGATGGGCAAATGGTTATAAATAGGCCATCCTGTCGCAAGAGTAAAGACGCTAAAAAATACAGCGAATATTGGTTTTCGGTGGTGGGAAAAAAAAAGCGTGTTGCAAGGAGTGGGTTTGTTAGAGATATTTCATTTTCCTACGGTTTACTACGGTTGTCGACGGACTGTCAAAGTTAGCGACGGAATGCGGCCATAGAAAATCGACCATGGTCTGACACCTTTTTTGCGACCATTTGCGACGGTTTGTGACGGGTTCTTTTGCGACGACGTTTGATTTAGCGACGGAGTAGTCGCTATGTTATTGACTATCTTGCGTCGGCTTGCGACGGACACCCGTCGCAAACGGCATTTTTTTTTCCAACCGGACGATTTCCGACGGGATTTCCGAATCTAATTTTTTGCAACTCGTCTTCCGTAGCACAATTTCATCGCAATTAAAGCAACTAATATTTTGTTGCAGATGTCGTCACTATTTAGCATTGTTTTTTAGTGATATGCATACCGAGCATTTAAAGTCAAGTCTCGTGTCCGTTGCTGGATTTCCCTCGATGTATCCCTTTTCACAGGTTAAACTGAAATTCAATGGCTCAAAACTCATTAAAATTAATGTCTCGGCTTACTTTTATATTCATCAACGGTTCAGTTCCGGCATCATTTCCTGCAATAACAATATTAATATTATGATTGAAAGGCGAAACAAATACTTGTCGTTCTTGCACAAAGATATGGGACATAAAACGAATTACCATTGTAAACTTTGCCGAGAACTTGAGGAACGAAGAGGCCAGCATACGAGTCTCCAGCAATGTACAACAGATTTTGAGATATTTTGGATGAATCAAAAGCCACTATGACAATGTAAACGAATGTAATAAGAACAACGTGCCAACGATGTGATGAAAATTGGTTTAATAAGTTGGTTGACCAAATTTTGATCAAAATTTCAATAATATTCATATTTCCAATATTGTCACGAGGATCAAGACGGTGTATTACACTCATTAAACCAATTAAGGATAAATGAGAAATTAATTACCGTGAAGTAGGTGGCTAAAGTAGCGAGTCCCTTATAATTAATTTGTCGCATAGTGTTGTGTTCGCTGGCTGACAACCCCACAGAATCCGAACTCCGTAATATGATCAGCGGGACCAATACCAAGGGTAACGATACCATCGAATTCCCAGAATTCGTTAACCTAATAGCTCGCAAGACAACTGAGGACACTACAACTACCGCTGCTACTAGTGCTCCCCAATCCGAAGAACTCAAAGCAGCTTTTAGGGTTTTTGATAAGACTAGAACGGATTTATATCCGCTGCTGAAATTCGCCACGTCATGGCTAGTCTCGGAGAGAATCTCACCAATACGGAGGTCAACGAGATGCTTGACGCTGACGTGGACGGTGATGGCCAGATCAGTTACGATGAACTCGTCAAGGTCGTGATGGCGAAGAACTGGGATCCCAGTGGCACTAATGTTGGCTTTGTACCTCTGTTAATAATTTTTGGTGTTTGTGCTTTCAATTTTATATGACTACTTGTTTTGAAGAATGATATGTAATACTACACCATTTCTAATCCATGTTTGCTGGGCTACTCTTTAAAATTCGCTATCATTAGTTTTGAATTCATATATATTAGGGTTTCCTTTTGTTAAGGTTTGTTATTGAGCAATAGTTGCGTATCTCTTCCTGAATTATATGCCGGTAAACATTTGCAGAGCGTCGCATATTATCTGAGTGATTATCTCTCGTACAACGTTAGTTTCAAAATTTAACGAGCCAAAACTATAGGAGACTCTTCCACATTGTATTGCAGTAGAATTGATGCGGGATAATTTTTTGCGTAAATTTAAATGAATGGGGTGGTTTTGAATATAATGCACCTAATTTCTCAAGCATTGCCACCAACGCGCCAAATTTCCCATCGCGTGTACGAGAATTTGACGTTGAATCTGAATGTTCGAAGCCAAGGGTTCATTCAGAAATTTGAATATCGGATTGTATCGGATAGAATTACAACCTTCATTTAAATTTAAATATAAATGAAGGGGGTGGTTTTGACACCAATTTTCATTATTGCTAGGCAATTAAATATATTTAAAAAAAATACCTCTTTGAACTGACAATATTCATGCAATATATTTCAATGTTCTTTGGCTATTCTAAAAAAATCACTTGGACAATGATTATAATTATTAGCACATATATAGATATATATATATGTATATATATATATATATATATGATATTTTGACTATTTTGCCTTACCCTAAAATAGTACACAACCTTTTGACCAGTGAATAATTACTATAGCACATATATAGATATATATATGTATATATATATGATATTTTGACTATTTTGCCTTACCCTAAAATAGTACACAACCTTTTGACCAGTGAATAATTACTATTTAGATTTATAACAAGATTTTTCTCTATTTAAACTTTAATCAAATCTCATTCTATTATATTATTCTATCCATAGTTACATCATTGTAGTGCAATAATTGTGCTATATATACAACGAGAATTAGCAAAACAATACACCAAGCACACATTAAGAAAAATAAAAAGCACACATCACTCTTTCAAACATTTCTATGGATAACAAATAACGGCAACAATAATGGTAGAGCATATGTTTGCACTCGTTGCAACTTATCATTTACCTCCTATAATGCGCTCGGGGGCCATATGGCTTGCAATGTGAGAGAAGAGCGAAGGCTGGGTATCCACATACCAGTTTGGGCTCCGTTACTGCAAGGTGTGCCTAGTGTTACCTACATGCACCAACAACAGCATCATCAACAACATGAACAACAACGAGCGCAACAATAACAAAGAGCGCATGTATATTGATGCCCAATATGCGACAGAGCGACGACAAATCGTTATTCTATGGCGGCCCACCGTCGTTTTTGTAGGGGTCCTAGCAGAATAGTGAACCATTTTGACCTCAATGAAGATCTAGAAGAATAGTGATCCATAGGTTGATATGGCGCTAATAATTAATAATAACTACTATTTCCTGCACACTCGATGCGTGTGCCCAAATATAAATATTTAATACTGATTTATATTTTAAGTTATTTTTAATTTATAATATTTAACAGAAATAATATTTTTAAAAGAATTATTTGTAAGGATGTGATTGTAATAAATAAAAGAATGAGGTCTAAATACATATCAAATAAATTATAAAAAGAGGGGTCCAATTGGAATATATTTTTTATACACCAAATTGGGCCGTTTTTAACCACCCTCACCATTAATATAATAGAATATATATGATGTGTAATGACAAAAACTGACATTGTTGTTTTATTTAGCTTTCTAGTTTCGTTGTCATTTGATTTCCATTATCATTGGTCACTCCGTTGTAATGGATCTTTATCATCAATTTATGTATTGTTTCGCAGTATTATTTTTCATTTGTATATCTTATATGATAATTTATTGCCCCAGTTTGTAGTTACATATAATTACTGAAATTATTTAGTCATAAGAGTTTAAAAAGAAAAAAATATACGAATTACTGCTGCGCCATTTACAAATACAGTTACTCATCTAGATAATTTAAATTATTTCTCATCAATCAAAGAACCCAGTGTAACTACTATAATACACACATTAAATATAGCACTTGATAAATATATACACACATGATACACATTCTATGTGTATGTTGACATTTGCAAGTTTCTGCATGTAACTATATATGTGTATCAATTCATAAATCGTATTGGAAAGTATTTTCATGAGCACGATACCGTGTTTCTCTTATTATTTTATCTCAAAAATCTACTTCACCTTTAAAATGTATCCCAACCATTGCATGGACATATTAAAATCTCACCAGGGAAGACCAAAAATATGCAATAATTGACGCCAATTCCCCCAATCATTATTAAATTTATTTTTGTATCGCTTTAACGTTGTTAAAGACATAATTGTGTTCTATATCTTTATTTTGGAGCTAAAGTGTAATTTCTGATATTTAGGGACCAAAATGTAAATACACCAAAATATGCGTTGGTATATATAAGTGTGTGAAGGTAGCTTGATAAGTAAGTAATACACAAATTGTAAAGCTACCAAGTGCAGTTTTGGTTCTCAATCGAAGGTTACCCGAACAACTCTATTTCCGCACCTAATCGGTGATCTAATTCACAATTCTTCGATATATTTTTCATTGTTACGATTGAATTTGGGACACAAAATTGGTATCAGAGCAAAATCGTGATTGAATTACGTTTAATCTGCTCATTTCAACCAAAATTTCGATCGAAAATCAAATTTGTTTTTCTGAAAATTTTCCGCGAAGATAGTCAAATTCAACTTTGTTTTCAAAAATTCGACTTGTTTTGCCTTGATTAAGCTTCGATCGAGTGTTTTGTATTAATTCCCGCTATATTTTGATCAATTGAAACTACACAGATGTCGAATTTTTGAATCCGAAGAAGGTTTTGCACTCAGTGTTCGTCTCGGATTATTTGATCTTTCTGCTGTTAATCGAGTTTAATCGATTGTTTAAGCTGAAGATTACACATTTCAATCGATTATGCATAAAAAATTTCGTGGATTAAGTGTTTTCTCGTCCGAAATTTGAATCACTAGCTTATCGAGAAATTTTATCCCTAAATTTTTCTCGCAAAGCATTATTGATCTCGCAGTTTTTTAGGATTTATCGAGAAACATATCTCTTATCGAGAAATTCTATCATGAAATTTTCTCGATAAACCTTGATATTGAACAAAATATTTTTCGGAACAATTTTTTGGAGAAACATATCTCTTGTCGAGAAATTCTATCGTGAAATTTTCTCGACAAACGTTTACAGTGAACAATTTTTTCTCGTATCATTTTTCCAACCTTATCGAGAAACATACATATTATCGAAAATTACAGTTTGTCGATAAATTTTCTCGATAAACCAACGGTCCTCATATTTTGACAATATTCAAGAAAATCTTCAATTCGAAAATTAATTTCGGATCATTGAACACATTATTTGTATAACACTGTTATTACTTAACATTTTCTTTCTGTGTTGGAGTCGCATTTAAATAAAACCTCGAGGTAGACCGTCTTCACCACAACGACCTCTTTCAATAAAACAACAGCAAGCCACTACGCCTATAATACCTCAACCTATACCATCCCCACCTCCTACAAATCCAATCCCGGATCCATAAATTATCAAGCCTACAACCGAGTTATCCTCTTCATCAACCTTCATAGCAGATCCAAATGAAAGGATTGATGATTACATCATGGAAGAAAAGTGGCGGACTCTATCAGAAACTGAACCAGCAGTCAAGGCGAGATTTGACGAAGTTCGGTACTTACTCTGAAAGGCTACAATAGACTTCTTCCATATACATGAAGAGGAACTCGAAGAAGGAGAGGACTACAGGAAAGAAGTACCTAAACTCCCACAACTCCGAACTTTTCAAGTGGGTGACACTTCACCAAATATGCATAAACGATCAAAGAAAGCTCAAAAGGTTAAGGTGGATCCTTGCTCCTTTTCAAGTTCTAAAGGCCCTTGGAAGAACGTGTGGATCCTTGCTCCTTTTCAAGTTCATCATAGAATTGTAATAAAGGAACATTTGAAGAAGCTTGATGAGCTCGACCTAGGAGGCCTTTCACATCTTAAAGGAACGATATCAATCGAGCATATATACATGCTAAAATTTGTGACTGCCGCTCTGACGTTGATGAGTAGATAGCAATACATCAAGCAACAAAAGTCCAAAGCACCAATATCTCTCATTATTGACATGGAACATCACAACCTCGGAAGAACCTAATATCCCATCTATGTATTTGAGCGCACGGATTTCTCGAAGGACAAGATCGCGGAAGCAAATTTGTCAATACTAGAGCTCATCGAAGCTCGACACATGATGCACATCTATCAAGCTTTCACTCTTAAAGAGTTCCGCTACCGAATGGGATATGAGGAAATCAAGCGATACATTCTCCGGCAAATCAAATATTATACTGATCATGACCTTCAAATTGATTTGGAAAGCAATGCTAAGAAGGTCAACCTTACAACAATGAAATTGTGCTCCCGACCTCGAAGACTACGAGGAACACACAATCATCAGGAGTCTTTCTTAGCATTGCTTTCCAAATCATCAGGAACACTCAAATCTTGAATGAAGTTGAGCCATACGAAGAATTTGAAGACTTTCTTCCTGCAGAAAAGATTCTAGCCGAGAAGATAATCTAAGCTATTCAAGAAAGGTTGGATCGTCGAAATGAGACCCGACAATGTGAGGAATCTCCTGATCTAAGATTTTCTTTCTTAAAAAAGACAAGGAAACTCGGCGAAACGAAGATAATTGAGCTTCAAAGACGAAAAACTCAAAGGGGAGAATGTTAAGACATAATTGTGTTCTAATTTGTATTATCTTTGCGTTTGGGGCCAAAGTGTAATTTGTGATATTTTAGGGACCAACATGTAAATATACTAAAATATGTGTTTGGTATATATAAGTGTGTGAAGGTAGCTTGATAAGTAAGTAACACAAATTGTAAAGCTATTAATTTATCAAAGGTTTGGTTCTCAATGGAAGGTTACCCAAACAACTCTATTTCCGCATCTAATCGGTAATCTAATTCACAATTCTTCGATATTTTTCATTCTTACGATTGGATTTGGGACACACAAGTGAATGTAATTCAATTATTTTCTCATTAACACAAAAAAAAAAATATTACAGTAATTCTTTAACGTTGGAGATATAATCTTTGAAATTTTAACTGCGTTGCAAATTTGAACAACCATCATTACTCTATTGAAAATTTAATATGAATATTATTCATGCAATATATTGCAATGCACGGGGCCATGTCATTATAATTTAAACACAGTTTTCCGCGTACGGGGGCCTTTTGTTAGTATATTGATACACAGTTTTCAGATTCAGATGGATTAACTAGTTCCTGTCAACGTTTATGTAGTTATATACCGCATAATTGTCATAGTTTTTTATAATTAGAAAGACAATGGATTAAGGTGGATATTAGTCCTATATGAATCATATGGATTAAGGTAACCTTTTGAAGCATCCTAAAAAAAAGGTAACATATGGCACTGAAAACAATCATCTCGAATGAAAATAAAAGCACAATTAGATATAAAATATAATAGGTTTCAAAAAGGGAAAAAAGAAAGAGAAAAACTGAAAATTTCAATGAGAACTAACTCTTCGCTTGCTTATCCCACAATCATTATCCATCAATTGATTCAATTTCTCCTTAACTGCAACCATTTAGATAAAGTTAGATCAATAACTAGGAACCAAGATACCTGCTTCAACATGACCATTGAAATTCAAGTTTGAAATTTACATCTTTTCGGTTGATATGATACATCAGATGAGTTGTATGATTAAATGAAAGTAAATTTGGTTTGGGAAAAGCGATTGAACGTCCAATTTTTCGACCCCTTAAGAAAGGAATTTAAGTCGGCCGAGCTCCACAAAAGGAATCCACCGCGCGAGAGTAAAGGCCTTATGTCGTGGAAAGGTGTCTTGGATACACTATCGACGTGTGTCTGTTTGGTTTCTCGTTAATAGTAACAGAGGCGGACTCAGGAATTTACGGCCGGGGGTCAGTAAGAATTTTTTTCTTACCACTGAAAAAGACGAAAACTATTACAAATTTAAATCACATGTAAAGTTCATGTCAAAATCATATGTTTACGTAATGTCTAATCACCAAATATTCTATCTAATAATTTTACATCCACTCGACCTCTTTTACCACTTTGATCTTCGTAGGACTAACCTTATGTGATAAAAATGTACCAGAGATTATTTTAAATTCCTTTTCGATTAAGTGTCAGAACCTAAAATACACATAGTATAAATATGTGTGTTTGTGTTTGTGTTTGACACCGAAGTTATTTATGAGAGTGTTAATGAACTCCTACATCTTCCCTTCTTCCATCAGGAAGACACCCTTAGAAGTATGGTTTACTTAACGTACAACCTACACCTTCTAACTACAATAGCCTTTTTAAAGTCCGTTGTTTACAAAGCACACTTGAATATAAGAACACTCAAGAACATAGACTAGAGCTTTTCTTTCGTACAAAAACTCAAAGAAATTACAAGTGATTAGTTCTCTATGTCTTGAGGTTCTTCGTCCTTATATACTTCGCGCTCCTGAAGTAGCCGTTGCAATTTGAATGAGCCCGCTCCCGCAGCATTTAATTCTTTGCCTCTTTTGGGTATTGTGGCTCTCAGTGTTGACTCTGCGTCTGGGTACCGCTTTTGCCTCTTTGGGTAAGCTTGTGCTTTGCTCCAGTACTCATCACAGCCTTGTATTCAATGCTTGCCAGTATGCTGTTTGCACCTTGTCCCTCCTTGGCAGGTGCCTTGTCGTTGCTCCGGTACTGGCTTGCTCCAGCTGGCATCCAGTTCTCAGTTGTGGTTTCGGTGCCGACGGTTTCGGTTATTGCTCAATCACCAAAACTTCAGCATCCATCAATTTCTCCCTTTTTGGTGATTGGCTTGTCCGGTCCTCAACTTCTCTTCTCCTTCTCCTTGGCGATCTTCGCGAGCTCCTTCTGCGTGATCGCCTTGGCGTAGGAGATCCTCTTGATGTCGTGAAGCCGCACGACATCACTTAATTGATCTTCAGTGAGAGAGGTTGCGATGTCCCTTAACCGGCTTGTATGATAGATGTGCTCGAGCGGTCCAACTCGAACCTCTATCCTTCCTTGTCGGCACACTGGCGGAAGGTCTTGGTCCGGTATTACCAAGGCGAGGACTTTGTTTCTCTCTTCGTTGTTGTCCGTAAACCTCGTGCCTTGGTACAGAGCCGTTGATAATGATCCTCCGGTTTGAGCCCTTGGTAGTACCGGAGTTGTGTACTACTGTTGTAGACTCGGGAACCGGAGTCGGTGTTGGTGCTGGTGCTGGTTGCTCTCTGGTGCCAGTCTTTGCGCTTATACTGCCGCCTTTCTTCCTCTCTGTCCTTCCCCCTTTTTGGCAATCACCGAGCCGGTATCGCCTTGAGCTGCCAAATGTTCGACGATGGCAGCGAGTTGTGCGGAGAGCACTTTAATCTCATACGACACACTGTCCCGGACTTCGGTGAGGCCAACCCGCAGCTTCGCCTTGGTTGCAGCGATCGTGTCCACCTTCTGGAGCACCTCCTTGGTGGAATTTGCGGAGTCTCTCAGCTTGTGCTTGATATTGCTGAGCTCCCGATTGGTGCGACGTACGTAGATGACTCCACATGAGTTGTGCCACAGAGTCCTGGATACGGGCGGGATGAGGAGGGTGCGGATGCGAGGGGCTGCGTTGTCGGTGTCACTTCCCGCTCTTGGTTCTGAGCTTGTGTTGGCGGGGTGACCTCTGCAGCTGGCGAGCATTGGTACCGGCCTCGGATGCTCTTTGCACTTCAGGAGCTGAAGACAACTTGGGAACAGCATCGACACCCTCTTGATAGGTGATGAGCAGTTGGAGCGCGTCGATGGAGCGATGACGGGGCCGAAGCTTCAACAGCTGGCGGGCTTTTCACTGTGGCCTCTTGCAGAACATGAGTTGGCTATTTCTGCTTGCCGCAGCGGGGAGAACAGAGACGGGTTCCCTTGGAGAAGCTGGAACCGGAGAGTGTACCGGTCGTGTGGAAGGTTGATCTTGAGGACTCCCAGCTGACGTCTGAGATGTTCCTACCCTTCCGGTTCCATAGGTACTGAGGGATACGAAGCTGAGCAGTCCCCGTATTTGTAGCTCAACCCGAATAACCCCCACCCTCGACTACAGTGTGGCAGCCTCCGTCCGAAGCCTCTTGAGTAATTTCGTCTCGCGTCAGGCTTCTTTGTGCTTGGTGTCGAAGGCTGCTTCTCGTTGTTGAAGTAGACGGGTAATCTCGTACAGTCGAGTGTGCACCTCTAAGAGCTACCGACCTTGGATTAGAGCTATAGGTGACTCTAATCCAAGTCGCTCCAGCAGCCAGTTCTCAATGGACATGGCATTGCCGGCTGTGCATTTGGAGATGTTGGCCAGTGCCATTCCGACTCGTACATTCCACCATTCTTCAAAATCTTGAAGAACCACGGTCAGAGCCTCTTTGTTATGAGCTTCAGCTGCACTCAGTACCGTGTTGGTGTAAGAGGAATGACGAGGGCTGGAGTGGGGCATCTTTTCCTTCCCACTTGCGCGCTTCCTCTTCTTGGACGGCGTCGCAGTGGGTTTTCTGATGACGATGCCCAGCATTGATGTCCGGTCCACCGCCTCAGGTCGGTCCTCAACCGGTGCTGGCTGTACTGGGACCTCTTTGGGGCAGCAACATCATCTTGGCACCCTCTAGGAACCGTCAGAGTAGATTCACTCTGGAAACCAGTTCCGGTTTCTTGCCTCATGCCCTCTCCAGTTCCAGTGGGGCTACGAAAGATTTCCGTGAGAACATGAGAGGTTGTTTCTTAAGCAACGGGCTAATCTGCCGGCATCGGACCCGACACTGTTTGGAGCGGCACAAGTTCCCGTTGATGTGAGAACCAGAGTCTTCTCCTTGGGGGCGACAACCTTCTTCTTCTTGGGCTGCGCGGCTGGTGCCTTGGCTTTGGACTTGGTGACCGCTCTTTTCGTCCCCTTTGTTGGAGAAAGCAGTGCTACCTCCGGTACCGAGTGGAGACCAATCACTCGCTCGTCGGATAGGTAGTCCCATCGGGCTATGTTCTAGAATACGTCCTCGTCAATCTTCTTCTTCTGAATGTGGGTGAGCTGGGGACCGAAATTCTTGATCAGCCTGGACTTAGCCCTGACAGTGGCTTGAAAAGCATTGAAGTCGATGGTGCCCCAGTCCACGTCTGGTGGGCGAGAATCGCCACCATTGCGTCGATCTTCTCACCAGTGAGCATGTCAAATGCTCCAGCCTTCCCAAGCAGCCCTTTCGCCACTATGTCGTGTAGTAGGCGGTACTCGAGCTTCAGTACCGCCTTTCTGTCGGAGTCTTTGAAGGAAGCTCTGCTCAGGGACATGTGCGGCTTCAAGTCTTCGCGCATATCTCCTATGGCGTTGCGGAGGTTGGCCGATCCCACCGTTGGTTAGTCGAACTCTCTGACAAATCACTCCTTAGTAACTTCGACGTCGCGATTCTGGACGCGACTGAAAATCCTAGTCTCTGAGGAGAAGACGACATTGTTGATGTATTCGCGAACGTTATCTGTGAAGATTTCACGTTCGCTGTCCAAAAACGTTTCCAGGCAGGCGTCCATTATACACGACGCCATTTGATGGACATCTCCGTCCCTGAAACTCATGAGTTCCAGGACATCGACCTTCACGGTCACCCTAATAAATTTTGAGGGATTTTGAGTACAAGAGGTTGCAGGTTGACCGGCCATGATTTTCTGGAAATGTGTTTGAAGATATGAAGGTTAGAGTTTCAGATTTGAGAGCATTTGAGAGTTAGGGTTTGAGGATTTGAGAAACGTAAAGTATGACGTTTCATGCATATAAGTAGAGATAAATGGGTAGGATAAAGTGATGCGACAACATTTAATGCTCTCAGACGATTTGACTACTCTGAGAAAATTCCTCGGACTGACGGCATGTGTCTCAGACCTGGTTATCCTCATTTATGGAAAACTAAACCAGTTTCATAATCTTATTTTCGGTATTGAGTAGTTGCCTGATGAGTATTTTTCCTTGATGAGTATTGAAAGTTCCCCCTGAATCGGTACTACATATGTACCCTTAATTTTCTCTGGGCTATCGGCTCCGGTACTCAGGCACATGCAAGATAGTTTAGCAATTAGTTGCTGGATAAGTCGAGTAAACCAAGAGGGTTTCTGAAAATAACGAACTTGGCTTCAGGGAGTGGCTTGGTGAATGTGCCAGCAACTTGTTGTTCAGTTCGTACATGCTCCAAGCGGACATCCTTCTTAATCACATGATCTCGGATGAAATTGTGTCTGATCTCAATGTGCTAAGTTTTTTTAGTGGAGTACCAAATTTTGTGATATAACGATAGCACATGTGTTATCACAATATATGGGTGTCTCTGACTCGGTTAACCCATAATCCTTAAGTTGATGCTGGGTCCGAAGTATTTGTCAGCAGCTACCAGCAGCTAGGTATTCGGCTTCAGCTGTTGATGTGGCAATGGAGGTATGTTTCTTGTTGAACCAAGAGATCAGTCTGTCTCCAAGGAACTGACTGTGCCACTTGTGCTCTTTCTATCCAGTTTACAACCAACATAATCGGCATATGTGTACACGTACAGTGAGAAGGAAGAATCCTTAGGGTACCACAGTCCTACGTTGGTCGTACCCTTGGATACTTTAGAATGCATTTGGCAGCTATGTAGTGACTCTGTCTTGGATCCGATTGAAACCGAGCGTAGAGACATACACTGTACATGATGTCTGGTCTGCTTGTTGTTAGATACAGCAAGGACCCTATCAGTCCTCGGTACTTGATTGTTTCTACCTTTGCACCAGATTCGTCTTTGTCGAGCTTAATTGAAGACCTCACGGGAGTTGATGCTGGTAAACAATCTTCAAGTCCAAATTTCTTTAGTAGGTCCAAATTGTACTTTTGTTGACTTATTAAGATTCCTTGATTTGCTTGACTTGAAGCCCTAGGAAGAAATTCAGTTCTCCCATCATACTCATCTCGAACTTGCCTTGCATGAATTTCGACACTTTCTTACAAAGCTTAGGGTGGAGTCGAATATTATGTCAACCACATAGATTTGCACCAGTAGGAAGTGTTCCCCTTTGGTAAATCGAAAAAGGGTTTTGTCGACAACTCCTATGGTGAAACCGTGATCAAACAATGAACACTGTAAGAGTCTCATACCAAGCTCTGGGTGCTTTTTTTAGACCATAAAGGGTTTTCTTGAGCTTGTACACATGGTCCGATTTATCATGATCTTCAAAACTGGGACGTTGAGCTACATAGACTTCTTCAGACATAACTCCATTTAGGAAAGCGCTCTTGACATCCATCTGATATACCTTGAACTCCTTGTAGGTTGCGTAGGCTAGAAATATCCTTATTGCCTCTAGGCTAGCCACAGGGGCAAAAGTTTCATCATAGTCGATGTCTTCTTCTTGCATGAATCCTTGAGCGACTATCTAGCCATGTTTCTCATAACAAGACCATCTTCATTGACCTTATTTTTGAAAACCCACTTGGTATCGATTACCGTTTGTGTGGGGAGAGGAACTAATGTCCAGACTTCATTTCTTTCAAATTGATTCAGTTCCTCTAGCAAAGCAGCAACTTAACTATCATCCTTTAACGCCTCATCAATCTTCGTAAGATGTGATTGAGATATGAATGCATAGCTGAAGAGATTTTAGAGTGAACGTCGAGTCTGCATTGGTGCCTTGGGGTCGCCCATGATTAGATTCGAGGGGTGATTAAGCTTGGTCATGTGCCACTTAATGCATTCCCCCTCACTTGGTGCATCTCCCATATTTATGGGAACAATACTGGATTCTTTCGGTATTACGTTCGAGAGATGGGTGTTGAACTTTCCAATGGCTCTTCGAGACTGGGTACCAGAGGTGATTCGATACTCTCTTCTTGCGAGTTTTCTACAGCCCCTGTCAGCATCTCTCTGTGTTCCTCATTCAGTTTCGGAACCTGATCTTCCTCATCACTAGATTCCTCTAAGTGTGCATTTTCCAAGAGCCCACTTAGGCGATTGATATTTGTTGGCAAACTGTCCTGTTCTTGAGATTCCTCGAAGACGACATGAGTGAATTCTTCAATAGATAGCGTCTTTTTGTTAATACTATGTAAGCATTACTTACTGCGGAGTATCCCACAAATAGTCATTTATCGGCTCTATTCTCGAATGCTGACAGATGACTCTGGTTTAGGTGGATATAACATCGGCTCCCGAAAGTTTCAAAGTAGCATATTGAAGGGACATTTCATGTCCAGATTTCATACGGAGTCTTTCATAGGCTCTTGCAGATAATCGATCGGTTCTGAGTGTAGCATACGGTATTGAGTGCTTCCGCCAAGAACTTCTGAGAGATATCAGCATCAACTAGCGTCGTCCTAGCTGCTTCCTTTAGTGTGAGGTTCCTTCGTTCCGCAACTTCGTTCTGCTGTGGCGTCTTGGAGGCAGATAACTCATGGCGGATCTTAGAGCTTTGGTCTTCAAGATATGTGTTAAGTATAGAATTTAAAAATTCAGTACGCGATCACTTCTTATATGTTGATCTTAGAGCTTTACTCATTTTGAACTCTATTTATTAATTTGATCAACATAGAAGGAGTTTGATCCTTAGATCTTAGGAACAATACCCAAGTATGTCGTGAGTAGTCATCAATGACAACTAGAGTATACTTGGCTCCTCCTAAGCTGGGTACTGGTATAAGACCAAACAAATCCATATGCAGTAGGTCTCGGCTGCGCTTAGATGTTGTCTTCTCTTTGCTTTTGAAAGTATATCTGACTTGCTTGCCAAGTTGACAAGCAGTGCTTGTCTCGTCCTTGATGTAATGTACTTACGTCAAACGTTTATATGGTATCTATATACGTTTCTATATGTTACATAAATTTATTATATGATGTACCTTTTCTCACGGTTATATGCACCATAATACGTTTCTATATGTTACCTAAAATTACGTATATGATGTACATGCGGCGCAAATGGGTACTTATCTATAAAAACATTCTGCTACTCGGTACCTACATGTAAAAATATTCTGACAAGAGATTGAATTGACAATTTTTATACAAAAGAATATTTAAGTGTAAGTTTTCCTTTTTTAACTAGTATTTATAAAATAAGTTAATATAAAAAGGAATTAATAAAATAAGAATTTTCGTATATAATCGATACGAATTAGCAACTCGTATCTAATGGATTCGAGTTACTCTTCTGACTGGCACACAACACAACTGGCTTCTTATGTTGACCACATAACTCGTATACAATACATACGAGTTATGCACACCTAAAAAACACCACTAGACCAGAAAAAAAAATCTGAAATAAAAAAAAATAAAAGGACGATAGACTTTAAAAGAACATTCCCGGCGATGCCCCATAATCGCCCGCACCGGCCTTGAGCCCAGCAAATGAACCACGAAAGTAGAGGCAAACTAGTTGTGACCGGGTGTCATCGCCGATAGGTTCTTAGGCGGTCTATCATCCTTTTTATTTTCGATGCCGAAGTTTTACTTTTTAAAATTTGGTATTAGTCGTTTTTAGATATGAATACCAATTACGTGGTCAAAAGTACATAAGAAACCAGTTGTACATGTTCTCGTTGGTGTGCGCACGATTATGGGGTCATCATCAATATTCCATCACATCATATCAGCATTTAATATAATAATTTCATCAGTCGTCTAAATAACAGTTCTGACATCTAATACAATAATATCATAAATATCCAACTAGTTTCATCAATATTTAAAAACGTTCACAAATTGTTAGTTCTAATATTAATGAATATATTCAGAAAGAATTATGTGGAACCTTTTTATACACATCATGTTACTCAGTCGGGTTTGAACCTACCTATACATCTTTATGTTAACTCAGTCTTCACAGGTACATATATATATGAGACAATTTCGTTATCAGAACTTCTATAGTTTTAAAATAGGTTTCGGATCCTGTCAGGAAAAAAATAATGATCCATTTTGCTGAAAATTTAGAATAAATGACTCAAACTTTGAACTGGCCAAAATACACTTACAAAATATTTTATAAGAAGATGTATCGAAAGTCACTTTTATGTTATTATCTCACGCTATTTTGTCATCACACACACACATACACATATATATATATATATTATATATATGAAGTGTTACTATATGTCAATATTGTGTTCTTGTATGATTAATAAATGGTATCAATATACTAAAATTGACTTTCGACAATTAAAATTTTTCCTTATATTTCATATTCATTCGCACGAGCATCGTCCATGTAACTCAAATTCGATGTGCCCTCGATGGTTTTTCTGATCTTTACGTCATCGAATGTAATATTTGGAAATGCGAATTTTTCGAAATTCTTAACGCGAATAAGGAAAAATAATTGTGAATTGAATTATATTTTCGGCCGAAATTATATTTTCGGCCGGATAACGAAATTGCGAATAAGGAAAAATAATTGTCATTTATTTGGTATAGTTTTGAGTTTGAGGATTTGGACGGAATTCCTGAATTTGACTGGAGTTTGGGCGGGATTTTGAAATTATTAGGAAAAAAATGAATTAACAGGCTTGTTGGGTAACACTTCTTGCATTCTAGGTAACAATTCTTATAGTCCGTGTAACACTTCATAGGTAACAAACATACGAGCAAGATGAACAAATCAAAAACCGTCGATAACACCCAAAAAAACGTTGAAGTTGTTGGCATCTCTGGCTTTAGTGATCGAATAAGGTTAAATCGACCTTCATTTCGGTTTTGATAATTAAGAAAGATTAATGGAGTTTATAATGGAATATTGCATTAATCTTAATTCTAAAATCTCGTTGAAAAACGGGGGAGAATCGAAATTATTGGCTGAATAATGTAAAATCAACTCAAATTTATCACGAGCCTTAAATATCAACGAGAATTATTGAAAAATATGATGAGCCTTGAACATTTTCGAACTGAGTAACACTTTCGGGAGTATATATAACACACATACACGCAAGAAAAACACTTCATTAAGAACATTCTAGAAGGTTCTGGATTGACATTGAATATTACCACATTACCTACAAATCATACCACATGTCTAATATTGAATAAAAATACGATTTTAGTTTTTAACATATTTGCAGATACTTGTACCGCATAATAGGTTCTCAGTGCCACAGTACTAATTCAGCTAATTTTGATAATAAATGTGTTTTTTTCGGGATGTATAAGATTGTCACTCATGGAAATATAAGATTTGATGATGTAAACCGCCATATTCCTTTAAAAGACACGTTCTTCGAATGTTAATTGTTGTTGACCATTTTGGTCATATGCTTTGAAGAGTTTTGATGATCTATGTAATTAGGTCCATAACTTGAGCAATTCGTTCTGAAATATTAAAATGTCTAAGTATATGATAATATTCGACTATGCATGTTTTACAGGCTTAATCATTGAAAATGACGAATGTTTGATATACATGTGATTATGTGCTTAACTGGCAAAACTATGTGATCACATGTTATAGATATCTCTCATGCTAAGGAGTATTTGATTACATGTACACTGTGTTATTTATGGTAAATTGTGTGAGATATCATGCTGAGCTATATACGGAAAGTATAATGTCTAAATATGTAATGTGGAATATCCTTTTGAATTTATCTATTCTGGGAAGAAATCATATCGAAAATCCATGCATGCATTCTACTTGATCTAATATGGAAAAATCAATTAGGTTTTCTTATTGATGAAATTAAGAAACCATAAGAGGAAATGATTTTGATTGATTTACTTTATATGATGCTAGCTGGATATCACAAATGGTAAGTGCTGTTATGAAAAATATCATCCTGAATAGAAGTATATGCCTTGATTTCGAATATGTGCTTTTAAATGGAATAAAATCACGATATTATATGAATGACATGATTTGATTGGCATATGAATTGCTCGATAATTACATGGATTATGTGCTTATTTGGGATATTATATCATGATTGACTTTCCATGTAATGTTGGTTCAAAGGGTCTATATATACAGTACAACACTTAGAATGTCGAGCTAAGAAGTGAGAAAAAGCAGAAGAAACGAGTTTTAGAGTTTGAGCTTACACTTGAGAAACCTTCTGTTGTTGAGCGGCCATTAGTGATATCCTCCTGCCGACTAAACCTACACTTGTGACATCTTTCTGCAGTAAGAGCTTAAACCTGCGAATTTCATCATTGGCCGAGTGATCCTTTTTATATCCCTCTACCATATATTTTGTCTTCGTATGTGTTGTCTTCGGCATGAGGTACACGAAGGAGGCAAGGTCGCGTTTACGCGCACGTGAAGGGAAGGACTGTGTTCCGGGGGCCCTTCGGTAGCGAGCTGTTTCCGATCGGGAATTGGATATTCTTTGGAGCGGAACTCGGCGTGCGGTAACCTAGTGTGTCTAGTGTTCGACTTGTTTCGGTTTATGTATTGGGCATAATCAATCAGTTTTGTAACCGACTAAGGTAACATCATAGTGATTGATTAACTCTTGAGGAACAAACCTCAAGGGAGGACTAAACCCCGATCGGGGATATACCTCTATAAAAATCCCATCTCATGTTACTTTCATTTCTTTATATTTTTTGTGAGATATATCTGATACACATCCGACGCAACTAGGAGATAACCGACGAACATTCTTTGAAAAGTATTCACTTAGCAAAGAAACGTTTCTAGGATACACATCCAAAGCGGTTGAAAAGAAGATAATTTTTTATAAGCCTAAATCACCCCCCTCCCTCTTAGGGGTATTTTTTACTTCATTTGGTATCAGAGCCAGGTAACTCAAACGACAGGCCTAACACGCCTGAGTAAAAGATCTAATGGCTTCTTCGAGTTTTGATGTGTTTGCAGACGGACAATCCCATTTTAAGCCACCACTCTTCGATGGAACAAACTACGCTATATGGAAGAATCGCATGAAGGAATTCCTTTTGGAGGTTGACTATGATCGATGGGATATCATTACGACCGGGTCATATATTCATGTAAACAATGATGGAACTTCAAGGAAAGCTACTGACTACGATGTAGCAGACAATGGAATTTCACTAAACGCTACAGCAAAAAACATGATCGCTTGTTCACTGAAGAGAGAAGAATACAATCGCGTAAGTTCATGTATATCTGCTAAATACATGTGGGAGATGATGCAAGTCACAGAACCACTATGAAAGAATAACGCTCCTAACTCATCAATATGAGTTGTTCACTATGGAAGTTGATGAAACTATAAGTCAAATGTATGCAAGATTCATGACCATCATCAATCCTGGGATCACTTACGAGAGAATGGAATTCCAAAGTTACCGTTATCTATGAGGCTAATGATTTAGATGCGCTATCTGTCTCCGAATTAATCGGATCTCTCACTTCATATGAGATGACTCAACTATCCATAAAAAAAATCCGCAAGCTAGGAATCAACAAATCATTGCCTTGAACGCTGAACAAGAAAGTGATTCTGATGAAGACATCGAAGAAGAGGATATGATGAAGCAATTAGCCATGTTGACCAAAAGATTTGAGAAGTTCCGACAAAGAAGAAGATTCAAAGGGAACTCCAAATTTAGCAAGAGAACAAGGGAATATCATCATCCGGGAATAATGTCCAGAAATGCTTCAGGTGTAATAAGCCAGGTCATTTTGCTTCAAACTGCCCATTACCAAGCGATGATAAAAAGACAAAGAAGCAGAAGGTCATGGTGACAAATTGGGAAGATTTCGAGAATGAACAAACGGAGGAAGAAAACCTTGCTTACGTGGCTGATGATAATCAGGTATCTTCTTCATCTACTATTAAGAAAATTAATATTCTGAATGAGTTATATGCGAGTATTGAAGAATCTCCTGATAACGCCTCTTCAGTTTTGAAGTAGATGAAAGTAAGGAAGAGCTATGTGAAATAATTCAAAATGCTCATGAAAAGATCAAGTCACTAACGAAAAGGCTGGTTAAATACCGAGATGACTTAGCGAGAGAAAAACATCATGTTGATCTAGAAATCTCACGCTTGAAAGCAGAGATAGATTCTTCTAAGAAAGAAAAAGTTCAATGCGATTGCAAGGAACTTGAAAAGACAAACATCAATATATCTAGAGATATCACTGTACTTAGACATTCCTTATAAGAAAAAGAGCGTACCATTGATAGACTTCTCGACGGGAAGCAAAACCTAGATATGTTACCGAATATGCCTAGAAATACTGGAAAATCAGGGATATGATATTCCATGGTAGAAGAACGTGTTGCACCAGTTGTACGAAAACCAAAATGTTTTTCATGAGGTCGTCATGGTCATTATTCATACAACTGTTTTCTGAAAAAAACTGATAAGTCGAAGTATGTTTGGAGGCCAAAGAAATTACATGATAACCATGTTCCTAAAGCTGGTCTATTTAAGTTCGTGAGATCACAGTCTGGAATATATGATATATCACATGTGAACATGAGTACTTTGCTATTAACATGTTATGACCCAACTAGCATTGGGTACCTCATAAAACAACTCATTCTTGCAGGTACTACGAAGAAGTTCCAGTAAGAAAAACAGGTGGTACATGGACAGCGGTTGTTCCCACCATATGACATGTGATATCAATAAATTCGTGTCATTGAAAGCATATGATGGGGGATGTGTTTCATATGCTGACAACACCAAAGCTTGGATCATTGGAGCTGGAACTATCGGTAACAATTTACATACTACTATAGATGGTGTATGGCTAGTTAAGGATTTAGAACATAATTTAATAAGCATAAGTCAATTGAGCGATAAGGGTTATATCGTAACTTTTGTAAATGATAAATATCTACTGCATCATTCTTGATGATATCACTAACCAAAATGTCAAGTGCCTAGCAGTCACATGATATCACATGGTTATGGCATAGACGCTTGGGACACGCCAATATGGAGCTGATATCTCATATAACCAGCAAAGAACTGGTCATAGGTGTTCCCGACATGAAATTCGTCAATGACATAACATGTAAGGCATGCCAAATGAGTAAGCAGACTAAGACGTCCTTTAAGGTAAAGAATGTGATATCTACTTCCAGATCTCTGGAACTACTTCATCTCGACTTTTTTGGTCCGGTTCAGACAATGTCTCTGCGAGGTAAAAGATATGAATTTGTTATTATAGATGACTATTCTAGGTAGACATGGGTGATATTTCTTGCGCATAAGAGTGAAGCATTAGATAACTTTGCACCGCTAGTGAAGAGACTTGAAATAAAAAGAAATGACCGTATGCAAGATACGTAGTGATAACGATCTAGAATTTGACATTTGCATCTTTTTGTGATCAATATGGGTATAGTCATAACTTCTCTACTCCTATAACACCCAACAGAATGACGTAGTTGAGCGGAAAAATAAAGTGTTACAGGAGATGTCTAGATCAATGCTACATGGGTATGATATTCGTAAACAGTTCTGGGCGGAAGCTGTTAGTACAACATGCTATGTGTCTAATCGTGTTTTCCTTAGGTCAATATTGAAGAAGACCTCCTATGAAATTTGGAACGGTAGAACTCCAAATATAAGATATTTTCATGTGTTTGGCTGTAAGTGTTTTATTTTGAATGATAAAGATAAAAGAGGAAAATTTGACTCTAAGGTAGATGAAAGGATATTCCTTGGTTACAATATTCATTCAAAAGCTTATCGTGTCTATAATAAAAGGAAGATGATTGTTCAGGAGTCAATGCATGTAACATTTGATGAGATTCCTACCGCAAATGCTACTAATGAGGAAGGTATAGATCTTCCTATTGCAGAGATATAGGTTCCTGAAGACGAAAACACTGATACGCTGGAACCAGAGGTTTCATATGAACAGCATCACAGAAAGTTCAAGCATGCTTCCAGTCATCCAACAGATCAAGTAATAGGGAGTATCACCTCAAGAATCAAAACACGGGTAACTGCACGAAATCAAGATACAGAAGAATCTCCTGATGTTTTGCTCTCAATAGTAGAACCAATGACCATCCATGAAGCACTATATGAAAAATCATGGATTATTGACATGGACGACGAATTATTACAATTCAGAAAGAACCAAGTATGGACACTTATAGAAAGGCCAGACGAAAAGTCCATTATAGGAACAAAATGGGTGTTTTGCAACAAACTCGATGAACACGGTAAAGTGACAAAAAATAAAGCGAGGTTAGTTGCAAAAGGTTATTCCCAAGAGGAAGGTATAGATTTCGAAGATTTCTTTGCTCCCGTGGCTCGATTAGAAGCTATACATGTTTTACTTGCATATGCACGTCTTAAAAGATTTAAACTTTTTCAAATGAACGTAAAAAAGTGCTTTCTTAAATGGTTTTATAAATGAGGAAGTTTACGTCGAACAACCTCCTAGATTCATAAAAGAAGGATTTTCGAATAATGTTCTCAAACAAAATAAAGCATTATGTGGCTTAAAGCAAGCCCCTAGGGCATGGTATGAAAGATTGAGTAAATGTTTGATAGACATGAGATTTACTACTGGAACTATTGATAACACCCTGATTATTAAGTATGAGTGTGATTACGTGCTGTTAGTACTTACGTCGATGATATAATTTTTGGAAGTACTGACAACCTTCTTTGTGAGGAATTTTCTAAGTCCATGCAGAAGGAATTCGAAATGAGTCTAATGGGTGAGTTGAACTACTTCCTTGGGTTGCAAATAAAGGAACTTGACTCAGAAACCTTCATATGTCAGATGAAGTACAGCAAGGAACTGCTAGTCAAATTTGGAATGAGTGATTCCAAGGTACTTTCCACTCCCATGCTCAAACCACCAAAATTGATAGCGATGAATTAGGTACTCAGGTTGATCAAACTCAATATCGAGGTATGATAGGAAGTCTTCTTTATTTAACTGCAAGTAGACCTGATATCATGTTTGTTGTTGGCATATGCTCGAGATATCAATCAAATCCTAAGAAATTTCACTTGACAGCAGTCAAACGAATACTTAGATATATAAAAGGCACTGTTAATTTTGGTATTTTGTATTCCAATACCAATGAATTCCCATTATTGGGATATTATGATGCCGACTACGCTGCCTGTAGGGAAGATAGGAAAAGTACCAGTGGTACATGTCAGTTACTTGGGAATTCCCTATTAACTTGGTCTAGTAGAAAGCAAAATGTTGTCGCCCTTTCCACAACCGAAGTTGAATATATGGCTTTAGAAAATTGTTGTCAACAAATTTGTTGGATGAAACAAACCCTAAGTGATTTTGGGTTAGGTTATGACAAAATTCCTATTCTTTGTGATAGTACTAGCGCCATAAGTATTACTAAGAATCCGGTGCATCATTCTCGTACTAAGCATATATAGGTTAAACACCACTTTATACGAGATCATGCTCAGAAATGGAATATCAGTGTGGAATTTATAGGAACTAATTATCAGCTTGTTGATATCTTTACGAACCCTTAATCGAGACCAGATTCTGTGAGATTCGTGATAGACTGGGAATCACCGAGCTAAATAAGGTTAGATAACTTGCCAAAAATTCTGCCAGTTATTCTAAAAATCCTAAGATTCCGAGTCTAGAATTATTTTTTATAGAAATTTGCATTAATTTCAGTTTTTAAAATTCTAATATCTCATCCTTCAGCCTTTAGAATTATTTCTGAGATATCATCTTATTCAGTCGTCTCTTAGAATATATTAGGAAAAAGATCTCTGCGATTTTTCTTCAAACATCTTTCTATAACCTTTCCATTCATACCAGAGATCACGTCAAATCATTCTGATATTTTTGATTCCATGATTGACGGTTCATTTTCATTTTGAAATTCAAATTTTGAAATTTGATATCATCCATATCTCTCCGTAGTATAAAATTTTTTACTTCTATAAATCCCTATGTGATTACTGAAAATTTTGAAAATTCCTAAATCTTATTGATTATTTTCGGTAGAAATCCTTGAGTTGGTTATTCTTTGAAAGATATCTTAAGATCTTGCTCTTATTTGGCATCTAAACTCCTTGGGAAAGTAGTATCTCAAAGAGTTCTTTCTTAGTCCTTAACATAAGCTCGCCTTCATTCTTGAAATCAGTCAGGATTATTTTTTCCTAAAAATTTCTGAGCTATTGGCGGTTCATTTTTTCTAATTAAATTCCCTTGGAATCATTCAAGATGCATTCCACTATTTCCTAGGTGATCACTTCATTCCTCACTTTATTCTGTCGTAAATTTCCATCTTCGAAACTTCATAGCTTTATATTGCTTGTAAGAAGAACGTTGAAGCAGATGTGAAGGGAACCTATGCTGGCGAGTTGATATAACCAAGCTTCTGAGAGCTCTGACAAGAGAATTCCATATGAATGCTGATAGTGATTCCAACCATTAGAACGTTTTCTGCCATGATATTCCATCCATAGTTCCATCTCTATGTTTTTAGCTATTTCCGCACTAAGCTTCTATTTGCAGCCTTAAAAATCTTGGCATCCCTCTTTTTGATGCTGAAGGGGGAGAGTAAGGTAATTAATGAGGAGTCGTGCGTGGAGTCGAATAGTCGTCTATTGGGAGAGTATGGTAATTAATGAGGAGTCGTGCGTGGAGTCGAATGGTCGTCTATTGGATTGGTACGTTGAAATCCATTTTTATTTTGATGATACATCGAATGATTTGCCCTATTATGATACTTATTTGTGCTTACAAATTGCCTAATTCTGTAAGTATCTGCTGCATGAATCATGATTGATGACATATCGTATGGATTGCCCTATTATGATACTTATACGTGCTTACTAATTGCTTATGTTATATTCTGATAAGTATATGTTGTGTGAATCATGATTGGAAAATAGGCAGGGGAGCACACGAACTGGTAATTTCGAAACTCATCTATGATATATCTATGCATGTTACATGTGATATCTGCACTTAAACAGGGGGGTAAACTCCATCTATGATATATCTATGCATGTTACATGATATATATGCATTTAGGCAGGGGGAGCATATATACTTTATTTTTGAGATACTGAAAAATAATATGCTTTGATTGGTTCATCATGTACTTAGACATATGCGTTAGGAATTGCATGATCGAATATGCTTACATGCTACTGTGATGCATTAATTACATGTCATCATCAAAAAGGGGGAGAATGTTGACCTTTTTAGTCAATATGCTTTAAAGAGTTTTGATGATCTAAGTAATTAGGGCCATAACTTCAGCAATTCGATTCTGAAATATTAAAATGTTTAAGTATATGATAATATTCGACTATGCATGCTTTACAGGCTTAATCATTGAAAAATGTCGAATGTTTGATATTCATGTGATTATGTGCTTAACTGGAAAAGTTTATGTGATCACATGTTATAGATCTCTCTCGTGCTAGGGAATATCTGATTACAGATACAATGTGCTATTTATGGTAATCGTGTGAGATATCATGCTGAGCTATATACGGAAAGTATACTGTCTAAATATGGAATGTGGAATATCCGTTTGAATTTATCTATTCTGGAAAGAAATCATATTGATAATCCCTGCATGCATTCTACTTGATCTAATATGGAAAAATCAATTAGGTTTTCTTATTGCTGAAATTAAGAAACCATAAAAGGAAAAGATTGATTGATTTACTTTATATGATGCTAGTTGGATAGCACATATGGTAAGTGCTGTTATGGAAAAGATCATCCTGAATAGAAGTATTTCGAATATGTGCTTTTAAATGGAATAAAATCATGATATAATGAGCTTGTGACCGTTGTGATATTATATGAATGGCATGATTTGATTGGCATATTAATTGCTCGATAATTACATGGATTATGTGCTTATTTGGGATATTATCTCGTGATTGACTTTCCATGTAAGTGTTGGTTCAAAGATCTTTATATACAACACAACACTTAGAATGTCAAGCTAAAAAGTGAGAAAAACCTGAAGAAACGAGTTTTAGAGTTTGAGCTTACACTTGAGAAACCTTTTGCTGTTTAGCTGCCATTAGTGATATCCTTCTGCCGACTGCGCCTACACTTGTGATATATTTATGCAGTAAGAGCTTAAACCTGCAAATTCCATCACTGGCCGAGTGATCCTTTCTATATCCCTCTACCATATATTCTGTCTTCGGTCGTGCTGTCTTCGGACGTGAGGTACACGAAGGAGGCAAGGTCGACGTTTACACGCACGTGAAGGGAAGGACTGTGTTCCGGGGGCCCTTCGGTAGCGAGCTGTTTCCGATCGGGAATTGGAGATTCCCTGGAGCAAAACTCGGCGTGCGGTAACCTAGTGTGTCTACTGTTCGACTTGTTTCGGTTTGTGTATTGGGCATAATCAATTAGTTTTGTAACCGACTAAGGTAACATTATAGTGATTTGATTAACTCTTGAGGAACAAACCTGAAGGGAGGACTAAACCCCGATCGAGGATATACCTCTATAAAAATCCTGTCTCATGTTACTTTCAGTTATTTATATTTTTCGTGAGATATATCTGATACACATCTGATGCACCTAGAAGATAATCGACGAAACATTCTTTGAAAAGTATTCATTTAGCAAAGAAACGTTTCTAGGATACACATCCAAAGCGATTGAAAAAGAAGTTAATTATTTATAAGCCTAATTCATTTCCCCCCTTTAGGCGTATTTTTTACTTCATTAATGTTAGTAGTATATGTGTTGGAATGAAAGACTTTATGTTTCAATAGTAACACGTTCTTCGAATGTTAAGCTTATGATTTATGTTTAATGGTCTATAAAATATTACTCGTGATTTAATGTTAACATTTGAACAAGTTCGTGATGAAATATAATGTTATGTTCATTGAGATAACTATAGTCTATTATCTGGAATGAAAGATTATATGTTTACATGACTAATGACTTCAACATTCTACTTTCTACATCAACATTCGCATAACGTGTCTTTTAAATGAATTTGATGGTTTAACTTCATCATACCATCTATTTTCATGAATGTTAATCTTATAAATCCGGAAAAAAAAATTGCATTTATGAACGAAATTAATCGAAATAGTAATATGGTACTGAGAAGCTATTATGCAGTACCAGTATATTCAAATGTATTATAAATTAGGTTCATATTGTTAATTTTTGTCAGACATGTGGTATTATTCGCAAGTGATGTGTTAATGTTCTATGAAATTCCAGAACCTTCTAGAATGTTCTTCATGAAGTGTTTTCTTTTGCATGTACATGTGTTATAATTCTAACAGAAAGCGTTAATCAACTATAAAACATTTTAATTTAGGGGAAAACCATTTTTTGCATTATTCCATGATTAACATCAATACTTTTCGTTCATTATTAAGACCCATTATAAAATTGAGTTTATTTAACAATTTTCGAGCATTAAAGTTGAGATTTCACCCCAATTTTCGAATTTTTTCTAAGTATTAACTTCAACAATTTTCTTTTATTATTAAGACCCATGAGAAATTGATGTCCAGTTAACCTTATTCGGCCAATAACGTCGAGATTTCTGCGGTTTTCAGATGTTTTTGAGTGTCGTTGGTGATTTTCGTAACATTCCTTGTGATCCATTGCTTGTGTAAATTTGTTAGCACAATAAATGAAGCATTAGTTTTTGTGAATGATTTGTTATGTTTGCGGCAATATTAGTTATGTACTATAACATTTGTGTTATAATTGTTGTAGGAAGTGTTACGCATGTAGCGTATTAATTAGCAAACATTTGAATCTTCGGCCGTATCTGATTCTTTGTTATTCCATGATTAACATCAATAATTCTCGACGAAGACTAAGACCCATGAACAAATTGAGCCGATTTCACATTATTTGGCCATTAAAGTAGAGATTCCATCCACGGATTGAGTTTGAAATATTATTCAATTGTAAATTTTAAAAAAAAATCGTTGATTATGAAAATTTATGAGAAATTGGGGCCGACTTAATCTTATTCGATCACTAACGTCGGAGATCCGAGCGACTTCATTGATTTTTGGGTGTTGTCGATGGTTTTCGATCTATTCCTCTTAGTCTTTTCCTTGTTACCCATGAAGTGTCATCCAGAATGAATGAAGTGTTACCCAGAATACACGAAGTGTTACCCAACGAGCATTCAAACGCTTTAATCATAGCTCGCATCAAAATTCTTCCTTTTTTCGATTAACATCAATAATTCTCGTTGATTTTAAGACCCATGATTAATTTCACCTTATTATGACATTAAAGTCCATATTTTCTCCTTTTTCAACGAGATTTTCGAATTGCATTTTAACACATTATTCTATTATAAACTTCGGAATTTTTCTTTGATTACTAACAACTATGAGAAATTGTCGCCGATTTAACATTATTCGTCATTAACATCGAGATTGAGTTGACTTCGAACGTAATTTTTGACTTTGATCGAACATCATTTTTGGTTCAATCGTTTGGAGAGATGATGGCAAACACGTGTAATTTTCACAACAATGAGGGGTAAATGAGTCTTTTCACTGCAAATATGTCCTTAACTCTTAGGCAAACTTTAAATGAGTCATTATCTCTAATTTAAAACTAATTGGGACCTGAATTCTAACGAAAATATGCTACTACAGCCTGGAACCTAATTACACCTAGATATATTCACGTTCGAGATAAGAGAAGTTACGTGCAGTCTTCTCATGTACTTACATCATTGAAGATAAGGAGCCGACGATGACGAGACTTCAATTATTGAATGCTGAAATCGTCCTTCAGGTACCAACTAGTTACATATAGGGCAAATTCCCTTTCAGTACCCTTTCAAGTTTCAAATTCCTCTTAAATACCACTCGAAGATTTTCTTCCTGTTAAGTACCGATCTGAAAAAAGTTGTGTGTTAGGTACCTAAAAAGCGTTAAAAAGACAAAAATAACCCTTCTTCATACATAAATATTATTTCGATTATCTTCAGTTTTATATCAAGTCAAATTTAAGAATATTATACCAACTGTTAGCACATTTATACCAACTGTTAGCACATTTATACCAACTGTTCTCGTTATTATACTAACTGTTATACCAAAAATATTTTTTTTTGTATTATACGAAAGTGATTTTTGCGTATTATACCACAAAATACGATTATTATACCAACAAAACCGCTTTTATACCAACTGTTATCACATTTATACCAATTGTTCTCGTTATTATACTAACTGTTATACCAAAAATATTTTTTTTTGTATTATACGAAAGTGATTTTTGCGTATTATACCACAAAATACGATTATTATACCAACAAAACTGCTTTTATACTAACTGTTATCACATTTATACCAACTGTTCTCGTTATTATACTAACTGTTATACCAAAAATAATTTTTTTTTGTATTATACGAAAGTGATTTTTGCGTATTATACCACAAAATACGATTATTATACCAACAAAACCGCTTATTATACCAATAAAATTGATTATTCTACCAATAAATTCGACTTGGTATAGCAGTGATAACAGTTGGTATTATAATTGAATATACTGGTATAATAATGGAAACACTTGGTACAATATAATACTCTTAAATTTGACTTGGTATAGCAGTGATAACAGTTGGTATAATAATTGAATATATTGGTATAGTAATGAGAACAGTTTGTATAATAGTGCTAAAATACTCTTAAATTTGAATTGGTATAGCAGTGATAACAGTTGGTATAATAATTGAATATATTGGTATAATAATGAGCCCAATTGGTATAACTGAATCTGTAAAGAATGGTTATTTTCGTCTTTTCAATGTTTGGTGGTATTAAACACACAATTTTTCGCAAATGGGTACTGAACAGGAAGAAATACTTGAAGGGGTATTTAAGAGGAAGTTGAAACTTCAAAGGGTACTGAAAGGGAATTTGCCCTTACATATAATTAGTTTTCAAACAAAAAAAAGTTACATATAATTAGAGTCAACATTGAGACTTAAACGATTGAAAAAGTTGTCATGCCGTTATGTCGCCGAAGATACAAAATTTCAATTTTTATTAATTATACATTTTTCATTTTCTGAAAAAAGAGATTGATTTACAGATCAGCACACAGCAAATTAGTCGTCTCTTGTAAAGCGGTATATATCCTTCCCCCGTTATACGCTGTTTTGCTAAGAAAAGAGCAACAACATTACATATTATGTTGTGAAGAATATGTCATGTTAGGACCAAATGTACAACATTGATTACGACGAGAAAAATTGATCGGTATATAAGCTTGATGAGTCACTCTTCCTAACACCAATTGATTTTAGGAAGGAACCCCATCAACCCTATATGGTCCTCCTTCCTACGTGCGCCGCATGCGCGCGGGCCCCAATAACCCAAATTTAACATGATATCAGAGCGGAAGATCCGGACGAATCCTTGAAGTTCAAAAAGATCGGTGTTCCTCATCCGACTGAATTTGAAAAAAAAATATATGACAGGTTCGAAAAAATGTCGCTCTCATCCGATAAATAAAAATGAAACTGGCTAGGGGGAGCGTGAAGAATATCACATGTAAGGGAGGGCCAAATGTCGCATGTTGATATGTATATAAGCTTGATAAGTCACTCACCAATTGGTTTTAGGAAAAGACTCCATCAACCTTATACGGTCCATCCTTCTACGTACGGTGTATGCTCGCAGGCCTCGATACCAAATTTAACCTATTCCACCTGGATGCGTAAACTTGAATGTGTCTTTGTCGTTAAAAAAAAAAAAGAAAAAAAAAAGGCCACCTTGTTTGTCACGATGACATAGAATCTCCTTTAAGTCACTCATGCACAACTATGCGACTTAATTGGGATCCTTTAATCTACGCATTAGCTCCCAGCTATGTGTATGTTTCAGACGATCTCGAATCTACGTAAAATCCAGTGGATTGCCATCACGAAATCGAGATCTCCGAAAGCTTCGGTTTGCAGTTGGGCTTTTTCCGAGTTCAATTCGAAATCAGAGATGCCTTCACAAACAAACTCTGTAATCTAACACACCCAAGTCCATATTACTAGTATTGGAAGGGAATACAGAATGATGTTTTTTTGTCCAAGTCGCACGTTACAAGATCAACGGGGTTTTGTTTAGTTTAGGTAGTAGTGTGAAAGAAAAGCTCCTATTAAAGGAGAACTCAACTCTCATTGAGACAGAGAATTATTAATTACACATGTATGAATTATTTATGATTGCGCGAGAGACTACGAATCGCTTTATTGAAAAATTAAAATACAATATTATAATAAATAGTACAAACAGAAAGCATACATTTAATGATTTAAAGATCGGAATGGCTTAACCACCTCTCAACCATGGCTAAGCACTCCACGGGCTTGTACTCCGGTGCTGTGTGTCCCGCACCCTATAAATAAAATAAAATAAAATAAAATCCACCCATATTGAAACTGCATGCATAACAAGATATATTCATCAATTGAATAAAATAGAAAGGAAAAGGGGCACGCTAGTTTCCTACAAGGGAAATCTATATGTCCTTCATTAACTAAATATATTAGTCGGATTTTGAGTTGTCACAAGGATTAAGGGATTTTTTTACCTTAACAGTCGCATAAGTTAACACGTAGTCGTCATTTTCGTACGTCATCGTGTACCTTCACAGGGGCCAGAAAAAGAAGAGAATATAAAAAATGGTCGTGATGATGATGATGATAATAATAGTAATTAAAACAAAGTAAAAGGATTATAAGGACACAATAATGATTAATTAATTACCCAGCAGTTTGGCCTTGGACATACCAAGGTCTCCAATCACTTTGAACAGAAAGTGGTAAGGTATTTATCCATGACTCAGTGCTCAAGGGAGGAACCACCATGTCATGATCACCACTGTAAAAGAAAACATATTGGAAGTTATATGCTTTTATTTCAATGACATCATGCGAAACGAGAATATATAATAATGCAAGAATATCGCAGGACGATAACGACGATCACCTATAGATTAAAGCTCTGCAATTTCTACGCGTGAACTTCTCGTGATAGGCCAAAACGTTATTCACGTCGTACTTGTAAAACTTACTTTCCACCAGCTTTAAACTGTAAGTGAAGCTGGTATTACATCGTTCCCATTCTCCTATTGTCCCCTGTCGCGTGAAGTTGAACTGATGTTAAAAGAACTTATTTTTTTTCCATTTAAGAGTAACTAAAATAATGGAGACAATTATTGTAACTGTAGTTAATCAGGAGACTCCTGTGGTTATATTCACACTTGATTTTACAAAGTAAATATCACGTAAGCTTACCTCGCGTATGTGAAGAGCTTTTCGAACGGACTTATTGTTTGCCCAGTTGTAAGAGGATATGTAGTTATCGTCCTAAATCGAGATAACAAGAAATAAGGCAAAAAATGGGCTTTTCAAAAAAAAATAAATATATGCTTATATTCAAGGAGCAAAAAGATTTATTAATATTATTACCCTGCATCCCTTTTTAGTGGGCTTTCGAGACAATGGAGATTTTCTGGAGTTTGCGTCAACTATGCTTAAAGAGGACAAGCTTCGTTCTCTTGTCCACAAAGGCTCACACCAGGGCTCTAAAATATGCGCACTGCGTATTCTATCGAGGCACTAATATGCAAGCAACAGAAGAGATGAAAACCTCCACGAGTGAACCCACGAAATAACTACAATCCCGAGTTCCAGAAAAAATACTTTATAGTAAAAATATGCGCACCTCTTCGATCCTCTGAAGGTCTTTGTTGCATAAGTCGTTTTCTGGTGGATTAAAAAATTCTCCCTTGCAATTTTCCTTAGCAGACTGTAAAATATACGAGTTTTTTTTTTCTTTTTTCAAACACAAAATCTGATTTAAATCATAGAGAATTATCAGAGAAATGAACATGAAAATATTGCCTGGAAAAGTTTATCAGGGAGGAGACCCATTCTATGAGCGTAAGCGTATACAAGATTGTAATCCTTCTCCATATCAGTTGCTGGATTTCCCTCTATGTATCCCTGTTTCACATGTTAATTCAAATTTAAGCCTTTCACATAAGTAAATTAAAATAAAAAGCACTTGTTCGAAGGCTCAAACCGAACTGGGCTCACTTTTATATTCAGCAACGGCTCACTTCCGGCATCATTCCCTGTAATAAAAGAAGACAGAAAGATGTAATCTTCGAAATTAAGTTACTTGTTATGTTAAACAGATACACAAAATTAACTTACCTTTAAATACTTTATCGAGGATGAGAGGAACATAAATGCCTGTATAAGAGTCTCCAGCGATATATAGAGGATTCTTGAGATACTTCGGGTGGGTTAAAAGCCACTGCAGCAACAAGAAATTGATTGCAATGGTGATTTCAGAAGCAAAACATATGTTTTTCTTTTTTTTAGCAATTTCTGTTACAATGCCGACCTTTCTTAGGAACTGATAAAGGTGTTCGGAGTTCAGCGTATCGCTGGTATTGTAAGCTTCCCGAGTCTTAGCGTAAGAAAATCCACTTCCCGCAGGTTGATCCAAGAATATAATGCTAGCCACCTAATGTATGGAATAATATTTGATTTGAGCTCATCATCAGCATATGCATAGATTGTTGTCACTAATACATTTACCACATTTATTACCTTCGTCCACGAATACGGATTATATGACAATTTCGGATCATCGGAATCCGTCAAGTCAAAGATCATCGGGCCTACAGAAAACATATTCATCAAATGTAATATGAACGAAGCCTTGTGACTTATACCAATTAACAAAAATGAACATTATGCATATCATACCGGAGAAAATTGAAAATGGTCTCCAGTTTACTTTGTGAACCAATTTAGTCCTTGATGTTTCGTTTGAACCAATTTAGTATGTTGTCGATTTTGGACCGGTTTGGTCCTTTCGCCACGATTAATATTTTAACTTAAATCATTCCCGCATGTAGTCCCCTAAAACCATCACTAAATCATGTCAGGATCAATAAATTGAAACGATTTGTTAATTAGGGCACGAAAGTGACCCACAAACAATAGAGCCTAAGTTCGAGAGAAAAAATTTCAGTTTCGTGCCCTAATTTCAGCAATCCTTTGAATTTATCGGTCCAAACATGATTAAGTGAGTTATTAGAAGACTACATGAGGGGCATGTCTCGTTAAAATTAACGTTAATCGTGAAGAAAGGACCAAATTGGTCTTAGATTCCCGTTAAAATTGACGTAAATCGTGAAAGGACCAAACAAGTTTAAGATTCCCGTTAAAATTGACGGTGATTGTGAAGATAGGGCAAAACTGGTCCAAAACCGACAACATCATGAACCAAATTGTTTCGAGCGAAACATTCAAGAATAAAAATTGATCCACAGTGTAAACATTAGGGAACGACTTTCCGATTTTCTGCCCATATCATACCAATCTCATAGACAAGTCCAGATAAACCCGAGCAGCTGGGGCCACCGGTGAGCCAAAGCATAAGAGGATCTTTCTCAGGGTCTCCCTCAGACTCGATGAAGTAGTAGAAAAATTGCCCATTTTCGGATTCTCCAACACCAAGATACCTTCATCATTACAGCACCGTAACATACTTTAATAATCAAGACTGATAATACAAAAACAAAAACACATTTAAGTATCGTAATTGATTATTAATTACCCCGTCTCCAGATTAAAAGGGAGCTTCCCAGTGAAACCCGGTAGATACTCAACTGCAGACTGTGATATAACACTAGATAACCCACTGAAGAAACACAGCGATGCAATTAAGAGGGAGATTTTCGAGTTCATTAGTGGAATTATTGAACCTCGGAAACGTGGCGGCTTCATGATGGTTAATGATATGGTGGTGTAGTGGGGATTTGCGTGCTTTGAAAACACTGAATTTATCCTTTTGGAAGAAAAGCAGACATAAATGGGCTCACAGTCATACAAAACAAATAATGCACGTTTTTCGTACCTTTTTTAACGTGTCTTCGACATTGACCTGTATCAATAATAAGCACCAAAACTCACGACAGCAACGCCGATTCATTGATATGTATTATAAAATGGGATCACTAAGCGTAAGATCTTTCGTTTTTAGGTCAATAGTTTTATAATTGCAAAACTAAATTACTCATTTTATATGTCTTAACAAAGTTGAGTTACTGATCAATTTTCCAGCCAAAGTAGCCGAAAATTCGACATGGTCGCCGCCGCCGCGTCATCGATCACGTCGGATTTTCGGCTACTTTGGCCGGAAAATTGACCAGTGTCTCAAAAGACAAACTAGGTTTTTGATCTGCTTTTGTAATATCAAATATAATTACCTAAAAATAAAATCTGGTACACTTATTGTACAATTTTATAATTTATCCTTGGATTCCCATGAAGATCAAATCAATTGTGGTCGTCATATTTAATACATGGATATTTATTAAATATGTTGAGTAGTTCGCTAATCCAAAATCCTATGCGTGAAAACTGTTTGCAATGGGAATGATCTATAACCAACTCAAATTTAAATAGAGATAGACACTACGAGGACCCGATTGGATATAAAGGTGGGCTGCTAGTGTTAGATCCAGCCAAACACAGCAAGCGGCCAACCACCTCTATTAAATGCAAGATATAAAAAAACAATATTATTACTATATTGTAATATTATTTTATATATTAAAAAAGAAAGAAAAAAGATACATATAATGGATGAGCTCTTCGTATCGATTCGCGACGCGGCGAGATATATGCATTGGATTTAGACGATCCAAATTAGTTGAAGACATTTATAAATAGGATGCAGTTCTTCAGTTATTATCATCACATATTCATTCGAGAATTGCATTTGAGAGTGAAGTAGTCTGAGTGAATTGTGAGGGTATCAGTTCTGACAGAAACTGATAGGGTTCTACATCCACAGAGAGGTGTAAGGTAAAATACGAGTGGTGAAAATCACGAGTTAGTATAATATTGAGTGTTGTAATTTTACTATAGTGAAGATTTTGCCGACTCGGCCGTGGTTTTTCCCTATTTGTTAATAGAGAGTTTTCCACGTAAAATTATGGTGTCTTTCTTACTTTGCGGTAATTTTATTCTATGGTAGTTATTGTGCAGGTCCCACCAAAGTTACCTCGTGGGACCCACTTTTCCCGATCGCCTACCGAGCCAATCTGAGACCGATTTCCGTTGCGGGGCCCATTGACCACCACGGGGGCCCACCACCCTTCCCAACAAGTGGTATCAGAGTTTAGGTTGTATTCTGAGTATGCTATGTGGTTGCGGATGAGACTGATCTTGGACATCAGAAAAGATACTAAATAGGTTGTTGGTGGAGTGACGGTCATGGAGAACGACGGAGGAATGATCAAGCTGACAGTAACGAATTACTCTATACGGATATCGAGGATGGAGGATTACCTTTATTGCAAAGACCTCCATGATCATATCGACGGTGAATGAAAGAAGCACGAAGGTACGAAGGACATTAAATGTAAGAAGTTGCAAAGAAAGACGATTGGTGCGATCCGCCAATGGGTGGACATTAGCCTCTACAACCACGTAAGAAACAAGACGGACCCTCTGAAACTCTGGAAGAAACTGGAGGGTATGTACGAGGTGAAAAATGCGCTGAGCAAGGTATTCGTGGTGAGGAAACTCATGAATGTGAAGTTGAACGAGGGACGATCAGTTGCTGAACATTTGAATGACTTTGAGGGACTGGTGACTCAACTTACATGTATCGGTCTAGTCCTTAATGATGAGACACTAGCATGTTTTTTATTGAGATCTCTACCTGAGATGCGGGATACATTGCTGGTGTCGCTTACCAACCCAACACCAAATCGTAAAGTAACGATGGATATGTTGAAGAACAGACTGTACAATAAATAGTTGCAACGGAAGGATGCTGCCAGTATTAGTACAGAAAATCAGGCCCTTGTCACGGAGAATAAGGGCCGGAGCAATGGTAGAGGTCCGAAAGGATACGACAAGTCAAAACCTAGATCCAAGTCCAGAGAGATGAAGAAGTGCTACCATTGTGGACGAATCGACCACTTACAAAGAAATTGTAGGTTTTTCAACGGAAAATAGAAACAAGACGATGAGAAGAACACGTCTGCAATCACCTCAAACCATAATGAAGAGGTTCGCTGGTGAATGAAGCAGACCGTTGTCATGTTGCAAATACAAAATCGAGTGAGTAGTGGACTCTGGGGTCTCCTACCACTGTGTTCCAAGGCGTGAATACTTCTCCATTTATAAGGCGAGAATCTTTGGCACTACCAAGATGGACAACCAACGTGTTACTCAAAAATTGAGGATCGGTGATATCTGTATCTAGACGAACGTCGGGTGTAGATTAAGGTTAAAGGATGTGCGACATATTTCAGATCTTCGTCTCAACTTGGTTTCTGTGAAGGTGCTGGACAATGAAGGATTCTACAACGAGATAGGCGATACCAACTTGAAACTCACCAAATGATCATTGTTGGTAGCGAGAGGAAAGTTATGTTGCTCGCTATACAAGACGCACGCGGTGATATGTGTTAACCAATTGAACGCAGTTGAAGATGATGCTTCTCCAAATTTGTTGTATTGACGGCTGGCGCACGTAGGCGAGAAGGCGTTGAGTATCTTGGCTGGAAAGTCCATCATACCGATAGCCAAGGGGAAAACGCAGAACCCATGCGATTATTGTATATTTAGGAAGCACATAGAGTTTCATTCGCAAAGAGTGCAACACGGAGAATGAAGAAGTTGGAGTCGGTACACTCTGACGTATGTGGACTCATCGAAGTCGAATCTCTAGGAGGTAGTAAATATTTTTTGACCTTCATTGATGATGCTTCTCGTAAGACCTGAGTATATCTATTGCGGACGAACGATTAGGTGTTCTATTATTTTAAGAAGTTCCATGCAATGGTGGAAAGACAAACTAAAATTCCGCTGAAGTGTCTACGCACAAATAATAGCGGTGAATATTTCTCTCGAAAGTTCATTGATTTATTGCACCAAGCTGGGCATAAGGTGTTGCAAATCCGGGAATTAGAAAAAAATTTTCGAAAATTCTTAATCCCGCGCGCTTCACCACTGGCACGCGTCAAAGCCCCTCCTCGCTCGCCCGATTCGTGACTTTGCCGCGATAAGCCTCTCCCACGTCCGTCCCTGTTTTGATTATACGGAAACGTAATAACACGGCTCGGAAAATTTCGGGGACAACCGGGTTCGCCTACCCGGCTGGTCGTAATCTTTATTTCATGTAAAGTTTACAGTCGTAGGAAAACACTCAAACACGTGGGTCCGAACAAGCCTCGGCCTCATTTGCCTAATCTACCCAAACTCACGGTTATCTCCTACGTCCCCTCGGGATCTTAATCACTCACTCACCTCGCTCGTGAAACCCTCGTCGGGACCCCATCCAAGTTCGACGCTTGAACTCGGAATGTGTGTGTGCCACGATCGCTCGGATCGCCGCGCGCCCCGATTCTCTCTTCTCTCTCGAACGTGTGTGTCATTCGTATAATGGATCGATCGTCTCTCTCGTATGGTGGATCTCGGATGTTTGAGATTGTGAGAGCCCCCCTTATGAGCTCGGCCGCCCCCTCCTTTATATAGGAGTCGGGAGAATCTGGCTCGGAGAGATTTCTCAACAACCTCATTCAAATTCGAATTCGTTGTTGCGAGAATCTCTCTCCGAGATTTTCTCCCGTTTGAATTCGGCACCCCAAATTCTTTCAACCGCCCCCGAGCTCGTTCAAACATTCACGCGGATCGAAGACTTGGTCTTGACCTCGTCCAACAACTTCCCGAGAAACACTCTCGCCAGCTGCCGCGCCCGCGCACGCGCCTCGTGTGCGCGCCCTTCGCTCCGCATGGCCGAGCCACATGCTCGGCCTCGATCCTCTCGGCACCGCCGTCGCCGCTGCCGTCCGCCGGAGCCACCGCCGCCGGATTGCCGCCGTGTACTGCCGCGCACCGCCGTGCTCGGCCGGACCCTCGCCCGTCGCTGGCCTGGGCTCGGCCGCCCAGGCCTCATCACCAAGTGCCGCCCGCAACGTGTCGGGTGTATGGCAGGGCCTCGCGCCCTGCCTCGGCACGTCGCGCGCCCCCAGTCCCGAAGGTCTCGGGACGTGCCATCGTGTCCCGTGCGCGCACGTTGTCGCGTGATGCCGCGCGCCCGATGCTGCCTCGATGCTGCCCCGTGCGCGCGCCTCATGTGACGATGTTTAGGCCCCGTGTGTCCAAGTGCTGAACCGCTCCAACTCATGCCCCTTGAACCGGGCATCATTGCTCGGGTTTGGCTCGGCAATGAACGAGCCGATGACGTGGCAATCAAGGTTGTGACATTCTCCCCCCCCCTGGAGAAAGTCGACGTCCTCGTTGACGGAGTCCCGTAACCAGCACCCTGCTTCCAGTGCCAATATTCCGCCAAAACGTCCTCGTATTGCGCAATATCCGTGAACTTCTCCCACGAAGTCTCGGACGCATCCTCGCTTCCCACTGAACAAGGAACTCGTTCATACCGCCCGATCGCCGATGGTCGAGTATCCTCCGAATCTGCTTGTCGAACACCTTCACCGCGGTGCTCGGTGGTACACGCCTCATTTGCTCCGTCGAAGTATCGCATGTGTGGAACTTCTTCAGGAAGCTTACGTGAAAAACGGGATGTATCTTCATGTCCTCCCGCAACTTCAGTCGATAGGCCACACGCCCGACTCGAGACTCGATCTCGAACGGCCCATCGTACTTTGGCATGAGCCCACGCGCTAGCTGCTCCTTCTTGCCAATAGTTGTCGGTCTCCACATGTGCGGCCTAAGCTTTAGAAGCACCTTCTCGCCCACCTCGAACTCAACCTCCCGCCGGTCTTTGTCCGCGTATGTCTTCATGCGCTTCTGAGCTTTGGTCATGCTATCTCTAGCTGTAGTCCACAACTCCTCTCTGGACCACGCGAACCTATACGCCGCTGGGCACTCCCCGATCATGCGCGTATACGCCACCGCTGGCTGGTTCGGTTGAAAGTCATACACCATCTCGAATGTGCTGACCTTCGTCGCTGAGGCACAGTGCAGGTTGTAGCTAAACTGCGCCGCGTCGAGCAAGTCGATCCAGTTCGTCTGGCTCGCCGTAATGAAATGCCTCAGGTACTCTTCAAGCGTTTGATTCGCCCGCTCCGTTTGGCCATCCGTCTGCGGGTGAAATGACGTCGAGAACTTCAGCTTCGTCCCCAGAAGTCTGAATAGGAACGTCCCGTAAACCTCGCGTCCCGATCGCTCACGATCGATGTTGGAACACCGAAGTGTTTAACAACGTGCCTGAAGAATAATTCTGCCGACTCCTTCGCTGGGCACTCTGCCGGTGTCGGTGCGAAGATTGCCATCTTCGAAAACCTGTCAACCACAACAAGAATCGAAGTACACCCCTGTGCTTTAGGCAATGTAGTGATAAAGTCCATCGAGATCGATTCCCACGGTCTCGACGGTATGGGCAACAGCTCCAGCAAGCCGGCCTGCTTTCGACGTTCCGCCTTGTCCTGCTGGCATGTCACGCAGGTTCGTACATAGGCTGTGACGTCGTCCTTCATCCTCGGCCAGATGAATTTGGAAGAAAGCAGCGCGTACATCCTGTCCATCCCGGGATGTCCCGCCCATAGTGTGTCGTGGTGCTCGCGTAGCCACTCTTGCCTCAGCGCGCCTTCTGGAACGTAGACGCGCCCGCCTTTGGCCACCAGGATACCCTCCTCGAGCCAATATTGTTGCACCACTCCCTCGTTGACCTCTTCAACGAGCTTCTTGTACGCCTTGCTTGCCTCGGCCGCCTCACGCACCTTCCCCACGAAGTCTGAGGTAACCGCACTGAGCGTGCTAAAGGCCTCAACGCCTTTGCGGCTCAGGACGTCGGCAACGTCGTTGTGCCGACCCGGCTTATGGATCCACTCGAAATCGAACTCCTCGAGGAATTCCTGCCATCTCGCCTGCTTCGGGGACAACTTCTTCTGGGTCTTGAAGTAAGTGTTGGCGACGTTGTCCGTGATAACTACGAACCTCGTTCCAAGCAAGTAATGTCGCCACATCTCCAAGCAGTGGATCACCGCCGTCATCTCCTTCTCGTGTGTCGAATATCGACCATCCGTCTCGTTGAACTTCCGGCTCTCGTACGCCACAGGGTGGCCCTCCTGCACGAGCACGCCTCCGAGAGCTTGTCCCGATGCATCCGTATGCACCTCGAATGGTTTGGTGTATTCCGCGAGCTGCAAAACGGGCTCCGATGCTAGCGCCTTCTTCAACTCCTCGAAAGCCTCCACGGCTTTCTCCGACCAATGCCTTCGAGCTCCCTTCTTCAGCATATCAGTCAAGGGACTAGCGATGTGTGAATAGCCCTTGATGAAACGCCGGTAGTAGTTTGCCATGCCGAGAAAAGAACGTAATCTCGTAACGTTCTTCGGCCTCTCCCACTCGATCACCGAGTTCACCTTCGCCGGGTCCATCTGGATCTGATCCCTCGATATGATGTGGCCCAAGAAGGTGATCTTCCTCAGCCCGAACTCGCACTTCTCCCGCTTGAGGAAGAGTCGATGCTTTCGTAAAGCCTCGAACACCACCCGCAAATGTCTCGCATGCTCCGCCATGCTTTGCGAGTAGATCACTATGTCGTCGAGGTACACGACGACAAACCTGTCCAGAAAGTCATAGAGCACATCATTCATTAGGTTACAAAACGTGGCTGGTGCGTTGGTGAGCCCGAAAGGCATCACCAGGAACTCGTACGACCCGTAACGCGTCACGCAAGTCGTCTTCGGCTCGTCGCCCTCTGCGATCCGCACCTGCCAATACCCCGATCTCAGGTCCACCTTTGAGAAGCACTCCGCCTGGGCTAGCTTATCGAACAAGTCTAACGCGTTCGGAATGGGGTACTTGTTCTTTACGGTAACCTTGTTCAACGCCCGATAATCCACACAAAAGCGCATCGAACCATCCTTCTTCTTCTGGAACAGAATCGGTGAATCGTAAGGCGCCTTGGACGGTTGGATCAGCCCCGCCTCCAGGAGCTCGTCCAGTTGCCTCCTCAACTCGGCCGAGTTCATCCGATATGGTGCTTGCGCTGGCGCCCTGGCCCCTAGCTCCAGCTCGATGCGATGGTCTATGGCTCGTCGGGGCGGCAATTCCCAGGGAAGTTCGGCTGACATCAAATCCGTAAACTCGGACAACACCCCCACCAGCTCGCTCGGCACCGCTGCCTCACCTTCGCCCGCATTCGCAATCAACGTAGCAACATACGTCGGCTCGCCCCTCCTTAGCCCATCGCGCAGTTGTAGTGCAGAAATGGCATGAACTTTGCCCGTTCTAGCCTCAGCCCTCCTTGGCTCGCACTCGACTGCCCCCGCACTTCCCTGGCCAATACGAATAAGGTTGCGCGCGGGGTCCACTGTGACCCTCGCGGCTTTCATGAAGTCTAGCCCCAAGATAAGATCGAAATCGTCCAACTCTATCACCGTGAGATCGATCAGCTCCGACCAAGCCCCGATGCCAATCGCCGCGCGCGCTAAGCCGGTTGTCATGGCTGGTCGGGAGTTAACGACCTTCATCGTTCCTCCATGGTAGCGCACCTCCAGCTTGAGGTCTCCGATCACGCGGCTCGACACGAAAGTGTGAGTCGCGCCAGTGTCAACGAGCCCGAATATCTCCGTGCCGTTGAGCGCACACCGAACGAACATGAGGTCCCTCGTCGCGGGTCCTCGTCTAATGGCTCCTAATTTCCGAAGCGGGTTCATCCAAGAGGGCTCGGGATTGTCCGAGTCATCGTCCCCTATTACAGCCCACACCTTGGCTTGCTTCGGGCACACCCGGGCAATGTGCCCGGCCGTGCCACAAACATAGCACTCCACGCCCGTTTGCGTTGGCCCCCTGCCCTTAGAATCGGCCTTCTTGGCCTTCTTGCCACCGTCCCTCCTCCTGATCTTTTTCTCCTTGTTCGCCCTTTTGGAAGTGTTGGTCGCGGTTCCACCCGCCGCGGCCTACGATTTGTCCGGCTTGTACTCCACAAGCCTTTCGGCCGCCGCGTATGCCGATGTGAGATCTCGAACTCCTTGTCGGGTAAGCTCCGCCTGAGCCCACCCCTTCAGCCCCGACATGAAATTGAATAGGTGGTCTGCCTCCGACATCTCCTTGATGTCCAGCATCAGTGAGGCGAATTGCTTCACGTAGTCGCTCGCCGATCCCGTCTGGTGCAATCTCCAAATCGCCTCGCGTGCCCGCCACGCCGAGTTGCCAGGCATGAATTGTGCATGTAACTCGCGCTTTAGCTCCTCCCATGTGGCCAACCTCGGTCGGTTGAGTTGAGCGTCGAGCGTGAGTCTCGTCCGCCACCACAGCTTCGCGTCTCCGTCAAAGTACGACACCACCGTGCCCACCTTCCTCATCAGGTACTCTTGCCCCCTCGAAATAGGACTTCACGTCGAAAAAGAAGTTCTCTAACTCCTTTGCGTCACGAACTCCCAAGAAAACCCGCGGCTCACGCGTGGGTCTCCTCGGCGCCGCTGGGGTGGGGTCGCCGCCGCCCGCCACCAAAACTCTAAGGGCCGCGGTCTTGGCCTCGAGCTGCGTCCGTCCCTGTTTTGATTATGCGGAAACGTAATAACACGGCTCGGACAATTTCGGGGACAACCGGGTTCGCCTACCCGGCTGGTCGTAATCTTTATTTCACGTAAAGTTTACAGTCGTAGGAAAACACTCAAACACGTGGGTCCGAACAAGCCTCGGCCTCATTTGCCTAATATACCCAAACTCACGGTTATCTCCTACGTCCCCTCGGGATCTTAATCACTCGCTCACCTCGCTCGTGAAACCCTCGTCGGGACCCCATCCAAGTTTGACGCTTGAACTCGGAATGTGTGTGTGCCACGATCGCTCGGGTTGCCGTGCGCCCCGATTCTCTCTTCTCTCTCGAACGTGTGTGTCGTTCGTATAAGGGATCGATCGTCTCTCTCGTATGGTGGATCTCGGATGTTTGAGATTGTGAGAGCCCCCCTTATGAGCTCGGCCGCCACCTCCTTTATATAGGAGTCGGGAGAATCTGGCTCGGAGAGATTTTCTCAACAACCTCATTCAAATTCGAATTCGGTTGTTGCGAGAATCTCTCTCCGAGATTTTCTCCCGTTTGAATTCGGCACCCCAAATTCTTTCAACCGCCCCCGAGCTCGTTCAAACATTCACGCGGATCGAAGACTTGGTCGTGACCTCGTCCAACAGCTTCCCGAGAAACACTCCCGTCAGCTGCCGCGCCCGCGCACGCGCCTCGTGTGCGCGCCCTTCGCTCCGCATGGCGAGCCACATGCTCGGCCTCGATCCTCCCGGCACCGCCGTCGACCACCGCTGCCGTCCGCCGGAGCCACCGCCGCCGGACTGCCGCCGTGTACTGCCGCGCACCGCCGTGTTCGGCCGGACCCTCGCCCGTCGCTGGCCTGGGCTCGGCCGCCCAGGCCTCATCACCAAGTGCCGCCCGCAACATGTCGGGTGTATGGCAGGGCCTCGCGCCCTGCCTCGGCACGTCGCGCGCCCTAAGTCCCGAAGGTCTCGGGACGTGACATCGTGTCCCGCGCGCGCACGCTGTCGCGTGATGCCGCACGCCCGATGCTGCCCCGTGCGCGCGCCTCATGTGACGATGTTTAGGCTCCGTGTGTCCAAGTGTTGAACCGCTCCAACTCATGCCCCTTGAACCGGGCATCATTGCTCGTTGGCTCGGCAATGAGCGAGCCGATGACGTGGCAATCAAGGTTGTGACATAAGGCATGAGAAGACAGTTCATGCTACTCATCAGCAGAATGGTGTTATAGAGAGAATGAATCGAACCATTATAGAGATAGTTCGATCGATGCTCAAAATGGATAACATATCTAAGTCATTTGGGGTGAAGTTGTCAATATTGCAGACTACATTATCAAACGACTACCTTCATCGTCGTTGGATTTCAATATTCCAGATAATGTGTGGATCGGTAGAGACATCTCATATTCGCACTTTAGAGTGTTTGGATTTAGGGCGTTCATGCATGTACCCAAGGAACAAAGATCGATGATAAATCAAATCCTTACATCTTTGTTGGGTACGGAAACGAAAAGTTCGTCTATAAACTTTGAGATCCAAATAAGAAGAAGACTATTTGGAGTCGCGATGTAACGTTCCATGAGCACGAGACATGAGAGATTCAGATGTGGATATGACCAAATCCATAGGTGGCGGTGTTGATGATTATACGCCATCAAGCATTCCACACGACGATGCCATGGAGGAAGGAATGCAGAAGGAATGCAGTAGTCAGAACCTGAAAAAATAGAGCCAGCCACCGGAGATGATAAACCGGCGTAGATGAACTAACTAAAGGTGCTGAGCAGGGAGAGCCTTCAGATTTGCAAGATGCGGTTTAACCTCACCTGAGAAGGTCAACTAGGGACGTTAACCATCTACTAGGTATCCGAGTTTTGATTATATTTTTTGATTACTGACGAGGGTGAGACGGAGAGCTTCCAAGAAGTACGATCTTGCAGGGTCAAAGATTGTTTGATTAAGGCCATGCAAGAGGAGATGAATTTTCTAAAGAATAATGACACGTATGAGTTAGCTCGATTGCTGAAATGAAAGAAGACACTCAATAACAAATGGGTGTACAAATTGAATAAGGATGATGGCAAGCTGGTCAGATACAAGACTTGTTTGGTGGTCAAAGGTTTCACTCAGAAGAAGGGGGTCGACTTTGACGAGATTTTCTCACCGGTAGTGAAGATGAGTTCAATCAGAGTCATACTGGGACTAGTTGCTACAATGGATCTTGAATTGGAGCAACTAGACGTGAACACTGCATTCTTACATGGTGATCTCGATGAAGAGAGATATAAATGGAACAACTAGAAGGGTTCGAGGTAAGAAGTAAAGAGGACATGATCTGCCGGCTGATGAAAAGCTTGTATTGTTTGAAACAAGCTCCACGGCAAAGGTACAAGAAAGTTCGATTCGTTCATGCTGCACCAAGGGTTTAAGAGAATGGATGCAAATCGTTGTGCATATGTACGGAGATACTCTAATGATAAATTTATTGTTGTTCCCCTATATGTTGATGATATGCTAATTGTCGGACAAGATGCAGAGATGATTAGAAGATTGAAGAGAGATTTGTCAAAGACATTTGACATGAAGATTTGGGATCGGCAAGGCGGATTCTCAAAATGGATATTACCCTAGACATGAAAGCTATGAAGTTGTGGCTATCCCAGGAGCATAATATTGAACGAGTTCTAGAGAGGTTAACACGAAGAGTGCTAAGCCAGTTAGCACGCCGCTTGTCGCACACTTCAAGTTGCGAAGTAATTCCATCAACAGACGAATACGGAGAAGAGATGACATACGTTCCACACTCATCGGCGGTCGGAAATGAACGTCATGGTGTGTACGAGGCCAGATATCGCTAAAGCAGTTGGCTTTGTGAGTCGATATCGAGTCCCGACAAGTTGCATTGGAAGCAGTGAAGTCTACCTTGAGGTACCTAAGAAGAACTTCCAAATTTTGTCTATCATTTGGAAGTGGTAACTGTTTTTCTTACATGATATACAGATGCTGATATGGCAGGTAATCTCGACAGTAGAAAGTCGACATCGGGATACATATGTACATTATCAGGGGAGTTATCTCATGGCAGTCGAGGTTATAGAAGTGTGTTTCTTTATCAATTACAGAAGCGAAGTACGTTATAGTTACCGAAGCCGAGAGAGAGATGCTTTGGTTGAAGAGATTCCTTCATGAGTTAGACATTGTACATAACATTTTGTGATAGCCAAAGTGCCTTGGACTTGAGCAAGAATACTAGGTATCATTCGATGACGAAACACATCGATTTTCGTTATCATTGGCTTAGACTAGCCATCGAGGAGAAAACGTTCAAGTTGGAGAAAATCCACACAAACAATAATATTGCGAACATTCTCACGAAGGTTATTCCCAAGGAGAAGACAAAGTTCTTTGCGGAACTCGCCGGGATGAGCTATCGCTGAGGCCGTCGCCCCCGTAAATGGTGAATGCGGTTGGAAAAGGACAATTGTTAGATCCAACCAACAACAGCAGGCGGCCAACCACCTCTATTAAATACAAGTTATAATAAATAATATTTATTATATTATTATTTTATATATTAAAAAAAGAAAAAAAGATACAGATAATGAATGAACGGTTTATCGATTGGCGACGCTGCGCGATCCTATTATTTGGACGATCAAGATGAGCTGGAGACATCTATAGATTGGTTGCAGTTCTTCAGTTATTATCATCATAGATTCATTCGAGAATTACATTTGAGAGTGAAGTAGTCTGAGTGAATTGTGAGGGTCCCACATCCACAGATAGGTCTGAGGTAAAATACGAGTCGTAAAAATCGTGAGGAAGTACAAAATCGAGTATTGTAATTTTTTACTATAGTGAAGATTTTGCCGACTCGGCCGTGGTTTTTCCCTTTTCGTTAACACATGGTTTTCCCCGTAAAATCCTGGTATCTTTCTTACTTTGTGGTAACTTTATTTTTATCGTGGTAGTTACTGTGTTGGTCCCACTAAAGTTACCTCGTGGGTCCCACTTTTTCCGATCGTTCTACCGAGCCAATCCGGGACTAATTTCCACTACAAAGCCCACCAACGACTGCGGAGGCCCACCACCTTCCCAACAGCTTGTGTGCTAGAAACAAGATGTAACTATTATGAAAATTATCTCAAATAACTTTTGTGTAGGGGTTTGCTGCAAGCTGTAAGGCATCCAAGAGAAAATGTGGATTGTTTTTGTACACAATTGTACCAATGTTCAAGAGAAGAGGGAGAACTTCAGTACTTAATTCAGGAAAGCAAACAATGGGTGATATATGGTGTTTGGGTGGGGATTATAATGAGATTAGAACCTCTAAAGATAAAAAAGGAGGGCTAGCCAAAGTTGAATCCAACCTGCAATTCTTTAACTCGTTCATTGGAGAAATGAGGATGAGTGAGTTGGGATTTATTGGTAGGAGCTTTCCTTGGGTGAACAATAGGGAAGAGGAGGGCTTTGTGGAAGAGATGATTGTCAGGATTTTTCGTATCACATGTTTATCAAGTAGATTTGCACGCCTCTGACCATTGGATACTCCTCCTACAACTCAGACACAATAATCATCGGGCAAATAGGAGATTTGTGTTCGATGGAATATGGATCAACAAGAAAGATGTTGAAGAGGCGATTAAACAGGCCTGGACAGTGTACATTGATGGCAATCCTCATTATCAGCTGACTCAAAAAGTCAAGAACTGCAGAATTAAGTAGTTGCATTGGAGCAAACAATTGAAACTAATTCGGCTGTGAAGATTGAGCAGATAAAGCAACAAGTAAATGAAGTAAGAGACGAGGGAGGTATGAGGAGCTGGGAGCAGTGGAGGATGCTTAAACCGGAGCTCCATTTGGCATACTAAGAAGAAGAGCTCTATTGAAGACAAAAATCTAGGGTCCAATGGTTGAGAGGAGACAAAAACACAAAATACTTCCATGTGTCAACCGTACAAAGGAGAACAACCAACACCCTAAGGATTTTGATGAGCAGAATTTGAAGCCCACTGAACACAAAACAGGCTCTGGCGATAGAAGTGAGTGAAGTTTACAAAGAGTTGTTTGCATCCTCTTGTCATCCAAGTCTAGATGATACTCTCCGTGGGATCCCCTACTCCATCTCCCACTCCCGGAACCAACAACTCATAGCTTCTGCTACAATGGAAGAAATAAGGAAGGCACTCTTCTCAATGAATCCAAACAAAGCCCCGACACCGATGATGATTCATTATCGTTTGGAGAAGCAAGTGTAACTCAAACAATTGTTGTGAAGGAAATTCTAGATTTATTCATTTTCGCTGGGCAGTAGGTGAGCCTTTCCAAATCAGCTTTCTTCAGCAAGAACTCTGAGGAAGTGAAATGTGCAATCCTGAATATCTTTGGCGGAATCAAAGAGGAACATAAAGCCAGATATCTTGTCTTTCACTTTTCATAAGGAAATCAGAGATAAACATTTCAGTGCGTGATTATTACAGTGAAGGTCAAGGTCTCCAACTGAAAGGCTCAATTCCTAAGCAATGCGGGGAAGCAAACTCTTATCAAAGCGGTGATCAATTGCATTCTTGTCTGTTATGTCTTGTTTTTGACTTCCTTCTAACCTTTGCAAAGAGTTTATTAAGGCCGCAGCTGAGTTCTGGTGGGGTACAAAGGGCAATGTGGACAAACATTACACTGGACGGCCTAGAACAAACTCGCAAAAGCAAAAAAAATTGACAGTCTCGGCTTTCGGGAGGTCCAAAAGTTTAATGATGCACTCCTAACCAAACAGCTTTGGAGGATTATAACGATCCCAATCTTTCGATGGCCAAATTACTCAAACCAATTACTACCCAAAGCAAACTTGTTCGAGGCCCCTATCTCGGCCACAACTTCATGGATGTGGAGATGCTAGAATCAAGCGAGAGACGTTCTGCATTCTAGGGCCGCTATCAAAGCTGAAGAATGATCAATTTACAAAATACCTGCGACGCTCTCTCTCTGACAAATAGTAGGACTGCGGCTCATTGGACAAGCGACAAACAAGGCCGGTTCTCTGTCCACTCAGCTTATAATCTGATTTCATCTTTGGATGCGCGTCAAAGTGGTGCGAAGGAAGTGGCAGAGGAAACAAGATGAAGAGGATGTGGATGAAAGTCTGGCAACTGCATATAAAAAATAAGTTAGAAGCATTTCTTGTGGAGATGTATACATGAGATTTTGCCAACTAAGCCGAATTTGAAAAAGCGAGGGGTAGTAATTGATACTATTCGTGTTGGTTGCGGGGAAAATGAAGAGTTTATGGAGCATCTACTTTCCATTGTCTGAGAGCAAGAACCACATGGAAGATGTCGTCACTATCTTGGAACTGCTTCTAGGCGGGTACCGGTAGTTTTCAGGATAGGTGGGGATCAATCTGCAATGGACTTGAAAAGGAAACCTACCAACACCGCGTTCAACTATCGATATATATCTTATGGATGCGGCGGAAAACACGCAATTTATGGATTTTTAAAGGCAAACGGAGAGATGAAAGAATGATTATTGAGTTATCAGGCTTTGAATTGGCAGAATTATTGGGTTACTACTAATTCGAAGACTGCTTTTGGCTGCGTTTTGTCATAGATCACTGTAGGGTTTCAACACCAATGTAGGGCTTGTTTTGTTTTGTTGTCGTATTAGAATGAAGTCATGATAGTTCTCCTTTTGAAGGCAATGCTTCCTTCTCGCTATTTAGCCTTGAAAATTTGTCATTCACCCAATTGAGTCTTCACTTCACGGAAGTCTCACCTATCTATGATTTATGTGAGAAGACGGTCCTACGGGCTATTTGACGAATTATTTTATAAAAAAAATTTCGTAATAAATCTATTCAAAATAGCTAATCCATTTAATCTTTCTTGTGACATTGTGGATCTTAAGCAGTTTATTATAATTTTTAATATAGAAAAACGACTTTATGCGTAAGCAACATTCATTGGATCAATATAATCAATCATTTATCAATGGATTCTAGATATCGTTTAGGTGAAATCTAGGATTTTGTTTTTTAATGTTTTGGGCCTTTTTATTAATTAAATTTTATTTATATAATAACCTTACTAAATTAAGGGTATCAAGATATTGGTTTATTTTTTAACTAATTAAATAACACAAGAGGGTCTCAAGATATTGACATTTTTAACTAAATAAATTTTATTTATTTGATAGCGTTACTAAATTAGAAGCATCTGGATATTGGAACTTTTTAACTAACAAAATAAATTGTATATATATAGATATATATACATATATATTACTAAATCGGCTCCCTAAAAAAAGCGGGTTCCAAAGTCCTTGTTTGACTTGTTTTACCGAAAAATGGGTCATGGACCTCGTTATTGCCTAGATCTCGTAAACTGAACAATGCGTATGAATATACATGTCCTTGTTGTAAAAAAAGAAAGGCCCACCTTGCTTGTCATGAGATGACATAGAATCTCGTTAAAGTGACCCATGCACAACTATGCGGCGGCGTCATTGGGATCCTTTGGTCTCCGCATTAGCTCCCAGCTATGTGGTCCGTTCATACGATCCCTGGTCCTGAGGGAATTGGCAAAGGAGAAGAGGTGAAAGACCCTAAGGAGGATTGTATGATCAACTACCAGATATCAATGCACGCAATGGCGGGATACATGATTAGAATACCATGAGAATTACGGGGAATGTGAATGGGAAACCATTACATGTTTAATAGACACGGGGAGTACTCACAATTTCCTGGAATAGGAGTGGGCCAGGTGGTTTGGGTGTCAGCTATAACAAACAACTCCTTTCCCGGTGGAAGCATCTCTGATGGGAGTAAGCTTTATAGCTCGCACATGTGTATGAGGTTTTAAGTGGAAAATGCAGGGACTCAATTCGTGGCCAACATTATGGTCCTCCCTCTCTGAGGCTGTGATATGGTGTTGGGAGTACAATGGCTTGTAACACTGAGCCTCACTTTGAATTTCAAGCAACTTCGGATGGAGTTTCAGGAAAAAGAAAAAAGAAAGAAAGGTGTTTTTACGGGGAATGCAACCCTGTATGTACGCTACAGATGATGTTCTTTCAGGAAGAGAATCAATGCAACACTAAGTTCTACATGATCGATAAGGGAGATGCTGAAATAGAGCAGCAGGTGGCTCGGGAAAGGCTGACGGAAGAGATCAGGACCTTTTTGAGGAACCTACAAAGCTTCCTCCCCACCGTGCTTATGGCCAATCTATAACTCTCAAGGAAGGAGCTTCGGTAGTCAAAGTTAGACCGTACAAGTATCCTACTATACAAAATGATGAGGTGCGATATATGCTGGCAACAAGAGTTATAAGGGAGAGTGTTAGCCCATTTTCTTCACTGATGGTTATGGTTAAAAAGAAAGATGGGTTGTGGCGGCTGTGTATGGATTATAGGGAGCTTAACAAGTACACGGTGAAGGATAAACTCCCTATCCTTTCAATTGATGACCTCATGGGTGAACTTGGAATTAAGGTCTTGCTATCACCAGATTAGAATTAAAGATGGTGATGTCTTCAAGACTGCATATCGAACTCATTACGGGCGCTATGAGTTTGTGGTGATGCATTTTGGATTAACAAATGCTCCCTCAACATTTCAGGTACTCATGAACAAGTTGTTCCAACCTTTTTTGAGGAAGTTTGTTTTGCTTTTTTTTTTTTTTATGAGATTCTGATATACAGTCAAGATTGGGACCATCATTTATTTAGGAGGGCACTTGAAAGCTGCATTTGATGTGCTAGGAGAAAATAAGCAATTTGTAAGGAAGAACAATCTTTCAAAAAAAAAGTAAAGAAGAACAAGTAGAATATTTGGGACATATAATCTCAGAGGGTGGTGCATCAGCATATCCCAGCAAAGTCCAAACCATGCTAGCATGGCCAATACCAAAAACTTTAAGACAACAAAGGGGATTCTTAGGCCTCTGCGGGTATTACAAGAGATTCATAAAAGGCTACGAAAAGATAGTTAAACCTCTCACTAACCAGCTCAATAAGGACAATTTTCATTGGAATGAACAAGCTACTTGGTTCTTTGAGCAATTAAAGCAAGCTCTCTGCAGCTCCCCTGTGTCTAAGCTTGCATGATGCTTCTGACCTTGCTATAGGAGTTGTTCTGTTACAGGAAGGTAGACCCATAGCTTCTTACATGAGCGAATCATTAAGCTCTCGGGCAGCTGCTTTGTCAACCTGTGAAGGAGCACCTCATTATGGTGACATCTATTCAAAATTGGAGAGCATACTTGGTGGGAATGCACTTCATCATCAAGACAGATCGTCAAAGCCTCAAACACCTCACAACGGATCTCAACACCAAGTCAGTAAAAATGATTAGGTAAACTAATGGGCTATAATTATACCATTATGTATGAGAAGGGATCCGTGAATATTGTTGCACATGCATTCTCAAGGATGCCTGATTATGTTGTGCAGCCCAGTGGAATGATAGCTAATATAAGCTATGTGGGAACATATCTTCTAAAGAAAATTAAGAAGAGTTGGACAGCTGATGATCGCATTTAACGGATCATTCAAAAGACTGTTAATGGACAATCGGGTCACTATCAATGGAATGGGGATGAATACTAACAAGAAAGGGCAAAATGGTTGTTGGCCTTTGAATCTGAATTGAGGTTAGCTGCTGGATATTTTTCATAATAGTGCACTGGGCGGTCATAATGGATTGACAACACGGAGTGCAAATTAAGTAGACTAAGTACACCAAGGAACTGCTAATGAAATTTGGAATGATCGATTCCAATGTAGTTCCCAGCCTTATGCATCAGACCACCAAAATCTACAGTGATGAATTTGGTACGCAAAATGATCAATCAAAATATCGAGGTATGTCAGAAGTTTTGTTTACTTAAAAACATGTAGACTCGATATTATGTTTGATGTTGTTCTCTGTTCGAGATATCAATCGAATCCTAAGGAATCTCATTTAACAACAGTCAAATGGATACTTCATATTTAAAAGGCGTATTATTTTTGTCTTAGGTATTCTAATACCAATTAGCTCCCATTAGTGTGATATTCTGATGCCAACTTTGCTGGTTGTAGGGAAGATAACAAGAGCATTACTGGTACGTATCAGTTAACTGATAATTCCCTAGTAACTTGGTCTACTATAAAGCATAATATTGTCGTCATTTCCACAACCGAAGCTGAATATATGGTCCTAGGGAATTGTTGTCAACAATTACTCTGGATGAAACAAACACTAAGTGACTGCTGGTTGACTTATGGTAAAATCTTGTTTCTACAGTAGTACTAGTATCATTAGTATCTCTAAGTTTCATGTCATCCTTCTCGAACTAATCATGTAGCTGTCAAATATCATTTCATTCGAGATCATATCAGCTTGTAATTCGTAGGAAGAATGATCAGCTTAATAATATATTCATGAATCCCCTTGAGACCATATTAAGCGATATTCGTGATCGACTGGGAATCACCGAGCTAAATAAGGTTAGAAAACTTGTCAAATTCTGCCAGTTATATTAAAATCTTAAGATTCCAAATCTAGTTATTTTTGGAAAAATTCATAGTTATTCTCCTCTGAGATCTCATCCATATGCCAACTCCTACGAATGAGATCACGTCAAATCATTCTGATATTTATGATTCCTTGATTGGCGATTCATGTCCATTTTGGAATTTAAATTTCAAAATTAGATATCATCAATATCTTTTCCTTGTATAAACAATCGACTTCTATAGACCCCTATGTGATAATATTTGTTCTTTAAACTTCATCCTTATCTTCGTGTTCATCTGTGAAATTAATGAGACCTGCTGGAACCAAATGTGTCGGAATCGAATCGAGCATTAGCGAAAAGCGCAAAGAGCTTATGTCGGATGAATTGATGTTCACTACTCTGAAAATTCGTAAAATTCCTAAGTCCCATTGATAATATTCGGAAGAAATCCCTGGGTTGACTATTTTCTTTGAACATTATCTTACGATCTCGCTCTTACTTGGCATCTAAACTCCTTGGGAAAGTAGTATTTCGAAGATTTCTTTCTTAGTACTTACGATAAGCTTGTCGTCTTTACTAAAATCCCTCAATATTATTATTTCCTTAAAGTTTTCTAATTATTGGCGATTCATTTTAAAAAATTCAACTTCTCTTGGAAACCGTTCAAGTCACATCCCGGTAATGCCTAGGTGATCACTACCTTCTACAATTTATTCTTCCTTAAATTCCTTTCTTCAACACTTCAGAGCCCTAAATGGTGAAAATTGTTGGTAAGAATAACGTTGAAGCAGATGTGAAAGGAACCTGTGTCCGGCGAGTTGATATAATCCAAGCTTCTGAGAGCTTTGACAAGGGAATTTCTTATGAATTGTTGATAACCACATGTTTGAGCTGAAAGGGATCACGCTCTCACCAGGCTGGTAACGTCGTCATAAACACGCTATGAATGCAATCACGCTGGAGAGAATGTGAATACCCACTGTGAATGCAATCACGAAATCTAATTTCATGTCTGGTCGATTTTACGTAGTGGTGTTCTATCTTTATTATTTTACCGGTCTAACACACGATAACTAAGGTATTATATTAAAAGCTGAAAACAACGACGAATGTAATGAAAACATCACGGTAAACATCTAATAGAAACTTATGGAATTCGCCTATCATGATGAACGGATATCATCGTGTTCCCTCGGGATTGTTCTTAGCTCCTTGCTTTCGCTCTTAACCGTCAAGAGTTGGTCTTCGTGAGCACAGAAGGTGTATGATGCGCGTAAGAGAGCTAGAGGTGGGTGTTCCGATGGTGTGCGTAAGGTTGAGAGTTGCTTGGTTTCAGGTGGGTGCTTGAGAGATTTTATTATTGCGGGTTACGCATCGGCGTGTCTGAAGTTGTTGTAGTGGTGTGTGCTTGACGTGGTTAAGGGATTAGGCTATGACCTGTATATGGCCCTTTAGCTTCAGCCTTCGTCCCCTCTTCTCTTCAGGTGGTTTTAAATAAAATCTCATATGCCCGACACGGATATTCAACGGGCCGTCTATGCTTATTTAACAAAATAAAGCAAAAAAAATAGTAATTAATTAAATATGGAGTTTTTTGCACTCTATTACTAAAATAGAGTGTTTTGCGGGTATTACCCGCAACGTCGCGCCTAATGGCTGCGATTCTCTCGTGGTCCGTAAAAGCGCTGTAAATGGGCCAAAATTGAGTTTGGGCCCGTCTTTGCGTTTAATAAACGCGACGTCGCGTACAATGTGCGCGACGAGGGTGACAATTTGTTCACGCATTTTATGTCATCTGCAATTTTCTTTTGACATCAGAACTGATGTGGACGTAACGTTCACGAGTTACGCAGAAGAATCGTCGCGTCCAATGGATGCGACCTCGCTTTTATTAAATGCGACGAATTTCCCTATATAAAGCACTATAATTCCATATACATTGATATGTAAAAAATAACTTGCAGTATTTGAATTCCTCCTCAAATTATGACATCTCGTATTATTCAACTCACTATCCACTATGGCGGCAAAATCATTACCGAATCAAACTCCATTAGTTACAGCATCCCACCCATTGATTTTCGACGAATTCGCCGCAACACTAACTTTGCTCAATTTCTGGACATGCTATATAAGGTTATTCGTCTCGACAACAATTTTTTCTCCTTAACCATTCATGTTAAGAATGAATACTATTAGCATTTTCGACTCTATCAGATGCTCTTTCAAATTTCAAACGACGTGGAACTGCCGTACTTCTTGGATGCTGATGCGGAACTTAATTTAATTGACTTGTTTGTCGAGGCCAACGAGAACGTTCATTCCGACCGTAATGAAGAGGCACTGGAACGTGTTCACCAACATCACCTCCAGCCACTCGTTCCATGATCACACGACAGTCACTCAAGGAATGAGTGACTTTTCACTCCACGCTCCTCATATAGACATACCTTCGAGCAGTCGTGATATTCCTAATATGTCGAATGTGTCACAACCTGAGCCTGTGCCCAAAGATTTGCAAAATAGCGACGCTACCAACTCTTAAGCTGATGATGTGGGTGGTGCACTGGACGATGTTCCAGATCCCGCAGATGATAACGACGATGACGACGATGATGGAAACAATGATGGTCCCGAGAATGACATTCCATTGCCGGCGGATGATGCTCGTGCGCCTTACCAACCCGTGCTTTTTATTCGACATATCAAATGGCGCCTCCATAAGCCAACGAGGTCGGTGGTTACAGTAGGGACAATCCCAGGTTCAGAGTCAGTATGACATTTAGTACCAAAGCTCACTTACAAGAAGTTGTGTTCGATTATTCTTACAGGGTGGCTAGACGTGAGTTTCACGTCTCAGAAAGTAACTAAACCGTATGGGGTGTGAAATGCAACCATAGCGACGACTGTCACTGGACGTTACGAGCCTGCTTCAAACATTTTAAGGAAAACATCATTGAAAACGTCTAAATAACAGTAAAGAATTCGTCCCTCACGATGCATGAGTTGTCAGGCGTCGACCTCAGTATCATACGTCGTGTGACCAATGACGAAATGCCTGGAGACCCTCATAAATGTTTTGTAAGCTTTTTATCATCTTCTTGGTCGTCAAAAGTATGTTGTTGTCTCTTTTTAGTCCTATTAAGTCTATGGTCGTAGAGAAATCGAATCCCCTTTTTAGTAATCGAATCCCCTTTTTAGTAATCAAATCCTCCTTAATTTGAGTTAAGTTTGTCGATCAAAGGTCACGGACATCAGTGTGGACGCCTTCACGGGTGCAGATGTCTTTGCATTGTACCGTGGAAGTCTCTATTTTAGTCCATGGTTAAGAGTAGTAATATCCACGGTCGTGGACCCAGGAAGTATTCTACAAGAGATTAATTTGTTAAATTACCACGTGATGAACTAGAACAAGCCTTGGAGGAATGTGAATCGACTATCTTGAGCTCTCGGTTAAATTCTGTGACCAAAGATGGACCGACAAAGAGAGGCATACAGTCTTATGGCCACAATACTTGAATTATAAACCAAGAACGACAAGTTGAAGGACGAAATCTTAGAAAAGCGCATCGAGAACTCAAAATTAACCGAACCAGATGTTGGAATCAACCATCAAGAAAACAAGACTAACTGCAAGATCTCCCGAAAGATCTCAGTGACTGAACATGAATATGTACATTAGCAAATCGCAGAGCACAAATAGTCCAGTTCCAACACAAGACAAGAAGAACAAGTTGATACTAATCACATCTTTGAATTATAAAGTATGCCTAAGAGGGGGTGAATAGGCTTACAAAAACATCTTCTTTTCTTCAAAATCCTTTTCCTTGAAAAAATAATGCAGTATATATGTTATATCCAATGAATGATGATAACTTAAATAATAATTTATAAATCTCATAAACATTTTAGGGTTATATCCTACTTAGTTTTAAAAAACATTTTTAGCTTGTCTCACATAAAGTAAATGACTAAAAAGTAAAGTGAGACATATATTTTTATAAAGGTGATATCCCTAGTCGGGGCTTACTCCTCTCCTTGAGGTTTTTTGCTCAAGAGTTAATCATTCACTATTGGTTTACCCTAGTTGGTTACAATAATGACTGAAACGCCTTTACGCAAACAGAAACACGATTAATACTAGACCGCGATTCGGCTGCCTCATGACGAGTTTCGTTCCGCGTCATTCCCATGAAATTGCCACTCTCAGGTTGGACACAACTCGCTACCGAATGACTCCCGAACCAGCAGATTCTTTCCATCACGTGCAGACAGACTTCACTCGTGTTTTCTAGTATGCTTGACAAGTCCAAAGACAGGTTTACAGTGAAATCTATAGGTTATCTCACAAGGGAGTCGCAAATGATCGCTCATGCAGAATAACGAATGATTCGCAAATTAAAGCTCAACACTCAAGAATTTCGTTTCTTCCGCTTTCCTTAGTCTTGTGCACCCTTGTCTTTGAAATGTCGTCCTATTTATAGGTCAATCAAGTTATACGCTTCACAACGAAAGCACAAGATATATATAAAGATTTCTACAAATTCCATGTATTTTTAATTCATGTAAATCATGCCAAGAATAAACCTCGTAAACACAACGGTCAGATTACCGATTTGCATGATTCATTTCCATACATTCACATTAAATTCAATCAAAGCATTTTTTTTTCCACGTATGATGATCTCATCTATTTCAACATATTCCATAAATAGTTCCGATCAACATCTTATGCATAATAATCTCAATCAATCAAATTCTTTCCATTTGATAAAAACCAATTTCGCACAAGGAAATATATTTAATTGATTTACTCATTTTAAAGTCAAACAAGATTCATTAAAATATATGTCCACAATTTATTTCTTAAAATAACATGATTCCTGACAGATAACATATTTTCCATATTTATCTTATAGACCTTCCATATATAACACATTAGGATATCGGATCAGATTTTCTATCCCATTTGCTATGTATAACCCATAAGCAGCACAACAAATAGCATATTTTCCATTCTTCGCACAAAATCTTTTCCACGTATAGCACAATAGGAGATTCCATTCGTGCGAGATACTGATAACTAGGTGATCACTATAATATTCCAATAAAGCACATGATCACAAATATTTAGTAACTTATAATTAATCTACATTTATACATACATGGTCGATTACATACTTAAACATACATATCGAGTTTCTAGGTTATAGACCATATTTTACATAATTACTTGGAATCATCAAAACTCTCATAGGTATCAGACCAAAAGGGTCGATCAACAATCTAAAAGGGACCTTGACCGATTGGGAGAAGCTAGATATCAAATGTTTCCCAAATCTCAAATAATTAAGTAGAAAACAAAAAGGAAAATATGAGCAAACATACCTTGAATTAAACTGTAACGTAATCATAGGTTTAGGACGAACAACAAGAAATTAGGCATCCTCTAAACCCTTGATGGACCAAGGATAGGAATAGCTATGAGAATCAATCAAGTTTTGGTTCATAAAGGGCTAAGTCGCGCCAGGTCAGAGCGACTGCAAAAATCAAATTGAGGAGGAGACTTCGGCTACAATAATGGAAACCCTCAAGTGGTGAAAGCTACTACATGAAGCTACGTTTACCTTCTATTGTATATATTTTTTTAATCTGCTTAGAGTCCTTGGGAATAAATACATAACACAACCATAGTTCGCCTTTAACTAAACTGGGACACCATCATATGAACTAATTATGAATCACATGCATAATATATGTCGATTGAAGACCATCGTTAAGATCACAATTCAATGTATTTTCGGTGTATGCTATTCGTTTGTGATGATTCGAGCTATCGGAAACTCAATCGAACACAAAATATAAACTCAAACACACACACATAGAAAACAGAGTTACGTGGTTCAGTTATTTTCTAGCCGACTCCATGGACCAAACCGAGCACTAAGTGTATTAATCACCAACACAAAAATTATAGCTCTCCGTGTCTACTATCAAACTCTAGTTGACACTTCTCACTTATTCTCACTCATACAAAAGATACAAGCTCGTGAAGTCGCCTAGTCGAAGCTCAACATCTGGTATTTATAAGCTTAAGTCACACCCAACGTGCGACTCTTGATTATCCTCAGTCGTCCATCATAATTGATCCGACAATCCTCAGCTCACGCGTGAAGAAGCATGAAGCATTTTTATAAGTGATTTCCCGCCTTTCACGTGAGTCCTCCAATCTTGATCCGACTCTCTATGTTTAATCATCCCTATAAAGAATAAGTAATTATCTTAACCCTTTATTCGATTACCCGCGCGATCCATCGACTCTCATTTAAACATCAACTTTCAAATGTTGTCCCTTAGATCGTGCGCCATCAAGATCGGACGATCCTTATTTACTATGGCGATTTCAACATGTTCTTCAGCTCATGTTCGATCTGCTCCATCTGAGCTCCTTCCATTAACCTCCGGCGATGCTCGAGTGAGATTTAGGCTTGCATTCTTCAACAATATATTTACTACATAAAGCATGATGATCTTAACTCTGGTGTTCAACTTCCAAACCGACATGTATGTAATAGATGACTTGTTTATCTTCACCGACTAATCAGTCCACCTTTTACTAAAATCGTTCGGTCATTAGGAATTCCTTAGACTATTATTATTGCACACACATACGTGTGTGCCATAATATAAATGTATTATTTAAATATTAGTCATGGTGGTTTTCATAAAATAGGAATGTGTAAGTTAGAAAGTGAGCTTTTATTTTTTAATAATATTATTTGAAGATAAATTATGTTTGGTTAATAGTGATATACCAAATGACAGTTTTTAAGTTAGCCTCACAATTAATAAAGTGTATAGATATTTTCGTCCCGAGGGTCTATCATGCATCGTGTACTAGCACTATAAAGTTCATTACTTGTGTTCGTATGTCTTTTTTCTGGGATTTTTACATTTTTGGTCTCCAATGTTTGGCCTATAGGCATTTTTGGTCCCTTATTTTCCGAGTTAGAGTTTCAGTCCCCAATATTGTCGATTTTGAGCATTTTTTGTCCCCCAGTTAACTTAACCGTTAAGTTAGATGGAAATACGGGCCAGGTCAGCCCGAATTTATAGGTCGGGCCGGGCCAACTCGAATTTTGAGGGCCAAAGAAAGGGAAACCGGGCCCGGCTCGTAAATTCGGGCTGGCCCGGCCCGTATTTCCGTCCAGTGTAACGATTAAGTTAACTGGAGGACTAAAAACTATCAAAATCGATAACATTAGGGACTGAAACTCTAACTCGAAAAAATAAGGGACCAAAAGCGCCCATAAGCCAAACATTTGAGACCAAAATTGTAAATATCCCTCTTTTTTCTCAACGAGCAAAAGGGACCAAATGAACCCCAATCTACGTATGCCAATTATTGTACGGCCGTTAAAAGGGACCAAATCAACATATAGTATGGCTGAGCATTCCTCGTTAAGGGATCAAATAATAATGGGAAAAAATCATTATTCTTCATTGATTACCTGTAATTTAGATATTTATACAACTGTTGTTTTCTTTTGCGGGTCTTTGTTTCCAAAACCTAACCGCGAACACATATGTCATTGGGCCTTGATGGTAGCCTTTGGGCCCATAATCGACAACCTATTAATTATTAGGGAAACTTTACAATTTAATACTCTTTTGTATACATATTATCAATTCATTATAATGTTTTTACATATAGGTACTTAATAGGATAAAATCTTTACACATTGATACCCGTTTGCCCCGCAGGTATATTATATAAGTAATTTTAGGTTTCGTATGGAAATGTCTAATGATACAACCGTAAGAAAATGTACATTATACAATAAATTTAGGTAACATAAAGAAACGTATACAGGTATCATATAAACGCTTGACGTGATACATAATATACATATAAAAAGGTAGGTCAATGATGATAAAATTATACACACGGCTAACTGGATACCAAAAGTTAATTTTTTTATGATATTATACTTAATTGTAATTTGTTTATACGAAAAGGTATTTAAGTGTAGATTTCGCTAATTATTATCATGTAAAAGTAAACGATATCTCCTCCCAAAAAACAATTATTATTTAATAGATAAACCTAATCTCATTCACATCGTAGAATACAGGATCAATTCATTCCCGATAGTAACAAGAGAAGCGAAGCGGAGAAGATGAAGCTGAGACTCCGTTCCGAAGAGTCCAGAGAAACCCTAAGGATCGAAACCCCAAATCCATGCTCTCTCTCGCACCTCAAACTCGTCCTCTCGCAAACCTTACCCGGTGCACCACCGTCTTCCTCTATCCGTTTGTCCCTCAATCGCAAAGATGAACTCGTGTCGGACGGCGAGGAACAAACCCTACAGTCGCTCGGCGTCGCCAGCGGCGACCTTGTCTTCTTCTCCGTCGTCGATACCGCTCCTCAAATCGCAGTTAACGCGGAAAATACCCAAAATCGCATTCCTCAGATTGCGATCGTAGATTCGCCTGTCCCGGGGATCTCGTCTCCCGAAGCGATGGACGTAGAAGAGCCAGAGGATGCCATTACGAAACCCTCAGGATATTCTAACTCCGACTGTGTGAAGAGATCGCTGTTCTCTGTACCCGGGTTTCTGAGGAAGGTATTTCTTGATTCGATCGACGAAGCAATCAGGCACAATCAGAAGCTGTTGATTGCTGTTGCAGTCCACGCGGCTATGTTGGAGTTGGGTCTCGTCCCCTGCGACGAGGAAGCTAGGGTTCTTGCTGATGGGCATCGCCTATTCAACGGGTTGAACATAATCTCAAAGTCTTTAGCGTATAAAATCCCGGAGAGCATTAGCAAAACCGTCGCAGTGTTGAAATTTCAGTGTTTTGCTAGTGTTATCGTCGTGTATGGAACCTTAAAGAGTGGGCATGAGTCAAAAAAGACTGAAACTTTTCGTGCACAGTTCGATTCTGATCGATTGTCACCGGTTATGAAGGACGTGAGGGAGGGCATTTTTGGAAATCACGTCGAATTACAGGGGAAGTTAGTCGAAAAGGAGCTCTTTTCTTTCTGGAGGAACGTAAAGGACAATCTTGCCCTGCCATTGCTGACGGGCCTGTGCGATGAGTGTAATCTCGTATCACCCTCCTCTTTGATGCGTCTGCCCGTTGACGTGATACTGAAAATCTTGGACTCGTTGCCCGGTGCTGATTTGGCTAAGGTTTCATGTACTTGCTCGGAGTTGAAGTACTTGGGTTCAATGGAGCACTTGTGGCTTTCGAATATCGAGAGAGAATTGGGGCACGAGGGGATAATAAAGGATGAAAATCAGAGCTCGAAGGAAGCGTTTGCCACCGTTTGGGAGAGAAGGAAAAGGCAGAGGCGGAGCTATAGGAGATTTCAGCCTCCGTATTTGTCGCCGATCGTCGGTGGAGATTATGATCGCTCGGGATTTCCACCTTTCGGGTTGAACCCGAGCCCGCTGATGATTGGTGGAGAGTACGATCTATCACCCTCGTTGCTTCCCAGTAGTGGACGGAGGAGGACCAGTTTTAGGAGGATCTTTTCGCCCCGGTGTGAGCTCGGTTCCCGTTCTCCCGGTCTGCTTTGAGGTGCTGATAGTGTGGTCTTTCTATAAAAATGAATAAGATGTCTTGTGTGTGTTTATGTGATGTGGTTGACATGTTCTTGGTGTGTTTAGTATGTTTGAGTTGGTTTTATGGAAGTTGTTGATGTTTAGTTTGCTTAATGGGGCTTTTAGTGTCTGGAATCTGTCTTTTGTTTTATATGTATATATATATATATATATATATATATATATATTGTTATGGTGCTGCTTGTTACATTTGATTTTTTGATGTAATATAACACCATCTGCAACCCTCGTATATGAGTGTTAAACATGTTAATGTGTCGGAGAGGATTCTCAAACTCCTTAACCAATCTTCTAACTCAGGCGACATGTAAAGCATGAGCAGACGTGTGTTTGATTTGAAAACGTAACTTGAACAAATATGCTGTGAACTTGTGGAAATGAATGAAACCTGATGTAATGGTATGAATGAACAGGACATGCTTGAGCTTAGAGATTTTTGCTTGTTATCGTTTATGGTACTAATTGAGTAAATAAATGTGCCGAGGTTCAAGTTGTTTAGTTCATGTAAGATTGATGATGAACAAATTATAACGCATTTTTTTTGGCTGAAATCGCACTTAAGAGCTGTTTCTGGTCCCAATTGTTAAGCCATCTTTTTTATTACTCACTAGTTCTCACATTGCGATAACGTTCGGCCTATATCGAATCTAAACCTCATTATCAACTATAATACAATCATTTTAATTCTCACATTGCGATAACGTTCGGCCTATATCGAATCGAAACCTCATGATCAACTATAATACGATCTCGACTTCCACCTCATGATATGTGGGTGTTGTCCTACGCTGCAATAAACATCTATAGTCAAGGTGTTTGATTATCCATGCTTATTGTTTGTGCCTAATAACATTTTGTGTTTTCTTGATTAGTCTAATGTTTTACTCCCCCTTCTCTCTAAAATAAAAATCACCCATTCTCTCGAAAACCACAAATTCTAAATACAAAACTTATCTTTTTCGCAACAATCATTTTGGCCCCTGCGGAGGAAGTCATCCCCATTTTTATTTTTTTATTTTTCATAATTCGGACAACTATAAGAAGTCCTGAACTCCTGAAGCAAGAATGGAGGGATGTCCGAGGATGTCTGGATGGTCTCAGTTGGTGTAAGTGATCGAAGGTTTCTTATTTAATTCGCGGTTCGATGTTCGGTACGAACGAAGAAATTTCGAACAAAATGGTCGGAACTCGCTATAAGATTATTAAGAAAGACATGCCAATATAAAAATACATGCATTTCTGTTTTTATGACAAATTTGTTTCTTGATTTTCATTTCAAATTGTTCTCTGAACTTTTTATCAATAAGAACCCGATCGGGCTTTGACCGTTTTCTGATTGCTGGTTGGGCAGCGAAGCTTATACTTGTTCACACTCAAGTGAATCTCGTACGGCACGAGGACTGTTTGTTTATTATTTTCTTCATTTTTTGATTCTTTTTGTTTTGGAGTTTTTGCGCCCTCGTTTAGCGGTTGTCATTCCCTATTTAGGAGCGTTCGTTCTGAAAAGACAATATCTTTGAAGAAAAGGCGTAAGAAAATGAAGGGTACTAAAAGTCTTCGGTTGATAGCTATTTTTATTGCTTTGTAGTAGGTTTTTTAGTCATATTTCAAACTTGGAATCTTGTTTTCTTTTGAACTTTTTGTTGTTATTTTCGGTTTGTGAGATTTCTTCACCATGGATGATCGAATGTTACCATAATTCTTATGTACGCTTTAACTTCTTGTAAAATCAATCCGATCAAACGTTTGACGAAAAGAAAAAAAATTGTAATATTGATGTCAAAGGACTGTGTTTGAATGTTAGTGTCCTCTCACATAGGGCTGTCGGCTCATTTACTGGGCTCGACATCGAGCACGAGCTTTTAATAAAAAAAAATCATATAAAATAATAAAACTTAAAAAATAAAACAAATTAAAAAATAAAATAGAAAAGCTCACGAGCCGGCTGGGTGAGCTTTCGAGTTCTCACAAGCAAGTTCGAGCTCGAGCTCTACAGTTATGAGCTCGAGCTCGACATATATGAGCTCGAGCTCGACATATCTGTTACCCCTACTCTCAAAACGAGTTATGTTCCTTTATGCGTGTTGAAGTGTCATATCCCGTATTCTGCATGAAGGATAAATAATTTATATTTCTTTTTGTTTTAAAAAAAAAATATATTCTTTGATGTTTGATTTGGAACATTTGGGCTATTGCCTCAATATAGGGTTAATTAAACCAAAAGCCAAAGCATTTAAGTTTTCAATTAAATCGAGATCCCATCGTTCGTCTAAACACAAAATAAACATAGATTTATAATCTACATTTCGAGGAAAATTAATATATAAAATGGAGATATGTTTCTCACATTGATTAGAATATCACTTTGGCTTGTTTATTTAGAATTACTTTGTATAGGTTATTTAAATGGCTTGTGGGCTAGTGTGGGCTCATACGTGTCGATTTTTAACTTATTGGACCTGTTGGACCCCTAGAGAGCACGATCTCGTGCACGAGATCGAGCCGTGACATGCCACATGCGTCATGGACGCTTTGAAGGTGTGCACATACGTATCGTCGCGATGAGCTATGAGTAAAAAAATTGTAGTCCGATGGAGTGACGTCGACGATGATGTGTCGTCTAGGTGGCTCGCATCATGGCGATGATGTGGCAACCAAGATGATGTATTTGTGACATGTTGCAATGAACGTGATGCTGCGATGACGTAGCGCTGACTAGACGATGGATCGAATTGATGACATGTCAAAAACTCCTTGGGGGCCGTGATACGCGGCTGAGAGAGTTGGAGCAAAACGGTTGACCCACACCGAAGCGATTGAGATAAAACATGCCTTATCACATACGGCTAGAAGTGGGTAATGGTTGTGTTGGGTCCGGCACGGGAACCTTGATTCCTACTAGTTCCAGTTCCGAGTCACCATTTTATTTTAAATATATAATTTATGGATTACATTTCACTATTTATAAAGTTTAATTTATAAATCTTGCTAATTGAGCCATTAATTAATACTAGTAATTGCGGCACACTCAATGCATGTGCAACAAAACTTAATGTATAAGTAGATAAACTCGGATTAAATACATTACTATGACCTTAAATAAGATTTTCCCAAAAAAAAAATGAATTTATAGAGTGATAGGCGTCTTCCCTCATTTCCTTGGTTGTTCCGAAAATGGGTGTCGTTATCCTATTAAAAATCACACCAATACCTTCAATATTGGTTCGCAGCTTCTTAACGATAATTTCTAGAAGCAAATTCTTCGAGTTGTCAATTTCTTCAATCCAACACATCTTCTTAACGACAATAAAAAAGGGCCACTTACCCTCCGATTAAGTGTGAAATCCTCGAAATTCATGGAACGTGCAAAAGTCCTTAACCATTAAATGTAACAACTTTAAACAGTCAAATATCAGCAACAGCAAGCAATGAATCAAAAAATAATCAGACCAAGCCAATAAAGGTTAATAAATTAACTACACCAATAAACGAAAAGAAAGATCGATAGCGAAAGAAGTATATACACGATGAAAAATCGTAAATAATAAAGGGGTTTACCATCATAATGTTGTGCTTGCTCGGCGAGTTTTAGCCACATGACAGTCTTCGAGATCCGAAGCCACAGTCGGCTTTTCAATTATTAAGTTGAATAATTTCCTCAAGTTTTCTTGCTCAATGACCTAAAAAAAAAAGAAACGATAATAAAGATGTATAATCATCTCAATGTTGTTTATGTTAAGTTTCATACGATATCTATTATATTTGAAGCCGTGGTACTATTAACCTCTAGATGGGTCGGTTTCTTATGGCTTCATGATGAATCATGTATACATGGGTTCAACTTGTTTTTCTTAATAATTTCATTATTAAATAATAGATAAAATATCATTGGGCAATTGACAGACCCATCAATTGTTACAATCGGCGATTTTTAAGAGCCTTGACGCGTAATATAATAGAATAGATACTAGTAACTGCGGCACACTCAATGCTTGTGCACCAAAACTTAATGTATAAGTAGGCAAACGCGGATTAAATCCATTAGTAAGACCTTATATGAGATTTGCCCAAAAAATTGGAATTTATTGAGTGATAGACGTCTTCCCTCATTTCGTGGATTGTTCTGAAAATTGGTGTCGTTATCCTATTGAAAATCACACCAATACCTTTCATATTGGTTTGCAGCTTCTTGATGATCATTTCTAGAAGTAAATTCTTCGACTTGTCTATTTCTTCAATCCAACACATCTTCTTAACGATAATCGAAAAGGGCCACCTATCATCCGATTAAGTGCAAAATCCTCGAAATTCAAGGAACGTGCAAATGTCCATAATCATTGAGAGTCTGTTTGGTTGGAGGATGAGTTTAGATGATATTAGTTTAAGTTGGATTTATATAATGGGGGTATGAGCTTTTTTGTGTTTGATTGATGGAATTAAGTAATGATATCCAATATGTTTGGTAGATGTGTTTAGATAGTATTTGGTTTAAATAAATAAAATTACAATTTTACTCATTCACTTAAAAAATACAGTTTGAAGAGAAAAGGGAGAGAGAGAGAGAGGGGGGGGAGGGGAGAGAGGGAAGAGAGATGGGGAGAGAGAGAGAGAGAGAGAGAGAGAGAGAGAGAGGGAGAGGGGGGAGGGGGCGAGAGAGAGGGAGAGAGGGAAGAGAGATGGGGAAGACGAGAGAGAGAGAGATGAGTAGGGGAGACAATTTAAAAAAAAAAGATTGAAAAATAAATAAAATTTAAATAAAAGATAATTTTGTCCAAAAGTGGTGGGATTAGCTAAAGGAAGTGTTGAGAGTTTCTTTAAATACTACCTTATAGAGGGTATTAGGAGGATATTAAGTAAACCTCTCTTTTAAATACTCCATCTAACCAAACACCCCTTTAGCTAATCATAACCCTCATAATCCGTCCTAATTCTCCAAACCAACACTCTAAATGTAACAACTTTAAACTGTCAAAATCAGCAATAGCAAGCAACGGATCAAACAATAATCAAACCAAGCTAATAAAGGTTAATAATCTATAACCATACCCATAAACGAAAAGAAAGATCTACAGCGAAAGAAGTATATGGACGACAAAAAATCGTAAATAATGAAGGGGTTTATCAACATAATGTTATGCTTGCTCGGCGAGTTTAGCCACAGGACAGTCTTCGAGATCCGAAGAAGCTGTCGTCGGTGTTTCAATTATTAAGTTTCAATTATTAAGTTGAATAATTTCCTCAAGTTTTCTTGCTCAGTGACCTAAAAAAAAAAAAGAGAAACAATAACGAAGACGTGTAATCATCTCATGTTGTTTCTGTCAGTTTTCATACGATATGTATTCTATTAGAAATCGTGGTACTATTAACCTCTAGAGTGGTCGGTTTCTTATGGCTTCAAGAAAAACCGTGTATACATGGTTCAACTAGTTTTTTTTAATAATTTAATTATTAAGTAATAGATAAAATATCATTGGTCAAATGACATACCAAATCAATTGTTACAATCGACCATTTGTAAATGGCTTTGACGCTTAATATAATAGAATAGATACTAGTAGTAATTGTGGCACACTCAATGTGTGCAACAAAACTTAATGTATAAGTAGGCAAACGCGGATTAAATTCATTAAAATGACCTTAATGAGATTTTCCCAAAAAATTGAAATTTATTGACTTATAGGTAGGTGTCTTCCCTCATTTCCTTGACTTTCTGAAAATGGGTGTCGTTATCCTATGAAAATCACACCAATACCTTCCATATTTGCTTGCACCTTCTTAACGATCATTTCTAAAAGCAAATTCTTCAACTTGTCCATTTCTTCAATCCAACACATCTTCTTAGCGACAATCGAAAAGGGCCACTTATCCTCCAATTAAGTGCGAAATTCTCGAAATTCCAGGAAAGTGCAATTGTCCTTAATTATTAAATGTAACAACTTTAAACAGTTAAAGATCAGCAATAGGAAGCAACGGATCAATGGATCAAGAAAGGTTAATAAATTAACCATACCAATAAACGAAAAGAAAGATCTACAGCGAAAGAAGTATATGGACGACAAGAAATCGTAAATAATAAAGGGGTTTACCATTATAATGATGTGCTTGCGCGGCAAGTTTAGCCATGGGACAGTCTTCAAGATCCAAAGAAGCCACCGTCGGTGTTTCAATTATTAAGTTGAATAATTTCCTCAAGTTTTCTTGCTGTGTGACAAAAAAAAAAGAGAGAAACGATTAACAAAGACGTGTAATCATCTCGTGTTGTTTCTGTAAGTTTTCATACGGTGTCTATTCTATTAGGAGTCGTGGTACTATTAACGTCTATAGTGGTCGGTTTCTTATGGCTTCTTGAGGAATCGTGTATACATGGGTTCAACTTTTTTGTTAATAATTTTATTATTAAATAATAGATAAAATATCATTGGTCAGCTGAGACCAAATCAATTATTACAATCGACGATTTTTAAGAGGCCTTGACGCTTAATATAATAGAATATATATATATATATATTACTATATATATAATATATATATATATAATAGATATATTAGATACTCGTAGAAACCACTTGAAATTGGTCTTTAAACTGTGATTAAACCACCCACTAACAATGACAAAACCATCCACTTATTACACGTTAAAATTAAAAAGTTTATTGAATTTTGAATTGATCTCTGTCCAAATTACACCTTAAATATTAAAATACTCACTAATGTTTTATCTCTATCCACCCGCTAATCCCGACTAGTTATTGCGGACACTCATCCAAGAAAAACAAATAGTGGGTTCTTTAGTTAAGAACGCGTGCAGCCTGGATATTATTAAGAACATGGGTTTAATCTATTTTACTGATTTTCACAAATTATTAATTTTTTTAAAATTAGAATTGAATTAAACTGATATACGTGACAATTGTTAAGTGAATTTTATTTTTTTTAGTAATTAATAATTTTAGGGAAAAAATATGATTCGTTGATTGATATACAAAATTGACGGTTTTTAACTTGACTTTCCCATTAATATAAGAGCATATATAACATAGTGAAAATTGGTTGAAGAAAGATCGTCCAAGATAAATCGAGGTGGACATCTCCGCTATGTCGGATCAAAGCCAGTTAGGAGGCCGAATAAGAGAGCAAGGAACATGCAAAAGCAAAAAAAAGTTGGATTGGTAGGAGAGTTAATTGCTTCGGTTGTTATTTCCTTCGTTATTTGCTTCATGGTTGATAAAATATTATTGGTTCTACTTGTTGCCTTTTAGTTCCCTTACTCAAGTTTACGCACATTACCTCATAATATTGGTCTTCACTCTACCAAATTGGTGTGACCTGCCGCTCGATGATGAATATGCAATCTCAGATGGACACTCATATGGATGCGTTAGAGAAGACCATGGACTCAACGACGACGGATGTTTGCTCTACCCTCGCTAGCCTCACGAAACAAATCGAGGAACTGACCGTCTTGGTGACTTCTCAACGAAACTACTCACCCACGCGGAAACACCACTCGATCCCTCTGGTTCGAAGCTAAACGCAGATCCTGAAATAAACCACGAAATTTCACTAAAGCATCTACAACGTCGTGTTGATCTTTCCATGTTCGACGTTTCAGACCCTTCTGGATGGATCTCAAGAGCCGAAAATTACTTTGTACTCAACTCCACTCTATTACCTCAACGAGTGGCATGTGCGGGGATTTGCATGGAAGGAATCACATAACATGAATTCATTGGTTATTAGATAACCACCATGCTACCATATGGGACGCGTTGAAACAACAAATCACCAACGCTCTTGATGAATGCCATTTGGGCAGCCCCGTGGCTCATCTGTCGAGCGTTCGCCAGATCAGGTGCATTAAAGAGTGTTTATGATCACCACCTTATCAGAAATTCCAAGACACATGCACCTTGATTGTTTCCTACTCGGCATGCACCCCACACTTTCGGCATAATTAACTCCTCTGCAGCCTTATTTGGTGGAGCACGCGTTCCAACTAGCACGAGGCGTGGAATGGAAGCTCCTTGCTTCTCGGGATAGCAATTATGCGTAGATGGTCTCTCATTCGTCCGAGTAGAACCGTGTCCTCCATCGCTCTGGTTCTCAGCCATCGCCTAATTTTCCAAGCCAAACTACACAACAGACGCCACCAGCGTTCGTTCCACTGGATATGAAAACAATTATTGACCGCTATATTCCCCCACCTGCGCGCAATACCACTCATCTCGACTGTTTCAGCGACTATCCGATTGGGAAATCTAGAATCCCGGGAAAAAAACTTTGTTTCCGCTGCCGACAACCTTTCACTAAAGGTCAGCTATGTTCTCGAGAGGAATTTCATATGCTCATCGGCATCGAGGATGAGGCAGGTCTGGATGGCGAGCCATTGACATTTGATGAGGTCGATGGTGCACTCCAGGACTTTTCTAACAATGACAAAGTTTCTCCAGGCAAAGTTAATTCAATCGAGCTGCCTCTCTATGCAATGAGAGGATTGACGGGACCCCATACTCTAAAATTGCGCAGTTGGGTACATGGTGAATCTATCGTGGATATGATTGACATCGGCGCGTGCTAGAATTTTATCTCGGTTCAAGTGGACAATCGTTTGAACATATCACGTTCCACAAGTAGTTGTGCATCAACACAAGTAGTTTGCAATAACCTTGAAGTCTGTCTGGGCTCATGTCGGGTAATTGGAGATTTTTTCTTGTTCGAACTCGGGGGGTGTTCATATTGTTCATGGAGTAGATTGGCTCTGTACTCTCGGCGATGCCAAGATGAATTGGGAAAAATCGACTATGTCTTTTAATTGGGCAGGTTCGCATCACTGCCTAGTGGGTGATGCCTCTTTAACTCGAACCCCGATTAGTTTTCGGGCTCTATGTAAATTAGCCGACGAGGAGGTGAATTCTATCATGTGACTGGCCAAATGAAATAACAACACCGACACTAACCGCAACGAGCATCCCGAACCTGAAACATGATATCGGCGGAGTTTTAGCTCGTTTTTATTCGATCTTTGATAAACCACGACGTTGCCACCATGCCGTGATTCAGACCATCGGATTCTATTGTTATCTGGTATATCGGCCGTGTCGGTACGGCCATATCATTACGGACATGCCGAAAAAGACGTAATAGAACGTCTCGTTACTGAAATGCTTATCGTCACTGTTATTCAACCTACCTCGATCGAGTCAGATTCTACTTGTGCAAAAAAAGACGGTAGCTGGCATTTTTGCATTGACTATCGTGAACTTAATCGGGTTACAGTGCCAGATAAGTTCACGATTCCAGTGATCCAAGAATTGTTGGACGAGTAGCAAAATTTTTCACGAAGCTCGATCTTGGATCTAGTTACCATAAAATTTGGGTCGACTTTTCAAACAACGATGAACGATATTTTTCGACCTCTACATTGGAAATAAGTACTAGTTTTTTCCGACGATATTCTCATCTATAGCGCTTCATGCTCGATGCATCTAGCACACTTAGAAGAGGTCTTAGGACTCTTGGTGCAACATCAACTATGTGTTAACCTAATGAAGTGTCATTTTGATCGTCGTCGGGTCGAATATCTCGGGCACATCATCTCGCTCGGTACTGTCGCCATGAACCCTCAGAAGATTGCATCAGTAGTGGGGTGGCCTACACCAAAATCTCTAAAAGGGATACGCGCATTTCTTAGCTTATTAGGGTACTATCGCGTTTCATTCGGAATTACGGGTAAATGGCACAACCGCTTGCCACACTACTAAAATAATCTGAACATGTCATTCTTCATTGGCCAGCCACACAAAAAGCGCGTTTAGAGCATTACAGACAGCGCTGGTCACTGCTCCCGTACTTGTTATGCCCGATTCTTCGCGTTCTTTTATTTAATATGTGATGCCTCTGGTATCGGAATGGGGGTCGTACTGATGCAGAAGCCATCCGATAACATATTTTAGCAAAAGCTAGTCAAATCGTATGGGTTCTAAATTAACCTACGAACGAGAATTGATGGCATTGGTTCTCGCCATACAACACTGGCGTCCTTATCTAACGGAAGGAGATTTATGGTACGCACTGATCACAAGAGTTTGAGTGCCATTCTTTATCAAAAGATTGCTACACCCGCCCAACAAGTTTGGAGTAGCAAAATTGCCCGGGTACACTTCTGACATCGAATATAAGTCTGGACCATAGTTATTAAAGGCGAGAGGTGCACAAAGGCGATATGTCAATGCCTTGCCTCAAAAGCAGGGCGCATAATAGGCGCTCGCCTCAGGAAATCGAAGCGATTTCTAAGATATAAATTTGGTAATATATTCATAAATACTATTATTGAATATGTGGATTATATATACTCTTTTATTAAGCGTAAGACAAAGTTAAAAACTGTATTTTGGTATAACACTATTAACCAATCAAAAATTTTCTATAATTAATAATTGAGAAAAAATTAAAATATTGAACCCCACTATTATGAATGAGTAACTGCCTGTCTCCAGAAAAAAAAATGTCGTTTGGTCTGCCAATTATTTACTTATATTAATAAATAAAAAAATATCACTACCCACGTTATCATTATTCCATCATTTTGAAAATCAAGTGTAAGCATGTATAAGAATAAATCAACATAACTGAACACGCCAATCAAAAAGTATATGAGAGAAGACGGATTAAATTATCGTTGCACATTGAGCATATATTACTAGTACATATAAAATAACATCAATCAAGTGATAATCAATTTATCATAGTAAAATTCTACATCCATTCCCTCCACTTCGATCAAACCAACCTTATTCGATTAGGAAACTAACTTTTAAGAGGATTATCAATTCTTTTTTGTTTCAATAAATAACGTAGATGGAAAGATCAAAGAAACCTTCAAATAATGCTTATGTCGTTTGGTGTACTGCTTTTTTATTTTTACTTTTGCAATTTGTTATTTTGTTTTCTATGATGGGCGTTAGAAATAAAGCTATATTTCAAACAATCATCTATTTTTATTAAGAGTGGTTCTAATGGTGAAGAGCCGAAGAGACTTAAAAATAAAACACGCCCAACTAGAAAACCCTAACCCAATTACTAGTAGTTGTCGGCTTCATCGCACATCTCGCAGTGAAAATATTAGGAGACGTCCCTCTTCAACAACGCGACCGCCTCAACGTCTAGGCAGCTCACCGCCTCTCCGCCTAGGCGATGCCAGGGACTGCCTCTTCACAGGACGACGCCCCGAAGCACCTGGAAATGTGTCGACGCCTCACCTCATTCATCGCCTAGGCGCGCCTAAGGCATGCCACAAATAACTATGGTCCGGACAAATGAATAAGGCAGCCGATGCGTTGTCTCGGACAGGCAACTCGATTCAGTTTGCAACCTTAAGCCTTCCACAATGGATCGATGTCGACGTGCTCCAAACAGAGAACGCGATCCTACACTGGCGGGGATTGTAGAAGAGTTGCGCACCGACTCGACAGCTCGACCACCATATCACTTTATCGGGGGTTGGCTATACTACAAAGGTCGCCTTGTTATTCCAGAATATGTCAGAATGGGTTCCTAAACTTCTTACCAAATTTCATACAACACTAGCAGGGGTCATTCGTGTGCATTTCAAACATATCGATGTCTAGCCGCATTTCTTTACTGGCATGGAATGATGAAGCGGGTGTACGCCTACGTATCAACAAGCTTAACGTGCCAACATGCAAAATACGAAGCTCTTTCTCTGGCAGGTTTGCTTCAGCCCTTGCCGATTACAGATCGCATTTGGGAAGATATCGCCATGGATATTAGGGGACTCCCCAAATCTCGCGGATTTGCTAGTATTTTAGTTGTCGTCATCGTTTATGAAAATATGGTCACTTCATTGCACTCAGGCACCTGTACACAAACCAAGACGTTGCTACTAAATTTACGGAGAACATAGTTCGTTTACAGACATCCCACGTAGTATCGTCAGTGATCGCAACTCGATTTCTTGAGCAACTTTTGTAGAGAATTATTTCGGCTACAAGGTACAACCCTAAAGATGAGCTCGGCATACCACCCGCAAATGGGCGAACAATCTGAGGTGCTAAATCGTACAATGGAGACATATTTACGATGTTTTGTTGGAATCCACCTGAAAACATGGCCACAGTGGTTGACTTGGCAGAGTGTTGGTATAACATGACGTTGCAGTCTGCGACAGGAACGACCCCATTTCAGTTCGTCTACGGTTGATCACCTCCAACAATTACTGAGTTTCGACCTCATGAGTGTCACATGGCAGCCGTGGCCGATCTCCTTCAATAATGTGATGTCATTTTATGTCAAACTCAAAGAGAAGCTCACACGTGCATGGTAACGGATGACCAAGGGAGCAAATGCCCATCACTACGATGTAAACTTCGCTGATGCGGACTATGTTTTTCTTAAGTTGCGCTCGTATCATCAAATCTAAGTAGAAACCAGCGCTGATAACAAATTGGCAGCGCATGTTATGGCCCTTTTCAGATTACAACACACATCGAACGAGTGGCGTATCGCCCAGCTCTTATGAGGGGTCCATTCATCCCGTGTTCAACATTTCCCAATTGAAGAAGGTCGTTGGTGATCTCCCAATCGAGACAACCTTACCCACTCACATGACCGATATTGTACCGTTAGACCTTTCACCATCAGGTATTCCACTCGCATGGTGTTGGTCGGTGAAGATGCAATACGTCAAGTGTTGCTTATGTGGATGAATCAGTCTAGTGACGATGTCACTTGGATGGACGAATCTGACTTTGTTTCTCATTTTCCCGACTTCCGCCTTGAGGATAAGGCTACTTTTCACGGGGGGAATAATGTTTACATGTCGGATATATAAGCGACGAGAGAAACCAACGAAGACACAGGCCAATTATGGAATTAAACCGAGCGAGCTTAGGCTGAACCGGGGAGACGGGCTGAAGCAACAGACCGCGAGTACAATTGGGCCGTTGGAACAGATCCGGTGGCGAGAAACGAATTGGGCCGTCTAGGCCGTGAAACGGGATCGAAAATTAGCCCATGAAGAGAAGATTTATTATGATTTGAATTGTTGTTATTTTCCCAGATTTTCTACATTATGGTTGAGATATTTAAGGATTAATATTGGTATATATAGGGAACGACTATTAGCTATTAGAGCATCTTGGTTTTAGGTAGTCTGGTTCTACTCGTTGCCTCTTGGTTCCTGTTACGCCTTTACGAGTACCACGTCAGCAAGTTTAAACATTTCAGACAGGAATGCAATGTTGTGCAAAGTCACCAAGGTAATTGGTTCGGGAAGCACTTGGAGACACGCAAGAGCGGCCGACGCGGGCCAAGGCCAAGCGGGCGACCGTACGAGAACACGTGCGGGACGACTTGGACGCTGAGGTCCAAGACAACGACGAGCGGTGGCTCGGCTGACAACAAGCCAAGCACGGTGGTGCGCGATGGCACAGGAGGCGCAGGCAGCGGTCCGGCGGACGGCGGCGAACGGCAGCGGCGGCGGTTCTGGGAGGAGCAAGGCCGAGCAGCGGCTCGGCTAAGCAAATGTATGCGGGCGGCATGCGCAGGACAGCGCACGCGCGGGGCCAAGGAAACGCGCAACAACGCTGACGAGGTTTGCGATAGTCTCGGGCGAGCTGTTGGGCGGGATCAAGATCGAGTCTTCAATCAGCGTGAAGATTGACCAAGTCTCAGGCTGTTGAGAGATTTGGGGTGCCAAGTCAAACGGGAGAAAATCTCGGGGAGAGATTCTCGCAAAAGCCGAATTTGAATTCGAATGAGGTTGTTGACAAAATCTCTCCGAGCCAATATTCGCCAAACTCTATAAATACGGAGGCCGAAATCAAGTCATTGGCGCAGAGAGAGATTTTGTCATTGAGCGTGTGGCACTGATCGAGCATGCAGTTTGGGAAAGTGAGGAGCGCGCGAAGCGGATCGAACGCGACCTGGAGATTATCTAGGACGCGTTGGGGGAATCGAGGAGGATCATCTGCGCTCAATCGAAGCAGGCATGTACGCAAGCGGAAGACGTTCTCAGGGCCGCGCGATGCCAAGGAGTTAGAGGACTTCTTGTGGGACATGGAGACATACTTTGACGCGGCTGCGGTGGCCGAGGACGAGCGGGTGAACACGGTGACGATCTCCCGTGAGGGTGATGAGCTGTGGTGGAGGACGAAATTGACGACATATGCTCAGGCTAATCGCGATAGGGCGGCGGCGTGGGACGAACTCAAACGCGAGTTGAGGGCCTAGTTCCTGTCGGGCAACACTTCGTGGGTGGCGTGCGAGGCACTACAAAAGTTGCAGCAGACCGGCACGGCGAGTACGTTAAGCAATTTTCTTTACTTATGCTCGATGTTAAGAGGATGTCGGAGGAGGACCAATTGTTCAACTTCATGGCGCTTAAGAGTTGGGCCCAAATAAAGTTGGCGTGGCTAGTCGTGCAAGACTTAGCCACGGCGAAGGCGGCGGCCGATCAGCTTGTTGAGATTAGGCCAATTACAGCCAAGACTACGAGTGAGGTGGCCGACAGAAGACCTTCGAATTGTAAGAGGGAGACCAAGAATCGGGGTGGCCGGAAGAAGGGCAATAAGGATGAGCATGCGGCGAGGCCGCGAAACCACGACAAGCGAGCTAAGATATTACGTTTCTAGAACAAACGGACACATGGCTCGACAATGTCCTAAACGCACACGGGCTACGGCGATGACAGTCGATGAGGACTGCCCGGACACAATGCTGAACACGATGAAGGTTACTTCTCCTAGGCGAATTAGTGTATTTCATGAGGTGGAGCCAGGCGAGCATCGTGCGCGCTGAGGCATGCAGCGGGCCCGCGTGCGGAGCGAGCCATTACGGCAAACCGTATGCTGACACACGCGGTGTCGGGATGCTTAGGGCGCGAGGAGTCGTGCTAAGGGGTGCGGTACGGAGCGAGCGGTTGCAGGAGACCACAAGCTGACACACGCGGCATCATGGTGCCGTTGCGCACGGCGCATGGCGGGACTACGTGCTAAGGGCGTAAGCAATCAAGCGAGTTGAGGGGGAAACCAAGGCAAAGATGGGGGAGACTTGACCTAGTGATCGGGGCGAGGTCGCGAGCAAGCAAGCTGTTGCGAAGCACGGGAAAATTTTGATACATGTGCGAACGAATGGAGTCAAGGGGTGTGGACGAGGTAACCAGGGGCTCGTCAAAACCTTCAACGCCAGGCATGCAGGCCGGTGCGGGCAACACAGGCCGAGGGAGCGTGACCCCCATGTCTAGATGTGCGTGAGCGAGACGCGGGACGATGGTACCACCCGCGCAAGCGAGTCGCAATGTACTTGATGTGAAGATTTGTTCAGAGCATCAAAAGAGGCCAAACACGTGGTGTTGGCCAAACGGGTGTTGGTGACTTGAGGTTACCAAGGAGCTAAGCCATCAAGACGAGGATGTCTTTTCAAGCTCGTGGGTGCGGCCTAATCGGACTTCGCTGAGGAAGGGCGCGAGACGGTCAGGGCGAGCGAGGCTTAGGAATGTTCGTGTGTGCATCAACTTGGACTTCGAGGAGGAATGGCGCAAGGCAATCGGGGCGAATCGCATGCTGAGATGTGGGATTGACGGTGGCAACAAAGGGGGTTGTCGAAGAGAACGTCAACACTCTTCAAGTGGAGGAGGATTGTTACACCTTTCCGAGTGTTACATCAGCATGTTTAAACATTGCCAGGCGGGAATGCAATCTTGTGAAAAGTCACCAAGGCACTTGGCTCGAAATGCACTTGGAGACACGCATGAACGGCCGACGCGGGCCAAGGCATGCGGGCCAAGGCCAAGCGGGCGAGCACGTGCGGGACGACTTTGACGTTGAGGTCCAAGAGAACAACGAGCGGTGGCTCACGGACAACAAGCCAAGCACGATGGTGCGCGGCGGTGCAGGCGCAGGTGGCGGTCCGGCGGTGGAGCCGCCGGACGGCAGCGGCGACGGTGCCGGGAGAAGTAACGCCGAGCAGCGGCTCGGCCAAGCAAAGGTGTGCGGGCGGTGTGCACAGGACAGCGCGCACAGCGTGTGCGCACATGCAATGAGGCTGACGAGGTTTGCGATAATCTCAGGCGAGCTATTGGGCGGGATCAAGACCGAGTCTTCGATCCGCATGAAGATTGACCAAGTCTCGGGCTGTTCAGAGGATTTGGGGTACCAAGTCAAAGGAGAGAAAATATAGAGGAGGGATTCTCGCAACAGCCGAATTCGAATTCGAATGAGGTTGTTGAGAAAATCTCTACGAGCCAGTATTCACCTAACTCTATAAATACGGAGGCCAAGATCGAGTCATTGTTGCAGATAGAGACACACATCGATCCACACACACATCCGAGAGAAAGTTCGAAGGCGCGGCACTTCGAGCGAACTACACATTCGAGCTCGGGCGCCGAGCTTGAGAGGGATCCCACTGAGGGTTTCGCAAATGAGAGAGAGTGAGCGATTAAGATCCCGAAAAAGGAGACGTTAGGAGATAATCGTGTCGTGTCTTAGAGTAAGCACGTGAGGCCGAGACACGTGTTGTCTCCTTTGTGGTAAACTTTGCATGAATAAAGATTACGGCAAGCCGGGTAGGCGAACCTGGTTGTCTCCGAATTGACCGTGTCTTTGTTTTACGTTTCCGCATATACAAAGCGGGGTCGGGTGAGAGACTTATTGCGGGTGACTCAGGAATCAGACGAGCGAGGAACTAGTCAAACGCGAGCCGGTTGTGAAGCGCGCGGGGCATTTTAATTCGAAAAAAATTTCTAAGTCCCGGATTTGGATCAATTCCTTACTCAAGTTTACCTACATTACCTTGGGATATTGGTCTTCACTTTAAAATCGCACTAGAATACTTTGATTTACAACGTCATTGTACAACCCGCCGAGCTAGAATTCTCCAAACTAGAATTATAGTATCACTCATACTCGTTTGCTTTATAAAGTCAGTCTCTTGAACACATTGTTACAGTATGTTGGAAGATCACAACGTGAACTTAGTTGGTACCATGTTGGCCTTACAACTTTATAGTATTCTACTAAGCTTTTTGAGCTTTCGACTTCTCATTGTTATTCTTAGTTGATGATCATCAAGTTATTCAGAGAGTAAAAAGTTCTTCCTCCAAAGTGTATCCTCGTTTATTAATATTTGAGGATCTAAAGATGACAGTTGGTTGGAAGAGAAATCTTCCTAACAACTTCTGAACTCGCATGTTGCACTTTAAAGTGGCTATGTTGACTAATACGATCATCTATCATTCGGGTTGGTTAGACTTTAAACACTTGAATCCAATCTGATGACCTGTTGAAGACTGACACTTATGCAGTTACTCCAAATTTGTCTTTCTTCTTTAGTTTCGACATCGATTGACATCTCTGTTTAGTCTTATCATCTGACTCCTTATGTTTATCCTTAACATCGATCTTGATCAGTCGGTCCACATATGGGTCTTGTGGTTGAGAACTCTAGTATTGGTCGGGGCTTCAACTTTGGTTTCCATCACTTGGATTGCTTGGTTCGGATCAGTCATTAGCCCGTACGTTTCTCCGTTCTATCGATCAGTCTTCAGTCCTTAATATCGGTTTCCTTTCAAGTTCAGTTTGTTAATTGAATAACCGAAACTATTATTTACCGGTACCAGTCCAAAGTAAGTTTTGTTAATTTAATTAGAGAAACTATCAATTACATGTTTCAGTCCAAGTTAAGTTTTGTTAGCTCAATCACCGAAAATATTATTAATCATAATTAACTTTAACTCCTCATGAAAGGAAAAAAAATAGAAGGAAAAAGAAAATATAAACCTGTATCACCATGGATACTTTTTTGTTTCAATTTTACTCACAACATTTAATTATTGCAAAATAAGTGAAGTTTGTATAACGAAACAAATTTGGGTCTTAGTCTTATTTTGTCGTGACATGGATTATTTACGACCCACTTGCGTGCCGACGTGAAATACGATCTCGATTTATTTTGTCGAGAAAGTGATCAAAGTCGTAAATATTATCCAACATGTGGAGTTAATGACTTGTTTTTTCACATATAATGAATATAATGACCTTAAATCGAAAATAGTATACGCAATGCATTTAAGTTTAAAAAAAATTCCCTTAAACTAACGGTGCTAATTAATAACTGAAACATTTCCCGTCTATATGTATATTACAATACATACACAGATACTCAATATAATCTCAAGAAATATTATCACCTGTATATAATCTGTAATATGCTAAATCAAGGGCCCAAGAAATATTGACACAGTCATTTACATCCACCAAAACAAAACGGCAAATTACCTACAAATAGTTATTTATTACGACAGTCGACAGCAAATAACACAATCTATGCGAATGTAATTCCCATGACAGCCAAATATCTTCATCTGCCACTGAAATAACTTTCCACTTTTAACCGATATTTGGTAAGTCACAATGATTGATTACCGATAGAGATAATGACGAATTAAAATTTGTTTTGCCCTAAATACAATGTGGCCGCCTGTCCGAATACAACCTCACTTTATAATTAAATGACACACATGTGGTTAAGTTCTCCCCTTTGCCTATTTAAGTACCTACCCACACGTCCTCTAAACCCACACTACCTTTCTAGCCAATATACAACCAAAAAAGAAAAAGGAAACAAGACAATGTCTTCACCAGCCAACCCTACACAAACAAACAAAAACAACATCAGCAGCAACAACAACACCGCCCCGAATAAGTCCAATAGAGGCAGAAAGAAGCTCCCGATGGAGAGAATACAGAAGGAGATGTCTCGCCAGGTGACCTTCTCGAAGCGAAAAGGCGGGCTGGTCAAGAAGGCCAATGAGCTCAGCACACTCACCGGTACTCAGATGGCTCTCGTGCTCTTCTCACCAACTGGTAAAGCCTATTCATATGGAAACCCGAGCGTCGAAAGGGTTGTGAGCAGGTGGAACAACGCACAAGCATATACTATGCACAATGAACAAGAAGTTCTTCATGATCCTGTCTCCGCGGTGGAGGCAGCAAAGGTCAGGAGCCAAAACGAGGAGATAGCGAAATACGAGGCCAAGGTGGAGTTGCAGAGAAAAGAGAGAGAAGAGCTCATGCGAATGAAGACGGTCTATCAAATGAGGGGGATTTATCCACCGGATTTGGAGACGTTGAGCTTGGACCAGCTGTGTAGTTTGAAGGAAAGCATACTTGAGTTTAGGAGAAATTTCAGGGCTAAAGTGAAGGAGGCGAAGGATATCTCAGAAGCTGCTGCAAAGTTAAAGGCTCCTCAAGGTCTTGGTAAGAGCTGCTCTAAGGCTACTGCTGTTGGGAGTTCTTCTTCAAGCCATGTGCAGCAACAACAAGCTCATGAAGCATGCAATCAAATGGTTTCTGGCCGGGGGATCTTCAACAGTAACATCAACGATAAGGTTAGTGCCAACAGAGGCATGTATGGTGGAGGATTATTTAATGGAGGCGGATTTTTGGGTCATCAAAACCCTAGTTCATCTTCGAAGAGCCAAATGCTTCCTGGGGTTTTTAATTATAATGGCACCGATGACTACCGTAGTGCTAAAGGGATTTCTGGTGGGGTTTATGGTTCCTCTTCAAAGAGCCAGCAAGTTCAAGCACGGAACCAAATGGTTCCCGGGGTTTTTAATAAAAATAATAATAATTCCAAAAACTTCTGTGCTAACCGAGGGATGTACGGTGGCTTTTCCAATCATCAAGGTGTATTCGGGGGTCATTATAACCCTAGATCCTCTTCACAGAGCCAAGTTCAAGCAAGCAAACAAATGGTTCCTGGGATTTTCAACAATGACGATGCTAGTAACAACTTTAATTCTGACAAAGGGGAGCATACGAGGTTTTTTAACCCAGGCGGCTTCGCAAGATACAACCCTAGTTCCTTTTGCTATGGGGGCTCAAGCAGCTTTTCATTTCCTCCCAGCAATGCAGCTCTACGAGCAACAACTGGAATTGCTGTGAATACCCCCAAAGTGCCTGCTGGTTTAGTAACCGAGTCACCGGCGGCTTCTGATGTTAATTTTGTGTTGCCCAGTAATAATGCTGCTAATGAAGATACGTTCGCACCAGGCCATGTTGGAGAAACTCGAGATCAATTCGTCGAAGAGCTAATGCGGCACTTTGGCGAAGGATTTTAAAATTGCAAGCTCGAGTGAGCTTTTGAATATTTATTAGTAGAATGGCTATGGAACTTGTGAGGTTTTAGCTAGCTAGTTTATAGATTTCGTCGTTTCTATGGAAGCCTTACTTCTTTTCTTCTACTTATAAGCTAGTTGGATTTAATGGTCGTCAGTGTCCTGGTCTTGTTATGTTTGGTTTCTAGAGGAGTCATGTTTTGTAATATTGTTTTAGTAGGTGGTGTGACGTAGTTAACTTAAGCGTTTCCCATTAATTTATTCTTAAAAATTAACACAATTTACAATTAACTTCCAAATATTTATTTAATTTGAGATTATTATAGAGACAGGTTGAAGATCTGTGTGGGTCTTCGCATATTTTATCTTATATTTCTACTAATAATTCGAAGTTTTAAATATATAGTAGTGTTTTCCGCACACTCGGTGCGTGTGCTTAAAATATAAATATTTAGGGGGTGTTTGTTTTGAGGTGATCCTCTAAAACATTACGGTGATTCCATCATCACCTCCGCATCATCGCGTTTGTTTAGTGGGGGTGATGAGTCATCACTGTGATGAAGGATCACCTATGTGATCAAAAGGGGTTGATATTCCAACTTTTAGATCACCCCCAAAAAGCAGGGGATCCTCCATCACCGTGATGGGGTGATATTTTCAATATTTTTTGGACAACATTACCCCTTACATTTTAACGTTCATTCCTTATATACTCTTGTTTTTATTTGTAATTACACAACTAATATATTTAAATAAAAAAATATATTTATACTTAAATAAATAAAATAATTATATTGAAAATTATATATAATAAACTTATAATTAATTTACAATTAATACGTAATTTTAAAGCTTAAAAAATAAAATAATTATATTGAAGAATTGTATAAAATACTTATAAATAATGTTTAAAGCTTAAAAAATAAAATAATTATATTGAAGAATTGCATAAAATACTTATAAATAATGTTTAAAAATAACAATACTTAATATTGAAATATTAATCATTATCACGTAAAATATCACCACAAAATGAGCATCTTAACCCCTTTCACCTACATAATATACATAGGGTTAAATATGACATTTATACAACATCATCCCACATATCATCATGATAAACAAACACAATATTCAAATATCACTTTGATATGTAAAATAAAATATCACACCAAAACAAACACGGTGCTGATATATCACTTTGATCCACATCACCGTAATACACACATCACTGTAAGTATCACTGTGATGTTGGATCATCTCAAACAACCATCCCCTTAATGTTATTTTATATTATGAGGTACTTTTAATATATAATATTTAATCGACGAAATATTATTTAAAAATTAATTTTAGCTACGTATCTAACCCGTAATAAATAGAATAAATGTAATTAGAACAAATGTATGTATCCAAGTGATAGCACAAATGTCTCAATATAATATGCTAACCCTGGCCGAAGCTAGGGTCGTTTGCACATGGAAAAACCACCACCAACCAAATCGGTATTATTAAAGTGGAGCAATAATTTATCGATATAAGTTCTACATTGTCTATATTTTTAGTCCGACTTCTACAATATCAACGGCGAAGATCTTTTACGTGTTTTTGGTTATCATGAACGGTATGAGATCGTCCATACACCAGATTGCGACATGTGTTAATCTCAATTGATTTTTTTACACGTGTCACAATCTGGTGTGTAAAATACCTGATTGAAACACCAAATGAGCATAGAGAAATCAAACTAATCATGAGCATATAATCGACTGTTAATTTTCATTGAAAACATTGATGGTTTTGTGTTTTTAAAACTGCAAAAAACCGCACCCAATCGCATTTAATAATATTATACTTTTATTTTATTTTAATTGATAGTTCATAAATTAGTAGATATCCTCGTAATAGTTCGGAAGCTGGAAGACCACAAGCATCAATGTAATAATACGAATTGTGAAGGCGTAATTAGATGAAAATAGTCGTATGTAGTAAATTGTAAATTAATGGCTTATTTTGTTATGTTAATTTGATTCTTAAATATTTGTATTTTTTACTCTTAATACAGAGAATTTGAGTTCATATTCGCGTTAACTTTTATTTATTGTTACTTTTTATTTTATTCGAAGTATTACTTGTTACTTTTAATGATTGTTTATTACGAGTTAACAAATTGTATCATAAGTTCATATCCTTGTTATTTTTTCTTTTTTTCATTAAATTTTTTTATTGTTACTATTGTTTATTAAATTTTTTCTATTAAAATTTTAATAAATTAGTGTGCACTAATTTTCTAAACTTTTTTCTATTTTAGTGTTCCTTTTTATTACTCTTAAAAGTCGATTTACTTTTTATTCTTTAATTTTTTGCACTATCTACACTTAAGAATATTAGATTTTCTTTATGATTAAAAAACCGCAAAAACCGCCCCAACCCAATCCAACAGCGAAGTATCGGGTTGAAAGTTTTATGATCGGGTTTGGGTACATTATTAAAAACCGCAATATATCTGGTCGGGTTAAAATTTTAATAAAAATCGCCCTAACCGCCTCAAACTCACCCCTAGTAATATGGTAAAAGGATTTTATTATTTACTGTCAATATTAAATCTAATATTATATTAATAATCGACAAACATGGGACTTGTAGAGCGTATCCTATCAATGCTAAATTGGTGTTGGACTGGAGGTTTGACAGTGTCGGAGCTCCAGTGCACGCGTCAAACGTTATGCTAAATACAAGTGATGTTACAATGCTCTACTATCTTGAGTGGGCAATCCACCTCATCCTTTTTTTATACTTTAAATTTTTTTGCTATTAAAAAAATATTGGGTTTTTTGTTGGAAAGAATTGGGGAAGACAGTGAGGAGAGAGAAACCTTATGGTTTCTTTTTCTTTATCTTCTTTTTCGACCTTTATGCATTTTATTTAACCACTTTCTAATTTTGTTTATTTTAGGTTTTATCCTAAAATTTTAATTTTTATTTTAATAACTTTTTAGCGAACGTATGTGTGTCGTTTTGTTGTTACTTTTATAATTTCAATAATTTTTGAATTGTTATTTAAATCAGATAATAAATTATTATTTTTGTCATATATTACAATATTTTTATAGAATTTAAAATACTCGATTTGCCTATAATTAAATTAGCATTTTACAAAAAATATGGATAAACTTTAGAGAGAAATATAGAGAAGACTGTTAGAGTTACAAGCAATATTCACTGTAACAACTCTATATATAGAGAAGATGATTAAAAATGGCCTTATAGTGTAAATTTTAACTTATTCTATCAAATAAATGGATGCTACTATTCACATCCCCATTGGTGAAAAACATTGATTGTTTTATCGGCACATCGATACAATATTTAATTTATTTTCCATTGAATTCTACTTATATCAATCGCTGGAGTTTATGTTAACAGTAATAATAATTCTAGATAGGGATAATTACTAATTTGCTCTCTCAGTTATGGACCTATATCATTTTTAGTCCCTCGAAAACACACTTCATCAATAAAGGTCCCTCACTTTATAGCCGTTAATTAATTTTAGTCATTTTCGTCAACTTTGATCGAGTTGACCGTCAAAACTAATGGAATTGACCGTTAGTGGCTTTAAAAATTAAGAAAAAAAGAAAAATTGCTTAAATATTAAAATAAATATAAAAAAGGAAATTAAAATTAAAAAACTTAAAAATATAATAAAAAACGAAAAATTTAAAAATAAAAAATAAATTAAAATTGGAAAATTAAAAAATTAGCTTCGACGATCGATCATCTCTCTCCAAAACATTTTCTCAACAGTCCCCTCCTCTGCAGAGTGATCAACGGTTCTTTTCTTGGACGTGTCTCTGACCATGCTTCCTTTCTTGGGCAAACGGAACCTCCTCCGCCTCCCCCGACATCGCTGTCTGAACTTCGCGAAGCTGCCGATGAAGTGGAGCAATCGTTGTCAGCCGTGGTAGATAAACATGTGAAGTGGTGTTTATGAGATGACCGTGATGACAGCGAATTTAGAGAAGGGTAACACCGACGAAATGATGTTCTTGATCACTTCGCAGAGGAGATGGCTTGGGGAATTTTTTTTTGGAGAGAGATGATTGATCGTGGAAGAAGCTGAATGTTTTTAATTTTTAATTTGAATTTTTTTATTTTTGTTTTAATTATATTTTTAATTTTTTTAATTTTAATTTTGTTTTTAATTATATTTTTAATTTTTAATTTCGTTTTTTATTTTCATTTGAATTATATTTTTAATTTTTAAAATTTTAATTTTGTTTTTACTAATATTTTTATTTTTTTAAAATGTTAATTTCGTTTTTTTATTTTTATTTTAATATTTCAGCAATTTTTCCTTTTTTTAATATTTAAAGTCAATAACGGTCAATTCTGTTAGTTTTGACGGTCAACTCTGTCAAAGTTGACCGTAAGGACTAAAAAATTGATTAATGGATAAAAACAAAAGGACCTAATGTTGATGAGGTGTGTTTTCGAGAGATTAAAACTGATATAGACCTATAACTGAGGGATCAAATTAACAATTATCCCTTCTATATACTATCAAATAACTTGTTGTAGCAAGAAATGTATGATATTAAGTCTAATACATTACAAAATTGTAACAACTGAATATTATAAATACTACCCAATATTATTGTAACCATTGTAACAGTTGTAACAATCGAATTTCTTCTATCAAGAAATATTTGATCGTCAACATTAAATATCAAATATAATATGAGTGTTACGTCTTATATTGCTAAAACTGTTACAATTGTTTCCAGGGTATTACGTCGAATATAATATTAAACGGTCATAAGCATTTTGTCTAATAAAATATAAATATCAAATATTTGATCCGACCAAATATAATTTATCCGATTGTTATTCGGTATAGCAAGAAATATCATAGTATTACGACTTGTAACAATAATTTGGTAAGCTTTATGTGTTTAACGAACTTAAAATATGTTTTATTTGGAAGAATGTCCCGTATATAAAATGAAGAAACGTCATCAGTACATCACAAGTGTGGGACCACAAAAACCACCGGTAACATGCTACTAGGAAACAAAAGAAAACCAAACATAGAATTAACCAATAATCACAAACCGAGGAAAACAAGAAATCAAGGACCCTCTACCAAGCATTTCGCCAGACACGCCGCGTAGCAGCGCCAGCCTAGAACAGGCCGTAGTCAATCGCATGCAAGCTATACCCAGGACAATGGCCACAATCCGCTCAGGGGGGTTGCACATATGGTCCTTCCATCGCCTGTTCCGCTCCGGCCAGATATGATCAACGAGGGAAGCCAACAAGTGGCAGTGCATCTCATGAAAGAGATGGGTTCCACGCCATCGAGCCGCCGCCCATCCAATGCCCATTTGCCAATCGAGGTGGACAAAACGCCGCGAAAAAGCACTCTCAAAGAACAGATGCTTGGTTGTTTCAAGACAAAGCGTGTCACATAACAAGCAAACACCCGTACGAGCCCTCTACACCACCCATGCCTTATTCCTTGTCGCCAGTCGCTCCCGAATAGCCAATTAAAGGATGAACTCACGCCGCAGTACGCGCATGGTACCCCCAAAAAGAGCAGCTAACACCCCAGGGGGCCTACGGTACTGGAGTGACTCCCTAGCGGCCTTTGCCGAGTACCGCCCATCATTGGTCCCACGCCAACGCACAGAATCCGCATCCAGAGGATGGACTTCTGGTACTGAAGAAACTCCATCGAAGTCTGAGCTAGCCACGTCCAATCAGTCTGAGAAATAACTGCAGAAAGGCGAGAGTCCTGGGAGAGACCCATCACCAGTGGTCCCCATGGGAAGCACTCAATAAGAGTGGAATTCGGCAGCCAAGGATCTTTCCAAAGCCATATCGACTCCTGGTACCAATCCTGTAGGAGATAAGAGATTTAAACGTATCCCGCAGCTAAAACAGCTTCCTCCAGCTCCATGCATCAGATGTCGAAATCTGAACATTCCAGAACGAACGGTTCTGGAAGCGCGTCTGATACAACCACACTACCCAAATCGAGTCTGGGTCCCTTATAACCATACACCACAGATGTCGCGTAAGGAATGCCCGATTCTCCACCAATATCGACAAAATACCAAGGCCTCCTTCAGCCGGTGGCAAACAAACATCCCCACACCACCTTGGCCGAGGAACCCACCCAAAGAAACTAGCGAAAGCGAGACTCAGGCGCCCGCGTACGAGTGCAAGGCTGACATGCCAGACTTAATAAACTGTAGTCGCCCCGCGTACGGAAGGGATCAATTCAACCACGAACCGAACCACTTATCCACCGACTGTTGTAAGGAGGCACAATCGGCCAGACGAAGTCGTGAATGGATTAAAGGGACACCCAAGTACCGTACTGAAAGCTGACCCCTACGAAATCCCATAATGACATGTAGTGTCCTCATAAGTTGTTCAGCCCTCTTGAAAATGAGCATCTCACTCTTGTCGGGTTAGGACAGAGACCCGAAAGAGAGGCAAATACATCCAGGGCATCCTTCGAAACTCCAACTGAGCTGGCATTTTGCATGGCTGAAAAGCAAGAGATCATCAGGAAATATCAACATCGCAATCTATTAGACTCACATCGCCAATGGAAATGAAAATCCACCGCCTCCTGAATATGACGAGTAATGATACCATGCAGTACCTCAATAGCTAACGTAAACAAGTATGGAGACAGCGGATCTCCTTGACGAAGGCCTCGCTTCCCCTCAAAGAACCCCACAGGAGCCCCATTAAAATTAATGAAATATGTCGTGGTGGTGAGACAAGAGCCCATCCACCGAATAAGCTGCGGATGAAACCGCATAGCCGAAAGGACAGCGAGTAAGAAACTCCACTTCACCTTATCGTAGCATTTGGCCAAGTCCACCTTAAAGGCCGTCGAGGGGAGCGGCTCTGGTTCTGGAACCCAAGACACACCTCCTGGGCTAGAAGAATGTTATCACTGATACGCCTCCCAGGGATAAACGTTGTCTGCAAAGGGTGTACCAGTTTTGCCAAAAACAGCCTCAGCCGATTCGCAAGGATCTTTGATATCACCTTGTACAACACGTTACAACACGAAATCGGCGGAAGTCTGACGCCTTGCTGACAACTTTGCCCTTGGGGATAAGCGTAAGAAGCGTACCGTTCACACCTTTGAGGAGGTGACCAGTACGAAAAGCCCCAACCACATCAGCTCCCAGGACATCCCAAGAGGCCTTGAAGAAGGCCGTCGTACAACCATCAGGACCAGGCGCCTTTTCAATCGCAAAGACCACCTCCCTAATCTCGTCTTTAGACACTGGTCGGACCATCACAGTCGCATCCTCTAAGGGGAGCATATGCGAGATGTAACCACGGACATCCTCCTTAATGACAGGAGAAACCCTAGCCGACTGGCCCAAGCGCTCCTTGTAGAAGCGAATCAACTCATCTATGATAGGTTGTTCCCCCTCTATTAGCTGCCCGTCAACATCCTCCTGTGAGAAGATGTGATTCCCAGCACGAAGAAGTTCCACCTTCTTGAGAAGAAAGCAGAGCACTAATCACCATCTTTTATCCATGCCAGTTTAGCCCGCTGAGAAAGCGCCAATTGGTCAGCTCAAGGAAGTGCATAGCCTCCATAACATTTCGAGTCAGCCCCCTTCGCTTAGTAAAGCTCCTTGAGACGAGGCTTAAGTAACTTTAGCCATCGAACAAGGGTAAACATTGGGAAACCCGGCAGCGGAGTCTACTAAGTACGCTGCACTACCTCCCCAACCTCAGCCTGAACCGCCACCACTACGGCCTTACCCTTAGCCCCCACCTGCTGCCACTTTTCTCGCCGCATCCTAGCATCTCGCCCCTCCCGGCGGGCTGCAGGCTGTTCTTGCCATCGACTCTGCGAAGGTCCAGTCCGCGGTAGGTTAGCTTGCACTATCCTAAGATACGCACAGTCCCCACACTTAGAGGACTGCCACTCGTATTCTACCCGCACCGGCCCGACGCCCGACGAACCCTCATTCTCGAGCAACAATCTGGCAATCTGACATTAAACTGCTCCACAAAATCCTCATGAAGATTCTTCAAGACGTACACGCGTGCAAAGTCAATACGTCCGATCCGAGTCGTCACATTATCAGCGAATAGTGGACAACCACCGCACTAGCAATAACACCAAGCCTCGCTCGATAGGTACATTCCATAGCTTGATAGCGGGACCTCGACAAGTTCCTTTTTCTCAAAGGACATCCCGGTCTTCCACACCTCCAGGAACAACGGTTGCCCATTAATGAGCCAGGGGCCACCCTCAAGGACTGCATCCACAGCTGTTGCAGATGCGAATCGGAATTTGAAGAAGCCATTGATCGTCGCCCGAACCTCCACCAAACCCGTCATTGCAACGCGAAAGAAACGTTCAACGAACGAGAAGTAGGACTTCCTTCTAAGAAAATACCCCACCAATGTATGCTCCCACCATGCAAAACCCTGCCACGCAATCTCCCAAGAGGGACAAACATCAGCCACGCCACCAACCACGGCGGGTAGCATATAGGAAAGCATGACACGTCGATGTACCCGCGGCCGTAGCTGCTCCCCCGTGAGGACGGCAGAGAACCTCTGTGACGATGAATCCACTGGCACAACAATTCCCGATGCCATCGTTCCAATCCCAGCATGCCGCCTTGAAGCAGCCGAAGAATCCGGAGGATCCAGAGGTGCCGTCATAGCCGCCGTCACGAAAACCCTAGCGGTATCAGAGACTATCCGTGTAACCACCACCGCATCCTCCCCAGTCATAGGCGATGTACCATGTTCCATAGTAGGTCCACTCCCCGCGGCCTCCCGCCTTAACCGATGGGGGAGTCCCCGGCCTTCGTAACCCCACGCTCCCCTTGCACATGACGAATCACGCAAGGGTTGGGACACTGTCTACCCCAGTCGCGGCTCCTTGCTGACCGCCTAGACAACCCCTCGTGGACCCACCCCTAACAAGATCCCCGATCCAATCACACCCCCACCCTCCCACTCCCGCAGGTGTCGGAGATTGAGGGCCTCATCACCGGCCGGCCGAGTCCCCCTCAAGCGGCCGAAAACGGCGGTGTTAGTCTGGATAAGCCGTCGAGAAGATGGCCGAGAAAATGAAAAGACGCTCTCTCTTTCTCTCCCTATGGCTTTTATCTCTCTCTTCAAGCCGGTCTTTTTCTTCCTAAACACCTTGAACAGTAAGTAATATCGATAGTTAAATCTATTATCCATAAATATAACAAGGGGTGCAAATATCCATTATTGCATAGACATTTTAGTCAAAATACGTGTAAGATTTGCATATCGTGTATGTTCGTTTTCATTGAACTTTATACAATTATTGAACTGTAATATTATATAGTTTGAGTTGGATTAAAAATTGTAGTGATTTAACTTAATCAGATAAATACACGCGTTTAAAGTTATTTTTTTGAACCATTTGTACTTTAAGCTTTAACCAACATAAATGTTGAATAATTAAAAGAATTCTTAACTATTCATTCCTAGATGTAACTAAATAGGGATCATTCTTTCTTATAGAGTTGCAAAAATACACCGATCTTACATAATAATTGCTAACAAATGACAATTTCTAAAGGTAAGAATTCGGTTTCACTATTATTGATGCAATTTCAATCCTGGGTATTTTTCGGTCATGGAAATTGTAAAAAATAAGTTGCGCAGACGAATGAGCTAGAGCTAAATGATTGTTACCATTTATTTCTTACTATTGATAATGAAGATATTATCATCCAATAAATAAAAAATACGAAAATTCATAAAAAAAAAAACTAATGTAATTTAGAAGGTAACTTTTTATTATATTAGATATTTACTAATTTGCCGTTGAATTATTTTACGCCTCCACTCATATATATATATATATATATATATATATATTCCCCGGCCTCGTCCAGACAAAAACAATGACAAATTCAAGCAGCAATGAAGATAAAATGAGAAAATGACATATAAAAAGCCCACGATAAATTTGAGATTATAATCTTATATAATCTTATACAATAACCATTTATTTTATGTTCACTTCCCAATGTTATCTTATTTTTATACATGTAATTTGGCAAATGTACCCCTTTTCGATATCTCATTTTTATACAAGCCTCTTTCAATTATTGATATCTCGTCTTCTACAACTTGGGAGTTCTTGGAATGTTTAACATCGGATTCAGCTATGGTTTCAAGCTGTTGTTTGAGCTGTGCAATCTCATCCAACGCAGAAGCTAGTCATGAGAGTTTTGCTATTCAAGAGCATCATCAGATTTCAATGCCTGACTTTTTTGTTCCTGAGAGATCCTGAAAAGTTGTGAATTGGAGGAGATCGATTAGGAGAAATCGAAGGAATCGCAGGAATTTTATTTACAATCTCAGAACAGAAATTACACTGTACACGAGTTTATATACAGAGCAAAACAGAAAATATCTATTTTAACTAAGCGAAATGACAATTAACCCTATACAAACTTCAATAATTACAAAATGACCCTCAAGCAAAATATTGCTCATCTGCGCATTCTTGTTGCTGATCCGTGGATAAATTCATCATTCCCCTCAAGCTGGGATCGATGAACATCAGAGACCAAGCTTGGCAAGCATCCTATGAAAGTGATCGGCAGTCAAGGTTGTCGTGAAGATGTCAGCCGGTTGTTGAAGTGAAGGGATATAATATGGCTGAACAAACCAGCCTTATATTGATTGCGTATCAAGTGACAATCAATATCAAGGTGTTTGGTGCGTTCATGGAACACGGGATTAGAGGTGATGTGTAACGCAGACTTGTTGTCACATGCGAAAGGGATTGGCAGCGGTACAGGCATGTGAAGATCCTTCAAAATATAGGAAATCCACATCAATTCTGCAACTGTAGTGGCCATGCTCCGATATCTGCTTCACATGAAGAGTGGGACACCGTGGATTGCTTTCTGGTTTTCCGAGATATCAAAGAGCTTCCCAAAAATATGCAGAATCCGGTGAGAGAACATCTAGTGAGGGGGCACGCACCCAAATCAGCATCACAATATGAGTGTAGACTATGAGTGGCTGAGCTAGACATGAAAATACCTAAAGATGCACAGCCTTTCAGGTATTTCAGAACATGAATGCATGCCTGCCAGTGAACAGACCCGAGGCTGGTAAATGAATTGGCTCAACTGTTGACTGGCATGAGAGATGACAGGCCGAGTAAAGCCCAAGTACAACAATCTACCAATAAGCCTTCGATATGAGGCAGGATCAGGCAAGACAGGACTTGTGGTATCATGCAAGTTCTGGCCTTTGGGTAAAGGCACTGAAACAGGGTTGCATTCCAGCAAGCCTGCATCTTTCAAGATATCTAGGATATACTTTCTCTGATTAAGATAAATCCCATCTGTAGATCTTGCAATTTCAACACCTAAGAAGTATTTGGCATGGTGAAAGTCCTTGATAGTGAAAACATCATCGAGGAAGCATTTAGTATCTTTAATAAGAGACTCATTGGACCCGGTCAGTAACACATCACCAACATTGACAAGTAGAATAAGCATATCTGACCCGACAGTTTTAATGAAGAGGCATGGATCATGATCTGATTGCACAAACTGAAAAGACTGCAGCTTGGATGTAAATTCTAGATTCCACTGTCGATATGCTTGCTTGAGTCAATAGAGTGACTTATGAAGTTTACAGACCTGATTAGAGCCAACTTTTGTGTATCCTCAGGGAGCCATCATGTATACAGTTTCATCCAAGAACCCATGGAGGAAAGCATTATTGATATCAAGCTGGTGAAGTGGCCAACTACGAGCGGCTGCAAGTGCTAAGACAATTCTGACAATAACAAGTTTAGCAACAGGAGAAAAACATTCAAAGTAATCTTCACCAGTCGTTTGATTGTAACCCTTAGCTATCAATCTAGCTTTATGCTTGTTAATTGATCCATCTTGATTATACTTAATCTTGTATATCCAACGACATCTGATGGCTTTCTTACCCTTAGGTAAGGTTGTTAGTTCCCATGTTTGATTAGCCTCGAGAGCATCAAGCTCTTTTTGCATAGCAAGCTGCCACAAAAGCTGTGACTTCGCTTGAGCATATGAGTTAGGCTCATGGACATTAAATTCATTAGCTAGAAAATTCATATAAGATGGACTTGGGTTAGGGGATTGAATGAAAGGGTAGGTGCTGAGAACTTTGCCCGATGATTGTATAAATGCTGCAACGGAATTAGCTGTTAAATGAGGATCTGGGACATAGTCAGCCATCCATAATTACTGACTCTAAGGGGCTGTGGTGAGCTATCTTGAACAGGGTTCTGAAAAGAAGTGGGTGAGGGCTGAGTATGGTTATTATGCCCTCAATTAGAAAGTATGCTAGCTGGGACTGAATTGATGTCATGAGTTACGTTTGGTTGACAACAAGGTTGGTATGAATGTTGGGAATGAATTTCAGGACTGTGAATGGTCTGTGTTTGAAAAGGAAAGATATGTTCCTTAAAAGCAACATCTCGAGATACAAAAACTTTGTGATCTGATAGGTGATACAATTTGTATCCCTTTTGGCCGGGGGGGGGGGGGGGGGGGGGTAACCAATAAACACTGCCTTTGCTGCTCGGGCTGAGAATTTGTCTTTTGTAGGAGCTGTATTAGTAGCATAGCAAAGGCAACCAAATACTTCAAGTGTGATAAAGAAGGTGGTTTGCTATGTAAAATTTCATAGGGTGACTTCCATTGCAAAGTTACTGATGGCAGCCTATTAATGATATAAGTAGCAGTAAGTATGGCATTCCCCCAAAAAATTTTAGGTAATGAAGAATGCAACACAATGATCGAGCAACGTGGAGTGAATGTTGATGTTTTCGTTCAACAACTCCATTCTGTTGAGGGGTGTATGGACAACTTTTTTGATGTTGTATTCCAAATGAGGCAAAGAGCTATGAACATGTGTGATTGGTAAACTCGGTACCATTATCTGACCGAATAATCTTAATGGGAGCTTTATACTGGTTTTGAACGAGTAGGACGAATCCCTGTATTAGATGACTGACCTGAGTTTTGTACCTCAAAAGATAGGTCCATGTAGTGCGGCTGAAATCATCAACTATGGTGAGAAAATAGTGATGATTGGAATGAGTAGGGTGGTGGTAGGGACCCCAAAGGTCCATATGTAACAGCTCAAAGCAAGTAGATGAATTAATACTGCTGGAAAGAAAAGGTAACTTGTGTTGCTTAGCTATGGGACATGTTCCACAATCAGTGTGTCTTATTACATTTTGAGAAGGGTGTCCCAGTCGAGAGTGCCAATGAACACTATCTAATGACACATCCACATTCAACAAAGAGTTTTCAGTAGCTTTAACAAACATGGAATCAAGCAAGAAAGCAGGCAGTAAAGTTTCCAGCACGTGTCTTATTTTCTGGGGTTCAAGGATTCTTTTGTGAGAATATACAACCCCCTGAATACATTCCCAACAGCCACTATTCTTTTAGTCTGTAGGTCCTGTAAGAATGAACAATTGCCTAACAATCCACAGTATATGTTCGATGTTTCAGATAGTTTTCTGAAAGAAAGCAGGTTGTATTTGAAGTTGGGGACATATAGTGCATCAACAAGGGTTAGGTTTTCATGCAGATTTATATTGCTTCTGCACTAAACAAACTGGGTAGTGCCATCAGTCAGGGTAATTGGTGTGGCATTTTTGACAGGTTGTAGGTTGTATATGGCTGATAAGTCCATACAGGTATGACTAGTAGCACCTTTATCTAATATCCAAAAACTTTCACCCATAGAACTAGGTAACACATATTGAGAGACATCATAGTTACCTGCAAAATCCGTGAGGTGTGCAAAGTTCACGGAGTCCCGGACAACATAGGTCTGTTGTGCATCTTTTCCCTTCACCAGCCTGCTGAGTTCCTGCTGCAGGCCATTCATCCTCAGTACCAGAGAGTCCAAATCAGCTTGGGTGCCCTTCAAGCTACCCATAGATGTTCCATTTTGAATATCCAGTGGAGTGTCATACCCATCTGGTATGTTGCCCTGATGTTTGTAACCTTGGTGCTCTTTATTTCCTCTCCACCAGTCGGGATATCCCTTAAGTTTGAAGCACATATCTCGATCATGACCATTTTTGTTGCAATGACTACAAAACAATTTAGCTTTCTCCTTCTTTCTCCTGTCACTTATACTGCTCTGTCCTTTATCCGACTGCATCTTTGAAACATACATAGCAGTTTCTGAAGAATCTGCACCCTTGAACATACGCACCGAAATATCAATTTGTCTTCCAACCCTCGCAATCATAGAATAAGCCTTATTCACACTAGGTAGTGGATCCTTCATCATGATGTTATCTTTCACATACTGAAAAGACTCATTCAAACCCAAGATGAATTGCACTAACTTGTCCTCTTCATCACGACCCATCAAAATTTTAGCCACATCTGGAGCACAAGCCGGCAGTGGTCGAAAATGCTGCAATTGGTCCCACAACCGCTTCAAATTGATGTAGGATCTTATGAGAGGCATGTCTCCGTGTTTAGTCCCAAGCAATTCTTCCTTCATTCTCAGAAACATAGGACCATTGGTATGCCCATACCTCTCTGTCAGATCATCCCACAATTCCTTAGAGGTGCTCGCATATAGGAAGTTGTCCATAATTTCTCGAGATATTGAAGCACTAAGCCAAGCCTTAACCGCGTTGTCAACGCGCTTCCATTTAACATACTCAATGTTATTAGGTTTAGGTTTAGAAATCGTTCCATCCACGAAACCTAATTCATCTTAGCTTCGAGTGTTGTGATCATAGCTCGTTTCCAGCTCCAGTAATTAATCTCATTCAATTGAAACGAAATGAGCAACATACCAGGATTTATCCCGTCGTGTAAATTGAAAACATCGGGGCAATTCATCAGCTCTTCTTCAAGTGTTCGCTCTTCATCCTTGTCGTTCGAGAAATTCTGCCCTGATTCTGTCTCGGACGCCATTAGATCAGCAGGAAACAGACGATTGAAGATTTCAGATGCACACTTATGAAATTGCCGCAGAATGCGACTGATTTAGAAGCTCACGATTTCTTCTTCTTGATTGAGTCGAATTTGAGCTTCGACCTGGCTCTGATACTCTGAAAAGTTGTGAATTGGAGGAGATCGATTAGGAGAAATCGAAGGAATCGCAGGAATTTTATTTACAATCTCTGAACATAAATTACACTGTACACGAGTTTATATACAGAGAAAAACAGAAAATATCTATTTTAACCAAGTGAAATGACAATTAACCCTATACAAACTTCAATAATTATAAAAATGACCCTCAAGCAAAATATTGCTCATCTGCGCATTCTTGCTGTTGATCCGTGGATAAATTCATCAGATCCCTTCCGTCCCTGAACCTAAACTCGATCTTTTCTGGGATTCTTCAAGCTTCAATGATAAGGCCACGGTTCGTTGATTTCGCCACCTCAGCATTTTTCTCGGCTTGTTTTTATGCTTCAATGGCGCACAACTGATCTTTCACGAGGCTCAAATCGTTCTCGAGCTGTGAAACCTGTGATTCGAATTCCAACACTCTCGACTCCGGTGCTTGGGCTGAAATTTTTTAATGAGTTCCACACAATCAAAGTATATGCTAGAAGAATTAGCGGTGTTGTGAAGACCCTCTGCAGCCTTTTCAACGTCTGAATTTGATTAGGTTTTGTTTTGATTTAAGCGTATTGTGGTAAATTCAATTGAGTGTCGGGGTTGAGTTTATGATTTTGGCCCAATCCTTTGGATAAATAGTCTTGAGAACCCACTATTATTATATCGGACCTACTTTCAGTAACGGGCTTATATGCACGTGGAAACTAAAAAAGATATGATGCTACAATATGAGGCTTTTCTTGACATATCTATCAAACTAAACGCAACCCAAGCTCTTCGTGGTATAATAAACAATATAAAAGTGAACGTGTCTCGCTTGGGCAATTTTTGTGTGTGTAATTTGCAGCGTAAAATGGATATATGAGATAACTGGATCAGTTCACATAACATTTAACACTCAAAATTTATTACCCAACGAAAATAAAACACAAGAAGGCAATCATCAAGTAATATTACAAAATCACATGGGAGACTGTGAAGTAGCAACCTTAGTAGCAGCAGAAGCCACACCCTTGCCCTCATGAGACAACGCACCACCGGCTCTAACATCGCCGCCTCCGGACATAACCGGTGCCTGATGGTACTGTGCGGACGCTCCGACCACTCCACCCTGCGGCGCGCCATACACCACCTGCCTCCCAACTGCACCGTCGTACAATAACTGTTGGTACCCAGACATCTCACCCCCCACCACACCAGAAATGGGTTGCCTCACCAGTCCGTACCCCTGGGTAGCCGGATCCCTCGCCGCTGACGGCGGAGCAGATCCTGCGGCCGGCGACTGACTCAGGTTATACAGCTGCTGTAGTTGTTGCTGGCGATGGTGCTCAGGGTAGAGATCTGGCAGTATTCTTTGAACTGCGTAGTAGCCTTGTGGAACCTGCGGTGGCGCATTCACCTGCCGTGCCATCGGCGCGTGGTACCCACTCGCCGGAGCATGGATCATGTAAACCTGCTGCTGGTGCTCGTTTGGAACGGCGGCGGAACCAGGGTAGATGCCTCCTCCGGCGGCGATATGGTAAGGGACTCCTCCGGTGGGGATTTGAGCCGGGAGAAACTTTTCCGGCGGGGGCTTGTAGTATTCCTCTGCGCCGCCGGCGAGATTGGGATTTTCGTCGCTTTTCCTCCGGTAATCATCTCGCTGTTGCTGCTGCTCTTCAAGCCTAAGCATCTGCAGATCCTGAATGTGCTTTTGGATCGGATCTAAAGCAATTAACCTCTGGTCAACGTTTTGACCATCAACCGATTCTTCGATTTCGACCCTCGAAGGCGGAGGTGGGTTTACATTTACCCTCTCCAAACCGAACAGCAAATCGACGCTCGATGGAGGAGGCGGAGACACCTCCTCCGGCGCCACCTCCGGCGCGCTGACAACCGGAGCGGAATTAAAGGCGTCGACGAACCTCTCCTTCTCCGACCCGAAACTACGAGTCGACGAACCCCCGAGGCTCCGATTGTGAACTGGGAAGACGAAAATCCTCAGCCTCGCCGGCTTATTCGAGCTCCTGACGAGCCTCTCGTACTCGTGCATCATGTGCTCGAGATCGTCGTCGTTCGTCACCGAGATGAGCGCGTCGAGATCTTCGCCGGGCAACTGATACTTGAACGCCGCGTTCTCATCGTCGCACAGGGCCGCCAGCTTCGGGAGCAGAGCGCCGAAAGTCACGCTCCGATCGAGGGAGAGGATCTTCGTCTCTCCGCCGACGTAGGCGAGCTGATTGTCGTGGGGCCTGGGGTGGATCTTGCCGCCGTAGCTGCATATGAACTTGACCTTGCTGAGCGGCGGTGGCTGCTGGCTCGAGTCCTCCCACGACGAAGACGGAGGATTTTCGAATTCGACCTCTCGCGATCGAGGCGATGAGTCGCCGGATTCGGGGTACGTATAGTTTTCCATCGGCGGACGTTATCGGAAGGGGCTTGAGTTGGTCTACTGCATTGTTTTATGACGCACAGAGAGAGAGAGAGAGAGGTTTTGTTGCAATGTGCTGCTAAAGAGTAGAATCGCAGTTAATGCACAAAAGCTTTGTGACGTGGACATAGGCGGTAATTGGGGTCCACATTGATTCCATGAAGGAGTGAAAGCAAACAGCAAATCTTTCGCAATTAATAAATCAATTGATGGAGTATGAATGTGTGTTAACTCGTGATTTTGATTTTAGTAATCAAATCGATTTTTTCTATTAAATATCACGAACTGAGGTCGTCGTATTGAAATTTTTGAATCAATCTGCGAGATTGCGTGAAAGAAAATATATATTTAAACAATCACCTAAACGTTTATCAAATCACTAGCATCACCACATACATTCAATCGGAGTTTGTTTATTCGAGGTGATCTAACATCACTGGGTATCATCGTGATGTGAAAAGGTGATATGACATCATGGTGTTTGTTTTAGTGTGATATCTTATTTTGCGTATGAATGTGATATTGTAATATTATGTTTGTTTAATCGCACAGATGTGTCGGGTGATGTTGTGTAAACGTATATTTAACCCTATGTACATTATGCAGTTTAAGTGTTTAAATATGCTCGTTTGGGGTGATATATTACGTGATAATGATTAATGTTTAAATACTCAATATTATTTGTAAGCATTAATTTTAAGTATTTTATATAATTCTTCAATATATTTTTATTTTTTTACGCTTTAATAAACACATATTTAAATCAAGCCTTAATTATAAGTATTCTTCAAAGTAATTATTTATTTTTTAAGCATTAAAATATTTTTTAAGATTTAAATATTTTAGTTATGTAATTAAAAATAGAAAAAAATCATATAAAGAATTAATAAAGGTAATTTTCTCCAAATTAATATTGAGAATATCACTCTATCACGGTGATGGAGGATCACTCTGCTTTTTGGGGGTGATCCAAAAGTTGGAATATCACCCCCTTTTGATCACCTGGATGATCCTCCATCACGGTGATAACTCGTCACATACGCTAAACAAACGAACTAATGATGAGGTGATGAGAGGATCACCGTGATATTTTTTGGGATCATCCCAAAACAAACACTCCCTTAGGGGTGTTTGTTTGCAGTGATCGAACATCACGGTGATACTCATATCACCGTGATGTGGATCATATGTCATCACCGTGTTTGTTTTGGAGTGATATTTCATTTTGCATATCAAGGTGATATTGGAATTGTTTATCACAGTGATGTGTGGGGTGATATTACGTAAATGTCATATTTAACCCCGTGTATGATATGTAGCTAAACTGGATTAATATGTTCATTTGAGGTGATATTTTACGGGATCATGATTAATGTTTCCATATGAAGTATTAAGTTTTTAACCATTAATTATAAGTATTTTATATAATTCTTCAATATAATTCTTTTATTTTTTAATATTTAAACATATATATTTAAATCAATATTAATTATAAGTATATTATACGTAATTTTTTCAACAAAATTCTTTATTGTACCTTTCTGTACTTGATGACCCTTGGGTCATTATAAATATGTTCCCCATATCATTGAATTGAAAAAGAACAATGTTGCATTCATCGCATATTAGAAATCACGTCCTAGGATCATAGTGCAAGAAAGAACCGAGTCTCGTAGTAAGATTGGTCGAAAAACTTCGTTGAGTCGAAAGTGCTGCGATTCCGAAGTTAGAAGTCGTTGTATCTTGGGGACGCTTGCCGTTAAACCGATTGAGCACGTAATATCGGTGCGATACGTCTTACGGACAGCGTACGTAGTACGTGCCTCGACTTACCCCGTTTGAGTCTGCATAAATTAGCCACCGACAAATACACTGACACTACCGTGATACCAACAGCTTAGTCGACCCTTTTCCCACTAGTTAGTCACGGAGCACTGTAATTTATAGATTTGTGGAAGCCACAGCACAGCACAGCACGGAGTACAATAATAATTTATCCTTCACAGCTGACCATTAAGACAGAGAAACTAAATGATAATATTACAAGGCCGAGAAATAACTCGAAGAAAGCATAAAAATCGAAACTACACTAGCGAAAGTTCACCAGCTGGGGTTGACCGTTTCACGAGCTTGGCCCACGACTCGTTCGCTTCAGTGATAACCTTGAGGGCATAATCCTGTATACAAACATACTATAATGATGATAGAAAAATCGATTGACTTCAATCCCGACAAATCCTCTCTTGACAAGAAATTAATAGGTTCGTTAAAAAACATAGTGAGTGAACTGCATGGTAATAAAAGGAGGAGACGCCAATTGCAAAGATCATCAAAACGCCAGTAAAGAAAGAAAGAAAGGTTGTTCACCTTATTGGCCGGTTTGTTTCCAAGACCAAACTTGTTAGCAGGTTTACCGTCAGGAATCTTGTAATCTCTGAACCACTCCCTGATTGCACTCAGCGTTCCCTGAAACAATTTTTGTCATCAGCCACGGAACATTCTATCCAGCGAGGACTTGCTCATAACGATTATTACTTTATTTTTCTATTTTAAGAGTGATTCCAAATTCATAAAATAAAAAAGAAAAGGATCATGCTGTCGAATATAATCCAAGAAACATGGCAAGTCATCATTAGGAAGGAACAAAATGCTCACGGGAAAATGCTTTTCAACGTCATCTACATCATTAACAAGCGAAGCTTTAGGATCATCCAACGATATCGCAATTATCTTCCAGTCGAGCTCTCCCTCGTCAATCATGGCAAGAGCCGCCAAGGGCTTCACCTTCAACACTTGTCCGATTCTCGCCCTCCTCTCCCCAATCTCAACAACATCAACTAGTCAAAAAATGACATAAAACAATGGAGATGCATAATTTAGATTTCACAAAAAATATCCCATAATTTTGAGATGGTAATTTTACCTGGATCATTGTCTCCAAATGCTCCCTCAACCTCCGCAGTTGCCAGCGAAGGGTCTTCCCATGTCTGTGGAAGCAATCCATAGTTCCAGTTGATGTTGTATCTGTCAAATAGGTGGTGTAAAATTTGCAGTAGCATAGCCAGAGAGGATATTATGTTTAGATAAGAATGAACAGAGAGCATATTACGGATAATATCGGAGTTTCCCCTTCTTTGTGTCTTGTTTGATGGGCGTATACACCTCATCCGTGGCAACCTCCATCTTCGCGCTTGATTCCTTCGGAATCTCAGCGATGAAATTGAACACGCCGTCGCCCAATCGCAGCGGGACATCATGCCACGGTGAAATCTGATCCACCATGGCGGATTAATTAAGGAGAAAGACAAGATTGCATGAAATTGGCGACTCAGAGCACACCTTTTTACCCGAACCGTCGAGGAAGAAGACGCGATAGTCTAGGGTTTCCGGCTGGCCCTCTTCCTTGATCTGAAATTCGGGATTGTGGATTGCTTTGCAAGTGAAGAGCCTCTTGGCTGGAAAAATCGTGTTGTTTCTGAAGCAAAGGGTCGAGGTTTGGGGCTTAGCCTTCAGTGGAGCTCTGGAGAGAAATGCGCCGGTGATGCTGCTGGTGCTCGATGACGCCATTACTCTCACGGCCGCCATTGTTTTTGTCTCTGACTGAGCTTTCGTTCGTGGACTGTTTTGAGGAAATGTAAGTTGAAACTAAAAGAACCACAGACTACAGTTCTGGCTGCTAACTGGGTAATGGGGATTGTTTTGTTACGTCATTAAAATATTACCGATTAATATATAGAGTTTTTTAGGGATAAATACCTAGTGGGAGTTTTGAGTTATGGATCAGTCCCTAGCACTATAGTTTTAGGAATAACTACTGCCACTAGGCAAAAATTTTGTTTTTACTCCCCATATGTTAAATTACCATATTAGCCTTTATCTTTCCCCTAATAAAAATAATAAAAATGAAAATCAAATCACGAAACAGAAGAAAACACGATGAAAAAAAATCCTTCCATTACTCAATTTTACCACTATTATCTGTTCGACTCTCAATCGCCACCACCGTTAAGAAAATGAACAACCCCCCCCCCCCTTCAATGCGAAGTTAATAACGGTATTTTTTACATAAATATCGGTATTTTTATCCTGAAATCAGGTATTTCGGTCTCGATTTAAGTATTTTACCGTCGAAGTCAAGTATACGACTTAGTTAAGATAGGAAGTTACTAGAAAGAGAGAAATTAGAAAAAAAAACTTATGTCAATACCTATGTGTTAAAACGCGTATTACGCAATGCATTGCGTTTTAGCTCCGATATTGGATAGCGTTTAGCGCATCGTAGTGCATGAATATTTCGAGCATGCCCCTTTTAATAGGAAAAAAAACATAATATATAACTACACATCAAACTAATTAATTATAGCAAGATTATTAATAAAATTTATTAAGTAATAGATAAAATAAAGTATTCAATAATTTATTTTAAGAAATATTTTAATTTTTTTTTGTAAATTATTTTAATAGCTATAACATACAACTATTTAAATTATTTCGTTTATTAGTAATCTTATAATTAAAGTAGAATTTATTATTTTATCATTCCATAACTACCGCATATGAAATTCAGTATTTTGTATAATTTTATAAAATTCTTCTTTTTTTTCTTTTGAAATTCCGAGCCCATTAGTTTTTTTATTTCATTTTTTTTAATTTTTTTGCGGGGTCATTTATATATTTGACATTGTGCATGAAACTTCCTATCTATCAAAGTTCCATGGTCCAAGCCCATTAGTGGTCCATTAACGCTAAAAAATAAGTAAAAAAAAAAAACACAACGCTGAATATCTAACGCTTTATAGCATTTTAGGAAAAAAGATGTCATATCGCACTTTAAAGTTCAATCTTTTAAACACTGATCAATACTATGTTGTACAATTCGTGGCACGTCGGAGGTGGCACATCCCTTGGAGCAAAACCCAAAGAACTCCACTTAAGCCCTAATGCAAGACATTTGGACAACTCACAAAGGATAATTTTATATAAAATAAGAGTCCATAGATGATATGTCCAATGTGGAATAAACATTCTCATTTATGGACCCGGATAATTGTCCCACAATTTGTGTTACTCCACATACATGTGTATCTTTCTACCAACGGCTTAGATGAAATAAGGTATATCTGTATTTTGTATGATTTTGGAGTCAGTGTGACGTGGCTTGATCTTGAATGGATGTAAAAACACTAAGTAATAACACTGATGTTGGATGAAATGTTTGGTTAACACTCAACCTTACTCTCAAAGCACACAGCGGAATAGATGATTACTTAGTTACGAAAGTGATAAATACGAAATATAAATTTTGTTCAGCAAGTCAATAAACTTGCTGCGTGCCTCAAGGCAAAATTCCACTATAGCAATGGATGGCAAAATAACTATCAAACGATAGTAAAAAAACAAGCCTAGTAAAACTATGAATCTAAATGATCCTGAAAAACTACAAAGTCCTTAGACTTTTGCAAAACAGAAATTCTAGGCTAAAAGAAACTCTCGACATGGTTCGGACTCGTTCGAACTTCGCTCATATAATCTTATGTCGCTCGCCTCATGCGAAATGGTTAAGTGAAGTCTCCTTTTATAGTCTTCGACTTTGTGACTTCTTCACCAAAGACTTGGTCACATCCACTACGTCCACTAAGATAGTTGTGACCGTTGAGAGTTGATTCGGATCAGCTCCAAATGACTTGGTCTTGACTTGAGCTCCAATCTTCCTATCTTTAGTATGCTTAACTCCTAAGTTCGCTCTCCTTTATCCATACTTATTCCACACGTATTTGACCCATTCCAGCTCTTATCAAACTCCTGCAAAACACTAAAAATAGCCTAGACACGGATTAAACACGTTTTGGGTATGAAAGATAAAACTGAGAAAGGAGACATTCTTGGGCAACAAATGTTGACCAGAATGTTCCCCTAACATTGCCAATGTTGAAGACTCAACATCAACAATCTCCCCCTTTTTATCTTTCTTCCCAAAACCAAAGCAGACGGTAGTATTAGTGAAACTCCCCCTCACGGCAAAATCTACTCAACCGCAAAGCTGGTTAGAGTAAACACAAATAGTTCATAAACTATTCAAAGTACTAATAAAATAGTACAAGCCATAATAAGGTCATAAATTAACCATCTGTAAAACAAAACAAATTAGTCCATAGGCAAAACACAAGTCAGGCAGGCAATCATGCAAATCAGAAAGTGCACATCGAAAGCACACACAAACATGCAAGCACACAAATGACTTAGACCACGAAGATCTATATCACAGGACTCTGACTTGACATAGCAGCACCATCTTCTGTTCCAGCTTCACTTCCAGCTCCTTCTTCCATTTTGTGATCTCCCCCTGTCTGTTCGGCCTTCTTAGCTCCGCCCTTCTCAGCTCCGCCATGTTCACTCGGTCCAGCTTAATCATCAGCCCTAGCTCCTTCTGCCCTATTTTCTCCCCCTTTTTGGGAAGAAAGACGCCTCTGTAATATATCTCTTTGAGCCACCAAAGCTGCGATGGACTCATTGAGACAATTGATAGCTAGTTCTAGTGTGGATGTTGATCCAACATCCTGAACAACTCCTGGTATGAGCTGTTCTAGCGTGCACAAAGGGAGATCTACTGTCTGTCTGGACCCGCGAGATGACTTGATTGAATGACATAGGGGATCCTTTTAGAGACTATATTATCTCTCCTTGTCGGTTGAAACCCACCTTGAACCAGAACTCCATAGATGATAGAGGGATACGGAAGAATTCCCTTCCCTACTTTCTCAGCTTGGTTCGACATATGATTGAGGATCAACTCTCCCCAATTCAAAGGCAAGTTGTGGCCAAGAGCATATAGCAAATGTGTCATGCTCTCAGTCACCCTTGTTTCGTTCAGCGTAGGCAACCAACTACAAATTCCTATCTTAAGCAGCACTGAATATAAGGACGTTAACGAACTAACCGCACAATTACCAGCCCAACGACTTACTCTACCCGCAGTAATAAAATGTACCACCTCATCATTGTCATATTCATACCCCATATCCACCTCAGGCGTTCCCAAAAACTGATTAATCGCATGCGATGACATATCATATAACCTCCCCCTTAAGAAAACTCTCCCATACTTTGGAGAATTCACTTTGGCCACATTAGAGAAAAGGTTAGCGTATACCTCACGGACGACTGAGTCGCAGTACGTCCCTAAACTCCTCACCATTTGCCCGAGATGTCGTGACTCCAGGAATTGCATTACGCCGTACTTCCTGAAGTTCGCCACATCTACAACCCGCTCAACTCGCATGAGTCTATGACTCAGGGAAGTCCACAGCTCCTCATTGGCTGTGCGTAGAACTTGCGGTTGGGCAGTGGGTCATCCCATGTTAGGTCAGCATCTAGTTCAACATCTTTATCATCGGATTGAACTGGAGAAAGAGAACGATGGCTGGTGTTAGGTTGCGATGATTCCTCAGTACGAGCTCGCTTGGAAGGCCTGGCTTTACTTTCTATTGGCCTCTTCCCTGCTTGCTTCTTCAACCTACTCTTCAAGGAATCCAGGGTCTCGACAAGATCAGTCTCGTCCTTGTCTTCATCCTTTGATCTGTCTGAGGCAGTGAGAGACTCTGACACAGAGGATGGTGTCTCTCCACCTAAAACAATGAAGTCTTCGTCTGAGCTCTCCGAGTCGAGGCTGTCATAGGTGGTGGAGTCGATAATCGTGTCAAGAGAATCACTGGACAAGGCAATCGGGTCATCAGCGTTGGACGTGGGGTTCAGGGTGCGTCGAGTACGGTTGCTTCGGCGCTTCTTCAGAACAGGGGCCTGAACAACAGCAGGAGGTTGTCGTTGTCGCTTCTTCGGTGTATGAGTTTGGATTTCAGTGACTGGAATTGGGTATGATGGAGTTGGGTCGGTTGAAATTAGGAGTTCTTCAGCCTCTAGATTTTCTGTTGGAATTGAGGCTGTCCTTCTGAGCTTATTCTTGAAGTCATCGGCGGGGCGTCTTCACCTCGACTCCTTTGGCTTTTCTTAAGGGTCTGAAGCAGGGCACTCAGAGTATATCATCATATCTTCGCTTTGACTGTTCATCGGAACTGAGGTTTCTTGTTCGGGGTTCGCAGTTGTGGGGTCTGCCGTCTGAGGTCGTAGAGCTTCCGAGATCTGAGAAGCAGGTCGTGTGGATTGAAGTGGCTGAAAAGGTCCGGTGTAGACGACTATGTCTCTAGAACCTAAAATTACTTCGAGCGGCACTGGAAAATCAATGTCAGGTACGAATGTTGGATCAACATTCGGTTGAGAAGGAGAATTTGACATATTATTCACTAAATCTGGGGAATAAAGATTGAAAACCTAGAATTATATCAATCACTAAAACCAGAGAGGGATTTTTAGAGAGAGATTTCGACTTCAACAAGTAGGGTTTGTGAATAGACGAGCTTGATCAAACTAATCCACGGCATATATATAGGAATAGTTCCAACGGTCATAAAAAAAAAAAAACTGAAAAACTAGCTGTTGAAAGCATAAATTAAAATGGCCGCATAAAAATAGGAGCATATCAGATTATGATTCAAACAAAAAAATTACCAAGTCAAAAGTCAATATAGGGTTGTGCAATACTAACCGGTTAGATGACAATGAGGATCACATGAGAAAAGCGTAACGAGCTGTTCTTCGAGCAAATCTAATGCAATTCTGAGAGATTTCTAAACTAGACATACGAACCTAACAAATGCACTATTAAAAGCTAATGTTGATAAACGAAAGCACTGAAAATATAGCATGATCAAACTAACAGTTACACATGTTGCCCCAACATAAGATTCAACATCCTTACTCAGTGATCATTGACTTTTCTGCCCGATCCTCTCAAACTAGTTCCTTTTTCATTTTCTGCCCTTTTCTCCTTATTTATTGATTAGATTTATTGTGCACTGCTCTTATTCCCTAAACATCAAGGTTTGGCTTTTTGTCGCAAAGAGTACATCGTCACCGCGAATGCCGTGTACCTAGGGATACTTATTACCAAATACCTATATTTTGTACAAGGTTTATGAGCATGCTTATATGTAAGGGATTGGGTCATTTCAGAAGACTGTCAAGTAGGATCGAGTCATTTCACCGGAAAACAGAGAAGAATATTAAATCAAACATTAAAGCAGTAACTATTGAATTTGACATATGCTATGTTGACCCAAATGTTGGACCAACATTCAGACAGACTGCTGCAAACCTATGGACTTTTTCAGGTCCGAAAACCTTTGAAAATCCAATGCTTTCGTGAAAATGTCAGCTAACTGATGTTTTGTGTCTATATGCTCAATGCAAACTAATTCTTTCTCTACCATATCTCTCAGAAAATGATGTCTTATATCTATATGCTTCGTGCGTGAATGCTGAATAGGGTTCTTAGATATGTTAATGGCACTAAGGTTATCACAATACATGAGGACAGACTCGCACTCTAACCCATAGTCACATAACATGCTATTTAACCACATCAATTGCGTACAGCAACTACCCGCCGCAACATACTCAGACTTAGCAGTAGATAAAGACACACAATTCTGCTTTTTACTATACCATGCAACTAAATTGTTACCTAAGAAGAAACAGCCGCCACTTGTGCTCTTGCGATCATCCTCGTCACCTGCCCAATCAGCATCACTGTAGCCTATAAGACTCATATTAGTATCTTTAGAGAACCATAATCCAAAGCTACACGTTCCACTCACATATCGAAGTATACGCTTAACAGCATTATGATGGGAAACCTTAGGCTCAGATTGATATCTAGCACATACACATACGCTATACATAATGTCGGGTCTACTGGCTGAAAGGTACAACAAACTGCCTATTATAGATCGATACAATGTTGGGTCAACATTCTGTCCAACATTGTCTTTACTTACTTTTTGCGTAGACCCCATAGGAGTTTTCATTACCTTAGCCGTGTCCAACCCGAACTTCTTGACAGTGTTTTTAGCGTATTTCTCCTGAGACATAAAGATGCCATCATTGCTTTGCTTAATCTGTAAACCTAGGAAAAAGGTTAGTTCCCCAATCATGCTCATTTCAAACGTGGAGTTCATAGCATGTACAAAGTGATCTAGCATCGATTGTGAGCTTGAGCCAAAAACTATATCATCAACATAAACTTGGGCAATCAAAATATCAGAACCGACCCTTTTTACAAAAAGAGTGCGGTCTGCCTCTCCTCGTACGAACCCAAATTCAAGTAGAAATGTAGCTAACCTACCATACCAAGCTCGAGGTGCTTGCTTCAATCCATAGAGAGCTTTCTGCAACTTATAAACATGGTTAGGAAAATGTGGATCCTCAAATCCTTTAGGCTGTTCGACATAGATATCTTTATCAATATATCCATTTAAAAACGCACCCTTAACATCCATTTGATGTAATGTAATGTTAAGCCAACATGCAATAGCCAATAACAACCTAATAGATTCTAACCTAGCCACTGGAGCGAAAGTCTCATCAAAATCTATGCCCTCGACTTGAGTATAACCTTGGGCTACTAAACATGCTTTGTTCCTAACAACTCTACCAAGTTCATCAGATTTATTCTTGAAGATCCACCTCGTGCCTATGACATTCATGTCTTTCGGCCGTGGTACTAAGGACCAAACTTGGTTTTTCTCAAACTGCAAGAGTTCCTCTTGCATGGCATTTATCCAAAAATTGTCCTTAAGCGCTTCAAGGACATTCTTAGGTTCTATTTCAGAAACAAAACAAGTAAAGCGTACCTCGGCATATACGGTGTTCATGCATACGTTTCTTACCATAGACTTATAATCCTTGCGCGGCTTGTCTCTGGTTTTCCTCCCTTCGTTCACATTTCCAATGATAAGGTCTGTGGGATGATCCTTCTGAATCGTAGCTGGAGGGTCTCTACGGACTTCACTGGGTCCAGCCTCAGTGTTCTGTTCTGGCACAGATGTTGAATCAGATGTTGGCTCAACATTGTCCACCACATTATCCTCTGTTTGGTCAACAACTTGTACAACATCTGAAATATCAACTTGCGGAGACATTTTGCTAAGATCAGTAGCATCATTAAACACAATATTCACAGACTCCTGAACAGACTTCAAGCGCAAGTTATATACACGATAAGCACGACTATTAGACGAGTATCCAAGAAAAATACACTTGTCACTTTTAGAATCGAACTTGCTTAAGTACTCACGATCATTTAACATGTAGCAATAACAACCAAACACATGAAAGTACTTAACAGTAGGCTTTTTCCCATTCAAAAGCTCATAAGACGTTTTCTTAGTACCATGTCTAAAGGACACACGATTCGATATATGACATGCGGTATGCAATGCTTCAGCCCAAAAACGCTTAGAAATATTCCTAGATTGTAACATTACACGAGCCATTTCTTGTAAAGTCCTATTCTTCCTTTCGACCACCCCATTTTGTTGGGGCGTCATAGGAGATGAAAACTCATGAATGATGTCTTTCTTATCACAAAACTCATTAAAGTACTGATTCTCAAATTCTCTACCATGATCAGACCTAATGCGAAAGATAGTAGCACTGAAATTATTCTTCACAATAGCACAAAACTTTTTGAAGAAATCAAATGATTCAGATTTTTCGCGAAGAAAAAATATCCATGCAAATCTAGAGTAATCATCGACGAGCACATAAGCATATTTCCTACCACCAATGCTATCTACTTCCATCGAACCCATCAAATCCATGTGCATAAGTTGAAAACAGTGAGCAGTTTTAAAATATTGGGCAGCATGTTGGTCAACACTATGGCTAACATGCACTTGCTTACCCCTAAGACACGACTCACATACAACCTTACCAAACTCCTTAAGCTTAGGAATGCCTCTGATGGCTTCGTGCTTGATAAGTTGCTCCAACGTACGGTAGTTGACATGGCCCAGCCTGTAATGCCATAGGATGACGTTGTCATCGGCTTTCGATAATTGGCACACGTCTTTCGAACTGAATTTGTCGCCGACTAGATAGCAGTTATCGCTCGATCTTTTACCTGCCATAACTCGAACACAGTTGCTGTTAAAAACTTCAAAACACTCCTTATTAAATCTTACCTCAAGGTCATCGTCGCAAAGCTGACTTATGCTAATCAGATTAGCCACAAGTCCATCGAGGTGTAGAACGTTGCTTAGTTTTGGAAAGTCAGGCACATTCAATCTGCCTCGACCGAGAATCCGCCCTCTCGCACCTCCTCCGAATGTCACAGATCCACTTTTTAGAGTTATGTAATCACTTAGGTACTCTTTGGTACCTGTCATATGTCGGGAACACCCGCTATCGAAGTACCAAGAACCTGTCATGTTAGCTCGCAAAGAGGTATATACGACATAGCATTTATGAACGGTCTTCTCTACCCAAATTTTTTTTGATGAAACAACAGCATTTGGTTCAGCAGAAGTTGAAGGAATGCCAGCTGAAATCTTTTCGAACATTCCTTTCGACACTGATTTCTCAATGTTGCACGGAATGTTGAATGACATTTCAGCTAACATTGATTTCTTCGCAGAAATTTCCCCCTTCAATTTCCAGCAGTATGGCTTAATATGTCCAGGCTGCATGCAATGAGTACATTTAAACTGTCTATCCTTAGACTTACTGGCAGCATGCTTAGTACTCTTCTTAACGACTGAAGTCTTAGTACATATAACATGCTCGGCTTTTTCCTTAACAAAGACTATCTTAGGTTTACCATTAGACAAAGGTTTAGAAACATGCGTAGGCTGAGAGTTAAATCCTAACCCTTGCTTATCAAAAATACCTAACGATAATACCTCATCAAGGGTCAATTTACCCTTGTTAAATTTTGTAAACGTTTCATCGGCTTTGACGACTCGATTTTGGAGTTTGTCGATTTGTTGATCCTTTCGTGTCAGCACGGCTTCCATTTTGTTCATACCATCCACCAAGCTTTCGATCATCTTTTCATTCTGCTCATTCTCCTCGGTTACTGTTTTTACCATGGCCTGAAGTTCCGCGTTTTTTGCCTTTTCCTTCTCATATTCTGCAGATAACAACCTTAGGGCTTCATTGATTGAACTTCAGTACAAAGGTCAGTTTCCAGATCTGTCACATCACAACTAGAATACCCATCAAAACAGTTTGAGACATCATAATCAAAAATGATATTATTCTTAGATGTTGAGTCAAATGTTGGCTCAACATCAGTTACAACAGTGAAACCGATTTGATGATATTCCTCTTTTTCATCGTTTGAGAAGGACTGAATGGTCAGAGATGATTGCTTGGACTCCTTTGGGCATGGTTCCTCATCTTCATCATCGGAGAGATCGATCCAAAGAGCTTTGCCGTGCTTGCGAAGTGTGTTGGCACATTCGTTGGCGAAATGACCCCAACCTTGGCATTCATAGCATCTAACAGAATCATAGTTGAAGTTCTTCTTCTTTCCATCGGGTTTTCGTTTGGTGAATGGAGGAGCAGAAGAAGATTCAGCTTTGACATTCTGGCCTTTTCTGAATGTTGGGCCAACATTTTGCTCGACATTCTTCTTCTTGATAAACTTTGCAAATTTCTTCACGAGCATAGCCATATCGTCCTCATTGTCAGGGTCAACCTCAGTTTGAACTTTGGATGGCTGACTGACTAGAGCAAGGCTTTTGCCGCGAGACGCCCTCTTTTGAACTTCGAGATTGGTCTCGTAGTTCTTCATAATATTCATCAAGGTGTTGAATTCAATCGTGCCTAGATTATGTGCTTCCTCGACGGCCGCTACCTTCACATTAAACTTTTCAGTTAGCGTACGTAAAGCTTTAGAAACCAGTACCTTATTAGCAATTGGATCTCCGAGGCTAGCACACTCGCTCGAGATTGTCAATAGCTTGCCGAAGTATTAGGTAACGTCCTCGTCTTCCTTCATTCTGAGGTTTTCAAACTGATTGATGAGATACCGAAGTTTGGTTTCCCTCACACTCGCATCGCCTTCGCAGTACCTCTGTAGAAGATCCCACGCATTCTTTGCCGTCGAACAATTCTGAATGATCTTGAACATAAATATGTCCACCGAATAGAAGATGGCATTAAGAGCTTTGTCGTTATACTCAGCCGCATTCTTTTCAGCAATAGACCATTCTTCGATAGGCTTGTCAACTACTTCGCCATCAGCATCTGGAGGATATCGAGGTGGAGTATATCCATTGAGAACAGCTTCCCACGCTCGTACATCAATGGACTTAATGCATTGTCGTACACGAACTTTCCAATAAGCATAGTTGGATCCGTCTAACACTGGGACTTTGCCGATGTAATTAGAACTTGTAACATCCATTGTAGAGGATTGTCAGCGCTTAGTAAAGTCAAGCGTTGGCTCTGATACCACTTTGACGTGGCTTGATCTTGAATGGATGTAAAAACACTAAGTAATAACACTGATGTTGGATGAAATGTTTGGTTAACACTCAACCTTACTCTCAAAGCGCACAGCGGAATAGAATTACTTAGTTACGAAAGTGATAAACACGAAATATAAATTTTGTGCAGCAAGTCAATAAACTTGCTGCGTGCCTCAAGGCAAAATTCCACTATAGCAATGGATGGCAAAATAACTATCAAACGATAGTAAAAAAAAAAGCCTAGAAAAACTATGAATCTAAATGATCCTGAAAAACTACAAAGTCCTTAGACTTTTGCAAAACAGAAATTCTAGGCTAAAAGAAACTCTCGACATGGTTCGGACTCGTTCGAACTTCGCTCATATAATCTTATGTCGCTCGCCTCATGCGAAATGGTTAAGTGAAGTCTCCTTTTATAGTCTTCGACTTTGTGACTTCTTCACCACAGACTTGGTCACATCCACTACGTCCACTAAGATAGTTGTGACCGTTGAGAGTTGATTCGGATCAGCTCCAAATGACTTGGTCTTGACTTGAGCTCCAATCTTCCTATCTTTAGTATGCTTAACTCCTAAGTTCACTCTCCTTTATCCATACTTATTCCACACGTATTTGACCCATTCCAGCTCTTATCAAACTCCTGCAAAACACTAAAAATAGCCTAGACACGGATTAAACACGTTTTGGGCATGAAAGATAAAACTGAGAAAGGAGACATTCTTGGGCAACAAATGTTGACCAGAATGTTCCCCTAACATTGCCAATGTTGAAGACTCAACATCAACACAGTGGTTCAATTATCAATAAAAAATATGAACATATACAAATAAAAGATCATAACCTTGGAAATGTCAACTATTTTTTAAAAATTCTCACCGTTGCACTGCAAGTCCAACATGCAAATAATAATAGGAACCGATAAACACCTAATAAATCTATACAATGTTGAATTATAATCATTACACTTGTAAGAATAAAACAATCTATGCATATATGATTCCAAAATATAATAAAACTTTTAAAAGGAAAAATGAAACAAAAAATGATAATTATATCTTTGTAGAAAACATTATATCTTATTACTTGACAATCTATTTCATCTTGGATCTTTGCTCAATTGCTTTTCCTGCGCATGATTCGTAGATCTCTTATATGCTTGATTTACTAGAAAAAATACAGAATTTGACTGGTACTGCAACATGCCTGGCATATCATATTTTAAAATAACATCTATTTGATTAATAAACAACGATATATTTAAAACATATATTTGACTATATTTAGTTATAGCAAGTCTATCAAGCTTGTTTTATGTTGTTGGTATTGTGAATTATACCACCACATAGAATTTTGCTGAAAAGCATTTGAATCAGATCTGTATAATCAAACTAAGTTCAGTTAATAAATATTTATAACAACACATAGTATGTCTAGATGTTATATCTAAAGTACATAAAAAGCTGGGAAATAAGGATCCATCTCGTGCAAGATGATAAATGGCTAAGCTATATTGGTTAGACGTTTCTCTTGTGGCAGGATAAAACTCCATGCCATGTATAATGTGTTCATTATCCTATATTTAATTGAAACATTAGGAGGTAGCCACATTCATATTTAAAATAATTTGCAAACGCATAACCTAGCACTGGTTGTAGCTTTTGATGAAGAATTCTCGATATTCTTTTATGACCTTGATTTTCTAATGACCTTTTCCAATCCACTCTTCGATCTCTTTTCAGATTTGTCTCGCGAGCTTTCTTTCCCCCCCCACCCCCATCATTTTATCTTAAAAGAAGAATCTTCGACAACATCAGAGTTTGTTTTTCAACTAATCCACGCACACAATGTTATTTAATTGTAGCTTCTTGACCTATATTTATTGGAGTCGTAGCTGATTTTGAGGAAGAAACCATATCTAAAGTTTCATTTGTTTCCTCAATCATCTTATTAAGAAAATCTTTTGCATGCTTCTATGTCTTCCCAGTCAATGCAACCTTTGTAGCTAACTGATGATGCATTTACATAGTTTCTTTATACCTCCCTCCAATTAATATCTTTTCAGCATGGTCCTCAATCATCCAAGAACTCAAGTTGACAAGAAAGTGTGACGAAACCTCTTTTATTCCTTTTTTCCTTTTTGGTCCATCTTTTCTTTATACAAGCTTCAAGAATTGTAAATATAGACCTTAAACCAAGTATTTTTAAGAGCATGAGAACGACCAAATGTTTTGTAACGATATGAAATGCTTTCTCTTGACGAGTCATATCTCAATGTGTGTTGGTAGCGTTTACTTCAACTAGATATTTTATACTTAAACAATGTCCCAGACTCATTCAAAACTTCAATTAAGAAATCATGTGGCTTCCACATTTCTGCTTCAAATAATTGGAACACTTCACATTTGTAAACACTTGAAGTACACTTAAAAATTTGAATTGGATAAGTCGTCGAGATTATTTGACCCATCTTAAAATCAGCCCAATTCTTCATAGAGACTATCGATTAACCTCTCAAAATGTTAGAAGTTTTGGTTTGTGGTTTATACACTTTTTTAAGGCATTGTTCACGCTCTCGCTTTGTTGAGTACTAGTCATATCTACACAAAACACCTGTCGCCCTTGCAACACGAAAACACGCTACTGAGGTGAGTCACTGCATTTTGATAAGTATGCCAAATACACAAATGATGACATGTCTGAGGCCATCTTTCAGCTAAAGCTTTTGCCATAGGTTGATCTAGCGTCTACTTCTATTTTTTGTTGAACAACCCTTCAAGTCACTGATTAGTTTGTAGTCCGTACTTGTTCAACAATTCTCTCCACGCATTAAAAAGTCGCCTTCTTCATCCCAACAATCTATGCATGAAGTAAAATCTTTCGAAAAATCCTTGAAGCTCGAAATACGCTACTGAGGTGCGTCGCTGCATTTTGATAAATATGTCAAATACACAATGATGACATGTTCGAGGCCATCTTTTAGCTACATCTTTTGCCATAGCTGGATTTTGGTCTGTAAGAATAGTAACTGGTTTATCCCCCTCATCAAGTGGACACAAGAATCAAATAGCCACATAAAAGATTCAGTAATTTCGTCGTATAATAAAGCGCAAATGGACGCATGTGGTGGTTGACAACACCAAACAGTGCAAAACGGTCAACCATTTTTATTTTTTCTATATGTGCTGTCAAAAGACACGACATCTTCGAAGTATGCATAATCCATCATAAGATATCCATTAGACAAAAATACTTTTTTTACTAAGTCTTCAGTTTAAACTCGAACGGCGTATGCCAAAAACAAGGATTCAGATATTATCCTCAGTGCAAAGAGATCAATCTTATTAATCTTTGTTTTGCAGATGATTTTTTTGTCTGCAAGAGGACAATATGATATGTTGTAGCAATCAAGAGGGGTTTTAATCACCTTGCAGCCGTCACTGGGCTGTAGGCTAATCCTAATAAGTCAAGCATCTACTTGGCATGTGTGACTAAAAGAAGGGCTGAGGATCCGAGGGAAATTTCTAGTTTCCAGCGGGGTACTCATCCCATGAGGTATCTTGGCATTCCTATTGCAACAACCAAGTGGACTAACACTACATGCCAAAACCTGGTGGATAAAATTGGAGCAAGGATTAAGGTATGGTCATCACGGAATATGCTGGCCGTCTCATCAATTTAGTGTTACTTGGTTATCATGATTATTGGGGTAGCATCTTTGTATTGCCTAAAGAAGTTTTGAAGAACCGTGAGTATCTTTGGAGTGGATCAATAGGAGGCAAGTACAATGCACTAGTTAATTGGGAGAAGGTGTAATCGGAAAAACTACGTGGCCTCAACATCATGAACTCTGAAGCTTGGAATAATGCTTTATTGGCAAACCAGATATGGTACTTGGCTGCAAAAGCTGATAAATTGTGAGTTTGGTGGAGGATTTATGTTTATTTAAAAATGGAGATATTTGGGACCATAAGCCTCCGTTTGATTGTTGCTGGTTTTGGAGGTAGCTTAACAAAGTGAAGTTCCTTTCCAAGGAGTTATATGAGGGGTAGATAGATGGCTGCAAAGGAAGGGGTGTACTCAACGTCCAGCTCGATCTGAAATTTTTCTGTTGTGGTTTGAAATAGGTTGAACGTTCCTAATGATTGCATCATAATGTGGCTTACGCTATGGACGAGGTTGCTAACTTTTGAAAGATTACAACTGTGGAGAATCATCGTGGATAATTAGGTATGCAGGCTATGACAAGCTACATATGAATCTACCCTTCATTTATTTTTCAACTCCAGCTACAGTCAGCAAATGATCACATAACTAGCTGTCTGGATGAAAAATCAGCCTTGGTCCTTTCGACTTGGATCCAAGTTACAGCTAGAAGGAGAAGTGAACGGTTCAAGGTTGTATCAGCGTGTTACACAGCTACCATATATCATTTATGGAAGAAATGGAATCGAAGAGTACATGGGGATGAAAGCTTCATGTATGAAGTTACAACACTTGTTGTAATTGCTGGTAGAGAAATACTTTGGCATGTTTACTCGTTTTGCAAGTCTGTGAACTCTGCTAGATATAGAGCGTTCATAGAGCAGTTACGTTGTAATTTTTTTGTTGCTTGATTCATAATTGCGGCTGTAAATATTGGATAGTGGGACATTTTGATAGTGGTAATGAAATTTTTTCTTACAAAAAAATTATAGAAAAAATTCGGATTTTGGATCTACTTTTGTTGCAAATATTGCAACACTCCTACAATATCTACCGATTTCATCATTATTGTTCTCTTTGATTGAATCCTCAATAATAAACCTAACATTCTCGCGTCCTCCAAATTGATTAGCCAAATACTCAAAACTAGCTGTTGTGGAATGCCAGATACCTAAGCTGCTTGTCTTGGAATCATTTTTCTATGTGATCGATAGAAATGACATTTATTCGGACTAACCAATTTATGATCAGGACGTTCGGCAATAAACTTGACTACTTTATCGTTACCAAATTTGCGCACACTTATCATTCGTGCACCATATCCATCTCTTGTCTCAGGACGACCAGATTTAACATCCATCCCTTGTTTTTCTTTACCTATGTGGCCGTGTTTAGAACAACAAAATACCATATCCTAAAGCCCAATATCAATCTTGCCATAATGTTCTTTATTCTTTCTAATACCAAATTCAGCTTCCTTTGCATAGTCATAAACTGAAAGGCAACTTCTTCATTTTCAACGTCCATATCATGAGTTGGAATTTATTTTTTTTGGTATAAAAGAATGGCGTTCACTTACTAGTCTCGCATATATCTTCAAACTCATTTAGTTCGTTCACCCATTCGTTGTCTACCCTCTCAAGACCGTCTGCAAAGTTGTCCACCCACCGTTTTAAAGTTGAGCTTACGGCATGAAGATGCATTCTCTTCATCATGCATAAATAAATCAAATTGAAATAAAACTTATTGATAGATATTAAAAAAATTATAATTGAAAAAATTTATAATAGTTTTTCTTGATTCAAATCATCAAATTTATTACAGTATAGAAATTTCTGCTCCCGTGATCCATTGATGAAATTGCTTCTCGGTTTTGAAGAGAGATTTTCCTGGCGTGCTGAGAATATAAAGAAAAATTATTTGATTAAAATTGAAATTAATTAACTAATCAGGATTTTTAAGATTGTTTTATATATCGAAACAGTTCTATCTATTTGAGTGATATCTTCTCCTTTCTGAGTGCTTCTTTTATCTCTTCATGGAGTCCTTCTTTACAAAGCCAGGGCCGCATTAACTCGATCACGTAAACTCTACAAACATCTCGTTTCAAATCTTCGTGGTTGCTTTATATTCTAAATTTTCCTGTTTTTCCTCTTTTGTCTGGATGCTTTTGTCTCTTTTCTTTGAATCTCGATGTTGCTCATGCTTATAAGTGCAAAACATACTACTCCTTCAGGTACTTAACGGGATCTTGATTAAGTCAGAGTATAAAGACTGGAAGGCGAATCTTCTATAGCACGTTCTAAATATGTCGGTATATGATATTGAGTGGACGGAAGATGAACTCTGGGGACTATCCATTCAAGACAGATCTCTTTCAAAGGGCCTGGATAAGGCGATTTTTTCGATCGTCGGGTGAATCCTATCTCACAAGAGTTTTAGTTTCTCTGCCCTTAAATCGACACTGGAATCAGTTTTCAAAGTGGGGCGAGGCATCGATTAATGTCAAGTGGGCGACGATCGATTCCTTGTCAATGTGTATCTCGGGATGGTTCAAAAGACAAAACTAGACGCATCTCCGTGGGATTTGAGAAGCAAATAATCGTGTTAAGCCCGCTTAGTAAGGATGCAAACCCGTTGGAGGTCAATCTCTAGATGTGTCAATTCCAAGTTCAGGTCCATAATGTGCCTTTTGGACTCAAACTGAAGGTGTTTTACGTGAGGTTGGCTATAAGGTTGGAGGATTACTTGAAATGGAGTCTCATGTTTCTCAAATTTAGGTGTCATGTTTGAGGGTTAAGGTTATGATAGATGTCACCAAGCCCTTGCGCCACCAATTCCGAAGGCTGCGATTCTGTTATTTAAGTGGCCTCCTCGATCACACATATGCTACTTGTAATATGCATATACAAGACTAAATTCCAAGACCTGAAAGACGACTACCCGTTTGATATCAGCTATACAACGTATTAGTGCCTCGCCTATCATCCAAGGCGGTGGGGCTAGCCACCATCGGTCACCTCCTATGTCCTGCCGATCAAACGATGTGGCTCAGAAGGAAAGTGGATGTTTGAATTTCGAAAATGGTAAGAAAATCCCTATCAATTCGAAAGTTAAGTCAAATCCCTCTATTTTAGGTCTTTTCACCAAATCCCTTTGATTAAGGAATTTAATTCAAATTCATTATCGTTAGCACTTTCCACCAGAAACCACTCACTAATTATAGTTAATCCCCGTCAACCTCTAGAGTAAAAGTAAATCCAATCTAGAGCTCGAATCCTAACCCTAGACCCACTCGTCCAGCCGACCCGATTCCACTAGAGCTACCAAACCCAATAACCCACCCAAATTGTGAACGATAACCTATTGTTGAGATAGATTGCCCAGATCCAACTAATCCTAAACTGTTTTGATGCAACTATGATCCCTCAACAAACCCTAAATTTGGGTCATATCTCTCTCCTCCCATGAAAGATTGAGCTGGCCATACTGAGCAAAGTGCAGAAGCATCAAAGCCATATAACTTCGGGAGAATATTCAGAGACCCTTCTCTAGAAGGTGGTCGCATCTTTCAGATGGGTGCGAATAGTCCGAGTATAACCCCTTTAGCAACTTTGCGGTAAGCGTGCAAACAGTCTCAGTGAAAACTGAAGAGTAGAACAACTAAAGGTTGTCCGAACATGGATACATCGAGCGTTTCTATTTCTAAAAGGAAAGCGGAGGTCGATTTGGGAGGTCAAACCAACAAAAAATGAGTTTTTGTGTTTGGCTCGGAAATAATGGACATCGAAAAATAAACGGCGGAGGATGCGTCTGTTACGACGCACCTCGACTGATCACAATGAGTATCTTAGTTTGGAATTTTAGAGGCCTGGGCGGTGCCTTTACAGTTCATGATCTCGTACGTTTTATTCGTCAATATCGCTCAGGCATCATTTATCTTATTGAGACCAAATGCGGGAAGCTACATCGTGAAACTGTGCAACGTAAATTTGAAATATGGATGGTGTAGGCGTCAATTCAATGGGGAGGAAAGGTGGTCTAATTTTACTGTGGGATAAGAATGTTGATGTCCACTTACGATCATTTTCCAACTATCACATGGATGTTAGCATCTGCATAGGTTCATCAGCAAGTTAGCGATTTAGGTGTTTCCACGGGAATCCCAACACGAGTTGGAGGAAGCAAAGCTGGAAATTATTGGAAAGACTCAGCGACAATGAGGGGCTCGAGTGGTTTTGTGCCGGTGATTTCAATGAGATTCTTGAGAACTGCAAAAAGGAGGGTGGCCGTCTTAAATCGATTTGGCAAATTATGAATTTCCGCCAGGCTTTCAGGACTGATTTGGGCTTTCAGGACTACCCTTCTCCATTCACGGTTCGCGAAAGGCTAGATCGAGCGCTTTCCATTTCCGCTTGGCTTAAACGATTCCTTGATGCGCGGGTTACGCACACCTCTTCCCTTTCGTCGGACCATCATACTCTCGAAAATATTTCAAACTCAATTGGAAGCTTGCGGGCGCTTACGCCGGTTTGGAGCCAAGTGGACCATCGATAAGTAATGCGAACACATTATAGCTAAGACATAGGATATCAATTCGTTTGCTCCTCTTGACCGTATTTGGGACTGCATGGCCGACAACAGGGAGTTATTATCTAGGTGGAGTGAAAATCTTATAAGGGTAGCCATGAATGTGAAAAAATTATTCAAGCCAAACTTCATAATCTTCAGATGGAAAGGATCACCAAGGAGAGTATGGCTGAAGAAGTAAATCTTCGTTGGGAATACTTATCTATTACGAAACATATTGAACTTTGTTGGCCACAGAGAAGTAAGATTACTTGGCTCAAACAAGCCGATCGCAATACGGAGTTTTTTCATAGATATGCATTAGACCGCCGTAAACATAATCGAATTCATCGGCTGCGGTACAATAATGGTCGCTGGTGTGATTCAGGAGCCCGATCGACGGTCGAGGGTATTCATCACTATTCTGACGGCCTCGTCATTTCCAAAACCCTTCGTTGACTGATATCAAGCGTTTTATACAGGCTAATTTGCAGAGAGTCACCGATACTATGAATGATTCACTTCTCTGAGAGTACACAAAGGATGACGTGTGGGAGGCACCAAGGGTATGTTCCCATATAAATAGCACGGACCTGATGGTTTTTCCCCAGTATTTTACCAATTGACATGTTGGGGGTGATACCACCTCTCGTTATATTTTAACTTTCCTACATAATGGTATCTCATGTCCGACATTACATGATACGCATATTGTCTTGTTCCTCCTAAATGTTCAAATCCTGCTGATATAACCCAATTCAGACCCATTAGTTTGTGCAACGTCGTTTATCGTATAGCCTGAAAGTGCATAATTTACAACCTTAGGTGTTTTATGGACTCTACTATTTCTCCATCCTAGTCGGCCTTTATAGCGAATCAGATGATTATAGATAATATCCTTATTGCTTTCGAAACTAATAATTCTATGAAGCAAAAACAAAGTGAGCGAGAGGGATTTTCATCCTGATAAGTTATGATTTTACGGTATTTTTATACCTAATAAACTTACGTTTTCCGATCGTTATTGATCCAAAATGCTTCAAATATCACACGTTTGCATTTATATTTACTATTTAATAGATATCGGAGCAAAAGAGATCAACATCGGGAAAATACTATCGCTTTTGAGAGAAGGGAGTTGAGATCTTTTCTGAACCAAAAAAATTCAGATATTCACGCAAGATGAAATCGCGTGAAAGACCTAGACACACACACGGTTCAAGGCTCGGTCAAAGATGAAATCTCAAATTTGAAATCTTATACGCCGGCCGAAGAAATCGTTTATTATACATGGGCTTTCTAATTTTTATAGGTCCAATAGGGTTTTAAACCTTATTTAAAGGCTGCATACGTGAGAATTATAGAAGAAGAGATACCTTGAATATCCCACAGCCGCAAGGAGAGTCCATCGAAGCAAGCAGCAGCCGAATCACGCAAATCACACCAGGCATCTCTCATCCTTCTCGCCAGCGCAATCCCAAAACTCGAAGCAAGCGGCTCTCATCGGCTGAAATACAAGCAGGCATCTCACGAAGGGACGCATACACGGGCAACGACGGGAGATTCCGAGGGAACACGGCGTGACAATCCGAACACCGTGAGGGACGAATTTTATATTTTTATTTAGACGTTTCAACGATGTTATCTATGATTTCGTCGTTGTTTTCGTTTAAGATCATGCTAGCTTAATTTCTTTTGTGATTGAGGTCATATTAGGCCGGATTATGAATTCGTGTTAATGTTATTCGTATTTATTAATCGTAGAAGTAGAGTTACGTATTTCTTGTTTGCGTTTAATGTCTGCGTATGCTTGATCACCATATGTTTGATTCTTGATAGGTTTATGAGACTGAAAAAGTGATTAGACCGGTTAGAACAATAAACAAGGAATATCACGACGTAAAACCGACCAGAGATGGAATTCGGTTTCGTATGTGTGGTTTCCGAGACCTTAGGCACCGAAAGCGTCTACATCGGGGAAATTCATAAAGTCGAATGCGTGCAGAGTAACTACAGTCATATATGAATATAGTTGATTGGTTCACTCTCGCATAGGGTTGCTAGCTACGTGGATAACGGGTAGCACGTATGTTAGGAATTTCTACCTTAACTAGATTTATATTGATTAGGTAAAGTCGATTGTATGAAGACGTAGGATTAATCTGTGTCGATTATGTGATTTAATCACGCTTGTCGTTATTTGATTCCACTATCTTTATTTTATTTGTTTTTATCATTATTTGCGTTTTTATCTCTTTTATCAAATCATTCAAAAATATAAAAAATATATTTTTAGTTTAAATTTAATTTAGGAATAATATTTTAGAATTAATTAAGCTGTCTCTGTGGATTCGATATTCGGACTCACGTCCGTTTTATACTACTTACATGACTTAGTACACTTGCTAGTATTTGAGCGTGTCACATCCCTTAAACTGGACTTGAGTAAGACGTATGATCGGATAGAGTGACCTTTATTGGAACGAGTCTTATGTAAGCTAGGGTTGCATGAACGTTTTGTGTCCCAAAATTATGCATTGTGTGTCGTGTCAACTATTCTTTCTTGCTAAACGAGAATAACTTTGGTCGTGTCACCCCTCAACAAGGTTTACGCCAAGGGGACCCCTTATCACATATTTGTTTTTGTTTTTTCCCGAGTCTTTTATTGGATTATTTAAGTAAATGGCCTTTGACTGGGTCAATTTTAAAAAAATGACCTCCATAATGTTTGAAGTCTATTCTACCTTTACTAACTCAGGGAAAAAGACGTCTTTACCCTTATTTAACCCATTCAACTACCCAAAGTAAAATTAATTAGGTTTAATCGATTCCATTCACTGTAGCGTCACGGATCTTCTTCTTCTTCATAACAGAGTACAATAATTGGCAGTTAAAACTGAAGAAAGACACATAACGGAAACGAAACAGTAATTTCCAGATCTACGAAACAACCTTTATCCGAAGCAGAAAATTCTCCAAACCGACTACAATGGCAATAAACGCGCGTTCCGAAAGAGTATCGGTAATTTCATTGTGATTTCGTCTTCCTCAGGAGCAGGTTGGGTCCGGCGCATGGTTTCCCAATTGTGCAATTTGGACACTTGTTCGCAAGGGAACCGTGCGTCGAACCAATTGGGACCAAAACAGTCGCGCACACAAGGGGCACGATACCCGCACACAAGGGGCATGGTACAAGGGGCATGATACCCGCACACAAAGGGCATGGTACAAGGGGCATGGTACCCGCACACAAGGGCATGGTACAAGGGGCATGGTACCCACACACAAGGGCATGATACCCGCACACAAGGGGCATGGTACTCCCACACAAGGGCATGGTACCCGCACACAAGGGGCATGGTACAAGGGGCATGGTACGCGCACACAAGGGCATGGTACCCGCACACAAGGAGCATGGTACTCGCACACAAGAGGCATGGTACCCGCACACAAGGGGCATGGTACAAGGGGCATGGTGCAAGGGGCATGGTACCCGCACACAAGGGCATGGTACCCGCACACAAGGGGCATGGTACCCGCACACAAGGGCATGATACCCGCACACAAGGGGCTTGGTACAAGGGGCATGATACCCGCACACAAGGAGCATGATACCCGCACACAAAGGGCATGGTGCAAGGGGCATGGTACCCGCACACAAGGGCATGGTACCCACACACAAGGGGCCTGGTACCCGCACACAAGGGGCTTGGTACAAGGGGCATGGTACCCGCACACAAGGGCATGGTACCCGCACACGAGGAGCATGGTACAAGGGGCATGGTGCAAGGGGCATGGTACCCGCACACAAGGGCATGGTACCCGCACAAAAGGAGCATGGTACAAGGGGCATGGTGCAAGGGGCATGGTACCCGCACACAAGGGCATGGTACCCGCACACAAGGGGCATGGTACCCGCACACAATGGCATGGTCCCCGCACACAAGGGGCTTGGTACCCGCACACAAGGGGCATGGTACCCACACACAAGGGCATGATACCCGCACACTAAATTTCCATTTAACCAATAAATTTCCATGTCTATTACATTATACGTACCAATACAACATGCAACATACCGAATTTCATATCAATTACACATAACCACATGTACATTTTCAAGAGATATATATATATATAATATATATATATATATATATATAATATATATATATATATAATATATATATATATATATATATCGTAACATATATAACACATAAATTGAGGTGTACGCGTGATTGCTTTTGCCCAAAGAACACAATATTTATCGTATATTTGTCGTGACAGAGAGCATCGTTGATTGCAATTATCATGACTCATAACCACATTAAAATTGCATGACACATACCAAACCTTAAGAAGCCACTATTAATAATCCTCTTGAGCTCTTTATTAGTAAAGCCACCGCCTAAAGCACAAGAGAAGTAAAGTTTGGCATCGGCTGTTGGACTTCATTTTCTTAAATAACATATGCAAGTCTTAATATTTGTCATAGAATAATAATATATGATTCCTAAAACAACGTGATCTATATAGCATTTGCTGTAATTTAAAAATGATACGCTATTATTATCTTTGTTATGCTTCAATTGGATTTTTTTTTTATAAAACTTATTCCCTTGCTCGTAAGATTAGTGTGAAGCATAAACACATTTAACGCATGATCTTTAATCATCTAACATTTACTTCTTTTGTTCCTTCCATGTCTTTTCTCCTACTTGACCCTTTAGCTCTCTTGATCGATTAGGATACGCTAACACCGCTACACTTATATAATTACTATTATTATCACAATAATGGTAAGGAAAATTTGTCCTCCCATAATATGTTAAAAGATCAATGTCACGTAGATCCAAGATACAAGCACAACACAGACGAGAGAACAACACAATTATCAAGACATTCGTTAAGTAACTGTTTCCTGACATAAATGCATGCAATTAGCAGCTAATCTCACAAACATAAATGTATGATCTTCAGCGCATGGATCCCGAACATGGGATCACGGTACCCGCACACAACGTAGGGGTCCCGCGCATAAACGCAGGTGACCCGCGCATAAAAGCAGGGGTCCATGCGCATGGGACCGACACGTATTGCGCATGGCACCCGCACCTATATCTCATGGTACCCGCACCTAAATTGCATGGTACCCGCACGCAGGGGTCCCATTTTTAGCTCCGAATTCTCGTAATAACCACCGAAATATCGCTACTCTGGCTAGTACACGTGATCTAATAAATAACACATACATTTTAGGGGGTAATGGACTGGAAATTCACCATTTTCGACGTTAAAATTGCAGTTTTCATGTAACGAATGCTTATTGGTAAATATGCTGAAATGCTTGCTGTTTTCTTGGTTTGAGAAGTTGTTTTCTGGCACTAAACGAAGAGAACAGCTCGCGTCGCATTAAGTTTGTGAGAGAGATGTGTGTGGTTACCCTTTGTTCTTTAAAATGGAGAAAATAATGCATTCATATCGATTGTAAGGTTATGGTTAAAGAGGGATATGGACCCATGTTCAGTCAGTTATTGCATCTGTACAACGACCATTTTTTTGTTTTTCTTTTTTTTTTTTACTTTAATGAGTTAAGTATGAGAATTAGCTAATATGGTTAACGTTTAAACAAAGTGAGGGCTATTGACCAAAAAAAATCGTCAACGAGGTCATTTTTTTAAAATTGACTCAGTCAAATGCCATTTTTTTAAAATACCTCTTTTATTAGTCTACTATAAGAGGCGAAGGACGCACGAGAGATTAGCAGGATGGATGTCTGTGCAAGAGCTCCACATGTATCTCATTTGTTATTTGCAGATGATAAGTTAGTCTTTCTCGCCCAACGTGGTTGCTACAACTCGTTCGGAGTACTGCGAGGCAATTGCGGTCAAACAGACAACGAATCGCATGTACTTGGGGCTACCGACAGTGATAGGGCGTAGTACAAAGGAAATTTTTCAATTCATACGGGATAGGGTTTGGAAGCGTGTCAATGGATGGTCAGACAATTGCTATCTCAATAAAGGCATGAGGTGTTTGTTAAGGCGGTCATACAAGCGATACAGCCATATATCATGTGTTGTTTTGACTTACCTTCAGGCCTGATCAAGGACCTCCATTGTATGACTGCTCCCTTTTGTTGATGTTGAGTATTCAACATTAGCAATGTTGGGTCAACATTCTGGTCAACATTTGTTGACAGAGAATGTTACCTTCCTCAATTTTATCTTTCATACCCAAAACGTGTTTAAACTGTGATTATGCTATTTTTAGTATTTTGCAGGAGCAGGAATGAGTCAAATACGTGTGGATAAGATGGAGCTAAATCGGAAATGGATTTGAGCCGATATTCATGGAGATATTCAAGGAAGGTGATCAAATCTATTTTGGGAGAGGATACTCACGAAAAGATAGGAAGATTTGAGCACGAGATAAAGACCAAGTTCGTGGAGATATTCAAGGAAGGTGACCGAGTCTTTTGGGAAGTTGTTAGAGTCGAAGACCTATATAAAGAGACTTCCCATGATCGTTCAAGTTACGGCTTTTAGAGAGAAAGAGAACGCTTCCATAGAGAGAGAGCTTTTTGTGATTTTCGTGATGATGTGCTATTGAAAGATCTGTGAGCTTACTTTACACGAGAGTCTTTGTAGTTTTCAGGATTGTTTAGATCCGTAGTTTAGACTATCTTCGGGTAGTTGATTTTGCCATCCATTGCTGTTAGTGGAATTTCGCCTTGAGGCACGCAGCAAGTTTATTTGAACTTGCTGCCTAGAAAAATCCTCGTCTCGTGTCTTTAAGTTTACATCACTAAAATTTATTTATTCCGCTGTGCGTTTAAATGTTGGACTGAGTGTTGACCCAACATCTCACCCAACATTTAGTTACTGGTTTAAATTTTTTACATCCATTTCAAGCGGGGCCGACTTCAAAGTGGTATCAGAGCCTACGCTTGACGTTACTAAGCGCAAAGATTCATCTACAATGGATGTTACGAGTTCAAATTACATCGGCAAAGTCCCTGTGTTAGACGGCTCCAACTATGCTTACTGGAAGGTTCGTGTTCGCCAATGCATCAAATCCATAGATGTACGAGCGTGGGAGGCCGTTCTCCATGGATACTCTCCACCTCGATCTCCTCCAGACGCTGATGGAGAAATCTTCGACAAACCAGTCGAGGAATGGACGATACAGGAACGAAACGAAGCAGAGTTCAACGACAAAGCACTCAACGCCATCTTCTCGTCCGTGGATATCTTCATGTTCAAGATCATTCAGAATTGCACGACGGCAAAGAATGCGTGGGATCTTCTACAGAGGTATTGCGAAGGCGATGCGAGTGTGAGGGAAACCAAACTACGATACCTCCTAAATCAGTTTGAAAACCTCAGAATGAAGGAAGACGAGGACATTACCACATACTTCGGCAAGCTATTGACAATTTCGAGCGAATGTGCTAGTCTCGGAGATCCAATCGCTAACAAGGTACTAGTTTCTAAAGCTTTACGCACTCTAACTGAAAATTTAATGTGAAGGTAGCGGCCGTCGAGGAGGCACATAATCTTGGCACGATGGAAATCAACACCTTGATGAACATTATGAAGAACTACGAGACAATCTCGAAGTTCAAAAGAGGGCATCTCGCGGCAAAAGCATTGCTCTAGTCAGTCAGCCATCCAAGGTTTCAGATGAGATTGATCCTGACAATGAGGACGATATGGCTATGTTCGTGAAGAAATTTGCGAAGTTTATCAAGAAGACGAATGTTGAGCAAAATGTTGGCCCAACATTCAGAAAAGGCCAGAATGTCAAAGCTGAACCTTCTTCTGCTCCTCCATTCACCAAACGCAAACCTGATGGAAAGAAGAAGAACATCAACTATGAATCTGTGAGATGCTATGAATGTCAAGGATGGGGTCATTTCGCCAACGAATGTGCCAACACACTTCGCAAGCATGGGAAAGCGCTTTGGATTGATCTCTCCGATGATGAAGATGAGGAACCATGCCCAAAGGAGTCCAAGCAATCTTCAGTAACCATTCAGTCCTTTTCGGACAACGAAGAAGATAAAGATCATCAAATAGGCTTCACTGTGGTAACTAATGTTGAGCCAACATTTGACTCAACATCTGAAAAACAAATTATTTTTGATTATGATGACTCAAACTGTTTTGATGGGTATTTAAGTTCTGATGATGCAGAATTAGAAACTGAAGTTCTTGAAGAAATTCAGACAAATGATGCCTTCAATCTACTGTCGGCAAATATGAAAAAGAGAAGGCGAAAAACTTGGAACTCAAAGCTATCATGAAAGTGCAGTCCGAGGTGAATGAGAAGAGTGAAAAGGTGATCGAAAGCCTACTTGAAGGGATGAACAAATTGGAAGCCGTACTGACGAAAAGATAAAGAAATCGACAAGCTTCAGAAAGAGTTGACGATGCGGACAAAACGTTCTCAAAAATGAACAAGGGTAAAGCTACACTTGATGAGGTATTATCTTTAGGTATTTTTGATAAGCAGGGTTTAGGATTTAAATCTCAGCCCACAACTGATTTTATTCATGATAGACCTAAGATTGCCTTTGTTAAGGAAGGTGCCGAGCATGGAGACTATGAAAGTAGTAAAACTTTGGTGCTTAAGAAGAGTACAAAGATTTCTGTCCATAAGTCTAAGGATAAACCATATCAATGTACTTATTGCATGCAGCCAGGTCATATTAAGCCATACTGCTGGAAATTGAAGAGGGAGATTTCTGCAAAGAAATCAATGTTGGCTGAAATGTCATCCAACATTTCGCTCAACATTGAGAAATCAGTGTTGAAAGGAGTGTTTGGAGTGAGTTCAGCTGGCGCTTCTTCAAGTTCTGGTGAAACAAAAGCTGCTGTGTCTATTAAGAAAGTTTGGGTGAAGAAATCTGTTCATAAATGCCATGTAGTTTATACCTCTTTGCGAGCTAACGTGACAGGTGCTTGGTACTTCGATAGCGGGTGTTCCCGACATATGACAGGTACCAAAGAATATCTATGTGATTACGTGACTTTAAAGAATGGATCTGTGACGTTCGGAGGAGGTGCTAAAGGACGAATTCTAGGTCGAGGCAGATTGAACGTGCCCGATTTTCCAAAGCTTAGCAATGTTCTTCATGTTGACGGTCTCGTGGCTAATCTGATCAGTATAAGTCAGCTTTGCGACGATAACCTTGAGGTAAGATTTAATAAGGAATGTTGTGAAGTTTTTAATAGCCATTCTGTTCGAGTAATGGCAGGTAAAAGATCGAGCGACAACTGTTATTTAGTCGAAGACAAATCCGGTGTGAAGGACGTGTGCCAACTCTCAAAAGCCCAGGACGATGCGGTACTTTGGCATTTCAAATTAGGCCATGTCAACTACAGAACTTTGGAACAACTTATCAAGCACGATGCAATCAGAGGCATTCCGAAATTGAAGGAGTTTGGTAAGGTTGTATGTGAGTCATGTCTTAGGGGTAAGCAAGTGCATGTTAGTCATAATGTTGACCAACATTCTGCCCAACATTTTAAAACTGCTCACTGTTTTCAACTTATGCACATGGATTTGATGGGTCCAATGGAAGTAGACAGTATTGGTGGTAAGAAATATGCATATGTGCTCGTTGATGATTACTCTAGATATGCATGGATATTTTTTCTTCGCGAAAAATCTGAATCATTTGATCACTTCAAAATTTTTTGTGCTATTGTGAAGAATAATTTCAGTGCTACTATCTTTCGTATTAGGTCTGATCATGGTAGAGAATTTGAGAATCAATATTTTAATGAATTTTGTGATAAGAAAGGTATCATCCATGAATTTTCATCTCCTAAGACGCCCCAACAAAATGGGGTGGCCGAAAGGAAGAATAGGACCTTACAAGAAATGGCTCGTGTGATGTTACATTCTAGGAATATTTCTAAGCGTTTTTGGGCTGAAGCATTGCATACCGCATGTCATATTTCGAATCGTGTGTTCTTTAGACATGGTACTAAGAAAACATCTTATGAGCTGTTGAATGGGAGAAAGCCTACGGTTAAGTATTTTCATGTTTTTGGGTGCTACTGTTACATGTTGAATGATCGTGAGTACTTGAGCAAGTTTGATTCGAAAAGTGATAAGTGTATTTTCCTTGGGTACTCGTCTAATAGTCGCGCTTATCGAGTCTATAACTTGCGCTTGAAATCAGTCCAGGAGTCTGTGAATATTGTGTTTGATGATGCTACTGATCTTAGCAAAATGTCTCCACAAGTTGATATTTCAGACGTTATACAAGCTGTTGATGAAGCAGAGGAGAATGTTGTGGACGATGTTGAGCCAACATCTGACCCAACATCTGTGCCAGAACAGAACACTGAGGCTGGACCCAGCGAAATCCGTAGAGACCCTCCAGCTAAGATTCAAAAGGATCATCCCACAGACCTTATCATTGGAAATGTGAACGAAGAAAGGAAAACCAGAGACAAACCGCGCAAGGATTACAAGTCTATGGTAAGGAACGTATGCTTGAGTTCGGTATACGCTGAGGTACGTTTTATTTGTTTTGTTTCTGAGATAGAACCTAAGAATGCCCTTGAAGCTCTCAAGGATAATTTCTGGATAAATGCAATGCAAGAGGAACTCTTGCAGTTTGAGAAAAACCAAGTTTGGACTTTAGTACCACGGCCGAAAGACATTAATGTCATAGGCACGAAATGGATCTTTAAGAACAAATCAGATGAACTTGGTAAAGTTGTTAGGAACAAAGCACGTTTAGTAGCTCAGGGTTATACACAAGTCGAGGGCATAGATTTTGATGAGACTTTTGCTCCTGTGGCTAGGTTAGAATCTATTAGGTTGTTGCTAGCGATTGCATGTTGGCTTAACATTACATTACACCAAATGGATGTTAAGGGCGCATTCTTAAATGGGTACATTGATAAAGAAATATATGTCGAACAACCTAAGGGATTTGAGAATCCACATTTTCCTAACCATGTTTATAAGTTGCAGAAAGCTCTCTATGGATTGAAGCAAGCACCTCGAGCTTGGTATGGTAGGTTAGCTACATTTTTACTTGAATTTGGGTTCGTACGAGGTGAGGCAGACCGCACTCTTTTTGTAAAAAGGGTCGGTATGATATTTTGATAGCCCAAGTTTATGTTGATGATATTGTTTTTGGCTCAAGCTCACAATCAATGCTAGATCAGTTTGTACATGCCATGAACTCTACTTTTGAAATGAGCATGATTGGGGAACTAACTTTTTTCCTAGGCTTACAGATTAAGCAAAGCAGCGAAGGCATTTTTATGTTTCAGGAGAAGTACGCGAAGAACACAGTCAAGAAGTTCGGGTTGGACACGGCTAAGGTAATGAAAACTCCTATGGGATCTACGCAAAAGGTAAGTAAAGACAATGTTGGACAAAATGTTGACCCAACATTGTATCGATCTATGATAGGCAGTTTGTTGTACCTTTCCGCGAGTAGACCTGACATAATGTATAGCGTATGTGTGTGTGCTAGATATCAATCTGAGCCTAAGGTTTCCCATCTAAATGCCGTTAAACGTATTCTTCGTTATGTGAGTGGAACGTGTGGCCTAGGATTATGGTTCTCGAAAGATACTAATATGAATCTTGTAGGCTACAGCGATGCTGATTGGGCAGGTGACGAGGATGATCGCAAGAGCACAAGTGGCGGCTGTTTCTTCTTAGGTAACAATTTAGTAGCGTGGCATAGTAAGAAGCAAAATTGTGTGTCTTTATCTACTGCTGAGTCTGAGTATGTTGCGGCGGGTAATTGCTGTACGCAATTGATGTGGTTAAATAGCATGTTATGTGACTATGGGTTAGAGTGCAAGTCAGTCCTCATGTATTGTGATAACCTTAGTGCCATCAACATATCTAAGAACCCTATTCAGCATTCACGTACGAAGCATATAGATATAAGACATCATTTTCTGAGAGATATGGTAGAGAAAGAGTTAATTCACATTGAGCATATTGACACGAAGCATCAGTTAGCAGACATATTCACGAAAGCATTGGATTCTGAAAGGTTTTCGGACCTGAAGAAATCCATAGGTTTGCACATGTTAGTCTGAATGTTGGTCCAACATTTGGATCAACATAGCATATGTCAAATTTGATAGTTACTGTTCTGATATTTGATTTAGCTTTCTGCTCTGTTTTCCGGTGAAATGACTCGATCCTACTTGACTGTTTTCTGAAATGACTCAATCCTTACGAATATGCCTGCTCATAAATATTTTTTGGATCTTGGTAATAAGTTCCCTAGGTACACGGCATTCGCGGTGACGATGTACTCTTTGTGACAAAAAGCCAATCCTTTACGCATATAAGCCTGCTCATAAGCCCTTAGCAAGATATAGGTATTTGGTAAAAAGTTTCCGTAGGTACACGGCATTCGCTGTGACGATGTACTCTATGCGACAAAAAGCTAAACCTTGATGCTTGGGGTATAAGGGCAGTGCAAAATCAATAAAAAAGGAGAATGAGCAGAAAATGAAAGAGAACAAGTTTGAGAGGGTCGAGCAGAAAAGTCTAGGACTATGGAGTTAGAATGTTGAGTCAAATGTTGGGTCAACATGTGTGACTGTCAGTTTGATCATGCTCTATTTTTGTGCTTTTAATATTTTTGCACATCTTATTTGGTCTGCATTTGGTAGAGTCCTATGTCTGGTTTAGATATCTCTCAGAATTGCATTAGAATTCCTTGAAGAACAGCTCGTTACGTGTGACTCAAGTGATCCTCATTGTCGCCTAATCGGTAGTATTTCTTGATCCTATTTTGATTTTTGACTTGGTATTTTCTTTTTATGAACCATAATTTGAGAGGCTCCTACGTTTTTGCACTTTCGATTTATGAGTTTTTAGGGTTATACGTAATCAATCGTTGATCAAGTACAATCAAATCTTTACCAACGGCCATCATAAGTCTCCAACGGCTATTTTTTGAAAATTACTGAGCTAAAATCTTTTTACCGTTGGAACAAAAATCCTTTATATACCGTGAATAAACTTGATCAAATCTAGCTATTCATAAACCCTAATTGATCATATCGAAGCTTTCATCTTCCAAAAGATTACTCTCTGTTTTTCAAATCTCGTCAATCTTGATTCTTTCGATCTTGATTCTTCATACTGAAAATATGTCGGACGCTTCTTCTCAATCGAATGTTGATCCAACATTCGTGTCTAACATTGAGTCTCAAGTGGCAGTCACATCAAGTTCGAGAGAGATCGTTGTCTATACAGGGCCATTTCAACCTCTTCGACTCACACAGGCGGCTCCCCAGACCTCTGAAGCTCCAAAATCTCAGATGGAGGAACCAGCACCTTCGAAGATTGGAAAAGAAACCTCTGATACTCAAAGTGAAGACGACGATGATGTACCGCTCAGAGCTCTGTTTCAGTCCCTCAAAAAGAAAAGATCGATGTGATGACGCTCCGCCGATGACTCCAAAAACGATTCAAGAAGAGGCGACCTCAACTCAAAATCAAGAAACTCAAGATCTGGCACCGCAGAAGAAACTACGAAAACCTGCTGCTGCTATCAAGAAACGTCGAAGCAACCGTATTCGACGCTCCCTGAATCCCACTTCCAATGCTGATGCCCCGATTGAATTGTCCAGTGACAAGAGTGCCGACTCCACCACTTAGACAGCCTCGATTCTGAAAGCTCTGACCAAGAATTCACCACTTTAGGGGGAGAAACTTCATCCTCTGTGCCCGAGTCTCTCACCTCCTCTGACGGTTCAAGGAAGAAGAAGACAACGAGTCTACCTTGGCCGAGATTTTGGAGACTTTGAAGAAAAGATTACGCGAGAAAGCTGGAAAGAGACCAATTGGAAGCGATACCAGGTCTTCCAAGCGAAGCGTACTGAAGAATCATCGCAACCTCACACCAGCCAGGGTCCTTTTCTACAGTCCAAACAAATGTTGGACAAGATGTTGGCCCAACATTTGATGATCCACTGCCCAACCGAAAGTTCTACCGCACAACCAATGAAGAACTGTGGACTTCTCTGAGTCATAGACTCATACGGGTGGAGAGGGTTGTAGATGTGGCGAGCTTCAGGAAGTATGGCGTTATGCAATTCCTGGAGTCTCGACATCTCGGGCAAATGGTGAGGAATTTAGGGACGTACTGTGACTCAGTCGTCCGCGAGGTATATGCTAATCTCTTCTCGAATGTGGCTGATATGAACTCTAATATGTATGGGAGAGTTTTTGTGAGGGGGAGGTTATATGATATTTCATCTCAAGCGATTAATTGCTTTTTGGGTACACCTGAGGTAGAAATGGGGTATGAGGTTGATAATGATGAGGTAGTGCGTTTCATTACGGCGGGAGAGTGAGTGTTTGGTCGGGGAATTGTGCATGTAGTCTGTTGACATCATTGTACTCTGTGCTATTCAAGATTGGAGTGTGTAGTTGGTTGCCTACTCTAAACGAGACAAGGGTGACTGAGGGCATGGCTCGTTTGCTATATGCTCTTGGTCACAACTTGCCTCTGAACTGGGGAGAGTTGATTCTTAATCATATGTCGAACCAAGCGGAGAAAGTAGGGAAAGGAATTCTTCCATATCCCTCTATCATCTACGGAGTTCTGGTTCAAGATAGGTTTCAACCAACAAGGAGAGACAATGTTGTCACCCAAAGACTTCCCTATGCGATTCAATCAAGTCATCTCTCGGGTCCAGACAGACTGGTAGATCTTCCTCTGCAAACGCCAGAACAGCTCAGGCCAAATGTTGACCAGGATGTTGGGTCAACATCTGCATTGGAGCTTGCTATCAAAGGCCTCAATGAGTCCATCGCACTTTGGTGGCTCAAAGAGATGAACTGGTAAGACTTCTTTCTTCCCAAAAAGGGGGAGATAGAGCAGCTAACGTTGCAGATAAACCTGGACCAAGCGGACTTGGAGGAACTGTGGAGGCCAAAGAGTTAGGGGGAGATCAAGAAGGAGAGCGAGATCAAGATGAGGAAGGAGTTGGAGCTGAAGAAGAAATGGCAGAGGAGGCAGATGACTCAATTGATAGTCTACAATTTTAGACTTCGGTCTAAAGTGTTTTGCATGCGTATCTTTGTGTGCGTTTATTGATTTATGCCTTGCATGCTTGCCTGCCTATCTGTCTGCGTTTATGTGCTCTAGAGTAGTTCATCTTGTATTTGCAGATGTTTAATCATAAGACCTCTTATTGGCATATACTAATTCTTGACTATTCCTCTTATGTTTACTCTAACCATATTTTGTGTTTTGTGGTTGAGTAAATTTTTGCGTTAAGGGGGAGTAGTAGATTCTTGCCTTGAGGGGGAGTTCCACCAACTCTAACGCCTGCTTTGGTTTTGGGAAGAAAGATAAAAAGGGGGAGATTGTTGATGTTGAGTATTCAACATTAGCAATGTTGGGTCAACATTCTGGTCAACATTTGTTGACAGAGAATGTTACCTTCCTCAATTTTATCTTTCATACCCAAAACGTGTTTAAACTGTGATTATGCTATTTTTAGTATTTTGCAGGAGCAGGAATGAGTCAAATACGTGTGGATAAGATGGAGCTAAATCGGAAATGGATTTGAGCCGATATTCATGGAGATATTCAAGGAAGGTGATCAAATCTATTTTGGGAGAGGATACTCACGAAAAGATAGGAAGATTTGAGCACGAGATAAAGACCAAGTTCGTGGAGATATTCAAGGAAGGTGACCGAGTCTTTTGGGAAGTTGTTAGAGTCGAAGACCTATATAAAGAGACTTCCCATGATCGTTCAAGTTACGGCTTTTAGAGAGAAAGAGAACGCTTCCATAGAGAGAGAGAGCTTCTTTGTGATTTTCGTGATGATGTGCTATTGAAAGATCTGTGAGCTTACTTTACACGAGAGTCTTTGTAGTTTTCAGGATTGTTTAGATCCATAGTTTAGACTATCTTCGGGTAGTTGATTTTGCCATCCATTGCTGTTAGTGGAATTTCGCCTTGAGGCACGCAGCAAGTTTATTTGAACTTGCTGCCTAGAAAAATCCTCGTCTCGTGTCTTTAAGTTTACATCACTAAAATTTATTTATTCCGCTGTGCGTTTAAATGTTGGACTGAGTGTTGACCCAACATCTCACCCAACATTTAGTTACTGGTTTAAATTTTTTACATCCATTTCAAGCGGGGCCGACTTCACCTTTTGGTGGAGTTCTTCTGACCGTCGCTTTGGAGCTCCTTTATATTCCTAAGGATTGCGGTACTTTGAGTTTCAGGGACTTGCATGTTTTCAATCGGGCATTGTTAGCCAACCAAGCTTGGTGTCTCCTCACGAAGCCGGATCTTCTAGTGAGTCGTATACTCAAGGCCAAATACTCCCATCTCGCTATCTTCTCTCAGCTTCTCTTGGGTCCAAGCCATCGCTTGCATGTCAAGGAAGGGTATCACTGTCAAATTGAATACGGGGACTCGGTGCGGGTGTGGCGTGATCCGTGGCTACCACGGGATTCTAGCATTGGGATTATCAATACTATTGGCCAAAACCCCGATGATGAAGGTAAGTGCACTACGGGGGTTGGCTTGTGGGTGAAAGACTTCACTCGTCAGGTCAATTTTCTTCCAATCGACGTTCGTTCGATATTGGGGTGTCCGGTTAGTCACTCTCGCAAACCGGACAAGTTTATCTGGCATCCTACGAACGAATTTTTTCGGTGAAATCGACCTATAAGATTGCATTTCGCCTGCACAACGACGCCCATGTTGGATCATCTTCAAGCCCTCCTTCGTGGAACTTTCTTTGGAAGGCGAACATTCTCCCGCGTGTGAAGAGTTTCGCTTGGCGACTTGCTCGAATATTTTTCCCACGGCTCAAAATCCTCTGAGGCGTAAATGTTTGTCCAGTGCCCGGTGTTAACGGTGTGACCGCTTTGACGGAGATGATTTCCACCTAGTCCTGTAGTGCCTTGACTCTAAGGTAATATGAAAAGATTCGTCGATCCCTTTCAGACTAGTTCGGAATTGGGTGAGCACGGCTGAGGAATGGTTGAGTCATATGAACGACAACTTGTCTGCTACAGAATTTGCTGCGTTCTTTGATATATGTTGGGTGTTTATGGACACCGAGGAATGCATGTGTTATGGAAGGGAAGCATTTTACACCGCAGCTCGTTCTTGGCCGAGCACTGGACCTGGATTCACCGCGCGGGTACCATCTTATATGCTTAATAAAACCATTATTGATATATAGAAAAAAGATTATTTCATATATTAGTGAATAATATCCTGGAATCAAATGAAGGGAAAAAACATCTCAATAGATTTCAAATATTATATTACTTGTGGATATCCTTAATATACAAAGATGAACCGTCCCATCATATCTTTGTGTTAATTGTGCCAATGACTACTAAAATCATATATACTGCATATATAGCTTATTTCAGCTGAGCTGTTTATAGGGAGTACACTCCATACAGTGGCACAATTGTGAGACAATTAATGAGTGAGAAAGGAGATCTTGGTTCCTCACGTCTTTGCTCGTGATCGCTTAGAGCCCCTCTTCCATCAATAGGTACTCCCAAGGCGTCGACCACACGCCCTATGCAAACAGGGTTAAAAGCGTAGATAGCCTGGTTATTTATAAACTTCATATAAATTATCCTCTCTTTATTTGGCGAATCTTCAAAAATCACTTCTCAATCACCCGACATCAAATAAACAAATTAACATTCGATAAATTTTCTCGAAATATAGATTATGAATCTTTCATTAATTTTCGCTTTTAAAATTGATCTTTTAGGCTTTGAGTTAATTAACCCAGCATTGGGCATATTGGCCCAATTTGTCCAAAACCCAACCTAACAAACTTAAGTAGCCAGCGCCTAGCGCTTCTCCATTAAGATAAGATTTAAATTCCACGCGAGAACCATAAACAACAATACATCGAGAGAATAACGTAAGTAGTGTTGAGAATACCACAGAGATACACACAAACGGACACACTTCAGATTATTACAAACATTAATAGTGCGTATAATCATAGCGACGGCGCTTATTTCTCACATATTACAGGAGACTTTGTGTGTAGATTTAAGGATTGGTTCCTTCCGCTATTCAACCATGTCGATGAAAAGTTTCTGGATGAATCCTCTCATTTCGGGGCCAACATGTGTGTACCAGTCTCCTTGTCCGTATATAACTTCGATAATTCGGGCATGGTTGAGGACTCGCTCAAGAACAGGAGCTGGAAATTCGCTCGGCCTCATAAAGCTTGGTTTATATCTTTTCATGCATCTTCAATCCGCTCTTTCAATATCTCGATAGCCCTTTCTGCGGTAACATTATGTTCTTCCATGCAGCATCGAACTGCAGATGGTATGTGATCTCTCTTTGCCTCGAACTGTCGGAAAAAGATTACATTTTTGGAAATGAACCCGAAAGAGGCCTAATATAAAAAGGATAAATCTGATTTGAGGCCCATTTATAATTTCAAAATAGTTTTCGACCATATCTGAAAGAAAATTGTTACAATGAACCACTTTACTAGAAATAAGGATCTAAACATACGACATTGTTATAAAGTGTTCTATGGAGATGTATTAATCATCCTTCTATGGAGATGGCCTAATATGGAGATGTTTTTAAGGCCCTTATTATATTATATTATTATTATTATACTATTATTAATGTTGTTGCAGAACTGTCACGTGTTAGTATCAGAATCGGGTCCTTAAAAACTATATTTTTTTGGACAGAATTTGAGTATTATATAAAAAGAATGAGAGGGCCCGAAACAGATTGCCCATTTAAAACTTATTATGTGATGAAAAGGTTAATATGGAACCATATGGTTGTATTTCAACTATTTAAAGCTGACAAATGTTACCTACCTGAGTAGTTAGAGTTGACTTTAATAACTATTGGGAGGAACCACACGACCAAAATAACTACTTTGGATTCTCTGTGTCCGTTTGTTGTTTCAATCTGTAGTTCCACTCATCAGATTGTGTCACGTATAAAAAAAATCAGTTGAGATTAATACTTGTCACAATCTGGTGTATGGAACACCAAATAGGAACAGACGATTCCATACCCCACAATAACATGATTTGACATTAGAGTTTTATGCAAGTATGGAACCCATAAATATGTCAGATGAAACACCTAAGTATGGAACCCATGTGAGTTCTATTTCAACTGTTTACACCTTGCTAGTGTCACCTTCCCGGATGGTTAGTTGGCTTTTGTAAGGTGTTGTGTGTGAGGAATGTAATGATATTTTTGTAGCTTATTTTCTTTAATTCGAAAATCGAATATTCAAGATAAATAGTACAAATGTAATTTGATGGAATTTTAATATAGTTTAGCGGGTTCAATATCTATTTGTTCATCTGATTCTTCAAAGTTGAATTTGGGGCCTTTTGAACTTTTCCTCGTGGGCCTTTGGGCTTGATCACGAATCTTGACGAGATTTGATGGAGAGATCTGCTCGAACGTTTCTTTGTTGGCCTTTGGACTTGATCACGAATCGTGAAGACTTCTTTAAAATCAGGGCGAAGAGATCTTCTCAGATGTTTCTTCGTGGGCCTTTGGGCTTATCACGAATCTTGATGAGATTTGATGGAGATCTGCTCAAACGTTTCTTCGTGGGCCTTTGGGATTGATCACGAATTCAACGTTTGAAGATTTGTTTTAAGATTGACTTCTCGACGTTTCTTCGTGGGCCTTTGGGCTTGATCACGAATTGATGCTTTGGATCGTCGTCGCTGATCTTCGAGCCTTTGTGGCCGATCTTCGAATCTTCGTCGCCGAGCTTCGAACCTTTGTCGTCGAGCTTCGAATCTTCGTCGCTGATCTTCGAGCCTTCGTCGTCGAGCTTCGAGCCTTTGTCGTCGAGCTTCGAATCTTCGTCGCTGATCTTTGAGCCTTCGTCGTCGAGCTTCGAATCTTCGTCGCTGATCTTCGAGCCTTTGCCGTCGAGCTTCGAGCCTTTGTCGTCGAGCTTCGAATCTTCGTCGCTGATCTTCGAGCCTTCGTCGTCGAGCTTCAAGCCTTTGTCGTCGAGCTTCGAGCCTTCGTTGCCGATCTTTGAATATTCGCCATCGATCTTCAAACCTTAATCGCCGAGCCACCGATCTTCTTCACCGTTGAAACCTTGGATCATCAGGCGACTCTTAAAGAGATCTTCAATTGGGATTTCGAGTTCCTTTAGCACCCGCGAGGCAGAATGTTCACTGCTGAGCCACCATCAATCAACATTCTTTTAACCTTTTTCTCGCGAGTAAAACCGAATACGAACAAAGGACGATTGTATGGTTTAGAGCCTAAGAGTAGGTCTTCATTAGTAAATGCCATAACGGACATGCACGACTTAGTAGTGTTGATAGTTTCGGTTTCAACTTGGTAATCATCACTTTCTTGAGTCATATAACAGGCATCACAATCTTTATTCTAATCTTCAAGGTTCTCATTGATAACCAAGATATAATTTGAGTCTGCCGACTCAAATTAATGATATATTTCGTTGTCTAGCCAACTGCATGACCTTATCTTTAAAGATAGAACATTTGTGAATTGGATGTCCCACCAAACGATGATACTTGCTATAATTAGGATAATGTGTTCTTCTCGCCTTATCTGGCCGTTTCATCTCAAGGAGACTGATGAGATTTGTTTGCACCAGCTCATCAAAGATTCCTGACACTTCTGAATTTAGAAATAGATATTGTTTTGGCCGGAGCTCTCTAAGTGTAAATTTTCTTTCGATCAGTTCCGTAAGTGCATCATTTACCTACTCTTCTTGTCCTTTCCTCGGCCTTGAAGCTTCAGTTTTGTGATGTTTGTCGCCATAGACTCTTTACCTTGAGCTTTAACAAAAGATTTGCCCCCTTTCTCGACATCTATTATCTCTCGGAATTTTGTGGTTTCATGTGCATGTGGTCCATCTGCGCCACTTGCCGCCAGACTAAGTTCCATGTCGTGTTCACGAGATGCTAATTCTTCGAATGTTCCAGGTCGTATTCCTTGGAGGATATATCGCAATCCCCACGCCATTCCTTGAATACACATTTTGATACCTGAAGCTTAGATTCCTCCAACGATTGTTGTCAATGACCGGTTCATCCTTCCATTGACAAGCATTAGTGAGTTCAATCATACTAGCAGTTGAGGAACTCGTGTTCCAGCTGATCCCAACTTGTCTATGGAACCTGCTTCCAAGTCGGTGTACCACTCAAAAACATTACCCTTCAGTGAACAAACAAATTGCTTGACAAGGCGGTCCTCGTAAGTTCCTGCATCATTGCAAGTCTCGATGAAGTGAGCCACATGTTGCTTTGGGCTTCCGTTCCATCAAATTGTTGAAACTTTGGAGGTTGGTATCCGTATGGAATTTTCAAGTTATCGATTCTTGAAGTGTATGGCTTAGATTTCGTCGAAGATGACTTGGAACCTCCGTCCTTTATCGTTCCTATGATGAACTCCTTTAGCTGGCTAATAGGAATCATGCCGTCATCTGACACAGAGAAATTTTTCGAAGGCTTCTTGACATGTATTTGCTCTTCTTGAGTTTCTTCAAAAAAAAAATTTTGCTTTTCGAGTACGCGACTAGTATCAATGTTGATGTTTTTGTTGGTCAGCCTCGCAATCTGAGCATCTTGGTCATGAACGTGTCTTGTTAGCCCTTCGATTGCTCTAGTTAGGCCCATAATTTTCTCCTCTAAAGTCGTAGCATTGGTCATCACGACATCTACTTCGCTTTGTATAGAAGAATTGCTTGAAGTTGATCGAGGCGAAGACGTCGGCGAGTACTCGCTTTTGGCATCTTCTTCTTCACCATCGGGATGAATACTATGATCCTTGACAAAGTTGATTTTGTGAATCGTTCCTTGAGGTTCGCTAATCATCCTCGATATGTTTCGACTGACCACACCAATTCTTTGACTATAAGAAGTTGCAGCGACAGAGTTTGATGAGTTCGTCATCGAAGCCTTGTTGAAGAGATGACAGGTAGAGATGGTCCCATTGGGCGTGCCAAAATTTGTAGCGTATTTTCTTTAATTCGAAAATCGAATATTCAAAATAAATAGTACAAATATAATTTGATGGGATTTTAATATAGTTTAGCGGGTTCAATATCTATTGGTTCCTCTGATTCTTCAAATTTGAATTTGGGGCGTTTTTTAACGTTTCTTCGTGGGCCTTCAGGCTTAATCACGAATCTTGATGAGATTTGATGGAGAGATATGCTCGAACATTTCTTTGTGGGCCTTTGTGCTTGATCACGAATCGTGAAGACTTCTTTAAAATTTGGGCGAAGAGATCTTCTCAGATGTTTCTTCGTGGGCCTTTGGGCTTATCACGAATCTTGATGAGATTTGATGGAGAGATCTGCTCAAACGTTTCTTCGTGGGCCTTTGGGCTTGATCACGAATTCAACGTTCGACGATTTGTTTTAAGATTGCCTTCTCGACGTTTTGTCGTGGGCCTTTGGGCTTGATCACGAATTGATGCCTCGGATCTTCGTTGCTGATCTCTGAGCCTTCGTCGCCGATCTTCGAATCTTCGTCGCCGAGCTTCGAATCTTCGTCGCTGATCTTCGAGCTTTCGTCGTCGAGCTTCGAGCCTTTGTCGTCGAGCTTCGAATCTTCATCGCTGATCTTCGAGCCTTCGTCGTCGATCTTCGAATCTTCGTCGCTGATCTTCGAGCCTTTGTCATCGAGCTTCGAGCTTTTGTCATTGAGGTTCGAATTTTCGTCGCTGATCTTCGAGCCCTCGTCGTCGAGCTTCGAGCCTTTTTCATCGAGCTTCGAGCCTTTGTCGTCGAGCTTCGAGCCTTCGTCGCCGATCTTCGAACCTTCGTCGCCGAGCTTCGAACGTTTATCGTCGAGCTTCGAGTCTTTGTCGTCGAGCTTCGAATCTTCGTCGCCTATCTTCAAACCTTCGTCGCCGAGCTTCGAGCATAAGTAAAGATTTCTTTATAAGTCTTTATAATAAATGAATTCAAACCTTCTCCATAATTAATGAATTCATTTACTTATTTAAGAAATCTCTACAAGGATGGACTTATAAAGACTTTTTATATAAAAGGAATAATATAATCATTTATTATATGTATTATTATTAAATTAGCTATTTATTTTAGATTAATCTTATAAATTTCAAACATAGAAATTTAAGTAATTGTGTTTTATCTTATTTATTGGAATTAATTTAGTAAATACCAAAATTAATTTTAATCGACAATTATTTTTAACTGTCAACAATTTTTTTTTTTTGGAAATAACATAACAGACGTGAAGTTTAAACTTTCTGAAATGTCAACCCATAATTTGTTCTTATAACATTCATAAAAATTGCTTTTAATCCTATGTACAAAACTAGTACAGTATGTTGAGGTCATTTTGTCATAAAAGTCATTACCGAGTTAGAAAAATTGCTCAGCTCTTGACAGTATATTTTTTTTGGGTAAATTCCTTATCAGTACTGTTTCAAGTTTCAAATTCCTCTTAAATACCACTCGAAGATTTTCTTCCTGTTAGGTACCGATCTGTAAAATGTTGTGTGTTCAGTACCCCAAAACGATGAAAAGACGAAAATAACCTTTCTAATAAACTCAGAAAAGCTTCCAAATTATTATATCATTACTCATGCATGTTATACCAACAAAACTTATAATTGTACCAAGAGATATTTGCATAATTCTACCAAGAAACACTGATATTATACTACTTGTCCCCACTATTTTACCAAATAGGATTTAACATTATTATACCATCTGTTGTCGGTATTATAGGGGTATTATAATTTTATCATACGAAGTCATTTTTGCAAATTATACGGTAACAGATGGCTATTATACCAGGAAAACTGTAAATTATACCAACAAGTTATACAAACAATTATACCAATTAACGCGATTATTGAAGCAACGAACTCAATTATTGTATTATTATTTTTAATCTGATTTCTGTCTATTATACCAACGAAAGCTGGTATTGTACTAACTACGTCAGATATTGTACTCGAAGTACACAACATAGTATTGTACCAAGAGATCATTTTATTATACCAAGAATTACAGATCGAATTTTACCATTAATATTACCAACAAATATTACAATTATACCGTCAGATATGCTTTTTATACCAAAAAATAGTGAATGGCTGGTTAGGATTATTATACCAACAAATGAATTAATTATACTAATACAAGTAATAAATCATAATTATACACTTATATTATACCATTAAATGAACTATTTATACTAGTATCAGTAATTATCATTCCATAAGAAAATTAAAACGAATTCCTATAAAACGAACCAAAACCCAATCTATTCCGTAAATTACCCATTCCTTCGATTACACTCATTCGAGAGCTTTTACTGAAGAATCTCTCGACGATCGGTTTTTCCTTGCTCGACGGAGTTAAAGAAATTCAGGTTTGAGATGTTTGCATTTATAATTTGTTTGACCCGTGACTATTGGTTGATTCAGTGGTTTTTTTCGGGGATTTGGGTAAATTTTTTGTCGACTTGGTATTCATTTTGTTTCGTCTTTTTTTCTCTCAGTGACAGACTAGAATGGGTAAGAAGAAGAACATCGAAGAGACTGTAAACAAGAAGCAGATGCGGCCTGAGGTTTCAAGTAAAAGGACCCGCTGCCACGTACACTGTTTTCGGGACCATATGGACAACGTTTTGAAGACAGCTAGCGAGGATCACAAGCGGGCTGTAAGTAGGTGTCCATTTTATCATTTTTTGATTGTACCCCGTATGGAAATACCTCAGGGTCGTTTGGAAGGGGTATTAGGTAGGTTTAGTGAAGAATTTTCCATGTTTAGGTTTGGAATGGATTCTGTAATTCCATTTAAAAAACAAGAATTTTCGATGTTTCTAGGATTGAGATGTGAGGGAGAGCCTGTAGTAGAGAACATAGTGATTAACAAAAATATGTCTTTCCTACGACGTTGTTTCGGAGAGCGAAAGAAATACACTCTTACTAGGTCTGACATTTCAAGTGCATTAGAAAAAAATTGTTCAGTTGATGATTTTGTGCGTCTGTACATATTGTATGTATTTAGTTGTATTTTGTTTCCGACTTCGACCTACAATTTGCCGTCGTACCTCCTCCCTTATGTGGACAATTTGAGAGGGATTGGAGGTTTCGGTTGGGGTGCAGCAGTGCACCAGTTTTTGGTGAAGTCGATGCGATCAAATAGAACGTACGTGGAGGGATGCTTGTACGGTTTGTTGGTAAGTTATTGGCATTGCTTTTGTTTTTGTTGAAGAGCTGCACATTTTACTAATGTGTAATTTTTCCATCAATGGTCAGATTTGAGTTTTCGAACATTGTCCCTCGTTGGGGAAGAAGTGCGGTCTGGCTGAGGTTCCTCGATGTCTAAGGTGGCAAGATCCGATGACCCGACCAAAATTAAAGGATGTGGAGGAGCAGTTCGATGCATTGGAGCCGCATCAAATACTTGAAATATTTCCATCGGACGAAGAGGCAATTTTTGTGATGAAGCCAAGGACGATCGAAGATATAGTAAAACAACGGCGTCCTGATGAGGCAATGCTTCTAAGAGAGATCGAACAATTAAGGGCCAAGAATGAGGAGTTGGAAGACACTATTGCGGAGCTAAGGGGTGGTGGTGTTGTGAGGGAAGAGACGGACGAAGAGGAGAACAACGAAGAAGAAAATGCGGGGAATGATAGTGGACTAATTGAAGTCCCTCTTTTGGAAGCAATGGTGAGTCAGCCCCTGGAGATTGGAGGAATATTCAGGGATGCCGATGAGGACGTAGCATGGTTCAACATGTCCCCAGATATTGGGGGACAAGCTAAGGGTGCCAATGATAATGTAGCAGAGGCCAGCATGTCCCCCGATATCGGGGGACAAGATAAGGCTGCCGGTGATATGGGAGGAGAGGCCAGCAAGTCCCCAGATCTCGGGGGACAAGATAAGGGTGCCGGTGATATGGGAGGACACGATGATGCTGAGTGTGGTAATATAGGTGCGGGAGAAGAAGATTGCGGCAACGAAAAAAGAGTACAGAAGGACGCCGAATCAACCGGCGGTCGCTATGGTGTAGTTTTCCAAAGAAGAAAGCGGAATCGAGGGGGTTTGAAGAGCTCCATAGCCGATGATGTGGTAGGAAGGCGGGACAGGAAGCCGAAAAGGGATTCGTTATTTATGACGCCGCCAGGATCCACAACACCTAGGAAGAAAACCACACGTACGAGAAAGGGGAAGGTAAAATAAGTTTTTGTATTATTTAACCATTAGTTTAGATAAATTTAGTTGTTTAATTGACCAATTTATTTCTATAGGAAAAGTTGATCGAAATTGATTCTGAAGAAGATGAAGAGGAGCTGAGGAGAGAGAAAGAACAACACGAAACAAAAAAAGCCGAGCTGATGCACAAATATCATATGTCGAGGGATTATCCCGGCAGAAACAGTTTGGACGGGGATAAGAGAATATTGGTTGATGATTTTTTTGACCGAGCAGATTTCACGTAAGTTTTATTTGATGCTATCTCGTTTATAATACTGATTTTACGAGGCTTATTCTGCATTTATGTGCAAGACAACTGTGTTTGCAAATTCGTCGGCGCAAGTTACCGGTGAGCTACTCGTCAATCTGTTGATGGGCGAGCCCATACGAGGTGACATTATTGATGCGTGGTTCTACTACATCAAGTCACTGGCTTACAAAGCGCAGAACATCGTTTTCGGTGTTGTTCAGTTTCTCAGCACGTATGTGGCGATAAGTGTATCTCTCGGTTTCTCAGTTGTTCAGTTTATTACGTTTCTCAGCGTTTTCGGTGTTGTTGCGTGGTTGCAGAGCAATTTCCTGCAACTTTTGCGGCAACGAAACAACCGTCGATTCCCCAAGAGAGAAGTGAAAAGCATTTTGTGGGACGACAAGCTGTTACCGCACGTTGCAACTCAGCTGCAGCAGTTGCAAAATCGCGTGTTGAATGGATCGAGGGCGGTGGTTATGCCAATTAAACGTTCAGGCCACGCTGCTTGCGCAATATATAAATCATCGGAATGGTTGGAAGTTGGATACCAAGAACAACGTCGATCATGTAAGGTGTAGACAACAAGCAGAAGGATCCATGGACTGCGGCACGCTTGTTTGCATGTGGGCTGAAGCGGTATTGAAGGATAGCATCGCTGGTTGGGATTACGTGGAAGTAGTCGGGGATGTTATTGAATTCCGTGCCATCATTGCATCCGGGATTCTATCAATGGCCAATAGTTAGTTGTTCAATGTATTAAGATAGTAAGTAGTGGTGTGACTGAAGTTTTCAGGTTGTAAGTGTTTTGACTGGTTGACAACTGTGTTTTGAATATTATGCTTAAAGTATGTGCCGATTCACTTAAATATTATACCACATACCGCTACTACTATACCAACTAATGGGGCGATTGTACAAGAAACGTTTAATATTGAGATTTGTGTGGTTTATGTCATTAGTGACAATGATACGTGCAATTGCAGTGATTCATGAGTAGGTTGAATATTGAATACGTGACAATTGCAGTGACAATGACCCTTGAGGTTTTATGTGAATGTTGAGGTTTATATTATACAAACTAACATGTTGACAAATGTTGATACCAACTAACATGTTTCAAATGTTGAATATTGAGGTTTTAGCATTCCACCTCTTATACGTGACAATGATTCATTATAACACGACGGGGATAAGTGTGGTTTATGTGGTTTATGTCATTACAACTCTTATTTGTTTTATAAATCTTGTCTAAGTAGAACTTTAGTTTATACAAACATGTTATTGATGATTGTTACGTTATTATACCAATTATTATACACGTTTTTTAAGTTTAATGGGTGGTTTTGAACAGTAATACGCCAGAATCATGCAACAATTAGAATATTTCTGGTTATTATACCAGTAAACGTTTCTATTATACCAATGTCACTGTTAATTATACCAACTAGTATGCATATTATACCTTTTCAATGAAATATTATACTGTTTCTTTACAACTGACATGTACTACTTAAAATTATACCAATACTACTTTTTATTATACCGTTATAGGATGAGATGATACCACAACATAGTGCCGCTCAACACAATCTTCTAATTTTTATCCCGCTATTCTGAAAAAGATCCCGCCCAACACGATCTGGAATCCCCAAAATAAACATTTAATCTCGAAACCCCGATACCTCGTCTGCAGCCCTAATTAATATGCAATTACTACCCAAAAATGAACAATCACGACCACCATTTATGCCTTTGTACATTCAACAATGAAGATTATGTGTTTTCAGTTCATCAAAATTCGACACTACACAACATACAACAATTGCTCTACACTAGATGGCCCATGTTACAGAAAAACCCAGCTATTTTAAGATACAAGATGCCAGACAGTTGCTCGATAACTCACGTACTCAACGATGAAGATTTGGCCAACATGTTCGCAGTTCATGTAATATTTGGAAATCCTTTAATACGATTATTGATCGAAACCGACTCCGGTCAAAGCTCAGAAATTGTCCCAGTGCAGGTTGGGCTAGACAACAAAGCCCCACAAGAATTAGACGTGGAGAGAAATGCAGATTGGGCAGGGCTAATTTCTGGTTCTGGACAGCTATTTGATGATGCTATCCAATTTCGAAGCAAACTGAAGACATATTCGATTTCGACGGGTAAGGATTACTGCTTTTTTAAGAATCAGTCCCGTAAAGTGGTAGCAAAATGCAAGGTGGATAGTTGTACGTGGAGAATATGTGCGGCTCACAGAAAGAGTGACAACAAGTTTGCAATACGCAGTTGCAATCTTGAACATAGTTGTGGAAGTTTAAATTTGTTGTCGAGAGACCATCCCAAAGCGGATAGAGAATGGGTTGCCGGGTTAGTCAAACAGAAATTGCGTAGTGATCCGCTCTATAAAGCCTGCAATTTGAAGCGGGACATCCTCGAAGAATACGGAGTCGAAATTCCATATCGAAGAGCATGGGAAGGCCGAGAGAAAACCATTCATCAAATACATGACGGTGAGAGTGGGTCGTACGAGAAACTCGGTTGGTATTGCCGCAAAGTGAGGGAAACTAATCCAGGCAGCTTTGCGGATTGTGAGGTCTATACAGTATCGAATAAATTCCGCAGGCTTTTCATAAGTTTTGCAGCTTGTGCTGTTGGATTTCTTAGAGGATGCATGCCAATAATATTCTTGGCACATCAAAAGTAAATACAAGGGTACCTTACTTGGTGCTACATCGAAGGACGCAAACGACGGTTTGTTCACCATAGCATATGCAGTTGTTGATAATGAGAACGACGATAATTGGGAGTGGTTCTGCAGGAAACTACGTGATGTTTTCAGATATCATGGAGAGGAGGATCACACACGGTTTACATTCTTTTCAGACCGTCATAAAGGTCCCATTAATGCCGTGCCACTCATTTTTAATGGAAGTAATCATGCTTATTGTCTACGGCACCTAGTCGATAATTTTAAGACGGAGGTGGTGATTAAGCACTCGTATAAAGAAACAGCGAAGTAGAAATCGGTGTTCAAAGCAGCTGCGTACTCTCCAACGCAACATGGTTTTATCACAAATATCAATCAAATTTTGGAGAAATTCAAGGAGCATGCTGCCCTCTTCATAAATAACTCCAAGCCGGATCATTGGGCTAACTCACTCTTTCCGAGCATGCGCTGGGGTGTGATTAACAACAATATTGCTGAGTCGTGGAATAATTGGGTAAAATCTGCCATATTCTTGCCCGTACTCGGGTTGGTTGATCAGATCCGCAGTAATATTATGGTGACGATGAGCACAAGAAGAGAGGAGGCAGTTAAAATGACTGGAATACTATGCATTTCTCCAGAGAAGAAGCTCAGTAAGAAGATTAAAGATGCTCGGAAGTTACGTGTTGAGCAATCGTGCGGACACATTTTTGAGGTGGCCGATGAAGGTAGTACTTATGCTGTAGACTTGAGAGGCAGGACATGCTCTTGTGGATGGTACCAGATTGAGGGCATCCCTTGTAAGCATGTTTGTGCTTGCATAAGCACCTTACAAATATCGCCCTACGATTTTTGTGATGCCTTATATGGTGTTCACAAGTACAAAGAGGCATACATGCCTGTCTTGTATCCAATTCCTACCGACATGGATAAAGCCTCAGGGAGTGACGCTATCAATGCCCCGGATGTACGCCGTCCGCCAGGTCGTCGAAGGTCAGTCAGAATCCCATCGCAGACTGAAGTTCGGTCGGTAAAGTGTGGTCGATGCAAAAGCTTGGGTCACAATCGTAGATCCCGTAAAGAGCCCATCGGGACATAAATGTAACCGTAGATAATTTCGGGACACAATTGAAAACTAATTCTTGCAGCTATTTGTTTTGGTATGTGATGTTATTTTGATGTATAGATATCTGTGTGACCGATATTTGCTGCAGTATGTGATGTTATTTTGATGTATATCATGTTTTTTTGTAAAAACTTTGATGGTATAATATCTACCTATGTTGGTATAATAACTGTTATTTCTGGTATAGTCACCAATGTTGGCATAATAACCAAAGCTATTGGTATAATATCTACGTAGTGTAGCTCGAGTATAATAAGCAAATTTGTTGGTATAATATCGGTTCTTGTTGGTATAATCGTCAGGAATTGGACGGAATCAAAATATAATGATAATTGAGTTTATTGGTACAATAATCATAAATATTAGTATAATTGTTTGAAGAAAATAGTATAACTTTTGCTTTTGTTGTGTATCAAAAAACTTTATAACAACACTAGTATAATTAGCTCCTTTCTTGGTAAAATAACCGTACAACAATCGTTTAGTCATTGTTCGTATAATAGTCACATCTCTTAGTACAAAAACGAACCTTATTTGTATAATAGTAGGAATTGATTGGAATATGATAAAACGATAATTGAGTTTGTTGGTAGAATCATAAGGACTGCTGGTATAATAAGTTGCCGCAACTGGTATAATTTCCATTTTCTTGGGTTATTCAATACGTGTACTAGTATAATTATGACTTTTGTTGGTATAATAGCCGAAAAAATATTTCGTATAATATTCAGGAATTGCTTAGTAAGTTACTAAATTAGAACTGAATATGTTGGTAGATTATTCGGAACTATTGGTATGATTCATGAATAACTTGGTCTAATCTGTTATTCTTTTAATATATTGAAAACCTCGGATCAATAGATTTATTACGGAAAAACCCCGGATCAATAGATTTATTACGGGTTGATAAAAAACTGGTATTAGTATAATTAAGTCCCTTAGCTGTCTAATAGTCGTGTGGTTGGTATGATAAGTACTAATTTACTATATATATGTCCTTTATTTGTGTAATTAGGCCCATCAGTTGTGTAATAACCATAACTGTTGGTATAATAGCAGTACTTATTGGTATATTAATAGTAAAATTCGTTCAGTAATTCCTGGTATATTTAAATGGTCTCTTGGTACAATACTATGTAGTGTACATCGAGTACAATATCTGACGTAGTTAGTTTAATACCAGCTTTTGTTGGTTTAATAAACAGATACAATAAATGAATTCTTAGATATAATAACCGGGTTTATTGGTATAATTGTTTCAATATTTTCTTGGTATAATATACCGCTTTCTGGTATAATAGCCTCCTATTATGGTATACTGTGCGAAAATCAATTCGTATGATAAAATTAAAATACTCCTATTTGTCGGTATAATACTGATATGAGTTGGTATAATAATGTTAAATTTGATTTGGTAGAATATCGCAAACACTGGGTACAATATCTGTGTTTCATGGTAAAATTATGCCATTAACTCTTGGTACAATTACGTGTTTTGTTGGTATAATACGCGCGAGTGATGATATAATAATCTGGAAGCTTTTCTGTGTCTGTGAGGAAAGGTTATTTTCGTCTTTTCAATGTTTGGGGTACTGAACACACAACTTTTTACAGATCGGTACCTAACAGGAAGAAAATCTTCTAGTGGTATTTAAGAGGAATTTGAAACGTGAAACGGTACTGATAAGGAATTTACCCTTTTTTTTTCCGAAGTGCTTGACAGTATATTTAGTACAATATGTTTATTACAGTACATTAAATATGCTCAGTTCTTGGCAGCCTCAATATGATTTGACTCGTCAAGAGTGTTGAGTAGGCAAGTAATGCAAGAACGAGATAGAAAAATTGAATTTTTCAATTTAAAATTTTTCTTTCCGAAAAAAATAAAATAAAATAATTTGTATATCCACGTGGCACCTTGCAAATGCCCAACGTGAGAAATTAAATAACAGTTACGATCAACCAAATTTTTTTTGTTACCCCGAGGTTCCCCACTCGACATGGCTATGTGCTAGCCCCTTAATACCGGCTTGGGCTTGCGCCATACAGAGCTGACGGAGGCTTAATTGCGCCACATACTTCAGATGTGAGACTAATCCCGGGGCCAGATGGATACGTCCCAAACCCACCTGACAAGGATAGTCATGCGTGGAGTGTGGATTTGATCTCACGACCTCCATTAACTACAAGTCCTTAAAGCCTCCTCCTTGACCACTAGACCAGGGCATAGGCACGATCAACCAATTTAGAAAAGTGTGAAATGGGTAAAAATGATTTAACACGAAACTCATAGAAAGGGAATTATGATGCAAATTGATAAATAAATAATGACCATCCTTTCAGCTCTGTGCAAGAAAACTCTAACGATAACGACTTTTGCTGTCTGTGCCTTTTCTGGATGGTGCATTTCTCGTTCACAAGCATTTGTTTCGTCTTAAAGCATAAGAAAAACCGATCTAGAGGAAGATTAGTTAATTGGTTTAAGCATCACTAATTATTTAATAACACATTAGTAATAAAAGAATTGATTTGCAAGATTGAGACTACGATTCGATTGGACACATGACTAATAAAATAATTGATTTGCATAATTGAGATTACGAATCACTTGGACGAGGATTAAATATTTCTTTGCTCCTTTAATCTGGAGTGGCATTATAGGGAGATCGACTTTAGTGAGTGGAATTATAGGGACGGATTTTTGAAAATTAAATAATTTTAGAATATTATATGCGATGACCAATATTTTAACCGAACTTGTTATTCACGCTCCATAGTTTTAGAAAGTTATTGTCCCTATAATGTCATCCTATAAATTCGTTCTCCCTATATTGCTACCAGCGTTTTAAATAACTTGTTGCGCATCGTGAAATAGCGTAAATTTGCTCAAAAACGCGTTAAAGCGCATGGAATTTTGCGTTTTCCCTCAAGTTTGTTTTATTTTGCGCAATTTAGTGTAATTTAACGTGTTTTAGCATAATTTAGCGTGATTTAACTTAATTTAACGCATTGTATCACAATTTTGTGTATTTTAAGTTACACATGTGCACAAAGTTTAAAAAAAATTACTAAAAGATATTTTAACCCTTTTAATCGTGTATTGTTACATATATCTGCAATATAGTAGCATTTTAGTTAAATATACATAATTTTTAAAAAAATATGAATATACATAAGAAAAAGTCTTCTTTATTGGGTCTCTTTACATGTCCTTTTCTTCAAAAACATAAATGAAAGAACGAATAAAACAAAACAAAAATATATCATAATTGTCTTTATTGGGTATAATAAAGGTCAACCTTTTTGTTGATTGCAATTGATATTTGAATTTCGTATATCACTTTTTCTTTCTACAAAAATATGTTTTTGTATGATGCCGCTGAGCTCAATGTTAAAAAAAAAAAAATAGTACAACCAACTTCTTATAATTCATAATTTATTGATATACATATTTATTATTTAAAGTCTGTATATAAAGGACTTTTATTTCCAAAGGACTTTTATTTCCAACGATGTCGTCATCCGTATGTTATTCCTTAGATATAATATCTAGTTTCATGATTGAAGACCATTTTAAATTGGTTTATTTGCTTATGTGGTTATATATTATGTTTTTGGTATTATAAGTGGCTTGCCCGAAATACCCACGCAATACGCTGCACCATCTACGCTACGCAATATCGGAACTAAAACGCGACACCATTGCACAAAACGCTTATTAAAACATTGATTGTTACGCCCTAAATTACAGAAAAAAAACGTTAAGCCATATATTAAATATGCTTAGCTCTTGACTAAGGAAAAGGACGCGTCGAGTCGGCTTGGCTAAAGCTCACATGTATGTCGACCTTGACCTTGAGCTGGCTCGAGAGCAATTTTTTTTTTTAATTTTTGTATGTTAACGAGCCTGAAAGCTCGAGCGCTCCAGCTCGAGTTTAATTAGATATAGCTCGGGCTTCATTATATATAATCGAGGTCGAGCTTGAGGTCCAAATTTGAAGAGCTCAACGGCTTCGAGTCCCAATAAAGTGAGCCGAGCTCGAGCTTGAGCCTAGTGGAATGAGCCGAGCTCGAGCTCGAGCCCCGCAAAATGAGTCGAGTTCGGCTCGAGCTCGGCTCTTTTACACCCCAATCTTGACATAGCCTCAATATGATTCGCCTCATAGGGTGCTAAGAAGACGTCCCCAAAGGGTGACCTAGTCGATAAATCATTGGACGCTCAACCATGAGGTCCCATGTTCGAATCACAAGTGACTTTGATTAAAATGTTAGCCGGTTTGAGACATGCTCACTTAACTTCAATGGATCTAGTCTCATATTATGAATGTACGGCGGAAGCCCATAACTTGTAGATTGGGGATGCCATATGGTCGGAAAAAGAAAGTGCTAAGAAGATAATTAAAGGTAATTAATACAAGAAAAATTGAATTTTTGTATCACGTGGCACCTTACAAATGCCCACGTGAGAAATTAAATAACAGTCACGATCAACCATATCTGGAAAAGCGTGAATGGGTCAATATGATTTAACACGAAACTCATAGAAAGGCAACTGTGATGCAAATAAAGAAAAATAAATAAACAAATAAATATGGACCATCCTTTCAGCTGTGTGCAAAGAAAACATACGCTAACGACATATTTTTTTGCTGTATGGGCCCTGCTTGGCCGGTGCATTTCTCGCTCGCACGCATATGATTTGTCTTAATGCATAAGCTAAACTGATCTAGAGGAACACCAGTTTATTAGTTTAAGCATCATTAGTTATTTAATAACACATTAGTAATAATTACGATTCGATCCGACGAATGCTTAAATTTTTTTTGTCATTGTAATTTAATGGGTTGCATTAGAGGGAAATCGAATTTAGGAAGTGATATTATAGGGATAATAAATTTTGAAAATTAAGTAATTTTAAAACATTATACGCCCGACTAGATATTTTGATCCAACTCGTTGATTTGTCAACATACCTTTATATCATCTCCTCCCAATAGAGCATCATAAAACGCGTCGTCGTCGACGTGGCGCCAGATGCAATTTTATCAAATAAAAATATAAAAATAAAATTAGTATATAAAAATAAAAATTTAACTTTTTGGAAAAAAAAGCCTGTCACGGGATGTTTTAATATTTATTTAAATATATTTTTCTATTTTTTATTTTCAATAATTGCGACCGAAATCTTTGGCAAACTTTTTAGTTTTTTTTATTTTTACATTTTGCGTTGCAAAAGTGGATTTTTTTTCTACTTTTTAATTTTAATTTTAAATCTTTTTGTTTTTTCATTTCAATTCCTGACATTGCATCACGACAGAGATTTTTATGACGTGGCGTCCTACTTGGAGGAGAGAGAATAAAGGTATGGTGACATCAGCGAGTCTGGATCAAAATACGAGGTCGATCGTATAATGTCAAAAAATTGCTTAATTTTCAAAAATTAATGTTCCTATAATGTCACCCGTAAATTTGATGTTCATGTAATGTTATCTCTAAGTTACAAAACAAATATTAAGCCTACTAAATTTAAGTAATAGAGATAATGTTACTAGAATTTTGTGTCCCAAATCCAATGGTAACAATGAATAATATCGAAGAATTACGAATTGGATTACCGATTAGGTGCGGAACATAATTGTTCGTGTAATCTTCAATTGAGAGTCAGATCTTCGATAACACTTGATATCTTTACAATATGTGTGTTACTTACATATCAAGCTACCTTCAACCACTTATATATACCAAACACATATTTTGGTATATTTATATTTTGGTCCATAAAATATAAGAAAGTACACTCTGGCCCCAAAATAAAGATAAATACAAAATCGAACACAATTATGTCCTAACATTCTCCCCCATTGTGTTCTTCGTCTTTGTAGCCCAATTATCTTCGTTTTCGCCGAGTTTCCTTTTGCTTGTTGAAGAAGGAAAGTCGTAAGCCGAGCGATCCTTCGTATTGTCAGATTTCATTTCGGAGATCAAACCTTTCTTGAAAAATGGATTGCTTTGGATGGTTCCTGCATAGCTTGGATTATGTTCTCGGCTAGATTCTTTTCTCAAGAAGAAAATCTTCAAATTCTTCGTCCGACTCAGTTTCATTCAAGATTTAAATGTAATGTCCCATGTTTTTTCGAATAATCTTCATGATCCCATCGCAAAATTTCTCTACTTCGGATATTACAAAGATACGTAATTCGTTGTGATTTTCGTAGATACATCCTACCTCGGGATTCCTGATGATTGCATGTTCCTCGTAGTCTTCGAGGTCGGGAGCCCATTTTTTTTTGTCTTGTAAGGTTGACCTTCCTAGCATTGCTTTCTAAAGCAATTTGAAGATCCTGAGCCGCATAATATTTGATTCGCCGGAGAATGTATCGCTTGATGGCCTCATATCCCATTTGGTAGCAAAACTCTTTAAGAGTGAAGGCTCGGTAGACGCATATCATGTGTCGAACTTCGCTTAGCTCAAGTATTGACAAATCTCCTTCAACAATCTTGTCCTTTGAGCAATCCGTGCGCTCAACCAGGTAGACATGATATTGATTTTCCCGAGATTGTGATATTCCACGTCAACAATGAGAGATATTGGTGCTTTGACCTTTTATTTCTTGATGTATTGCTCTCTACTCATCCACGTCGGAGCGGAATTAATGAACTTTAGCATGTAGATATGCTCATTAAGCTTCTTCAAGCGATTCTCCTTTCTCCAAATTAGATGATGAATTTCTTCTTGAAAAGGAACAAGAATCCTTACGTTCTCCCAAGGGCCTCCACCTTAACCTTTTGAGCTTTCTTTGAGCTCTTAGGCGTATTCGGTGGAGTGTCTGCCACTTGACAAGCTAGTGGGAGTTCAGGTACATCTTGCATGTAGTCCTATCCTTCTTCGAGTTCCTCTTCGTGAATATGGAAAAAATTTATTGTAGCTCTTCGGAGTAAGTATCGTACCTTGTCAAGTCTTGCCTTGACTGCTTGTTCGGTTTACGGTTGGGTGCGCCATTTTCTTCCAAGATGTAATCATCAATCCTTTCATTTGGATCGGCTAAGAAGGTTGATGGAAGAGGATGACTCGGTTGTAGGCTTGATAATTTTTGGACCATGAATTGGATTGTAGGAGGTGGGGATGGTATTGGTTGAGGTATTCTAGGTGTAGTGGCTTGTTTTTGTCTTATAGAAAGAGGTGTTGGGGTGAAGACGGTCTACCTTGAGGTGGTCTGGGTTTGTAAGTTAGTTATTTGGTGCATTGAAGTGTTGGTTGTTTTGTTTCTTTGGTGGTGGATGGTTGTGAGGTAGAGCTCGTGTTTCCAACGCGGGGTTGCTTCTCCCCCTCATGAAGACTCTGATCACCGTCATGGGCGTCATGTCTCTTTTGTCGGAGGTCCAAATCCCCGCGACGGAATTTGGAGACGTGCCAGAATCTCCTCTTCATCGGGTGAACGAGACTCCATAAAGAGGAGACGAGAAAGAAGAATATCCCTGAGTGCAATCGGTGACAACTCGTATGGGTTGAGATAAGATGGTTGTGGAGTCACGAGTGGTGGAGGAGACGGTGCAGTAGATGAAGGAGGTGGTGGTGTGGAGATCGAAGGCTCTTCGGTCATCGGAGCCTTGCCTGTGTCTCACGAGATCGCTCAATAAATTCTTCAATTCGGCTCGTGAGACGATCTTCAAGATTGGTACCAAAGGTTGCCAATGCTGACTCCACGAATGACCGCATCCGTTCCTATGTGACAAACGGGACAGAAATGCCAGGCAGACGTTTTGTAGTCACGACATCAGAAAAAATTTCCGATACATGGCCTGAAGAGACTGGTCTTAGAAGTTCGGGGCCACTAAGGCTTTCCGAAGGTATCCTAGCTGCAACAGTCGTCGGGGGATGGCCTGAAGTTGGAAGAGATGCAACAACAAGACTTGATTCCGTTGTTTGAAGCAGTTGAACGGAAGTAGTAGATGGTATGGTCGAAAGCTCCATTGTTAGTAATGACGGTGTCTTTGAGAAATCCGAGAAGAGAGGAAGTGCGGACACGACCGGAGCAGGAGGCGGTGACCCGGCCGTTGGTGATTGGTGAGTAGTAACCAAAACCGGTAAAGAAGTAGTCGAGCCCATCGAAGAAGGTTCTAAAATAATTCTATGATGGATCTAGTTAATCATAACCACTTGATCATAACATCTTGTGAGATCTAGTTACGCTGATGCAACTATGGATCGTCGAGCATTTCTTGCTAGAGTTAGCATGCATTTGCATTAATTTTCATTCATGTGGGGGATTATTGGATGGAGGTCATCGGCCCAAATGTGGACCTTTAACCCAAGAGCCAAATCCGATCGGTTTTTAATTAAATCGGGATGCGATCGTCCATCAAAAATTGAAATTGATGAAAGATACTACGTTTCGAGGGAAATATAACGAATATTGGTTTGCTCAAAACCGATGTCGAGTGAATAAGAAATTTATTTTCTAAAGTTAGCCCAATAAATGTATTAGAAATGTCTAATAAATAAGTGTATAGACACAAAGGAAATCATCACCTTATAAAAGGGATACCTTGTGTAGGTAATTCAAATGGGCTTGCCTAAAGGGTGATTTCAAGTGGGCTTAATGGGCTACTGTGCTTTTGGCCCAAGTAATAGCCTGGTGCTCGGCGGTGCCTCGCACCTCCGAGCCCCAGTCGTGCCAAGTGCGCAATGGACGCTTTGTAGGCGCACTTTGCACTTTGTGCAATGAGACATACCGGACTATCGAATGTACCGATCCGACCCGAGAATACGTGGGGGCGGGTCGAGAAGCTTTCAATTGCGAGGCAGTCCAGAAGTTGTGACCTTTCACATTCTGGCCCCGAAAGTCAAAAGTTAGGAAGCCCAAAAGTCGTATTTATTGCTATCCGGTCCCCAGAACTCCTTGATGCCCTTTAAATAAGTCCCTTACGAGCTTGGAAAATCATTAATTCCAACACCAGCATTTCGTATGACACACTCCCAGCTCCCCTAATTCTTGAGGCAAGAAAAGCTTGAGTTTCGAGTACGATTTGCCTGAAACTCGAGTCGTTGTGCTGTAATAAAGAGTTGCGAAGTCGTTGTATCTTTGGGACAATCGCCGATAACCGAGAGCACGAGAATATCAAGGCAATTTCGTCTTACGGATAGTGTATTAATACACGCCTCGACTTACCGTCCGACGCATTTCCGACGTCCAAAATGTCGTCGACCAGACGCAACTCAACCACCGATCCCACAATCGTAAGACGAAATTCCATTCGTGATCAGATTGATGGAAACCAACGCAGTAACCTTCCCTACTAGCAGCCACGCTGAACGTCCCGCAAAATTTAACGGAACTGAGTTCAAACAGTGGCAACAGAAGATGACCTTCTATATGACCATCCTGAACCTTATCCATTTTCTGATGGAGCTTGCTCCGACTGTGACAGTAAACGCAGCACCAGCTGAGGGTGCAAACGCTGACGGTGCAGATGTTGCACATTCCGTAAATGCTCAATATGAGCAGGAGAAAGCAACGTTAGATGCATTGAAACATAACGATTACATGTGCATGAATTATATTCTGAACACCCTGGACGATTCCCTATTTAAAGTCTATATTGTGATTACGACTGCGAAAGAGTTGTGAGAATCGTTGGATTAGAAATATAAGACCGGCGATGCTGGACTGAAAAAGTTCATAGTAGGTCATTTCTTGGACTACAAGATGATTAATTTCAAACTAGTATTGGATCAGGTCCGTGATCTGCAACTGATCATCCACGACATGCACGCGGAGAATATGCAGATCAACAAATCCTTCAAGATAGCTGCTATTATCGTGAAGCTACCGCCTTTGTGGAAGGATTTCAAGAACTGCCTCAAGCACAGGCGCAAGCAAATGGGGCTTGAGGACCTGATTATGAGGCTTCGGATTGAAGAGGATAACCGAAAGAACGATGCCAAGATCAAAAGGGGAGGTATGGAGGCAAGAGCCAACCTAGTTGAGCCGAGCTCCGCAACAAGCGAAAGAGGCCGGAAGCTACGCAGAATAAGAAAAAGCCTAATTCTAAAAGAATTAAGGGAAACTGATACAACTGCGATAAACCGGGGCACATGGCCAAGGACTGTCGTCAGAAGAAGAAAGGCGGTCAGAATCGGGCTCACCTGATCGAGGAAAAGAAGCTTGCGACGGAGCTGTCAGAGCTAGACCTCGCTGCAGTCGTGTACGAGGCAAACATGGTGGATAACATGAACTCCTGATACATCGACAGCAGAGCAACGCGCCACATCTGATCCGACAAAGAGATGTTCTCCACCTACACACCAATATCGGGTAGGACGCTCTATATGGAGAACGCGGCTACGTCCAACATCGTAGGATTGAGACGACCGATGTTGAAGATGACCTCCAGCAAGGATCTGACGCTTGTGGACGTGGTGCATGTCCCAGACATCCGCAAAAACTTACTCTCCGGCTCGGTGCTCAGCAAGGCCGGATTTAGACATGTTTGAAGCTGACAAATATGTACTGACCAAAAATGGTCATTTCATAGGCAAGGGCTACCTCGAGAAGGGGCTCTTTAAGTTAAATGTGATGCATGTAAAGCGCGTAAGCTCGCTGATAATAAAGTCAGTTAGTATGAGTGTTCTAATTTAAGGCATGGTAGATTATGACACATGAGTTTAAACAAATTGAAAACGTTAATAAGTTTAAACTTACTACCACAAATGGAAGTCGATTCACAACATAAATGTGAAGTCAGTGTTGACGCAAAGATGACCAAAGCACCATTCTTCTCTGTCGAGAGAAACAGCTCACCTCTAGAACTGATCCATACTGATATGCTGCAATTCGTGCAAACTAGAGGTGGAAAGAAATATTTTATTACGTTTATCGACGATTGCACAACGTACTGTCAAGTGTATCTTGTAAGTGGAAAAGACGAAGCGCTTGATGCCTTTAAAAGATACAAGAGTAAAGTTGAGAATCAACTTAACTCGAAAATAAAAATAATACAAAGCGACGGATGAGGAGAATACGTGGCACCGTTTGAGGAATTTGGCTGAGAGCATGACATTATTCATCAAACAACATCACCATATTCACCCCAATCGAACGATGTTGCTGAACGCAAAAACAGAACTCTTAAAGAGATAATGAATGCAATGTTGATCAGCTCAGGGCTACCCCAGAACTTATGGGGGAAGCCATTCTTTCAGCAAATCGCATTATAAATGTATTGCCACACAAAAAGGGAGATAAAACATCGTACGAGCTGTGGAAAAATCGAAAGCCATCATACGGTTATCTGAAAGTGTGGGGGTATCTAACAAATGTTGAAGTATCTAAACCTAAGCAGGTTAAAATAGGACTCAAACTGTTGATTGCATTTTCATCGGATATGCAAATAACAGTACTGTATACAGATTTCTGGTGCACAAATCGAAAATCTCTGAAATGAATGTTGGGATGACAATAGAATCAAGGAATGGTGTATACTTTGAAGATGTCTTTCCAAAGAAGGAAAGAAAAGAAATAAGTTCTGCAAAAAGAACTTACGACGCCGTCGAAAGATCTTCTCAAGAAGAGGATGAACCGAGACAAAGCAAGCAAAAGAAGGTGACCAAGTCATTCGGGCCCGAATTCCTAACTTATATGTTAGACGACGAACCTCGAACATTGCAAGAAGCTATGTCGTGTCCAGAAGCTCCATTTCGAAAAGAAGCTGTGAACATCTAAATTGAATCCATAATGCAGAACCATACTTAGGAGTTGGTAGATCTCCCGAAAGGGTGTAAACCTTTATGATGCAAATTGGTCCTTTAAAGGAAACGTAAAACTGATGGATCGATTGAGAAATATAAGGCTCGATTAGTAGCCAAGAGATTTACGCAAAAAGAGAGGTAGGATTTCTTCGACACCTACTCACCCGTAACAAGGATTACGTCCATACGGGTTCTTTTTGCTATTTTCGCCTTGTATGACCTCGAGGTACATCAAATGGATGTGACAATGGCATTCATAAATGGCAAACTCGAGGAAGAGAGCTACATGCAACAATCTGAAGGATTTACTGTAGCCGGGCAAGAAAACAAAGTGTGTTGACTAGTGAAGTCGCTTTACGGGCTTAAGCAAGCACCGAAACAATGACACCGAAAAGTCGATATGACTATGTTATCGAATGGTTTCAAAATAACGAGTATGACAAATGTGTTTACATTAAGGGAACACCCGATTTGTGATTGCCTGTCTCTATGTAAATGACATGTTAATTATGACAAGCAATCTGAATGTGATTGTGAATACAAAGAATATGTTGAAAAGTCATTTCAGCATGAAGAATATGGGTTTGGCTAACGTCATTCAAGGGTAAAGGTCTCTAGAACACCCGAAGGAATCCTGATGACACAATCCATTATGTTGAGAGCATGTTAAAGAAATCTAATGCCTTCGATGATCCTCCGACTAAGACTCCGGTAGATCCAAATGTGCACTTAGCCAAACATAGAGGAGAACCCATATCACAACGCGGATATGCTCGAGTGAATGGCAGTATGATGTATCTATCGAACTGCACTCAACCTGACACAACATATTCAATCAGTAAACTTAGTAGGTTTACCAGTAATCCCGGGAGTAGTCATTGGACAGCCTTGAGAAGGGTGCTTAGATATCTGTAGCACACTATGAATCATGACATACTCTACTCGAGATATCCAACAGTTCTAAAAGGATATTGCGATGCTAACTGGATATCAGATAGCAAAGACATCAAATCCACGAGTGGTTATGTGTTTACGATCGCTGGAGGAGCAATATCATGGAAATCTTCCAAACAAACATGCATAGCCTAATCCACGATGGAATCGGAGCTTATTGGCTGGATAAAGCCGACGACGAAGCTGAGTAACTTAGAAATTTTTTGGAAGATATTCCCTGTTTGAATAAACCTGTGCCGCCAATAATGAAACATTGCGACAGCATGCCCGAAATTGGCATGACACAGAGTAGCATGTATAACAGTAAGTCTCGACACATTCATCGAAGACATAATACCGTCGTAAGACAATTGATTTCTAGTGGAATAATCTCCATTGACTATGTGAAGTCAAAGGAGAATATAGCAGATCCTTTGAGGTATCACAACTTTATGACGCAGTTAGGGGAATGTGGCTAAAACCCACACACCAAGAAGGAGCTCGGTGGTAACTCAACCTTGATGAGTGGAAATCCCACAAACTTGGTTCAATGAGACAAGTAAACTGAGACCGGTTCGTAGCTTACATGGAAACATGTCTAAGAAGCTCATTCTCATAAGCTGCCCAAGTAATTATCCGATGATGTGTGGTAAAGGGTAAGCATTTTATTGCTTTTAATGATGATTATACCCAGAATGCTGGAGTAGTTCGGGATACTCCATGATTCAAGTCCTAATAGTCGATCACCAATATAAATGAGAAATGGGGCCGCTTCAATAGCAACACTTATTAATCCGAGATATGGCCCACGACCAAAATGGACACAACATGAGAATCGAAAGAAATTAGATTCGTCATTTTGTGTATGTTGTTGTCTTGGTTTACACAAAAAGCCGTCAGTTCAAGACATCATGTTCACTGAGCAGAGTGAATACGACATCATTTCACTATGGAATGTTCAAAGCCACAAGCTACCTATCCTGATGCAATGATAGACCGTCAAGCTTTACTTGCTAGAGTCAGCATTCATTTGCATTAATTTTCATTCATGTTGGGGATTGTTGGATTTTGGGTCATCAGCCCAAATATGGGCCATTTAACCCAAGAGCCAAATCTGATCGATTTTTAATTAAATCGGGATGTCATCGTCCATTGAAACTTGAAATTGAAAGATTCATAAACTACGTTCTGAGGGGAATTTAACGAATATTTATTTGCTCAAAACCGATGTCGGGTGACTGAGAAATTAATTTTCTAAAGTTAGCCCAATAAATGTGTTAAAAATGTCTAATAAATAAGTGTATGAAACTTTGTCCCACATTGGTTAGACACAAAGGAAATCATCACCTTATAAAGGGTAACATTGTGTAAGTAATTCAAATGTGCTTGCCTAAAGGGTGGACTCAGGTGGGATTAATGGACTAGTGTCGTTTTGGCCCAACTGATAGCTCGGTGCTTGGCGGTGCCTTGCACCGCCAAGCCCGCGGCCGCGGATGCGTCCAGGCCGAGCCCGAGTCCGACATCTACCCGAGCCATGCCAGTGCGTAATGGGCGCTTTGTAGGCGCACTTTGAACTTCACACGCCGCATCGTCGCTAGGAGCTATTGGAGCCAAAAATTTTGTCCGTCGATGACATGGAGGTGAGACGGTGACATGGCAAGCATGGCACGCGTACATGTGATGATGAGGTGGCGTTGCGTAAGCGCTGATTGGGCCAGCTGAGATGACCCGTTGGGCATACCGGACTACCGAATGGACCGATCCCAACCCGAGAATACGAGGGGACGGGTTATAAGCTTCCAATTGCGGGGCAGTCCAGAAGTTGTGACCTTTCACATTCTGGCCCCGAAGAGTCAAAAGTCAGGAAGCCCAAAAATCGCATTTATTGCGATTCGGTCCCCAGAACTCCTTGATGTCCTATAAATAGATCCCTTACGAGTTTGGGTAATCATTAATTGCAACACCAACTTTTTCACACAACACACTCCCGGCTATAATTTCCGAGGCAAGAAAAGCTTGAGTTTCAAGTACGATTCGCCTGAAAACTCGAGTCGTTATGCTGCGATAAAGAGTTGCGAAGTCGGTGTATCTTCGGGACGATCACCGATAACCGAGAGCACGAGAATATCGGGGCGATTCGTTTACGGATAGTGTATTAAATACACGCTTCGACTTACCGTCCGACGCATTTCCGACGTCCAAATTGCCGCCGATAAGACGGACTCAACCACCGATCCAACAATTATAATTAAATATTATTCTAATATTATTATGAGATTGTTAATTATACAAAGAATATTATGAGTTATTATTATGATAAGATAGCCCGTAATGTTAAAGAGAAAGATTAAAGAGAAAAAAAGCATAAAATATTATTACCTGAGTGTACTTTTCAATAACTCTAATAACCTATTTATAGTATGCTACTTTAATTTCACTTAGGGATGACAACATGGCGGGTCTGAAGCGGGTTTGGCCCAAACCATGACCTGACTCGGATAATTTTTCACTGGCCTATAACCGCCCCGCTCCGTTCCGAAACCGAATGAACTAGGTTTGCCCCAAAGACCCGATTCCTGTTAAATTTAGAAAACGAAATAAATGATAACACTTATGTATATATATACTAGTTTTTTGCCCGTGCTATGCACGAGTGATACAATATAAATATATAATTTATTTCATTAAAATAATTTAATTACATTGGGGGTGGGTTTATAGGACTTTGTATGCTAGAGATCTTTTATAACATATCATATCTTAAATTAAATTTTTTATAAAAACATCGAAAAAATTAATATATCAAAATGAGAGATGATATTAAAGTTTCGTATGTTTTTAAAGTCGAATGGGAGGAAGACCATCATATTTGTTGTCGTTTGAAGAGTAAATAATTATACTCTTCCTCCCATTCGACTTTAAAAACATACGAAACTTTAATTTCATCAGCGTATGTTTTAGGAGCACGCAGAATGAAATGAATTCTAACTTCAGACGACTATTTAAGTAATCTTCAATTAGGAATGGCCCATCATCTCCACCCTAAATTATTGTGAAAAAAAGCTAATAAGTTTATGAATTTTTAATAAAAATGGACAGTGTAAACAAAATTACCTCATTGTAAATTTGCTTTAAGTCAGATGCTGATATGCCCAATATGATTTTTGAGCCTGTGGTGTCATAATAATTGACTATAGGAGTACCTTTTTTAAGTTGAGCAGTGTTATAGATCGCCTGATTTGTCTTTAGAAAACCTGCATATTTAAATAAAAGTAATCTTATATATACATTTGTAAACAATAGTATTACTAAAATAATATATAAATTACATTAATAAATGATAGGAGGTGAACAACAAAGTAAATGGTAAACAAAAAAAATAAGATATATAAAAAATACATGAATCTAGCATGAAATATTACATATGTTACTGGCCTAATTTTGAAAACCATATTCACAAAACATATTAATAAACTTATCCATTATTATAAATCAAAAAGGTATCTTAAAAAATAAAAATTAGGAAATTTGAACACCCAATATCATTTATTGCATAAACAACTAAGCCAATTTTACGTTATTACAGTATGCCAAATGTATATATATATATATATATATATATATATATATATTTTCAAAATTGTTTGTAGTTGTATCTAACTGAAGCGTAAAAGAAAATATCATATATAAGTAAGATTTATTTTCCAAACAAAATATGGATGAGAGTATTGACAGTATCATAAGTTGAAATGTATTTTTTTTTAAGATAATAAAATATTAATTGGCTTACAAAAATAATTAAATACTATTATTATAATGTTTCCTATTAGAGAAAGTTATACACTAAACATAACATTGATATGATTCAAACTATCATTATATCGCTTTCGATAGCATTTATGGATAAAAATATTATTGACTTATACTAATTAAAAAAACATAGAACTAATATTTTATATGTTAAATGAAATGCATCGTCGTGGCTACGCGCCAAATAATTAGAATATCTTAGAGGTATAATTCCTGCAATGACTAACATCAGCTACAATCATATTAATCAAAAATCCATAGCAAATAAAGAATATTTAATATATATAAAATCATCGAACCAAAAAAATGAAAAATCCATCAAACAGATCATTGTCAAATTCAACAAAATCCAATTAATTTTATGGACGCATCAGCCACTAAATGATTGAAAATAAATAAATAGATTAATAAGATCGAGCGAGAATAAATATTACTTAAAACTTGATTGTTTAAGAAGATATGATATATAAGAATATTATTCTTAATGACGTGAATTATATTAATTAACAAAAATCATACACTGAATTTATGATAAAAAATATTATCACGCAAGATTAGTAATACATTGATAAATACTAAATTTAAAAAATAAAATAAACGTTTTAATATAACATGTAGTTTTGAGTTACCCAATTAGGTGGTTAAAAAGCATTGAATTGAAGTAAAATACAGAAATAAAATAATAAATATGAAATAACAAAATTGACCTGATATGTAGTCTTTAATATAAGTAACTGGGTAATAAAAAATAAAATATGTTATTCAGATACATCATATAAAATAATCATTAGAAAAAAGACAAACGCTCGTGAAATAAAGGATTTCACTCAATTCAGGACCAAAATACAATACATTAGTAATAACCATATAATGTTAATTTACAAACAGGAATAGGAAAAAAAAGTCAAAAAAATTAAAATCAATCCCAGAAAAAACCAATATAATAGCGATAACCCATTCATGTTAATTTACAAACATGAATAGTGAAAATAATCCCAAAAAATATGCGTTAAAAAACACAATACATTGGCGATAACCCGATCATGTTAATTTACAAAAAGGGAAAAAAACTACAAAAATAAAAAAAAAATTATAAATCTATGTTACCTCAATCACAATGTAGAAGAATCCTTTCCCACAAAACGCAAGCCGATAGAGTTTAAATTTACTTCTCTGCATCAAATAGTACATATACTGAATGACACCTCGTAAAATCATGTAAAACTACACATTTCCCAACCACGTAAGTCTCCAATATTTAATATAAATTTACTTCATCAGATAATACAAATTATTGAAACTATATCATTGGAATTTTTTTTTTGAAATTATACATTATATAATAATTAAAACTATATAAAGAAAAAAAGAAAAACAAAACAAAGAGACGGAAAGAAAAAAAAAACGAAAAAAAAATGAAATTCTCGATTTTTACATTATTAATGAATCTATTTATAGTGAAAACTATTATTTAATATTATTTTTAACCCATAAACAGTTCCAGCTCATCGTCTCTCTCCTTCATTACTACTGTTCATCGTCTTCTACCTCATAAACACCGATTACAATACACAGAATCCATCTAACAAAAACTTCCAAATTAAACGAAGCCCTAAAAATTTACTAAAGGCTAAAGCATAAAAAAATTGAAAAAAAACATAAAAAATAGAGTTAGCAGAGGAACAGTGCCCGCTTTACATAGCGGAACACTAATCAAGCCGCCATATTTAACGTGGGATTTGCAGGGCCGTTGGAGCTCCACCATCTCTATAGTTCGCGTCCAAAGCAACGTTTGACGTAACGTTGGAGATGCTATAAGAATATAGTCAAACAAAAACATGGTACCTACCTAAAAAAAGTCGGGAGTCACTTTGAAATCTGCACCGATGATATTTATTTGATTTTTATTTGATTTTTATTTGAGATTGCACAAGTATTCGATTGAGGAAGGCTTTAGCAAACTTAGTTTATATTTGTGGAATTGAAATTTTAAAAATGTAATCACGTACATGGTGGATGGAGGCTACGCACTAGTGGGTTGTTATTTTTTATGTCCATAATTTTCGGCTGTTTTGTGCCGATATTTTCTATTTTTTATATGTTCTTTTAATATTTTTTTCTTCTAACTCCAATGCTTGAACGTGGCATAGTAGTGGATCTATATTTATAATATATTTATTTTTTAAATTCAATGGGATTCGATCGTTTAGGTTTCTGCAGTGATTTATTTATGCGAACGTGAGTTAATTAATATCTATATTTAAATAATTTCTAGGTAATATTAGAATTGAAGATAACACGTCGATAAATGGGTTGTTAGAACTCATAAAATTCCGGGACCGATTATCGAGACTCTTAGTCGTTGTATTCGATACTTTTCTAATGTGAACTTTTCTTTAACATGTACATAAAATAATTATCTTTTAACCCTTCCAATCATTGCTATCAAGTAAATTGTTATTGATTGGATTTCGATGATACATACGACCTCGTTCATAATATTTGATTTTATCCCTTAGCTCAAATGAATAAATAAATAAATAATTAACATATAATAATAATAATAATATTAATAATAATAATAAAACAGCCATCCAAAATAAGGCAAACCTAGTATTGAGGGTAAAGGTAAGACTGCAGAAACAGAAAATAACATTTTTCGCATAGGCCCCGTTCAGTTACACTAATAAGATAAAATAAACCAAAGATATAACTCCCGATAATAATCGTGGCAGTGAGACAACAGAATCTACTATTTCCTTACATCCATAAAATAGATCGTATATACAATTGCAACCCTGTGTAATTACCATAATAACCCTGCTATCTAAACTTAACTCACGCTTGTTCTTCAGTCGGCAATTCGAACAGGCTTTTCGTCCTCTATCGAAATAATCCGCCATAGGTCGCGACAACTTACGGGATTCAACGGGTTGAGTTCTCGAAAGGCCTCTTCGAGAACCATCGCCTGCAACTTACAAAGACAAAGCTTTTTTTTCTCGATGCTGACACGTCACCACCACCTTCGTCAGAGCTCGAAGCCCTCTCTCCACCCTCCTCTTCTCTACCGTTCTTCTTCCCGCCGTCCAATTTTCGTGACCCATCTTTTCGTCGCCTAAACCCTGATGAGCACCTGACTTTTGATATTAAAAGAGGAAAATACAACAACTCCCAAAATAATAATCATTCGGTAAAGACCCGTGATAAGAGAGCGAGATGGACAAATAAAGGTTAAATTAAACAACAGAGATATATGTAGAACTTGAACTTAAAGGGGGGCCCTTCAAAAAAATTTAACAAAAACTCCTCTGCACATGTTAACGGTCTTGTTGGCTTGAATGCACAAGTCAAAACACTTCTTGAGTGCCCGTCAAAATCTACAATATTAATTCCCGAGTCCAAGCTGCATGTGAAGCATATCAAATAGCAGACTCATCTAAAATCTCTACAACAACTAATGTAGAAGACAACAAAAATAAAAATACCAGTAATAGGAAAGCACGCCACTTACATAAACGCACCGACGAATGACTTTCTTTCCCATATCTAGAAGCAACAATGCACTCACATTCCGTAGATCATGTAAATCATCGATCGACCAGATAAAAAGTGGAACTCCTTCTGACTCGTTGTGGGTACCCCATATCCGAACCGTACCCGATAGCAGATACGTCGGATTCATTCTCTGTACATGTTCACTTGCAGGGCACAATCCAGACGGCGGATTATCACCGATCTCCCGTGGCAATAGTAAGACGCCTCTGCCCCTCTCTGGGGAGCGAGCTACGTCTTGACAAGCTGTGCCGTTTTTAAGTTTTATGGAGAAAAAATTGGAACACCGGCGGATCTTCTAAATTTAGGATGCGGTTAAAATTTTGGATTGTGACGGTGGTTTCTCAAATCGTGTTTGATAGTGGGGGTAGAAAAAAAAAATTCACAAGTGAAGTTAGATGCTAAATCGTGGGTTTTTTTATATTTAATAATTAAAATAATATTTATTTTCTTAGTGGATACGTGGCAGATTTACAGGACACCTACATTTAAATCCTATAACAGATACAAATCACTTCCGATCCCGGAGCATAATTATATCCGTGAGTTTTGACATTTAATGTTAGAGCATCAAATATATTGACATCAGTTAATGATAATTGGAGATTTGGGTATACATTAAAGTATACGGGGCCATGAGCGAGACTAGATTGAATTATTCCCATAAGAGATTGTTTCCAGTCGAGATTTCGACCATCTCTAAGAGCTGCTATAAAGCTCTCTGGTAAACATTCTAAAGTTAAAGGCTTAAAAGCAACTTGTACTAACCCAATATGAATAAACTTATGGTTTATTCTATATTTTTCCAAGTCTCTATTGCTTAGAAGTCTAATCACCATCTCCTCGTTGTTGAGAGAGATAGTTTCTTCAGTAGTTTTGACTACCTGTTTCAAACCTAATTTTTTGAAGGTTCCTAATTCATAGATTACTTTGTAATCTATCTTAGGAATTGTCCATCGATTCAATTGATCTAAATTTTGAGGAATATCATAGGATGGTATCAGAGCCATGGTGGGGGTGTTAAGAAGTCAAGGTGTAGTTTAACGTCTTATTCTTATGAATTTGATGAGAAGAAAAGATACTGTTAAAAACAGTATTGAAGAGGAGTATGATATTCCTCAAAATTTAGATCAATTGAATCGATGGACAATTCCTAAGATAGATTACAAAGTAATCTATGAATTAGGAACCTTCGAAAAATTAGGTTTGAAACAGGTAGTCAAAACTACTGAAGAAACTATCTCTCTCAACAACGAGGAGATGGTGATTAGACTTCTAAGCAATAGAGACTTGGAAAAATATAGAATAAACCATAAGTTTATTCATATTGGGTTAGTACAAGTTGCTTTTAAGCCTTTAACTTTAGAAGGTTTACCAGAGAGCTTTATAGCAGCTCTTAGAGATGGTCGAAATCTCGACTGAAACAATCCCTTATGGGAATAATTCAATCTAGTCTCGCTCATGGCCCCGTATACTTTAATGTATACCCAAATCTCCAATTATCATTAACTGATGTCAATATATTTGATGCTCTAACATTAAATGTCAAAACTCACGGATATAATTATGCTCCGGGATCGGAAGTGATTTGTATCTGTTATAGGATTTATTATAAGCCTCTTTATACACTGAATCCTCAGTGTAAAATCGTTGATAAACCCATCAACGAAACTGTTCTTATAGAAAGATGGTATCAGAGCCATGGTGGGGGTGTTAAGAAGTCAAGGTGTAGTTTAACGTCTTATTCTTATGAATTTGATGAGAAGAAAAGATACTGTTAAAAACAGTATTGAAGAGGAGTATGATATTCCTCAAAATTTAGATCAATTGAATCGATGGACAATTCCTAAGATAGATTACAAAGTAATCTATGAATTAGGAACCTTCGAAAAATTAGGTTTGAAACAGGTAGTCAAAACTACTGAAGAAACTATCTCTCTCAACAACGAGGAGATGGTGATTAGACTTCTAAGCAATAGAGACTTGGAAAAATATAGAATAAACCATAAGTTTATTCATATTGGGTTAGTACAAGTTGCTTTTAAGCCTTTAACTTTAGAAGGTTTACCAGAGAGCTTTATAGCAGCTCTTAGAGATGGTCGAAATCTCGACTGAAAACAATCCCTTATGGGAATAATTCAATCTAGTCTCGCTCATGGCCCCGTATACTTTAATGTATACCCAAATCTCCAATTATCATTAACTGATGTCAATATATTTGATGCTCTAACATTAAATGTCAAAACTCACGGATATAATTATGCTCCGGGATCGGAAGTGATTTGTATCTGTTATAGGATTTATTATAAGCCTCTTTATACACTGAATCCTCAGTGTAAAATCGTTGATAAACCCATCAACGAAACTGTTCTTATAGAAAGATGGTATCAGAGCCATGGTGGGGGTGTTAAGAAGTCAAGGTGTAGTTTAACGTCTTATTCTTATGAATTTGATGAGAAGAAAAGATACTGTTAAAAACAGTATTGAAGAGGAGTATGATATTCATCAAAATTTAGATCAATTGAATCGATGGACAATTCCTAAGATAGATTACAAAGTAATCTATGAATTAGGAACCTTCGAAAAATTAGGTTTGAAACGGGTAGTCAAAACTACTGAAGAAACTATCTCTCTCAACAACGAGGAGATGGTGATTAGACTTCTAAGCAATAGAGACTTGGAAAAATATAGAATAAACCATAAGTTTATTCATATTGGGTTAGTACAAGTTGCCTTTAAGCCTTTAACTTTAGAAGGTTTACCAGAGAGCTTTATAGCAGCTCTTAGAGATGGTCGAAATCTCGACTGGAAACAATCCATTATGGGAATAATTCAATCTAGTCTCGCTCATGGCCCCGTATACTTTAATGTATACCCAAATCTCCAATTATCATTAACTGATGTCAATATATTTGATGCTCTAACATTAAATGTCAAAACTCACGGATATAATTATGCTCCGAGATCGGAAGTGATTTGTATCTGTTATAGGATTTATTATAAGCCTCTTTATACACTGAATCCTCAGTGTAAAATCGTTGATAAACCCATCAACGAAACTGTTCTTATAGAAAGATGGTATCAGAGCCATGGTGGGGGTGTTAAGAAGTCAAGGTGTAGTTTAACGTCTTATTCTTATGAATTTGATGAGAAGAAAAGATACTGTTAAAAACAGTATTGAAGAGGAGTATGATATTCCTCAAAATTTAGATCAATTGAATCGATGGACAATTCCTAAGATAGATTACAAAGTAATCTATGAATTAGGAACCTTCGAAAAATTAGGTTTGAAACGGGTAGTCAAAACTACTGAAGAAACTATCTCTCTCAACAACGAGGAGATGGTGATTAGACTTCTAAGCAATAGAGACTTGGAAAAATATAGAATAAACCATAAGTTTATTCATATTGGGTTAGTACAAGTTGCTTTTAAGCCTTTAACTTTAGAAGGTTTACCAGAGAGCTTTATAGCAGCTCTTAGAGATGGTCGAAATCTCGACTGGAAACAATCCCTTATGGGAATAATTCAATCTAGTCTCGCTCATGGCCCCGTATACTTTAATGTATACCCAAATCTCCAATTATCATTAACTGATGTCAATATATTTGATGCTCTAACATTAAATGTCAAAACTCACGGATATAATTATGCTCCGGGATCGGAAGTGATTTGTATCTGTTATAGGATTTATTATAAGCCTCTTTATACACTGAATCCTCAGTGTAAAATCGTTGATAAACCCATCAACGAAACTGTTCTTATAGAAAGATGGTATCAGAGCCATGGTGGGGGTGTTAAGAAGTCAAGGTGTAGTTTAACGTCTTATTCTTATGAATTTGATGAGAAGAAAAGATACTGTTAAAAACAGTATTGAAGAGGAGTATGATATTCCTCAAAATTTAGATCAATTGAATCGATGGACAATTCCTAAGATAGATTACAAAGTAATCTATGAATTAGGAACCTTCGAAAATTAGGTTTGAAACAGGTAGTCAAAACTACTGAAGAAACTATCTCTCTCAACAACGAGGAGATGGTGATTAGACTTCTAAGCAATAGAGACTTGGAAAAATATAGAATAAACCATAAGTTTATTCATATTGGGTTAGTACAAGTTGCTTTTAAGCCTTTAACTTTAGAAGGTTTACCAGAGAGCTTTATAGCAGCTCTTAGAGATGGTCGAAATCTCGACTGAAAACAATCCCTTATGGGAATAATTCAATCTAGTCTCGCTCATGGCCCCGTATACTTTAATGTATACCCAAATCTCCAATTATCATTAACTGATGTCAATATATTTGATGCTCTAACATTAAATGTCAAAACTCACGGATATAATTATGCTCCGGGATCGGAAGTGATTTGTATCTGTTATAGGATTTATTATAAGCCTCTTTATACACTGAATCCTCAGTGTAAAATCGTTGATAAACCCATCAACGAAACTGTTCTTATAGAAAGATGGTATCAGAGCCATGGTGGGGGTGTTAAGAAGTCAAGGTGTAGTTTAACGTCTTATTCTTATGAATTTGATGAGAAGAAAAGATACTGTTAAAAACAGTATTGAAGAGGAGTATGATATTCTCAAAATTTAGATCAATTGAATCGATGGACAATTCCTAAGATAGATTACAAAGTAATCTATGAATTAGGAACCTTCGAAAAATTAGGTTTGAAACGGGTAGTCAAAACTACTGAAGAAACTATCTCTCTCAACAACGAGGAGATGGTGATTAGACTTCTAAGCAATAGAGACTTGGAAAAATATAGAATAAACCATAAGTTTATTCATATTGGGTTAGTACAAGTTGCTTTAAGCCTTTAACTTTAGAAGGTTTACCAGAGAGCTTTATAGCAGCTCTTAGAGATGGTCGAAATCTCGACTGGAAACAATCCTTATGGGAATAATTCAATCTAGTCTCGCTCATGGCCCCGTATACTTTAATGTATACCCAAATCTCCAATTATCATTAACTGATGTCAATATATTTGATGCTCTAACATTAAATGTCAAAACTCACGGATATAATTATGCTCCGGATCGGAAGTGATTTGTATCTGTTATAGGATTTATTATAAGCCTCTTTATACACTGAATCCTCAGTGTAAAATCGTTGATAAACCCATCAACGAAACTGTTCTTATAGAAAGATGGTATCAGAGCCATGGTGGGGGTGTTAAGAAGTCAAGGTGTAGTTTAACGTCTTATTCTTATGAATTTGATGAGAAGAAAAGATACTGTTAAAAACAGTATTGAAGAGGAGTATGATATTCCTCAAAATTTAGATCAATTGAATCGATGGACAATTCCTAAGATAGATTACAAAGTAATCTATGAATTAGGAACCTTCGAAAAATTAGGTTTGAAACGGGTAGTCAAAACTACTGAAGAAACTATCTCTCTCAACAACGAGGAGATGGTGATTAGACTTCTAAGCAATAGAGACTTGGAAAAATATAGAATAAACCATAAGTTTATTCATATTGGGTTAGTACAAGTTGCTTTAAGCCTTTAACTTTAGAAGGTTTACCAGAGAGCTTTATAGCAGCTCTTAGAGATGGTCGAAATCTCGACTGGAAACAATCCATTATGGGAATAATTCAATCTAGTCTCGCTCATGGCCCCGTATACTTTAATGTATACCCAAATCTCCAATTATCATTAACTGATGTCAATATATTTGATGCTCTAACATTAAATGTCAAAACTCACGGATATAATTATGCTCCGGGATCGGAAGTGATTTGTATCTGTTATAGGATTTATTATAAGCCTCTTTATACACTGAATCCTCAGTGTAAAATCGTTGATAAACCCATCAACGAAACTGTTCTTATAGAAAGATGGTATCAGAGCCATGGTGGGGGTGTTAAGAAGTCAAGGTGTAGTTTAACGTCTTATTCTTATGAATTTGATGAGAAGAAAAGATACTGTTAAAAACAGTATTGAAGAGGAGTATGATATTCCTCAAAATTTAGATCAATTGAATCGATGGACAATTCCTAAGATAGATTACAAAGTAATCTATGAATTAGGAACCTTCGAAAAATTAGGTTTGAAACGGGTAGTCAAAACTACTGAAGAAACTATCTCTCTCAACAACGAGGAGATGGTGATTAGACTTCTAAGCAATAGAGACTTGGAAAAATATAGAATAAACCATAAGTTTATTCATATTGGGTTAGTACAAGTTGCTTTTAAGCCTTTAACTTTAGAAGGTTTACCAGAGAGCTTTATAGCAGCTCTTAGAGATGGTCGAAATCTCGACTGGAAACAATCCCTTATGGGAATAATTCAATCTAGTCTCGCTCATGGCCCCGTATACTTTAATGTATACCCAAATCTCCAATTATCATTAACTGATGTCAATATATTTGATGCTCTAACATTAAATGTCAAAACTCACGGATATAATTATGCTCCGGGATCGGAAGTGATTTGTATCTGTTATAGGATTTATTATAAGCCTCTTTATACACTGAATCCTCAGTGTAAAATCGTTGATAAACCCATCAACGAAACTGTTCTTATAGAAAGATGGTATCAGAGCCATGGTGGGGGTGTTAAGAAGTCAAGGTGTAGTTTAACGTCTTATTCTTATGAATTTGATGAGAAGAAAAGATACTGTTAAAAACAGTATTGAAGAGGAGTATGATATTCCTCAAAATTTAGATCAATTGAATCGATGGACAATTCCTAAGATAGATTACAAAGTAATCTATGAATTAGGAACCTTCGAAAAATTAGGTTTGAAACGGGTAGTCAAAACTACTGAAGAAACTATCTCTCTCAACAACGAGGAGATGGTGATTAGACTTCTAAGCAATAGAGACTTGGAAAAATATAGAATAAACCATAAGTTTATTCATATTGGGTTAGTACAAGTTGCTTTTAAGCCTTTAACTTTAGAAGGTTTACCAGAGAGCTTTATAGCAGCTCTTAGAGATGGTCGAAATCTCGACTGGAAACAATCCCTTATGGGAATAATTCAATCTAGTCTCGCTCATGGCCCCGTATACTTTAATGTATACCCAAATCTCCAATTATCATTAACTGATGTCAATATATTTGATGCTCTAACATTAAATGTCAAAACTCACGGATATAATTATGCTCCGGGATCGGAAGTGATTTGTATCTGTTATAGGATTTATTATAAGCCTCTTTATACACTGAATCCTCAGTGTAAAATCGTTGATAAACCCATCAACGAAACTGTTCTTATAGAAAGATGGTATCAGAGCCATGGTGGGGGTGTTAAGAAGTCAAGGTGTAGTTTAACGTCTTATTCTTATGAATTTGATGAGAAGAAAAGATACTGTTAAAAACAGTATTGAAGAGGAGTATGATATTCCTCAAAATTTAGATCAATTGAATCGATGGACAATTCCTAAGATAGATTACAAAGTAATCTATGAATTAGGAACCTTCGAAAAATTAGGTTTGAAACGGGTAGTCAAAACTACTGAAGAAACTATCTCTCTCAACAACGAGGAGATGGTGATTAGACTTCTAAGCAATAGAGACTTGGAAAAATATAGAATAAACCATAAGTTTATTCATATTGGGTTAGTACAAGTTGCTTTTAAGCCTTTAACTTTAGAAGGTTTACCAGAGAGCTTTATAGCAGCTCTTAGAGATGGTCGAAATCTCGACTGGAAACAATCCCTTATGGGAATAATTCAATCTAGTCTCGCTCATGGCCCCGTATACTTTAATGTATACCCAAATCTCCAATTATCATTAACTGATGTCAATATATTTGATGCTCTAACATTAAATGTCAAAACTCACGGATATAATTATGCTCCGGGATCGGAAGTGATTTGTATCTGTTATAGGATTTATTATAAGCCTCTTTATACACTGAATCCTCAGTGTAAAATCGTTGATAAACCCATCAACGAAACTGTTCTTATAGAAAGATGGTATCAGAGCCATGGTGGGGGTGTTAAGAAGTCAAGGTGTAGTTTAACGTCTTATTCTTATGAATTTGATGAGAAGAAAAGATACTGTTAAAAACAGTATTGAAGAGGAGTATGATATTCCTCAAAATTTAGTTCAATTGAATCGATGGACAATTCCTAAGATAGATTACAAAGTAATCTATGAATTAGGAACCTTCGAAAAATTAGGTTTGAAACGGGTAGTCAAAACTACTGAAGAAACTATCTCTCTCAACAACGAGGAGATGGTGATTAGACTTCTAAGCAATAGAGACTTGGAAAAATATAGAATAAACCATAAGTTTATTCATATTGGGTTAGTACAAGTTGCTTTTAAGCCTTTAACTTTAGAAGGTTTACCAGAGAGCTTTATAGCAGCTCTTAGAGATGGTCGAAATCTCGACTGAAACAATCCCTTATGGGAATAATTCAATCTAGTCTCGCTCATGGCCCCGTATACTTTAATGTATACCCAAATCTCCAATTATCATTAACTGATGTCAATATATTTGATGCTCTAACATTAAATGTCAAAACTCACGGATATAATTATGCTCCGGGATCGGAAGTGATTTGTATCTGTTATAGGATTTATTATAAGCCTCTTTATACACTGAATCCTCAGTGTAAAATCGTTGATAAACCCATCAACGAAACTGTTCTTATAGAAAGATGGTATCAGAGCCATGGTGGGGGTGTTAAGAAGTCAAGGTGTAGTTTAACGTCTTATTCTTATGAATTTGATGAGAAGAAAAGATACTGTTAAAAACAGTATTGAAGAGGAGTATGATATTCCTCAAAATTTAGATCAATTGAATCGATGGACAATTCCTAAGATAGATTACAAAGTAATCTATGAATTAGGAACCTTCGAAAAATTAGGTTTGAAACGGGTAGTCAAAACTACTGAAGAAACTATCTCTCTCAACAACGAGGAGATGGTGATTAGACTTCTAAGCAATAGAGACTTGGAAAAATATAGAATAAACCATAAGTTTATTCATATTGGGTTAGTACAAGTTGCTTTTAAGCCTTTAACTTTAGAAGGTTTACCAGAGAGCTTTATAGCAGCTCTTAGAGATGGTCGAAATCTCGACTGGAAACAATCCCTTATGGGAATAATTCAATCTAGTCTCGCTCATGGCCCCGTATACTTTAATGTATACCCAAATCTCCAATTATCATTAACTGATGTCAATATATTTGATGCTCTAACATTAAATGTCAAAACTCACGGATATAATTATGCTCCGGGATCGGAAGTGATTTGTATCTGTTATAGGATTTATTATAAGCCTCTTTATACATGAATCCTCAGTGTAAAATCGTTGATAAACCCATCAACGAAACTGTTCTTATAGAAAGATGGTATCAGAGCCATGGTGGGGGTGTTAAGAAGTCAAGGTGTAGTTTAACGTCTTATTCTTATGAATTTGATGAGAAGAAAAGATACTGTTAAAAACAGTATTGAAGAGGAGTATGATATTCCTCAAAATTTAGATCAATTGAATCGATGGACAATTCCTAAGATAGATTACAAAGTAATCTATGAATTAGGAACCTTCGAAAAATTAGGTTTGAAACGGGTAGTCAAAACTACTGAAGAAACTATCTCTCTCAACAACGAGGAGATGGTGATTAGACTTCTAAGCAATAGAGACTTGGAAAAATATAGAATAAACCATAAGTTTATTCATATTGGGTTAGTACAAGTTGCTTTTAAGCCTTTAACTTTAGAAGGTTTACCAGAGAGCTTTATAGCAGCTCTTAGAGATGGTCGAAATCTCGACTGGAAACAATCCATTATGGGAATAATTCAATCTAGTCTCGCTCATGGCCCCGTATACTTTAATGTATACCCAAATCTCCAATTATCATTAACTGATGTCAATATATTTGATGCTCTAACATTAAATGTCAAAACTCACGGATATAATTATGCTCCGGGATCGGAAGTGATTTGTATCTGTTATAGGATTTATTATAAGCCTCTTTATACACTGAATCCTCAGTGTAAAATCGTTGATAAACCCATCAACGAAACTGTTCTTATAGAAAGATGGTATCAGAGCCATGGTGGGGGTGTTAAGAAGTCAAGGTGTAGTTTAACGTCTTATTCTTATGAATTTGATGAGAAGAAAAGATACTGTTAAAAACAGTATTGAAGAGGAGTATGATATTCCTCAAAATTTAGATCAATTGAATCGATGGACAATTCCTAAGATAGATTACAAAGTAATCTATGAATTAGGAACCTTCGAAAAATTAGGTTTGAAACGGGTAGTCAAAACTACTGAAGAAACTATCTCTCTCAACAACGAGGAGATGGTGATTAGACTTCTAAGCAATAGAGACTTGGAAAAATATAGAATAAACCATAAGTTTATTCATATTGGGTTAGTACAAGTTGCTTTTAAGCCTTTAACTTTAGAAGGTTTACCAGAGAGCTTTATAGCAGCTCTTAGAGATGGTCGAAATCTCGACTGGAAACAATCCCTTATGGGAATAATTCAATCTAGTCTCGCTCATGGCCCCGTATACTTTAATGTATACCCAAATCTCCAATTATCATTAACTGATGTCAATATATTTGATGCTCTAACATTAAATGTCAAAACTCACGGATATAATTATGCTCCGGGATCGGAAGTGATTTGTATCTGTTATAGGATTTATTATAAGCCTCTTTATACAATGAATCCTCAGTGTAAAATCGTTGATAAACCCATCAACGAAACTGTTCTTATAGAAAGATGGTATCAGAGCCATGGTGGGGGTGTTAAGAAGTCAAGGTGTAGTTTAACGTCTTATTCTTATGAATTTGATGAGAAGAAAAGATACTGTTAAAAACAGTATTGAAGAGGAGTATGATATTCCTCAAAATTTAGATCAATTAAATCGATGGACAATTCCTAAGATAGATTACAAAGTAATCTATGAATTAGGAACCTTCGAAAAATTAGGTTTGAAACGGGTAGTCAAAACTACTGAAGAAACTATCTCTCTCAACAACGAGGAGATGGTGATTAGACTTCTAAGCAATAGAGACTTGGAAAAATATAGAATAAACCATAAGTTTATTCATATTGGGTTAGTACAAGTTGCTTTTAAGCCTTTAACTTTAGAAGGTTTACCAGAGAGCTTTATAGCAGCTCTTAGAGATGGTCGAAATCTCGACTGGAAACAATCCATTATGGGAATAATTCAATCTAGTCTCGCTCATGGCCCCGTATACTTTAATGTATACCCAAATCTCCAATTATCATTAACTGATGTCAATATATTTGATGCTCTAACATTAAATGTCAAAACTCACGGATATAATTATGCTCCGGGATCGGAAGTGATTTGTATCTGTTATAGGATTTATTATAAGCCTCTTTATACACTGAATCCTCAGTGTAAAATCGTTGATAAACCCATCAACGAAACTGTTCTTATAGAAAGATGGTATCAGAGCCATGGTGGGGGTGTTAAGAAGTCAAGGTGTAGTTTAACGTCTTATTCTTATGAATTTGATGAGAAGAAAAGATACTGTTAAAAACAGTATTGAAGAGGAGTATGATATTCCTCAAAATTTAGATCAATTGAATCGATGGACAATTCCTAAGATAGATTACAAAGTAATCTATGAATTAGGAACCTTCGAAAAATTAGGTTTGAAACGGGTAGTCAAAACTACTGAAGAAACTATCTCTCTCAACAACGAGGAGATGGTGATTAGACTTCTAAGCAATAGAGACTTGGAAAAATATAGAATAAACCATAAGTTTATTCATATTGGGTTAGTACAAGTTGCTTTTAAGCCTTTAACTTTAGAAGGTTTACCAGAGAGCTTTATAGCAGCTCTTAGAGATGGTCGAAATCTCGACTGGAAACAATCCCTTATGGGAATAATTCAATCTAGTCTCGCTCATGGCCCCGTATACTTTAATGTATACCCAAATCTCCAATTATCATTAACTGATGTCAATATATTTGATGCTCTAACATTAAATGTCAAAACTCACGGATATAATTATGCTCCGGGATCGGAAGTGATTTGTATCTGTTATAGGATTTATTATAAGCCTCTTTATACACTGAATCCTCAGTGTAAAATCGTTGATAAACCCATCAACGAAACTGTTCTTATAGAGACCAATTTTAGTAGATCTAATATTACAACTCGTAGATCAATTAAATGGGAAGAAATTCAATTCCCAGAAAATTGGGTTATTGAACGAGCTACGCCTCTTCAGCCCAAAATCGAGAATAAACCAACTCAAATAATACAAGCAACAGATGGATCTGTTCAAATACAATTTGAGCAGAATAGAAGATCTATCGATATTAAAACTCCAAGATCTAGAAATACTAGGTCAATATCTTCTCGTTATCATATATCACCATGTGATTATATGATAAGATCCCCTTCTAGAGCTTCGACCTCTCAAATTAGAGAATCAATCCCTAGCGATTACCTATCAAATAAAGTCGAAGAATTAAGAATTAATTCAGATAATATTGTTCACGGTGTTTTTAAACATCAAGACGAGGAAATAACCGAGTCAGAAGTGGATTTTCGTGTTTAATGGATTTTAAATCAAAAATTGATTTTAGCCCGGGATCACCGGCAAGAAAGAAAATTCAACAAGAATTCTTTCAACCCAAATGGGAACCTTTTCGAAAATGGTTTTTTGAAAATTTTAATAAAGAAGATAAAAATATTATTCAAGAAAATTTTATAAAAACCTTGAAAAACGGAATGAAAAATTACCTTTTGTTCCATGGTTTCTATCAAAATATTTTAAAAATATGATTTCTGTTCTTGAAAGAAATTATAAGCTTTCAACGGGAAAAAATCTTATTTCAGTTTTTCCTCCTCAAACTAGTTTTCAAATGGAAAAGGAAAATGAAATTAGGTTTTTTAATGCTTTTCAAAAATTATTTGAAAACGATACACTTTCTATTACTATTAATCATATTAATAGTCTTTTAAAGCAACAAAATTATACTAATATGTATGTTATTGTTTTAGGAGAACAAATTTCTTTATTAAAGAAAAATATTGAGGAAATTTCGTCCTCAGTAAAAGATATAAAAAATTTTCTATTAAAAGAAAAAAATAAGATTGAACTGGTTGATATTGCGTCTCCCAGTATTCAACCTCCTCCTGAAGTTACAGATTTTAAATTAAAATCTATTTCTCATATTGAGAAACTTCTTGAAGAAAAATTTCAACATCTTAAGCTTAATACATTAAGCGAAGAATTTGAAGACCGTTTAGAAAATTCAGATAATCTTCAACATACATTTAATCAAGAAATTAATAAACTTAAGCATACAAAATATGCTGATAGGCCAACCCAAAGTAAATATTACTATCCTAGGCCTACTCCCCAAGATATCTTGTTCGAAGAACAAGAATTCATGCTCAACAATTCGTATAATGGTAGATGCGTATACGAATGGAATCTTGATAGTTATACCGAAAGACAAATTTATAATATGATACATAGAATGCTTATGTATAGCACGATTTGCAAAGCTAATCAAAATAATGATAGAGCTGTTGCAAAAATGATCGTCGCTGGCTTTACTGGTCAGTTAAAAGGGTGGTGGGATAATTACTTATCTCAACGCGAAAAAGACGATATTTATATGACCATGAAAGAAGAAGATGGTCAACAAGTGGATAATGTTGTCTATACACTTTGTGTAAACATCATTGAACACTTTACAGGCCGATGGTCTGATAATTCTGAAAATATCAGAACTCTTCTTCAAAATCTTAGGTGTAAAACTCTTACATCCTTTAGATGGTACAAAGATACCTTCCTTAGCCGAGTTATGGAACTCCCTGAGTCAAATAGTACTCACTGGAAATCTAAATTTATAGATGGTCTTCCTTCTCTTTTCGCAGAAAGAGTAAGGAATAATCTTAGAAAAGGAGAATCGAGTATCGATTATAACTCCTATACTTATGGTAAACTTATTGGAACTTGCATACAAGAAGGCTTAGCCTTATGCAATGAAATTAAATTAAATAAACAAGTCAAAAGACATTCTTTAGATGAAAAGAAACAATTAGGAGAATTCTGTGGCCAATTTGGCATGGAAAATCCCTCTACGAGTAAAACTCGTAAAGATCATAAAACTAAAAAATATTCTCCTAAGCAATACGAAAAAAGAAAATTTAGAAAATCTAAAAGAAGAGAGCAAAAATTCTCTAAGGAAAATAATTTTCAATACAGAAATAAATTCCCTCCTATTGTCTGCCGAAAATGCGGAAAAATTGGTCATAAAGCAAGTACTTGCTGGACCAAAAAGAAAATTAATAATCTTGAAATTGATAGTGAATTAAAAGAAACACTATCAAAAATCCTCCTTAATTCTGATAGTGATTCAGAATACTCTTCAAATAATGAAAATAACATTATTGAGGATATTTCATCAGAATCTGATGAATGCCGTAACTGTCAAATAGGACAACCTTGCTCCAAAGATTCAGATAAATCAGAATCTGAATTAGAAAATGATAATTTGTATCAAATTATTTCCCAATTTCAAGAGGTTAATGTTCTTGACAATAATCTCTTAGAAATGCTTAAAGAAACTGATGATCCAGATTTAAAAAATCTAATCATCAAAAGAATTATTCAAAATGAAGAAACTTCTAAAGAAGTTATTCAAAAATCCGAACCCTATAAAATGTCAGAAGTAATGAAATTACTTCGAAATAAAAATACATACGAATCCCCAGTTAATATTAAAGATTTAACTGTTGAAATTTCAATTCTTAAAACGGAAGTTAAAGAATTAAAATTAAGTAACAATAATTTAGAAAGAAGACTTTCTAAACTTGAAAAGGGAAAAGAAATCCTTGATGAATCATCTTCAAGATCCCTTGAAGAATTTACCAGTACGATTGAAAATGATAATTTTCTTTCTACTTTAGAAGTTATTACTTCTCAAAAATGGCTAGTAAAAATATCATTACTAATCGAGAAAAATTATCAAAAAGATCTTATTGCTCTTATTGATAGTGGTGCAGATTTAAACTGCATCCAAGAGGGTTTAATACCTACCCAATATTTTTATAAGACAACTCATTCTCTCAGCTCTGCTAGCGGAGAAAAGTTGCAAATTAATTATAAAATCCCAAAGGCCTATATTTGTAAAAATAAGGTCTGTATTCCTACATCATTCTTGCTAGTCAAAAATATCACGAACCAAGTAATTCTTGGTACACCATTCCTTAGGAAAATATTTCCTATTACCAAAATTGATGAACATGGATTTAAAGGAAACTTCGAAAATAAAGAAGTATACTTTAAGTTCATTACTGAACCAATTTCACGAATTCTTAGTGAAATAAAAGATTCTATTCTAATTAGAGCAAAAGAAAATCAAATAAATTATTTGAAACAAGAAATCAGTATACTTACGATTGAGGATAAAATCCAAAATCCTAAGTTACAACAAAAAATTAAACTAACTCATAATGAATTTACATTACAAATATGCAATGATCTTCCAAACGCATTCTGGAATAGGAAGAAGCATATTGTTTCTTTACCCTACGAAGAAGATTTTAGTGAAAAAAATATTCCCACTAAAGCTCGTCCCTGTCAAATGAATGCTGAATTATTAGAATTGTGTAAGAAAGAAATAAATTCTCTCTTACAGAAAGGTTTAATAAAACCTTCGAAATCATCTTTCGGATCGGATCTACTGAATGAATTAAAATCGTCGGATACAAGGGATAAGTTTGCATAATAAAATTCTGGTTCGATGAATTCCATCGGTAACAGCCTTCGCCCTCAAACGCCTTTCATTGCGGCAACACGGGCTAGCCAAACGCCGATATAGAATTAATCGTATTTCAGAATTCATTATAACCTTTATCCAGAACTTAATTCTTTCAATCGATTTTTCACCATAAAATAATATAAAACCATGTTTTTAGAGTATTAAGGCATCTTGGTGTAGTTTAACGGTGGAATTAGCCCATCATTGGGGCTCGGTGAGAAGTAAACCTTTTATATAAAAAAAAAAACTTACTTGTAGAGAGTAGCCGAACTTCAACTTTATTTCTTCGAGAGAGTTACAAGAGAGATGAGGGAGAGAGTATTAAAGAGCATAAGAAAAAGCACACCCTAAACATTTGGGTTACAATGCTATTTATAGAGATACAAAAATTAAAGAAGAAAAATTTTTTCTTCGTAGCCATTCCACTTGTTGAGGGAATCTTGCCAGCTGTAATAAAAATGGCAAGAAAGTCTTCATTCTTGACTTTAGCTTTATTAAAGCTAGTTGTGGAAAATTTTTCACCGTTGATGTCCCAATCAACCTTTAATTGTTTTGTCCATTTTGAGTGCTCCTTTGTGGATGTCATGATCAATCTTTAATTATTCTTGTCTATATTGAGTACTCCTTTGGCTTTAAGCCCTTCAAATTCGTCACGGGACTTGGTAATTTGCGCCACCTTGTCCTTAATTATTGCTATTTCTTGTGTGATGCGGTCATGAGCATCATCCATATCTTCAATAAAGATGTCTTCCGAATTTTCCGGACTTTGTCCTTCTCCAGCAAGGCAAATTTCGTCATCTTTTGATGACGTGTCCATTGAAATGTCCGAAATGTCCATTCCAAAGTTTTTTGCAATATCTTTTTTCATTTCTTCAAGATATGCGTCAATAATTTCGTTGGTCTTCATTTTACCCTTTTGAAGATTAAGTCTTCGAGAAATTGTTTCAAAGGGACTAGGGGCTTCCCTTTGTTGATGATTATTAATCGCAGTTTTATAAAGAGAAATTTTCTCTTCGATTTTATCAATCGTTTGCTGACTTTCGTATTCGCCAGTCTGATTTTTCCTAATCATTTTTTTCCAGAATTTTGTATAAAAATTCCTCTGAAGACAAGGAAGTTTTTGTTGGGTATAACCCACTTCGGGAGTCCATCTCCAAATCCATGGAATGGAAAATTCAATATAAAAGTGTAAAGAAGCCATTCCTTCAATACATTGTTTATTATGTTCCGCCTCTATTAGAAACGGAGAAACTTTGACCCATTCTTGGTAAAGACCAAAGAAAGGTTCCTTTAAAATTTCAACGGATGCGCCATATGATAGCCACCATTGATAAAACCAATTTGGAATATCTTTTTATAAACATCTGAGCAGATTTTAATCCACCAAGAATGTTTTTTATTATCATTTTGATATAAAAATACCTTATTAAAGGCATCGATATAATCATAATAATTAAATTTGATCAAAATTTTTGATTCGGGATGGAGATATTCTCTATCCTTTAAGGGATGAAGTGCCCAATTTTCAGCAGTAATTATCTGCTTAAAAATAATTTTGCTAAAGGTATAACCTTTTCGTTGAGCAATTTGGGTATTACCCGCATTAAAATGCTCAAAATCAGCCGTACCAGTGGCCTTTAAAATATTCTCGTAATTGTCACGAGATTTATAGAAAGGAGCAGCATATGATGCTTTCTCCAAATACCTTGACATAATTGTCCAAGGTTCATCAGACCATTTTAGATCTTTGAATTCTAACAGAAGTATTACCTCTGTATGATTCTTTCTTTCATAGTCGACGTCTTCGTCGTCGTCTGCAATAATTTTTGCATAGGAAGTACCTTCCTTTTCTTGCGATTGCGCTTTTTGTTTCTTGTATTCAAGAAACTCCTTGTATGTTGGATCTTCTTTACTCCAAGTATTACTTGAAGATGCAGAAAATTGTGAAAGATTTTCTTTCACAAGTTTCTTATTACCCATTTGGGCAATAACGTGACCACGACCACCACGTCCACCTCTATTAGAGGCGAAACCTCTCCCATATTGGGACATTGCTGCAATTTGCATAAAACTCATGTTAGATATTCACGAGTAAGATAATCAGGAAGACTATTATCACTTCCCTTTTTGTAAATTATTTCAAAATCGAAAGGGGCTAAATGTGCCTGCCATCTCGCAAACATTTGTTTGGAGACATTATGTTTAAAATCCTTATTAAACATAAATTTTGCTGCTTGACAATCTGTTTTTATTAAAAACTTTTGATTGTAAAGATCATCCTGGAATTTTAAAACACTTTAACTATAGCGAGAACTTCTCTGGCTATAGTAGCATAATTTTTCTGAGCATTATTCCATTTTCCTGAATGGAATCTAACAAGATGCTCGAATTTATCTTCTGGAGAAATTGTTTTAATATTCCTCCGAAGCCAATATCAGACGCATCTGTCTCAATAATTTTTTGCCAAGAGGGATTAGCAAGCATGAGACAAGGAAGATGCGTTACTTTACTTTTAATTTTTTTAATTGCTTCAGTGTGACTATTTGTCCACTGACAAGGTATCTTTTTTAATCTATCATATAAAATAGATGTATCAATTGCAAGATTTTTATAATAGGGAGAAATATAATTTAAACTTCCTAGAAATCTTTGTAATTGTGTTTTATCAAAAATTTGGTCAGGAAATTTTGACGCAAATTCAATACTTCTATTAATTGGAGTAATACTACCCTTTTCAATAGTATGACCCAAAAATCTAATTTTAGTTTGAAATAAAATCATTTTTGGACTGGATATAACTAATCCGTTTTGGATAATTATTTTTTAAACATATCGAGATGTTTAAAATGTGTTTCGATATCTTTAGAAAATACAAAATATCATCAATATAAACGATAATAAAATTACTAAAAGGAATGAAAATATCATTCATAATGTTTTGAAATTCGGAAGGAGCGTTTTTTAAACCAAAGGGCATAACGTTCCATTCAAATTGTCCAATTGGGACAGTAAATGCGGTTTTATACCGATCTTTTTCTTCAACCTGGATTTGCCAAAAACCAGATTTTAAATCAAATTTTGAAAATAAGATTGCATTATGCAATCGATCAAGCAAATCCTTTTTATTAGGAATAGGATACCTGATCCATTTCAAAACTTTATTCAAAGGTTTGTAATTAATTACTAATCTGGGTGCTCCTCTTTCCTTTTCTGCTGCATTATTAACATAAAAGGCGGTACAAGACCAAGGAGATTTCGAAGGTTTTATTAAACCTTTCTGTAAGAGAGAATTTATTTCTTTCTTACACAATTCTAATAATTCAGCATTCATTTGACAGGGACGAGCTTTAGTGGGAATATTTTTCTCACTAAAATCTTTCGTAGGGTAAAGAAACAATATGCTTCTTCCTATTCCAGAATGCGTTTGGAAGATCATTGCATATTTGTAATGTAAATTCATTATGAGTTAGTTTAATTTTTGTTGTAACTTAGGATTTTGGATTTTATCCTCAATCGTAAGTATACTGATTTCTTGTTTCAATAATTTATTTGATTTTCTTTTGCTCTAATTAGAATAGAATCTTTTATTTCACTAAGAATTCGTGAAATTGGTTCAGTAATGAACTTAAAGTATACTTCTTTATTTTCGAAGTTTCCTTTAAATCCATGTTCATCAATTTTGGTAATAGGAAATATTTTCCTAAGGAATGGTGTACCAAGAATTACTTGGTTCGTGATATTTTTGACTAGCAAGAATGATGTAGGAATACAGACCTTATTTTTACAAATATAGGCCTTTGGGATTTTATAATTAATTTGCAACTTTTCTCCGCTAGCAGAGCTGAGAGAATGAGTTGTCTTATAAAAATATTGGGTAGGTATTAAACCCTCTTGGATGCAGTTTAAATCTGCACCACTATCAATAAGAGCAATAAGATCTTTTTGATAATTTTTCTCGATTAGTAATGATATTTTTACTAGCCATTTTTGAGAAGTAATAACTTCTAAAGTAGAAAGAAAATTATCATTTTCAATCGTACTGGTAAATTCTTCAAGGGATCTTGAAGATGATTCATCAAGGATTTCTTTTCCCTTTTCAAGTTTAGAAAGTCTTCTTTCTAAATTATTGTTACTTAATTTTAATTCTTTAACTTCCGTTTTAAGAATTGAAATTTCAACAGTTAAATCTTTAATATTAACTGGGGATTCGTATGTATTTTTATTTCGAAGTAATTTCATTACTTCTGACATTTTATAGGGTTCGGATTTTTGAATAACTTCTTTAGAAGTTTCTTCATTTTGAATAATTCTTTTGATGATTAGATTTTTTAAATCTGGATCATCAGTTTCTTTAAGCATTTCTAAGAGATTATTGTCAAGAACATTAACCTCTTGAAATTGGGAAATAATTTGATACAAATTATCATTTTCTAATTCAGATTCTGATTTATCTGAATCTTTGGAGCAAGGTTGTCCTATTTGACAGTTACGGCATTCATCAGATTCTGATGAAATATCTTCAATAATGTTATTTTCATTATTTGAAGAGTATTCTGAATCACTATCAGAATTAAGGAGGATTTTTGATAGTGTTTCTTTTAATTCACTATCAATTTCAAGATTATTAATTTTCTTTTTGGTCCAGCAAGTACTTGCTTTATGACCAATTTTTCCGCATTTTCGGCAGACAATAGGAGGGAATTTATTTCTGTATTGAAAATTATTTTCCTTAGAGAATTTTTGCTCTCTTCTTTTAGATTTTCTAAATTTTCTTTTTTCGTATTGCTTAGGAGAATATTTTTTAGTTTTATGATCTTTACGAGTTTTACTCGTAGAGGGATTTTCCATGCCAAATTGGCCACAGAATTCTCCTAATTGTTTCTTTTCATCTAAAGAATGTCTTTTGACTTGTTTATTTAATTTAATTTCATTGCATAAGGCTAAGCCTTCTTGTATGCAAGTTCCAATAAGTTTACCATAAGTATAGGAGTTATAATCGATACTCGATTCTCCTTTTCTAAGATTATTCCTTACTCTTTCTGCGAAAAGAGAAGGAAGACCATCTATAAATTTAGATTTCCAGTGAGTACTATTTGACTCAGGGAGTTCCATAACTCGGCTAAGGAAGGTATCTTTGTACCATCTAAAGGATGTAAGAGTTTTACACCTAAGATTTTGAAGAAGAGTTCTGATATTTTCAGAATTATCAGACCATCGGCCTGTAAAGTGTTCAATGATGTTTACACAAAGTGTATAGACAACATTATCCACTTGTTGACCATCTTCTTCTTTCATGGTCATATAAATATCGTCTTTTTCGCGTTGAGATAAGTAATTATCCCACCACCCTTTTAGCTGACCAGTAAAGCCAGCGACGATCATTTTTGCAACAGCTCTATCATTATTTTGATTAGCTTTGCAAATCGTGCTATACATAAGCATTCTATGTATCATATTATAAATTTGTCTTTCGGTATAACCATCAAGATTCCATTCGTATATGCATCTACCATTATACGAATTGTTGAGCATGAATTCTTGTTCTTCGAACAAGATATCTTGGGGAGTAGGCCTAGGATAAGGAAGTTTTTGTTGGGTATAACCCACTTCGGGAGTCCATCTCCAAATCCATGGAATGGAAAATTCAATATAAAAGTGTAAAGAAGTCATTCCTTCAATACATTGTTTATTATGTTCTGCCTCTATTAGAAACGGAGAAACTTTGACCCATTCTTGGTAAAGACCAAAGAAAGGTTCCTTTAAAATTTCAACGGATGCACCATATGATAGCCACCATTGATAAAACCAATTTGGAATATCTTTTTTATAAACATCTGAGCAGATTTTAATCCACCAAGAATGTTTTTTATTATCATTTTGATATAAAAATACCTTATTAAAGGCATCGATATAATCATAATAATTAAATTTGATCAAAATTTTTGATTCGGGATGGAGATATTCTCTATCCTTTAAGGGATGAAGTGCCCAATTTTCAGCAGTAATTATCTGCTTAAAAATAATTTTGCTAAAGGTATAACCTTTTCGTTGAGCAATTTGGGTATTACCCGCATTAAAATGCTCAAAATCAGCCGTACCAGTGGCCTTTAAAATATTCTCGTAATTGTCACGAGATTTATAGAAAGGAGCAGCATATGATGCTTTCTCCAAATACCTTGACATAATTGTCCAAGGTTCATCAGACCATTTTAGATCTTTGAATTCTAACAGAAGTATTACCTCTGTATGATTCTTTCTTTCATAGTCGACATCTTCGTCGTCGTCTGCAATAATTTTTGCATAGGAAGTACCTTCCTTTTCTTGCGATTGCGCTTTTTGTTTCTTGTATTCAAGAAACTCCTTGTATGTTGGATCTTCTTTATTCCAAGTATTACTTGAAGATGCAGAAAATTGTGAAAGATTTTCTTTCACAAGTTTCTTATTACCCATTTGGGCAATAACGTGACCACGACCACCACGTCCACCTCTATTAGAGGCGAAACCTCTCCCATATTGGGACATTGCTGCAATTTGCATAAAACTCATGTTAGTTATTCACGAGTAAGATAATCAGGAAGACTATTATCACTTCCCTTTTTGTAAATTATTTCAAAATCGAAAGGGGCTAAATGTGCCTGCCATCTCGCAAACATTTGTTTGGAGACATTATGTTTAAAATCCTTATTAAACATAAATTTTGCTGCTTGACAATCTGTTTTTATTAAAAACTTTTGATTGTAAAGATCATCCTGGAATTTTAAAACACTTTTAACTATAGCGAGAACTTCTCTGGCTATAGTAGCATAATTTTTCTGAGCATCATTCCATTTTCCTGAATGGAATCTAACAAGATGCTCGAATTTATCTTCTGGAGAAATTTGTTTTAATATTCCTCCGAAGCCAATATCAGACGCATCTGTCTCAATAATATTTTGCCAAGAGGGATTAGCAAGCATGAGACAAGGAAGATGCGTTACTTTACTTTTAATTTTTTTAATTGCTTCAGTGTGACTATTTGTCCACTAACAAGGTATCTTTTTTAATCTATCATATAAAATAGATGTATCAATTGCAAGATTTTTATAATAGGGAGAAATATAATTTAAACTTCCTAGAAATCTTTGTAATTGTGTTTTATCAAAAATTTGGTCAGGAAATTTTGACGCAAATTCAATACTTCTATTAATTGGAGTAATACTACCCTTTTCAATAGTATGACCCAAAAATCTAATTTTAGTTTGAAATAAAATCATTTTTGGACTGGATATAACTAATCCGTTTTGGATAATTATTTTTTTAAACATACCGAGATGTTTAAAATGTGTTTCGATATCTTTAGAAAATACCAAAATATCATCAATATAAACGATAATAAAATTACTAAAAGGAATGAAAATATCATTCATAATGTTTTGAAATTCGGAAGGAGCGTTTTTTAAACCAAAGGGCATAACGTTCCATTCAAATTGTCCAATTGGGACAGTAAATGCGGTTTTATACCGATCTTTTTCTTCAACCTGGATTTGCCAAAAACCAGATTTTAAATCAAATTTTGAAAATAAGATTGCATTATGCAATCGATCAAGCAAATCCTTTTTATTAGGAATAGGATACCTGATCCATTTCAAAACTTTATTCAAAGGTTTGTAATTAATTACTAATCTGGGTGCTCCTCTTTCCTTTTCTGCTGCATTATTAACATAAAAGGCGGTACAAGACCAAGGAGATTTCGAAGGTTTTATTAAACCTTTCTGTAAGAGAGAATTTATTTCTTTCTTACACAATTCTAATAATTCAGCATTCATTTGACAGGGACGAGCTTTAGTGGGAATATTTTTCTCACTAAAATCTTCTCGTAGGGTAAAGAAACAATATGCTTCTTCCTATTCCAGAATGCGTTTGGAAGATCATTGCATATTTGTAATGTAAATTCATTATGAGTTAGTTTAATTTTTTGTTGTAACTTAGGATTTTGGATTTTATCCTCAATCGTAAGTATACTGATTTCTTGTTTCAAATAATTTATTTGATTTTCTTTTGCTCTAATTAGAATAGAATCTTTTATTTCACTAAGAATTCGTGAAATTGGTTCAGTAATGAACTTAAAGTATACTTCTTTATTTTCGAAGTTTCCTTTAAATCCATGTTCATCAATTTTGGTAATAGGAAATATTTTCCTAAGGAATGGTGTACCAAGAATTACTTGGTTCGTGATATTTTTGACTAGCAAGAATGATGTAGGAATACAGACCTTATTTTTACAAATATAGGCCTTTGGGATTTTATAATTAATTTGCAACTTTTCTCCGCTAGCAGAGCTGAGAGAATGAGTTGTCTTATAAAAATATTGGGTAGGTATTAAACCCTCTTGGATGCAGTTTAAATCTGCACCACTATCAATAAGAGCAATAAGATCTTTTTGATAATTTTTCTCGATTAGTAATGATATTTTTACTAGCCATTTTTGAGAAGTAATAACTTCTAAAGTAGAAAGAAAATTATCATTTTCAATCGTACTGGTAAATTCTTCAAGGGATCTTGAAGATGATTCATCAAGGATTTCTTTTCCCTTTTCAAGTTTAGAAAGTCTTCTTTCTAAATTATTGTTACTTAATTTTAATTCTTTAACTTCCGTTTTAAGAATTGAAATTTCAACAGTTAAATCTTTAATATTAATTGGGGATTCGTATGTATTTTTATTTCGAAGTAATTTCATTACTTCTGACATTTTATAGGGTTCGGATTTTTGAATAACTTCTTTAGAAGTTTCTTCATTTTGAATAATTCTTTTGATGATTAGATTTTTTAAATCTGGATCATCAGTTTCTTTAAGCATTTCTAAGAGATTATTGTCAAGAACATTAACCTCTTGAAATTGGGAAATAATTTGATACAAATTATCATTTTCTAATTCAGATTCTGATTTATCTGAATCTTTGGAGCAAGGTTGTCCTATTTGACAGTTACGGCATTCATCAGATTCTGATGAAATATCTTCAATAATGTTATTTTCATTATTTGAAGAGTATTCTGAATCACTATCAGAATTAAGGAGGATTTTTGATAGTGTTTCTTTTAATTCACTATTAATTTCAAGATTATTAATTTTCTTTTTGGTCCAGCAAGTATTTGCTGTATGACCAATTTTTCCGCATTTTCGGCAGACAATAGGAGGGAATTTATTTCTGTATTGAAAATTATTTTCCTTAGAGAATTTTTGCTCTCTTCTTTTAGATTTTCTAAATTTTCTTTTTTCGTATTGCTTAGGAGAATATTTTTTAGTTTTATGATCTTTACGAGTTTTACTCGTAGAGGGATTTTCCATGCCAAATTGGCCACAGAATTCTCCTAATTGTTTCTTTTCATCTAAAGAATGTCTTTTGACTTGTTTATTTAATTTAATTTCATTGCATAAGGCTAAGCCTTCTTGTATGCAAGTTCCAATAAGTTTACCATAAGTATAGGAGTTATAATCGAAAAGGTTTCTTTTCATCTAAAGAATGTCTTTTGACTTGTTTTTCAAGGTTTTTATAAAATTTTTCTTGAATAATATTTTTATCTTCTTTATTAAAATTTTCAAAAAACCATTTTCGAAAAGGTTCCCATTTGGGTTGAAAGAATTCTTGTTGAATTTTCTTTCTTGCCGGTGATCCCGGGCTAAAATCAATTTTTGATTTAAAATCCATTAAACACGAAAATCCATTTCTGACTCGGTTATTTCCTCGTCTTGATGTTTAAAAACACCGTGAACAATATTATCTGAATTAATTCTTAATTCTTCGACTTTATTTGATAGGTAATCGCTAGGGATTGATTCTCTAATTTGAGAGGTCGAAGCTCTAGAAGGGGATCTTATCATATAATCACATGGTGATATATGATAACGAGAAGATATTGACCTAGTATTTCTAGATCTTGGATGGGCTAATTCCACCGTTAAACTGCACCAAGATGCCTTAATACTCTAAAAACATGGTTTTATATTATTTTATGGTGAAAAAACGATTGAAAGAATTAAGTTCTGGATAAAGGTTATAATGAATTCTGAAATACGATTAATTCTATATCGGCGTTTGGCTAGCCCGTGTTGCCGCAATGAAAGGCGTTTGAGGGCGAAGGCTGGTACCGATGGAATTCATCGAACCAGAATTTTATTATGCAAACTTATCCCTTGTATCCGACGATTTTAATTCATTCAGTAGATCCGATCCGAAAGATGGTATCAGAGCCATGGTGGGGGTGTTAAGAAGTCAAGGTGTAGTTTAACGTCTTATTCTTATGAATTTGATGAGAAGAAAAGATACTGTTAAAAACAGTATTGAAGAGGAGTATGATATTCCTCAAAATTTAGATCAATTGAATCGATGGACAATTCCTAAGATAGATTGCAAAGTAATCTATGAATTAGGAACCTTCGAAAAATTAGGTTTGAAACAGGTAGTCAAAACTACTGAAGAAACTATCTCTCTCAACAACGAGGAGATGGTGATTAGACTTCTAAGCAATAGAGACTTGGAAAAATATAGAATAAACCATAAGTTTATTCATATTGGGTTAGTACAAGTTGCTTTTAAGCCTTTAACTTTAGAAGGTTTACCAGAGAGCTTTATAGCAGCTCTTAGAGATGGTCGAAATCTCGACTGGAAACAATCCCTTATGGGAATAATTCATCTAGTCTCGCCATGGCCCGTATACTTTAATGTATACCCAAATCTCCAATTATCATTAACTGATGTCAATATATTTGATGCTCTAACATTAAATGTCAAAACTCACGGATATAATTATGCTCCGGGATCGGAAGTGATTTGTATCTGTTATAGGATTTATTATAAGCCTCTTTATACACTGAATCCTCAGTGTAAAATCGTTGATAAACCCATCAACGAAACTGTTCTTATAGAGACCAATTTTAGTAGATCTAATATTACAACTCGTAGATCTATTAAATGGGAAGAAATTCAATTCCCAGAAAATTGGGTTATTGAACGAGCTACGCCTCTTCAGCCCAAAATCGAGAATAAACCAACTCAAATAATACAAACAACAGATGGATCTGTTCAAATACAATTTGAGCAAATAGAAGATCTATCGATATTAAAACTCCAAGATCTAGAAATACTAGGTCAATATCTTCACGTTATCATATATCACCATGTGATTATATGGTAAGATCCTTCTAGAGCTTCGACCTCTCAAGTTAGAGAATCAATCCCTAGCGATTACCTATCAAATAAAGTCGAAGAATTAAGAATTAATTCTGATAATATTGTTCACGGTGTTTTTAAAATCAAGACGAGGAAATAACCGAGTCAGAAATGGATTTTTGTGTTTAATGGATTTTAAATCAAAAATTGATTTTAGCCCGGGATCACCGGCAAGAAAGAAAATTCAACAAGAATTCTTTCAACCCAAATGGGAACCTTTTCGAAAATGGTTTTTTGAAAATTTTAATAAAGAGATAAAAATATTATCAAGAAAAATTTTATAAAACCTTGAAAAACGGAATGAAAAATTACCTTTTGTTCCATGGTTTCTATCAAAATATTTTAAAAATATGATTTCTGTTCTTGAAAGAAATTATAAGCTTTCAACGGGAAAAAATCTTATTTCAGTTTTTCCTCCTCAAACTAGTTTTCAAATGGAAAAGGAAAATGAAATTAGGTTTTTTAATGCTTTTCAAAAATTATTTGAAAACGATACACTTTCTATTACTATTAATCATATTAATAGTCTTTTAAAGCAACAAAATTATACTAATATGTATGTTATTGTTTTAGGAGAACAAATTTCTTTATTAAAGAAAAATATTGAGGAAATTTCGTCCTCAGTAAAAGATATAAAAAATTTTTATTAAAAGAAAAAAATAAGATTGAACTGGTTGATATTGCGTCTCCCAGTATTCAACCTCCTCCTGAAGTTACAGATTTTAAATTAAAATCTATTTCTCATATTGAGAAACTTCTTGAAGAAAAATTTCAACATCTTAAGCTTAATACATTAAGCGAAGAATTTGAAGATCGTTTAGAAAATTCAGATAATCTTCAACATACATTTAATCAAGAAATTAATAAACTTAAGCATACAAAATATGCTGATAGGCCAACCCAAAGTAAATATTACTATCCTAGGCCTACTCCCCAAGATATCTTGTTCGAAGAACAAGAATTCATGCTCAACAATTCGTATAATGGTAGATGCATATACGAATGGAATCTTGATGGTTATACCGAAAGACAAATTTATAATATGATACATAGAATGCTTATGTATAGCACGATTTGCAAAGCTAATCAAAATAATGATAGAGCTGTTGCAAAAATGATCGTCGCTGGCTTTACTGGTCAGTTAAAAGGATGGTGGGATAATTACTTATCTCAACGCGAAAAAGACGATATTTATATGACCATGAAAGAAGAAGATGGTCAACAAGTGGATAATGTTGTCTATACACTTTGTGTAAACATCATTGAACACTTTACAGGCCGATGGTCTGATAATTCTGAAAATATCAGAACTCTTCTTCAAAATCTTAGGTGTAAAACTCTTACATCCTTTAGATGGTACAAAGATACCTTCCTTAGCCGAGTTATGGAACTCCCTGAGTCAAATAGTACTCACTGGAAATCTAAATTTATAGATGGTCTTCCTTCTCTTTTCGCAGAAAGAGTAAGGAATAATCTTAGAAAAGGAGAATCGAGTATCGATTATAACTCCTATACTTATGGTAAACTTATTGGAACTTGCATACAAGAAGGCTTAGCCTTATGCAATGAAATTAAATTAAATAAACAAGTCAAAAGACATTCTTTAGATGAAAAGAAACAATTAGGAGAATTCTGTGGCCAATTTGGCATGGAAAATCCCTCTACGAGTAAAACTCGTAAAGATCATAAAACTAAAAAATATTCTCCTAAGCAATACGAAAAAAGAAAATTTAGAAAATCTAAAAGAAGAGAGCAAAAATTCTCTAAGGAAAATAATTTTCAATACAGAAATAAATTCCCTCCTATTGTCTGCCGAAAATGCGGAAAAATTGGTCATAAAGCAAGTACTTGCTGGACCAAAAAGAAAATTAATAATCTTGAAATTGATAGTGAATTAAAAGAAACACTATCAAAAATCCTCCTTAATTCTGATAGTGATTCAGAATACTCTTCAAATAATGAAAATAACATTATTGAAGATATTTCATCAGAATCTGATGAATGCCGTAACTGTCAAATAGGACAACCTTGCTCCAAAGATTCAGATAAATCAGAATCTGAATTAGAAAATGATAATTTGTATCAAATTATTCCCAATTTCAAGAGGTTAATGTTCTTGACAATAATCTCTTAGAAATGCTTAAAGAAACTGATGATCCAGATTTAAAAAATCTAATCATCAAAAGAATTATTCAAAATGAAGAAACTTCTAAAGAAGTTATTCAAAAATCCGAACCCTATAAAATGTCAGAAGTAATGAAATTACTTCGAAATAAAAATAATACGAATCCCCAGTTAATATTAAAGATTTAACTGTTGAAATTTCAATTCTTAAAACGGAAGTTAAAGAATTAAAATTAAGTAACAATAATTTAGAAAGAAGACTTTCTAAACTTGAAAAGGGAAAAGAAATCCTTGATGAATCATCTTCAAGATCCCTTGAAGAATTTACCAGTACGATTGAAAATGATAATTTTCTTTCTACTTTAGAAGTTATTACTTCTCAAAAATGGCTAGTAAAAATATCATTACTAATCGAGAAAAATTATCAAAAAGATCTTATTGCTCTTATTGATAGTGGTGCAGATTTAAACTGCATCCAAGAGGGTTTAATACCTACCCAATATTTTTATAAGACAACTCATTCTCTCAGCTCTGCTAGCGGAGAAAAGTTGCAAATTAATTATAAAATCCCAAAGGCCTATATTTGTAAAAATAAGGTCTGTATTCCTACATCATTCTTGCTAGTCAAAAATATCACGAACCAAGTAATTCTTGGTACACCATTCCTTAGGAAAATATTTCCTATTACCAAAATTGATGAACATGGATTTAAAGGAAACTTCGAAAATAAAGAAGTATACTTTAAGTTCATTACTGAACCAATTTCACGAATTCTTAGTGAAATAAAAGATTCTATTCTAATTAGAGCAAAAGAAAATCAAATAAATTATTTGAAACAAGAAATCAGTATACTTACGATTGAGGATAAAATCCAAAATCCTAAGTTACAACAAAAAATTAAACTAACTCATAATGAATTTACATTACAAATATGCAATGATCTTCCAAACGCATTCTGGAATAGGAAGAAGCATATTGTTTCTTTACCCTACGAGGAAGATTTTAGTGAGAAAAATATTCCCACTAAAGCTCGTCCCTGTCAAATGAATGCTGAATTATTAGAATTGTGTAAGAAAGAAATAAATTCTCTCTTACAGAAAGGTTTAATAAAACCTTCGAAATCTCCTGGTCTTGTACCGCCTTTTATGTTAATAATGCAGCAGAAAAGGAAAGAGGAGCACCCAGATTAGTAATTAATTACAAACCTTTGAATAAAGTTTTGAAATGGATCAGGTATCCTATTCCTAATAAAAAGGATTTGCTTGATCGATTGCATAATGCAATTTATTTTCAAAATTTGATTTAAAATCTGGTTTTTGGCAAATCCAGGTTGAAGAAAAAGATCGGTATAAAACCGCATTTACTGTCCCAATTGGACAATTTGAATGGAACGTTATGCCCTTTGGTTTAAAAAACGCTCCTTCCGAATTTCAAAACATTATGAATGATATTTTCATTCCTTTAGTAATTTTATTATCGTTTATATTGATGATATTTTAGTATTTTCTAAAGATATCGAAACACATTTAAACATCTCGATATGTTTAAAAAATAATTATCCAAAACGGATTAGTTATATCCAGTCCAAAAATGATTTTATTTCAAACTAAAATTAGATTTTTGGGTCATACTATTGAAAAGGGTAGTATTACTCCAATTAATAGAAGTATTGAATTTGCGTCAAAATTTCCTGACCAAATTTTTGATAAAACACAATTACAAAGATTTCTAGGAAGTTTAAATTATATTTCTCCCTATTATAAAAATCTTGCAATTGATACATCTATTTTATATGATAGATTAAAAAAGATACCTTGTCAGTGGACAAATAGTCACACTGAAGCAATTAAAAAAATTAAAAGTAAAGTAACGCATCTTCCTTGTCTCATGCTTGCTAATCCCTCTTGGCAAAAAATTATTGAGACAGATGCGTCTGATATTGGCTTCGGAGGAATATTAAAACAATTTCTCCAGAAGATAAATTCGAGCATCTTGTTAGATTCCATTCAGGAAAATGGAATAATGCTCAGAAAAATTATGCTACTATAGCCAGAGAAGTTCTCGCTATAGTTAAATGTGTTTTAAAATTCCAGGATGATCTTTACAATCAAAAGTTTTTAATAAAAACAGATTGTCAAGCAGCAAAATTTATGTTTAATAAGGATTTTAAACATAATGTCTCCAAACAAATGTTTGCGAGATGGCAGGCACATTTAGCCCCTTTCGATTTTGAAATAATTTACAAAAAGGGAAGTGATAATAGTCTTCCTGATTATCTTACTCGTGAATATCTAACATGAGTTTTATGCAAATTGCAGCAATGTCCCAATATGGGAGAGGTTTCGCCTCTAATAGAGGTGGACGTGGTGGTCGTGGTCACGTTATTGCCCAAATGGGTAATAAGAAACTTGTGAAAGAAAATCTTTCACAATTTTCTGCATCTTCAAGTAATACTTGGAGTAAAGAAGATCCAACATACAAGGAGTTTCTTGAATACAAGAAACAAAAAGCGCAATCGCAAGAAAAGGAAGGTACTTCCTATGCAAAAATTATTGCAGACGACGACGAAGACGTCGACTATGAAAGAAAGAATCATACAGAGGTAATACTTCTGTTAGAATTCAAAGATCTAAAATGGTCTGATGAACCTTGGACAATTATGTCAAGGTATTTGGAGAAAGCATCATATGCTGCTCCTTTCTATAAATCTCGTGACAATTACGAGAATATTTTAAAGGCCACTGGTACGGCTGATTTTGAGCATTTTAATGCGGGTAATACCCAAATTGCTCAACGAAAAGGTTATACCTTTAGCAAAATTATTTTTAAGCAGATAATTACTGCTGAAAATTGGGCACTTCATCCCTTAAAGGATAGAGAATATCTCCATCCCGAATCAAAAATTTTGATCAAATTTAATTATTATGATTATATCGATGCCTTTAATAAGGTATTTTTATATCAAAATGATAATAAAAAACATTCTTGGTGGATTAAAATCTGCTCAGATGTTTATAAAAAGATATTCCAAATTGGTTTTATCAATGGTGGCTATCATATGGCGCATCCGTTGAAATTTTAAAGGAACCTTTCTTTGGTCTTTACCAAGAATGGGTCAAAGTTTCTCCGTTTCTAATAGAGGCGGAACATAATAAACAATGTATTGAAGGAATGGCTTCTTTACACTTTTATATTGAATTTTCCATTCCATGGATTTGGAGATGGACTCCCGAAGTGGGTTATACCCAACAAAAACTTCCTTGTCTTCAGAGGAATTTTTATACAAAATTCTGGAAAAAAATGATTAGGAAAAATCAGACTGGCGAATACGAAAGTCAGCAAACGATTGATAAAATCGAAGAGAAAATTTCTCTTTATAAAACTGCGATTAATAATCATCAACAAAGGGAAGCCCCTAGTCCCTTTGAAACAATTTCTCGAAGACTTAATCTTCAAAAGGGTAAAATGAAGACCAACGAAATTATTGACGCATATCTTGAAGAAATGAAAAAAGATATTGCAAAAAACTTTGGAATGGACATTTCGGACATTTCAATGGACACGTCATCAAAAGATGACGAAATTTGCCTTGCTGGAGAAGGACAAAGTCCGGAAAATTCGGAAGACATCTTTATTGAAGATATGGATGATGCTCATGACCGCATCACACAAGAAATAGCAATAATTAAGGACAAGGTGGCGCAAATTACCAAGTCCCGTGAAGAATTTGAAGGGCTTAAAGCCAAAGGAGTACTCAATATGGACAAGAATAATTAAAGATTGATCATGACATCCACAAAGGAGCACTCAAAATGGACAAAACAATTAAAGGTTGATTGGGACATCAACGGTGAAAAATTTTCCACAACTAGCTTTAATAAAGCTAAAGTCAAGAATGAAGACTTTCTTGCCATTTTTATTACAGCTGGCAAGATTCCCTCAACAAGTGGAATGGCTACGAAGAAAAAATTTTTCTTCTTTAATTTTTGTATTTCTATATATAGCATTGAAACCCAAATGTTTAGGGTTGCTTTCTCTCTTAATACTCTCTCCCTCATCTCTCTTGTAACTCTCTCGAAGAAATAAAGTTGAAGTTCGACTACTCTCTACAAGTAAGTTTTTTTTTTATATAAAAGTTTACTTCTCACCGAGCCCCAATGATGGGCTAATTCCACCGTTAAACTACACCAAGATGCCTTAATACTCTAAAAACATGGTTTTATATTATTTTATGGTGAAAAATCGATTGAAAGAATTAAGTTCTGGATAAAGGTTATAATGAATTCTGAATTACGATTAATTCTATATCGGCGTTTGGCTAGCCCGTGTTGCCGCAATGAAAGGCGTTTGAGGGCGAAGGCTGTTACCGATGGAATTCATCGAACCAGAATTTTATTATGCAAACTTATCCCTTGTATCCGACGATTTTAATTCATTCTTTCGGATCGGATCTACTGAATGAATTAAAATCGTCGGATACAAGGGATAAGTTTGCATAATAAAATTCTGGTTCGATGAATTCCATCGGTAACAGCCTTCGCCCTCAAACGCCTTTCATTGCGGCAACACGGGCTAGCCAAACGCCGATATAGAATTAATCGTATTTCAGAATTCATTATAACCTTTATCCAGAACTTAATTCTTTCAATCGATTTTTCACCATAAAATAATATAAAACCATGTTTTTAGGTATTAAGGCATCTTGGTGTAGTTTAACGGTGGAATTAGCCCATCATTGGGGCTCGGTGAGAAGTAAACCTTTTATAAAAAAAAACTTACTTGTAGAGAGTAGCCGAACTTCAACTTTATTTCTTCGAGAGAGTTACAAGAGAGATGAGGGAGAGAGTATTAAAGAGCATAAGAAAAAGCACACCCTAAACATTTGGGTTTACAATGCTATTTATAGAGATACAAAAATTAAAGAAGAAAAATTTTTTCTTCGTAGCCATTCCACTTGTTGAGGGAATCTTGCCAGCTGTAATAAAAATGGCAAGAAAGTCTTCATTCTTGACTTTAGCTTTATTAAAGCTAGTTGTGGAAAATTTTTCACCGTTGATGTCCCAATCAACCTTTAATTGTTTTGTCCATTTTGAGTGCTCCTTTGTGGATGTCATGATCAATCTTTAATTATTCTTGTCTATATTGAGTACTCCTTTGGCTTTAAGCCCTTCAAATTCTTCACGGGACTTGGTAATTTGCGCCACCTTGTCCTTAATTATTGCTATTTCTTGTGTGATGCGGTCATGAGCATCATCCATATCTTCAATAAAGATGTCTTCCGAATTTTCCGGACTTTGTCCTTCTCCAGCAAGGCAAATTTCGTCATCTTTTGATGACGTGTCCATTGAAATGTCCGAAATGTCCATTCCAAAGTTTTTTGCAATATCTTTTTTCATTTCTTCAAGATATGCATCAATAATTTCGTTGGTCTTCATTTTACCCTTTTGAAGATTAAGTCTTCGAGAAATTGTTTCAAAGGGACTAGGGGCTTCCCTTTGTTGATGATTATTAATCGCAGTTTTATAAAGAGAAATTTTCTCTTCGATTTTATCAATCGTTTGCTGACTTTCGTATTCGCCAGTCTGATTTTTCCTAATCATTTTTTTCCAGAATTTTGTATAAAAATTCCTCTGAAGACAAGGAAGTTTTTGTTGGGTATAACCCACTTCGGGAGTCCATCTCCAAATCCATGGAATGGAAAATTCAATATAAAAGTGTAAAGAAGCCATTCCTTCAATACATTGTTTATTATGTTCCGCCTCTATTAGAAACGGAGAAACTTTGACCCATTCTTGGTAAAGACCAAAGAAAGGTTCCTTTAAAATTTCAACGGATGCACCATATGATAGCCACCATTGATAAAACCAATTTGGAATATCTTTTTTATAAACATCTGAGCAGATTTTAATCCACCAAGAATGTTTTTTATTATCATTTTGATATAAAATACCTTATTAAAGGCATCGATATAATCATAATAATTAAATTTGATCAAAATTTTTGATTCGGGATGGAGATATTCTCTATCCTTTAAGGGATGAAGTGCCCAATTTTCAGCAGTAATTATCTGCTTAAAATAATTTTGCTAAAGGTATAACCTTTTCGTTGAGCAATTTGGGTATTACCCGCATTAAAATGCTCAAAATCAGCCGTACCAGTGGCCTTTAAAATATTCTCGTAATTGTCACGAGATTTATAGAAAGGAGCAGCATATGATGCTTTCTCCAAATACCTTGACATAATTGTCCAAGGTTCATCAGACCATTTTAGATCTTTGAATTCTAACAGAAGTATTACCTCTGTATGATTCTTTCTTTCATAGTCGACGTCTTCGTCGTCGTCTGCAATAATTTTTGCATAGGAAGTACCTTCCTTTTCTTGCGATTGCGCTTTTTGTTTCTTGTATTCAAGAAACTCCTTGTATGTTGGATCTTCTTTATTCCAAGTATTACTTGAAGATGCAGAAAATTGTGAAAGATTTTCTTTCACAAGTTTCTTATTGCCCATTTGGGCAATAACGTGACCACGACCACCACGTCCACCTCTATTAGAGGCGAAACCTCTCCCATATTGGGACATTGCTGCAATTTGCATAAAACTCATGTTAGATATTCACGAGTAAGATAATCAGGAAGACTATTATCACTTCCCTTTTTGTAAATTATTTCAAAATCGAAAGGGGCTAAATGTGCCTGCCATCTCGCAAACATTTGTTTGGAGACATTATGTTTAAAATCCTTATTAAACATAAATTTTGCTGCTTGACAATCTGTTTTTATTAAAAACTTTTGATTGTAAAGATCATCCTGGAATTTTAAAACACTTTAACTATAGCGAGAACTTCTCTGGCTATAGTAGCATAATTTTTCTGAGCATTCATTCCATTTTCCTGAATGGAATCTAACAAGATGCTCGAATTTATCTTCTGGAGAAATTGTTTTAATATTCCTCCGAAGCCAATATCAGACGCATCTGTCTCAATAATATTTTGCCAAGAGGGATTAGCAAGCATGAGACAAGGAAGATGCGTTACTTTACTTTTAATTTTTTTAATTGCTTCAGTGTGACTATTTGTCCACTGACAAGGTATCTTTTTTAATCTATCATATAAAATAGATGTATCAATTGCAAGATTTTTATAATAGGGAGAAATATAATTTAAACTTCCTAGAAATCTTTGTAATTGTGTTTTATCAAAAATTTGGTCAGGAAATTTTGACGCAAATTCAATACTTCTATTAATTGGAGTAATACTACCCTTTTCAATAGTATGACCCAAAAATCTAATTTTAGTTTGAAATAAAATCATTTTTGGACTGGATATAACTAATCCGTTTTGGATAATTATTTTTTTAAACATATCGAGATGTTTAAAATGTGTTTCGATATCTTTAGAAAATACCAAAATATCATCAATATAAACGATAATAAAATTACTAAAGGAATGAAAATATCATTCATAATGTTTTGAAATTCGGAAGGAGCGTTTTTTAAACCAAAGGGCATAACGTTCCATTCAAATTGTCCAATTGGGACAGTAAATGCGGTTTTATACCGATCTTTTTCTTCAACCTGGATTTGCCAAAAACCAGATTTTAAATCAAATTTTGAAAATAAGATTGCATTATGCAATCGATCAAGCAAATCCTTTTTATTAGGAATAGGATACCTGATCCATTTCAAAACTTTATTCAAAGGTTTGTAATTAATTACTAATCTGGGTGCTCCTCTTTCCTTTTCTGCTGCATTATTAACATAAAAGGCGGTACAAGACCAAGGAGATTTCGAAGGTTTTATTAAACCTTTCTGTAAGAGAGAATTTATTTCTTTCTTACACAATTCTAATAATTCAGCATTCATTTGACAGGGACGAGCTTTAGTGGGAATATTTTTCTCACTAAAATCTTCTTCGTAGGGTAAAGAAACAATATGCTTCTTCCTATTCCAGAATGCGTTTGGAAGATCATTGCATATTTGTAATGTAAATTCATTATGAGTTAGTTTAATTTTTTGTTGTAACTTAGGATTTTGGATTTTATCCTCAATCGTAAGTATACTGATTTCTTATTTCAAATAATTTATTTGATTTTCTTTTGCTCTAATTAGAATAGAATCTTTTATTTCACTAAGAATTCGTGAAATTGGTTCAGTAATGAACTTAAAGTATACTTCTTTATTTTCGAAGTTTCCTTTAAATCCATGTTCATCAATTTTGGTAATAGGAAATATTTTCCTAAGGAATGGTGTACCAAGAATTACTTGGTTCGTGATATTTTTGACTAGCAAAAATGATGTAGGAATACAGACCTTATTTTTACAAATATAGGCCTTTGGGATTTTATAATTAATTTGCAACTTTTCTCCGCTAGTAGAGCTGAGAGAATGAGTTGTCTTATAAAAATATTGGGTAGGTATTAAACCCTCTTGGATGCAGTTTAAATCTGCACTACTATCAATAAGAGCAATAAGATCTTTTTGATAATTTTTCTCGATTAGTAATGATATTTTTACTAGCCATTTTTGAGAAGTAATAACTTCTAAAGTAGAAAGAAAATTATCATTTTCAATCGTACTGGTAAATTCTTCAAGGGATCTTGAAGATGATTCATCAAGGATTTCTTTTCCCTTTTCAAGTTTAGAAAGTCTTCTTTCTAAATTATTGTTACTTAATTTTAATTCTTTAACTTCCGTTTTAAGAATTGAAATTTCAACAGTTAAATCTTTAATATTAACTGGGGATTCGTATGTATTTTTATTTCGAAGTAATTTCATTACTTCTGACATTTTATAGGGTTCGGATTTTTGAATAACTTCTTTAGAAGTTTCTTCATTTTGAATAATTCTTTTGATGATTAGATTTTTTAAATCTGGATCATCAGTTTCTTTAAGCATTTCTAAGAGATTATTGTCAAGAACATTAACCTCTTGAAATTGGGAAATAATTTGATACAAATTATCATTTTCTAATTCAGATTCTGATTTATCTGAATCTTTGGAGCAAGGTTGTCCTATTTGACAGTTACGGCATTCATCAGATTCTGATGAAATATCTTCAATAATGTTATTTTCATTATTTGAAGAGTATTCTGAATCACTATCAGAATTAAGGAGGATTTTTGATAGTGTTTCTTTTAATTCACTATCAATTTCAAGATTATTAATTTCTTTTTGGTCCAGCAAGTACTTGCTTTATGACCAATTTTTCCGCATTTTCGGCAGACAATAGGAGGGAATTTATTTCTGTATTGAAAATTATTTTCCTTAGAGAATTTTTGCTCTCTTCTTTTAGATTTTCTAAATTTTCTTTTTTCGTATTGCTTAGGAGAATATTTTTTAGTTTTATGATCTTTACGAGTTTTACTCGTAGAGGGATTTTCCATGCCAAATTGGCCACAGAATTCTCCTAATTGTTTCTTTTCATCTAAAGAATGTCTTTTGACTTGTTTATTTAATTTAATTTCATTGCATAAGGCTAAGCCTTCTTGTATGCAAGTTCCAATAAGTTTACCATAAGTATAGGAGTTATAATCGATACTCGATTATCCTTTTCTAAGATTATTCCTTACTCTTTCTGCGAAAAGAGAAGGAAGACCATCTATAAATTTAGATTTCCAGTGAGTACTATTTGACTCAGGGAGTTCCATAACTCGGCTAAGGAAGGTATCTTTGTACCATCTAAAGGATGTAAGAGTTTTACACCTAAGATTTTGAAGAAGAGTTCTGATATTTTCAGAATTATCATACCATCGGCCTGTAAAGTGTTCAATGATGTTTACACAAAGTGTATAGACAACATTATCCACTTGTTGACCATCTTCTTCTTTCATGGTCATATAAATATCGTCTTTTTCGCGTTGAGATAAGTAATTATCCCACCACCCTTTTAACTGACCAGTAAAGCCAGCGACGATCATTTTTGCAACAGCTCTATCATTATTTTGATTAGCTTTGCAAATCGTGCTATGCATAAGCATTCTATGTATCATATTATAAATTTGTCTTTCGGTATAACCATCAAGATTCCATTCGTATATGCATCTACCATTATACGAATTGTTGAGCATGAATTCTTGTTCTTCGAACAAGATATCTTGGGGAGTAGGCCTAGGATAGTAATATTTACTTTGGGTTGGCCTATCAGCATATTTTGTATGCTTAAGTTTATTAATTTCTTGATTAAATGTTTGTTGAAGATTATCTGAATTTTCTAAACGGTCTTCAAATTCTTCGCTTAATATTATATATACATATAGATATATTATATATAAATATAAATATTTACATATCAAGGGGCAGGTCCATTTCGAAACGGGGTTGGCCAAACTTGAAATCCGCCGCTGACCAAGCTGGGTTGAGTCCTTTAGCGAAACAAAACCTAGTTCATTAGGCGGGTCCCGCCGGATTCGGGTCTGGACTTGCTCCATTGTCATCCCTAATTTCACTATTAGAACTAAATTTTACATAATTCAGTACATGTTATCCCATTAATCATCCAATTATTCTTCTTTCTTACAATTTTATTCAACTAAATGACAACATTCAATTCAACTTATTATATACCATTTCCACGTGTTATAAAGTCCGACATACCCTCGATGATAAATACAGCTGTCGGGCCATAATAAAAGATATGATAGATGATCGATGGATTGCATCACCTTTACAAAATAAAATAGTGCTCGCACTGGCCAATTATTGTTGCTCCAATCTCAATGTTCCGTCATGTAAATAATTATTTAAAATTGGCTGAGACGAGATATTTTTTCGCTCACCACCTACTCTTCAAGACTCTGAAGAACGATTCATAGACATCAAAATATATCAAAATGGTTCAGCTTTCCTCCACTAACGATGTCATCATTGTCGGCGCTGGAGTTGCAGGTTCTGCTCTAGCAAATACTCTTGGCAAGGTCAGCAAGCTATTATATGTGTTCTTCCACTTTTGGCACAAATCACATGTTTGATTCTGTAATGAGATTACCTAATCTTTATGTCTTGTATAAGAAGGACGGTCGCAACGTGCTTTTGATTGAGAAGAACCTCGAGGAGCCTAACGTGATTTCTGGCGAAGTACTACAGCCTTCTGGTTATCTGAAACTGATGGAATTAGGGCTGGACGGTAAGTGTTAAATTGATGGTTCCTCCTAAACCAATTGAATGATGATAGGAAGAGAGACTTCTTTGATTTATATTTGAGTTGGATGAAGTTAATTTTTCGATGTAAGGACAAATAATCTCAATACGTCCCCTCATGTGTGGCGCAATTCAAAGCCTAACACGTGTACATATAATCGGGCGACGGTGAGTCAAACAAGTGTGATAAGACGCATATCAAACACACTCTGATATCATGTTAAATTGGAGGTTTCTTCCTAAAACCAATTGATGATAAGAGGAGACACCTCTTTGATTTATATATTGAGTCGGATGATGTTAATTTTCCGACGTTGGACAAATAAACGCCAACAGTTAGAATCCAAATTAGCTGCTTTTTTTTTATCATCAGATTCATTATTATTTCATTTTCAGATTGTCTGGGACAGATAGGTGCTCAAAAGATCCTAGGATATGCAATGCACAAGGACCACAAATGCACGAGACTTGACTACCCGTTAGAAAACTATGACGATGATGTGTCGGGAAGAAGCTTCCATCACGGCCGTTTCGTACAAAAACTACGCGAGAAGGCCGCATCTATCTCGACGTATGTATTAAAATTATTTTTGTTTCCTGCATCGAAAAAAAAAAGAAATAAATCAGTTCTTCTATCTCATGAATGTCTTAGCGAATTCTTGATTTTATGGCACATAGAGTTAAAGTCGAGGAAGGAACCGCAAAATCTCTAATCCAAGTCAACGGGCACGTAAAGGGCGTTCAGTACACCACCGTGTCCGGGCATGAAAAGGTAGCGTATGCCTCTCTCACAATCCTCTGTGACGGCCGCTTCTCGAGTTTTTCCCACTTCCTCGGAAAACCCGAGGTACATCGAAGTAGTAATTTCATTTAATGTCATCAACTAGTTATAATTAGTACTCTCATCATCGTTTAATCAATTATGGATCATATAGATAAGCCTTTCATTATTTGCTGGCTTGATCCTCGAGAGCCTTCCGACTAAACACCCGAATTTTGCCCACATCGTGCTGGCGAATCCATCGTTTCTCTTGTTTTATCCCATCAGCGACACGGAGATGCGATGCCTCATTGACTTCCGGGGAACCAAATTGCCGTTTTCCTCCAAAGAACAAATGGCCCATTACATGAAATTTGTGTTAGCTCCTCAGGTTCGTTTTTGGCCGTCGAATTTTGTTGAATTCCTAGTTCACCTGAAAGCTTAAACTTGAAGGGAGTATATTATATTTTAAATTTATATATTTTATTTTCAATATGTCCCTAACGTTTATGTTGATTTCATTAATATCTGACCTTAAACATGTAAGTTAATTTTTCAATGGGTGATCGTGAGGACTCGTACTCATGACCTCGTTTGACCTGACCTCTGATATCATACCGAATGACAACTTCACATAAAAGTTTTTTTTGGTAGACACGGATTTCTTTTTACGAAATTGCATAGGTACCCTGTGAGCTGAGAGAAGCATTCTTATCGTCCATCGAGAGAGGTATTAATAACGTGAAGACAATGCCCGTAAGTTGCATGCCGGCGAATCCTTTCATAGTCCCGGGAGCGATTCTCGTCGGCGACGCTCTGAACAGGAGACACGCGATGACCGGGGGCGGGATGACCGTCGCTTTGCAAGACGTCGCTCTTCTCGGACATCTCTTGAGACCGTTTCTCGATTTCCATGATACGATTGAAACAATCAAAGTTACGTCAGATTTTTACCGTTTTCGTAAGGTAAACCAACCAAAAACAATTAAAAAAATTTGGCAGGTATTAGCTAAGAGAAGTGTCATTTTAATGACACATAATTTAGGAAGTGATTGTTTTAGGACAATAAGTTTTCAAAATTGAAACAATTTGTGGACACCTAAACTAAATGTTGCAGTTTTAAGTTAGTAAGTTTCAAGCAATTTAAGTACAATAAGTTTCAGAATTCTCGGGTTAATTGTTCTCAAATTGTTTTTATTTTCAAACTTATTGTCTTAAAATTGCAACTCGCCAATGAGGCATTGGCCTAATGGACATGGTGAAGGCCTTAAGAATTTGTAGGTTATGCCGTTGGATCGAATCCCCCCGCCCACAATTTCTTGAGTATGGTATAACCCTTGACTATCATTGTCAGGTGGGTTTGGAACGTATTCATCTGGTTTTGCGATTAGTCCCACCTCTGAAGTGTGTGGCCCAATTAAGCCTCTGCCAGGTCTGTGTGGTGAAAGCTCACGCCGGTATTTAGGGGCTAGCCCATAGCCAGATTGAGTGGGAATACCTCGGGACAACAAAAAATAAATATTTAAGTCAAATTGATTCAATTTTGAAACTTTTTGTCCTAAAATTATAATCTTTAATTTACGTGTCCTTGTAAGGCCATCATCAAAACTAACGAAGTCAAATAAATATTGTGCAATTGACTAAGTTGAGATTTACACTTAAACCAACATCAATTAGAAGCAAACACATGTTCGGCTACTTTTTTTTGTGCTTAATGTATTGCAGCCGGGTGCATTTGCAATTAATCTATTGGCGGATGCACTATATAAAGTGGTATATGGAAGTCAAGAAGACGTGAGGGATCAAGTGTTACGAGCAAATTTCGACTACTTGTCGCTAGATTTCGATTTTACGAGGACTATGGTGGGATTAATATCCGGTTTGAACTGTAATCCTTGGAACGTAGTGCTCCATTTCTTTGCTTTGGCAATATACATCACATGTATGCTGGCAAAGCCACTTCCTTCACCGGCTCGTGTTTATCGAGCTGCCCGTTTTCTTTCGGTATGTATAGGCTTTGTTGTTTTATTTATTTCTCTACATTTGGCTTTTCTCAGGTTTCCATTTGACTGTATTTTGAATTTGGTTCTATGGCAGGGTGCAATAGCCGTCGCACTACCTTTGATATGGAAGGAAGGCATGAGATGCATGTTGAGGGGATGAGTACTTAACTTGTATTCTCTTTTTTTAATTTTCTTGTATCTGTCATGTTAGTTCAAGCAAACACACCATGTGCTGGTTATTAATTTTATGCAGTCGTTGACATATATTTTTATGCAGCCGTTGACAAAAAGTTATATATTATAACCAATACAATCGTACCTTCTTATTTTATTGATATTATTACACCTGTATAAATTAATACACATGTTTAACCTAAACTACCTATTGAAAAGTGAATATGATCAAATTTGGATATCCGGATTATCGGATACCAAAAATTAGATTTTCGAATATCTACAACTTTATCCGGTTTTAATCGGATATCCGAAATTCAGATATCCGAAATTCGGATATCCGAAAATCTGGATTCGGATATTCGAAATCTGATTTTTTATTTTGCAATGTATTTAAAACATTGCAATGTATTTGATTTTGCTTTCAACTCTCCATTTACGTTCACAAATGATGTAGATACAATCCGATATATTTTATTTGGATCAAATTAGGTTATTGGGCTATTTTTCTTTCTTTTTTCTCTTTTTGGGGCCTCATTTTTCTTTTTTTTTGGGCTACTATTTAAATTTTTTTAATAATAAACCGGATATCGTATATCCGAATTTTAGTACTGAGCGTATTCGTATCCGATCCGATTTATGTTAAAATATTCGGATTTGAATATCCGATCCGATTTTAAAAACCGAATATCCAGTTTTTAGGATTTTCTAAACCGGATACGAGATCGGATTCTGAATTTCAGATATTTTTACTCAGCCCTAATAGCTATGCTCAGGTGAATTACATGCATTGTTGGAAGTTTCTAAGTGGGCTAATAATTTTGACTTTGTGAATGATGAATTTATGAATGGAAAGTGAATGTGAATCCCACATTAGAAAATGAAAGTTTTGAACATCAAGGTTTTTCTTAGTTTAAAATTGTTAGACGATATTAAACTATCAGAACAAATGTTAGCTGAAAATCAAACCATATATATCGCTTGCGCGTGCAGGGGTAGAAGGCGCGACATGCGCAAACGAATGCTGGATCGAAAACCTTGGCGTACATGCCCTTTTGCTTCGGGTTATAATTTTCAGCTAAGTTCTAACAGAATTCGAATTCAATTCTAATAGGAATTATAATATAATTCTAATTGAATTTGGATTTGAACTGAACATGAATCCAAACAGAAATCTTCGAAATGTTTTCCCTAGCTCGCACGGTTTATGATTCCTATAAATAGTGGATTATATTAGCTTTGATAACACTTGTCAAAATTCATAAAACTATAAAGCAATGTTTGCTCGAGTGTTCATACGATCAATTTGTTGAAGTTCGCATGTGGTCTCGCCAAAGTGCTAAGCGAGCATCGCTTGTTTTTAAAGTATCTTTAGAAACACACTCTTACAATCATCAAGCATGTTTATTAAGAAACGAATATGCTTTCAGGAAATCGTGGTTTCCACAACCTCTCCTCTAAGAACAACAGAACACCAGAAAGGCAAAGAGAAGTCAAAACTGAAATATAAGTTCTAAAGAAAGTGATTCAGTTGTATAAAACGGGTAACATGCATCAGATTTTCAACCCTCTTAAATGAATCACAAAGCCACCAGAAAGACATCACTAGATACGCAGAAGAATGGAGTCTTGCTGCTGTGGTTTCTGAAGTTAACAGGGTTTGATCTAATCCGAAAGAATGATGGATTGACGTTAGCACCATGAGAGATGTGTGTACCAACAGAGACCACTTTTCAATGTTTGCACAAATTCAAGGAAAAAACGATTTGCATGGAAAACTCAAATACCGCTATTATCGAGGGAAAAGTAGATGTACCACAAAATAAATATGCTAAAAATATATAAATCACATAGAAGTCCCAATTTAAATAACTTTTTGTTTAAAAAAAAATATATATATATATAAACCAACTTTTCAAACGATCAGGTAACATGGAGAACTGAAACTGTTGACCGTGTTAATGACCGAAACGTGGACCATCGGTTCAGTTTCGATTTTTTGAATTAGATTAACGCGTCTAATTATGATATATTGATTAATTACTATCTATTAATATATATTTTAAAAATAACTCAAAATATTTTTAAATTATTCAAATTTTCAGTATTTTTCATATTTTACATTGTCAAATAAAAATCATTCACATACTTTAAAAATTAACAGAAATTCTTGAAACAATTAACATCAACAATGAACACACTTTCATTCATAGCAATTAACATAATCCTATCACCAGCAACCAAAGTGATGAGGCTAAAACATAAATGCCATTATGTTGCTCAGGCAACAATGAAAACGTAAGCTATAGAAAGTTGAATTACGCCTTCTCACCCTGAATCCTCCTCGCCAACTCAATATCCTTGGGCATAATCGCCACCCGCTTCGTATCCTCGAACAATGCAACCAAATAAGCCTCCACTGCCTCTTGAGCGCCGCCACGGCTGAGCTCTGAAACCTCAGATTGGTCTTGAAGTCCTGAGCGATTTCCCGGACGAGCCTCTGAAAGGGAAACTTCCTTCTCAACAGCTACGTGGTCTTCTGATACTTCCGAATCTCGCGAAGAGCAACAGTCCCCGGACGAAAACAATGGGGCTCGTTCACGCCACCAGTCGACGGAGTGTAAGATCCAGATCCAAATCCGATCGGTTTCTTACTTATACTTTTAGTCGAACACTTAATGTGCGTGCCTTTATCGATACTTTTCGGATCAAATAAAAAAATAGATGAGAAATAAAAAGCTATTGAGATTGAGGAATGAGATAGAAGAAGATCGAAGGAGATGAGAAGCAGAGAGGAGAGCGAGAGAGAGCTAGACGATGAGCTAGAAGTTTAATTTATTTGTTGTTCATTATAGTATTTAACAATACATAATTGGGCTAATTGATTCAAGGCCCATTTACATATTAAGCAAATATGATAATCGATGTGTCGAAGCCCAATCCAAAGCGTCAGCCGATTCTGTCCCTCTTCTTTCGGGTCCTTACTTTACTCCTTCGTTCAAGACATCCTTGTACCCAAGGATGAAAGATTTAGAACGTGGTAGACCAGTTCATCCTTGTCACCAATGTCATGAGATACTTGTGTTGCTTCATGTATTTCAGTATACTTTTTGTGTTCAAACGAGTGCCCACACTCTCAATGCGGTCTTTTAGAACCAAGAATTCCTCATAAAACATATCCACTTCCTCATGAAATACATCAAACCTCATGCCCTCGACCCTTTTCATGATATCAAATATATGCCACACGTGCTCGGTTATACTATTGCCTCTTCCTTCCTCGGCAGCAGCAATATCTAAAATTCTCAAATAACGAGGTAATCTGAAGATGGTAGTCGGATGTCTATATGAATGACCATCGAGTTTGCATCCTCGAAGGGGCCAACTAAAGTCTCTGAATGACATTTGAGAGTCTCCTAGGACAATGCGTATGTCTTCGATTCAACTGACGTGTTTCAGAATGATTCAAGCCTGTGTTCGGGCGTGCTTGAGATAGATATACAAGGTTTCCACCACTCGACTTCAAAAAGAAAAAAATTTCGGGATGTGCTCTTAGTCTCAACTGATGAAACCAACATGGGAGGTTCTGGAATATTCCTCAAACCGATTGCTTCTAACACATGTTGCTCGTTCTCCTTAGACATGGGATGATAAGAAGAAGGCTTTGATGAACTGCCTAATCCTTCGATAGATGGTAAGCTCAAGTCTAGTTGCACGTTAGGCACGCGAAAAGAAACATGCTGCATACGAAGGCGGTTCACCATTTTGACTTCTGTAGTTAGATTCAAGCCCAAGAAAAAATCTTGAACTGACCTCAATGAATGTTTAGAAGGTAAACAAGCCATATTTCTATTATCAGAGTAAGTTGGATGTTGAAGAATTTGATGGATCAAGCCATCAATACTTAAACCAATGTTCGTTCAAGACCTATTTGGATCTCCAATGACAAGCCCCTGCCTTATATGTATAAGGTCAAATGCATTACAAATGATAATATCACCATTTTCAAATTTTAACGAAGTCTTCGTATTGTCCTAACCAATCCGAGCTTGACATGGACTGTCGCTGTTAGAAGTTTGACCCATACAAAAGTCGAGATTTTTTCGCTTAGCCTTAGAGTGTTCGAATAAAACTCTCCATCCTCGCGTTGCTACAGTTGTATGTTTTCCTCAGTCGAAAGGTTGGTATTTTCTTTGACCAAGTTGTTCACCGTCGACATCCCTCGTGGTACCGAAGGAGCCCCCCGTTAGAAGTTCTAGAAGCAGCACCCCTATTACCCGTCCTATCATCAAGAATGCCCTGCTAGACATATCCTTTTCGGGATTCCCATCAGGAATGCAGTTTGTGATCTGTAAAAGATTTGGCAAGTTACGTTTAGAAATTTCAAGGCATAAATTGTTGGTCCAGGTAGCAAAGGTTTCAATCTTGTCAGTTCCATACAAAACTTCAATTGCATGACCATGTTCTTTGAAATTCATTAGTTCTCTTGCATAAGAAGTAGAGCTGAAAAAATGGGTGGGCCGGCCCGCCCTGCCCGTTATGAGCGGGCCGCCCAACCTTATATGGGCCGGGTCGGGCTGGCCCGAAGATTAACGGGCCATAGGAACCTGGTCCGTGCCCGCAAAGCCATGGGCCGGGCCAACCCGGCCCGAGTCCATCAGGCCTAATATTTTTTATTTTTAAAAATTAAAATTTTTAAAAAATCTTTATGATTTAATTTTAAGTTATAAAATAAAACTAATATTATACGCATTAACGAATATACATAATTTAAAAAAAATATTTATAAACACCTAAAATAATATTTTTTGCTTATAAAATTCTATTTTATAAACTAGTGTATATAAAAATAATAGCAAAATATATAAAAAAAATAGAAAAACTAACGGGCCTGTTTTGGTCCGCGGCCGTCGGGCTTTTCGGCCCGCAGCCCACTGGCCGTCGGGCCACGGGCCAAAAGGCCCGGTCGCTATTTGGGCCTTGAAAATTTGGGCCCGAGCCCTGTTTTTTTAGGGCTGGGCCGGGCCATGGGCTCGAGCCCAAATTTTCAGCTCTAATAAGAAGCATCCCAATTACTCTCGGTCGAGTGAACACGCAAGTCATTATCCATGGATAAGACCCAAACAGCAGTTCCCTTCAAATTCTCGTTAGTTCTTTCTTTTGTAAGATCCCACTAGTATTTGCTGTCACGAAAATGATGTAGAAATTTTTTTTCACGATAGCAGGATGCTCCTGAGAGAAAGCCTTGTCCCAACCGTGCTCATTCCATACATGAGCCAGATTATCCGCAATGGTAAAAGGCTCATTCTCATTAATAGGAGGCATCTCGAGAGCTTTTTTTGCTGCTGCTACGAAGAGATTTGTCAAGCTATTTTCACTTTTTCCACGGTCGAAGGGCAGGTCCACCATCATACTTTTGATAACACAGCGTCGTCTTCGATCAAACGACACGTTATGGCCCTTTCCGCCGTGTAGCTGTTCGGCATCCCGACGTCCTTGATCTAACGGTAAACTCGGGTCGTTCTTCGCCCAATGTTGTTCAACATTTCACCTTCCCCGATCAAATAAGACATATTGATGAATGGGAACTCTCTTATTGTCCACTGTTGAACTGCCGTAAGCTGATCGCTATCGATCTCCTCATTGGCAACCATCACGTGATCAAAATCAACGAATGCAGTTATAAAAGGGGCAACCTTAATTACCTCAAAACCAGGCATGAAAACCTCAGCAACCAACACATGTTTTTCTTCACTTAAGCATAAGCTATTAACGTCCATGGAAGAAGGTAGGTCAACGAACAATGACAAGTCTGCAACCTCGTCAACCAACAACGGCTGCATCTGCTTGACCGCATATTTATCCCCTACGACAGAATCTGCCCGAGATCCTAAGAGCAGCTCCGTAGCATCAAACTTTAAGAGCACGACATCGGTGAAATCATTCCAAATTAGAGAATCATCATTTTGCAATACTCGAGACACCATACATCAGCCTTGCCTTTCATGTAGATCGAAGCAACTTGTACCTTCTCTCACTCATTGATGGTGATTAGGAGCTGAAAGTATTCGTTATATTTTTGGATCCAAGATCGCGCTCCCGTTCTGTTGAATCGGTGAGGTGCCTTCAACTTGAATAGAGAATGAAGATACATCGTCGAAATCAAAACTCGAGAATCGATAGCTCTATACCACTTGTAAGATCCCGACCCAAATCCGATCGTTTTCTTACTTATACTTTTAGTCGAACACTTAACGTGCATGCCTTTATCGATACTTTTCGGATCAAATATAGAAAATAGATGAGAAATGAGAAGAAGATAATCAGATTGGGGATTGAGATCATGGAAGGAGATGAGAAATATGGAGGAGATTGAGAGCGAGCTAGACGAAGATTTTGCTTAAGAGCATCTCCACGCGAGACAAACACTTTAACCCAAAATGACCAAAGATGATCCAATGGAACGGCAAACGGATACTGAAAATGGGTACCCAATAAAATTAATAATTAAGTTTTATACTTACCATATTAGCTTTATTATGTTCCCACCAATAAGTAACTTTATATCTCAAGACAGGACATAACGTGACAAGTCGAACCAAAACCACGTCGATATAAGATTACAAATATGCTCATACACTTTAAGGATAAATAAAATTTAAAATTCATGCCATTAAAATAACATATTAAGATAACATTCAAGTACTGAGAAGAAAAATACATCACAATACATGGAAAATAAAACACATACGTAAATAATAATAATACATCATAAAATAATACCGTTGTATAATTTGAAAAGTTGTAAAATATCTAGATAGTATTGAAAAGTTATAAAAGTTGAGTGGAAGATATTATTTTTTTGAATTTGTGAATGAGTTAATTGGTTCAAAAAGAATTACTGCATTTTGCGTTTGAGAATAATGTTGAGCGTGAGAATGAGTGTTGAAGATGGTCTAATATTCATCATGCTAGATACATAGTATTTAACGAGACATAATTGGGCTAATTGATTCAAGGCCCATTATGTTTAAGTTAATACGATAATTGATTTGTCGAAGCCCAATCCAAAGCATCATCCGATCCCGTCCCTCTTCATTCGGGTCCATACACGGAGCCGATTTTCTGGCGGCTTTGGTGGTGAGCTGCTTGCCAGGGGGCCTTTATGATAGAGTTGAAATCGTGGCGGGGCGAAGGTTGGATCTCGGATGCGGATTGACGACATGGCAGAATGGCCATTTCATTCGAAGCGTCGGATGGGATAATTAAACGGACGGTTGGGATTGCTTATTAGGTTTCCAAGTGGGCCTAATGGCAACTTAAAGCCCACTAACCCGTTTTGCGAGCAATACCGACAGGCCCAACTAATTTAATCACCGCCGAATTGGGCAAAACGATTTTTAAGTAAAAGAAAAATGAAAAATGAAAAAGATATTATGGAAAATCAAGTTCCAAGCACGATCGCTATCAAAACAGAGGTAGTATGGTAGCATACAGCAATAAATAAAAGCAAATCCAAAACAAATACTCAGCTCATCATACGATAGGAGCAGATCTGGATCCCACGTAAGAGCTTCGGCGCTCCAATTTTTGGAATCGCAAATTAGGTAAAATGATCTGTCTGACATTCTTTAACATCATTCTGCCGCACGTATGAGTTCGTATGCTATAATATGCCAACAATCATGGATGCGTTTTTTTTTTTTTGTTACTGAATCTGAAGTTTGTTGATTGATTGAAGCTGATGTGGCGGAATCGTATATATTTATGAGCCGGATTTAGCTGATCCTTTGTTGGGTATGTTTTTGCGGTGTGTATTTCATGTTGTGATTGGTATTGATATGGCAAGTCTCGGGCAGATTTGCTTTGTTTTGCGCGGTTATGCTTCATAGATGCAAACAAACAAACTCATGTGTATTATGGTGAGCGTGATCCTATTTAGCTGGCCGTGTTTTGCAGCTCTGAGCATTCGCATGCTATCACACTTCTTCAAAATGTTACATCTACAGGTTTTCTCGTTAAAAAGAATGTGGTTGGTGGATTGTTTAAGTAGTTCTTAGTGGGATTTTTTTTTTTGTTTTTTATTCAACTTTGTAAATCTTGAATCGGTCACTGTCGACCAGCAGGTTTTTGTAACAATAAAACAATGTCGAGAAGACCCAATACTTCCCGCCGGTTTGCAGATAGCACGGGCATTCCTTTTGCAGGTGTATTGCATCCCAAGTCTCGTCCATCTTCTCTGATATCTATAGGGCTTGTTGTGGTGGTAATTCTACTAATCTTTTATGTCATACTCTTCAAGATGGGAAAAACAATATGCATCTATGTGATAATGCACTTTTACCCTCATGACTAGTTATGTCATTGGACTTGGAGATGCAATCTTAATGTCAAAGGGAAAAATGCTAAATAATCACATTTAAGTACACCACTGCTTGATTTTATCAACACAAATACTTGTGCTACCAATTGTATGTACTGGATATAGATCTGATTTGGTACTTCTCAACTTTCAGGGAGCACTGCTGATAGTGGGTTATCTGTATCGTACCTCAGGTCTGTTCTTGATAGATTCTACTGAAACTCATGCACACCCCAGAACATAGATTTATTAGACCATTTAATTTCTGTGTACTTCCCCCCTTTTTTCTGTAAAAATATTATTCTTCTGAAATTAATTTTGAAAGAAAATCATGAAATTGAAACTAAATTTAATTGCTCTTTTTAATAAATGATTTCCATGAAAGCTATTTTCCAATAATGTTTCTTGCTGCTGAGTGACCTTCGTTAAAACTCTCGTGACAGGTGGAAAAAATGACATATCCGCTCTAAATAGACTTGAAGGTTAGTATCAAACTGGACTGCTACTTCTGTCATCCCTTTTGACTGTTTCTTCATGTTGATTGGTCACTAATGGTTTTATCTGAAATCTGGACACCATTTTCCTGTATTTGTTTATCCAGCATATATAAACACGATTAGGGTCACTCTCAGTGCAATGCAATCCATTGTTATGCATGCAGGTGGAGTTTCGTGTACACAGGAAGCTCAAAGACTGATTCCGTTTCTCAAGAAAGCATATGGAGACAGCATGCGAAAAGTCTTGCACGTGGGACCCGAAACCTGCTCGGTAGTCTCACAGCTTTTAAAGGAAGAGGACACCGAAGCTTGGGGCATAGAACCTTACGAGCTGGACGATACCGATGCCAATTGCAAGAGCCTCGTGCGCAAAGGTTTCGTGCGTGTGGCTGATATCAAATTCCCACTTCCTTACAGGCCCAAGTCTTTCTCTCTTGTCATAGTGTCAGATGCTTTAGATTACCTTTCACCAAAGTATCTCAACAAAACTGTTCCTGAACTAGCAAGGGTTGCTTCTGATGGCTTGGTCATATTTTCTGGTATGCGTTTAAGGCATGAAGATTTTATTTAGGAACAAAAAGTTGGATCCATTAACTTGTGAGGTGTTTCTTGAGTTCATTGGCATCATTATATATCTGTTGCATGTAACTGTCAACGGCTCAAAAAAGTTTTATATACAGGAAAATATTTTTTTTTTCACGGCCAATTCATTTGATTCTAGGTTATCCGGGTCATCAGAGAGCTAAAGTTGCTGAGCTGTCCAAGTTTGGACGCCCTGTAAGTAATTGTTTTCCCTCCTCCTTTGATGAGCCCTTCGGTTACATTTACTGAGGTAGTATGCATATAATAGGAAGATTTCGAAATGGACTATTCATTTGTCAGATTCTTCAATTAGACATTAGTTTGTCAATCCTATTTCATTTCAATTGGTATTTCATGAAAATAATCTATAGCGTGCTCTACCGTTTATACCATAACTTGTTCCACCGGTTTCAAAACCTTTTTAATTGCCATACCTTGGTCACTTGTGTGTGAAGGCGAAAATGAGAAGCTCGGCATGGTGGAGTAAATTTTTCATTCAATCAAGCTTAGAAGAGAATGAAGCTTCTGGGAAGAAGTTTGAACAAGCTGTGAATAAGAAATCGTTGAAGCACGCGTGCCAAGTTTTCCATGTCAATCCGTTGCATTGATTATCAATGAGCGAGCGATCAATCTCTTGTTTGTATACGTTTTGGGATTATGATAATGCCTCGAAGGAGCATTTTCTTACGCTTGTAATAGTGTTGGAAAAAAAAAAACTGTCTTGAAGCAAATTGTGCGTATGTGTTTACATGTTATAGATTGATACAAGGGATGTGGATGTTGATTGAAATTCTTTTGTAGGATCTTCATTATTGATGCCTAAATTACTAAAGGACGAGTGTCCTTAGCTACTTCGGGGAGTTTTCTTATTACATTGAAGGATGTTTGTTGTTGGCCTTTTTTTTTTCTTTTTTTTTTTTCCCGGTAAGTATGATATGATCTTAACGTGGCTTGTGTTAACAGTGGCTGTTCTGTCGTCTTTATGTAGTACTGTCTTCTTTAAGGAAGTAAGGGGAATAGTTGCCGAGGATGTAATGCTGCAATTCTCGATCGCTTGTTGCAACACACTCTACAAATGTATTTCCAAATTTTTGTGTTTCAGATTGAAAAGAGTGGTCCATGCGCCAGTGAGTGAGAACCAAAGAAGATAGATGATTCATAACATTCTAATCAGCCAGAATCTTTTTAAAAGCGAAAAAAAAATGCCTCGAGACGGTGCCTCATGAAGATAGACATATGGAAGGCGTAGTACAACAACATGGTAAATGGGGGATTTCATGCATGCACTATCACAGAAGACGCGGTTGCCTACTTATTTATTCAATGGATAATGGCATGCATCACAACAATCCACTACACCATTTTACAAAATGGTAACAATGTCAGCTACTTTAAAGGGGATCCTATTTCACCATTCCTATTTGTCATCATAATGGAATACTTAACAAGAATAACTCGCTCCACATTTCGCTTCCAGAAATCTATCGTATGTTGGTCGGTGTTGCTTGGTAAACTCGGCGTTGAGCTCTTGTACATGGCTATTGAGGCTTGATATTTATTCTGCCAAGAGTGTAATTTAAACCATTGATGCCATTGCCAAGTGCATAGATTTTCTTTGGGTGAAAAAGGAGGGGCAGACGAGTGCTTTAATCAAGCGGTCCACTGTGATTCTGGCAACAAAAAAATAGGGAATTAAACAATCGGATGGTTGAGACATGGAACTTGGCGGCCCTGGGAAAATAGGTAAAATGGGTTAAATAAAAAATATGTATTGTGGGCTAAATAAATCAATAGATCAATGGGTTAAATGGAACATGGTAGAATTATGAGTTTCAAATAGATTGTAGTTTATGGCCAATGACGATGTTTTGTGACAATCAAGCAGCCCGACACATAGCAACAAATCCAGTATTTCATGAGCGAACAAAGCACATTGAGGTCGATTGACACTTTGTGAGGGAAAAAGTGCAAAGCAAGGAGATAGAGATACCCTTTGTGACTAGTAAAGATCAATTGACCGATATTTTCACTAAAGCAGTTGATGTCCGATCCTTCGAAGACGTAACAACCAAGTTGGGTTTAATTGATCTATTCAAACCCAACTTGAGAGGGAGCGTTGAAGATTAGGACCAATCTCAGCTAAAGAGGGAGAGAATCATTCAAGGCTCAAGATGGAAAAGATTAGCATAAGGATATGGAGATCAATCAACTTAATTGCAATTAAATATCCAACGGTCACTGACCTTGTAGAGAGATCGAGCCATCTTATAAGAGGCTTCCTATTGTACTGATAGAAAGACAATGCGAAGAAATTATATTGTTTTACTATCAAAAAATTAACAGGCTGGCATACACCCCTACGGCGTATTCCGGCCGGCCGGGGGGTCAACTGACCCCTCGATCCTCGCCGTAGGTCCATCGCTCTAGTTTGTATAAGTCACCTTCCTCGAATTTATTTTCGTTGCAGGTATATTCGAAAATGTTTATGTTTTGACCTTGCGTCGTGGAGATATAATTATGTGTGGTTATAAGCAGAATTACCAGAGATAAAAAATGTTGCTAATATGGAATTGGTGGTGGGAATGGTTTGAGTGATTGTCATATGTCTTCTATGGCTTTGTTAAATTATTGTGTTTCAATGTGTTTTTCTTGATTGGGTATTTATAAGAGATGCAAAATGTCGTTTTCTTCGTGGCGTTGTTTTCTTTGTATGTTCGGTTTAACATATGCTCTGTGGAATAAGAATATTACAACAATATTATTTGAAATAATAATATATGGATGTTTTTAATGTTGTAAAAGTTAGTTGATTGTTGATGAGATGAGATAAGATAAGATAAAATGTATTTAATGTTGTAAATATTAGATGAAATAACAGAAATTTTTCTACTATAAATAGACCGATGTATTTGTATTGAATCATATCGAAAACATCAATAATACTCTCTCTACAATTCCCGTGTTTATATTTTTTTGTTCTTTTCCAGTTATAATAGTTCTATAACACGGTATCAACACGAGCGCTCTCCGACAACGATCAACCTCCGGACAAGATCTTATACAACTATCGATGTATGGTAATTTTATTTTGTGTAAGGTGAGTTTATTTATAACACTTGTACACTTATGTTCCGAACAATTTAAATTATATAAATATAACATATATACCACTAAAATGCCTTAGCCCGAGTGGTTTCGCGGAATATCGTCACTACATGTGATGTGAGTTCCAGATTTCGGATCCCAGTGGTGGCGAGTGGAATTTTGTTTTTTGACGAGATTTTGAAAAGAGCGATTTAAATAATATTATTTATTTTATTGATATCTGAAGTATATATCATATATATTTCGAATTAATTTTGGACTATACGGATGGACAAAGTTTATTACCACTGGGGAGAAATTAAATTTATTTTATTAAGAAGAAATACATGTATTTTATCCATCTCAGACTATTATGATTTTCTTATTATAGACTCATGTCGTTTTATACAAAGATGAATCTTGCGCTTCTTACTTTATTTATCGTGATGCTTATCGGGTGGTGAATAATATTTTTACAGTTGTTTCTAAAATATAGTTATTAATCGTAATATTTTTCATTATTATGATTACCAAAATATATTTTATATTTTGAAGGATGTTGCTATATACGATGATTGATCTCCTGATTCTTGCTCTACTCACAACGATAATTATCTATATGTGGATTATGTTTTTACCAAGATTTTACTATAGTGATTAATTACGATATTTTTTTAATGTTATAATATATGTTTCTTATGAAATATATTTTGTGATAGAAAGATGTCGCTCTACGTGATGATTGATCTCTTGACTACTATTATTTTTACAATAGCACTCATCGGGATATGGTCTTTATTTTTCGTAAGGATTTATACAAAAGAGATACAAAAGAAAATTAATTGTAATTTTTCTTTAAAAGTATTTTTTACGATAAACTTGTATTGATATTTATATTGGAAGTATTAATGTTATTCACATCATATATTTGTTTTATACTTTATAATTTGAGTATTAAAACGAGTTTTGTATTTTATGATAGTATGACGAATTTGCAAAGCCTCGAGTTTGTTGCCCTTGACATATCAGGAAAGAATTATTTATCTTGCGCACTAGACGCATAGATTCATCTAAAAGCAAAAGGTTTGGGTGACACTATTGTCGACCAAAAAATCACAACGGGTGCATGTGACACCACTGATACTGTAAAAATCACAAGCGATCAGGATAATGCAAGAGTTTTGATAGTTCTTCGCCACCGCATTCATGCGGATCTGAGAGATGAATACTTACATGAACAAGATCCCGCTGAATTGTGGAAAAATCTGAAAGATCGATTTGACTGACAACTGTTATCCTTCCAAAGGCAAGGTACGAATGAATGCATTTAAGATGACATGATTTTAAATCCGTAACTGAATATAACTCGGTTGTTCATAAGGTGACTGCCACACTGAAATTGTGTGGAGAAACATTCACCGAAGACAATATGATGGAGAAAATATTCAGCACTTTTCACCCATCAAATATGATATTGCAACAGCAATATAGGGAGAAGAGATTTAAAAAGCATTCAGAGTTAATCTATTGTTTATTGTTGGCTGAACAAAACAATGAATTATTGATGAAAAAGTACGAATTCCAACCGACTGGTTCTACTGCAATCCTTGAAGCGAATGCAGTCAAAAGTAATAATAGTCGAAGCAATGATCGTGGACGTGGCCGTGGTGGACATCGCGGTCGTGGACGTGGCCGTGGTCAAGGTCGTGGTCAAGGCCGTGGACGTGACCGAGGAAATTACGGTGGTGGTTATCAGCATTTCCATGGTGGTTATCATAACAATCGTGGCGGTCATCAGAATTTTTTCCAGAAGAGGAATAATTACGAAAATAATGATGAGAAGAGGCACACTGAACAAAAGAACAACGATGAGCAATGCTATCGTTGCGGTGGTTCGGGCCATTGGTCACGTAACTGTTGCACGCCCAAATATTTGGTTGAATTATATCAACAAAATAAAGGCAAAGAAAAGAGAATTGAAACGAATTTTGTTCAAGTGAATTGGCCTCTGCTTCTGGGACAAAAGATGAAAATAAACATTTCGAAACTGTGGATTTCAAGTTTTTCCTGAAGAAAACTAATCTACTATGTATTATTATCGTGTGCTTTATTATTGTGTGTATTGTATGCTTTATTATTGTGTGATTTATTATGTATCGTTTGGAGTTTATTAAGTTATATGTTTCCTTGTGATATATCTGTTTATTTTAATAATGATTATTATGTGTTTGTTTATAAAGAAATTTCTCTGATGGAAACGAACATGTGCAATGGAGATTTATGTCTTGCAGACTGTACAACGACTCATATGATTACGAAGAAAGAAATATTTCGATCATCTTGAAATGAAAGAAACATGTGTTATACAAATATAATTGAAGGCTCCGGAAGAGGCAACATTTTACTACCCAGAGGAACAAGGCTGATAATTGAAAACGCCTTATATTCTCCTAAGTCTCAAAGAAATTTATTGAGCTTTAAAGTTATTCGACATAATGGATTCATGTTGAGACTGCAGAAAAAGCAGATGTTGAATATTTGCACATTATAAAGGGGGTTTCTATTGATACAAGAATTATGGAAACATTACATTCATTTGACTCTGGGTTGTATTACACATATCTTAGAACGATCGAATCGTATGCTACCGTAAACCAGAAGTTTACTAATGACAGTATATTTAATGTTTGGCATGACCGGTTGGACCATCCCGGTGCAATTATGATGCAGAAAATAATTGAGAATTCACGTGGGCATTTAATGAAGAACAAGAGTATTCTTCAAAGTAATGAATTATCATGTGTCGCTTGCTCTAAAGGGAAGTTAATTATTCGGCCATCACCAGCGAAAATAAAGAATGAATCCATACCATTTTTGGAGCGTATACATAGTGATATTTGCGGACCGATACATCCATCATGTGGACCATTTAGGTATTTCATGGTATTAATTGATGCATCGACTAGATGGTCTCATGTATGTTTGTTATCAACACGCAACATGGCGTTTGCGAGATTGCTTGCACAAATGATCCGACTAAGAGCACATTTTCCAGCTTATTTGATAAAGAAAATACGCCTTGATAATGCTGCTGAATTTACTTCCAAAACATTTAATGATTATTGTATGTATATCGGAATTGATGTTGAGCATCCCGTGCAACATGTTCATACGCAAAACGGTCTTGCTGAATCGTTGATTAAGCGCTTGCAATTAATTGCAAGACCATTATTGATTAAGTCGAATCTTCCCTTGTCTTGCTGGGGACATGCTATATTGCATGCAGCAACACTAATCCGCATCAGGCCAACAAGTTATAATGATGTCTCCCCATTACAAATGGTTCATGGTCAGGAACCAGATATTTCCCATGTAAGAATTTTTGGATGTGCAGTGTATGTTCCACAACAACGAACAAAAATGGGACCTCAAAGGAGGTTGAGAATATATGTCGGATATGAATCTCCATCGATAATAAAGTATTTGGAACATCTAACTGGAGATTTATTTACGACCAGATTTGCCGACTGTCATTTTGATGAATTGAATTTTTCGACATTAGGGGGAGAAAAGAAACAACTGGAGAGAAATGTTAGTTGGAATAAATTATAACCAAATCATTATGATCATCGAACTAAAGAATGTGAACTAGAAGTTCCAAAAATAATTCATTTACAGAGTTTAGCTAATCAACTGCCAGAATGTTTTACTGGCCTTAAAAGAGTGACAAAGTCACATATACCAGCTGTTAATGCTCATGCAAAAATAAATGTTCCTGCAGAACATATTATCGAGCCTAAGCCACAACTAAAGTGTGGTAGGCTCTCGGGTTCCAAAGATAAAAATCCCCGAAAAAGAAAATGAGCAAATAGTAATAAGAATGATCCAACCGAGGATTTATCGACTAGAGAAGAGTCGATGGGCATAAAAGATAATGAGAATGAAACTCAGGTACCTGAACATTCAGAAAATAATGATAATGAAGAGATCTCGATAAACTATGCACAAAATGGAATTAGATGAAACCGATATGAAGTCAACGTTGACGATAAATTCTCTTTTAACGTAGCGCTACATGAAATGAATGAGATTAATGAAAATGAGGATAATGAACCAAAGTCTGTACAAGAATGCAGATAAAGAAGGGATTGGCCAAAATGAAAAGATGCAATCGAGATCGAATTGAAATCACTTGAGAAACGAAAAGTTTTCGGACCTGTAGTCCGTATACCAAAAAGTGTAAAGGCGATTTGGATATAAATGGGTTTTCATTAGTGAGAGGAATGTAAAACGGCGAAATTGTAAGATACAAAGCACGGCTTGTTGCGCAAGGTTTTTCGCAACTACCATGTATTCTCATGAGGAGACGTATTCTCCTGTGGTGGATGCAACCACTTTTCGTTATATAGTAAGTTTGACAGTACGAGAAGGTCTCGATATGCGTCTTATGGATGTTGCCATTGCTTATCTATATGGAACACTTGACAATGACATCTATATGAAGCTTCTCGAGGGATTTCAGTTGCCTGAAAATTCAGGGTCCAGAAACGAGTACTCAGTTAAGTTGAATAAATCGCTTTATGGATTAAAGAAATCTGGACGAATGTGGTATAATCGCCTATGTGAATTTTTAGTGAAAGAAGGGTATCAGAATGATCAAACTTGTCCCTGCATATTTCTGAAAAGATGTAAAAATGAGTTTGTCATTATAGCAGTGTATGTTGATGATATCGATATAATTGGAACTCCTGAAGAGTTGACCAAAGCTGTCTATTGTTTGAAAAGGGAGTTTGAAATGAAAGATCTCGAAAAAACAAAATTTTGTCTTGGACTGCAAATTGAATATTTGAAAAGTGGAATATTTGTACATCAAGGGACTTACACGAAAAAGGTATTGAAAAGATTTTACATGAATGAATATCATCCACTGGACACTCCAATGATTGTTGGATTTTTGGACGTGAATAAAGATCCCTTCAGACCACGCGAAAATGATGAGGAGCTACTTGGTCCTGAAGTACCATATCTTAGTGCTATTGGAGCACTAATATATCTTACGAGTCATACCCGACATGATATAGCGTTCGCTGTAAACTTATTGGCAAGATATAGTTCTTCGTCGACTCGTAGACATTGGAATGGAGTTAAACGGATTTTTCGATACCTTAAAGGAACATCTGATATGTGATTGCTCTATTCTAATGAGTCGAAAGCAAATTTAGTTGGGTATGCAGATGCTGGCTATTTGTCTGACCCACATAATGCTCGATCGCAAACAAGTTATTTATTTACATATGGTGGAACCGCTATTTCATGGCGGTCAGTGAAACAAACTTTAACAGCTACTTCATCTAACCATGCAAAAATTCTCGCTATTCATGAAGCTAGCCGAGAATGTGTTTGGTTGCGATCGATAATTTAGCATATCCAACAGACTTGTGGGTTGCTTTCTGAGAAATTACTTCCAACGATCTTATATAAAAATAATGCGGCATGTATTGCTCAATTAAGGGAAGAATAAATTAAATTGGATAGAACAAAGCATATTTCGCCGAAATTTTTCTTCACCCATGATTTGTAGAAAAATGGTGATATTGATGTACAACAAGTGCGATCAAGTGAAAATCTTGCAAATTTATTTACGAAAGCACTTCCCCCAATTATTTTCAGGAAATTGGTATATTGAATTGAAGTTCGAAGACTCCGAGATTTATAATGATGTTATCATCAGGGCGAGAAAATACGCGTTACACTCTTTTTTCCTTCACAGTGGTTTTTTCCATGTGGTTTCCCCAGTAATGTTTTTAATGAGACAACAAATGAAAGCGTATCAAAAGAAATTATGTACTCTTTTTCCTTCACTAGGTTTTTTTATCCCATTGGGTTTTTTCTAGTAAAGTTTTAACGAGGCAAATTCTTTGAAAAACATCCAAGGGGGAGTATTATGAAATTATTATGAAATAATAATATATTGATGTTTTTAATGTTGTAAAAGTTAGTTGATTGTTGATGAGATGAGATAAGATAAGATAAGATAAGATGTATTTAATGTTTTAAATGTTATATGAAATAGTAGAAATTTTTCTACTATAAATAAATCGATGTATTTGTATTGAATCATATCGAAAACATCAATAATACTCTCTCTACAATTCCCGTATTTATATTTTATGTTCTTGTACAGTTATAATAGTTTTATAACAAATATCAAATTATAGAACAACTATATCCAGATTGTTTGGTGTCGATAACTTTGGTAGTAAATGGACAAATTCGAAAATTAGAGATGCAGGAGCGTCAAAACCTAGGGTTGATGTCGAAAAGATCAATTTATACAAAATCGAGATTAATAAGAAGCAACCGGAATGAGCAATTTGATAGATATTACGACAGCTCAATTAGGAATACGTTCTGTACAATGTTTATTATTTTAGAGTTATATCGAAATCAGGAATTCCTCTCCGATGGTGAAAACACTACGAATCTACCGCCTCCTGTTGTTAATCTTTGGCCTTTGCATGCTGGATTTGCTTATAGTTATCATAGATCGGTCAAAAAGTATTAAGACCTAACTTAATACAAAGATGCTGTAAAAGAAAAAAAAATATATTAACCATTTTAGCTCTTACAAACTTGAGAAGGCATGTTTTGTGTAGATAATTTTTATGAATGAGAACTTGCCAGTATTTCACACAACATAATAAAAAAGCATTGAATTACCATTTCATATAATTTACCCTTGACTTTCTTTGACGGTCTTACATATATTAATGATGGCTTCAATGTATGATAAATATTTAGTTTAATTTACCACTTCATATAATTTACCCTTGACCCCCCAAGCCCCTACATAGATCCGTCGCTAGGAGACTGCGGGGCTATCAGTTCGGATAGTACATTGAAGAGAGCTCAGTTTTTTCTCTACGTCATTTTTCTTCTACTTTCCACAACCCCTAACCTAGAAAATCTCCTCTCATTTCCTTGATTAATAGAGGTTGGGAGAGTTTATTGTTCATTATTTTTTCCTCTTCTTCACCTTTCTAATTTCTTTCACGGTATATTTGAATTTCTTTCTAATGTCTTACAAGGTATATTTGATTTCTTTCACTGTATATTTATAAGGTTTTCCTTTTTCTTCAATTTTTATTATAATTTAAACAACCATATTAATAAATTAGGTCACTAACTATGTCTCTTCTATTTTTGGCTCACTAAATTTTATAAATGCAAACCTAGGCCACTAATTAACGTATCCGATTTCTTTTGGGTCACCTGTAAATTTTTCAACGAAAATCGCCAGAAATTCGACGTGGTTGCTGACGTGGCTGGACATGTCACCGCACCGGCCACGTCGGATTTCCGACGATTTTTGCCGGGAATTCACCGGCAACCCAAAAAATCATATACGTTACTTACTGTCCTGTCATATCTTTTCAATTATCAAACATAGTGATCCAAAAATAAAATTGATATAGTTAATGATATAATTACGTAATTAGGTATAATTTAAACATATTTGTTGGATTTAAATATCTTGCACTCCGGAAACACAAAACTTATTATTGTATTACTAACATATTTACTCAGTGTGCAGATGAGCTCATCTCGAAAACATCTTAGTGCAAAAAAATGGGTTGGCCAATGCACTGCACAGGGGACTGGTTTGGACATGACATGATCTGTGTTGTATAGGACAAGATCGGTCCTGTATAGGACCAAACTAGTCAACTAAGAGGATCGGCCCTGGACAGGATAAGATCGATCCTGGATAGGACAATAGTTGTCAACTCGTACAGTACTGGTAAACCAACACCAGGACTTATGTACCAGCCTTTATAGCAAGCAACATGTACAAGCCAGTAATGCTGACAACATTGATCAAATCAGGACAAAAGCTTCCAACGGCTCTTTTAATGGTCTAACGGCTACATCAAGGTTGGAAGCCTATAAATACACAAGAGAACATCACAACAATACTATGGATCCAAGAGAGAAGGACAAGAGTAAAGAAAAAAATCAAGAGAGTTCTTCCTCTTTGTTTGTGGGTTACAAAAGATAGAGAGAGCTACCATGTCTAAACCGAGTCACCTCACTCACACATTAGATAGATGAGCGAAATAGATTAGTTGTGAGAGTCTTAACACAAAGACATAAAAATATGTGTTTGTAGTCTTCGCACAAAGATGTAAAACAAATACTTGTAGTCTTCGCACTAAGACGTAAAAGATGTGTCCCAATTGTGAGATTGCGGCCAACAATCATTAGTATCGACAAACTATAAAAAGTTGTCGAAGTCGGTTGGCCTTGCGGGGTAACCGAAGTGTGTGCTAGGTGTTTAGATCGGAGTATAACTTAGGGGTTATATGGTATAAGTCTAGCTAAAGAGGTTATACATCGTAGTATGTAAACCGAGTTTTCTAGTGGTACATTCCTTGCAGGGAAGAAGGGGAGATGCATGAGATTGAGCTCCAAACCTTCCATAAACAAATTACGTGTTCACCGCATTGTGTTCATTTATATTCTAACATGCATACTGAAGCATTTTAAGTGTTCCGTGAAATGCTTCAACCAAAGCCGATTTTATAACCGGCATTGATTTTGGAGTATTTTAAGAAGCCTATAAAATCAATTTTAAGAGGATGAAGTTGGGCATTTTCCGTTTGGTTTAAAACCCAAACTCGCATAATCTCTCGGTGCTAAATTATTTCAAGAACTCGAGTTATTGCAACTCAAGTATTTTTCAAGTGTTTAAAACGTAAGATATTTCCGAAGTCTTATTTTAAAATACTGACCCACGATCTTAACACTATGATTTCATAAAAAGCAAAATAAGTCAATGTATACATTTAATTTTCAAAAATAATAGAAATATTTATATTATTGAAACTATTTGGACTTTAACAATTCGGAGGATATTTTGATGATTTTAAAAGTTTGTTGTGGATGACATTTCGATAATATTTTCATGAAATGGACACTTTTTATTATTTATGTTTAATATTTCCACCTCCCAAATTATTTTTTTCTACGGTGACTCCCATTTAAATATTTATTATGGATTTCATATACAGATACCCAATTGTAAAGCGTCAATTCCAAATCTTTAGTTAGTATAATCATAGATTTCATTTGTTTCAATGAGAATAATCTGATCAAATTAACTTTGTTGAAGAATAGAATTAATGAAAATGTATCTTTTCCGTTGACTTCACCATGAACACCAATAACACATTTATTTTAAGGCCCTCGATTAGACAATTCTAGATCCAACCAGGGGCGGCTCATCATCATATATGGCCTAAAGCGAACATAGAAAACATGGCCTTTTTTACTTGCCAACCCAGTAGAACCATAATTCTTTATCCGAGCTTGGGAAGGGCGAATATAACACTGTTTATAAAAGACGGGATTAAGATTTAAAAAAAAGGAAAAAAATATCTTTTAGTGGAACTTTTTCTAAAAAAAAATATTAGTTTTTACATGAAATTTATTCTTATAGCTTTTCCTACGAAAGTTCTGTTCTAAAATTTAATTAATATTTCATTTTCTATTGATATAGCGAATCCATTTAAGCTTCCTAGCGATAATGTGGATCTTACTTAATTTTGTATAATTTTACAATTTTAAAAAAGTTCTTTTTGCAGAAGCAACAGTCATGAGAACTATCAACATAATCCAATATCAATGTAGTCTAACTATCAGTTTATGTTAAATTTAGGATCTTTTAATTTTTGGGCCTTTAAATAATTAAGATTCGTTTATATGATAACATTATTAAATTCGGGCCATCAAGATATTGAGCCTTTTTAGCTAACTAAATTTTATTTCTATAATAACATTACAAAATTGCGGACCTCAAGATATTGGACATTTTTAACTCACTAAATATTATTTATATAATAACATTTTTAAATTGAAGACCTCGAGATATTTGACCTATTTAACTAACTAAAATTTATTTATATAATAATATTACTAACATGATGACCTCAAGATATTAGACCTTTTAACTCACATTTATATAATAGCATAATTAAATTAGGGCCTCAATATATCCGACCTTGTTAACTCACTAAATTTTATTTATATAAAATCATTACTAAATTGAGAGCCTCAAGATATTGGACCCTTTTAACTAACTTTATTTATATAATATTACTAAATTGAGCCTCGAAATATTTGAACTAACTAAATTTTATTTATATAATATCATTACTAAATTGAGGGTCACAAGATATTGGACCTTTTTAACTCACTAAATTTTCTTTATATAATATTATTACGAAATTGAGGGCCATAATATATTAGACTTTTTAACTGTCAAGAGAGCATTACACGAACAAGGCTTGGCTTGCCTTGATGGACGGGGATAATAATGATCACCAGAAACCTGTAATCCACGTATCTCATATCGCAGTTCTAAACTGTATGGAATTTATTGGCTATTCACAAGAGTTTCCAAACGTTGCTTTCATCGTAACTTTTAATTGTCTTTTTAACATGGGTCTTTTCGCACCACTCTTCGCCATGCAAAACAAAATTTTCATCACGTTAAATAAAAAAAATAAAAATGCACCGCTTTAATTGTGATACTAATGAGACACATAGTGGGGAGTGAATAAAACAGCACACATTGACATGGGGAAGTGAATCGTTCGGAAAAAATCAAAAAGGAAGAACGTCACTTCATTTATTTTTTTCAGTAGGAGCATTTGATTTCTGTTCACCCTTAAACATGAACAACTTGACCCACAACATTACAACGCAAGACGAGCCCTGATGGAGTTGATTATCACCTGAACTTAAAAGAATTCATAATTCTCGTATCTGATACTGCAGTCCATCAATTCCATTGTAACGCCCACGGCCAAAGGACACTTAACAGGTATCTGGTAATGTGCTACTTCCAAGCAATCCCCGCAATCGTACTCATCTAGATCTTCATTGCATCCCGCAGATGCATAAGCCGCTTCTCCACCGTTTAATTTAATTGCGTAATCTACGTAGTGCGGTTCGAAAGGAGTGGTATACACTAAATCATCGATAGCGTCTTGGACCAGTTGTTCGTATAAGTCACCTTCTTGGAATTTATTTGGGTTGCAAAAATATTCGAAAATATTTGTGTTTTGACTTTGCGTCGTGGGGATATTAATACTCGCAATTATGAGGAGAATTCCTATCGATAAGGTTGCTGTGGACTTGTTGGTGCGAATGGTTTGACTAATCGTCACCATCTTCGTATTTAGCCTTTATTTGCTTGAATCTTTGCGTTTCAAGCGTTTCTTGGTTTGGTATTTGTAAGAGCTGCAAATGTTGTTTTCTCCGTGGCATTGTTCTCTTTGTCCGAACGGGCTAACATATGCTTCATTGAACATGAATATTACATCGGTATTAAGTTGTAGGATGGCAATATCTAGACATGTTCTTATTGTCGATAACGTTGGTAACAAAATGGGACAAATTTGAAATTTCAAAAAGCACCGTCAAAACTTCGGGTTTGATGTCTAATGGATCATTCGAAACAAGATTGGGATTATTACAATGCAATCCTGACGAGCGATGTGATAATGCAGCTCACATGTCTTGCACAAAGTTGATTATTTTTTAGTTATATCATAATCAATAGTTCCCCTTTGATCGGGAAAACTCTACGAATACACTACCTCCATTTTTTTAGTCTTTGGCCTTTACCTTTGTCCGTGCATGCTGGTTTTTTTCTCTTACTTAAAATTTTGTTATACAATATCAAAACCTTTATTATACAAAAACCTATAGTATTAAATTATAGGATGACAATATTTAGACATGTTCTTCGTGTCTATAGCGGCGTCCGTAATAAATGTATAAAGTTGAAAAATTCGAAATGGAGCAGGGAAACCTCGGATTCATGTAAGAGATCAATAAAAAAATATTGATATTCATACGAAGCTACCCTGATGAGCGATGTCAAATAACAACTCAACTAGGAATCCGTTTTCTACAAAGTTGATTATTTTCTACTTATATCAAAATCAAGAGTTCCCGTCCAATCATAAGAACTCTAGGAATCTACCGTCTCCATTTGTTAGTATTTGGCCTTTATGTTTACGAATCTACTTGATGATTTGAGCCTCGGCGAAGACACACGACTTGAACCAATAACTACACGGCAGTGTACAACCAATTGAGAAAACTCTCACTTCTAGACGTTTACACGGATATTTGGCCACTAACACGGCCGTGCGGATATAAAAAATAAATAAATATATATTATTAAAAACAAAATACTATTTAATACCGCGCGTTTGTAACACGGCCCTGGTAGAGTTCTACACGGCCGTGTTAGACGCGAATATAACAAAAAAAAAAATATTTTGGCTCGATCAAACATCGAGCACACAAGCAACACACAGCCGCGCGTACACACGGAAGCACACAGCCGCACAGACACACCCACGCGTCCAAATTCTACCACCTGAGCTCCGGCGACACCCACAAGAGCGCACACGCACTACCTCTACTTCAACCTAAATCTAAGTGGACAGGGTAGGGTATGATTCTCTTATAAACCCTAAATCTCGAAAATTAGGATTTTTTGAATTTTGGTCGATGTTTGCCTTTATATATGATTGCTTGGGTTAATTCTACGTTATACACACATTGGGCTAACTAATTTCATCGAATTTGTTGGCTTAATTTTGTCCCTCCCGATACACATTGAAGGTGTTCGATGAAATATCTTACCCAAATTTTAATGTTGATGCTCAATTCACGAATTTCTTATTTCATGAATGGTGTTGATATTCGACTTGGACTTGCCTAATTCTACTTGAATGCTTGATATGCTCATATGATTTTGATTTTATATATTCATTGGAATTTGACGTTCTCGTTCAATGTTTACGAAAGTTTGGTCGAGTCGAATTGGTTAATCTTTTATGTTATTTCTCGAGACTCATTTTGAGTTTTGCAGGTACAATGTCTCGTAGAAATTCCTCTTGTGCTAGCTCATCTAGTAACCCGAACGCTAGTCCACCAACACGCAATCGGCGACGAGCAAATACCGAAACGACCGAAGATTTGCTTGCGGCCATGACCAACTTCGCCGGTGATCCCCGAGAGCAACGTTACAAGAAGCTAAAGGGAATGGCATTCATGCGCACCGATCGACTTCACCGAGAGACGCTCGAGCACCTATACATCGTCCAACAAGCCGATAACTAGTTCTCAAATAGTAGTTGGGACGCCCTCTTCAGCATCGACGAAGAGGTTTACGAAGACCGCACTCTCGAGTTCCTCGCCACCTTCTCCTTTGACGAACAAGCCTATAGAAACGAAATCAAATTCCGTGCATTCAATAGGTAGAGGGTGACGGACGTCGACTCTCTTTGTGAGGCCTTGGGATGTGAAGTTCCAAGAATCCAGAATGCCAATGACCTCCATCCCCAAGATCATTACAAGCATGTTCTAAACAAGAAAGCCGAGAGGAACGCGCTTTGGCGTGCGATGATATGCCTGTGGGGACCAAACGAAGTTGCGCCCGAGTATAAAAGTACACAATCAAAGGCCTCCTCACTGCAAGCACCGGGACTAAGGTACATTCATGGACTTTATTCTACCTCTGTCACCCGACGAGGAGAGTCCAACGGCGTCGTCACCCTTCGGGATCTCTTCTACCTTTCCCGGATGTTCAACGGGCATAAGGTCAACTTTGGGATTGCCATGGCCCACGGCTTTAGGAAACAGTTTGAGGGACACGAGAACGGGAAGATTGCCGTTGGTCCGTTCATCACTAAGGTGGTGAAAGGTTTGGGGTATTGGCCGGCGAATACTCCGGAACTGACGAAAGTTGGCGGGTTGAAGTAATTAAATGTCGCGATGTTGTGTAGGATGAAGATGATCTTGAAGCTATCAAGATGGGTCAATGAGAACTACTTCTATTAATGGCACGAGAACTATCTCAACCACACCTACATCCCACAGCCCTTTGCCATCAAAAGTCCGATATCGGCGCCAATGGACCCCACATTCAGCGGGCCTTCACACTCGGCCGACCCTTCTTCATTCGCTACCGGAGGATAATCGGGCGTTGACCCCTACATGAGAGCTGCAGACTTCGACGACCGTTTCAATGACTTCCGCAAAGATATAGCCAGCAGCGAGCTCAGGATCGACAGTACTACGAGGAGACACGAGCTCAGGACCGACAATACTACGAGGCGGCTCGGAATGCGGACAAGCAAGAGAATGCAACTGCTCATCGCCGCCACGAGGAGGAGCAGCAAAAGTTCCAAAGAGGCACGACCGTCAGGAGAAGGCGATGAAGAAGGTGAAAGACGCCTTGAAGTTGCTCGCAGAGTCCTGTAAGCTCGTTGACCAAGGAGTTGAGTCATCGTCCAGCGACAATGATTCCCACGAGTCATCGCCGGAACTCGAGTCCTAGTTTTATTTTATCTTTACGTTGTTTCTTTTCTGAACTTTACATGCTTGGATGTACTTTTTCTTGATGCCTACTATCACTTGTTGGGACCATTACGCTTTGGTAATATTTGTTTTAACGTCTTTTGATTTCTTTCCAATTTCCACGTCAGGAAAATGTCACGAGTGAACGTCCAAACGATACATACATGAAGCAAAATGTTGCACCCACACAAACCATCAAGTGTGGGGTGGGAAATTTATATACGTGAACAAAATTTTTTTTAGTGTGCATGAATCATTGAGAAATGCATGTTCTTTTAGTCCTTGACATGATTATTAGTTTCTCGTCACATAGATAATTTGCATGTTAAGGAATTTTGTGAGTGATTAGGACACGCACTCCTGGTTGATTTCTTTCGACACGAATGACTTTAGTGATATTATGAAAGATTCGTACCCATAACCCATTTTGTGAGATTTTTGAGCTAATGAGCTTTTTGCTCACTTCTTTGGTTGTGCGAGTAATGCATAGTTTATTTCTACCTTGAACTTTCTTGTGTGATTCGTGTTGATACTGCTTAAGGTGTTGTTGTGTGAAAATGAGGAAGACAATAGGAAGTAAGTCCATAGCCAAAGTTACTGACCACGATTGATCACCGTAGTAAGCTACTTTGAGGCTGAACCTATTTATTTGCGAAAAAAACCCGGAATTATGAACCACTGACCTAAGAGACTGCGAAAGTGTAAGTTGAGTGTCCGAGTGGAATAGCCCGACCATCCAAAAAAAAAAATAGAATAGAGAGAGTCTCCTTTACGATAATCTCTCGCTAAGAACTCCTCCCTCGATAATCTCTATCCCGCAAAGGGACTAAGAGAAGAGGAGCTTAGAGGCACGAGAAAAGAGGAGTTTAGATACGAAAAAAAAAAGAAAAAAAAATTATTATTATGTTAAAATAATTCGAGGTGGCAAGAGCTAGCTACGATGTATGCGGCGTGCTATCGTACAACGACACAAGACCAACACGACCTCTATGATTTATCCGATCATTTGTGTCAGTTGAACCTAAACAAAACCCAGAGAAGACCTTTTGATTCACGCACTAGCACCGAGAGTAGTAGATTTACAATCCCCTCATAAGATTTTTGGTAAGGACTAAGGTGTTGCATGAATTGAGTGAATTTACCGACATATTAGCATATACACCGAGTGATTTGAGTAAATTCCAACAAAGTACGAGTCTTGAGTAATGTTGCTAGGGGAATTCGTGTTGTTACAAGTTAAGCATTAGTGTAGTCTTTCGAATTTCTTGCACTATTCCATTTCATGTTTTCTATCTTAAATGAGGAGCTGCAAAGAAGTTGTCTCACATTTTTGTGTCATTTCTCAGTTTTAATTTGCTTGAGGACAAACAAAAGCTTAAGTATGGGGAGGTTTGATAAACGTATTTTTATACGTTTATCTCTATCATATTTAGGTCGTAACTTGGTTTATTTGAGTTATCTTGTACTTATATTCAAAATTATACCTATGTTTTGATATTGAAGGAATATAAGATGACAATGGGGACCAATCAAGAGAATATGGGGCAAAAATGACCAGATTCACCAGAAACACGGCTTGGTCAAGTGAACTACACGGCCTTGTTTCATCTCGCAAAAAGGATACTAAGCCTCAACAACCCAACATGGCTTCATTACTAATGAGAACACGACCGTGTCTTTATTATTAGCCACCAAGGTTAGCCTACACAATTAAATACGGCAGAAGACACGGCCATGTACGCAGCCAACACGGTTTGTCGTCCCCCAAACACGGCCGTGCAACATCATCAGTAACCAAGGTAAGCCTCGGCAATTTCACACGGCCTTGAGCGATACTATACACGGCCGTGTGTATATCATAAGTGAAAGAGGGTAGCCTCGGCGTCTTTGCACGGTTTGTGGCGTCCATCTACACGGCCGTGTTGATATTGAGTACCTGCAAATGCGGGGCCTCGAAATTGTTGCACGACCGTGTTTGTCGGTGGAACAAGCCGTGTTTCATACTACTTTCTATATAAGCCGCACTTCTCAACCCAGATATGGATCTAAATCGACATAACTCACTTCCAAAAGATAAAATACACCTAAGGGATGACTCAAGACCCATATGAATCAATCTAAACGATTCCTAGGTGCTAAAGTGAAGATCCAAAGCTCATTTCATCCATGATCTAACACAAAGGACGTTGGATCTGTATGGGCTCGTAAAATAGGGAAGATCTATGTATTCTCTCTGCTTTATTTTGTATACGATTTGTAGATCTATCTTAAGCATGAGTATCTAAGCTTCTTATGTGCTCGGGATGAGATGAATGCTAGGTAGAGTTGTCATTTGGGCGTCATAGCACTCGTGAACACATGACATTGTTTATTTATCATTTACGACATTATTTCTTCGATTCAATATGTCTATGTGTTTTTTTGAAAGTCACATTTGATATGTTTATGTATTGGTGCGATGCTTGGTAGACCGTTGAGGGCGAAAGCTAAAGATAGGTTAGTCCCTTCGTAAACATTAGGAGTCGACTATAGGGCGAAAGCAAATAGTCGACCCTCGCTATAGGTAAACCAATATAAATCCTCGCGACCATTTTGGGCGACAGCAAATTCGGGAGTGAAAATAAAGTACTGTGATTTAGTCATTGTTCGCGTGGAACGGTGGTTTACGGCCTAATCGACGATACCTAGCGGGATTCGAAATCCCGAGCACATTCTTCTTTACTTGAAAAGTTACTCCTAAATCTTCAGTTGTGTCTTAAGTTCTTTCATCGTGTTAGTTTAAGTTGTCGTGATCTAGTTCAAATATAAAAAAAAATCACAAACTACTTGTTAGGCTAAATATCGAATTGATAGGTAATTACTAGTAATCAATGTTATTCCTCGTGTTGGATACTCGGATACTCGCTAAGCTATTCTACAAATGATAGGTACACTGCCTATCGCGCGTGGTGCTAGTTTAATAGATTCGTTTTAATTATTACTTGACGTATATGCACGAATCTCTACACCATATTTAAGAGCACACGCCATCGATCAACCACCTAGAGATCCCGTGACTACCCAAAGTGAAGAGATACCTGGCCCTCAAATACTTTCTCAAGGCGAAGTAAAACCCCCGAGGGCCTCCATCCTTGCCGATGTTGATCCCGAAGTCTCATTTTGCATCTCACGGACCAGACGGACGGAGCCATAGTCGCCTACCGCCTGGAAAACAATCTACTCGCTCACACAGTTCAGGAACGCTGAGCCTAACCCCGGAACAGACCTGATTGAACGTGATGGTCCCGAGCACTCACTAACGGTGGATTCCTACGAAACAACTAAGTCGGAGGATGAACATGGACTCCTCTTCACCGCATCGGGCACCAGCGCGAGGAACGTTAGAAGAAAAAAAACGACCAACCTGCTTCCTTGTCGGTGCCCTCCACGGTTGCCAAACCACCCACTACAAGCCACACAAGCCTCGTCTAAATTGAGATTATTGCGGCAGATTGTGGAGGAATGAGGGATTAGAATTTCCAACAATGGTATTAGAGCCTAGTTAGAGATTATGAGTAGATTTTGGACAGTTTTGGATTAAAATATCGGTGCAATTTTCTCTCCATTAGGGGGATGAAGATGAGGATCATAATCCCCAATCCGTTGAGATGAAATATACTTACTTATTAAACTATTCGGGACAAAACCACTTTCGGTCCTCGATGTTTACCTTATGGGTAATTTAGGTTCCCGATGTTCCCACTGACCAAATTTAGTCGTTGTCTAATTTGAATCAGTTTTTGTCCCTCGGTTTGATTAAACGTCAACTTGGACGGAATTGATTCATGTGAGTCGCACGTAATATTTTATAAGCCACCAAAATACAGATTATACGCTCTTGCATCTTAAAATCCCCTAAATTTATGTCTTTCATCCCACAATCTAGGTTTTTATCGTTCGGTTGTGCGATGAAGGCAATGAATTAAGGGGATTTTAAGACGAAAAGACATATAAACAGTATTTTGGGGACAATAGTATATCACTTACGATTCGCATGTCAGATTCCGTCCAAAGAAAGGTTTAATCTAACTGAGTGACCAAAGTTTGTTCAAATCAGACAACTACCGAAACTAAATGTGGCAACTGGAAACATCGGGGATCAAAATTTCCAATTGGGTAAACATCGTGGACCAAAAAATGGTTTCTCCGAAACTATTCGATCATAGGTATAAATCCATCTCATAAGTCATAATCTTTAAGTTCTCTATTTTTCATCCATTCTCACACCAATGCAATAATTCTCTTTCACATTTGCTGCTCATTAACATCAATTCTCACGAGCGTCATGAAAGTAAACGTTCCACCGTTTGTGAGAAAGACTAAATTATAAACTAAAAAACTTGGGGCGGGGATTCCCCAAGTGTCGAGGCGGAGATGAGGATTGGCCTCTAATACCCATCCTGCCCTATTGTCAACTCTATTCAGCACCCAAAGTTACAAAGCACGTTCATATGTCTCTATTATTAGAACAAAAGAACTGTGAATTGCTAATGGACCTTACCAAAATTGGCTCTTGTTAAGTTATTATCATAAATGTCGTTAGAGTTATGCTCACCAGACACCTTTTATATAAATGAATCAATGCTATACAACTTTCGATTATTGCCTAAAATGTTTTTTCCTTGACATAGATAAACAACATAAATATCCACCACTTGATTCCACGATGTTCCCAAAGCACGACGAGCCTTGACGGAGTAGATTATTCCCGAAACTTAAAAAAATTCGTAATTATCGTATCTAATATTACAATCTATCAATTCCATGGCTACGCCCATGGCCAAAGGACACTTAATAGGTATCTGGTAATTCGCTACTTCCAAGCAATCTTCACACTCCTCCTCAGTTAGATCTTCAGTGCATCCCGCAGATGCATAAGCCACTTCTGCCCCATTATTTTAATTACGTAATATATGTAGTGCGGTTGGAAAGGAGTAGTGTACACCAAGTCGTCGATCGCGTTCTCGACCAGTTGTTGGTATGGGTCACCTTCTTGGAATTTAATTGGCTTGCAAGTATATTCAAAATATTTTATTTAGACTTTGTGTCGGGGAGATATTGTTAGTGGCAATTACAAGCAGAATTCCCAGCGACAAGGTCGCTATGGAATTTATGGTGCGAATGGTTTGACCTGTCATCTTCTTCATATGACGTTTTTCGCTTAAGACCATCTCCAACCGAAAAACTCATTCTCAAACTCAAATTCATTCTCAAACTCAAAATGGAGTAAATGGTCTCAAACCGAAAAACTCATTCTCAAACTCAAACTCATTCTCAAACTCAAAATGCAGTAATTGTTCTCCAACCGAAAAACTCATTCTCAAACTCAAAAGAATATTTTTGTAATATTCTATTCATTAACATTTTGACAACTTTTCAATATGATCCAAATATTTTATAATTTTACAGAGTATACCACAATATTACTTTAAATTTGATTAATAAGATATTTGACAAATACGGTTTTGATCTTCACCGATTGATTATGAGAGTGATAGAGATAATAAAAGGGTGCAACCTAAACATCAAAGCTAATTTCTTTTTTTCGTCTGCAAGTAAACGAGTGCCATCATCAGCCCATCGATTCCCTATATAACAGAAGTAATAATCTAAAATAAGCAGAAAACATAAAGCATCGAATTACATAATTCAAAGATAAAAAAATAAACATTTATCGAATGATTAATCAACATATCCAATAACACATTTCAAATACGACCCCAATCTTATGAGCAAACCATCCATCCATTAAACCTATTTCACATCAGTGTTACGAAAAATATGAAATTCCAAATGCAAGCTACGATCAACTAAAGATTTCTTACACCCCAAAAAAGTTAGTAGCCATAAAACCTAATCCAAACCTAGGCGAATAAAAAATCCAACAAACCAAAATAAAATAAGGAGGCAGGGGACAATTTACATCGGAACTTCGAGGTTCTTTTTGACTTTAATGGTGCTGCAAAATCTGAATCTAGTGGACAAAATAGAGGCTAAACAAGGAAGCTATACGCTTATTATGCAAGGAAAGCATTAACATTTGTCAGTTGTGCAGTTGATTGTCGGGAAGAAGATTTCAGAAAGAAAGCCCAAAATAAAAGAAGGACTTCTATGTAATTATAAAATTGGAAACGCATAATCAGTTTTCAAACGCATATTTGCGTTATTTTGAGGAGAGAGAATTGTTAAAATCAATTTTGTGTTTGGTTTTTGTGTTCGGCCGGAGTAATTTTACTCCATTTTTTTTAGTTTTGCAGTATGGTTGAAGTTGTTCTAAGTTTTGTGTTTCAAACTGTTTCTTCGTTTGGTATTTATACTGAGTTGCAAATGTTGTTTTCTACGTGGCATTGTTCTCTGTGTCTGAACGGAGCTAACATATGCTCCAATTAATAAGAATATTATATCGGTATTAAATTGTGGGATGACAATATCAAGACATGTTCTTAGTGTCGACAACGTCGGTAATAAATGGAAAAGTTTGAAATTTCAAATGCAGCGTCATCAAAACCTAGGATTGATGTTTAAAAGATCAGTCGAAACAAGATTGAGAATACTACAAAGCAATCCTGACTAGCGATGTGATATTACAGCTCACACGTCTTGTACAAAGTTGGTTTTTTTATAGTTATATCAAAATCAGTAATTCCTTTCGATCGTGAAAACTCTACGAATCCATACACGCCTCCATGTGTTAGTCTTGGCCTTTACATTTGTCCGGGATACTATTGTAATTAAAACTCTCCTTGATCACTTGTGAAATAAATACCACAATATCAAAACCTGTATCGTACTGAAATATATAATTTAACTAAATTACGATCAACTATTGTTGCTGTTTGCATTTGCTCATGATCCCCAGACACTTCTCATGTAAATGAGGGTCGAAAATAAAATTTCCATCAGATGTTTATTGATTGTGCTCTCAAATCAATCTTCGAGATGTGTGTTTTTATTTGACCAATGTATATATATAACATGTTCGATTATAATCACTCTAAATACTGTTTTTTGGCTGACATATAGAAAAGTTATCCAGTCGCATTTTCACCGATGTATAAAACATGGACGTTGATCCACAAGGTGCCAGGGCAATGTGCGGTTCCTGTCAGGCTTCTACCCGGGTACACTGCTACACCAGAATGAGAGCGATTACGAGATTGGACAGATTAAGAGAATGTTCCAATTCTTGAAAGATACTGATGCGTTCTAAAAAAACCGGGGTGGTACATGGCCATATCGATGTTGTCTTAATCCCGAGTGTCTGCAACCTTCCTCTCGTGAGCGTCTTCTCCTTCTTCATGCGAGCCCGAGGGAGGTCAGCTCCAAGCAACTCAATGATAGTCTTCGGCTCCCAAGCATAGCAAATAGGGATGGACTCCTTATCTCCTCCTTCGTTTCTCCTTCCCAGCGACCTACAAGAAACACGCGTTAGAGGGGCGCGGACGGGGTGCCGGCTAGCCCCCTCCGACGCTCAAGTCAGTTTCGGCGTGCAGAGATAGAATAAGGGAAGAGATTCCCGAAGTAAGTGTAAAAGTGTAGAGCCGGGCTTAGAATAGGTGTCGACGTAAACACTAGAGCGTGTGTATGCTCGGGATAGTGGCTCAGAGAGCATAAGGCGCGTGTATGTCATGGTCATTCCTCCTCCCCAAATGAGGTCCTTACCTAGCCATTTATAGGGAATACGCCATCATTATGATCCTTAATGGCTTTAAACACAAGTAAATATTAAATGATGAGGCCTTTCTTAATGAGGGTCTTTGGGATTCCGTAACCGCTCCATTACACACCATGATGAGATGTAACCGATGAGTCCGTTGGTGTGTCGTAACCGCTCTATGCATCTATTCGTCTTCCTCGCGTAATATCCCGAGCGGGGTTCTCGGCCTTTCTCGGGCGAGTGACAGAATGTCTTGCTTTGAGTTTGGTCGGCTCAGATATTTTACCAATTAAGGGAAAATCCCGAGGGCCTAGATCATCGGGACATATACGGCATAATGCAACTTTTTCCCGACCTTAACCGGATGCGACGATTGGACCACGTTTGGACTTGGTCCCATGATATGGCCACAGGCACATGGACGGATGGCTAATACTTGGATAAGCACTGCTTTGAGAGTCGGCGCTGACAGAGGACGTCATGTGGAGCATAGAGCAGCTTAGGCATTAGGCGCTCGTGTCATCGAGTACTCACATGCAAGAGCGGAAACGACATCATGCGACACTTGGCTTCATGTGCATAGCGGAATGCACGCACGATCTCCTATATATTCTTTTTTTCTTTTTCACTTCATTTGATGTTTTTTTTTAGCTCTATTCGAGGATCATATCTCATTCGAGGAATTTAAAAAATTTCATCTCTTTTGAGGTCCTTTGAGAATTTGTGCTCCGTTTGAAGGCATTGAGATTTCCATGGGCTTAGAGATTTTCTGCCTCATTCAAGGACTTAAAGATTTTTCGCCTCATTCGAGGACTTACAAATTTCTGTCTTAGAGATTTTGTGCCTCATTTGAAGAACTTTGAGATTTTCTGCCTCATTCAAGGACTTAAAGATTTTTCGCCTCATTCGAGGACTTACAAATTTCTGTCTTACAGATTTTCTGCCTCATTTGAAGACCTTTGAGATTTTCTGCCCCATGTTAGGACTTTTGGGATTTCCTGCCTCGTTAGAGGGCTTAAAGATTTTTTTGCCTTATTCGAGTACTTTTGAGATTGTGTGCCTTGTTCGAGGACTTAGAGATTTTCTGCCTCATTCGAGACCTTTGATTTGCTGCCTCGTTCGAGGACTTAAGAGATTTTTTGCCTCATTCGAGGGTTTTGGTTTGGTGCCTCGTTCGAGGACATAGATATTCGAGGATTTAGAAATATTATGCCTCATTCGAGGACTCTTATTTGGTGCCTCGTTCGAGGACTTAGAGATTTTTTGCCTCATTCGAGGATTTTGGTTTGGTGCCTCGTTCGAGGACATAGATATTCAAGTAGAAATATTATGCCTCATTCGAGGACTTATGAGATTTCATGCCTCATTCGAGGATTTAATGTTTTTGTCACATCCGTGGACTATTCGCCGCATCCGAGGATTCAAAGTTTTCACCACATCCGTGGACTATTCGCCTCATCCGTGGGTTCAATGTTTTCGCCACAACCGTGGACTATTCGCCTCATCCGAGGGTTCAAAGTTTTCGCCACATCCGTGGACTATTCGCCTCATCCGAGGGTTCAATGTTTTCGCCACATTGACTATTCGCCTCATCCGAGGGTTCAAAGTTTTCGCCACATCCGTGGAGTATTCGCCTCATCCGAGGGTTCAATGTTTTCGCCACATCCGTGGACTATTAGCATCATCCAAGGGTTCGAAGTTTTCGCCACATCCATGGATTATTCTCATCATCCGAGTGTTCAATGTTTTCGCCACATACGTGGACTATTCACATCATCCGAGGGTTCAAAGTTTTTGCCACATCAGTGGACTTATATGTCTCGAGTGCGTCGTTTCTGCAAATGATCATACCACAACCAAAAGGAATTCCCATATATATATACCGGGTGAGCTCAATATAACATGGATAAAGAAAAACACTCGAACAATAATACTTATCTGCAGTAAAATAACCAGAAGAACTCAATTTTTGCGGACTGGTACGTCATGAGCGGGTCAGATTTCTTGTGTAGATAAAATCTTTTGGTAGTGCTGAGGCTTTAAGGTTCAAACGACCCGAGCAAACCGAGTGAGTTATGCGAGCTTAGTCCTGAGGTGCTCTAAATTCTGGGAATGTTAAACTCAAGCTAAGCATGAGGTTCCCGAAGTTCTAGGGATATGAGACTCAAGCGTTGTCGAGGTTTCAATGTAGATATAAAACCTGCAAATAGCCAAAGCGCAACAAAAGCAACTCCGACACATATGCTCATAGTATTCGCGAGGATAATAAATATACCGGTCTCATAATTTTGAATGAGTGGCATTGCTCAAAAGTTTGTGCAGGTCTGCTTTGCAATTCCGGAGTAGGTTGCTACTCGAACACCAATGCAAAACTGGATTTCAGAATCCGAGCTAGTGAAAGGCTAATAAAATCTTGTAAGCTTAGATAAAATCTCGCTAGTCGAATAACCCAAAATAATAGAGCAACCTACGAAAATATCTCTAGCAGCCCAATAAATATCAACGAACAAAACACTTCATTCCAGCAATAAGCTGAAGTAGTTACGACGATCCTACTAATTTTTTCAGCCCGTACCAAAATACCAACAACAGATTTAGCCGCAGAAGCCAATAATAATATATTCACTATATAAGTATCGGCCATTAGATACTTCTCGCAGGCTATACTAACTAATTCATTAGCCTGAATTGTCAGATCCAACCACTGTAGTATTTCGCGTAAACATTTTTTAAACCCCAGCAAGATTAAATGCCCATAAAAAATTCTAGGGAAACTTCACATGCCCAGCCGTTTCTATAGTATGACCACTTGCATTTAGCAACAATACATGACTCGTACTGAGCATTTCGATAATAATGCCATTAACTCCAGAAAACTAACATAATAAACCAAGTCTTCTAAGTATTCAAATATAGCCTCCCACGTTTCAGAAATTCATATCATTGGTTCCAAGGGGTCAGCTAACAAAATCGACCTCATACGCTTCATGATGTTCGCAGCAATCCCTAAGTTCTATTATTTATTTTTTTTGTTTTTACATTACACGTGAATCAAATATTACCTTCGTCCGCCAAGAGCGCCGAAGGCCGGAGAGAAGATCACAATGGTCTTACCCTGAATATGAATGTTGCGGTGTGGTTTGACACGAAAGTTTGCTCGCTCTTCCAGCATATTACCATCGATTTGGCTCTGATGAATTAGGCAATATCCGGGCAGATTTGCATGATCTTCCAAGGCAGCGTGTGAGGCCTTGATTTTGGCACGCGACTTTGACTGTTGAATGGTACCAACCATCTCCGAGGACATTGAACTTCTCAAGGAACCCGGTGATGGGCTTGGCTTATAGATAATTGTGGTTTGGCCAAGATATGTGCTGTGGGCTTTTGCGTACGACATATCTGATTAAGTCGGTTTCATGTTTTGCTGACTCGAATTCGCTGACCGAATGGACTGGCTACCGCAGAATCTTTGCCACGGTAATACATCCGTGGATAGAGAGCTTTCCATGGAGTTTCAGTGGTGGTTTTGGATCGATCATCCGAGGTGTATGGCCCGAGATCGATGCTGTGAATTCAAACACACGACCATGTCGATCCGGGCTGATTTTGGATTCGTTTCCGCCTGGTTCGACAGGTTGTCCCCGAAGGTGATAGTGGTCGATTAATGCTTCGCAGCAACTGATTTTGGTGATTTTCTGTTCGTGGCAGGGGATGCCGTGATACATTCTGCCGAGTCAAGGCTCGGCTACTCGAGGATATCCTCGTGGCGGTCTAACGTGGGGTGAGGATGGAGGTCAAGGGCCTCAAACTCGGACCTGTAACCCCGCTGATTCGAATCGATTTCTGCCACTAGGAAACTAATTTTACGGGCCGTTTTCAATAGCGGTGGTGGTCGGGCTGTCAGTTACCGTTCAAGGCTCGATGGAATGCATCTCGGTGGTCATCTCATGGCGACCTGAGATGTCGCGAAGGCGAAGGTCAAGGGCTGCAAACCCAGACCTTGCAACCCTGCTGATTCGGGCCATTTCTGTTTGGGGCAGATTGTGGGTAGTTTCCGAGGGTGATGGCGCTCGGGTTGCGGCTAAGTCCTGCTGTCCAGTTGAGGCTCGAGGGAGTGCATCTTGAAGGTTCGTCTCGTGGTGGCATGAGGTGGTGCTATTGCGAAAAAACTGATGGAATAAAAAAACATCGTATCAGGACGATCTCTTCTGGAACAAATCACTAGTTTCTCAAGAGGTCAACGTCGTTGCTCGGGCTCATATGAGGCCTCAGGTTGGCAGTACTCCATCACTCCGAATGGAATGTGTCGTGATCTTGCTGTCTGAGCACAATTTTGCCCCCCAACCATGATCGTCACAACGGCTATATGGTGGCACGATAGAGGATGTTCCGGCGAGTCTAGCGATGGTCATAGATCTCTCTGGTTTCGGCTAGCTTCATAGGCTGCGCTTTTTTTACGGTAATGATGGTTGAATTTCGGTCGTGAGAGATAGTGTGAAGCAGGGAGAATAAGCTGCCTTATAGTCTCGTGGAAGTATGTCATAGCCATGGAACCCTTTTCTTGGTCTACTTTGGTTATAGTTTTACAGCCAAGCTAGCTGATTTTCCGGAATGCGTTGCGTATCCCTCGGAGGATAACACTCTCGATGGAGTTGAGTTGCAGAGAACGACATCTCTCGAGGCAATCTCCCGATTTTTTCAGAAATGCATCGTTATATTTTATCTAACGACTTCCCACAGACGGCGCCAAAATGATGCGTTCTAAAAAAACCGCGGTGGTACTCAGCCATATCTACGTTGTCTTAATCCCGAGTGTCTGCAGCCTTCCTCTCGAGAGCTTCTTCTCCTTCTTCATGCGAGCTCGAGGGAGGTTAGCTCCAAGCAACTCGATGATAGTCTTCGGCTCCCAAGCATAGCAAATAGGGATGGACTCCTCATCTCCTCCGTTTCTCCTTCCTTGCGACCTACAAGAAACACGCGTTAGAGGGGCGCGGGCGGGTGCCAGCGAGCCCCCTCCGACGCTCAAGTCAGTTTCGACGTGCGAAGATAGAATAAGGGAAGAGATTCCCGAAGTAAGTGTAAAAGTGTAGAGCTGGGCTTAGAATAGGTGTCGACGTAAACACTAGAGCGTGCGTATGCTCGGGATAGTGGCGCAAAGAGCATAAGGCGCGTGTATGTCATGGTCATTCCTCCTCCCCAAATGAGGTCCTTACCTAGCCATTTATAGGGAATATGCCATCATTATGATCCTTCATGGCTTTAAACACAAAGTAAATATTCCATGATGAGGCCTTTCTTAATGAGGGTCTTTGGGATTCCGTAACCGCTCCATTACACACCATGATGAGACGTAACCGATGAGTCCGTTGGTATTCCGTAACCGCTCGATGCATCTATTCGTCTTCATCGTGTAATATCCCGAGCGGGGTTCTCGGCCGTTCTCGGGCGAGTGACTGAGTGTCTTGCTTTGAGTTTGGTCGGCTCGAATATTTTACCAATTAACGGAAAATCCCGAGGGTAACTGATACTAATAGAAAGAACAGTTCACCTTCGGTAGAGCTGTCAAAAAAGCCCAAAGGCCGCGGGCCTGAATCTTTTAGGCCCGAAGGGGAGCGGGCCTAAGCGGGCTTTGGCGGGGCGGGTAGCCCGGGCTACCCGCTTATTTTTAAAAAAATTAATATATATATATATATTTCATTAATAAATTTAATATATATGTAACAAATTACATAAATATATCATTAGTCTAGTGGTAAAAGTGCATTATTTTATACGTAAGATGTTGTGTTCGAACTCGAAGTACATTTTTTATTATTTTTTTTTTGTCATTTTTTTTAAAATTGGGCGTCAATTTTAATTTTTTTAAAATTGGGCGGGCCTGCGTTTCAGAGGCCCGCCAGATGGCGGGCCCGGCCCGTAGGCCCGTTTTGGCCGCTCTAACCTTCGGCAGTCATCATATAAGAATTCTAAAGCTGTGTTTAGAACGAAAAAGTAGTCTGGAAAAGAAAATCGAATAGAATAATTTTCCTAATGTTTCCTTCATTTTTTTCACCATTTGATGAAGAAATGGGTTTGCCTTAGTGTTAAATATAAACTTAACAAGATTTTCTTTTATTTCTTTTCATGATCTATTTTTTAACCAACAAAATATAAAAACTAGTTTTTCATTTCCATTTTATTGTTCTTTCCCTACTTATTTAAACAAACCAAACACAACATTATGTTAAACATTGTTATCTATTTAAGCTTAACATCGATCAACTCAAGGGTAACATATCAGGTCGTAGATATCAAATGATTTCAGATTGGAACCGCAGCAATGGATCATAATACACAACAAAAAACGTAAAATGAACACACTCGGTTTTACTTGTCTCACATCCAATGTGAATTTCACATCCACGGATAAAAAGGTTGGCAATTTTATTGATGTATGATGCTTATTGCAGAGAATCATTATCGAAATACACGCCGTTACAATAACTTTGAGAAAGAAAAACACACACTCGATATTTATAGCAAAATCTCTCTTGATTCCTCAGCATTTTTGTAAATCGTTAGGTATTCTTGAGACCTACAGTTGGTATCAGAGTCTAACGTGACCGATTGAACACGTTTAGTTTGGATTTGGAAAGTTTTCTCTTGATTTTATTATCGATATTTTATGTTCGCGAGTTTTACGTCAAATGTTCTTCATTTTGAGTGATTTTAAGCTTATTTTGATTATTCTTCTACTCGTTTAGTGTTATAGAGCTTTTTCGTAGAACCAAAAACTTTTCATCAAGTTTGAGCCATTTGCGAGCAAATTTTTGTTTAGGATATCTTCGAGAAAGTTTTCACAACTTATTTCGAAATTGTTACGAAAATCGTTATGCAAGCTCTTGCTAAAATTGATTTTCGCAACAACTAAAAATTCTCGGTGGCAGTTTCGTAATTTTTAGTTCCGAAAATTATTATCGCAACTCGCTGTCAAAATCGATTTTCGCAATACTAAAGTTTTTTAGGGCGTTTTCGTAATATTTAATATAAAATTTTCAAAACCCGACTTCGCAAGTGTCGATTTTCGCAGGTGTCGATTTTCAGGACCCGATTTTCACGAGTTTCAATTTTTGCAATCCGATTTTCGCAAGTGGAGATTTTTGCAACCCGAATTTTCGTACTTAAAAATCTTTTGAAACCAAATTCTCGATAATCTCTCAAACTTCGAAGAATCCAAACTCTCCTCTTTTCATTCTAATTCCTAGTTCACACAATCCACTTCAAACGATCAAAAGCCACAATAATGGACACTATCGCAATGGGAAGCGACATACGACCACCCATGCTCAGACGTGCTGAATACTTTGTATGGCGGAACAACAAGTTCCTAAATTTCATTGAACCCATGGACCAAGGGCCTGACAGTAGCACATCTCTTAACGAAGGACCCGCCCAATTCTGGACAACCCTTTTCGGCGATGCCACAACCAATCCTCTTGTACTTCCGAGTGGAGTACGTAAAACACCAGTAGAGTACACTGATATTGAAAAAGCAAGGGGCGAAGCCGACCTCCTAGCAAAGACCCATCTCTTCCAAGCCATCCAAAATGATATCTATATTAAGTCGAAGCTCTTTCCACCGCGAAAGACATGTGGCATGAGATAAATAGAATGATGCAAGGAACGGGACCCGGAGTCAAGGCCAAGATGGCAAACCCGCTCGCTGCGTACAACACATTCAAGGAAAACCATGGGAAGAACTTAGAGACACTTACCGAAGGTTCATCATCCAAGTGAACAAGATGAAAAAGATCAACATACACCAATAAATCTTGGAGATGAATGTAAGAGTTCTCACCACCTTGTTGCCCAAATTGAAGAAAATTGCTACCTTGATCCGTAGAAGAAGGATATCGATATACTCGACATCTACAGCGTCTTCGAGAGCCTTTCACAACATGCCGAAGACATTAGTGAGACCGAGAGCAGCTCGAAAGAGAAGGAAGTGGTCGACCTACTTGCCCTAGTAACCGACAACAGATCGAAGAGGAGCCCAAAATCCTCCAAAGAAAAGCCGGTGAAGTTAAGCTCCCTTGCTCCTCAGATGAAGAAAAATATGGATCAGACTCCGACCCCGATTGCAAAGAGTTTGAAAAGCATATGGCCCAAATAACGAAAGTGATGGGCAAGAAATTCTTTCAAAAGAAGTCGTCGTCATCTGCCAACAAACAAAGGACGTCACCTAGCTCTCGAAAACCCCCGACGGCTCGTCAGACGGCCGAACTCAAGAATGCCACCAAAACCTTAAAGTGCTTCAATTGTGGCAAGCCAGGGCACTGGGCAAGGGAATGCTACCTACCAAAGAAGAAGGATGAGAACTATTACAACCGAAAACTTCACCTGATCAAGCAGAAGAAGTCCGGTATAGCCCTAATGGCCGAACATGACCACTAGGTCAAGGACACTTCCGACAGTGAACCAGAGAACGCTGCCCTGATGGCCTTCGTCGAGGGAGCAGAATCGAAAGATGGGAGCAAATAGCTAGAGATCTCGGACAAGGAGGAGGAAGGAGCATCCGCTGGAATGGAGGTAGAATTTGTTGACCTTAATGTCTTCTTAGAACTACAACGGAAATATAAAGCGTTTCGTAAAGAGTGAAAAAGCATCAGGTCAATAGAAAAGATGTTAGCTAATAATGAAATCATTTTAACTATTGCCCAGGAAAAGGTCACCACCTTAGAACCCAGTTTAGCTAAATCGAAGGCTAAAGTTAGTGCTTTGACCACAAATTTGAATGCGTACAAACAAACAAATAATACCGCTATAGATCGTGAAAAGACTATAAAGGACTTGGAGGATAGGTTAGAAAATAATCATCAAAGTTTGCTCATAAACTTTAGAGAAAAAGGCACTATCATGAGTAAGTTAGAAGTTGCACATGAGAGAGTTGTTGATCGAGACTCGCTAATAGAAAAGCTTATAGCTCAATTCTATGAACTCACAATAGTTGGAGAATTAGCAAAAATGAGCAAATAACCAAAACAAACAAGAACAACGTAATGTCTGAGGAACGTATGCAATTATACTATAAGATCGAGTAGATTATATTCTTACAAAAAGAGGACAGACGTATCACACGATCTTCTTGAACAAGCCTAAGGACACGAGATTCTACAATCATGTGAAGGCTTCGGATACACGGAACCTCGCGAAGTCCGTAAGAAGATACCCTTACCACTATACGACATCAACTTTCTTGGGGTAAACATGCCTCGTCTGATGCCATTAACGAGAGCGTCAGAAATAGACGCTCTCGAGAAGGAAAAACGAGATGCAAAATTAAGGGCCAAAATTTCGTTTGATTATCCAGAACCAACAATAGTTACAAGACAAGGGAAATACTCATGTCTACGAACTATCTTTCCATCTGCACACCCTCAACCGAAGCCAAGTCTAACGGGGAAGAAACCTGTGACGAAGCTAAACCTAGTACTTCTAGTGTTTATATCCCGTCGATAATAAGAGAAATAGCGAATTTACGCTTATCATTAGAGTTAGAATGAAAGAACTTTCAAACTGACAAGGAGAAATTGTTAAGAAATATCTCCTTACTTGAGGACACAAATAAAGCTTCGACCTTATAAATCGTTCCTCTAACCAATCCCCAAAATGAAGCCCCTACCCAAGTTAGGCGAACAAAAATAAGGCTGTTTCTTTTAAAAATGTCTCGACTAACTCATCGTTACATGTAGGCAAAAACCTAAGTAGGGAAGGGAAGAAGAAAGGACGAGGGATTCGAAAGGCGGACGCTACTCTATTTTCTAAAAAGAAGAAGCTACCCTTAACTTTAGTACCCTCTTTTGTGTCAAAATTGAACTCATGTAGAAAAAGTTGTCCATGTATTTCAGACAGTGTTGCTATTTTCTCTTTTATGTTTTCGAATTCCGGGCATGTAAAGTCTGTTAAGCATTCTAATTCCTATGATTGCCGTTATGAAGCTAACTCCATTAACTCTCGTCATATGAATGCAACTGCTAACAAAAACAAAGAGAATGTACGTTCTTCCCCCGAGTCTCGTTCTAAACTTGACAAGAAGAAAGAACGTACTTCGAAAGTGGTAAAGCACTCTAAGACTAAAGTCAAAACTGAAGTCTCGGAAGCTAAACAAATTTGGGTGACCAAGCATGAATTTGCAGGAGCACTAATCTATGCTTCCCACTAGGAACTAAAAAGATATGAGTTTCAAAGTCGAATGCTGATCAAAGCCCCCTAAAGCTGACTTATAACCCAACTCTAAAATTAGTGCACGAAAATTGCAAATAAGAAAGGACCCGTCCTAAAATTGGTACCTAAATGTCCTTAATCTGTTTTGTAGATCCATTATGTGTGTTACCTGGACTCTGATTTTTCCACACACATGACTGGAAGAAAATATAGTGGCACTGAGTTCAATAACCAATGATTCAGTAACTTCTAACAATCTCTTGGAAGATCTCAGCAATTCTCTGTTGCTAAGACTCCACCACAAAATGGGGTATTGAAGCAAAGGAACATGACTCTAGTGGAAGGAGCTCGTACGACATTGATTCACTCAAGCCTTCCCCACTTCCTCTGGGTAGAAGCCGTCAACACGTCTTGCTTCACCCAAAATCAGACTAGCGTTCACAAACGTCTCGAGAAGACTCCGTACAGACAAATCAACCAATGGGTCCCAAATATTAGCTTCCTTCGAGTCTTCGGATGCAAGTGCATTGTGGCAAACGATAGAGAAGACCAAGGAAAATTTGATGCTAAAGCATTTGAAGCTGTATTCATAGGATACTCTACGACATTTAAAGCATATCGAGTTCTCCTTAAGGAAATGAGGACAATCATGGAAAGCGTCAACGTTACGTTGAACGAAACACCTTCAATGGATTATGGATACATCAGTCTATAACCCGGGCTAATTAGAGTGTTGACAAAGATCAACACAATCCTACATACGTGGAAGGTACATCTACTTTAGAGACATATAAAGACGAAGACTTGGACTATTTTATCGAGCACTTCTACACTGCTCCTCGTCTACAAACGACCCTTCCTCAACCCATTCCCAATAGTCATGCATCGGAACCACACGTAGGAGAAAAAACTGTGGCCGATGAAGGATCTTCACCTCATAATATTGAAGTCACTGCAAATGAAGAAAGTGATGCAAATCATGGGAATGCGGACGAAATAACACCCCCGATTGAGATCTCCGATATTGAAATCGACTTGTCCGATCCACCTCTCGCTATAAATCTCTCCACCTCCACTCACATTGAGTTTTTGGACCACACTTTGACGAAAATGTTGTGCAACCTCTACCCCATGAGAGAAACTGGACACGTGATCATCATACGGATCAGATTATCAGAGATTCAAACTACGAACGCACACCCTCGTCAACGGCCCACGAAAGCCTATTTACGTTATTTCCGAGTAAAAAATAACCAACCAAGGTGTCGAGGCATTAGACGATCCAGATTGAATAACGACAATGCAAGAGGAAATCCATCAGTTCGAACGACTGAAGATTTGGAGACTAGTCCCGAGACACAAAGGAAAAACCATTATCCTTCTTATTTGAAAAGGGTATCAGACTCTCGATCGAATGCATTTTTGAGAAAACTCTTTCCAACTGGTACCAAATAGTTTTCAGAAACAAGAAAGATGAAGAGGATGTCATGATCAGAAACATGGCTCGATTAGTGGATAAAGGTTACAACCAACAGGAAGGGATCGACTATGACGAAACCTTTGCACCTGTTGTCCGAATCAAAGCTATCTGACTTTTCCTTGCCTACGTTGCCCACACTTCACTATGTAGCACATGGATGTTCAAATGGTCTTCTTGAATTGAGTCTTGAAAGAAGTCTACGTGGCTCAGCCTGAAAGATTCGTGAGTGAAGTTCACCCTGACTGTGTCTACTACTTAGACAAGGCACTATTCAGACTAAAAAAAGCTCCACGAGCTTGGTATGACGTCCTGTCAGACTTTTTGGTCAAGTCAGGCTTCACAAAAGGGGCAGATCAACACCACTTTCTTCATCCAACAACATGGAACAAATATTCTCCTAACCAAAGTCTACGTCGATTATATCATATTCGGATCTACAAATCGAAGGTTGTGCAAGCAATTTTTAGAGATCGTATGAAGACTAAATTTGAGATGAGAATGATGGGGGAGCTTAACTTTTTCCTAGGATTACAAGTTAAGCAACTCCCGGATGAAATCTTCATAAGTCAATCCAAATATATCCATGACATCTTGAAGAAGTACGAAATGGATACATGCACTCCGAAGAGCTCGCCTAGTCCACTACCTACAAGCTTGACTCGGATCCCATCGGGAAGTCAGTCAACCCGACGACTTATAGAAGGATCATGGGCTCCTTGCTCTACCTCACTGTAAGTAGGCCCGATAACATCTTCTCTACATGCTTGTGTGCTCGCTTTCAAGGCATCACGCATGGTAGCCTTGAAGAGGATCATGAAATATCTCAAATGGACACCAACACTCAGATTATGGTACCCTAAAACTCTGGCTTCAATTTAATTGGTTACACTAACGGATACTATGCATGGTGTAGAATGGATAGGAAAAGCACCTCCGGTGGAGTGCAATTCCTAGGTGACAAACTGGTAAGTTGATCATCCAATAAATAAATTTGCATGTCAACCTCCCTACCGGTGGAGTGTTATCTGCTGATCTCAAGTCCTGTGGATGCAAACGCAACTACGGGATCGTGGGTTTGATCTAAATAACGTACCTAGTGACTCTAATAGCGCAATAGCTACAACATGCAATCTTGTACAACACTCACGCACCAAGCATATTCACCTTAGGTATCACTTAATAAAAGATCACGTGGAAAAATGCACAATTGACATGTACTTTGTTTGCACCGAGTTACATCTCTGGATGGAAAACGCTTCCATTTCCTTGTTACTAAGTTAGGCATGTTAAACCTCGATTCTTGATCGATTTTGCCTCACGAAACTTATATATTTGAAATTTTATGCATATATGCATATATTTAGGGGGAGTAACCACCACCACACCTTCCCCACCACAACCTACCCATCCCCTTGATTCATACACAATGCCCATCCACAACTCCACGACCTTCTAATCTCCCGCCTCCTCGCCATCGATAATAGAACCCCGGCCGAGCAGAAAGTGTACGAACGCTTAGTCGATAGCCCAACTTGCCACCACCTGCCACTTGCCGCAAAGAAAGCTCCCCCTGAAGAGGCTACCTGCCACTTGCCGCTATGACGATCCTGAGGGGGATAAGAGACAACAGACTCAAAAGGGCAGCCGCAGACAAGGAAGAGGGGAAGAAGCCAAGCCGTGGAGCGGGCACCTCGTATTCAAACCCCCCACCTTCAACATCCACCTAACAACAACCGTCTAACCAAACAGCCACCCAAATACCACAAACCATCGCTCAACCACAAACCCCATCATAAATCACTACCCAAACAGTCCAAAATACAACTTCTTCCGAACAGCCCTCCTCCGAAGAGTTTAATCCACATCCCTACATTGACAATGACATCTTGGAGGAGGAGTGGCTGCACATAACGGAGGCAGAAGAAGAAGCCCGCCTCCACCTAAAGCATGTTCTATACTTCCTATTTAAGGCGACGACGGCCATTCTTTTCTAGAACCAAAGCAGGAGGACCAAGGTATAGACTACACCAAGAAAATCCCGAAGCTCCGAGATTTTCTCTCCCATTAATTGCCCGAGAAAGAGGCAATCAACTTGAAGAAAAAGGAGACGCCTTGGGATAATAAGAAGATAAAGGCTCCATTCCATGAAGACAATTACCCAAGGATCTGGCGAGACGAGAGAAAGTATGAAGGGTCGATGAGCTAAACGTTTTAGGCCTGTCACACCTCAAGGGGACAGACGAGGGGTTACGTGTATATTCTCACAAAGTTGCCAAACACTAGTCATCTAACCAAAAAACAATATATGACGTAATAGAGGAACAAGGAACCCATCGTTGGTATCATAGAAGTAAAGCAGGACGCTTCCCCGGCAGACACAAGCCCGAATAGTCTTTGAAGTTGCAATGTTCTCAGACGAGACATTGAAGATCATTCGAGAAAAGCTGAAGAAATGACTTGAGACACTTCCTCCGAAAGCAATGGTCAAATATCAAAGGGTCAAAAAAGCACATATGCTCGAGACAGCTTATCGATACAATCCAAGAGCGATTGGATATCCGAAATAGCATCAAACACTACGAGATCGCTCTTGCATTGAGGCAGTCCTTCTTTGCCCACCGGAAACCTCCACCACCTCCTCGCTCAAGGAAAAAAAAGTCAAGTCAAAGACCACAACGCACAAATTGAAGATTGGGCACTAAAGGGGAGATTTTTAGATCTAAATCGTGTCCAATGTAATTTTATGTCTTTGGCTTGTAATTTTTTTATTAAGTGAACTAGATTCTATTATGTAGAGTCTAGTGTTATATTTGTTGTAATGGGCTTTTTAGGGGCCCAAGTATCTTATACCTAATTTAGAGTATAAATAGTAAAACCTTACACTTTTACCAAAGAGAATCATTATCGAAATGCACGCCACTACAGTAGCTTTGAGAAAGAACACACAAAACACACAAGCAAATAAGACTGTCATTGTGACTGCTTTGGCCATAGGTGAAAAAAATACCTTAGTATAATATTCTCATGCAGTTTGAGTAAACCCCTTTGCCACAAGCCTTACTTTATATTTGTTGATAGAACCATTTGAATTACATTTTACCCGGTATACCCATTCGCTCCCTATCCACCTTTTTTTTTTGGTAAGTCAACAAGCTCCCGAGTGTCGTTGTTTTCAAGAGCCTGCAACTGTTGTTGCACGACATCTACCCATCTTTGATCGATTCTAGCTACATTATGTTTCTATGTTCACTGAAAGTAGATAGGTTTGCAACAAAGTTCTTATGTGCACCAGTGAATAAATGGTTTTGATCTGAAAAATTATGAGTCTAGGTTTGGGTTTTGGCTAAAAGAAATGATGTAGAACAGTCCCGAGAACATGAGTTTATGCATACCAAGTCTTTCATCCAGGCTGGTGTGTGTTTTGGTCTTGAGCTATGTCCATAGTGAGATTGTGAAGGTAATGAAGAATGTTGATTGTTTTCTTGATATGAACTAGAATGGTCATTGGCGTTTACGTCGAATGAGGAAGGAGAAGCAGCTGGAGGTGAAGGTGTCACCACTGGATGATTATGCAGATCATTACTTGGAAGGGATTGGACAACAACAGGGTGAGTGACATCGCTTTGAAAATGATTACCAAGAAAAACATTAGGTGACATGGTTTCTGAATTTTCAGGACTTATAGAAGGAAAGGTTTCTTCGTAAAACTCAACATCTCTAGACACAATGACTTTGTTTAGAGAGGTACAGAATATCTTGTATCCCTTTTGCCATGCTGGATAGCCCACGAATATTCCACTCTTGGATCTGGGATCAAATTTGTCATCGTAGGGATTAGTGATGACAGCAAAACTTAGACTACCAAAGTTCATGAAGTAGGAATAATGGGGGGCTTGCTTAGCAGTACTTCATAAAGGCTCTTCAAAGTTAAGAATTATGGAAGGTAACCTATTAATGATGTGTACTGCTGTAAGCACAGCTTCACCCCAAAATTTCTTGGGTAACTTAGACTGAAAAAGCAATGACCTAGACACTTGAAGAATATGTTTGTCTTTTTTCCACGACTCTGTTTTGTTAAGGAGTATAAGGGCAATCTCTGATTAGTTATACCCTTACTTGACATAATGTTTTGAAAAGAAGAACTAGTAAACTCAAAGCCATTATCTGATCTAATGACTTTGACACGACCACTATAGTGGTTCTCAGCAAATACTAGGAAGTTTTTGAAGATTTATTGGACTTGGGACTTGTGTTTCGTGAGGACTATCCAAGTAAATCTGCTATAGTATCAACAATTGTCAGGAAATATCGACACATCGAGAGAATAGGTTGTTTATAAGGTCCCTACATGTCCATATGGAGCATCTAAAAAAAAAAAAACAGGAGAATTTGGCTTTTTTAAAGGGGGGATTAGAGGGCATATGTCACAATCTTTAGTTTTTTTTTTATATTCCCTCATTAACAACAAAAGTAGGTAGATGTTTCATTACATGAAGAGATGATGGTCAAGTCTAAATGCCATTTATTTATAGAAAGCACAGAAAAATCCTGAACTAATACATTGGAGTAAGGCTTAATCTTTTAGGGATAAAAGACTCGATGCATATAGGTCTTGAGAATTTAGGACTGTCCGCTGAGAGAAGGAGGTCTTGTCAAGAATACAGATATCTTTGTGGATTTTGCCTGCTGCCAGAATCTTGTTATTCTGCAACCAAGCAACAAGAAAACAATTTGAAGTATACCTGGGAGTTGTTTGAAATGTTTCTAACTGAGAGTACGCTACATATGAAACTTGGAATATCGAGGCAATCATAAAGGGTAATATCATCTGAAATAGGTGCATCACCTGTATGAGAGACAGCTTTTATGCTGCCACCAGGTACACGCACAGACATGAATGAATTTACTTGTTTTTGGTTGAAAACGTGGCTAAGCTATTTCACATATGACTAGTAGCACCCGTATGTACCAACCATGTGGCATTACCTATATTATTATGTATGCTATGACTGAGTTTAGAGAAGGCATAAGTACTTGCAAAGTCTTCCAAGTGTGCAAAATTTTCAGAGGTTGAGGGAGGTGTTGCAGAGTGATTTTTCCTTTGATCATTTTTACAAGTTCGTTCTTCATGACCTCCATCATCTGTGCATATACACCTGATGCCTGCTCTTCATCCTCTGCATCATTTGATTCAGATATAACTGCATTAGCTCTGAAATTCCCTTGACATTAACACTTTGTTTCCTCTTGTTTGATCCAACGCACTTTGGAAAACCGTTGAGCTTGTAGCAATATTCCTTCGTGTGTCATACCGTCTTTAATTAGGCACACTCTGGAACACCGCTTAACCTAAAGCACTCTTCTTTTGTATGACGAGTTTTCTTTCAATAGTTACAAATAAGATGACTCTTGTCTTGTTTCACGAGCATCTTGGTACCAATATTCTTCTTTTGATTGAAGTTTTTTACTAACTTAGTTGCATTTTCTTCCGGTGAAGTCATGTTCATGGACACTTCTCGATGCTTTTCCGCCTTTGTAATCATCGCATATAGTCGATTCATCGCAATTGATCAACAAACAATTGCTGATTTCTTTCGGAATCAAAAACATCATTGAGTCCGATCAAGAATTGCGTAGATTTGTCTTCCATGTCCCTCTTTGTCAATCTTGATTTTGATAGTTCATGTTACCTAAATTGCAGACCTCAATTGCTCCAGTTGATCCAATAAGTTTCACATCTTGTTGTAATAGTCTACAACACTTGAATTTTCCTGCCTAAAGAAAGTTACTTCTCGTTTGATTTCGTAAATTGCGGGCATATTCGAAGTACCATACCTTTCATCAATTTCATTCCATAGTTCTATAGCATTATGGATGAACACAAAACTGTTTACGATGTCTTTCGAAATGGAGCTCTTTAGCCATCTGGTGACCATGTTATTCAGATTTTCTGTAGTTCTGCGAATTGACGACTTGCTTTTTATATTTTCTAGTTGATAAATCATATCTTCATCTTCGCCTCAAGTGCTTCAATCATGGAGCTTCTCCAAATCAGATAATTCGTCGATGTCAGCAGAGTTGACACTATCATGGTACCAGAATTGGAACCGTGAAGTTGATAGTCTTCTGCAATTTCGGCAGCATCGATCTGATTTTCTGCGCTGTTCACCTATGTCGAACTCATGATTCAAGTCACCGAGCACAAATTGAAATTCTCAAAAAAAAATTGATTCAATTCGTAGCGAAATCAACTCATAGAAACCTGATACCATGAATATTTGCGTATTTCAATCAAGCGGGAATTGTAATGAGAGATGAGAGAGTAAAAAATCATTGTATTCTCACTCGTTGTAAACTTTACAAGATAACGCTTTTAAATAAATGTTAACAAAAAGTTACAAAAATGCCCCTGACTAAACTAACTAAAACAAAACAGAAATTGTGATTTTATCCTGCCGCATCTTCCTCTTCTTTGAGTAGTTTCTTTCGTCTATAATTCTTCACATACCAGCTTTGCTTGAATTTCACCTTTAAATCAAGTGTAATATGAGCCGTCTAATCCGTTAAAATGATGCTCTGAACTGCTAACTTCATAGGCCACACAAATAAAACAGTTTATGCCTGGCTCATACATTTTTCAGCACTCATTGCTTCAACTAATATAATATTATAAACGCCTTCTTGATCACGGATCATCAACACATCCCAACCAGCTCCCAAAAATAAGATAATTTCTTGTTCAGAGCTGACATGGTGATCGTGTCTGCAGAGCTGTTATCCGTGTGTACTCAAGATTCTTTTTTATCTTGATATTTAACGTAATAATAGTAACAATATTAGTAATTATTGTTGTTGTGGTGATGATTTGATTAATAATGTTTTTCTGATTTGTTAAACAAAAATTAAGAGTGGAATCAAACTGATCGAGGTCGGGTCTAGAATACTCAAGTCCGAATGGATAGATCAAGATGTTTGAAACCGGAATCCATCATACTTCAATTGAGTTAAGACAGCTTCGAAATCACTGTGTGACCAAAACTGAAGCAGGACTGAACCGATATAGAAGATATAAATCAATGTACAAAGTGGGTGTTCGGCCTAGTCAGACTTGATTCAGGAAATCAGAGCAAAATTAGGTGTTTAAATTTGAATTCCATCAAAAAAATGACGACAACATGGAACTTATCCAGTTTAGGGTAAAACAATATCATGCCCAGATGTAAAGTGAGCCACCAAAGTTATTCTGCAAAATCACATTTAATGCGCATCCAGGGGTGGTCTGGAGGATGTTTATCATCATCCAAGCAACATTATTTTTCTTCAATGCATCAAGTATAAATACAACACACACAAGATAGAAGAACAATTGTTCACACTTCACTCTTTCAAGATTACCGAACGCAAAGCAAAAGTAAGAAGTCAGAAGCTCAGTAGAAGCTTATGTAGAAATTTGAAAAAACTAATATTTTATGCTATTCATCATGGCTGAAACAACCCAGTATTTGTACATGTAGTATCTAACAATCATAGAGAGATTTTCTCTCCTAAAATTATAGAAACTAATTTTCCCTCTAACTTACTAATATTTTCTAGCGATCTCTTCTTGACTAATTCAAAACTTCTTACCACTTAACAGTCCCCCTCAATCCCCTCAAGCTGAGGTATGGATGTTATCCATTTCCAGCTTGCTAATTAATCAGTGATGCGTTCTTCCTGATAACCCTTTCGTCATTACACCTGTTAGTTGCTCGCCGGATGACCCAAATGGTGTACAGATGAATCCACACTTCAAATCTTTTCTTTGATGAAATTCAGGTCAACTTCAACATGCTTAGTTTGATTGTGTTGAACTGAATTGTGAGCTATACTAATCCGCGGATTTGTTATCACAATATAATTTCATAGGGTCTTTCCACTCAGTTTTTAAGTCACCTAAGATGATTTACAGCCACAAAGTTCACATATTTCTAAGGCCATAGCTCTGATCTCAGCTTCCGCACCTGATCTAGCTACAACATTCTGTTTTTTCTCCTCCAAGTCATCAGATTTCCACGAGAAGGTACAATAGCCAGATGTTGAGCTTCTACCTGTGACACTGCCCGCATAAACATCATCGGTAAAGGCTCTGAGTGATACTTCTGGACCTTTTGTACGATATTCCCATGTCTGGGGTCCCTTTTAGGTACTGAAGAACTCTGTAGACCGCGTGCAAGTGTACCACAATAGGAGTGTGCATGAACTGACTTATCACACTTACATCATATGCTATATAAGAAGGGGAATTCCACCTAGTGCCCATGTGTTTAAGCGTTTTCCGGTTGATGACCAAAGTTCTTTTCAGTTTTCGTTGGTACCCCTAAGTTTCGAGAAACTTAACTCCGTGAACCTGAAAGGCGAAAAATATTATTTCCAATTGGATGATACGTTAAAAGCTCAAGGAATTATTGAAAAGACCGAAATACCATTAAATTTCACTTCTGAATGACGAAAATACCCTAAAAATAAAAGAAATCAAAAAAATACAAAAAATAAAAGAAAGGCGTTCCACATTATCCCTTGCAGAATCAAAATTTTCTTCAAATTTTGCAGAAGATATGAGGGATGATCAAAACTTGAAGCCCAACAACGAAATCTCCACATCTGAGATCGATAAGGGTCTTCCACGACCTTGTAAGAACGAAAGCTTGTAACAACGAGGTTCCCAACTACGGTTATTCCAAGCATACCAGAGGATCCGTTGACGAGGGGCTTGCCTTGCTCTCCAATAATAGGAATTACGAGGATCATCAAATTCAAGCATACCAGTAGAACTCATCGGAATTGAAAAAGAAATTCATCAAATTTCAAACATCGATGGGTTTGGTGATATTCAACTTTGGGTATTCCGAGCATACTGGTAGAACCCAAAAAATTGAATTTCAAACGTCATCAAATTTCACAGCGATGAATTTCAAGCATCATCAGATTTTCAAATCAATCCATTTCTCCATTTCGATGAACAACAATTAACAGAGAAACATCAATGGTGGAGATGAACTTGAGGGCATTTTGGTCTTGTGCGTCATTCCGTTAGCAATTAACGTCATTTGCACTTAAAATTAAGGTTTTTTATCCTTTGGGGTCACAAAGTTAAGTTTTCTCATAGCTCAAGGGTACCAACCGAAACTGAAAATAACTTTGGTCACCAAACGAAAAAAGATTAAACACAGGGGCGTCAAGCGGAATTTTTCATAAATAAATAAGCTTTCCAACCAACCTTTGATACGAACTTTTGTCCACTGGTTCATCATCACTCGCATCTTCAAGCTTGTGATTATAATATATAGGAGTATCAACTGGTTTACTTCCTAATTTTCCAGTCCCACCTAACATATCAACAATATATTTCAGTTGAGATATGAAAAAACTAATCTAGGAGTACAAAACTTCAATTCCCAAAAAGTATTTAGTCTTCCAAATTGTTTGAAATCAAATTCTCTAATCAAGCACTGCCTCAATCTCCCCTTCACCATTTCCCGTGACAATAGTATCATCCACGTGAAGAGGGTGTGATCGCCTTGACTCTGCTTGTATTTCATCTCCAACATCACCTTAGTAAACCGGCCAAACCAAGCTCTAGGAGATTGCATCTTGCCATATATTGATTTATTCAGCATGTAGATCCCATCATGTGCTCAAATATAGGAGGTAAATCCAAGTATATTTCCTCCTTCAATTCTCCATGCAAAAAGGCATTCCTTACATCAAATTGATGCAATTTGCAATCAAATATAGCAACCTAGAGATAGTAAGACTATCACAATTTTCATCTTTGCTAATGGAGCAAATGTTTCCAAGTAATCTACTCCGTACTCGTGTATATCTCTTTTGTAAATCCCTTGGGTACTAGTCTTGCTTTGTACTTTTGAAGAGATTCATCGGAGATAGATTAGGTTGTGAACACCCATTTACACCCCACTGTTTTCTTCCCTTCTGGGCAATTTGGTTATTTCCCAAGTGTTGTTTTTCTGAAGTGCATGCAACTCAATCTTCATAACATCCCTCCTGTTTTTATTACTCAGTGCTTCAGTAAAGTCTTTTGGTAAGAAAATAATTTTTAGGTTTGATAGGAAGGCTTTATATGAGCGAGAGATTATTGTAACTCAGGAAGAGGTGCAAGGGATGTTTTGTGGTGCATGTTCTCTTTCCCTTCCTAAGTGCAATATTATGGTTTGATTTTTTTGGTTGTGTCAGAATCAGTCTGAGGTTTCTGGTTCTGTATCATAATCAGTGGTTGTACACGCATGATTGGGGATGATTCAAGGTTATGTATCTTAGGTACATGTTTTACAGTTCCAAGCTCAGAACTTGACTCGGTATAGGAACTTGTTCTGGTAGAGTTGGCTTCATGTGTATCTTAGGTATTGTTCTATAGTTCCAGGTTGAAAAGTTGACTCGGTGACAAGAACTTGTTCGGGTAAAGCTGGCTTCTTTCTCCTTGAATATGCCTTCATTGATGAAATAAACTTTGAGTGATTCTCCTTCACTATTTCTGTTTGAAACTTTTCAATATAACATGTCCAGAGTTAGAGATTTTAGGAAGATCATGAAGGAACCAATCTTTTTCATGATCCTCATGTTGTAGATATTCAGCACTAAAATAGGATTGTGTTTTCTACAAAAGTGACATCAGCTGAGACATAAAACCACCTAGTTTTGGATGATAACATTTATAACCATGTTTAGTAGATGAATATCCTAGAAATACAAATTTGATGGCACGAGGATCAAGCTTACTTCTCTTGCCTGAGTGAAATGCGAACAAAAGAGTCACACGCAAATATCCATGGGATAAGACCATTTGCTATATTGAACTCACGAAAAAACTCCTTGGGTAGTTGTGCTGGACTTTTAAAATTCAGGCTCTGTGATGGAAGTTTATCGATTAGATTAGCTACTAAAGCAGCTTCTCCCCAATAAAGTTTTGGAACCTTATATTGAAACAATAAAGATCTAGTAATAGATAATATGTTGTTTCTCCTCTCAATCACCCAATTATGTTGGGGTGTCTAACACACAAGGAGTCATGCAAAATTCCATTTTTCTCAAATAAATGTTGATAAGGAGTTATTGAAATAATCCTTTGCATTGTCAGAACGAAACTTTTTATTTCAACATTAGACTGATTCTGGATCGTTTTGAGGAAATGGGAATATTTCAATAAAGTATGACTTATTTTTCAAAATTTATAACACACTGACTCTAGTTCAATCATCTATAAAAGTCACAAACCACCTTGCACTAGAGATATGAGGGATTTTTATGGTCCAATTACATCACTATGGATTAATGTGAATGGAGAACTACACCTTTTACCGCTAACTGGGAATGGAACGCGTTTATGCTTTGCAAACTCACAAGTTTCACAATCAAATTCCTCAAAACAAGCATCTTTAAATAGAGAGAGGGAAACATGGATTTCAGAGTTCTAAAAGAGGAATGTCCTAGTCTAAGATGATGTTTCACAATTTGATTTCTACTTGTTTGAAAACTCTCGACGGAGAGGGTTGAAGATAGAGTAGTCGCTCTTTTTACTTGTCCATCAGGTTCTTCAAGTACATACATGTCATCTCTTCCCTTAGCAAGTCTAATCTCATCATGTCCTATTTTTTAAACTTAAAAAAACATAAATGACTTTACAATTGGAATCTTTAGTGAGATTATCCAATTATATTAGGTTGGCAAATTAACTAAGGTACATGAAGGACATTTTTCAGGGTAAAGTGTTCATTTATTGGGATATCTCCATAATCAACCACAGCTCTGAATGTTCCATTGTCTATTATAATCTTTTTATTACGACAAGTATAAGAGGTGAATTTCTGGTAGGAATAGGTCATATGGTATGTGGCTCCTGAATCTATAATCTATGAAGTGGGAATTAATATGTTTGAAGCACTGAGAGCAAAAAAGTTAGAGGCCATACCTTTTGAGAAGAACCAGTCATGCCTCGAAGTCTCTCAATCTCATCCTTGAGTTCAGCAATACCAGGAAAATTTTGCGTTTGCATGTGTCTGCTGTGAATCTGCCATATATGCCTGTCACTTTCCTTTATGTTGTCCTGATTTTTGTGGCTTTCCATGTAACCTCCAGCATTTTTCAATGGTGTGCCTTGGCTTTTTGCAGTAGTTACACCAGAGTGAATCCTTATCATCAGATATTGGAGGATTAATGTATTTCTTATATGGAGTGGGATGTGTCACTTATGGGGGCTGTTTATGCCGATTTATCGAAACCAGGGCTTCCACGAGCTGTGGCTCTAACATCACGTTCCTCCTCCCTTCTTCTCCACGACTAAGATTGACTCATTTAGAGATCGAAGCTCTGATCTCCCAAGTGTTTGGATTCTTATAGAATCGAGTTCAACATTTAGACCAACTAAGAACTCCTAGATTCTGTCCTTGTTAACGAAATTCATGAGTGTAGATGCATTTCAGTACACTTCATCTGAATGCACTGATAATGATCAATCTCCTGTCAATAGGTTTGAAGAGTATTCGCATACTCGGTTATTGTTTTATTTCCTTGTTAAGTAGTAGCCACTTTCACTTTGATTTCATAGGTTGTTACAGAATCATTCACCATGGAATATGTTTTGTGAATAGTATCCCATTTTCTTTTGCAGTGTGCAGAATATCAATGGATCACTAATCTCTGGTGTAATCGAGTACCATAGCCACGATATCGCGAGTCTTCTATATCCCATGCATTAAAGATTGGGTCTGCTGCCGCCGGTGCTGGTTTGAGGAGGTGTCTACATTTCCTTTTCCCTTCAAGAAGGTTTTCACGAGTTGAGACCACTTAAAAAAAATATTTTTGTTGTGTCGATGAGCGATTTGAATATTCTTTAATTCTCCATAGTTATTGTTTCTTGTTAATGCACTCTCTGATACGCTTGAGGAAGATGCCATGACGATATACATTTAAGGATCGATGCCCTAGGGCTCTGATACTATGTGAATGTTTAATATTTTCTGCTTTTCATCATGGCTAAATAGCCCGAGTATTTATACATGTAGTATCTAACTATACTAGAGATTTTCTCTCCTAAAAAATAGAAATTAATCTTCCTTCTAACAAGCTAATATATTCTTGGGATCTCTTCTTGACTAATTCAAATCTTCGTATCATCTAACAGCTTAGAAGGATATTAATAGTGCTTAGTGCTATAAGGTCAACGTGGTACGAGGGAAGTTTACAGTGTAACCCTACTAACGGACTACAAAAAAGTATTTATAGAGATTTGAACAAACAATGTCGACAGACTGTAAAACGCTATCGGTAGTGATATGTTCAATGGACTTTAAAAACCTACCGATGTTGAGTGTTATGAGTTTAGCAAGGCGTAATCTAGCTATATGCGGTTGTACAAGAGTGTGCTTGTAACCGAATTTTCTAGTTGAAACCTTCCTGTGGGGAAGAAAGGAAAGTATGAGAGTTAGCTCCTAACTTTAAGAAATAAATGTTTGTGATTTTCCAATTGATAGAAGTCAGTATCTTCTGCACCACTGCCCAATTGATCGATTGAGATTCGGAAAGTCATACGAAACTCATTTTCACTAAGACCGAAAAAGAGCGGGAAAATATTGCTTGTTTATTCATCCCCTCTAAACACTAGCGACCGATCCTAATAATAATAACTACTAACACTACTACTACTTTGCCGGCTCCGATCAAGTCCTGTTACCTTGTCGGATCCCCAATATCCGTTTTGTGTCTAAATGCTCTAATAAGTGTTGAACTCCCTCAACTCTGTGCACCTTGAACCATATCCTGAACCGCTTATACGGCACTTAAGTTTGTGACAATATCTATATGATGACAGCACCGAGTAAGGGAGTCGATTCTTTGAAAAGACCATCATTCTCGGCCTATTAGCATTTAATAGTAGAAAGATATTAAATGAATCCTTCCATCCTTATCATCCATGGTAGCTGTCCAAAGTTTGATCATAATTATTAAGAAACTGAACAAAAAACTTCTCTAATTACGGCCACATTGTATCTTTTAACAATAAATATTGACGTTATGCCTCGCATTGTCACTGCATGAGTGCGGAGTCTTCAGAGTTAGAAATGTGACCTCTCACTCAATCAGAATATATATATATAATATATATATGTATATATATAATATATATATTGTCTAAGCTAAGCACCATAACTAAAAACCCTCAAGCACTTTCACATCAAGAAACTTCATGGGATCAATACTAGAACATGAAACACCCGACGAAAACCACCAAATATCATCCATCACCAACAACAAGAACAAGCAAGAAGACGACGGAGAAGAAGAATCGCCCATCGAACAGGTCCGTTTGACCGTAACCAACACAGATGACCCGACCCTACCCGTATGGACCTTTCGTATGTGGCTCTTGGGTCTGCTTTCGTGCGGGCTCCTTTCATTCGTGAACCAGTTCTTTTCCTACCGAACGGAGCCGCTCGTAGTCTCACAGATCACAGTACAGGTGGCTACTTTGCCCATTGGGAGGTTCCTTGCAGCCGTTCTCCCAAAGAGAAAGTTTAGGATAAGGGTTTTTGGAGACGATAGAACGTTTAGCTTGAATCCCGGGCCTTTCAACATAAAGGAGCACGTGCTTATTTCCATATTCGCAAACGCGGGGAGTGCTTTTGGAGCGGGATCGGCTTATGCCGTGGGGATCGTTAATATCGTCAAGGCCCTTTATGGGAGGAAGATTTCGTTCTTGGCGGGTTGGTTGCTTATTATCACCACTCAGGTGCTCATTTTAATTTGCTTTGGTTTCTTGTTTAAAGTAAATATTGCCTTTGCAATAACGTTTAAGGGCTAGCCGTCCTGAGAAAACGACTTTCATGATCTGTATCCTTATGATATTCAGATATAAACAAAATATAGCAGGTGAGCATATTATTTAGAAAATGATTGACAGATACAGTTTTCTCTGTATTAAAAATTATGTATTTTGTAGGTTCTTGGATACGGTTGGGCTGGCTTATTGAGGAAGTACGTGGTCGAGCCAGCCCACATGTGGTGGCCGAGCACTCTGGTCCAGGTCTCTCTTTTCAGGTATGTAGACTCCGTACTCCACCGATCAATAGATAGATGGATTCTTTGTTGATGATTCGAACTATTCTCTCCGTTAAAAATGACCAGTTCACTTAAAAGGGTAAGCATGAAAGGAATTTTTCATTTTTTAAATTCATATATTATATCTCGACCACACGCCCTTACGTTTAGACCGATTTCTTTTTTAATCTAATTTTAGAGGTATCGTTTCTCTTAAATGGGTGACTATAAGAAGATTGTACCCGTGACATCTTAACACGGGCTTTGATTACATGTAAATGACAACTTCAATTAGATGCTAAGTTAGTGTATCATTTTTTTAATTTATATATTTTATTTCCAACGCTATTAATTACTGAATTTACATCTCTCACTTGCATAGTTCAAATACGTTTTCTTTAATAACTCATCATCTATGTATCTGCTGAAGGTTTTCTTTTTCTTTGCCGAATGTTTGGATTCAATCCTTAACAACAACAGATGTTATATTAGATTTCTAACGTTTTCACAATATTACTCTCCAATTTGGTGTGCCACAAATGATGCACTTTAACAAATTGCAGGACCTTACACGAGAAAGACGAGCAGCGCATGACGAGAGCAAAGTTCTTCGTGATCGCACTCGTCTGCAGTTTCTCTTGGTACATAATACCAGGCTACTTCATCCCCGCCCTCACTAGCATCTCATGGTTGTGTTGGGTATTCACCAAGTCAATCACGGCACAGCAGCTCGGCTCGGGCCTGAACGGGCTCGGGCTTGGAGCCATAACGCTGGACTGGTCTGCCGTTTCTTCCTTCTTGGGCAGCCCCCTCATAACACCGTTCTTCGCCATAATGAACATCTTCGCGGGCTATGTGATGATAATCTTCGTCGCGATACCGGTAGGTTACTGGGGATTCGATTTGTTCGGGGCCCGTAAGTTCCCCATTTACTCCTACGACTTGTTCACTGCACAAGGCGCACCGTACAACATCACTGCCATCGTCAACGACAAGTTTGAGTTGGATTCGAAAAGTTACGACGAGCAAGGAAGAATACATCTCAGCATGTTCTTCGCCTTGACTTATGGATTCGGTTTCGCCACGATTGCTGCAACTCTTACGCATGTGGGCCTCTTTTATGGAAGGTATTAGCTAGTGTACGTGTCTATTACACTCTCTAATACAACTGAACAAAACCCTAACACTCAGTTTACGTTTAAGGACAGGAAAAGGAACATGAAATTTGGTTGATAGAGGACTAGTTTTTAAATTTGGTTGATAGAAACGAGGAAACCCTAGAAAAAAACCCGCAAATTTAGCTTAAGTTTATATTTAAAACTAAGAAAAACTAATATTTTCACCAAACAACGAGGAAAAAGGAGGAAAAACATATTAAAATCATTTTTTCTCTAATTTTTTCAAACTATTTACACAACCTAAGTGCTTGTAATAAAACAACTTGTAGGGAAATCTATGAAATATACCGTGCTTCGCATAAGGAGAAAGAGGATATTCACACGAGACTTATGAAAAGATACGACGACATACCTCCGTGGTGGTTTTATCTGCTGCTAGGTGTGACTCTAACAGCTTCTCTGCTGCTCTCCATCTTCTTGAATAGTCAAGTCCAGCTCCCGTGGTGGGGATTGATCTTCGCTAGTGCCCTTGCCTTTATCTTCACACTACCGGTCAGCATCATCACTGCCACGACAAACCAGGTCGAAACTTTTAAAAAGTTTCAATTTATTTGATAAACTCCTGAATTATGATTATTAAATGTTGATTATATACATATCTATCTATATATATATATATATATATGCAGACACCTGGATTGAATATAATCACGGAGTACATTATGGGTATCATCTACGCGGGAAGGCCAATCGCTAATGTCTGCTTCAAAACATACGGTTACATGAGCATGGCCCAGGCTGTGTCCTTCCTGAACGATTTCAAGCTCGGTCACTACATGAAGATCCCTCCAAGATCCATGTTCATAGTTCAGGTAACTTAAAGAAATGATTGTAGCTTATTTTAACGATGTCATTCTGACTGAAATAAAAATACATAAATTTAATTATGGTACACTTGCTTCAAAGTTAAACTAGCTATAGTGGTCATTTAACATGGTATCAGAGCTTGGACCAAGAAGTCATGTGTTAAATCCTCATGTCCACCCATTAAAAGAAAATTCCACGTTTAAGTTTAGATAAGAAAGATAACAGCATGACTGAAGGGGGCATGTTGGATATAAAAACATAAATTTAAATTATGATACACTTCATTAAACTAAGCTTTTAGGTGGAGTGGTCATTCTCATTCAACACTGACCTTTCAATTATCTATTTGCCCAGTTCGTGGGAACAATGATAGCAGGAACTGTCAACATAGCAGTGGCCTGGTGGCTACTAACATCCATAGAATTCATATGCCACCCTGACAGACTCCCACCTGGCAGCCCATGGACCTGCCCCGGCGACCGCGTCTTCTTCGATGCATCGGTGATATGGGGATTAGCGGGACCCAGGAGAATGTTTGGGCACCTCGGTAGCTACGGTGCCATGAATTGGTTCTTTCTCGGAGGCGCTTTAGGCCCAATCATTGTTTGGATATTCCACAGGGCATTTCCTCACAAGTCATGGATCCCACTGATTAACCTACCGGTGCTTTTAGGAGCAACCGGGGCAATGCCTCCGGCTACAACGGTGAATTACAATGCCTGGATCATTGTGGGCACGGTCTTCAACTTCTTTGTCTTCAGGTACGGGTGTATACTCCACCTTAAAGATTTTAGTTTATTGGGAGTACCATTTATAAAATTTTATATATTATATTTCCAATGTGCTGCTCACGTTTAGACTTATCTATTCATTGTCTAGCCCTCTTGGACTTGAGCTTTGATACCATATTGTATGACCGGTTCACGTAAAAGCTTAAGCTTTAAGGGAGTGTATCATCTTTTAATTTTATATATTATTATTTTCAACAGGTACCGTAAGAGGTGGTGGCAAAGGTATAATTATATTCTCTCTGCGGCTTTGGACGCCGGAGTGGCTTTTATGGTGGTGTCGCTCTACTTCGCACTGAGCATGCACGGGAAACAGGTTGATTGGTGGGGTACGAGCGGGGAGCACTGTGACTTCGCTACTTGTCCGACTGCGAAAGGCATGGATTGTCCGCAACCATCATTGTGACTGTCTTTTATGGCCAAAAGAATGGTCTTAAGTTACAGTCTATCGATCGTTTATTTCTCTTATTGTGATGAAAGAAATGTTATGATATTTTACTCTCTCAGAATAATTTCAGCTAATTTAATATCTGCATAATTTAAATAAATATTCTGAATTGTGTCATTGGAATAATATTTTTCCATGTTATTAATACTTAAATGCCTCTGTTCGAATGTTTTGTTGTTTGCCTAATGGAGTGATCAGAGCTATTGAAGAAAAATGAGAGCTTTCTTATGGGACGGGAAAGGTGCCAAAGTTGGGCGATAGTATATGGTTGTGGTGTGAGCCATGGTTCCGAAACATTCGACTTCGTGATGTCTTCCCGCTTGGAGCATTCCGAAACATTACAGATGGGAAATGCCAGCTGTTTATCCAAATGAAGCAGACTCTGTTTGATGGACACTCGGCGTTTGAAAATCTTTTGATCCGAGGCCCGAATCTAATTTGGCCGCAGCTGTTTGTAGGGAAACTACAAATTCCAGGGCATTTTATTTTATGGCTCGTTATACGTCACAAGCTGTCAATGCGAGATGAGACATTGTAAGAATCTCACATGTGAGGGCAAAGTGTCCCACATCGATTAGAACAAGAAAAATTATTGGTATATAAGCTTGATGGACCACTCCACCTACTACCAATTGGTTTTAAGAAGGAACTCCATCAAGCTTACACGGTCACCCCTCCTCTGTGCGACGCATGTGCGTGGACCCAGATAACTCCAAATTCAACATGATATCAGAGCAGAAGATCCTGATAGGTCCGAGGTTCCAAAAGAACGGCGTTCCTCATCCGACTCAAAAGTTAAAAATAATATACGGCGGGTTCGAAAAAATGGCGTTTCCGTCCGATTAAAAAGAAAGAGGCTCACACGTGAGGGGGGTGTGAAGAATGTCACATGTGGCTAAATTTCCCACATCGATTACGACAAGATAAATTAACCGGTATATATAAGCTGATTGGTCACTCCTCCTATCACCAATTGGTTTTAGGAAGGAACCCCATCAATTTTATACGGTCATCCCTCCTTACGTGCGGTGCATGTGCGCGGGCCACGATAATCCAAATTCAACAGACATGGATTCAAATAAGTGCAGACAATTCAAGATGTCTACTATGCGAAGCGGCGGATGAAACAACATTGCATCTTTTTGTATCAGTGAATTCTCATCTAGTGAATTCTCATCTATTTGCTTACAGGTATTACAAAATAAAGTTGTATTAAGATGGTTGGGACAAAATTTGCATCAAAGGCTTGATATGGGCGTCTGAAAGATGGAGAGCTAATCATCTGGTCAATACGGCAAATCGCATCTACTTGAGTCAATAATGTATACGGACTAAATGAAACAGAAGATGGACAGAAAACAAGAGTAGACCCGCACCAGAGATGGCTATGAAGGCACTCAACATTGTTATCAATCGTATTCATAATATACCATTAGTTGACAGTTTACAACTTGTCCTGAAAAGGTTATGGCGTATAGCGTGGTAGCATGTATGCGAACATTGTACAATCGTTTTTTGTTTTATGAAATTATTATTAGACTTACATTTTTCGTGTTCGCCGTCGAATGTCATGCCAGTCTTAACAAGCTTAGACGTTGGCTGAAAAATAAGATTTATTAAGTAAATTAAAAAAATATAAGAATGATTTAAATAAAAATAAATATGATGATAGATAGTTATCTTTTTCCGAGCTTTATTTTTTCGGGCTATCATGTCGGCAGCTATCAGATGTCTCTACTCATACTCTCTGTCGCCACCATTTCCACCACTTGTCTCCGTGCCTATGGTGTCGTCGAAAACGTCGTCGTACGCATCGATATTCGAGAAAACTTATATTCGAAGTTCGGCTCTTATCCAATCATCGAGAAAGCATCGGTTTTCGACGTTTTCCAGCGTCAACCTCGAATACCTTTTGCTTAAAGTTAAACCGCACACGCTAAAAGCATGTTCAACCGCGACGATTGAAATCGGGATGGAATAGGTTTCCCAAGTGATCTTTTTGTCAATGTTGGATACGTTGGCGACATTGCCGACCACCATCTGAGGACCTTGAAGTGATCGTCGTCCTCGACGAACTCAAAAGTGATCGTCAAATAGTTTTTTATTTATACGTATGGGGTTTGAGACTACCTTTGACGTTTCTTTGCGCTGATGATATCGTAGTATTAGAATAAGTATGATAATGGTAGACTACTCCCACTACTAGAAGAGGATTGGCCTGATCGAGTTGCGTCTTGAGCAAAATCTGTCTTATACGCTTTAAAGATTTCATTTAGAGAGTCATATCCTCTATCCCTTACTTGACAAGGAAAACTTTCGGGGATGACAAGATAAGCAGTAGAAATAGTGTCGTAGTATAGTGACAAACCTTATGTGATCTAGACGCTTTTTGGGATCCAATATCTACGCTTTAATGAACATATCGGACACTTCCCAAAAATATTTGAGTCATGGATGGAGCCCTCATGGCCTCAACAGTTGCGCCCACAAACCCATCATATGAGAAAACACATAAAATGCACGCGACTTTAATGCAATGATCTAAAGCGAAGATTGATGCAGGGTAATTTGTTCTCGACATCTCCTTCGTGACACGAAATTTAAGTAGTTTGCATAGGCCGTTGCACCCATCCCAGATTGATGGATGTATCGTTATTGCTATATTCGACATTCTCCTTGTAGAAATTGCAAGTGCATTGGTGATATTCGTACGAGGTATCAAACATCTTATAGGTGGAATACCACCTGTTGGGTAACACAAAATTTGGGCGTAACACCTACAATTCTATAGTGACGCTTTCACTTATTTAGTAAAGAAGCATGCCGCAATTGTAACTTATTGCCTTTTGTATTGGCATAACATGTGATGGATGTATCGTTATTGAGTGAGAGTGTCCTGAACACATACGTTAAGTATGTGATAGAAACATCGAGCATGGAAGAACCGACCAGCAAATGACAGTCGACATTATCTAATTAAATCTTCAATGCTCGCGGTATTTACTCTATCATTGTCAAACGAGAAAGAAACAATCGTATCGAGTATCTTATATTTCGGTTAAATACTCCTAATCTTGGACAATATGTTTTGGCATGTGTATTGTGTGTCAAATTTCCTTTAATTAAACACTTTTGTATTGTCTAGGAACCATCAATCTAATAACATGTAATGCCAATGGAATGAGGATCTTGCCAGTGATCGGTGCATATATCGGAGGCAATCGACAGTTTACCTGCTAATTTTGCTAATTTATATACTAAGTCACGTTTATACGTGAGTTTAGTATTCCTAATGTCTCGCGTAAGGTGTTGCGTGACACTCCCTTGAGGGTTATACGATTTCATGATTCACTCTTCGAAGACTGGTCCTCGGTAAACCGAAAGAAAAAATGTTTCTCGCATACAAATTTTGCAAGTTGTTTGCGCGCAACATAATTCTACATAAACAATGACGTCGTACTCGTACTGGGTCTTCCAATAGCGGACGAACCCGTACCTCCGCGCATTTGACTTTGATTTTGACCAATTCTTATCCTAGTTGAGGGTTGACTTGATGTGACTAGTGAAATTGCCATATCCGCCGCCGTTCGGATATTTTTAGTCTTTACCGCAATAATTACATATAGCTCTAAATAAATCTTTATTATTGGTTGATACATTCTTGAAGTGTACTACGAAAAATGTCTGAGCGCAGCTTCATTGCCATACTTGCCTCAGCACGACCCGTCTCGCTCGGACCATCTAGCTCCCATTGCGATTCGTTTGTATCATGTTGACGCTCCTCCATTCCTATGGGAATATCGCCGCCACCGCCACCTATTCCGAGACGAGAACGTCACAGAATCAAGATAAACTTCGTCGGAGTCAATTCTTGGCAGTTATCGTGCGATGAACTACCAACAATTTTTACCCCCTCGATGTGGATGAACGACGACGATCCATTACCTATAATAAATTCCTAACGTTAGATGAAATGTGTATAAGATTTCGTACAAATTTTGTGTATAAAATTCCGTGCGCCGTGTTTTGTGAATGTGAAATTTAGTGTGTAAAGGATAAGGACGGAGTAGTATTTCAATTAGTTTATTTTTAACTTGTGTAGTATAGAGAGATTGAAGCTTGAGAGTACAAACCTGAGAGAGAGTGATATAATTGAGTTGTGATTTTTTTGAAGAGAGGTAGTGGGTATTTGTATGTTTTTTTTTTAAAATTAGCTGTTGTAACCGCCGGTTTGAATGGCTGTATTAATTTATTTATTTCATTTATCTAATGGCTAGTAACAATTACTTTTTTTTTTATATGTATTTTTCTTATTTCTAACGGCTAGCTTCAACTAAAACGGCTATTTTTTGTTTTTTCTAACGGGCATATAATAATATATATAATTATTTATAATATATATTAAACCGCCGGTTGAACAACCGAGCCGGCGGTTTGCGGTTTGGGATCACCGGCCTTCCACGGATGTCGGTTTCGGTTACCGGCGGCCCGCCGGTCGGATCCGTCTGTTCCGGTTAAATCTTGGCATGACTAATCACCACAGGACAAACTCCAGAGAAGATGACTGATGAAATTCAGCATCACCCGACAGCCTCCAGTGAAAGACAACAGATATTGAAATGCTCATACATCTACGAGCAGGACCGGGGCATCTTTCGCCATGAAAGATCGCAAGATCAATCACATAAAACCATTTGCACAAACGAACAATATCCTCTCGTCAAAGAAAACACTCTTCTCCCTCAAAATCTTGTTGCTATCTCGGTTCCTCTCAAAGGGTTCGCACCAACCGAGATCCGCTGAGCCCGACATAGTGAAATGTGTCGAGCTTGGGTTCATATGAGTGCTGTGAAGAAAAATCACAAAAAAAGACTTTATCGGTGCAAAGAAGCTTGCCTTGAAATCTTCTGATTTGGACATACTGTTGATCGTCACGCGGTGCACTAATTATGTAGATTGTGTGCACGTGCAAATTGCAATAAGTAATAATTAAAACAAATGCACTAGAACTATCACCACGTGCGACATACAATGTACCTAACATTCGTAGAATAGCTCCAGTTAGTATCCGAATATCGATCTCAGGGAAAAACTTGATTACTAGTACTAACCTATCGACTCGATATCTAGCCCAAATAAATGTCTTAAGATTGATATAATTTTGAAACTAAATTCCGACAACTTGAACTAACACGAGATAGAAATTTAAAAGGTACGACTAAAATATATACGAGTAACTTTAGATAGTAAAGATGTTCTCGGGATATTGATCCCTCTAGGTTTCACCCACTAAGCCGTAAACTACGGATCATTCGTGAATATCAATTAGATCGCAATAATTTCTACTTAATTCAGTTGTTGTCGCCCTTGACGTTCGTGAGAATCTAATTTTAGCGATTACCTAATATAAGAGTCGATTATTTGTTGTCACTATAATATCGAGTCATAACGCTCATGAAAGATCTAATCGTTATTTAGTTGTCGCCTGAAACGATGTACCATATAGCGCATCAAGACATAGATCTATTGAACCGATCATCAACTGAACACATAGACATTTTGAGTCGAAGGAACATATTTATAATCGATAAATAATCAAGACATGTCACGGGTAATTTACCCACAAACAACAATTTTACCTAGTGTTGATCTCGTCCCAAACACAATAGGCTTTAGCTACTCATGCGATAATGAAAAATGAAAAGTATAACAAACGAGAACTGAGAGTTCATGATTTATTATCTAAACTTGTGATTTCGGGTTGAGATTATGATTCCTCGAGTTCCACGTTCAATTTGGTATATCATTGTCCGTACATGAAACGAGCTATGGCGTCAGCGGCGATATTGGTGTTAGCCTGCGTAAACGCGGAGGTGCATTTACACAATAAGGCGGAGTGGTGAGGACAAAGGGATAATCAGCATCCTCAGCCGCACTACGTCTCAACGTTTGCTCCAATAGTCTTTTATTGCTAAGTGGAATAGATATGGAAAATTTCAATACTAATTTGAATTTTAAATTCTTATAGTTGGCTGCAATTTACTGGAGTGGAAACTGAATATTAACTCTAAACTACCTCTTATATATGTGAAGATATGGAATGGGAAAAAAAGTTTCGGTAGAAGCTAATGAGGTGCGTAGAAAGATTTTTAGTTTTTTGCTTAGGTTTTAATATTCTTGGGTTGAGTGTTAAATTTAATAAGCAAAACATTGTATTGGGCTTAGATTAGAGTTAGAAAAAAAAGTGAGATTGTAATATTTTTCCATATTGGATTATGTATGCCTTACTTGCCCGACATGTTTCTTTCTCCTCGTTAATAGAAGGTTTTCCATCTGAAATATAGGGTGCTTTTGGTATGCGAAATTCGTGTATGAAAAATTGACAAAAAATGCATATGAGACTTCGCACTTTGACCGTTGTACTCTCCATAATTCCTTTTGCTAACCTAATTTTGCGAACCAAACCCACCCCCAATGCCATTGACGTTGGATAACTTACTTTTACGGATGTAATACATGTGTAGGTTCCAATCGATTTACCTCGTGGGTCTCGCTTATTTTTGTTGTTGTTCCGAGGTATCCCCACTCAATCTAGCTATGAGTTAGCAACTAAATAGCAGCGTGAGCTTGGCCACACAGACCTGGTGGAGGCTTAATTGTGTCAGACACTGTTGATGGGACTAATCTCCTGGGCCAGATGAATACGTCTGAAATTTACCCGGCAATAGTCATGTAATATAAGCTCCATGGGGACTACCAAAGGAATTTTTTGAGGGAGATTCGATCCCACGACCTAATACACAAATATTTAATGTCTCCACCTTGACCATTACACCAATGCCTCATTGGCGGGTCTCGCTTGTTTAGATCGTCGTTACAGATCTTTTCCTAACAAGTGATATTAGACCCAACCAAGAGATTCTAGGGAAATTTTGTAGGGGTTGTGAGGATTCCCAATAATATTATTAGACAATCATAATCAACATCATGCGAATTTGATGAGAAAGAATCCTTCAAACTAGCATATTAGATAAACATACACAAAAGAGAGCAAAAAATTTGTCAAGATGGTTCATGTATTGATTTTTTTATGCCTACAATATAAATCTGTTTTTTTTTACTAATTATGAAGAACCATTCTCATTCATGTTCTGGGATGGAATACGGGTTTATCCAAACCTCATCGAATCCATCAACTGGTTTTGTATTTGTATCAATGTTGTAAAATTTGCTAGATGCTAGTCGGACGTGCAAGGCGATTGCCTAGCGCCTAGATGGCCCGGGCGGGGGCGTAGGTGGTTTATATTCGGAAATTAGTCGGTATGTATTTTGTTATTATTTTTTTCAATATACCAAATATGCTAATATTCTATCAAAGTAAAAGTGCATCTAATTTATTCAAACATTCTAATTAAAAAAGACAACCCGGACAATTCAACAACATAATATCGATACAAAAATAATGTCTAAGAATGATGTGGGACGCAATTATCCTATACTTCTATTTTAGTTTATATACATGTGTATTATATTTCAATTAATTATTTAATTTAAGCAAATGACTATTTTCTAATTTTTTGAAATGGATGGACGAGGTCGGCCCAGACGACCTTGCCCAACCCATTTTCATAGGTAATAATAACTTGACTAAGACTATCGTTCCTCATCCCATACTAATTGTCTCCTGATAATGAGTGGAGAGGTACTCTATATATATGCATGTTACATGAGATATCTGCACTTAGACAAGGGGAGTAAAAGACATCTAGGATATATCTATGCATGTTCCATGAGATATCTGCACTTAGACAAAGGGAGTAAAATATCTACGATATATCTATGCATGTTACATGAGATATCTGCACTTGGACAGGGGGAGTAAAATCGATCTATGATAAATTATGCATATCCCATGAGATATCTGCATTAGACAGGGGAGCATATATACTTTAATTTTAGATTATGAAATATTATGTGTTTTGCTTCTGACATGAAGTACTTAGACATATGCGTTACAAATTTCATGATCGAATATGCGTAGATGCTCATGAGATTATTTAATTACATGTCATCATCAAAAAGGGAAAAATGTTGACATTTTTGGTCTGTGTGTTGTAAAGAGTTTTGGTGATTTATGTAATTATAATGAAGATAGGGCTATAACTTGAGCAATTCGATTTGCATGTGCTATAATGTCTAAGTTTATTATAATATTCGACTATGCATGTTTTATGTGCTATATAATTGATGAATTTCGAATACTTGATCAACATGTGATTATGAGCTTAACTGGTAAAACTAGCGATCACATGTTATAGATGTCTCACATGCTAGAGAATATTCTATTGCGGATATGTTGTGCTACTAATGGTAAAAACGTGTGATATATAAAGCTGAGATAATATGTTGTTTAAATATGGAATTCGTTTTATTCGTTTGAATCTGTCTTTTCTGGTAGAAATCTTGCGGATAATCTCTGCATGCATCATACTTGATCTTATATGAAAAAATCGATTAGGATATCTTCTTGTTGAAATTAAGGAACCATATAAGGAAACATCCTGATTGATTGATTGTAAGATGCTAGGTGGATATTATTACATATGGAAAGTGATGTTATAGAAATATAACCCGAATCGAAGTATATGCCTTAATTTTGAATATGTGCTTTTACATGGAATAAATCATAATATTATGAGCTTGTGATCATTGTGCTACTATATGATTGATATGATTCGATTCGCATATTAATTGCTCGATAATTACATTGATTATGTGCCTATTTAGGATATTATTTTGTGATTGACTTCGTATGTAAGTGTTGATTCAAAATGCCTATTTATAATGAACAACACTTACAATGTTGAGCTAAGAAGAGAGAAAAAGTAGAAGAAATGAATTGAGAGCTATGTAATGCACTTGCGAATATTTCTATTGTTGAGCTGACATCTGCTATAACCTTCTGCCAGTTGCGCGTTGTGATATCTCTCTCCGATCTAAGCTCACTGTTGTGATTCCATCACTGGCCAAGTGATCCCAACTTAATACCTCAACACCATATATATTCTGTTTTCGGACGTGATTGATACACGGAGGAGGCAAGGTCGACGTACGAGCACGTCAAGGGAAGGACTGTGTTCCGTGGGCCCTTTCAGTAGCGAGCTGTTTCTGGTCGGGAATTGGAGTCCCTGGAGAGAAACTCGGCGTGCAGTAACCTAAGGTGTCTAGAGTTCGACGTGTTTCGATTTGTGTATTGGGTTAACTCAATCAGTTTTGTAACCAACTAAGGTAGCATTATAGTGATTGATTTAAACTCTTGAGGACCAAAACTTAAGGAGAGGAGTAAACTCCGATTGGAGATACAACCTCTATAAAAAATCATGGTATCACTTTACTTTTCATTACTTTACATATGTTTGATACCCTATATACAATACTAGGAGATAACCTACGAAACGTCTTTGATAAGTGATTACTTAGAAAGGCTAAATGTTTCTAGGTTATAACATACAAATGTTATTCAAAAAGAAGAAGCAAAATTTTTTAAGCCTAATTCAACCCCCAATTTCTTAGGCACATTTGTGACATCAAAAGAGACACATTGGAAAAGCACTAAACAGCACACATTGACATTGGAAGTGAATCGTTCGGAAAAAATCAAAAGCAAGAACATCAACTTAATTTATTTCAGTTTGAGCTTGTTATTTTTGTTCACCATAAACATGAACAACTTGATTTCATGACATTACAATACAGGACAACCTTGACCGAGTAGTTTATCTCCCGAACTTAAAAGAATTCATAATTCTTGTATCTCATATTGCAGTCCATTAATTCCATTGTTACGCCCACGGCCATAAGACACTTAACAAGTATCTGGTCATGTGCTACTTTTACGCAATATAACCAATCGTACTCATCTAGATCTTCATTGCATTTCGCAGATGCATAAGACGCTTATCCCCCATTTAATTTACTTTTGTGATCTACGTAGTGCGGTTCGAAAGGAGTAATGAAATCGTCGATCGCGTCTTGGACCAGTTGTTTGTATAAGTCACCTTGAAACTTATTTGGGTTGCAAACATATTCATAAATGTTTGTGTTTTGACTTTGTGTCGCGGGGATATTATTACTCGCAATTATGACGAGAATTCCTATCGATGATGTTGCTGTTGAATTGATGGAGCGAATGGTTTGACGAATCGTCACCATCTTCTTCTTTGACCGTTGTTTGCTTGAACTATTGTGTTTCAAGCGTTTCGTGTTTTTGTATTTGTAAGAGTACTTGAAAATGTTGTTTTATTCGTGGGATTGTTATCTTTGTCTGACCGGGCTAACATATTCTGTTGGAAATATTAAATAGAATGTAATTGTTGCAACTCTTTGTGAAAATGTATTTGAAAAAGCAACACTTCGTCAAAGAGGTTTAAAAAAGCAATAGTTCACCAAAGTATTGCATCTATTTTGCAAAAGATAAGTCTAGTCAAAGGTGAAAAGCTGTCAATCATGAACAAACATAACTCTTCTGAAAATTCCAACCTCATTACAAATAGAGATGCACATTTGCTCATTGAGACACTATCGAATGTCACTCAACTATATCATCGTAGGAATCCTCAATTATTTCTTATTCTATCGTCATGAAATATATATCGTATATTTCATATTTTATACTCGTCCGAGAGTCCGATAAGCATCGATTAAGTTTGTTGGTCTCAGAATTTGGAGTGCTCCTATTCCGAGATGTTTGTCGTTCTATCATTAGAAACGATTGTCGCATTCTGTAAGCACCGTGAGCATCATTTTAAGGACATAGCGTCTAATACTAGCCTCGAGAAAAATCAGTTCTACGTCCCGTGTGCGATCGGTATATTATATATTATTTATATATAAATATATCGTAACGTACTCACGGAATTGAACCGACCAATATATATTCTATTTGTCGACGTCAAATATATATATATATATATATATATGTATCTGTATATGTATATATATATGTATGTATCTGTATATGTATATATATATGTATGTATATGTATATGCATATATTCTTCTCGTTGGCAAGCCTAACAAATGTTGTATTTCTAATGTTATATATTTTGTGAATGTTGAGATTGTTGACATTGACGATGTGAAATCAATATTTGAGTCAACATTGTTTGACTCAGACTTGGTTCATCATTAATTTTGTCTTTCAAATCCAAAAATCATTTACCCTATTATTGTGGCTTTATTTACGTGTGTGCAGGATTTATTCACGAGCTGGACTTATTCAAATATGATCAAATAAAGTAGAGTTAGTTGGAGCTAAAAAGAAGGAGACCAATTTATTTAAAAATAGATTGAACGAGTCAAACCACAACTACCACGAAAATAGAGCACGACTATCGGAGTAGTTGTTGGAATCACATCTATATAAAGAGAACTTTGATCTCGAAGAAGTATGACAAACAACGACGAATGACGCACATCTAGAGTGGCGAACGAGTAAAAAGAAACGAGAGAGCTCTCAACATATATTTTCGTCAAACATTTTAGCATAGTCATTATCTTCACACTTTTGTATAGAACATAGTTTCTAAACGTATTCTTTGTGTGAAGATTGGTTTAGTTCTAATACTCTTTTCTAGGCTAGATTTACTATATTTGATAGTTGTTGTTTAATCCATTCTTTATAGTGGAATTTTGCTCTGAAGGCGCATAACAAGTTATTTAACTTGCTGCGTATTTAAAACTGTATCTCCATTGTTTTTACTGCTAAGTTTAAAATTTCCGATGTGCTAAAACTTTCTAATCCCGAGTGTTGTTTCAACATTAGGGTCAACATTTCTATTTTACTTTTAACTTAGCTATTTCCATATCAATTTTATCGGGACCTCCCGCCTCCCCTCCTTTTCAAATTGGTATCAGAGCAACCGCTTGATACACTAAGCGTTTTTATCCTATTGATATGGAATCCCTAAGCCCAAACTATTTTGGCAAAGTCCCCATCTTAGACGGATCAAACGATGCCTATTGGAATGCGACAATGCATAAAGTCGATTGACTCGCATGCTTGGGATTTGGTTCTCAATGGTTATACCCATCCTAAAACACCTCCTGATGCAAATGGGAAAGTTTTTGACAAACCCATTGCCGAATGGACTGATCTTGAAAGACCAGCAGTCAATTTTAACGAAAAAGCTTTACATGCCGTTTTTTCCTCCGACGATATTTTTATGTTCAAAATCATCCAAAAATGTACTAATGCGAAACATGGATAGGACTGCAAAGGTGCGAGCGTGAAAGACACTAAGTTGCGTCTTTTAAATAACCAATTTGAAAACCTTCGTATGAGGGACGATGACGTCACTGCCTATTTTGAAATTTTTTTGAATATTTCTAGCGAGTGTCATAGTCTAAGTAAACCTATTTCTAACAAAGTTTTAAATTCTAAGGCTATTAGGTCACTATCCGAGAGGAAGCCCACAATCTAGCCACTTCAATGTAAAGGTGGCAGCTGTAGAGGAAGCCCACAATCTAGCCACACTCGACTTCAGTAGATTCATGAACATTATGATGAATTACGAGACCAATCTCGAAGTTCAGAAAAATGCGTCAAGGGGTAAGAGTCTCGCTCTAGTCTCGCAACCATCAGGTGTTGAATCTGAGGTTAATCCAGACGATGATGATGATGATATGGCTATGATTGTTTGGAAATTCAACAGGGTACTGAAAAATAAGAGAGACTTGAATGTTGGTCCAACATACAAGAATGTTCTCAACGCTCAAGAGTCTTCATCCGCTCCTAATCGCCCATTAACAGAAGAATTTCTGCTAATAAAGCAAAAGCCGATAAACTTGACATGGACTCTATTCAATGTCATGCTTGCAAAGGCTGGGTCATTATGCAAATGAATGTGCTAATACTCTTCGCAGGTATGAAAAATGATATTGTGTTAGCTTATCTAATGAAGAAGATGTACCAGCTAGAGATACGCAACAGGTCGCCCAATAGACAAAAGTTCTTAAGCCAACCTTCTCTGATAAAGAAAATGAAGAACATCATGTTGGGTTTAATGCGGTAACAGATGTTGATCCAACATCGGATTCAACATCTGAATACTATATTCTCTTTGATTATGATGAATCAAACAATTTTGATGAATCTTTGTTGTTAGATGATAGATATGATCTTTTACAACTTGCCAGGATGGTGAATCACGTGAACAAACGTACAAACAACTATACGTAGAGTGGACGAATCAAAGGAAGCGAATCTCGAAACTGAAGGATTTCATTCAAGTGCTGACTGAGGACAATCTCAACAATGAAAGGGTAATCAATAGCTTGCATGATGGGATGAGCAAGATGGAATCCCTATTGACCAGGAAAGACAAAGAAATTGACAAGCTGCAAACGCAAGTCAACAAGGCTTCAGATATGTTCTCAAAAATAAATAAAGGCAAGTCAACACTTGACGAGGTACTCTCTTCCGATAATACATCCAAACATGATTTAGGATTCAAATCACAGCCTATTCTTGATAAGAAATCAAAGCATTCTGCATATAAGTCCAGGACTAGAAGTTTTAAATATCATTTTTGTCTTAAACGTGTACACACCAAACCTTACTGTTTGAAACTGAAAGATGAGATTTCCAAAAAGTAAATGTTGACTGAAAGCCATCCAACATTCGATCCAACATTGAGAAATCACCGTTGAAGAGAATGTCTAGAGATATTTCAGACAACCTTAGTTCAAATTTTGTTAATAATAAGAATATAGCTTTTTGGAGTCCATCAGTTCAGATGAAAGTCTGGGTAAGAAAGTCGCCAATTCAATGTAATGTTGTTTACACGTCCTTGAAAGCTAGTGTTTCAGGATCTTGGTACTTTGATAGTGGCTGTTCACGCCATATGACAGGTGCCAAAGATTACTTGATAGACTATACTCCCTTGAGTAATGGTACAGTTACTTATGGAGGTAGATCAAAAGGTAAAATTATGGGACGAGGCAAACTTAATGTGGTTGGCTTTCCTGCCCTAAGGAATGTCCTCCATGTTGATGGACTTGTCACTAATTTAATTAGCATGTCAATTATGTGACGACGATCTTGAGGTAATTTTTAATAGAGAATGCTGTGAAGTTTTTAATGGCAATAATTTGTGTGTGATGGCAGGTAAAAGATCGAGTGATAATTGCTACAAAGTTGGTGATAAGGATGAGAGAAAAGGGGTATGTAAAGTCTCTAAAACCGAAGATGATATTGCTCTATGGCACAATAAATTGGGTCATGTTAATTACAGAACCCTAGAACAATTCATTCAGCATGAGGCAATCAGAGTAATTCCCAAACTTAAGGATTGTGGAAAAATTATTTGTGAGCAATGTCTGAAAGGCAAGCAGAGCATGCCAGTCTTGTGGAAGTAGATACTATAGGCGGTAGAATATATGCGTATGTCCAAGTTGATGACTTTTTTAGGTTTTCATGGATATTTTTTCTTAGAGAGAAATATGAAACATTTGATTTATTTAAAACCTTTTGTGCCATGATCAAAAATAACTTTTGTGCTCCCATTTTCGTATTAGGTCCGATCATGGTAGAGAATTTGAACATTAATTTTTCGAAGATTTTTATGACAAAAGGGTATTATCCATGAGTTTTCTTTTCCTAAGACACCTCAACAATATGGTGTAGTCGAAAGGAAGAATAGAACTCTTCAGGAAATGACTCGTGTAATGGTACAATCCAAGAGTCTTTCTAAAAGATTGTGGGCGGAAGCATTGAACACGGCTTGTCATATCTTCAATAGAGTTTTCTTTCGTCTAGGGACAAAGAAAATCTCTTACGAGATTTTGAAGGGTAGGAAGTCACAGTCAAGTATTTTCACGTGTTTGGATGTTCTTGCCATATGTTGAATGATCGTGAGTATTTGACAAAGTTTGATTCGAAAAGTGATAAATGCATTTTCTGGGGATATTCTACAAATAGCCATGCTTATCATGTTTACAATCTTAGATTGAAAACTATTGAGGAATCAATTAATATTGTGTTTGATGATTCCGCTGATATTAAGAGAAATACTCCTCAAGTTGACATTGGAGATGTTGTTCCGACGGTTAGTTCAGCAGAGGATCTGGAAGCTAATAATGTTGAGTCAACATCTGACTCAACATTAGCTCCTGAACAGGAGACCGAAGATGAAACTTTAATTGTTCGGAGAGATACCCCTACTAAGATTCAGAATTCTCACCCATCTGATCAGATCATTGGCAGACTGGATGAAGGACGGAAGACCAGGGATAAACCATAGAGAGATTACAGATATATGGTAAAAAAATGTACGCATGACTTTCCGTATACAATGATGTAAGGTTTAATTGCTTTGTATATTAAATTGAACCGAAAAATGTTCTTGAAGCCCTCAAGGACAATTTTTGGATCAATGTTATGCCAGAAGAGCTTGTTCAATTTGATAAAAATCAAGTTTGGACTTTGGTTCCACGACCAAGCGACGGTAGCGTCATTGGTACAAAGTGGATTTTCATAAACAAATCTGATGAGTATGGAAATGTAATTAGGAATAAAGCTCGTTTAGTTGACCAAGGCAATTCATATCTATAATAAATGTGAGAAAAGGGCAGAAAATGAATGAATATCGAGTTCTAGGGTGTTAAATATAAAATGAAGGAAATCGTTTGATAATGTTGGATCAAATGTTGACAACATGTGTGACTAATCATTTTGATCATGCGATATTTTATATTTATACATATATATACATATATTTATATACATAATAGTCTGTCGAGTCTATAATAGTCTGTCGAGTCTAGTATCTATATCTCTCATGATTTAAGAGAAAATCGGAAACCCCCACTTGGAGCTCGCGTTCATCTAGTCCTAACGGTTAGTTTTCATTTAAACTTGCTATTTTTCAGGCTGAAAAATAGTTACTGTTGCTGCAAAAACTTTCGACTCATACAACATTTTTTCATTAATAAACCTACTTTTTATGCTCACTTGATATCTCCTAATTCGCACTACTCTATTTCATATTTTCTAAATCTATCTCTGCAAATCACAAATTTCTCGAGCTTTCTTTCATTAATGGAAAACTCACCTCATTCGAACTCACCTCACTTTACACTTTGCTATTTAAAATAGCAATCTAAGATAGCAGTCATTTGACGGGGCTATACAAGGTTGTGGATCTGCCCAGGGTAAGAGCTCAAAATGTTGAACCAAATAATTGTTCATCATCTGCTCCAACATTAGTCCTGGAACGTCACATCAAGTACTTGATGATACAACTGCTTCATTGGTTGCACAACGAGAGACTCTTCAGAGTTTTCTTTCTGCCCAAAAAGGGGGAGATTCAGATGGTGCAGATGAAGAAGCTGGGAGGAATGATGCAACTGCTGTTGGTGAGGGAGACGATGCTGAAGCTGAAGAAGGAAACCGCTGAAGAAGAATCATCGGATTCTCTTATTTTTTAGATTTTCTAATCTATTTTTTGGTTCTCTAATTTTTCTTTCTTGCAGGTTTAGTTAAGACTTAATCAGACTAATCCATATGGTTATGTACTAATATTTCTTATATATTGATAACCATATTTTACTCTGACTGTCTTAATGATTTCAGGGGGAGTTTTGTGGATCTAACTCTACACATGTTTCGGGACGAAAGACAAAAATGGTAGATTGTTAATGTTTACATTGGCAATGTGGAGCCAACACCTGAGTCAACATTGGCTCAGACATTGGTCCATTTCCGGTTTTGTCTATCATACCCGAAAACATTATTATATAATTTTAGATTTATCACTGCACGAATTTTTGGGAGGAAATACAAAAAGGGAGAGATTGTTAATGTTGGTTGACATTGTTGACATTGACAACGTGGAATCAATATTTGAGTCAACATTGTTTGACTCAGACTTGGTCCATCCTTGATTTTGTCTTTCAAACAAGAAACCGTTTACCCTATTATTGTGGCTTTATTTACGTGTGTGCAGGAGTTATTTACGAGCTGGACTTATTCAAATATGATAAAATAAAGTGCAGTTAGCTGGAGCTAAAAAGAAGGAGACGAATTTATTTAAAGATTGAACGAGTCAAACCACAACTACCACAAAAATAGAGGACGACCATCGGAGTAGTTGTTGGAATCACATCTATATATAGAGGAACTTCGATCTCGAAGAAGTATGACGAACGACGACGAATGACGCACATCTAAAGTGACGAATGACGCAAATCTAGAGTGGCGAATGAGTAAAAAGAAACGAGAAAGCTCCCACATATATTTTCGTCAATCATTTTAGCCTAGTATTTATCTTCACACTTTTGTATAGAACCTAGTTCTGTACGTATTCTTTGTGTGAAGATTGTTTGAGTTCTAATACTCTTTTCTAGGCTAGGTTTACTATCTTTTGATAGTCGTTCTTTTTGTAATCCATTCTTTATAGTGGATTTTTGACCTGAAGGCGCATAGCAAGTTCTTTAACTTGCTGTGCGTATTAAAAATTGTATCTCCGTCGTTTTTACTGCTAAGTTTAAATTTTCCGTTGTGCTAAAATTTTCTAATCACGAGTGTTGTTTCGACATTAGGGTCAACATTTCTATTTTACTTTTAACTTAGCTATTTTCATATCAATATTATCGGGACCTCCCGCCTCCCCTCCTTTTCATATTAATTAGGACATAGAGAAAAGTCAGAGTGCGTCAGAGTTACTGCTACGACATGGGATGTTTGCCGAGGTTGGTCTAGGGAAGACAAGATTAGTGGGAAGGACAGGGACATCAACAAAACTGGCCGCACGCGCATTGCATGATATAATTCAGCCCTCACCGAGTTTGTTATGAAGAATTATTCCAGAGAATGCTCACGCTGTTCTAACATCATCGAAGAATTATTCCACAAGAAACGGATCCTCGGTAAAAGGGATGCCTTCGGAAATAACAAACCTCGACGAATATATCTGGACGATCCGAATTGTCAACGGCATGCCAAAGCAACGTGGTGCTGCGTGCACGTTGCAGAGCAGAGCTCAACTGGGCAACTGCAATGCAGCGTCGTTGGGCGTTGCCGGAAAGGGCTGCACGACTGCGACGGTGTCAAGTTAGCGTCGTTGGGTGCTACTTGCGGCTACTGTGGATTAGCACCATCGGGTACATCGTATGGTAGAAAACAGTGCAGTACAAAAAAGCAGTTGGGCGCAGCCAATCTCAGATCGAGTTTGTGCACGCTGTTCTACATGGCTGAGCCCCATTGGGCGCCACACGGTTGTACACACAGCAGCGCTGTCAGGCACTGGTGTGACCGCGCAACCGCTGCAAGGTTGTGACTGTTTGGGCTGTGGTGGCGATTGGGTGCTTACATTATGAAGCAGGTTGCAAATAGCGTGGTGACTCTGTGCTTGCTCGCGGGTACATGACAAAGGTGTGACGATATCACGGAGAGCTACAACCTTTCACGGAAAGGTACGATCTTTGATGAAAAAGGTACGATACATGAAGAGATACGTACTTTATCCCACGAAGAGTCGCGGCCTTTCATGAAAATGTATGATCGAGCGAAGAGATCTTTCACGAAAAGGTATGTTCTCACGAAACGATGCAACATTTAACGAAAAGGTACGATTTCACGATCACGAAGAGATGCAACCTTTAACGAAGATGTGAGATCTCATGAAAAGGCATGATCTAACGAAGAGAGGCAACCTTTCACGAAAAGGTATGACTCTCATGAACGGTTAGGACTTTTCATGAGGAGGCACGATCTTTCATGACGAGCTACGATCTCAGGAAGAGACTTGACTTTTCGTGAATAGGTACGATCTCAGAGAGAGATTTCGAAGAAATATAATCGCATAAAGAGGTATGGTGTTTTGAGAAGTGACACGATCTCACACAAAGGCACGCTATCATTTGCGAAAATACTTAAGAATTTTCTTAAAAAAAGGTATAACCTTATGCGAAGAACTACGACTTTTCACGAAAAGGTGCGGCTTTTAGGAGAAAGCACAACATTTCACAAACGGGAATAACTTTTAACGAATAAATGCGATTATTCGGAGACGGGCGATAAATTGCAAATGGCTCAACCTGTCGTGAAGATGTGTGATCTTTCGAGGAAAGACACAAACTCTCACGAAGGAATATAACATTTTGAGATATACTAGCCCCCAAAAAAATACTTAGAAGTGTAGGGGAACTTCGTAAAGTTGAAATGTATAAGTAAAATAAGATAAAACCAAAAATGATCGATTTATTCGAATTCCCAATAGCAGTAGTGAAATTTTATGTATATCAAAGAGCACATATAAATTATACTAAGAAATGAATAAGTAATTGTTGCAAATTGGATATCAAATACAAAAGAATCTAAACCAATAGGTGATATGCGATCACAATTGGTGGTGGAACATTGTATTGAAAATCCACGAAGCAAACGTTTGTTGTTCGATCAAATATGAATTCGAGTTTGTCACCCTAAATAATGTTGTAGAAGAAGCTAAATAACTTTGGAATTCTTACGAAGATATTCACAGCTAGAAATACTTTTGTATGTCGTACTATTACAATGCAATAGTCTAGAAAAAAAATTAGAAAGACATATAGTAGATGTAGAATGGTAAGTCACTACTTATATGTTGTAGACGTAATACTATTAGGCAATTTATCTCAAATGGAATGACTGTAGTTGCCGATGTCAAGATAGAGAGATAATTTGCAGGCCCTCTTACGAAGAGGATTACCGGAGATCATGTAAACCACACATAAAAAGGAATGAGATTAAAAATTTTCGGTTCGAAAATTGGTTTGAAATTCGTGGTTGTTGATAAACTTCGGGTTGATTCTTCAAAGTTCACATTGATTTGCTGTTTTTGAGGTTTGATTGACGTTTAACACTAATCTGAGCTAAATTTCGATCAACTAAACTTAGAATTTTTGCGAATTTTGAAGATCCGATCGAACGTGTTCTTAGTGATTTTCATCTGATTTCACGAATATTCAACTTGTTTTCCTTTGATTTTGTTTGATTGAGTGTTTGAAATGTTTGCCGATAAATTTGGCATGATTACCCAAGGTGAAATCGACTACTTTCTTGTGTTTGATCGGAAGTTCGCTTAAATCATAAAGTCGATGTTGTTTTTTAGTTCTCGATAAAGACATCGCGATTTATCACAAAGCATATTTCGGCAATCGTGATAATTTCTCGATATTATTAGCAATCATGATAACTTTTCGGTAATTAGACGATTTCGATTGAATGGCTAAGTCTGCTAATGTTGGATTAAATCTCTAGCAATTCGGTTTGATAAACACAAAACTTATTATTGTGTTACGAACATATTTACTAAGTGTGCAGATGAGCTTGGGTCAAAAAATGGATATCAAAAGAGAGCTCACTGTGAAAAATTGGTTTGGTCAATGCGCTGCACTGAGGATCGGTACTGGACTAATTCGGTACTGGACATGTCCGGTACTGAGGACCGATACTGAGGACCGATACTGGGACATGTCCGTACTAAGACAGGTCCAGTACTGAGGACCGGTACTGGTGTACAAGCCTTCACAGCATAGCAACATGTACAAGCCAATAAGGCTGATGACAGCATTGACAAAGTCAAGACAAAAGCTTCCAATGGCTTTTATAATGAGTCTGACGGCTATATCAAGGTTATAAGCCTATAACACAAGAAAGATGAGTATCTAGAGCAGGAACACATCCAAAGAAAGATCCAAGAGAGACGAACAAGAGCAAAGAATAAAATCAAGAGTGGAGTTCTTCCTCTTTGTGTGTGGGTTACATAAGATAGAGAAAGCTACAAAGTTCGAACCCACACACCTCACTCACACAATAGATAGATGAGAGAAATAGATTAGTTGAGTGAGAGTTTTAGCACGGAGATCATAAACAAATGCATGTAGTCTTCGCATCAAGACGGGAAAAGAGGGTGTGGTATTTGCACTAAGACGTTAAGTCCTGTGCTCACCGTGAGGGCGTCGCCCTACTGGTTGTCTTAGCATAGAGACGTTAATAATGAATGTAGGTTGTGAGGTTGCCGCTACAACCGTTGCGATTGACCTTGCGGGGCAATCATGGTTGCTAGGAGTTTAGCTAGCGGAGTATAGGAGAGGCTATATTGTGTATGTATAAACTAAGGAGGTCGTACATCGTTATATGTAAGCTGAGTCTTCTAATGGAATCTTCTTTGCAGGGAAGAAGGGGAGACATATGACATTAAGCTCCGAACTTCCATAAACAAATTACGTGTTCACCGCATTGCATTTACTCATGTTATACCATGCATAATTGAAGCAATTTATGTGTTTGATAAAATACATCAACCAAAACCGGTTTTTAACATGCATAGATTTTGAAGTTTTTTCATAAGCCCATAAAACCAATTTTAAGAGGATTAGGTCGATTATTTTTTCGTTTGGTTTAAAACTCAAACTCGCTTAATCTCTCGGTGATTAGTTTTTTTTTTTCAAGAACTCGAGTTATTGCAACTCAACGATGTTTTAAGTGTTTAAACAAAAGATATTTTCGAAGTCTTATTTTAAAACACCGATCCCCGATCTTAACAGCTAAGCTTACACGTGACTATTCTCTTTGATAAAGCTAATCATTCGACAAAGTGATTACTCTCACGATCTCTTTGGTTCACATCGGCATCGCGAAGCTCCAATTGCATTTATCGAAAATCTCCACTTGATGAGTCCTCGGTTTTCGGTCCTTCGTGACTACCGCAAGCTGTAATAGCAAGTGTTTTCGATGCAATTGATATCGCAAACCATAGTATCGAAAAGAGAACTACGTATCGCGAATTTCACTCGAAAATCAAACTTTTTGATGTACTATAAATCTTCTCGATACACAAAATTAGTATCGAAAAGAGAACTACGTATCGCGAAGTTCACTCGAAAATCAAACTTTTTGATATACTATAAATCTTCTCGATACATAATATTTTCGATACTTATATTGCTTCACGGTTCCCGAAAACATTTTTATACACACAGAAAATTCCTTGGCATTTTCAAAACATTTTCAACGCTTTAAAATTTTCAAAACTTTTCGGTACCTACCAAAATATTTTCAAATTTCTCTACATTTTACAAAAACACCAAAATTGTTCGATACGGATTTTTTTTTAAAAAACATTTTAATTTCAGAATCTCCTGGAAAAATTATATAGATGTTTGGTAAATTTTTAAAATCTTCGACATCACTTAAAAACTTTTCGGTAGACGCCAAAGTTTTTGGCACTGAATTACACTTTGCGAAATGATTAGAGCTTTCATGTGAGTGATACTAACAAAACAAAGCTTTTTAGTCTTGTATCTTTGAGCCCATGAGGCCTTGGTGTCGTGGTCAAGATGGAGGCCTTGGGACTTTATGGGTTAGGTCGTGGGATCGAATCCTCCTCCCCACAATTTCCTTGAGTAGTTCACATGGGCTTTATGGCCCATTATTAGTCCCACCTCTGGACTGTGTGACACAATTAAAGCTTCCGCCATGTCCGTGTGGGCAAGGCCACACCTGTATTTAGGAGCTAGCCCATAGCCAAGTCGAGTGGGGATACCTCGGGACAAAAAAAAGTCTTGTATCTTTGAGAGGGTTTTATTTTTAGTCATGTTAAGTTAATGATGACAATTTTAGTCCCCTAAATATCAAAATCGAACCAATTTCGGTCTCGTTAAGTTATGTGTAGCAATTTTAGTCATGTAAGTATCAAAATTAAAATAATTTTAGAACGGTTGACCCAAAAACTTAATTTTAGTTCGAAATTTGACGTCGGAGATGCCAATTTTTGGACCAAATTTATTTTTTTTCTTTCCTTCGAGTAAGCGCCACATCATAAGTACAAAAATGAGTCATAAAAATTAATTAAAAAATAATAATTAATTAATAAGAGATAAATAAATAATAATCTAAGTCGGCATCAAATTCAAGATTGAAATGTTAATTGTCCTATTTTTTTTAATTTTATTATTTACGGGACTAAAATTGCTACCTATAACTTAGCGGGACTAAAATTGCTTCAATTTTTATACTTCCGGGACTAAAATTGCCACCGTTAATTTAAGGGCTCTAAAAATGCCACCCCTCGATGATAGAGGACAAAAAATACATTTAAGCTATATATATAAATTAAAAATTTTCGACACATAAACTACTTTGCGGAAATTTGTTTTTCATTTTGCGGAAATTTGCTCTTACTCATTTGCAAAGTGCATAAGTGGTTATCGAAAAGCACTTCAAGATATAATATTTTCTGCGGCAATCTAGATATCTCACCAACCTTATTAAAATCATATATCTCAAATAAGCTTGCAGCTTTGCGGTTCCTGTGATAATGATATGATATCGCAAACCTCCTCAAGTTACGTGTTAAAATTTGCGGTAACAAGACACTCCAACACATATCGAAAAATACTCGATACAACTTTGCGATACTTTTTGAGCTTTTCAATACTTCTTTCTTAATTAAAAAAACAAAGTTTTTGATACTTACTTCACACATTAAAAAAAATTGTTTTGTTAAATTTTCGAAGAACTGAAGATCAATTTAAAATTTTTTATTTAAACCAAAAGGTTTTGGATACTTCAAATTTTCAATACTTCACAATATTTTTCGTCAACATCAAAACTGTTCGGTATTGAATTTTAGAAAAGCCCAAATTTTCGATATTAAACAAAAAATTTAATATCCAGAAAACGCGTAAACGATGAAATATCCAACATAACCAACAAAGCAAATATGAAAGCCTACTTCTTGAAAAAAATCAAAGAAGTGAATGCTAGGCAAGAATAATCATAAATGCTTCATAGAGACTGCTAGAGATAAGACTAATCTCACATGTCAGTTATCGAATGCTCAGGAAAAGCTCACTTGAATCAAAATTAAAAGCTCAAATTAATGAACTAACAACTAGTTGGAAAAATTGCGAATTTGAACGCAAAACAAAATATGAGTGATTTGAGCAATATGCAGTGTACTTATAATATTCTTACTGACGAACGCATTAAATTGTACTGTAAAATTAAAATTTTAGGGACAATATCACGGAAAAGGGTCAAATGGTTCAAAATCCCTCTAAAGACTTAGCGTCTAATGGGGAAAATATTTTTTACATTCTGAAAAGTCTACTTGTTGTTGGGAATTTCCAGAGGTTATTAGTAAATAGCCGAATTAAACGCATCTCTGGAATCGGAAGAGTATGTTTTCGAGCGGAAAAGGAAAAACTCTTAGAGAGGAGATTTCTAATCTCAAAATTTCCCAATCCTTACTTATTTTAAATAATAATTCCAATGAAATATCTTCTTTTAAACAAGATAAAAGAACGCAAACGGATGCTTCTGTTTATAAAACTGAACAGGCTTTTACTAATAATTCTACGTCAACTTTGACCGAAGTTGAAATTTTAGGTAAAAGCAATACGCTCAAAATTACTAAGGAACAGAAGAAAATTATGAAAGAGAAAGGAAAGACTACATTGTTTTACAAAGCTACGAACAGAATAGTAAAGAACAAAAGTTTTCCTCTACCATTCATGTAAAGAAAACTTTTAAAGAAATTATTATAAGCTCTAGCAAACAAACTTCATCGTGTACTTCAAATGATTTTTATAATTCATCATTTAAGAGGCCTAGACATGGAAACAATTTTCATAATTCTTACCATCATTATGATGTGAATCGTGCGAATTGTTCTCGTATGAATACCAACTTATCATGTTTTACGCCTACATAAAATATCTAGTCTAAGTTAATTTTGAAAAACATCTTATGCGACTGACTATGGAGAAGATTTTTAAATCTCGCCGAAATACACATTCGCATGCACTGAAAATCCATATATGTGTCAAATTATTCATAAATAGGTATCTAAAGCTACATTAATGGATGAGTTATGCCCAAATTTGACACGCATGTTTAACATTGTTTCTGCTAATGAGGGAGGACCCACATTACAATGGGTACCAATGCCCCGATAATATACTTTGCAGATCCCAACATGTATGGTATCTCGGGTTACTCCACATACATGACTAGTTCGCGATGCGAGCAGCTACGACCACGCTTTCAAAGAAGGTACATTATAACTCTGCGTATGATTAAGCGCTTTTTTTCAAATATTTTAAATTGCGTAGGCATGCGAGCTGAATTGAAAAATACATATTTGTAAAAATGATACATTTTAAAAATGCATTTTTAAAAAATTTACGAGATTTCAGAATTCAAAATGTATATTACGCACGTAAATGATATCATTTAAAATAAAAATTTATTTTTATATGAGATTAATTTGAGGGGGAGCAACTTTTTTATTTTAAAAGAGAAGCGACTCTCATTTTTGAAAGGGAGCATTACTTAATTTTTTAGGGGGAGAAAACATTTAAATGCGTGTATTTAGGAAAAGAGATCCGTAAATTTTTAAATCTTAGTGCACATCTTTTGCGGGGAGCAATTTTAGTTTAAGAAGTATGATTTGAGGGAGGTATAAAAAAATATATAGATATATTTTCGTGTTTTTTGTTTAAAATAGTATATTATTCTGTTTTTTGTAAGTTTTCAAATGATATTTTTGTATCGTGAAGTTCGAGTCTCGCGAACCTCTTATATCGCCAAGCCTGCGTATCGCGAAATAGTCATACTGCGAAGCTTGGACTATTGCGAAACTCATATATTGAAAACCTTCCGCTATCGCAACCCTCCCTACCACCTCATGCCGAAAACCTCACGTCACGATGTGTCACGCCGCAAACCTCATACCGAAAACCTTCCTTACAGAAAACCTCCACCATCTGAAAACCTTCCCTATTGAAAACCATTCTTATCACAGACCTCACACCCGCAACCTCTATATATATATATATATGTGTGTGTGTATTAATCCAATAAATATATATGCAAATAAAAAAAGGGTAAACTGAGAAATTAAAAAAAGGGAAAAGTCTAAAACCAAAAAAAAGAGAGAAAAAACGAAAGAAAGAAGAAAAATAAATATCCTCTCATCATTACACTTCATGGATATTAAAGAGATTTTACCAAGCCTGCGTATATCCAACTAACAAATATTAAAGAGATTTTACCACAATTAGATGAGAATATTAAGTTAATGTGAGGTGCGAGGGTGTGTTCTTGAAGCGTTTGGGTGGCTCTCTCAAAATGATAATTCTTATTTTGTTTCTCATACAATACACACCTTACAATGTGTAAGGGTTTTAAATATTTATACCACATATTTTTTATATAATACTTGGGGCCTAACAACCCCAATTACCCTAAGCCTCTTATAAAAAGAATCCTTCTTAAACACAAAGATAATAATTGTTGAACACAATAATATATTCCTAACAATCTCCCCCTTTGTGTTCAATCTTCAATTCAACATGTATTATTGTTGTGGGGCTTAGTGTGTTGCATGAGTCCTAAACAATCTCCCCCTTTGTCTTTTCTTGTGATCTCTTTCTTTGGTGATCTTCAAGCTCACCGTTTCATGACCTTCTCTTCTCAGCATTGTATCTTCCTTCAAGTCTTCTCTTGAAGCTTGTCTCAGAAATGCCGGAAGATGTTTGAGGTTGCTTGCTGATTAGGAGTATCTCCTCTTTTTGTGTTCGATCTCTCCCTTCGATAATGACGCAACGTCCCTTACTTTTGTTCAACCTTGTGTTGCGATTGGGAGTTCTCTTTGAAATTTGGAGAGGTGCACACGAGGCAGAAACTTCGTCTTTAAAATCCGAGGTGTGCTCGGTTCTTCGACGACACTTGAGGAATTAGCGTTTCTGGTCAATGTTGCACATTTATCGTGGTATTGCATCAAGTTTCTTGAGTACTACTTAAGAAACTAGCTTATTGACATAACACTCTATCCAAAGAAGATTGAGTTGGGGAGATCATCATGGCGATGGGTAAAAAAGAGGCATTTGTTTGGCAAGATGATCACGTCGTTGTGACAAGGAGATAGGGTTATAGGCGTCATAGGAACTCAATTTTGGTAATAACCCGACGGAGCCAATAAGGCGATCCGTCGTGTAAGAAAACCGAAGTCGCGGTGACTTCCCGTGAACATCGATCTAGGAGTTGTGCTCATAGAAGATGGCCTGAAACCATTGTTAATTGGATGTTGCAATGGCATGACTTTTTTCCGATCCTCGAAGCATGTCTAAAAATGACATGTCCACGGAAGTTCTTACATGATCACAAACATCATGTGTTTTAAAAGTGTATGTGTCCTAAAAATATTGAAAATATGGGAAGTGGGGACACACTAGACTCGAATGTGTGCAAGGAAGTGTGGTGGTGGGGCTGAATACAACTAAATTCAATATCTTCCGCTTCCGAGTATAGCGGTGATAGTAGACGTTGTTTCCCGTGATTTCTGAAAAAATTTCTTTTGTGAAAAAGACGAGTGGGTAAGGCTTGAATGTACACGCGCCGTTGGACCTAATGCGGCGTCTTCTACCTGGGAGCTAATGAAACTAGCACCTGTACTTATGGGGGTTGGTCCGAATAATTTGTGAGATAAGGGATTTTTGTGTCTTAAAAAATTTCTAAGTCATCATTGGAATCATCAGTTGCGTTGTGTTTGGATGATGTCTGATAGGTGGCTATACGTTTAAGATCGGCTCGGTGATGTTTCGGGGTTAGATTCAGTTGGGTTTGACTGAATCATGAAAACCTAAAAATCTATGCATCTGATTAAAACTTGACGAGTGTTGCTTTATTTGTGTCAGCAATCCGAGCTTATCGGTTGAAGTGAGCAGCGAGGTAGTGCAAGTGAGCCACATTTTCCTTGAACTTGTGAACTCGGGATTCTTCCTTGAAGTCCTACTTTTGATGTCGGAGGAGATGTCCGTGAAGCTTGAGTGTAAATGGGGATTTTCTTCTTTTTCTTTTTTTCTCTCTCTTTTTCTCTTCCCCTTTATATATTTATATATATATATATATATATATTTATTGTAGTAGTAATATTATATATTATATATTTTTTAATTTCATAATTTATTTATTCCTGCCCATGAAATGTGCTTCCTAAAATAAAATTGCTCCCCCTCAAAAGATGTGTAGTAAGATTGAATGTTTGCTCCGCCTTAGCACTTTAGTTATTGCTCCAATAAACAATATAACAGTCGCTCCTCTTTGAAATAAAGGAGTTGTTTCTCCTCAAATTAAGCTCATTTAAAAATGAATACGTTTATTTTAAAAGGTATTTTTATCATTTCCGTTCGTAATATGCATTTGAATTTTAAAGGCTCTTAAAGTTTTGAAAATGCATATCTAAAAATGTACCATTTTGAAAATTATATATTTATCAATTAAGCTTAGCTTGTATGCGTATGCAATTTAAAATATTGAAAATTCCTTTGCATACGCATAATTGGAATTTGTCGTCTTTGAAATGTAGATTGTAGTAGCTCACGAGTCTTTCCTTTATCATGTGTGTGGAACCACTACGTCGATGTGCCATACATGAGGGACGGGTGTGGTTGCTCGCATCGCCTACCAGTCATGTATGTGGAGCAACCCGAAATACCATACATGTTGGGATGATATAGTTGTTCACGTGGCATACCAGTCATGCGTGTGGAACAACTGTTAGGTCTAAATAGTGTCAAATGTAATTTTTATGGCTGTGTCTTGTAAATTAATTATTAAGTTAAGTATACTATATTTTGTAGAGTCTAGTGATATATTGTTGTAATGGTCTTTTTAGGGGCCCAAGTATCTTATACCTAATTAGGGTATAAATACTAAAACACTACACATGTATCAATGAGAATCATTATCAGAAAACTCACCACTACAGTAACTTTGAGAGAGCAAAACACGCACAAAACACACACGCTGTTTTTTAGCGAAATCTCACTTGATTGCCCACTGTTTTTCTTATTCGTTAGGTATTTTTGAGACCTTCAACAACTAATCGAAATACCCATGCTGGAAAATTTGCAAAATTTTATCGGGACTCTGGTACCCATTGTAAAGTGTGTCCTCCCTTATTACCAGAAAACAATTTAGGCAAAAAAGGTGTCATATTTAATTTTGGTCCTCAGTCATTCAATAAAGATTTATTAGGTACCTAACTTAGTCGTAGACTTAGGAACCCATTTAGGATCGATTTGACACGGATAACTCATTGCTCGGGTGAATGTGTGTATAGGTTTACTAGATGAAAGAGCTTCCCTTAGCCAGTCGCACAAGGTGTTTTTCCGAATGGACTTTGACCGGATAATTCAAGTAGGAATAAGAGGTTATAGTATTGTAAGCATCTACATCACATAAATTCCTACGAGAAGACTTCACACGAATCACATTAGAAGGGTGGTTACTAGAAGATTGAGAAGTTCGATTGCTTGAGCTTGGAACTTTTTCTTTTCAATCTTCCTTTTTAATAGGAGCGGGAGAGGGAAAATCTTTAACATTTTCGTCCTTTATTTTGAAAAATGACTTTCCTTTCCCCATCCTATTTTTCTTTTGTTCCTTAACACTTTTACGCGCTGCGCTTTTACTTATCGTTTAAGCTTCGGTCATAGTTGACTTAGAATTTATAGTAAGTGCCTTTTTAGTTCTAGGAACAACGACGTCCGTTTGTGTTCCCTTATCTTTATTAATAGAAGATATTTCTGTAGAAGTATTGCTTAAGACAGGTAGAGACGAGGATTTTTTGAGATTAGAAATCTCCTCTAGAAGTTTTCGCTTTTCCACTCGAAAACCTACTCTTTCGGATTCCAGAGATGCATTCAGTTATGCTATTTTACAGGCAACCTCTGGAATTTCCCAACAAGAAGTAGATTTTTCAGAATTTAAAATATGTTTCCCATTTGACGCTAAGTCATCAGAGGAATTTTGGTCTTGACCCTTTTCCGCAACAATGTGCTCTTAATGTTGTAGTACCATTTACGGGCATTCCTCAAATGGGAAATTGTATTTGTTTAGATGTGTATTACGCTCAAGTGCACAAGCCTTCAAGACAATTCGTGAACTTGTACTTTGAATTTTCTGTCTGAGCATCACGACTTGTAACTCTCTCTTGTGCATCTTCTAGCTGGCACATGAGGCTAGCTTTTTTTCTTAGGTTTCTAAGTAAGCATTGATAATTACTTTCAGCTTCAAAGTTCTTATAGTCTTTAGTGATCTATAGAGGAACTTTGTTTTTGTTCAGAGGCAGAAGTCGTTACGTTGGATTCCAAAACAAATTTTAAAAAATTATTTTTAGTTGGATATGTGATCGTACACACGTTGTGTAGATATAAAAATTTTTGCCTTTGAAAAATTCATTGCCGAATAGTTTTCGTGTGTCGAGATTTATCGTGAAGTTTCAAAAATTTTAGGTGTCGAAAATTTTTGGTCTATACCGAAAAGTTTTGTAGTGTTGAAGCCTTCGAAAATTTTACCAAAACTTTTGTAGGATGTGCAAAGAATTAGTTGTTTCTGAAAATTTAATTTTCTATGTCTATGGTGCGAAAAATATTTTCGGTATGGATTTTGCTTTTGGTATATGGCGCGAAAATAAAATTTTCGTAGTGTTGGATGCGAAATGTTGAGTGCGAAAAATAGATTTTCGATATGTCGTGCGAAAATTGATTTTCGAAGTAAAGGGTGCGAATATAAATTTTTGAAGTCTAGGGTTCCGAAAATAGATTTTCAAAGTGTTGGTACGAAAAAAAATTTTCTATTTCTAGAAAATAAATTTTTGAAGTGAGGTGCGAAAATCATTTTCGAGATAAGGACGCGAAAATCAATTTTTCAAAGGGCAGGAGTGCGGAAATAGTTTTCGAAGTGTAGTTTTTCGAAATGTTGGTTTGAAAATTTAAGATTTTCGATGTGTTGTTTAGAAAATAAAAACATTCGAAGTGTTGTTTCGAAAATAAGAATTTGCGAAAGGTTATTTAGAAAGGTTGTTTCGAAAATTAAGGATTTTGGAAAGGGTTGAAAAATCAAAATTTTCGAAAGGTTGTTTCAAAAATGAAAGATTTTCAAAAGGGTTGTTTCTAAAATAAAGATTTTCAAAATGTTGTTTCGAAAAATTTTCTGAGCACCACAACCGCACTATGTTTTTATCCCAAACAAAAAATCATCCAAATTAAGCCAGGGTAATGATCAAATCACCTATATCGTAGACTCTAAACATTCGATTAAGCATTCAAACAAAACATACCAAAATTTTTGAAAATTTTGAAGAATATCGCGATGAACTTCAAAAAGAAATGCAAATATTTTGACTCAAATATGAACACTTGTGGCTCTGATACCACTTGAAAAGCCTAGTATATCGAACTAACACCTATTAAATATATTTTACCACGATTAGAAGGGAACAATTAACTTAGTGTAGGATGCGAGTGTCTGTGTTCTTGAGGCTTAGGGCTAGGGGTGAGCTTGGGGCGGTTACGGCGTTTTTATTCAAATTTTAACTCAATCCGATGTATTGCGGTTTTTTAATAATGTACCCCAAACCCAACCATAAAACTTTCAACCCGATGCTCCGCGGTTTTCTTGGGTGCGGTTGGGTTGGGGCGGTTTTTGCGGGTTTTTTAATCATAACAAAAATATAATATTCCTAAGTATACATAGTGTAAAATTAAAATTCAAGAATAAATAGTTAATAAACTTTTACGAGTAATAAAAAGTAACAAGTAAAATAGAAAAAAATTTCAAAATTAGTGCACACTAGTTTATTAAAATTTTAATACAAAAAAGTTAATAAACAATAGTGACAATAAAATTTTTTTAAACAAAAATATAAAAAAAATTAACAAGGATATGAACTTATAATAAAATTTGTTATTTATAAACAATCGTTAAACGTAACAAGTAATACTTCGAAAAAAGAAGTTAGCACGAATATGAACTCACAATCTCTATTCAAGAATAAAAAATAAAAACTAATTTAAGAATCAAATTAACATAAGAAAAAACAAAAATTCATAATTTAGTGCATAGTATTTTCATCAATTGCTCCTTTCCAATTCATATTTTTACATTAATGCTTATAGTCTTCCAACTTCCTTACTATTAGAAGTTACTACTCCCTATCTTATTTTCATCTAATAACTTATGAACTATTAAATAAAACATAATAAAAGTATAATATTATTAAATGCGGTTGAGTGCGGTTTTAAAGATACTAAACCAAACCCGATTGCAAAATATGCGGTTTTATTTTTCAAATTCCAAACCAAGCCATCAAGTCGTCAACTCGATACTTGCGGTCTGAGTTGGGTTGGATTGATTGGGTGGGGCGGTCCGACGGGTTAAATGCTCGCCCCTACTTAGGGCAGCTCTCTCAAAATGATAATTCTTATTTTGTTTATCACACAATACATAACTTACTATGTGGAAGGGTTTTAAGTACGTATACATCACGGGGAGCCTCGTCTACATCACCATTTCACTCGAAAGTGAGAGATATTGAATTATGTGGTACTTAGCCCCACCATGACACTTTCTTGTGCACATCGAGTCTAGTGTGTCCTCACTTTTCATATTTTTAATATTTTCTAGGACACATGCATTTTTAAAACACATTGTCTTTGTGATCAAATTAGAACTTCCGTAGACATGCCATTCTTGGACATGCTTCGAGGATCGGATGGAACTCCCGCCGTTGCAACCGAATCATGCCTTCTTCTACGAGCAAAGATCCTAGATGGATGTTAACGGGAAGTCTATGTGACCACGGTTACGTAACAACGGAACACCTTCATGGCTCCGTTGCAATCTATCTGCTACGATCTTTGGAAGAGACTTGACTTTTCGTGAATATGTACAATCTTACAGAGCGATTGCGAAGAAATATAATCGCACAAAGAGGTATGGTGTTTTGAGAAGTGACACGATCTCACGAAAAGGCACGAGATTTTTGCGAAACTATGAATTTTTGTAAAAGGTTTAATCTTAAATAAAGTCGTAGAAGAATGTGAATGACTTTGGAATTTCTTACGAAGATATTCATAGCTAGAAATACTTGTGGCTGTCGTATAATTACACTGTGATAGTCAGTCAAAAAACAAATAGAAAGACACAAAGTAGATGTAGAAGGGTAAGTATTTATACGTCTTAGATATAATACCATAAGTCAATTTATCTCAAATGAAATGATTACAATCGACGATGTCAAATAGAGAGATAATTTGACAAAGCCTCTTACGACCGGAGACCATATAAACTGCACATCAAAATGAATGATATTGAAAGTCCACCACTAAAATGGTTGTCACGGACATCCAACCTTTTTGACTGTAGATCCCGAGATCTTGGTTCAATGGGACAACTAAGTTACTTACGTTGTTGCTACAACACACGAGACATATCGTCTCTATCTCTTTCTAGGAAGAATATATGTTGTCCTATCACATCTAGTGATGTTGAGTTTTAGCTCTTTGTTAGAATTGTTTTATTGGGTTCAATTAATTATGTTATCTTAATCTTATAGTTTATTTAATTAATGTTGGACTAAATTAGAGTAAACCCACTAATTAGTTTTAGTGTAATTGGGCTAGTTAAGAGCCCAAGTTCTATACCAAAATGTTGTATAAATACTAAATCCCTAACACACACTAAAGTGTGTCTTGTGTCTTAAGCTAAGAGAGAGAGAGAGAGATCATTTTAGAGAGAGGAGCCCAACACCTCTCAGGAACACAAGCACCCCACACCTAAGCTTAATTCTTCTTGTTCAAATGTGGTAAAATCAATTGAATCTCTCTTAGTTGGATATATTAGGCCTTTGAATTGGTATCAGAGCCCCACTCGTTTATATTTGAGTCAAATATTTCGATTTATTTTTCGGATATTTTCGAAAAATTGGATATGTTTTGTTGTTTAGATGTTTGATTAAGTGTTTAGGGTATATGATATATGTGTTTCGATCATCACCCAAGCCTAATTTCAACAATATTGTGTTTGGGGATCGAAAATTGTGTTCAGTTCGTTTCGCAAAAAGTTTTGGTACTGAGTTCAAAAATCATTGTAAAAATCGGAAAATCTCACTGCAAAAATCAATTTCGAAAACAAAATCTTCGCAGCACATATTTATAAAAGTGCCATTGAAAATTCAATTTCGCAACGCATATTCACAGATTTGCCATTGAAAATCCTTTCTCCCACGGCAAACCCGTCGAAAAACTATGTCCACCACCTTCTCGACCGCGTTGCCGATCGCTGCTCCGTTGAAAACAATTTCGCACCACGGCCCGTCGCCAGACCCGTCGAAGTTGGCATCGACCCCTTTTTCCAAGGCATCCCCGTCGCAAAGCAGGAACGAGGGCAATCCCGTCGAGAAATTCCCACTGAAGCCCGGTCGAAGCACTCTTACGTCGTTTCCGTCGAAGCACCTCCGATTACAAACTCGTCGAACGATATACCCACTGTCCCATCGGAAATTGTTCGATGAAATTTTCCACCTGACTCCCGTCAGAAAATGATCGAAAGCTGCCGCCACTGATATCCCGACGATATTTTCCCACCGCAACACCGTCGCAATATCGTAGAGTTCTTCTTTGCCGTTGATTTCCATCGAAATCTCTTTCGACCGAGATCCCATCGCCTGGCTCGTCGAGCTTTTCCGCCGAAGGACCGTCGAGCTGCTTGTTATCATTTGATCTCCCATTGATTTTTTTTATTCAATTGATTTCAGTCGAAGACCCATTGAAATTTGATTGTTGATGAGATTTTCACAAATTGTTTTGCATAAGATTTTCACACTCACTAATTATCGCACCGGATTGTTTTCAAAATTGATTTCCGCACTCAACTTGCAAAAAACTCAATCTTCGCACTCAATCTTTGCACTCAGCATATCGAAAATTATAACTTTTGCAGTCTACACTACGAAAATTTTATTTTCGCACCCTAGCACTCCAAAAATGCGGGATTCGATATCCCGAGCACATCTTTATTATCTTAAGTTACTCGTATTTCTTTTTGTCGTACTTTTCGACTTCTGTCTCGTTAGATTAGGTTACGTAATTTAGTTTCAAAATTATATCAATCTTAAGACATTTATTTAGGCTATATATCGATTCGATAGGTTAGTACTAGTAATCAAGTTTATTCTCTTATATTGATACTCGAAACTCACTGTAGCTATTTTACGAAAGATAAGGTACACTGTCGCACGTGGTAATAGTTATAACGTATTCAATTATTACTTATCGCAATTTGCACGTACACGCACTCTACATAATTAGTGCACCGCATAGTGATCAAGTTTTTGGCGACATTGCCGAGGAATAAATTGACATTAGGAAAATCCTAGTTAGGTACTTTAGCGACTTTATTTGCTTGTTATTTTAATTTTATTTTATAAGTTTCAGTAATGGTTTATTTGCTTATTACTATTAATATTTTAGGAAATTTTTATGGCCTATTTCCTCTTCAAAATATTTTATCAAGTCAACGTGTCTTAAGTAATGCCATCTAAGCACGTAAAAGCCTCATCTAGTGCCACTCACCGAAACACGCCAATGACATGTACACTTTGTCCATTATTCATGGAACAACATGTACACTTTGTCCATTATTCTGGGAAGTTAACTTGTTTCAATAAATAATTTTTTCCATTGTTTCTTTTTAGTTATACGTGAAGACAGCGTAATTCGCAAGTGTTGGGAGGGGTAAATTATTTGAAATTTTATGTGAACCAAACTCATTTCGTGTTTGCGTTATTTGTTTAAAAGAAAAAGCATGTTTTATTGAGTTTTAGCATGACTATTTGCTCCTCATCTTAAAGACATATTGCATGTTGGGGAATTTTGTGAGTAATTAGGACATGCATGAGTGGTTGATTTCTTTCGGCATGAATAAACTGAGTGACACTACGAGATAGTCGTACACATGACCCATGCTTATGAGCATTTTTGTGAGATTATTTAGCAGACGAGCGTTTTCCTCACCTCTTTGGGCGAAGTAGTGTATGGTTTATATCGCTCTATAATTAGCTTGTGTGATACGTGTTGAAACTTCTTAAGGTGTGACGCTATGAGGAAGACATTAGGAAATAAGTCCATTGCCAAAGTTTTCTTACCACGGAATTATAGAGCACTGACCTGGAATTATAGAGCATGAGTCTGTTATTTGTATAACTCGGAATTATAGAGCACTGACCTGAAATGCGTTCTTAAACCTGATTTATAGCAAAAGTAGAGGTTGAGTGCCAAAGTGAAAAATTGTAGCTCGACCGTTGTATGAAAAAAAAAAATTGTCAAAGGATAATATGTTGTTAGAAACTCCTCTATCAATAATCTCTAGCCCACAAAGGGATTCAGAGAAGCGGAGCTTAATGCCACGAGAGTAGAAGAGCTTAGATACGTGGGAAAAATGCTAAAAACCCTTTTTTCGATAATCTCTCATGCTCAAAAAAAATTGAGAGAAGAAGGGTTTAACCGAATGTTGATGGATAGAGGAAAAGGAAAAAAAATGGTGAAAAGATTTGAAGGAGGCAATCGCTAACCACGATGTTATGCGGCCCGCTGTTGAACAATTGCGCGACACCGACATGACCCTTATGATATGTCTTCACTCTCCAATATATTTAGTTGAACCTTAATGAAACCCGAAGAAAACCTTCTGATTCACGCCTTATCACTGAGAGTAGTAGATATGACCCACTTGCAATCTTATGGTAGGGATTATATTATCGTATGAATTGATTGAATTCACTGACATATTAGCATTACAATGAGTGATCCTTGCGAGGTACGGGTCTCGAATGGGAGTTCATGTTGTTATACATTGACCATTAGTGTAACGTTCGGAAATCACTTGCGTTATTTCCATTTCGTGCTATCTACCTTGAGTGGTAAGTTGCGAAGATGTCGTGTTGTATTCTTATACTTTTTTAGTTCTACTTTGCTTGAGGACAAGCAAACGTTCAAGTGGCGGGAGGTTTGATAAACGTATTTTAATACGTTATCTTAATTATAAATAGATCGTATTTTAGGTTAGTAATAGTTGTTTATATATTTATTCGTGTCATTTACACTTATTTTATGTTAAAGGAACATATGAGTGCAATTGGGAGAAAACCAAGCAAAAATGGAGCGAAACACGACTTCAGTTCGTCCCGCAAGAACTGTCACTGCATCATGAGTGGTCGTCGATTCTGACGCTCAAGCAGAAAAGGATTATAGCTCCTAGGAATTTGTCACGACATCTTGAGTACGTCTTCGATGCAGTGACGATCGAGCAGAAACGATATTCACCTTGCAGGAATTCGTCACGACATGTTGAGCAACCCGTTGCAGCACGACGGACGAGTACCATACCTTGCAGGAAATCACCATGGCATGTTGAGTAACTCGTCCATGCGGTGACAATCGAGCAGAATGGGCTTTGCGATAATGTCCATGCTGTGACGGCCCAAAAAGATCCCGTGACGAGTACAAAACATTACTATAACCCGTTTTCAAGCCCTAAAATCAATTATTCTATTCCACGATCTTCCACAATTCAAAACACACGACTTAAAAGACCTAAAGGGAGGTTAAAGAACCCTAGGGAACACCTCACTGATTCATACAGTTCAAATGAGGAATTCAATGACGATCTCTAGAAGAATTGAACATGGAATGCGAGGAATCATCAATCTCAACCAAAAATCTTAAGTTTAGGAAAGAAATCATGAATACTCAGTTTTCGTTAATTATACTTTTTGTTTTTTATTCTTGTATACGAGTACCAAAGCCTCGTTGGGTTTGGGACGAGGTGAACGCTAGGTTATATTATTGTTTCCGTCTAAATTACTCGTTAACACATCTTTGATTATTTACCGCATATGAATATGTTACTTCGACTCAATATGTCTATGTGTTGAGATGATAATCGCTTCAATATGTCTATGTGTCGATGCAATACATGATACATCGTTTAGGGCGAAGGATAAATAATGATTAGAACTTTCAGCGTTAGAACTTGATTATAGCGCGACAACAAAAAGTCGACCCTCGTATACGGTAATCGCTAAATTAGATTGTCATGAACATCTTGGGTGACAACAATTTCGAGAGTGAGTAGAAGTTACTGCGATATAATTGATATTCACGTATGTTTCGATATTCCGAGCACATCTTTATTATCGCGCGTGGTGATGTTTATAACTCGTTTTGTTAGAATTTTAGGTACTAAAACATTCAGATTTAACGATAATTCACAACAGAAATAAAGATAAACGAACGCAACGGTAAACTTTAGTCTACAATTGATAAAATACTTTTAGACAATGGCAACATGCCATAATATCACAATTTGTTCGGAGAAGATAATCACATCTAGGAAGAGAAAAACATGTGCGACAAAAAAAAAAAGATCAATCAAATAAGTTGTGCAAAATGATCAGGAAATCTCTGAGTTCGGATGATCTCTTGATTGCTCCCAATGAAGTGTCCCAGCTCCTTTCGTGTCTTCATGTATAGCGCCCAAATCCCTATAATCGCTCTAATTTTTGTGTATGTGTCTTTGTGTCTTCTCGTACAGAAAAGAACTTCCCCGTCCCTCTTATATAGAAAAATTGAATCGTGCTTGTATTCGATGATTTCTTTCCACATTTGTTTATATTTGCTTTCCATGTAGTGAACCTACTTGGAATAGGACAAAATAAAATCGTCGCATAAAGTATTTTTATTCCTTTCATGTATGACACAAAATCATATCATAGGCTACATATACAATATATTTTTCATGTACAAAATCAAATCAACAGTAAATATAGTATATTGCATTTCAGAAATAGCAAAATATAAATAAAAAATAAACACGATAGATAAACTAGCGGAGACTCTTGGAACAGCTGGAGTAAGAAGTCATAAAGTGAGTGTATTATGGGAGACCGTCAAGCACATCCGGAAACTCACTCCTTTTTGTAGCTTGCTTGCAGTTACGAGAGGGAAAGGGGTGGTTAAATCTTTTTCTCGTCAACTAGGGACAGCAGCTCATACCTATTGGGGCTAGGAAGCACTCCATCAACCTAATGGTCGATTGCTCGCTTCGTCTCCGTCGTCTGTGAATCTATTGGTTATGATCATGAAGTACATTCCTGCAATTCACTCGTCTTTATCGTGTTAAACATGTTTTAATTATTAGTTATCGCAATTTCTCCCTTTGTGTTCAATCTTCAATTAAACATGTATTATCGTTGTTGGGCTTAGTGTGTCGCATGAGTCCTAAACAATCTCTCACTTTGTCTTGTCTTGTGATTGCTTTCTTTGGGGATCTTCAAGCTCACCGTTTCTTGACCTTCTCTTCTCGGCACTGTATCTCCCTTCAAGTCTTCTCTTGAAGCTTGTCTCGGAAATGTTGGAAAATATTTGAGGTTGCTTTCCGGATTAAGAGTATCTCCTCTTTTTGTGTTTGATCTCTCCCTTCGATAATAACGCAACTTCCCCTACTTTTGTTCAATCTTGTGTTGCGATTGGGGAGTTCTATTGAAATTTGGAGCGGTGCACACGAGGCGGAAACTTTGTCTTTAAAAGTCGTCGTGTGCTCGATTCTATTGCATCCAGTTTCTTGAGTACTACTCCCCCTCACTGTAGTTCCTATTGATGGAGCTATGAAAACTAGCTTATTGACCTAACACTCTATCCAAAGAAGATTGAGTTGGGGAGATCATCATGGCGATGGGTAAAAATGACGCATTGTGTTGGGACGATGATCGCGTCGTTGTGACAAGGAGATAGGGTTATAGGCGTCATAGGAACTAAAGTTTGGTTATAACCCGACGGAGCCAATAAGGCAATCCGTAGTGTAAGAAAACCGAGGTCACGGTGACATCCCATTAACGTTGATCTAGGAGTTGTGCTCGTAGTAGATGGCCTGAAACCATTGTTATTTTGATATTGCAACGGCATGACTTCTTTCCGATCCTCGAATGATGTCTGATAGGTGGCTATACGTTTAAGATGGTCTCGATGATGTTCCGGGGTTAGATTTAGTTGGGTTTGACTGAACCATGAAAACCTAAAAATCTATGCATTTGGTTAAAACATGACGTGTGTTGCATTGTTTGTGTCAGCAATCCGAGCTGGTCGGTTAAAGTGAGCAGCGAGGTTGCGCAAGTGACCCACATTTTCGTTATAGAATTTTTTGAACTTGTGAACTCGAGATTCTTCCTTGAAGTCTAACATTTAATGTTAGAGGAGATGTCCATGAAGCTTGAGACTAAGGATTTTCTTCTTTTTCTTCTTTTTTTAAAGGTGATTAGTACATTCCAGCTATTCACTCGTCTTTATCATGTTCAATATGTTTTAATTATTAGTTATCGCAATTTACATGCACACACACTCTACATAATTAGTGCACCGTGTGGCGATCAAAACTTTGTCCCAATCAGAAGCTTTCAAGGCAAGCTTTTTTGCATCAATAAAGTCCTTTTTCGTGAATTTTTCTTCACAACACTCATATGAACCGAAGCTCGACACATTTCACTATTCGGGCTCAACGGATTTCGGTTGGTGGGAACCGTGTAAATGTAACGGAGATAACAACAGGATTTTGAAGGAGAAGAGGGTTTTCTTTGAGGAGAGGCCATTGTTCCTTTGTGCATATGGTTCTATGTGATTGTTCTTGCTATCTTTCACAGCGAAATATGCCCTACTTCTGCTCGTAGATAGATGTATGGGCTCTTCAATCAATCTATTGTCTTTCACTGGAGGTTGTCGTGTGATGGTGAATTTCAAGATTATTTCTTTTTAGGTAATGAATCACCGTCGTCGAGCATCAACATTGAGGGGCTAACAAATTTTTTGTAGTTAATCACAAGATAACTGCCCAACAATTTAACTCCTACGTAGTTTAGCTCGATCTCCGCGATGTAATCCGATCGGGCATGGGTGGAAATGGCGACGATATTCCGACAGGAACGGAGGAGAGTCAACATGACGCAGATGGCACGCAACAGAAGCAGGACGGTCAGAGCGAGACGGGTCGAGCTAAGCTGCACGCAACGCAGCGAGATGCACTCGAACATTTTCGTAGTTCAAGAAGATAGCAATCACTACTAAATATTTATTTAGAGCTATATGTAATTATTGCGGTAAAGACTATAAATATCCCAAGGGCGGCGGATATGGCAATTTCACTTGTCATATAAGGTCGAAACACCTAACTAAGATAGGAATTAGTCAAAATCAAGGTTAAATGCATGGAGTTACGGGTTCTTCCGCTATCGGACAAGGACACAGTACAAGTACGACCCCATTGTTTATGTACATTGAAGATGTTGCGCACAAACAACTTGCGAAATTTGTTTGCACGAAACATCTTCCCTTTCGATTTGTCGATGATTCAGTCTTCGAAGAGTAGATCAGAAAAATTTTATAACCTTCAAGGGAAGAAAGTGGCACACAACACCCTTACGTGAGACATTAGGAACACTATTTGTCATATTAATACACTCATCAAATTATAGTAAAACAAAAATATATGGGCCAAAAAATAACGAGAAATCAAACTTATACAGTTATAAAACTTAAGGTTATAAACCACCATCTGAACACAGATTTAAAACAAAAGCATTGAAAAATATATGTAAAAATATGGACAAAAGACGTAAGCTTATAGGCTCACAACCCAAACGACGTGCACCCCTCAGCTACACTTTTTTGAAAGCAAGTAGAACCATTTTATTTATAATAGGTCCGTAGAAATCAAGTTCGCTAAAGCTTGCGTAGGTGGGAGACAGACCCTCACCATTGCAATGAAGAACTTTAGCTAGGTAATGAGCAACCTCGTCAGAATTGCACTTGACAAAAGAGAATAAAATAGAAGAAAATGAAGGCATAAGGCAATGCAATCACGTAAGATAGCAGCAAGTTTCGCCGAGTCCGATGATTTCTTCGAAAGCTTTTCCACTATTGTAAGGCAAATATGCTGGCAGAGCTTCAATGACTTCCGGGTCTAAAGATCCTCGGAATAATTTATGCACCATCCACTAAAGTTGTCGTCCTTGTCTCTAGCGATGAATCTGATAGCAGCTCCGCCTCGTTGAGAATGAATAGCTCCGTCGAAATTGATCTTAAATTGCGTGAATGGAAACAATTCCATCGAGCTGTTGGGGACGATCTTGATCGCACAATCTGCTTCGAGGATATAGTGTTATATCTTGAGCTTTTATAATGGAAACATGAGGTGGGATGAAACATCCAGTCTATCATCAGATTATTACATGAGTCCCATATTGCCCATAAAAGATTTAGAAACGCAGCGAAGTCCTGCTGGTCCACATCCTCGGAGATCTTATGAAGCCAATTTTCTGTAGAGATAGCCCACAAGCTTTCGACATCAAACCGAATACCCAATGCTTTCTAAATTTATGCGTTTTTGGACATGTAACAAAGGCATGCTTGGCGTCCTCAAAGGGTGAACCACAACGACAACAGTGATGGTTGAGGATACAACCACCACCCGTGAACTACACTTGTAGCTAATATAGTTGTTTAGTCCCTGCTAAATTCAGGAACCGTTATTAATGATACCATAACTATACATTAAAAGGTACATTGAATACACTAATATGGTACCCTAACCACGTGTATAAATGTACAATGTATCCAACTAGGTTTGATCTACATTGTTTCAAACTTTCTATGCATGGACACCTTCATGTTTCTTAATTCCATGAAAGTTTGTGCTAGTGTATCTTATGAGAGCATAAGGCAGCAAGCAAATACCTTCACGCTGAACAGAAACCCACAATTCCAAGAAAACCCATGAGCACGGTGCAGTAAATTAAGCCGTGGAATGTTCTTTAACCACAATGCTAGACTCCGCTGCATACCATAAAAAGGTACATCATAATAAGCGAATATGTACAATATCAACAAGTAAATTGGTACAAAATATTCATAAGCTTAGTACTATAACACAAATATGTAAAGCCACGCCGTAAAAATCAACAAGAATAGTAAAACCAATCATTTGCATACTAATAAACATACAACAAATATGAGTACCAAATGTGCATAGCTTCAGTTCCATAAAACATGCAAGTAGATAAAGATAGAAAAAACTTTTTGATCTCTAATGAAGACAACTCCTGGATGTGCAAACCCGCGATTTCAAGCAAACCCACTAAGAACTAACCTACATCGAGCAAACCCACAAAAATTTGGACAATTTCGATATAATTCTTTTAGCAAAATGAAGTTAACGCAAACCCATTGAGATCTACCAGAAATTAAGAACTCCACGAAGGACTATGATAATTTCTATTTCATTTTTCTACAATCCACGATGAAATTAATTGGATCGAACAAATTGCATGATTGGAACGTCGATTTCTTCCTTCTTTATTTTTTCATCCCCATTTCATTTTCCCCATTTTTTCGTCTTCCAAAACCAATAGGGGATGAGAACTCGCGTTGGGTTGATCTGAATCGAGAAAAAACCCGTGTTCTTCCTCTTCCTCCTTTTTTGTCTTTCTTCTTTCCTTCTTTCTTCTCTTTTTTTTTCCTGCACTTTTTCACTTCACATTTTGCTTTGTTTAGAAAGAAATTGTTAATAAAAAATTAAAAAACAGGGGCAAAATAGTCTTTACTTAAAATATGGCCCTTAAGTGAAAGAATAGTTTTCAATAGGTTCATAAATGATAATGTTTTTTTATATAGATAGTTAGTTGAAAGATTTTTTAGTTGATGGAGATTTAAATGATATTCTCGTTTCTTTTTTTATTATGTTGCGTCAAAAGGCTTGCAAGTTCACATTCATAAAATTTATCTACAAGAACATATCTTCTTGTGTTCATAAACTCGTCCAGCTAAAACCTTTAATATTATACGTTGTAGTATTAAAGCACATCTACACTGTGGAATTTAAGTTAGGTATCAACCCATTTTAAGCAATCAAAAATAATTTCAGCAAATCCAGCATGGACAGGCACAAACATAATGGGAAAATACGAATTGTTGTTGATGCGTAGTTGTACCTGATAGCATGTTATGGCTTGATGCGGCATGATTTTTTAATTTTTTTTTGTACGCTCGTTTGTGTTCTTCTTTTTATATAGATGTATATATATATAATGGAACATTAATAAAAAAAACTATTGGAGGCGGTAGATACGTAGAGTTATTATGATCGAAGGACAAATCTTGATTCTGATATAACTATAATATAATCAATTCGTGCAAAACGCCTTCCTAATTTAGCTGTAATGTCACATCGCTCAGGGCTTCTTCGTATCAATCTCAATCTTATTTGGACTGATCCTTTCGACATAAAACCTAGGTTTTGACGCTGCATCGCAAAAATTTCAGTTTTGCCCATTTATTACCGACGTTATCGACACAACTGTCTGGATATTGTTGTCCTTTCTTATTCCACAGAGCATATGCTAAAAGCCGGACATGCAAAGCCAGCAAATGCCACGATGATAGCAACATTTGCCTCTCCTATAAAAATCAAATCAAGAAACACTTTGAAACACAATAATTAAAGCACTTAAAATCCAAAGAAGAATATGGCAATCAGTCAAACCACTTGCACCATTAATTCCATAGCGACCTTCTCGCTGGGAATTCTGCTGATAATAGCGCATAATAATATTTCCAAGACGCAAAGTCAAAACACTAATATTTTTGAATATACTTGCAGACAATATCAATTCCAAGAAGGTGACCCATACCAACAACTGGTTCAAGACGTGATCGACAATTTGGTGTTCACCACTCCTTACGAAGCGCACAAAATAGATTACGTAATTAATTTCGATGGAGCAGATGTGGTTTATGGATCTGCGGAATGCAATGAAGATCTGGATGAGTACCAGTGCGTGGATTGCTTGGTAGTAGCAAATAACATGATCCCTATTAAGTGTCCCTTTGCCATGGGTGTAACCATGGAACTGATGGACTGTAATATGAGATATGAGAATTATGAATTTTTTTAAGTTGATCTACTCTATCAAGGCTCGTCGTGCGTTGTAATATGGCGAAATCAAGTGGTTTACGTTTATGGGTTATTAAAAATATAACGTTAATAAGACAGAAATGAATTAAGTTGTCGTTCTTCCCTTTTTCTTTTTTCTTTATTTTTATTTTTATAATTCTACACCTCGTGTCAATTTTCTTTTTTATGTTTTTTATTCTTGTATATTTTATGAGCCCCTCCAACCTCCGGGAAAGAGATTTTCCATTAGGATTTTTTAGAGCGTGTTCGATATGTAGAATTCGTAGGGGAAAAGCACGACGACAAATAAGTTAACGCATCAAATAATTGTACTTCACTCTTTGATCGTTGTAGCTTTGTACCATTCCTTTTTGTTTCCTTATCGATGCCGTATACCAAACGCACTCTTAGGGAGAAGTAGGAGAAAAAAGAAGTTGCCATAAAAAGATGTGCACAACCTCCTATTTGAACTGACAGCATCACAATGTCACAATATACTCAAATTACATTTCTCATTAATTCTCCACAAGATTGTGATGAAAATGTCAAAAATCAATTTGCTAGTTATAATGGTATTCCAATATATTTGAACTAGACAAGCGGGCTTACGATCTTGGTGTTATCACATAATGGGACTGATCATGATTTTGTTATTAAAATGAAATAATCTTATCATGTATTTAACAAGCCCATCTCGGCACGAATACATCTGACACATCAAAGAAAGTCAAGAGTAAATTATACGATTTTTTTGAAAGTCGATGATTTTTATATGTTATGTCAATAAATGGGAAGTTCTCATTCATAATATTTGTACAGAAATATCTTCTTGGAGTTTTAAGCTCGGCCAGCTAAAAAAGTTAATACTATATGTTTTTATGGCATTAAAGCGTTTTTATATTGCGGATTTAAGTTTTGTTTTAATACATTTTAAGCGATCAAAGAGAGTTTTAAGTATATCCAGCATGCACAGACAAAAACATGAAGGCCAAATACTAACAAATGATGGCGACTTATTCGTAGAGTTCTTATGATTGAACAGTAACTATTGATTTTGATACAACTATAAAATTATCAACTTTGTAGAGAACGGGTTCCTAGTTGAGCAGTAATGTGACATCGCTCATCCGGGTTGCTTTGTATCAATATCAATCTTGTTTGGCTGATCTTTTTTTTTTTACATCAGTCCGAGGTTTCCCCGCTGCATTTCGTCTTTTCAACTTTGTACATAGATTACGGACGCCGCTATAGACACGAAGAACATGTCTAAATATAGTCATCCTAGAATTCAATATTATAGGTTTTTTTATGATAAAGGTTTTTATATTGTATAGTAATTTTTAGTTATCAATGAGACTTTAAGAAAAAAATCAGCATGCACGGACAAATGGAAAAGCCGATGACTAACAAATGGATGCAGTATATTCGTAGAACTTACCGGATTAAAGGGGAATTATTGATTATGATATAACTATAAAATAATCAACTTTGTATAAGACACGTGAGCTTTAATATCACATCCCTCGTAAGGATTGCATAGTATTAATCTCAATCTTGTTTTGACTGATCTTTTAGACATCAACCATAGGTTTTGAAGGTGAGAAATTTCAAATTCGTCGGTTTGTTACGACGTTATCGATAATAAGAAAATGTCTTGATAGACCTAAATAGTGTCTAATATAATTTTTTTATGTCTTTGTCTTGTAAATTAATTATTAAGAGAACTAGATTCTATTTTGTAGAGTGTAGTGATATATTTGTTGTTATAGTCTTTTAGGGGCTCAATACCTTATACTAATTTAGGTATGTATACTAAAACACTACACTTTCATCAATGATAATCATTATCGAAAAACTCGCCGCTACAGTAAACACCTGAGAGCAAAACATGCACAAAACACACACGCAAGGTTTCTAGCGAAATCGCACTTGATTCCCACCGTTTTTCTTGATCATTAGGTGTTTTTAAGACCTACATGTCTGGATATTGTCATCCTAAAACGTAATACCGATGTAATATTCTTGTTCATAGAAGAATATGTTTGGTTCAATTCCGTGAGTACTTCTATATTTATATGTAAATATTATATATAATATATCGAAAACACACGGGGACGCAGAACTGGTTTTCTTGTCGATGCTAGCATTAGATGCTATGTCGTTAAAGCAACATTGTCACACTCACGGTGTTTACGAAATACGATAATCGTTTCTCGAGATATAATGACAAACGTCTCTGAATAGGAGCACTCCAAATTCAGATACCAACGAACTTAGTCAGTGATTTCCGGACATTCATACAAGTTTAGAATATGAAATATACAAAATATATTTCATGACGACTCAATAAGGAATACTTGAGGATTCCTACGATGATCTAGGACATTGAGATATAGTGTCTCAAATGAGCGAATGAGCATATCTAGTTATGTCTGTAAATGATTGGTGACAACATTTCACCTTTGAATATGCTTATCTCTTGCCAAAGAGATGCAATACTTCGTGAACTGTTGTTTTTTCAAACCTCTTTGATGAAGTGTTGATTTTTCAATCACCTTTGCAATTATTAAATTTATTTCTATTCAATATTTCCAACAGTCATAAATAGGAACTATGCCTACTAGAAATTAAGCTGACACTAACGAGAGTCGAATTGATAAACCAATGAATCTTGATAGATACCTTGTGGCTTTGAATATGCTTATCTCTTGCCAAAGAGATGCAATATTTCGTGAACTGTTGTTTTTTCAAATCTCTTTGATGAAGTGTTGCTTTTTCAAACACCTTTGCAATAATCAAATTTATTTCCATTCAATGTTTCCAACAATCCCCCACATAAATGAGAACTAATGCCTACAAGAAATTAAGCTGACACTAACGAGAGTCGAATCGATAAGCCAATGAATCTTGATAGATACCTTGTGGCTTTGAATCTTCCGCAGTTGAATGGTATCGAGCATACTCGCTCTGCAATGAACGCGATGTCTTTAACCACAATGCTAGAATCCGCTGCATACCATAAAAAGGTACATCATAATAAGCGAATATGCACAATATCAACAAGTAAATTGGTACAAAATATTCATAAGATTAGTACTATAACACAAATATGTAAAGCCACGCCGTAAAAATCAACAAGAATAGTAAAACCAATCATTTGCATACTAATAAACATACAACAAATATGAGTACCAAATGTGCATAGCTTCAGTTCCATAAAACATGCAAGTAGATAAAGATAGAAAAAACTTTTTGATCTCTAATGAAGACAACTCCTGGATGTGCAAACCCGCGATTTCAAGCAAACCCACTAAGAACTAACCTACATCGAGCAAACCCACAAAAATTTGGACAATTTCGATTTAATTCTTTTAGCAAAATGAAGTTAAAGCAAACCCATTGAGATCTGCCAGAAATTAAGAACTCCACGAAGGACTATGATAATTTCTATTTCATTTTTCTACAATCCACGATGAAATTAATTGGATCGAACAAATTACATGATTGGAACGTCGATTTCTTCCTTCTTTATTTTTTCATCCCCATTTCATTTTCCCCATTTTTCGTCTTCCAAAACCAATAGGGGATGAGAACTCGCGTTGGGTTGACCTGAATCGAGAAAAACCACCCGTGTTCTTCCTCTTCCTCCTTTTTTTGTCTTTCTTCTTTCCTTCTTTCTTCTCTTTTTTTTTTCCTGCACTTTTTCACTTCACATTTTACTTTGTTTAGAAAGAAATTGTTAATAAAAAATTAAAAAACAGGGGCAAAATAGTCTTTACGTAAAATATGGCCCTTAAGTGAAAGAATAGTTTTCAATAGGTTCTTAAATGATAATGTTTTTTTATATAGGTAGTTAGTTGAAAGATTTTTTAGTTGATGGAGATTTAAATGATATTCTCGTTTCTTTTTTTATTATGTTGCGTCAAAAGGCTTGCAAGTTCACATTCATAAAATTTATCTACAAGAACATATCTTCTTGTGTTCATAAACTCGTCCAGCTAAAACCTTTAATAGTATACGTTGTAGTATTAAAGCACATCTACACTGGAATTTAAGTTAGGTATCAACCCATTTTAAGCAATCAAAGATAATTTCAGCAAATCCAGCATGGACAGGCACAGTTATAATGGGAAAATACGAATTGTTTTTGATGTCGTAGTTGTACCTGATAGAATGTTATCGCTTGATGCGGCATGATTTTTTTTTTTTTTTGCGCGCTCGTTTTTGTTCTTCTTTTTAAATATATGTAGATATATATATATATATAATGGAACATTAATAAAAAAAAAACTATTGGAGGCGGTAGATACGTAGATTCTTATGATCGAAGGACAAATCTTGATTCTGATATAACTATAATATAATCAATTCCGTGCAAAACGCCTTCCTAATTTAGCTGTAATGTCACATCGCTCAGGGCTTCTTCGTATCAATCTCAATCTTGTTTGGACTGATACTTTCTACACAAAACCTAGGTTTTGACGCTGCATCGCAAAAATTTCAGTTTTGCCCATTTATTACCGACGTTATCGACACAACTGTCTGGATATTGTTGTCCTAAAATTTGATAAAGATGTTATATTCTTATTCCACAGAGCATATGCTAAAAGCCGGACATGCAAAGCCAGCAAATGCCACGATGATAGCAACATTTGCCTCTCCTATAAAAATCAAATCAAGAAAAACATTGAAACACAATAATTAAGCACTTAAAATCCAAAGAAGAATATGGCAATCAGTCAAACCACTTGCAGCATTAATTCCATAGCGACCTTCTCGCTGGGAATTCTGCTGATAATAGCGCATAATAATATTTCCAAGACGCAAAGTCAAAACACTAATATTTTTGAATATACTTGCAGACAATATCAATTCCAAGAAGGTGACCCATACCAACAACTGGTTCAAGACGTGATCGACAATTTGGTGTTCACCACTCCTTACGAAGCGCACAAAATAGATTACGTAATTAATTTCGATGGAGCAGATGTGGTTTATGGATCTGCGGAATGCAATGAAGATCTGGATGAGTACCAGTGCGTGGATTGCTTGGTAGTAGCAAATAACATGATCCCTATTAAGTGTCCCTTTGCCATGGGTGTAACCATGGAACTGATGGACTGTAATATGAGATATGAGAATTATGAATTTTTTTAAGTTGATCTACTCTATCAAGGCTCGTCGTGCGTTGTAATATGGCGAAATCAAGTGGTTTACGTTTATGGGTTATTAAAAATATAACGTTAATAAGACAGAAATGAATTAAGTTGTCGTTCTTCCCTTTTTCTTTTTTCTTTATTTTTATTTTTATAATTCTACTCCTCGTGTCAATTTTCTTTTTTATGTTTTTTATTCTTGTATATTTTATGAGCCCCTCCAACCTCCGGGAAAGAGATTTTCCATTAGGATTTTTTAGAGCGTGTTCGGTATGTAGAATTCGTAGGGGAAAAGCACGACGACAAATAAGTTAACGCATCAAATAATTGTACTTCACTCTTTGATCGTTGTAGCTTTGTACCATTCCTTTTTGTTTCCTTATCGATGCCGTATACCAAACGCACTCTTAGGGAGAAGTAGGAGAAAAAAGAAGTTGCCATAAAAAGATGTGCACAACCTCCTATTTGAACTGACAGCATCACAATGTCACAGTATACTCAAATTACATTTCTCATTAATTCTCCACAAGATTGTGATGAAAATGTCAAAATTCAATTTGCTAGTTATAATGGTATTCCAATATATTTGAACTAGACAAGCGGGCTTACGATCTTGGCTGTTATCACATAATGGGACTGATCATGATTTTGTTATTAAAATGAAATAATCTTATCATGTATTTAACAAGCCCATCTCGGCACGAATACATCTGACACATCAAAGAAAGTCAAGAGTAAATTATACGATTTTTTTGAAAGTCGATGATTTTTATATGTTATGTCAATAAATGGGAAGTTCTCATTCATAATATTTGTACAGAAATATCTTCTTGGAGTTTTAAGCTCGGCCAGCTAAAAAAGTTAATACTATATGTTTTTATGGCATTAAAGCGTTTTTATATTGCGGATTTAAGTTTTGTTTTAATACATTTTAAGCGATCAAAGAGAGTTTTAAGTATATCCAGCATGCACAGACAAAAACATGAAGGCCAAATACTAACAAATGATGGCGACATATTCGTAGAGTTCTTATGATTGAACAGTAACTATTGATTTTGATACAACTATAAAATTATCAACTTTGTAGAAAACGGGTTCCTAGTTGAGCAGTAATGTGACATCGCTCATCCGGGTTGCTTTGTATCAATATCAATCTTGTTTGGCTGATCTTTTTTTTTTACATCAGTCCGAGGTTTCCCCGCTGCATTTCGTCTTTTCAACTTTGTACATAGATTACGGACGCCGCTATAGACACGAAGAACATGTCTAAATATAGTCATCCTAGAATTCAATATTATAGGTTTTTTTATGATAAAGGTTTTTATATTGTATAGTAATTTTTAGTTATCAATGAGACTTTAAGAAAAAAATCAGCATGCACGGACAAATGGAAAAGCCGATGACTAACAAATGGATGCAGTATATTCGTAGAACTTACCGGATTAAAGGGGAATTATTGATTATGATATAACTATAAAATAATCAACTTTGTATAAGACACGTGAGCTTTAATATCACATCCCTCGTAAGGATTGCATAGTATTAATCTCAATCTTGTTTTGACTGATCTTTTAGACATCAACCATAGGTTTTGAAGGTGAGAAATTTCAAATTCGTCGGTTTGTTACGACGTTATCGATAATAAGAAAATGTCTTGATAGACCTAAATAGTGTCTAATATAATTTTTTTATGTCTTTGTCTTGTAAATTAATTATTAAGAGAACTAGATTCTATTTTGTAGAGTGTAGTGATATATTTGTTGTTATAGTCTTTTAGGGGCTCAAATACCTTATACCTAATTTAGGGTATGTATACTAAAACACTACACTTTCATCAATGATAATCATTATCGAAAAACTCGCCGCTACAGTAAACACCTGAGAGCAAAACATGCACAAAACACACACGCAAGGTTTCTAGCGAAATCGCACTTGATTCTCCACCGTTTTTCTTGATCATTAGGTGTTTTTAAGACTTGCATGTCTGGATATTGTCATCCTAAAACGTAATACCGATGTAATATTCTTGTTCATAGAAGAATATGTTTGGTTCAATTCCGTGAGTACCTCTATATTTATATGTAAATATTATATATAATATATCGAAAACACACGGGGACGCAGAACTGGTTTTCTTGTCGATGCTAGCATTAGATGCTATGTCGTTAAAGCAACATTGTCACACTCACGGTGTTTACGAAATACGATAATCGTTTCTCGAGATATAATGACAAACGTCTCTGAATAGGAGCACTCCAAATTCAGAGACCAACGAACTTAGTCAGTGATTTCCGGACATTCATACAAGTTTAGAATATGAAATATACAAAATATATTTCATGACGACTCAATAAGGAATACTTGAGGATTCCTACGATGATCTAGGACATTGAGATATAGTGTCTCAAATGAGCGAATGAGCATATCTAGTTATGTCTGTAAATGATTGGTGACAACATTTCACCTTTGAATATGCTTATCTCTTGCCAAAGAGATGCAATACTTCGTGAACTGTTGTTTTTTCAAACCTCTTTGATGAAGTGTTGATTTTTCAATCACCTTTGCAATTATTAAATTTATTTCTATTCAATATTTCCAACAGTCATAAATAGGAACTATGCCTACAAGAAATTAAGCTGACACTAACGAGAGTCGAATTGATAAACCAATGAATCTTGATAGATACCTTGTGGCTTTGAATATGCTTATCTCTTGCCAAAGAGATGCAATATTTCGTGAACTGTTATTTTTTCAAATCTCTTTGATGAAGTGTTGCTTTTTCAAACACCTTTGCAATAATCAAATTTATTTCCATTCAATGTTTCCAACAATCCCCCACATAAATGAGAACTAATGCCTACAAGAAATTAAGCTGACACTAACGAGAGTCGAATCGATAAGCCAATGAATCTTGATAGATACCTTGTGGCTTTGAATATGCTTATCTCTTGCCAAATAGATGCAATACTTCGTGAACTGTTGTTTTTTCAAATCTCTTTGATGAAGTGTTGATTTTTCAAACGCCTTTGCAATAATCAAATTTATTTCTATTCAATGTTTCCAACAGTCCCCCAGATAAATGGGAACTATTGCCTACACGAAATTAAGCTGACACTAACGAGGGTCGAATCGATAAGCCAATGAATCTTGATAGATACCTTGTGGCTTTGAATCTTCCGCAGTTGAATGGTATCGAGCATACTCGCTCTGCAGTGAACGCGATGTCTTTAACTGCGCATTTTTTGTGTGAATAAGACAATAACAATCACACACTGACTTACCTCGCGTCTTTAGTTCCCCGTGTTTGTTTCGTTTTGGCCATGAATACCGATCTTGGGAGTGTTTCTTTGAAGCGGCCTGTCTTCAAACCCACATAGGTGACACTTCTACGAGGAGTATCATACCAGAACTTTAGCTAGGTAATGAGCAACCGCGTCAGAATTGCACTTGACAAAAGAGAACACAATAGAAGAAAATGAAGGCATAAGGCAATGCAATCACGTAAGATAGCGGCATGTTTCGCCGAGTCCGATGATTTCATCGAAAGCTTTTCCACTATTGTAAGGCAAATATACTGCCAGAGCTTCAATGACTTCCGGGTCTAAAGATCCTCAGAATAATTTATGCACCATCCACTAAAGTTGTCGTCCTTGTCTCTAGCGATGAATCTGATAGCAGCTCCGCCTCGTTGAGAATGAATAGCTCCGTCGAAATTGATCTTAAATTGCGTGAATGGGGACAATTCCATCGAGCTGTTGGGGACGATCTTGATCGTACAATCTGCTTCGAGGATATAGTGTTATATCTTGAGCATTTATAATGGAAACATGAGGTGGGATGAAACATCCAGTTTATCATCAGATTATTACATGAGTCTCATATTGCCCATAAAAGATTTAGAAACGCAGCGAAGTCCTGCTGGTCCACATCTCGGAGATCTTATGAAGCCAATTTTCTGTAGAGATAGCCCAAAAGCTTTCGACATCAAGCCGAATACCCAATGCTTTCTAAATTTATGTGTTTTGGACATGTAACAAAGGCATGCTTGGCGTCCTCAAAGGGTGAACCACAACGACAACAGTGATGGTTGAGGATACAACCACCACCCGTGAACTACACTTGTAGCTAATATAGTTGTTTAGTCCTGCTAAATTCAGGAACCGTTATTAATGATACCATAACTATGCATTAAAAGGTACATTGAATACACTAATATGGTACCCTAACCACGTGTATAAAGGTACAATGTATCCAACTATGTTTGATCTACACTATTTCAAACTTTCTATGCATGAACACCTTCATGTTTCTTAATTCCATGAAAGTTTGTGCTAGTGTATCGTATGAGAGCATAAGGCAGCAAGCAAATACCTCCACGCTGAACAGAAACCCACAATTCCAAGAAAACCCATGAGCACGGTGCAGTAATTTAAGCCGTGGAATGTTCTTTAACCACAATGCTAGAATCCGCTGCATACCATAAAAAGGTACATCATAATTAGCGAATATGTACAATATCAACAAGTAAATTGGTACAAAATATTCATAAGATTAGTACTATAACAAAAATATGTAAAGCCACGCAGTAAAAATCAACAAGAATAGTAAAACCAATCATTTGCATACTAATAAACATACAACAAATATGAGTACAAATGTGCATAGCTTCACTTCCATAAAACATAAAGATAGAAAAAACTTTTTGATCTCTAATGAAGATAACTCCTGGATGTGCAAACCCGCGATTTCAAGGAAACCCACTAAGAATAACCTACATCGAGCAAACCCACAAAAATTTGGACAATTTCGATTAAATTCTTAGCAAAATTAAGTTAAAGCAAACCCATTGAGATCTGCCAGAAATTAAGAACTCCACGAAGGACTATGGTACTATCTATTTCATATTTCTACAATCCACGATGAAATTAATTGGATCGAACAAATTGCATGATTGGAACGTCGATTTCTTCCTTCTTTATTTTTTCATCCCCATTTCATTTTCCCCATTTTTTCATCTTCCAAAACCAATAGGGGATTAGAACTCGCGTTGGGTTGATCTGAATCGAGAAAACCCTTGTTCTTCCTCTTCCTCCTTTTTTCGTCTTTCTTCTTTCCTTCTTTCTTCTCTTTTTTTTTTCCTGCACTTTTTCACTTCACATTTTGCTTTGTTTAGAAAGAAATTGTTAATAAAAAATTAAAAAACAGGGGCAAAATAGTCTTTACTTAAATATGGCCCTTAATTGAAAGAATAGTTTTCAATAGGTTCTTAAATGATAATGTTTTTTTATATAGATAGTTAGTTGAAAGATTTTTTAGTTGATGGAGATTTAAATGATATTCTCGTTTCTTTTTTTATTATGTTGCGTCAAAAGGCTTGCAAGTTCACATTCATAAAATTTATCTCAAGAACTTATCTTCTTGTGTTCATAAACTCGTCCAGCTAAAACCTTTAATATTAACGTTGTAGTATTAAAGCACATCTACACTGTGGAATTTAAGTTAGGTATCAACCCATTTTAAGCAATCAAATATAATTTCAGCAAATCCAGCATGGACAGGCACAGTTATAATGGGAAAATACGAATTGTTGTTGATGTCGTAGTTGTACCTGATAGCATGTTATCGCTTGATGCGGCATGATTTCTTTTTTTGCGCGCTCGTTTGTGTTCTTCTTTTTATATATATGTATATATATAGATATATATATATAATGGAACATTAATAAAAAAAACTATTGGAGGTGGTAGATACGTAGAGTTCTTATGATCGAAGGACAAATCTTGATTCTGATATAAGTATAATATAATCAATTCCGTGCAAAACGCCTTCCTAATTTAGCTGTAATGTCACATCGCTCAGGGCTTCTTCGTATCAATCTCAATCTTGTTTGGACTGATACTTTCGACACAAAACCTAGGTTTTGACGCTGCATCGCAAAAATTTCAGTTTTGCCCATTTATTACCGACGTTATCGACACAACTGTCTGGATATTGTTGTCCTAAAAATTGATAAAGATGTTATATTCTTATTCCGCAGAGCATATGCTAAAAGCCGGACATGCAAAGCCAGCAAATGCCACGATGATAGCAACATTTGCCTCTCCTATAAAAATCAAATCAAGAAACACTTTGAAACACAATAATTAAAGCACTTAAAATCCAAAGAAGAATATGGCAATCAGTCAAACCACTTGCAGCATTAATTCCATAGCGACCTTCTCGCTGGGAATTCTGCTGATAATAGCGCATAATAATATTTCCAAGACGCAAAGTCAAAACACTAATATTTTTGAATATACTTGCAGACAATATCAATTCCAAGAAGGTGACCCATACCAACAACTGGTCCAAGACGTGATCGACGATTTGGTGTTCACCACTCCTTACGAAGCGCACAAAATAGATTACGTAATTAATTTCGATGGAGCAGATGTGGTTTATGGATCTGCGGAATGCAATGAAGATCTGGATGAGTACCAGTGCGTGGATTGCTTGGTAGTAGCAAATAACATGATCCCTATTAAGTGTCCCTTTGCCATGGGTGTAACCATGGAACTGATGGACTGTAATATGAGATATGAGAATTATGAATTTTTTTAAGTTGATCTACTCTATCAAGGCTCGTCGTGCGTTGTAATATGGCGAAATCAAGTGGTTTACGTTTATGGGTTATTAAAAATATAACGTTAATAAGACAGAAATGAATTAAGTTGTCGTTCTTCCCTTTTTCTTTTTTCTTTATTTTTATTTTTATAATTCTACACCTCGTGTCAATTTTCTTTTTTATGTTTTTTATTCTTGTATATTTTATGAGCCCCTCCAACCTCCGGGAAAGAGATTTTCCATTAGGATTTTTTAGAGCGTGTTCGATATGTAGAATTCGTAGGGGAAAAGCATGACGACAAATAAGTTAACGCATCAAATAATTGTACTTCACTCTTTGATCGTTGTAGCTTTGTACCATTCCATTTTGTTTCCTTATCGATGCCGTATACCAAACGCACTCTTAGGGAGAAGTAGGAGAAAAAAGAAGTTGCCATAAAAAGATGTGCACAACCTCCTATTTGAACTGACAGCATCACAATGTCACAATATACTCAAATTACATTTCTCATTAATTCTCCACAAGATTGTGATGAAAATGTCAAAAATCAATTTGCTAGTTATAATGGTATTCCAATATATTTGAACTAGACTAGCGGGCTTACGATCTTGGCTGTTATCACATAATGGGACTGATCATGATTTTGTTATTAAAATGAAATAATCTTATCATGTATATAACAAGCCCATCTCGGCACGAATACATCTGACACATCAAAGAAAGTCAAGAGTAAATTATACGATTTTTTTGAAAGTCGATGATTTTTATATGTTATGTCAATAAATGGGAAGTTCTCATTCATAATATTTGTACAGAAATATCTTCTTGGAGTTTTAAGCTCGGCCAGCTAAAAAAGTTAATACTATATGTTTTTATGGCATTAAAGCGTTTTTATATTGCGGATTTAAGTTTTGTTTTAATACATTTTAAGCGATCAAAGAGAGTTTTAAGTATATCCAGCATGCACAGACAAAAACATGAAGGCCAAATACTAACAAATGATGGCGACATATTCGTAGAGTTCTTATGATTGAACAGTAACTATTGATTTTGATACAACTATAAAATTATCAACTTTGTAGAGAACGGGTTCCTAGTTGAGCAGTAATGTGACATCGCTCATCCGGGTTGCTTTGTATCAATATCAATCTTGTTTGGCTGATCTTTTTTTTTTTACATCAGTCCGAGGTTTCCCCGCTGCATTTCGTCTTTTCAACTTTGTACATAGATTACGGACGCCGCTATAGACACGAAGAACATGTCTAAATATAGTCATCCTAGAATTCAATATTATAGGTTTTTTTATGATAAAGGTTTTATATTGTATAGTAATTTTTAGTTATCAATGAGACTTTAAGAAAAAAATCAGCATGCACGGACAAATGGAAAAGCCGATGACTAACAAATGGATGCAGTATATTCGTAGAACTTACCGGATTAAAGGGGAATTATTGATTATGATATAACTATAAAATAATCAACTTTGTATAAGACACGTGAGCTTTAATATCACATCCCTCGTAAGGATTGCATAGTATTAATCTCAATCTTGTTTTGACTGATCTTTTAGACATCAACCATAGGTTTTGAAGGTGAGAAATTTCAAATTCGTCGGTTTGTTACGACGTTATCGATAATAAGAAAATGTCTTGATAGACCTAAATAGTGTCTAATATAATTTTTTTATGTCTTTGTCTTGTAAATTAATTATTAAGAGAACTATATTCTATTTTGTAGAGTGTAGTGATATATTTGTTGTTATAGAGTCTTTTAGGGGCTCAATACCTTATACGTAATTTAGAGTATGTATACTAAAACCCTACACTTTCATCAATGATAATCATTATCGAAAAACTCGCCGATACAGTAAACACCTGAGAGCAAAACATGCACAAAACACACACGCAAGGTTTCTAGCGAAATCGCACTTGATTCCCCACCGTTTTTCTTGATCATTAGGTGTTTTTAAGACCTACATGTCTGGATATTGTCATCCTAAAACGTAATACCGATGTAATATTCTTGTTCATAGAAGAATATGTTTGGTTCAATTCCGTGAGTACCTCTACATATTATTTATATGTAAAGAATATATATAATATATCGAACAGACACGGGGACGCAGAACTGGTGTTGTTGTCGATGCTAGCATTAGATGCTATGTCGTTCAAGCAACATTGCCACACTCACGGTGTTTACGAAATACGGTAATCGTTTCTCAAGATATAATGACAAACGTCTCTAAATAGAAGCACTCCAAATTCAGAGACCAACGAACTTAATCAGTGATTTCCGGACTTTCATACAAGTTTAGAATATGAAATATACAAAATATATTTCATGACGACTCAATAAGGAATACTTGAGGATTCCTACGATGATCTAGGACATTGAGATATAGTGTCTCAAATGAGCGAATGAGCATATCTAGTTATGTCTGTAAATTATTGGTGACAACATTTCACCTTTGAATACGCTAATCTCTTGCCAAAGAGATGCAATACTTCGTGAACTGTTGTTTTTTCAAACCTCTTTGATGAATTATTGATTTTTCAATCACCTTTGCAATTATTAAATTTATTTCTATTCAATATTTCCAACAGTCATAAATAGGAACTAATGCCTACAAGAAATTAAGCTGACACTAACGAGAGTCGAATCGATAAACCAATGAATCTTGATAGATACCTTGTGGCTTTGAATATGCTTATCTCTTGCCAAATAGATGCAATACTTCGTGAACTGTTGTTTTTTCAAATCTCTTTGATGAAGTGTTGATTTTTCAAACGCCTTTGCAATAATCAAATTTATTTCTATTCAATGTTTCCAACAGTCCCCCAGATAAATGGGAACTATTGCCTACACGAAATTAAGCTGACACTAACGAGGGTCGAATCGATAAGCCAATGAATCTTGATAGATACCTTGTGGCTTTGAATCTTCCGCAGTTGAATGGTATCGAGCATACTCGCTCTGCAGTGAACGCGATGTCTTTAACTGCGCAGTTTTTGTGTGAATAAGACAATAACAATCACACACTGACTTACCTCGCATCTTTAGTTCCCCGTGTTTGTTTCGTTTTGGCCATGAATACCGATCTTGGGAGTGTTTCTTTGAAGCGGCCTGTCTTCAAACCCACATAGGTGACACTTCTACGAGGAGTATCATACCAGAACTTTAGCTAGGTAATGAGCAACCGCGTCAGAATTGCACTTGACAAAAGAGAACACAATAGAAGAAAATGAAGGCATAAGGCAATGCAATCACGTAAGATAGCGGCAAGTTTCGCCGAGTCCGATGATTTCATCGAAAGCTTTTCCACTATTGTAAGGCAAATATACTGCCAGAGCTTCAATGACTTCCGGGTCTAAAGATCCTCAGAATAATTTATGCACCATCCACTAAAGTTGTCGTCCTTGTCTCTAGCGATGAATCTGATAGCAGCTCCGCCTCGTTGAGAATGAATAGCTCCGTCGAAATTGATCTTAAATTGCGTGAATGGGGACAATTCCATCGAGCTGTTGGGGACGATCTTGATCGCACAATCTGCTTCGAGGATATAGTGTTATATCTTGAGCATTTATAATGGAAACATGAGGTGGGATGAAACATCCAGTTTATCATCAGATTATTACATGAGTCCCATATTGCCCATAAAAGATTTAGAAACGCAGCGAAGTCCTGCTGGTCCACATCTCGGAGATCTTATGAAGCCAATTTTCTGTAGAGATAGCCCAAAAGCTTTCGACATCAAGCCGAATACCCAATGCTTTCTAAATTTATGTGTTTTTGGACATGTAACAAAGGCATGCTTGGCGTCCTCAAAGGGTGAACCACAACGACAACAGTGATGGTTGAGGATACAACCACCACCCGTGAACTACACTTGTAGCTAATATAGTTGTTTAGTCCTGCTAAATTCAGGAACCGTTATTAATGATACCATAACTATGCATTAAAAGGTACATTGAATACACTAATATGGTACCCTAACCACGTGTATAAAGGTACAATGTATCCAACTATGTTTGATCTACACTATTTCAAACTTTCTATGCATGAACACCTTCATGTTTCTTAATTCCATGAGAGCATAAGGCAGCAAGCAAATACCTCCACGCTGAACAGAAACCCACAATTCCAAGAAAACCCATGAGCACGGTGCAGTAATTTAAGCCGTGGAATGTTCTTTAACCACAATGCTAGAATCCGCTGCATACCATAAAAAGGTACATCATAATTAGCGAATATGTACAATATCAACAAGTAAATTGGTACAAAATATTCATAAGATTAGTACTATAACAAAAATATGTAAAGCCACGCAGTAAAAATCAACAAGAATAGTAAAACCAATCATTTGCATACTAATAAACATACAACAAATATGAGTACAAATGTGCATAGCTTCACTTCCATAAAACATAAAGATAGAAAAAACTTTTTGATCTCTAATGAAGATAACTCCTGGATGTGCAAACCCGCGATTTCAAGGAAACCCACTAAGAATAACCTACATCGAGCAAACCCACAAAAATTTGGACAATTTCGATTAAATTCTTAGCAAAATTAAGTTAAAGCAAACCCATTGAGATCTGCCAGAAATTAAGAACTCCACGAAGGACTATGGTAATATCTATTTCATATTTCTACAATCCACGATGAAATTAATTGGATCGAACAAATTGCATGATTGGAACGTCGATTTCTTCCTTCTTTATTTTTTCATCCCCATTTCATTTTCCCCATTTTTTCATCTTCCAAAACCAATAGGGGATTAGAACTCGCGTTGGGTTGATCTGAATCGAGAAAACCCTTGTTCTTCCTCTTCCTCCTTTTTTCGTCTTTCTTCTTTCCTTCTTTCTTCTCTTTTTTTTTCCTGCACTTTTTCACTTCACATTTTGCTTTGTTTAGAAAGAAATTGTTAATAAAAAATTAAAAAACAGGGGCAAAATAGTCTTTACTTAAATATGGCCCTTAATTGAAAGAATAGTTTTCAATAGGTTCTTAAATGATAATGTTTTTTTATATAGATAGTTAGTTGAAAGATTTTTTAGTTGATGGAGATTTAAATGATATTCTCGTTTCTTTTTTTATTATGTTGCGTCAAAAGGCTTGCAAGTTCACATTCATAAAATTTATCTCAAGAACTTATCTTCTTGTGTTCATAAACTCGTCCAGCTAAAACCTTTAATATTATACGTTGTAGTATTAAAGCACATCTACACTGTGGAATTTAAGTTAGGTATCAACCCATTTTAAGCAATCAAATATAATTTCAGCAAATCCAGCATGGACAGGCACAGTTATAATGGGAAAATACGAATTGTTGTTGATGTCGTAGTTGTACCTGATAGCATGTTATCGCTTGATGCGGCATGATTTCTTTTTTTGCGCGCTCGTTTGTGTTCTTCTTTTTATATATATGTATATATAGATATATATATAATGGAACATTAATAAAAAAAACTATTGGAGGTGGTAGATACGTAGAGTTCTTATGATCGAAGGACAAATCTTGATTCTGATATAAGTATAATATAATCAATTCCGTGCAAAACGCCTTCCTAATTTAGCTGTAATGTCACATCGCTCAGGGCTTCTTCGTATCAATCTCAATCTTGTTTGGACTGATACTTTCGACACAAAACCTAGGTTTTGACGCTGCATCGCAAAAATTTCAGTTTTGCCCATTTATTACCGACGTTATCGACACAACTGTCTGGATATTGTTGTCCTAAAAATTGATAAAGATGTTATATTCTTATTCCGCAGAGCATATGCTAAAAGCCGGACATGCAAAGCCAGCAAATGCCACGATGATAGCAACATTTGCCTCTCCTATAAAAATCAAATCAAGAAACACTTTGAAACACAATAATTAAAGCACTTAAAATCCAAAGAAGAATATGGCAATCAGTCAAACCACTTGCAGCATTAATTCCATAGCGACCTTCTCGCTGGGAATTCTGCTGATAATAGCGCATAATAATATTTCCAAGACGCAAAGTCAAAACAAATATTTTTGAATATACTTGCAGCCAATATCAATTCCAAGAAGGTGACCCATACCAACAACTGGTCCAAGACGTGATCGACGATTTGGTGTTCACCACTCCTTACGAAGCGCACAAAATAGATTACGTAATTAATTTCGATGGAGCAGATGTGGTTTATGGATCTGCGGAATGCAATGAAGATCTGGATGAGTACCAGTGCGTGGATTGCTTGGTAGTAGCAAATAACATGATCCCTATTAAGTGTCCCTTTGCCATGGGTGTAACCATGGAACTGATGGACTGTAATATGAGATATGAGAATTATGAATTTTTTTAAGTTGATCTACTCTATCAAGGCTCGTCGTGCGTTGTAATATGGCGAAATCAAGTGGTTTACGTTTATGGGTTATTAAAAATATAACGTTAATAAGACAGAAATGAATTAAGTTGTCGTTCTTCCCTTTTCTTTTTTCTTTATTTTATTTTTATAATTCTACACCTCGTGTCAATTTTCTTTTTTATGTTTTTTATTCTTGTATATTTTATGAGCCCCTCCAACCTCCGGGAAAGAGATTTTCCATTAGGATTTTTTAGAGCGTGTTCGATATGTAGAATTCGTAGGGGAAAAGCACGACGACAAATAAGTTAACGCATCAAATAATTGTACTTCACTCTTTGATCGTTGTAGCTTTGTACCATTCCTTTTTGTTTCCTTATCGATGCCGTATACCAAACGCACTCTTAGGGAGAAGTAGGAGAAAAAAGAAGTTGCCATAAAAAGATGTGCACAACCTCCTATTTGAACTGACAGCATCACAATGTCACAGTATACTCAAATTACATTTCTCATTAATTCTCCACAAGATTGTGATGAAAATGTCAAAATCAATTTGCTAGTTATAATGGTATTCCAATATATTTGAACTAGACAAGCGGGCTTACGATCTTGGCTGTTATCACATAATGGGACTGATCATGATTTTGTTATTAAAATGAAATAATCTTATCATGTATTTAACAAGCCCATCTCGGCACGAATACATCTGACACATCAAAGAAAGTCAAGAGTAAATTATACGATTTTTTTGAAAGTCGATGATTTTTATATGTTATGTCAATAAATGGGAAGTTCTCATTCATAATATTTGTACAGAAATATCTTCTTGGAGTTTTAAGCTCGGCCAGCTAAAAAAGTTAATACTATATGTTTTTATGGCATTAAAGCGTTTTTATATTGCGGATTTAAGTTTTGTTTTAATACATTTTAAGCGATCAAAGAGAGTTTTAAGTATATCCAGCATGCACAGACAAAAACATGAAGGCCAAATACTAACAAATGATGGCGACATATTCGTAGAGTTCTTATGATTGAACAGTAACTATTGATTTTGATACAACTATAAAATTATCAACTTTGTAGAGAACGGGTTCCTAGTTGAGCAGTAATGTGACATCGCTCATCCGGGTTGCTTTGTATCAATATCAATCTTGTTTGGCTGATCTTTTTTTTTTTACATCAGTCCGAGGTTTCCCCGCTGCATTTCGTCTTTTCAACTTTGTACATAGATTACGGACGCCGCTATAGACACGAAGAACATGTCTAAATATAGTCATCCTAGAATTCAATATTATAGGTTTTTTTATGATAAAGGTTTTTATATTGTATAGTAATTTTTAGTTATCAATGAGACTTTAAGAAAAAAATCAGCATGCACGGACAAATGGAAAAGCCGATGACTAACAAATGGATGCAGTATATTCGTAGAACTTACCGGATTAAAGGGGAATTATTGATTATGATATAACTATAAAATAATCAACTTTGTATAAGACACGTGAGCTTTAATATCACATCCCTCGTAAGGATTGCATAGTATTAATCTCAATCTTGTTTTGACTGATCTTTTAGACATCAACCATAGGTTTTGAAGGTGAGAAATTTCAAATTCGTCGGTTTGTTACGACGTTATCGATAATAAGAAAATGTCTTGATAGACCTAAATAGTGTCTAATATAATTTTTTTATGTCTTTGTCTTGTAAATTAATTATTAAGAGAACTAGATTCTATTTTGTAGAGTGTAGTGATATATTTGTTGTTATAGAGTCTTTTAGGGGCTCAATACCTTATACGTAATTTAGAGTATGTATACTAAAACCCTACACTTTCATCAATGATAATCATTATCGAAAAACTCGCCGATACAGTAAACACCTGAGAGCAAAACATGCACAAAACACACACGCAAGGTTTCTAGCGAAATCGCACTTGATTCCCCACCGTTTTTCTTGATCATTAGGTGTTTTTAAGACCTACATGTCTGGATATTGTCATCCTAAAACGTAATACCGATGTAATATTCTTGTTCATAGAAGAATATGTTTGGTTCAATTCCGTGAGTACCTCTACATTTTACATATAAATAATATATATAATATATCGAACAGACACGGGGACGCAGAACTGGTGTTGTTGTCGATGCTAGCATTAGATGCTATGTCGTTCAAGCAACATTGCCACACTCACGGTGTTTACGAAATACGGTAATCGTTTCTCAAGATATAATGACAAACGTCTCTAATAGAAGCACTCCAAATTCAGAGACCAACGAACTTAATCAGTGATTTCCGGACTTTCATACAAGTTTAGAATATGAAATATACAAAATATATTTCATGACGACTCAATAAGGAATACTTGAGGATTCCTACGATGATCTAGGACATTGAGATATAGTGTCTCAAATGAGCGAATGAGCATATCTAGTTATGTCTGTAAATTATTGGTGACAACATTTCACCTTTGAATACGCTAATCTCTTGCCAAAGAGATGCAATACTTCGTGAACTGTTGTTTTTTCAAACCTCTTTGATGAATTATTGATTTTTCAATCACCTTTGCAATTATTAAATTTATTTCTATTCAATATTTCCAACAGTCATAAATAGGAACTATGCCTACAAGAAATTAAGCTGACACTAACGAGAGTCGAATTGATAAACCAATGAATCTTGATAGATACCTTGTGGCTTTGAATATGCTTATCTCTTGCCAAAGAGATGCAATATTTCGTGAACTGTTGTTTTTTCAAATCTCTTTGATGAAGTGTTGCTTTTTCAAACACCTTTGCAATAATCAAATTTATTTCCATTCAATGTTTCCAACAATCCCCCACATAAATGAGAACTAATGCCTACAAGAAATTAAGCTGACACTAACGAGAGTCGAATCGATAAGCCAATGAATCTTGATAGATACCTTGTGGCTTTGAATCTTCCGCAGTTGAATGGTATCGAGCATACTCGCTCTGCAATGAACGCGATGTCTTTAACCACAATGCTAGAATCCGCTGCATACCATAAAAAGGTACATCATAATAAGCGAATATGTACAATATCAACAAGTAAATTGGTACAAAATATTCATAAGATTAGTACTATAACACAAATATGTAAAGCCACGCCGTAAAAATCAACAAGAATAGTAAAACCAATCATTTGCATACTAATAAACATACAACAAATATGAGTACCAAATGTGCATAGCTTCAGTTCCATAAAACATGCAAGTAGATAAAGATAGAAAAAACTTTTTGATCTCTAATGAAGACAACTCCTGGATGTGCAAACCCGCGATTTCAAGCAAACCCACTAAGAACTAACCTACATCGAGCAAACCCACAAAAATTTGGACAATTTCGATTTAATTCTTTTAGCAAAATGAAGTTAAAGCAAACCCATTGAGATCTGCCAGAAATTAAGAACTCCACGAAGGACTATGATAATTTCTATTTCATTTTTCTACAATCCACGATGAAATTAATTGGATCGAACAAATTACATGATTGGAACGTCGATTTCTTCCTTCTTTATTTTTTCATCCCCATTTCATTTTCCCCATTTTTTCGTCTTCCAAAACCAATAGGGGATGAGAACTCGCGTTGGGTTGACCTGAATCGAGAAAAACCACCCGTGTTCTTCCTCTTCCTCCTTTTTTTGTCTTTCTTCTTTCCTTCTTTCTTCTCTTTTTTTTTTCCTGCACTTTTTCACTTCACATTTTACTTTGTTTAGAAAGAAATTGTTAATAAAAAATTAAAAAACAGGGGCAAAATAGTCTTTACGTAAATATGGCCCTTAAGTGAAAGAATAGTTTTCAATAGGTTCTTAAATGATAATGTTTTTTTATATAGGTAGTTAGTTGAAAGATTTTTTAGTTGATGGAGATTTAAATGATATTCTCGTTTCTTTTTTTATTATGTTGCGTCAAAAGGCTTGCAAGTTCACATTCATAAAATTTATCTACAAGAACATATCTTCTTGTGTTCATAAACTCGTCCAGCTAAAACCTTTAATAGTATACGTTGTAGTATTAAAGCACATCTACACTGGAATTTAAGTTAGGTATCAACCCATTTTAAGCAATCAAAGATAATTTCAGCAAATCCAGCATGGACAGGCACAGTTATAATGGGAAAATACGAATTGTTTTTGATGTCGTAGTTGTACCTGATAGAATGTTATCGCTTGATGCGGCATGATTTTTTTTTTTTTTGCGCGCTCGTTTTTGTTCTTCTTTTTAAATATATGTAGATATATATATATATATATATATATATATAATGGAACATTAATAAAAAACAAACTATTGGAGGCGGTAGATACGTAGAGTTCTTATGATCGAAGGACAAATCTTGATTCTGATATAACTATAATATAATCAATTCCGTGCAAAACGCCTTCCTAATTTAGCTGTAATGTCACATCGCTCAGGGCTTCTTCGTATCAATCTCAATCTTGTTTGGACTGATACTTTCTACACAAAACCTAGGTTTTGACGCTGCATCGCAAAAATTTCAGTTTTGCCCATTTATTACCGACGTTATCGACACAACTGTCTGGATATTGTTGTCCTAAAATTTGATAAAGATGTTATATTCTTATTCCACAGAGCATATGCTAAAAGCCGGACATGCAAAGCCAGCAAATGCCACGATGATAGCAACATTTGCCTCTCCTATAAAAATCAAATCAAGAAAAACATTGAAACACAATAATTAAGCACTTAAAATCCAAAGAAGAATATGGCAATCAGTCAAACCACTTGCACATTAATTCCATAGCGACCTTCTCGCTGGGAATTCTGCTGATAATAGCGCATAATAATATTTCCAAGACGCAAAGTCAAAACACTAATATTTTTGAATATACTTGCAGACAATATCAATTCCAAGAAGGTGACCCATACCAACAACTGGTTCAAGACGTGATCGACAATTTGGTGTTCACCACTCCTTACGAAGCGCACAAAATAGATTACGTAATTAATTTCGATGGAGCAGATGTGGTTTATGGATCTGCGGAATGCAATGAAGATCTGGATGAGTACCAGTGCGTGGATTGCTTGGTAGTAGCAAATAACATGATCCCTATTAAGTGTCCCTTTGCCATGGGTGTAACCATGGAACTGATGGACTGTAATATGAGATATGAGAATTATGAATTTTTTTAAGTTGATCTACTCTATCAAGGCTCGTCGTGCGTTGTAATATGGCGAAATCAAGTGGTTTACGTTTATGGGTTATTAAAAATATAACGTTAATAAGACAGAAATGAATTAAGTTGTCGTTCTTCCCTTTTTTTTTTCTTTATTTTTATTTTTATAATTCTACTCCTCGTGTCAATTTTCTTTTTTATGTTTTTTATTCTTGTATATTTTATGAGCCCCTCCAACCTCCGGGAAAGAGATTTTCCATTAGGATTTTTTAGAGCGTGTTCGGTATGTAGAATTCGTAGGGGAAAAGCACGACGACAAATAAGTTAACGCATCAAATAATTGTACTTCACTCTTTGATCGTTGTAGCTTTGTACCATTCCTTTTTGTTTCCTTATCGATGCCGTATACCAAACGCACTCTTAGGGAGAAGTAGGAGAAAAAAGAAGTTGCCATAAAAAGATGTGCACAACCTCCTATTTGAACTGACAGCATCACAATGTCACAGTATACTCAAATTACATTTCTCATTAATTCTCCACAAGATTGTGATGAAAATGTCAAAATTCAATTTGCTAGTTATAATGGTATTCCAATATATTTGAACTAGACAAGCGGGCTTACGATCTTGGCTGTTATCACATAATGGGACTGATCATGATTTTGTTATTAAAATGAAATAATCTTATCATGTATTTAACAAGCCCATCTCGGCACGAATACATCTGACACATCAAAGAAAGTCAAGAGTAAATTATACGATTTTTTTGAAAGTCGATGATTTTTATATGTTATGTCAATAAATGGGAAGTTCTCATTCATAATATTTGTACAGAAATATCTTCTTGGAGTTTTAAGCTCGGCCAGCTAAAAAAGTTAATACTATATGTTTTTATGGCATTAAAGCGTTTTTATATTGCGGATTTAAGTTTTGTTTTAATACATTTTAAGCGATCAAAGAGAGTTTTAAGTATATCCAGCATGCACAGACAAAAACATGAAGGCCAAATACTAACAAATGATGGCGACATATTCGTAGAGTTCTTATGATTGAACAGTAACTATTGATTTTGATACAACTATAAAATTATCAACTTTGTAGAGAACGGGTTCCTAGTTGAGCAGTAATGTGACATCGCTCATCCGGGTTGCTTTGTATCAATATCAATCTTGTTTGGCTGATCTTTTTTTTTTTACATCAGTCCGAGGTTTCCCCGCTGCATTTCGTCTTTTCAACTTTGTACATAGATTACGGACGCCGCTATAGACACGAAGAACATGTCTAAATATAGTCATCCTAGAATTCAATATTATAGGTTTTTTTATGATAAAGGTTTTTATATTGTATAGTAATTTTTAGTTATCAATGAGACTTTAAGAAAAAAATCAGCATGCACGGACAAATGGAAAAGCCGATGACTAACAAATGGATGCAGTATATTCGTAGAACTTACCGGATTAAAGGGGAATTATTGATTATGATATAACTATAAAATAATCAACTTTGTATAAGACACGTGAGCTTTAATATCACATCCCTCGTAAGGATTGCATAGTATTAATCTCAATCTTGTTTTGACTGATCTTTTAGACATCAACCATAGGTTTTGAAGGTGAGAAATTTCAAATTCGTCGGTTTGTTACGACGTTATCGATAATAAGAAAATGTCTTGATAGACCTAAATAGTGTCTAATATAATTTTTTTATGTCTTTGTCTTGTAAATTAATTATTAAGAGAACTAGATTCTATTTTGTAGAGTGTAGTGATATATTTGTTGTTATAGAGTCTTTTAGGGGCTCAATACCTTATACGTAATTTAGAGTATGTATACTAAAACCCTACACTTTCATCAATGATAATCATTATCGAAAAACTCGCCGATACAGTAAACACCTGAGAGCAAAACATGCACAAAACACACACGCAAGGTTTCTAGCGAAATCGCACTTGATTCCCCACCGTTTTTCTTGATCATTAGGTGTTTTTAAGACCTACATGTCTGGATATTGTCATCCTAAAACGTAATACCGATGTAATATTCTTGTTCATAGAAGAATATGTTTGGTTCAATTCCGTGAGTACCTCTACATATTATTTATATGTAAAGAATATATATAATATATCGAACAGACACGGGGACGCAGAACTGGTGTTGTTGTCGATGCTAGCATTAGATGCTATGTCGTTCAAGCAACATTGCCACACTCACGGTGTTTACGAAATACGGTAATCGTTTCTCAAGATATAATGACAAACGTCTCTAAATAGAAGCACTCCAAATTCAGAGACCAACGAACTTAATCAGTGATTTCCGGACTTTCATACAAGTTTAGAATATGAAATATACAAAATATATTTCATGACGACTCAATAAGGAATACTTGAGGATTCCTACGATGATCTAGGACATTGAGATATAGTGTCTCAAATGAGCGAATGAGCATATCTAGTTATGTCTGTAAATTATTGGTGACAACATTTCACCTTTGAATACGCTAATCTCTTGCCAAAGAGATGCAATACTTCGTGAACTGTTGTTTTTTCAAACCTCTTTGATGAATTATTGATTTTTCAATCACCTTTGCAATTATTAAATTTATTTCTATTCAATATTTCCAACAGTCATAAATAGGAACTAATGCCTACAAGAAATTAAGCTGACACTAACGAGAGTCGAATCGATAAACCAATGAATCTTGATAGATACCTTGTGGCTTTGAATATGCTTATCTCTTGCCAAATAGATGCAATACTTCGTGAACTGTTGTTTTTTCAAATCTCTTTGATGAAGTGTTGATTTTTCAAACGCCTTTGCAATAATCAAATTTATTTCTATTCAATGTTTCCAACAGTCCCCCAGATAAATGGGAACTATTGCCTACACGAAATTAAGCTGACACTAACGAGGGTCGAATCGATAAGCCAATGAATCTTGATAGATACCTTGTGGCTTTGAATCTTCCGCAGTTGAATGGTATCGAGCATACTCGCTCTGCAGTGAACGCGATGTCTTTAACTGCGCATTTTTTGTGTGAATAAGACAATAACAATCACACACTGACTTACCTCGCGTCTTTAGTTCCCCGTGTTTGTTTCGTTTTGGCCATGAATACCGATCTTGGGAGTGTTTCTTTGAAGCGGCCTGTCTTCAAACCCACATAGGTGACACTTCTACGAGGAGTATCATACCAGAACTTTAGCTAGGTAATGAGCAACCGCGTCAGAATTGCACTTGACAAAAGAGAACACAATAGAAGAAAATGAAGGCATAAGGCAATGCAATCACGTAAGATAGCGGCAAGTTTCGCCGAGTCCGATGATTTCATCGAAAGCTTTTCCACTATTGTAAGGCAAATATACTGCCAGAGCTTCAATGACTTCCGGGTCTAAAGATCCTCAGAATAATTTATGCACCATCCACTAAAGTTGTCGTCCTTGTCTCTAGCGATGAATCTGATAGCAGCTCCGCCTCGTTGAGAATGAATAGCTCCGTCGAAATTGATCTTAAATTGCGTGAATGGGGACAATTCCATCGAGCTGTTGGGGACGATCTTGATCGTACAATCTGCTTCGAGGATATAGTGTTATATCTTGAGCATTTATAATGGAAACATGAGGTGGGATGAAACATCCAGTTTATCATCAGATTATTACATGAGTCTCATATTGCCCATAAAAGATTTAGAAACGCAGCGAAGTCCTGCTGGTCCACATCTCGGAGATCTTATGAAGCCAATTTTCTGTAGAGATAGCCCAAAAGCTTTCGACATCAAGCCGAATACCCAATGCTTTCTAAATTTATGTGTTTTTGGACATGTAACAAAGGCATGCTTGGCGTCCTCAAAGGGTGAACCACAACGACAACAGTGATGGTTGAGGATACAACCACCACCCGTGAACTACACTTGTAGCTAATATAGTTGTTTAGTCCTGCTAAATTCAGGAACCGTTATTAATGATACCATAACTATGCATTAAAAGGTACATTGAATACACTAATATGGTACCCTAACCACGTGTATAAAGGTACAATGTATCCAACTATGTTTGATCTACACTATTTCAAACTTTCTATGCATGAACACCTTCATGTTTCTTAATTCCATGAAAGTTTGTGCTAGTGTATCGTATGAGAGCATAAGGCAGCAAGCAAATACCTCCACGCTGAACAGAAACCCACAATTCCAAGAAAACCCATGAGCACGGTGCAGTAATTTAAGCCGTGGAATGTTCTTTAACCACAATGCTAGAATCCGCTGCATACCATAAAAAGGTACATCATAATTAGCGAATATGTACAATATCAACAAGTAAATTGGTACAAAATATTCATAAGATTAGTACTATAACAAAAATATGTAAAGCCACGCCGTAAAAATCAACAAGAATAGTAAAACCAATCATTTGCATACTAATAAACATACAACAAATATGAGTACCAAATGTGCATAGCTTCAGTTCCATAAAACATAAAGATAGAAAAAACTTTTTGATCTCTAATGAAGATAACTCCTGGATGTGCAAACCCGCGATTTCAAGGAAACCCACTAAGAATAACCTACATCGAGCAAACCCACAAAAATTTGGACAATTTCGATTAAATTCTTAGCAAAATTAAGTTAAAGCAAACCCATTGAGATCTGCCAGAAATTAAGAACTCCACGAAGGACTATGGTACTATCTATTTCATATTTCTACAATCCACGATGAAATTAATTGGATCGAACAAATTGCATGATTGGAACGTCGATTTCTTCCTTCTTTATTTTTTCATCCCCATTTCATTTTCCCCATTTTTTCATCTTCCAAAACCAATAGGGGATTAGAACTCGCGTTGGGTTGATCTGAATCGAGAAAACCCTTGTTCTTCCTCTTCCTCCTTTTTTCGTCTTTCTTCTTTCCTTCTTTCTTCTCTTTTTTTTTTCCTGCACTTTTTCACTTCACATTTTGCTTTGTTTAGAAAGAAATTGTTAATAAAAAATTAAAAAACAGGGGCAAAATAGTCTTTACTTAAATATGGCCCTTAATTGAAAGAATAGTTTTCAATAGGTTCTTAAATGATAATGTTTTTTTATATAGATAGTTAGTTGAAAGATTTTTTAGTTGATGGAGATTTAAATGATATTCTCGTTTCTTTTTTTATTATGTTGCGTCAAAAGGCTTGCAAGTTCACATTCATAAAATTTATCTCAAGAACTTATCTTCTTGTGTTCATAAACTCGTCCAGCTAAAACCTTTAATATTAAACGTTGTAGTATTAAAGCACATCTACACTGTGGAATTTAAGTTAGGTATCAACCCATTTTAAGCAATCAAATATAATTTCAGCAAATCCAGCATGGACAGGCACAGTTATAATGGGAAAATACGAATTGTTGTTGATGTCGTAGTTGTACCTGATAGCATGTTATCGCTTGATGCGGCATGATTTCTTTTTTTGCGCGCTCGTTTGTGTTCTTCTTTTTATATATGTATATATAGATATATATATAATGGAACATTAATAAAAAAAACTATTGGAGGTGGTAGATACGTAGAGTTCTTATGATCGAAGGACAAATCTTGATTCTGATATAAGTATAATATAATCAATTCCGTGCAAAACGCCTTCCTAATTTAGCTGTAATGTCACATCGCTCAGGGCTTCTTCGTATCAATCTCAATCTTGTTTGGACTGATACTTTCGACACAAAACCTAGGTTTTGACGCTGCATCGCAAAAATTTCAGTTTTGCCCATTTATTACCGACGTTATCGACACAACTGTCTGGATATTGTTGTCCTAAAAATTGATAAAGATGTTATATTCTTATTCCGCAGAGCATATGCTAAAAGCCGGACATGCAAAGCCAGCAAATGCCACGATGATAGCAACATTTGCCTCTCCTATAAAAATCAAATCAAGAAACACTTTGAAACACAATAATTAAAGCACTTAAAATCCAAAGAAGAATATGGCAATCAGTCAAACCACTTGCAGCATTAATTCCATAGCGACCTTCTCGCTGGGAATTCTGCTGATAATAGCGCATAATAATATTTCCAAGACGCAAAGTCAAAACACTAATATTTTTGAATATACTTGCAGACAATATCAATTCCAAGAAGGTGACCCATACCAACAACTGGTCCAAGACGTGATCGACGATTTGGTGTTCACCACTCCTTACGAAGCGCACAAAATAGATTACGTAATTAATTTCGATGGAGCAGATGTGGTTTATGGATCTGCGGAATGCAATGAAGATCTGGATGAGTACCAGTGCGTGGATTGCTTGGTAGTAGCAAATAACATGATCCCTATTAAGTGTCCCTTTGCCATGGGTGTAACCATGGAACTGATGGACTGTAATATGAGATATGAGAATTATGAATTTTTTTAAGTTGATCTACTCTATCAAGGCTCGTCGTGCGTTGTAATATGGCGAAATCAAGTGGTTTACGTTTATGGGTTATTAAAAATATAACGTTAATAAGACAGAAATGAATTAAGTTGTCGTTCTTCCCTTTTTCTTTTTTCTTTTTTTATTTTTATAATTCTACACCTCGTGTCAATTTTCTTTTTTATGTTTTTTATTCTTGTATATTTTATGAGCCCCTCCAACCTCCGGGAAAGAGATTTTCCATTAGGATTTTTTAGAGCGTGTTCGATATGTAGAATTCGTAGGGGAAAAGCATGACGACAAATAAGTTAACGCATCAAATAATTGTACTTCACTCTTTGATCGTTGTAGCTTTGTACCATTCCATTTTGTTTCCTTATCGATGCCGTATACCAAACGCACTCTTAGGGAGAAGTAGGAGAAAAAAGAAGTTGCCATAAAAAGATGTGCACAACCTCCTATTTGAACTGACAGCATCACAATGTCACAATATACTCAAATTACATTTCTCATTAATTCTCCACAAGATTGTGATGAAAATGTCAAAATCAATTTGCTAGTTATAATGGTATTCCAATATATTTGAACTAGACTAGCGGGCTTACGATCTTGGCTGTTATCACATAATGGGACTGATCATGATTTTGTTATTAAAATGAAATAATCTTATCATGTATATAACAAGCCCATCTCGGCACGAATACATCTGACACATCAAAGAAAGTCAAGAGTAAATTATACGATTTTTTTGAAAGTCGATGATTTTTATATGTTATGTCAATAAATGGGAAGTTCTCATTCATAATATTTGTACAGAAATATCTTCTTGGAGTTTTAAGCTCGGCCAGCTAAAAAAGTTAATACTATATGTTTTTATGGCATTAAAGCGTTTTTATATTGCGGATTTAAGTTTTGTTTTAATACATTTTAAGCGATCAAAGAGAGTTTTAAGTATATCCAGCATGCACAGACAAAAACATGAAGGCCAAATACTAACAAATGATGGCGACATATTCGTAGAGTTCTTATGATTGAACAGTAACTATTGATTTTGATACAACTATAAAATTATCAACTTTGTAGAGAACGGGTTCCTAGTTGAGCAGTAATGTGACATCGCTCATCCGGGTTGCTTTGTATCAATATCAATCTTGTTTGGCTGATCTTTTTTTTTTTACATCAGTCCGAGGTTTCCCCGCTGCATTTCGTCTTTTCAACTTTGTACATAGATTACGGACGCCGCTATAGACACGAAGAACATGTCTAAATATAGTCATCCTAGAATTCAATATTATAGGTTTTTTTATGATAAAGGTTTTTATATTGTATAGTAATTTTTAGTTATCAATGAGACTTTAAGAAAAAAATCAGCATGCACGGACAAATGGAAAAGCCGATGACTAACAAATGGATGCAGTATATTCGTAGAACTTACCGGATTAAAGGGGAATTATTGATTATGATATAACTATAAAATAATCAACTTTGTATAAGACACGTGAGCTTTAATATCACATCCCTCGTAAGGATTGCATAGTATTAATCTCAATCTTGTTTTGACTGATCTTTTAGACATCAACCATAGGTTTTGAAGGTGAGAAATTTCAAATTCGTCGGTTTGTTACGACGTTATCGATAATAAGAAAATGTCTTGATAGACCTAAATAGTGTCTAATATAATTTTTTTATGTCTTTGTCTTGTAAATTAATTATTAAGAGAACTATATTCTATTTTGTAGAGTGTAGTGATATATTTGTTGTTATAGAGTCTTTTAGGGGCTCAATACCTTATACGTAATTTAGAGTATGTATACTAAAACCCTACACTTTCATCAATGATAATCATTATCGAAAAACTCGCCGATACAGTAAACACCTGAGAGCAAAACATGCACAAAACACACACGCAAGGTTTCTAGCGAAATCGCACTTGATTCCCCACCGTTTTTCTTGATCATTAGGTGTTTTTAAGACCTACATGTCTGGATATTGTCATCCTAAAACGTAATACCGATGTAATATTCTTGTTCATAGAAGAATATGTTTGGTTCAATTCCGTGAGTACCTCTATATTTATATGTAAATATTATATATAATATATCGAAAACACACGGGGACGCAGAACTGGTTTTCTTGTCGATGCTAGCATTAGATGCTATGTCGTTAAAGCAACATTGTCACACTCACGGTGTTTACGAAATACGATAATCGTTTCTCGAGATATAATGACAAACGTCTCTGAATAGGAGCACTCCAAATTCAGAGACCAACGAACTTAGTCAGTGATTTCCGGACATTCATACAAGTTTAGAATATGAAATATACAAAATATATTTCATGACGACTCAATAAGGAATACTTGAGGATTCCTACGATGATCTAGGACATTGAGATATAGTGTCTCAAATGAGCGAATGAGCATATCTAGTTATGTCTGTAAATGATTGGTGACAACATTTCACCTTTGAATATGCTTATCTCTTGCCAAAGAGATGCAATACTTCGTGAACTGTTGTTTTTTCAAACCTCTTTGATGAATTATTGATTTTTCAATCACCTTTGCAATTATTAAATTTATTTCTATTCAATATTTCCAACAGTCATAAATAGGAACTATGCCTACAAGAAATTAAGCTGACACTAACGAGAGTCGAATTGATAAACCAATGAATCTTGATAGATACCTTGTGGCTTTGAATATGCTTATCTCTTGCCAAAGAGATGCAATATTTCGTGAACTGTTGTTTTTTCAAATCTCTTTGATGAAGTGTTGATTTTTCAAACGCCTTTGCAATAATCAAATTTATTTCCATTCAATGTTTCCAACAATCCCCCACATAAATGAGAACTAATGCCTACAAGAAATTAAGCTGACACTAACGAGAGTCGAATCGATAAGCCAATGAATCTTGATAGATACCTTGTGGCTTTGAATCTTCCGCAGTTGAATGGTATCGAGCATACTCGCTCTGCAATGAACGCGATGTCTTTAACCACAATGCTAGAATCCGCTGCATACCATAAAAAGGTACATCATAATAAGCGAATATGTACAATATCAACAAGTAAATTGGTACAAAATATTCATAAGATTAGTACTATAACACAAATATGTAAAGCCACGCCGTAAAAATCAACAAGAATAGTAAAACCAATCATTTGCATACTAATAAACATACAACAAATATGAGTACCAAATGTGCATAGCTTCAGTTCCATAAAACATGCAAGTAGATAAAGATAGAAAAAACTTTTTGATCTCTAATGAAGACAACTCCTGGATGTGCAAACCCGCGATTTCAAGCAAACCCACTAAGAACTAACCTACATCGAGCAAACCCACAAAAATTTGGACAATTTCGATTTAATTCTTTTAGCAAAATGAAGTTAAAGCAAACCCATTGAGATCTGCCAGAAATTAAGAACTCCACGAAGGACTATGATAATTTCTATTTCATTTTTCTACAATCCACGATGAAATTAATTGGATCGAACAAATTACATGATTGGAACGTCGATTTCTTCCTTCTTTATTTTTTCATCCCCATTTCATTTTCCCCATTTTTTCGTCTTCCAAAACCAATAGGGGATGAGAACTCGCGTTGGGTTGACCTGAATCGAGAAAAACCACCCGTGTTCTTCCTCTTCCTCCTTTTTTTGTCTTTCTTCTTTCCTTCTTTCTTCTCTTTTTTTTTCCTGCACTTTTTCACTTCACATTTTGCTTTGTTTAGAAAGAAATTGTTAATAAAAAATTAAAAAACAGGGGCAAAATAGTCTTTACGTAAAATATGGCCCTTAAGTGAAAGAATAGTTTTCAATAGGTTCTTAAATGATAATGTTTTTTTATATAGGTAGTTAGTTGAAAGATTTTTTAGTTGATGGAGATTTAAATGATATTCTCGTTTCTTTTTTTATTATGTTGCGTCAAAAGGCTTGCAAGTTCACATTCATAAAATTTATCTACAAGAACATATCTTCTTGTGTTCATAAACTCGTCCAGCTAAAACCTTTAATAGTATACGTTGTAGTATTAAAGCACATCTACACTGGAATTTAAGTTAGGTATCAACCCATTTTAAGCAATCAAAGATAATTTCAGCAAATCCAGCATGGACAGGCACAGTTATAATGGGAAAATACGAATTGTTTTTGATGTCGTAGTTGTACCAGATAGAATGTTATCGCTTGATGCGGCATGATTTTTTTTTTTTTTTTCTCGCTCTTTTTGTTCTTCTTTTTAAATATATGTAGATATATATATATATATAATGGAACATTAATAAAAAAAAAAACTATTGGAGGCGGTAGATACGTAGAGTTCTTATGATCGAAGGACAAATCTTGATTCTGATATAACTATAATATAATCAATTCCGTGCAAAACGCCTTCCTAATTTAGCTGTAATGTCACATCGCTCAGGGCTTCTTCGTATCAATCTCAATCTTGTTTGGACTGATACTTTCTACACAAAACCTAGGTTTTGACGCTGCATCGCAAAAATTTCAGTTTTGCCCATTTATTACCGACGTTATCGACACAACTGTCTGGATATTGTTGTCCTAAAATTTGATAAAGATGTTATATTCTTATTCCACAGAGCATATGCTAAAAGCCGGACATGCAAAGCCAGCAAATGCCACGATGATAGCAACATTTGCCTCTCCTATAAAAATCAAATCAAGAAAAACATTGAAACACAATAATTAAGCACTTAAAATCCAAAGAAGAATATGGCAATCAGTCAAACCACTTGCAGCATTAATTCCATAGCGACCTTCTCGCTGGGAATTCTGCTGATAATAGCGCATAATAATATTTCCAAGACGCAAAGTCAAAACACTAATATTTTTGAATATACTTGCAGACAATATCAATTCCAAGAAGGTGACCCATACCAACAACTGGTTCAAGACGTGATCGACAATTTGGTGTTCACCACTCCTTACGAAGCGCACAAAATAGATTACGTAATTAATTTCGATGGAGCAGATGTGGTTTATGGATCTGCGGAATGCAATGAAGATCTGGATGAGTACCAGTGCGTGGTGTTGGGTCCAGCCACATGCGGCCGCCCAACAATTAAAGAAAAAAAATAAAAAGAAAATAATATTATATTATAATATTATTTTAGTGAACGGTTCGTATTGAAGGGTGACGCGGCGGATTCCTGTCCACCGGTTTTGAGCGGTCCAGAAGAGCTGAAGACATCTATAAATAGGCTGAAGATTCTTCAGTTATTATTATCCCAAATCAAGTGAAGATATCCATTGAGAGAGAAATAGTGAGAGGTAAAAATACTTATCCACCTTCGGGTGGATAAGGGTGAGAGCGGGTGTTGTTTTACTGGGGTAATTTGAGAGGTGGTACAAAAACATTACCCGAGTGGGTAAGGGGTCTCGGGTTTGGGTTTAAACACGAGCGTTATTTTGTACGGTGTAATATTCTCAATATAGTAAAACTAGAGCTCTCCCGTGGAGGTAGGCGGTATTGGCCGAACCACGTAAAATCTCGTGTTTTCTCTCGGTGTCATTTCGACTTTCATAATATCCCGATAAATTGTCGCGGGGTCCAAATACAACCGCCGCAGGGCCCGAATTATTTTATTGGCGCATTTTCCCCAACAAGTGGTATCAGAGCCTTGCCCTGCTGGTATTCTGAGTATGCTCTGTGGTTGCAGCTGTGTCTGATCTTCCACATCAGAAAAGATATCAAAAGGGTTTAGCGGTCCGGGGGAGCCAATACCAGAGCAAATGTTCAACGAGGTGATGCCTTGTGCCGGCGGCGTGTTCCGTTCGTGAGAAACGGCGGTACAAGATGGGATATCGTTGATGGGATGCTCGGTGTCGGCGGAGCTTGTGCGGCGATGGAAGTTTTGGCAAGTTGTGGCAATAGTACTGTGTAAGCAAGTTCTGTCTAGGTGACTGGTGCATAAGTGGGACCGATGTGACCCCACCAGATCTTCCTGGGAACTTACTTAGAAGGGTAATTCTGTCTAGGAGGCAGGTCGCTAGCCTTTCCTGGGAATTATCTGATCAGTACTATTTGGGCCGGGGCTGTTGAATCTCTGCAAGGATAATAGCGACGGATAACAGCACTAAAGGGCGACAATTTGATGGTACGGGAGGTTTCGCTCTGCGGCAGAGAAGAGTGAAGGATGTGCTCGTTCAACAAAGCTTGGCGAAAAGCTTTGGAGGGAGACGAGGGAAAGCCGGGGAAAATGACTGGGAGGCTTTGGGGTCAAGATGTGTCGGAGAGGAAGAAGTAAGGCTCTTTTACTTCTTACCTCGCTTCCTGATTCGGGTGATAATTTGGTCACAACCATCTGGTACGGAATAGAGCCGGTGAAGGCGGTAGATGGTGGAGTCAACTCTTTTGAAGCGTGAAAAGAGAAGGCGGCCAATTTATGGTGATAGTCGGGTGTTGGCTATACACAGCGAATCATAGAGGAAGGTGATACGCTAGGGGATTTGAGGACTGCAGCAGGTTCAAATCCAGGTGGCGGGAAGGGCATGTGATGCTACAAAGGTGGTGAGCCGGGACACATCAGGAGAAATGGTCCGACTTGAAGGAAGAAGGACAGACGGCTAAGAAAATTCCACAACAGAGGTAGCACACGGTTCATCTTGGAGACGTTCTCACAGTCTCTAATGATGGCGCTCGTTCTCAGAAAGAAGGATATTATATCTGGGTTTGCTCCAAGAGGATATTTTGATGCGTTCCGGGAATACGAACAGGTTTTTTCGATCTCCATGGACCGATGGATATCGTTGTGTTGTTCATGGTGTTGGAACGGTGAAGATCAAAATGGTTGAAGGAGCGGTGCGCATTTTTGGTGGTGTGAGGTTGTCCAAAGTTGCGTGGAATTTAATATCCTTGAGCCGAACAAATTCCAATGGCTATGGAGTTTCATAGCAGGGGGGAGTCTGGAAAATCACACATGGCGGAAATGGTCCTACCAAAGGGAGAAGAGCGAGGAAGTTTGTATCGTCTGGACGTGAGTATGGTATACAATACTCAGACTTCGATGGGTTCACAGAAATCGCGCGCGCGTGGGGCAGACGATGGTGAGAAGGGAAATCCTGCTGGGGAAGGGGTTGCATCGAAGTCCTCTTCGGGAGTCGACGGGTATAGTCGGCTGGCAGTTGCACATAGGATTGGCTGCTGAGTGAATCAAGTGAGGTGGGACCGGAATTCTTGATTCGGATTATGTGTAGCTGGTACAAGGAAGGCCAATGGACGTTCATGGTACTTACGAGCGAGAAACTCTCATTAGTCAGACTCGCTGGATGGATGCTTGACGGTGCTGAAGACGATGGTCAGAAAGGTGTCGAGTGTGGCTGGAGGGGGAGAATTGTTGGGTCCAGCCACATGCGGCCGCCCAACAATTAAAGAAAAAAAATAAAAAGAAAATAATATTATATTCTAATATTATTTTAATGAACGGTTCGTATTGAAGGGCGACGCGGCGGATTCCTGTCCACCGGTTTTGAGCGGTCCAGAAGAGCTGAAGACATCTATAAATAGGCTGAAGATTCTTCAGTTATTATTATCCCAAATCAAGTGAAGATATCCATTGAGAGAGAAATAGTGAGAGGTAAAAATACTTATCCACCTTCGGGTGGATAAGGGTGAGAGCGGGTGTTGTTTTACTGGGGTAATTTGAGAGGTGGTACAAAAACATTACCCGAGTGGGTAAGGGGTCTCGGGTTTGGGTTTAAACACGAGCGTTATTTTGTACGGTGTAATATTCTCAATATAGTAAAACTGGAGCTCTCCCGTGGAGGTAGGCGGTATTGGCCGAACCACGTAAAATCTCGTGTTTTCTCTCGGTGTCATTTCGACTTTCATAATATCCCGATAAATTGTCGCGGGGTCCAAATACAACCGCCGCAGGGCCCGAATTATTTTATTGGCGCATTTTCCCCAACACGTGGATTGCTTGGTAGTAGCAAATAACATGATCCCTATTAAGTGTCCCTTTGCCATGGGTGTAACCATGGAACTGATGGACTGTAATATGAGATATGAGAATTATGAATTTTTTTAAGTTGATCTACTCTATCAAGGCTCGTCGTGCGTTGTAATATGGCGAAATCAAGTGGTTTACGTTTATGGGTTATTAAAAATATAACGTTAATAAGACAGAAATGAATTAAGTTGTCGTTCTTCCCTTTTTCTTTTTTCTTTATTTTTATTTTTATAATTCTACTCCTCGTGTCAATTTTCTTTTTTATGTTTTTTATTCTTGTATATTTTATGAGCCCCTCCAACCTCCGGGAAAGAGATTTTCCATTAGGATTTTTTAGAGCGTGTTCGGTATGTAGAATTCGTAGGGGAAAAGCACGACGACAAATAAGTTAACGCATCAAATAATTGTACTTCACTCTTTAATCGTTGTAGCTTTGTACCATTCCTTTTTGTTTCCTTATCGATGTCGTATACCAAACGCACTCTTAGGGAGAAGTAGGAGAAAAAAAAAGTTGCCATAAAAAGATGTGCACAACCTCCTATTTGAACTGACAGCATCACAATGTCACAATATACTCAAATTACATTTCTCATTAATTCTCCACAAGATTGTGATGAAAATGTCAAAAATCAATTTGCTAGTTATAATGGTATTCCAATATATTTGAACTAGACAAGCGGGCTTACGATCTTGGCTGTTATCACATAATGGGACTGATCATGATTTTGTTATTAAAATGAAATAATCTTATCATGTATTTAACAAGCCCATCTCGGCACGAATACATCTGACACATCAAAGAAAGTCAAGAGTAAATTATACGATTTTTTTGAAAGTCGATGATTTTTATATGTTATGTCAATAAATGGGAAGTTCTCATTCATAATATTTGTACAGAAATATCTTCTTGGAGTTTTAAGCTCGGCCAGCTAAAAAGTTAATACTATATGTTTTTATGGCATTAAAGCGTTTTTATATTGCGGATTTAAGTTTTGTTTTAATACATTTTAAGCGATCAAAGAGAGTTTTAAGTATATCCAGCATACACAGACAAAAACATGAAGGCCAAATACTAACAAATGATGGCGACTTATTCGTAGAGTTCTTATGATTGAACAGTAACTATTGATTTTGATACAACTATAAAATTATCAACTTTGTAGAGAACGGGTTCCTAGTTGAGCAGTAATGTGACATCGCTCATCCGGGTTGCTTTGTATCAATATCAATCTTGTTTGGCTGATCTTTTTTTTTTTTACATCAGTCCGAGGTTTCCCCGCTGCATTTCGGCTTTTCAACATTGTACATAGATTAGGGACGCCGCTATAGACACGAAGAACATGTCTAAATATAGTCATCCTAAGAACATGTCTAAATATAGTCATCCTAGAATTCAATATAATAGGTTTTTCTATGATAAAGGTTTTTATATTGTATAGTAATTTTTAGTTATCAATGAGACTTTAAGAAAAAAATCAGCATGCACGGACAAATGGAAAAGCCGACTAACAAATGGATGCAGTATATTCGTAGAACTTGCCGGATTAAAGAGGAATTATTGATTATGATATAACTATAAAATAATCAACTTTGTATAAGACACGTGAGCTTTAATATCAAATCCCTCGTAAGGATTGCATAGTATTAATCTCAATCTTGTTTTGACTGATCTTTTAGACATCAACCCTAGGTTTTGAAGGTGAGAAATTTCAAATTCGTCGGTTTGTTCCGACGTTATCGATAATAAGAAAATGTCTTGTTAGATCTAAATAGTGTCTAATATAATTTTTTTATGTCTTTGTCTTGTAAATTAATTATTAAGTGAACCAGATTCTATTTTGTAGAGTGTAGTGATATATTTGTTATAATTGTCTTTTAGGGGCTCAAATACCTTATACCTAATTTAGAGTATAAATACTAAAACCCTACACTTTTATCAATGATAATCATTATCGAAAAACTCGCCGCTACAGTAAACGCATGAGAGCAAAACATGCACAAAACACACACAGCAAGGTTTCTAGCGAAATCGCACTTGATTCCCCACCGTTTTCTTGATCATTAAGTGTTTTTAAGACCTACATGTCTGGATATTGTCACCCTAAAACTTAATCCCAATGTAATATTCTTGTTCATAGAAGAATATGTTTGGTTCAATTCCGTGAGTGCCTCTACATATTATTTATATGTAAATAATATATATAATATATCGAACACACACGGGGACGCAGAACTGGTTTTATTGTCGATGCTAGCATTAGATGCTATGTCGTTAAAGCAACATTGTCACACTTACGGTGTTTACGGTAATTTCCAAGATATAACGACAAACGTCTCTGAATAGAAGCACTCCAAATTTCGAGACCAACGAACTTAATCAGTAATTTCCGGACTTTCATGATGACTCAATAAGGAATACTTAAGGATTCCTACGATGATCTAGGACATTGAGATATAGTGTCTCAAATGAGCGAATGAGTATATCTAGTTATGTCTGTAAATGATTAGTGACAACATTTCACCTTTGAATATGCTTATCTCTTGCCAAATAGATGCAACACTTCGTGAACTGTTGTTTTTTCAAGCCTCTTTGATGAAGTGTTGCTTTTTCAATCACCTTTGCAATTATTAAATTTATTTCTATTCAATATTTCCAACAATCCCCCACATAAATAGGAACTAATGCCTACAGGAAATTTAGTTGACACTAACGAGAGTCGAATCGATAAGCCAATGAATCTTGATAGATACCTTGTGGCTTTGAATATGCTTATCTCTTGCCAAATAGATGCAATACTTCGTGAACTGTTGCTTTTTCAAACCTCTTTGATGAAGTGTTGCTTTTTCAAACACATTTGCAATAATTAAATTTATTTCTATTCAATATTTCCAACAATCCCCCACATAAATGGGAACTAATGCCTACAAGCTAACACTAACGAGAGTCGAATCGATAAGCCAATGAATCTTGATAGATACCTTGTGGCTTTGAATCTTCTGCAGTGGAATGGTATCGAGCATACTCGGTCTGCAGTGAACGCGATGTCTTTAACTGCGCAGTTTTTGTGTGTAATAAGACAATAACAATCACACTTGCATCTTTAGTTCCCCGTGTTTGTTTCGTTTTGGCCATGAATACCGATCTTGGGAGTGTTTCGTTGAAGCAGCTTGTCTTCAAACCCACATAGGTGACAATTCTACGAGGAGTATCATACCAATACCCCCCCCCCCCCCCGAATAAAGGTATAAAAATCATTAAGAGTGTTAAGATTATTTTATTGTGTTCTATTAATTATATTTTCTTAGTCTTGTATTTTATAAAATTGGTGTTGGGCTAAATTAGAGTAAGTCCATTAAGTAGTCTTAGTATATTGGACTAGTTAGGAAACATGTATTATATACCAAAATGTGGTATAAATACTAAAACCTTAACACACACTAAACTGTGTTGTGTGTGAAGTTAATAAGAAAATACACTTTTGAGAGGAAACAACCGCCCAACTCGTTCATATGAAGAACACGCACACGCACCTCACGCAAATCTCGATCCTTCCGATCTTCAATGTGGTAAATTCAATTTAATTTTGTTAGTTGGATATACTAGCCAACGCGCCATTAGGAAGATTTAGGAAAGAGAATACAAAAGTAAATAATGCATGATGAGATAAATTTTCATTGCTCAAGTAGAAGAACATGTAGAAAACATAAAATGCTATTTACTTTGTCCGAGAGTATTGGATATAACACTTTATAATCGATGTTGTTTACGTATTCAAATATCAAACTTGTGGTCTTTGATTGTTCATCTCTAACAACATCAAACATCTTCACAATACTTGCCCACCACATAAAGAATCACTAATACTCATGCATTGAGATTTCCAAGTTTTCAAATACAGAAGGGAATCATGGAACAACTATTACAAAGATTAAAAAGGCCCTTGATGTTTATTTGTTAGAATCGTGATTTTTAGATTAGCTTCAGCGGATCATACCTATTATGATATCAACAACCAAGTTACCAATGAATTATTACAATTTACAAAATCAATCATATTAAGATATTATTTTTCAATGTCGAATAGCAAGCTAGTGATGAAGCTTGAAGCTTCATGCTCGCAAGCTTCTCACTGATATTTCCAACCATTTTTTTGTATCTACATCAAACTCACCAATACATATAACTCTAAAGACAATATTATCCTAAGCAATAGGGATTATTCATTACCGAACCTTTATCATTGAATACGAGAAACAACTAATTATTATCAATTCAGAAAAAGGTGAAACTGATGTGAAAATTTAAAAAAAAAAAAAAAATTAAAGCTAAATTTTCTTCTTCACATGCTTAAGGTATCTTGATAACGCGTTTCTCGTTGTTTTTCGTAGGTATCTATTCAAACCTCAATGTATTTTACCTTTCACACTTTCCTTACAACCTCGTAATCATCCTACTCCGAGAACCACTACACGAACACCAAATCAAACAAAACCATAACCTAAAAGAATATATCAAACCCAATCATACATCTTCAAAGGCGGATTTGTATGTTTACCCCCACTGAACAGCAAGCGATTCGAAGTCCCAGTATTCTTTGGGCCTGGCCGCGTTGAAAACCAAATTAAAAAAAATAATATTACACGGATAAAAGATATATAGCATATAATCTTCATACCTCAGTAATAATTGAAACCAAATCACAACGATTAGATTAATTATTGAGAGATTTGAAAAAAAAAATTACACAGTTTGTGTCCTTTCTATATGTCCAATTCCGCATAAATCATTAATATGAAAGAAAACCCTAAATTGATATCTGAACAATTAGAAATTTGCAACTTAAAAAGCACTGCAAAAAAAGATCGACAACCTAAACCTTAATACCAAATAAATAATTTGAAACAATATCTGAAGAGCAAGCTTCAAGGCATACCTGTTACCATTGATCAAATAAAAGATGAATCCCTTGATTAGGAGAAAACACAACGCATAAATCCGGAAATACGGATAGATTGGCAAATGATATCATTAAACACTACAGGAACGTTGAAGGTATAATACACTAGCTGAAAACTTGACTAATGCTAGGAAAGAGAAAACTAAAGCACAAACATCCTACCGAACTCTAAGAACGTCAAATAGAAAATAATGATTTTAAGCTAAATCAACTATGTTATACCTCGTCGTAGTATTTGACTTGTGCTCTATTTGAGCAAAGGCGTCAGAATCGACATTTCTGAAACATCAGACAAACACAAACATCACAAACCACATCAATATCCACCAGACAACTATGAACAAAGCAAACTATTTCGCGAATATAGTCAACAATTCAATGCTGAAATTGAACAAAATAGGGAAAATAAGGATTGACCCAGGGAGGAAGGTCACAGGCAAAGCTTAGGGTGAAGATGGAGTACTATGGATCCAATCGCAGTCCCTCACACACAACATATGCTTCTCTGAATCGTAAGTGAAATATTAAAGCAGTTGCCTCTATTACGTGAGCGTGGGTGATTTTTTTCAATATGTTATTATTTTTTTAACTCTAAATGTAAGTTGTAATTGAAATACTGAAAGCAGTGTATTGGGTAATTTTATTATCTTTTTAATCGGACTTAATTTAAATTTAATTATTAACGTGCGCACTTGTCGTGATTATAGCGAACCTACGTTTCTATTCTTTTAGGATTCCTATATAACACACGCCGTTACCTTTGATAAACATAACGCAGCTCCAAGTTTTCCTACTCTTTCTCTCTCTTCCTAAATTGAAAAATATATACATCTCTTGTAAAATAAGATAATCAAGGAGTAATAGGGAGTCAGAGATTTGCTGTGCTGCTGTGCGCAGAAGATTCCGACTACGTTAGGAAGGTGTACGGCGGATACTACGGAGTCTTCGTGCGCATGCTTAGAGAAGATGAAGAAGAAACTTGGGACCTCTACAATGTCGCCAAAGGAGATTTCCCTTCGGACGACGAGGTCCAACGGTACGATGGCTTCGTGATCACCGGAAGCTGTGATGATGCTCACGGAAACGACGTCGTCTGGGTATGTAAGCTTCTGATCTTGCTGAAGAAATTGGATGCTCTCAAGAAGAGAGTTCTCGGCATTTGCTTTGGACATCAGGTAAAAATTAATACGTATGCATATTAAAGCTGCGTCCTTTTGTTTTCATTCTCCGTCATTACGAGCTTCCGTGTCGCTTTATTGCAGTGATTATTGCAGCTATGTTGTGTTTTGTTTTTCCCTTCCACCACCGATTAGTCATTTTTTTGCGAGAGTTTTTGCTTCGTGTGGACAGCTCATGTGTGTGTCATTCGCTTGTTTGGTGCGTTGTCTTTTCCTTGATTCCGAAGCGTGACAAGCTATTTTATTTCGTAAGCTTAATCGTTTTTATATTTAAATTGCGTGTCACGTTCAATATTTAAAAAAAACAAAAAAAAAACAAGCTTTTCACAATGGAGAGAGATTGGAGATTTGCTATTAGGAGGATATTAGATTCTATGTTAAGTTTATAAAAATCCATACTTTCTTCCTGTATGGCAATAAATAAAGCATAAACTTGATAAATGGTCAGTTTAAGCATGTAAAAAGTATATTATATTTTTTAGCTATAAGTTTTATTTTTTAAACGTGTCTCTAAGCTGATTTTTTTTTTTATTTAACTTTAGCCATAAATTTTTCTTCTATGGATCTTGCACTGATACAATGTTAACTCATCAGTACATCTTAAAACTTGAAATTTATTTAATTTAATATATTTTATTGTCGATAAAACCAATGGCTAAAACTACTTTGTGAGTAAAAAACAGGATGCGACCTTTGGCACGGGGAGCATGTGGGTGGTCTGTTGATTGACATGCACTAAATCAGTTCTTGAGCAAATGTTATTAGTTATAAACGGTAATAGGCTTTATGTTCTATTAATAATCCAACTTGCGTATCTATGTGTATTATGGCTGGCTATATAAGCTAGTAATGTGATTATTTTAGTCAAACGCCTGGCATGTTGACTTTGAACCGGTCTGTTTAATAAAATTGTAATTAGTGGCTCGTAGAAGTCGTAAGGAGAAGATGATTTAAGACATAATTGTTTTAATATTTTAAGTCCAATGGCGAAGACACGGTTCTTGTAGTAATAATACTTTTAAGCAATCTCCGGTTCACGGTGTCTGCGGACAAACAAGAATAACATGGGATAGCTTCCTTCGCCCGTCAACATCCTCATGTATGAATGTAGCTTTCATATTCATGGATTATAAAAGTCTACCGATGGAGAAATACCAAAATTTGATTAGGTTAAACTTTAAAAAATTCTGATTGGAGTATGGATTTTGAAGTTTTGGTGGTTGACTAAAAATCGGAATCCACTGGTACCGGGACCATAATTGAATACCGGATACTAGCTAAAGCCGGGACACAGTCGAGTACGGAAGGCAAATTGGTGCTGGAGTGATGACGAGGAACATGTTGATCAAGGACAATGTGCAGAAGACAAAGTGGAGTATTGAATGCAAAGAAGCGCAGACTACTGAAGCTAAGCAAGAGGCTTACCCAAAATGGGGCGGTACGCAGACGCAGAGTTAACTCTGAGAGCAGCAGTACTCGAAAGAGGAAAAGAAGTTAATGCTGCAAGAGCGGGCTCAAGCACTCAAATCACAACGGCTACTTCTGAAGCACGGAGTATAAATAGTCGAAGAACCTCAAGACATAAACACGTGTAGTAAGAACCACAAAGAGAGAATTTGTACTAGAAGTCTTGTAATGTTCTTACATCTTGAGCGTTCATAGTGTTGAGTGAAATACACTGTAAACAACGGACTTTAACAGGGTGCCTTAGTAGTAGAAGTGGTAGGTTGTACTTTGTAAGTAAACTATACTTCTAAGGGTGCTTTCCAATGGGAAGAAGGGGAGACGTAGAAGTTTATTAACACGTCGAACTTCCATAAACAATTTCGGTGTAAAACACAAACAAACACAAACACACTCTAACTCACTTCGGTACTCCGTAGTGATCTCTTCTGCGTTACTACAGTGATTGACTAAGTGCTAGAACCAAAAAACATACACGGTATCGGATCAATCGGGTACTAAGTGAAAGATACTTGGAAAAATCGAGTAGTGTTCATTAACACCCCCCCCCTTTAAACACTACATAGTACCGACCCAATCCGAACAGTATTGTATAGCAATAGCTGCCAACATTAATTTAGAAAAACATATGCATCTCTAGTACCCCAAACCTGTTTGTTAAGTAAAAATCCTCCTAAAAAAGACTATGCGTCATAAGAACCTATATACAACCCTCCGAAAAAAGAACATATATACAGTAAAAACTCGATAAATTAATATTCGATTGTTTTCTAAGATAATATTTTTGCTAGGTGATGACTCGGGGTTAATAAACTCGCTAAAATTACAAGATTAAATTTTTTATGACTTCTGTAGGTCTCATATAAATATAAATTAATATTTGTTATGTACTAGATAATATTTTAGGAAAATTCCAGTCTGTAACTCTTTGTTTAAGGTTGTTACAGTTGTGCCCAAACTATTTTTCAGTCCACTAGGTACTCATGTGTTTAATGGTGGTGTCCAAGTTATTTTTCAATTCTGGTAGTTACCCCTTTTCTAAGGTTTTTCCAGTTAGTGAAAAATAAATTGAACAGTTACTATGAAATGCTCATGATTTATATAGTGATCGACAATGACGCGACTTTTGTACTACACTCTATATGATACATAAACCATGACCACTACATCGTAACTGAAAAATTTATTTGGACACTAAATGGAAAAGACATAAACAACTGGATATTACCATAACTGAAAAATAGGTTGGGCATTAGTTAGAAAAGCCTACGCAGAAATACCTACTGCAATTGAAAAATAATTCGAACACTAGTTGAAAGAGACCCAATTGTCTTTTGTTTTGTTGCTTAAATGAATTTCACTTTAAATTTCTTCTTTAAATGAATTTAACTTTGTCGTTGAGCCATTCATATATGGCCGTTGTATGATAAATAATAAACATTAATTAATATATTAATTATTAATTTATCGATTAATTTATACTCCTTAATTAACAAATTTCGTTAGTCTCCTTAATTCACTTGTCTAAACATGCCCGCTTCAATCTTGGTGATCGAGGTTCACAGGGACGAGGTTCTCGTAATTTAATCTTAATATTCTTCCCAAACAATCAAAGGATTTTTAGCTTACATGGCATATTATATATATATATATATAATATATATATAACATGCGAACTATTTAGGTGTGGGAGCTTCCACCTGAAGCAGAAATCTTGGCATGGTCGAAGAAGACGGGGATCGAAATGTTTAGGTACTGCGATCACATTATGGGCATTCAAGGCCACCCCGAGTATACCAAGGACATCTTATTGCACTTGATCGATCGTCTTTTCAACCGTGTTCTAATCGAGGTACTATATTTGTGTATTTACGTGATATAATATAATACTATAATCTTTTTATGATTATTACTGCCGCTTAGTTTTTTATTTGGGTTGTGATCAGTTATATCATCGTTGTGGTATTATGATTTTGACTTTGATTAATCTTTATTTACATTGTAGGATTATTCTTTAGCTGAAGTTGCCAAGACCAAGTTAAAGGCTTCAGAGCCGGACAAAGAAGCATAGAAAAAGCTCTGCAGTGGTTTTTTTAAAGGGAGATTGTGATATAGAAGTAAATTTAAATTCAATATGGCTTATTCTATACCATATATAGTAATTGACTAATACGCAACTTATTGTAATAATAAAGGATCGATCAATGCAATAAAAGGCAAAGCAATTTACACCTTTGGCCCCAAAAAAAGCCGTGGTCATTTCATTAAAAAAGAGGATTTTCTTTTTATGAGGGAAAAATTGTTGAAACTCAATGAAGCTTAAATCCCGGCATCAATCCTTACTACCGCGAGATAAATCTGCCCCATGGTGGCCAATCCTTGTGGGCCGCAACTGCTAAGTTGTAGTTTTTTCTTGTTTAATTAATTAAAGGGAAATGAGTCACTAACTATATCAAATTTCGTTTTTCGATCTATATGTTTAATAATTGTGAAAATAGGTCACGACCTTTCTATATCTAACAAAGTTGGATCACCGGTGTTTCGGCAAAAATCGTCATAAATTCGACGTGGCTGCTGACATGTCATCGGTAAGTGATTTATTTTTGCAATTATAAAACATAGTGACCCAAAAAATAAACCGTTATAATTAGTGACTCCATATTATAATTTTGCCATTAATTAAATAATTTATTTGGGCTAATCAGGTATAAAAATATAAAATAGAAATAGTATCTTGTGGGTCTGCGCTGAGTGGGCCGTACCAAGCAAGCCCCCTCTCCCTTCCATACCATGACTGACAAAATTGGATTGGACGGCTACCAAGGGTTCGGTCCGGGCAGAGTCGGGTCGGTTCGGGTTGGGTCATCCATTCGTAGTGCTCTGCAAAGACTTGTTGAGTGCTGAACAAACTAAACCGCTAGTAACTGACGAATTCTTGGACGATTATATTATATTAATGATCTTTCTTTCTTCTTCTTCTTCTTCTTCGCCATTTAACCCTCTCAGAAACCACAGAAAATCAGCAAAAGAGAAAATTCAAAGGAATGGAAAATCGCAATGTACAACCCCGAAGACATCGTCGTCGTAGACTGTGCAAGCTATACACAATCTTGGGCTGGATCCTCTTCTTCCAAGTACTCGCCCTGAAACTCTCTCTCCATGTCCACAAAAAGGTATACATTTAAAGGAGATCTTTACACTCCGTATAGCATTTTCAAATGAAAATGTTTTCAGCACCGCCCTTTTCATTTTTTGTTTTCTTTTTCTTCATTGAAGTACGGCGAGGTCCCCTTAAAAGAAGACAACGTTTACCATCACTCCCTTGAAGAGTTCGAGTCTGATTACAGAGACATGGTGATGAACTTCAAGATTTACGTGTACCCCACATACGATGATGACAATGGTGATCGCCCCATGCACTCGAAAGGTGGCTGTTCGAGGTATTTCTTCAAGAATCTCATCGAGAGCCCTTACATGACTCATGATCCCGAAGAAGCCAATGTCTTCTTCGTTCCACTCTCCAGCCAAAAAGTGATCCGACAGGTTTTTAGTTAGGGTTTCGTTCGGGTCTCCTCTTTAACGTCAAAATCCCAAATAATCTGGGTTTTCATTTTATTTTATTCTGTGTTAACATTATTATTGATATTCCTCGCATTGCATTGCAGGCATCATCATCTGTAAAGGATTTGGCGTTTCTCGGGGAGACCTACGTGAGCTACATAATCTCAGGCTACAATTACTGGAACAGAAGTATGGGCTCCGACCATTTCTTCATCACTTGTAGTGAAATCGATGAGCAATCCATAAGAAACGTACTGCTGCTGATAGAAAATTCGACCACCCTCTCGTGTTCTCCGAGTTACAAGAAATCCGATATTGAAAAAGATGTCTCGATACCATCGGATATCAGGCCTTATAGGGTACAGATGATGTTAAGCATCATATCGAGGTATATAATTAATTCACTTATTATTAGTAGGAAAATTTACGCAGAATACCCTTTCTTTTTTCTTTTTTTTTTTTCTTCTTTGTTGAATAATTGAGTTGTTTTATACGTAACAGCATGCTGCTTAAGAGCCTGGGATACGCATCATCAAAACAAAACTTCGAATTTCTTGTTCTAAAAAATGGGAAATACTGTCCATGCTTGGGTATTAGTGGATCAATACCCACCAGCAATTGCCTCGTGGGTGCAGTTCGCTATAATTGTGTTCCAGGTATCTATATATGTTTATATTTTCTGGCTCGGGTATGATTTTCTCATCGTAGGATCAATAATTCAATTATTAACGCATATACTTTTGTTTTATTATTGCAGTTGTCTTATTGTCAGATAACGATGAACTGCCACTTGGCGACGTTCTTGACTGGCAAAAGTTTGCTGTTATTATAGCAAATGACCAAGTTCGGTTTTTCGATACCATCTTGAGGCTCAAATCACAAGAAGAGTACGAGAGATTGCATCACAACCTTCGTCAGGTACCAAGAAACCCTTTTTTTTTTTGGTGTAATTTTCATAATTGCAACTTGAAACATGATGGGATATTTTCTTTTGTTGTGAATGGGTTCTTCAGGTGAGGCGTCACTTCATATGGAACTCAAAGGCAGTAAGCTACGATGCGTTTCACATGTCGTTGTACAGTCTCTGGCGGAAGCGCAAAGAAGAATTTTTCTGAGAAGATCTCTTATTACAAAGTAGCATTTTACTCTTAGTTTTGGGTCGTAATAAGCAGTCGGATATAGCATATAAATGGCTCACAATGATAGAGATACGTTAGTGTGCTGATATAAATAGAGTGCTATAGTTAGACTTTTCACTTTCACTACTTTGTGGAACAAATCCGAGCAACTGCATCCGATTAAAAGCACGCAATTCTTTTGCTAAAATCTTGATTTTATAATACAAAAGATGACTCATCGAGAATATTAATATACCAACTCCACATGTTACAGGAATTAGATAAGAAAAATATTAAATGCTCGAGAAAGTACAAAGGGCCGGATGAAAGCTAAAATAACAAAAATCATAGAAGGCACTTTTAATTGTCCTTAGTATATACACCTACAACATAACGTCTCCAGCCGCTATTGAACGAACGTTGATTTACGCAATTTTACGAAAGCATAATTTCTAATTCGGTATGTTTTTTTATAGCTTAAATTGTTTTGTTTTTTATGCGTTCAGAAATGACCATTCGGAGTACCCTTAGAAGGTGGCGATAAGGTTCCCGGAGAGGATATATTACGCGGGATGCCTTTATCGGTGATCCTGAAAACATGAAAAGAAAGGGTGAACTAAGGGTGGACGCCGTTTCGGCGACGCCACTCCGACGCTCAAGTCAGTTCCTCTTCGATGTGGCGGTTAGTTTTGTGTATATCGGAGAGAGAGATCCAGAATACGATACCTGAGCCCGGCTAAGTACCGTTCTTATTTATAGGGTCGTATCCACGATCGTCACATCCAACGTTTACTGCCCACGTTGACGTCCTCTTTCCGTGTCCCACGTTCGCACGACGATCCTCACGTTCACACGGCCGCTATTTCCTCGAATACGGGTAACAGTTCCTCTTCCAGCCTTTGACGTCCTCTTTCTGTCTCCCACGTTCGCACGACGATCCTTACGTTCGCACGGCCGCTACTTCCTCGGACAAGGGTGACAGTTCTTCTTCCAGCCTTTGACGTCTTCTTATACAACATTGACAACAACTTCCCCCCTCAGGTTCTTTACCTCCTCTGAGCTGTCCGAGCTTCCTTTCCAAAGCCTACTCGAGGTTTTCCGAGGGGGTTCCCTGGAGGTTCGTCTGGTCGATAGTTTATCATTCTGGGAGAACTCCCGAGGGTCCTTAACGGGCTTTCCCGAGCTTAACCTTCTTTCCCTTACGATGAAATACCCCGAGGGAAGCTTATGTGGTAGAGCGGGCTCCTCTGTCTCGCCTTCTTATCGGTTATTTAAATTGCGCGGGGTATTTTACGGTTACCTGAAAACCCGAAGGGTAACAGTAGTCTCCCCTTCGACTAGTCTAAAAATAGCAGAGCGAGTTAGACGTAGTATCCGAGTGTCCCTCTTTCGCGAAGGTTTCCTTCTAGTTAAGTCTTTTTCTCTAACGCAAATTCATAATTCCCCAAAGTCTCGCGTGTCGTGGCCAGCTTTCGTTCTGAGCATGTGTCCCTTCTCTTTGGGCGGGATTTTTGCCGCTCATATCTTTGAATCCCGCTCCCAGCACTGACACGATCGGACTCTTGGCACCATGATGCATCGTGTTCCCTTTCGCACTTGTATATAAGTGCAGTCCCCTTTCTTCTTCCTCACACGCGTATACTTATTATTGCGAAAACGTTGCCGAATCATCTTTTCCTCCTCCAAGCTTGCCCTTTCGCTATTCTCTGTAAGTTTTTTCCTCCTCTTTATCTACTGCGACCATGGTTTTCCCTATTGAGCCGGAGAGAGTCGTCGAAAAACATGGGTCCGACTCCTCCGGCGTCACGCGGCCGAATGACGGTGATTCCCTCTCCTCCACTTCCCCTTCCGCAGAGCCGTCCCGCCCGCAACGTCCTCGTCGGAAAAAGAAAGTTTCCGGCGACTTTTCTGAAGTTTGATTCCCACAGTCCTCCCTTACGAGAGGATTTTAACGATGATTCGGCTTTTGAGAAGTCTTATCGGGAATGAGTTTTCCTGCGCGAGGCGTACATGGAGTCGCACGAGCTGCCTTGGCACGAAATGATGGTTTCCATCTCGGGCGCCCAAATCCCTATCATCATAGAAAAAGCTGGGATGTTCGAGGAGTACGAAGTTAGGATCCCTTGGACCCTGTGGCGAGCGGCCCACCCGAGCGATTCCATACTTTTTTCCTCGACCAAGTGGATATGGGACTCCGGTTTCTCTTTCCCCCCCTTTTATACTTGACGTCTGTAGTTTTTTTTTCATATTTCTCCCTCTCAGCTGGGTCTCAATTCTTTCAGCCTTATCTCTCCTTAGCTATCCTTCTTAACTTCTACGACATTCCCATCTCGGCACCCTTGTCCTTCATTAAGATAAATTGAAAGGATCTAGGAAAGTTCTTTTTCTCTTCCACCTTCGCCGAGGAGTTAATCGTTGGTAATCCCACTTCTCATAAGGGGTGCATGAACAAATTTTTCTATGTTCGTTTTCCGCCCGAGAGTGCGGAGAATGACATGATCTCCGAATCGCCTGCTTCTGCTTCTGCCAATCGCCCGAGAGTGCGGAGAACGAGGAATATCATGGAGGCTGTGGGGGGCAATTCATGGAATCATGCCCTTTTTAGTCCATCCAGTCGGACTTTGAGCGATTGCACTATCGTACGGTTCATCACTTCTACTTGACCGTTACTCTGCGGATAAGCCACGGAGGTAAACACTTGCTCAATTCCCGATCCTTCGCACCATTCTCTTAATTTACGCCCGTTGAATTGCCTTCCGTTGTCCGAGATGAGTCTCCACGGGACTCCAAATCTACACACATATTCTTCCAAAGGAAGGTCATGACAGCTGCTTCCGTAATGCAAACGAGAGCCTCAACTTCCACCCATTTCGAAAAGTAGTCAATAGTCACCAGTAAAAACTTCTTTTGTGATGTGGTTCCCTTAAAGGGCCCCACGATATCCATCCCCCACTGATCGAGCGGACAAGAGGATACTACCGATTTCATCATCTCGGCCGGCACGCTCTGAAGGTTGGCATGTTTTTGGCACCTGAGATACCCTCGCACCAATTTGATTGAATCGTCCCTCATTGTAGGCCAAAAGAATCCCGCAAGCAATGTTTTCCGAGCTAATGACATGTTGTCTATATGTCCTCTGCAAGCGCCTACATGGATGTCCCAAAAGACTTCCTCAGCTTCTTCTTTTGACAGACATCTTAATAAAGGTCCCGTGTATGACCTTTTGAATAGTATCCCATCTACCATAGTAAATCTAAATGACCTTTCTGAGATGACCTTGGCACGTACCTTATTCTCGGGTAGTGTCAGGTTTAACAAGTACTAACGGAGGTCGTAACGCCAATCTTCCTGAGGGAGTTCCTCCTCTCCATTAATCTAATGAACTGATGGGGCTAGCTCGACCCTGGTTCCCTCCTCGGGTGGATTCAATGAACTAGCTCACTTGGCAACCTTGTCCGCCTTCTCATTCTCCGCTCGGGATATCAACACCAACTTGAGTTCCTCGAAATCTTCCTTTATTTTTACAAAGGCCTTAACATCCTCAGTCAGCTTCTCCCCTTTCACCAAAAAGTTCCTTCTCCTTGTTGCACGACTAATTGATAATCCTAGTGAAGAGTCAATCTTGATATCCTTAGCCGCCTAGTCATCTTGAGCCCGATCAACAGAACTTCGTATTCTGTTTCATTGTTAAAGGCCCGGAAATTCAATATTATCCCGATGCTATTATCTTCTCCCCATGGGGATATGATAACCAAACCTACAGCATTTCCGTATTTACAAGAGGACCCATCGACGAACATTTTCCACATCCATGAAGGTCCTTCACTCAGTTCCACCAGGAAATCTGCTATCGCTTGAGCTTTTATGGTGGTTCTCGGCCAAAATTGTATATTGTATTCTCCTAGCTCGGTGTCCTATTTCACCGATCGCCCTGAAGCATCAGGCCTTGCAAATATACTCCCCTCAGGGTGTTGGTTAATACCACGATTGAGTGAGATAGGAAATAGGGCCTCAGCCTTCAACGGTGACTACGAGTGCTAAGAGTAGCTTTTCTTGGTTGTCGTATCGAATTTATGCTCCTTTGAAAATGTGCCTCACAAAATAAATGAGTTTCTTCTCCTTTCCTTCTTCCCTAACCAAGACCGAGATAACTTCGCGAGCAGTGGCCGGGAGATACACAATTAACATCTCCTCGGGTTTTGGTTTGTTCAACACCGGTAGTTCTTTTAAATATTCCTTTAATTCTTGAAAAGCCTTTTCACATTCGGAGCTCCATTGGAAATCTTTAATCTTCCTTAACACCTTGAAAAAGGGTAGGCTCCGTTCGGCAAACCTGGCAAGGAACCTAGATAGAGCGGCTATCCTTCCAGTCAACCTCTGTACGCATTGAGGTTCTTAGGGGAGGTCATGCCGATGATAGCCTCTACTTTATCCGGGTTAGCTTCGATTCCTCTTCTAGTTACCATGTACACGAGGAACTTTCATGTTCGAACACCAAAAAGTGCATTTTTAAGGGTTTAAGTTCACAACATACCTCCTGAGAGTAGAGAAGGTATTCCGGATGTCTAACAAGAAACATGCGTGCTCCCGATATTTGATAAGTATGTCGTCCACGTATACTTCCACATTCTTCCTTATCCGGTGCTCGAATACTTTTTCCATCAGTCGTTGGTATGTGGCGCCATCGTTTTTTAAACAAAAAGACGTCACCACATAGCAGAAGATCCCTCTCGATGTCACGAAACTTGTCTTCGGCTGATCCTCCTCAGCCAGCCCAATTTGGTGGCCTTGGAAGGCATCCAGGAAACATAATAGTTCGTGCCCCGAAGTGGAGTGTACCAGATGGTTTATTCGAGGAAGGGGATAACAATCTTTGGGGCATCCTTTGTTGAGGCCCCTAAAATCCACGCACATGCGTCACTTCCTCGACGACTTGGGGACCAATACAACATTTCAAAGCCAAGTTCGGAATTATTCCTCCCTTACGTAACCTGCTGCTATAAGCCCTTCCACTTGTTCCTTAACAATCACGTCCTTTGTAGGCCCGATGTGCCTCCTCTTTTGGAATACCGATTGGGAATCTCGAGACACGTTCAACTTGTGCTACATAATGTTCATGTCAATTACCTTTAAGTCGCTTCCCGACCAGGCAAACACATCATCATTCTGCCTTAGCACGGTATTAAGGTCCCTTCTTAATTCTCAGTCAAATCTAAAGTTATTCTCACCGTTCCCAAAGGAGATCTTATCACTAGTTTCTCAATTTCCCTCCTCAGATTTTTCAACCGTTTCCCCGAAGAACCCTTCCTTGGAGACTACCTCCTCGGCGGCCTCCACCATTTTCTCCCCCATCATGTTTTCATCCCACATGGTGTGTATCGCTTGGACTACTATAATATAACTATTGACTTCCTCCTAGAATATAAATATTGACTTCCTTTATGGAGCTTCAGAGATTTTATTTCCATCTTTACCTCCTCTACGTAGCACTTCCGAGCCACTCTCCGATCTCCCAGCACTCATCCCACCTTGTTGCCTACGAGAAACTTCATTTTCTAGTGTAAGGCCGGGGCCACAACCGTGAAGGGGCTGAGGGCAGGCCTCCCGAGAATAACATTGTAGGAAGAAGGCGCTTGTACTACCATGAAGGGAACAATCCGAGTCTTTTTCAGGCTTCCACTCCCTAGTATTATTGGGAGCTGGATTACGCTCATTGCTTCGATGGCATGTCCAGTTAATCCGAATAAGGTTGTCTCCACGGTATCCAATGATACTTCCCGAGCTCCATCTGATCTAGTGCCTCTTTGTATATGACATTCATCAAACTCCCATTGTCGACAATTACTCTTCCTAAATCGTGGTTTGCTATCTCAACTCGTACAACGAGAGCATCATCGTGAGAGTCATCCACTCCATGAAAGTCTTCCGGTCTGAAGCTAATTAGAGGGCACGTTTCGCTACCATTGTTACCTCACTGATCTGTAGCTTCCTGATCGCTGCTTTCCTAGCTCGATTGAAACTACAACAAGCAGGTCCCCGTGATATCATGTTGATCCTCCTGACTGGTGGTAGATGTATCTCAGTGGAATCATACTCGCTTGGGTTCTCTCCTACCCTCGGGAATTTTTTGCCTAATTCTGTCAGGGGACCTCCCTTTTTGTCGGGGGAGTCTAGGAGGTGGATATGGCCGCCTCTGCTGATAACCTCGCTCTGGATCCTTCCTTTCTAACCTTGGGATCCGATTCTTCTCGTCCTCGACCAACTCGTTTCGAGCTTCCAGATTGATTTATACCAATCTCTCCAACTCATCATTGAGGTGATAGCAATCATCCGTGGTGTGACCATATTCCCGATGAAAATTACAGTACTCCCCTGACATCGGATTTTAGGGCCCATCCTTACTACGAATTGGCCTCCTAAGAGGGTATCGATCATCGCAGATTTCCAAGGCTCGAATGTTTTTGACCTTCCATCTGGTGTTCATCAGCCTAGGGTTGATGGGGGCTTCCTTTTGAAATTCTCACCTCTAGAGGTTGAGATCCTCTCTCCTTCATGCGACAAATTCATGATTCGCTTCTTTTTGGGCTTCTTATATCCCTGCGCTTCTTCCACTCTCACATATTTCTCCACTCGGTTTATCAGTTTGTTAACCGTTGCAAGGTATTTTTTCACTAGAGACGTGTATAATTCTTCTTCCTTCAGCCCATAATGAAATACACCCATCAGTAAGTTTGGAGTGGCCATGGGGGGACTTCCACGATGATATTATTAAATCGCCTGAGATAATCCCGAAGACTTTCCCGATCGCCTTGCTTCATGGTGAAAGAAGGCCTTCTTCTTCTGTTGCTCGATAAATATTTTAAGGAGTAGGTAAGACCTTGAAGATTTTTTATTTCCCCTGCCGGTAGCATGGTGAACCACTGTTGCCCCCCCCCCCCCGGCGAGCGTAGTGACGAACACTCGGCATTTAATTGCATCATCATATTGATAAAGAGATGGGTTTCCTTCAAAGCTCGCCAAATGGTTCTCGGGATGTCCCGTGCCATCATATCGGCTCATTTCTGGAAAGCAAAAGTGATTGGGCAGAGGGAAAGCGAGTATCTCTGCCGAGAAGGGAGACCTTCGGGGGGTCAGCACTGGCACGGGAGGATCGGCAAGCTCTTTTAGCTTTTTTATCTCCGCCCTCATTACTTCTAACTCATTTGCTTGCTTTTCCGCGTGTTTTCGGGCTTTTTTAGCCCGCAAAGCATCCAGATCTTCTCGCAGCGTTCTTTCTGGCCGTCCTTCATCTTCATGTGATAACTCTTCTTGATCTATATGGTTGGAGGCGCTATCACCCTCGCCGACCTCTGTGGCCGGTCTTAGGAGGTGGCTAGTCCTTTTTTCTTTGGTCGTTCGACCATTAGAGCTCCACGTCTCTCCTTATCTTCCTGATGTCCTGACATTTCGGGCGTTGAGAAAACGTCATGTTCACTGTGGTTGCCATCATTCTAGACATCTCCTTCATAGTCAGAGGTCCGCCTCCGGGTAAGGGTGGATCATCTCTGACACTCACCATATTCATAATATATCTCGTCCCACAGACGGCGCCAATTTGATGCGTTCATAAATGGTCCCTCCGGAGTACGCGCGGCTATCTACCCTGAAGTTGGTTAGAAAGGTGGTGATAAGGTTCCCGGAGAGGATAAATTACGCTGGATGCTTTTGTTGGTGATCCTAAAAACATGAAAAAAAGGGTGAACTAAGGATGGACGCCATTTCGGCGACGCAACTCCGACGCTCAAGTCAGTTCCTCTTCGATGTGGCTGTTAGTTTTACTGCCCACGTTGACGTCCTCTTTCTGTCTCCCACGTTCGCACGACGATCCTCACGTTCACATGGACGCTATTTCCTCGAATACGGCAGTTCCTCTCCAGCCTTTAACGTCCTCTTCCTGTCTCCCACGTTCGCACGACAATCCTTACGTTCACACGACCGCTACTTCCTCGGATAAGGGTGGTCGTTCTTCTTATACAGGATTGAGAACAACTTTCCCCCGAGGGCTCTTTACCCCCTTCGAGCTGCCCGAGCTTCCTTTCCTGAGCCTACCCGAGGGGTTCCCTGGAGGTTCGTCTGGTCGATAGTTTATCATTCTGGGAGAACTCCCGAGGGTCCTTAACGGGCTTCTCTGAGTTTATCTTATTTTCCTTACGATGAAATATCCCGAGGGAACGCTTATGTGGAAGAGTGGGGGACTCCTCTTTTCCGCCTTCTTATCGGTTATTTAAACTGCGTGGGGTATTTTACGGTTACATAACCACCCGAAGGGTAACATTTTTAATTTATATTTGTCGTTTATGGGAAATTTACCTTCCCGACATCGGAATATCGACACTTAAAGGCCTATTTGGAATGATACGCTTAATCCTCTTTATCACTATCGAGATAAAATACAGAATATTACAATGATGCATATTGAGATCAGATAGTCGAAGCGTGGAACGGTCGTACCTACATTGTTGTTCAACAGCATAACAGGCGAAATAGCATCAAGGCTAATCCAAAGAGTGTGACCAGTTAGTGGTAAGCCGGATCCATAGGGCAAGGACGAGAAGTTCGATTGGTAAGCTTTTGATGTCGTAATTAAAATGGTCTCCTTCGATTTACTAAATTATTAATAAATATTCATTCATCGGAAGTGGGCCGGCCCTCCAAATATAATAGAGGTATTATGGGATGCATACAGTCCACGAGAGTCTTTGGGGTGCAATAGCCCAAGCAATAGTCGTAATAAATATTCGGGTGCACAATTTTAGTTCATTTTATTAAGATAGTTATTTCTTCTTATGATATGAGGAGATGGAAGTTGTGATGCCACGAATTCTGATAGAAACCGGCACGAAAATGACATTGAAGGAGATAATGGAAAAGTTCACGAGAGTTGCGGGAGGATCTGATGGCGGATCTTCGAGTTTACTCAGTTGGTATGGAACGACATGGATTTTTTTCGACATAACGTCCGAGCTTCCAATAAGGTAAAACTACTTTTGCATTAAAAGTTATAATCTTTTATTTATAACATTATTATATTATAATGCAGGTTGGTTCCGTCCACGAATAAGTATCGAGGCTGAGCTCTGAGAACGTAATAAATAGAATCTGCGAGTCTTGTAATAAGGTGATGACTAAAATCTCGAAACCTAATCAGTAACGGCCCAAACAGCAAGTAGTTTGTCTTGGATCACGACTCTAGTACTGAGTTAAAGGGGTCTTGGTTTTAGAACACGATCTTAGTACTACGTTAAAATCGGCCCGAACCGTGGTTTCACAATCATGCATAAACTAGTTCTTGACTTTTCGCTCCGATAAACCATAATTGGTCGAGTAACGAAAGAACTGGTCCTGCAATTGACCAACCATGGTTCCACACCCGTTTATTGGTTTTTTTGCCTAGGTAGTGGGAGCATAATTTTTGGCTCAGAACCGGTAGAATTGGTATGGAACAGAATCGGTAGAATCGGTTCATGATGTACAATATAACATTATTTGTACAATTAATTTAAATTAGAAAAACATCACATATGTACATATACTAAAAAAATATTTATAAAATTGGTAATATGCCTAGTTTTCTTAATATTTCTATTCGCAATTCACTTGGTCTTAATGCCTAATTTGTAAAAGTTAGAGTGTTAGGTGGTGATGTTTTGTAGATTTTGTTTTGCCGCCCTTTTTATTATTTTTAACAAAATTTGGACTAATTGTGGTTGGAGATATTTTGGGCAACCATGGGTGTGGGCTGGCTCCTTTACATGGTTCATGACTCTCGGATCTTGGCTTGGATGGATAATTGGTGGTTCGGATCACCCAACTCGAGTAGACTGCTAAAGTAGGGTGAAAGATGGGTCAAATTGGTTCATGAGCTTATGAAGTCGAGCTAGGCTTGCGCATGAGTGACCGAAAGTCCGTGCATTGACCGGTGAACTTTATTTTTTAATTTTTATTTTATTAATTTCTATACTCGAGCTTGGGGTCAAATAAAAAACCTCGACTTCGAGCTTGAGCCCGGAAAATAGCGGAGCTCCATCCGAGTTGGTCTCTCTCATTAATGCTGAAGTAACTAAACCCTCCTCTCTGTATATCTTTCATCCTTCAAAAATCATAGTAAATCCTTGTTCATCGTCGAGCGATTGATGAAGAATGGAGAATGCGAATCAAAGACGCCACATTCAACATCGCGAACCACCCAACGTAATCCTCTGCAGAATCGCTTTGGCTTGCTTCGTCTTTCTCATCCTAAGACTCTTCAACATTCCCCCGCTTCGTCATCACATGGTACGAATTCACGATTCTTTTGCAGATACAATTTTCTCTTCTTCAGTTGCAGCAAGACCATTTCTTCTTTCTCTTTTCTCCAGATTATCGAAACAGAGGATAGCGACGACGCCGCTGTACAAGAAAAAGACGTTTACCACTCCCGCGAACACTTCGAGCTGAGCTACTCAGAAATGGAAGACAATTTCAAGATTTATGAGTACCCCACGTACCATGACGACGATGACGATGAAGACGACGACGACGAAGGGAGTAATCGCGGCTGCGGGTGGCACTTTTCCAAGAATCTAAGAGAAAGCCCTTTCTCCGCCGAAGATCCCGACGAAGCCAATCTCTTCTTCGTCCCAATCTCCAACCACAAAATGCTCAAACAGGTCCCGATTTCATAATTTATTCTCTGCATTTTGATTATTATTATTAACGAAATCGATCTAATCCCGTAATTCTCTCATTCAGGTGTCGTCGGATAAGGAATTAGGATACGCCGTCGAGAAATACGCTCGCCACATAATCTCAAGGTACCCTTACTGGAACCGAACTTCGGGCTCCGACCATCTTTTCACCGGCTGCCACGAGATCGACACCCGAGCCCAGAAAAATTTACTGCCGCTCGTCAAAAATTCGTCGCGCCTCGTTCACTCTCAGAGCAGTCAAAAACCCGATCGCAACGACGTCTCGATCCCCTCGGCCATCGAACCGTCTAAGGGGCGAATGGAGATGTACATCGTAACCAGGTAATTTGTAAATCTTTATCTCTTGCTAGCCACAACAGATATGATTTAATAATGTATTAGTCAAATGTCATTTTGGGTCCCCAATATTCCAAATACCACATTTATGTCCTAACGTTATTGATTCTAGGCAATTTTGGTCCTCTTTGGTCAAATTTTCCGTTAATTTGTACGGAGTTAGGGGTTGAGCTAGCCCAATTTTACGGGCCGGGCCATATCTCCGTTCTTTGGCCCATAATATTCGGACTGGCATGGCCAGACCCGTAATATTTGATGATCCGACTCGCAATTCCGTACAATTAAACTGTCGAATTAACCGGATGACCGTTCAAAATCGGTGAAATTGGGTACTAAATGCGGAATCTCGGAACATGGGGGCAAAAAAAGTTCATACCGCAAACATTGGGGACAAAAAACGGCGTTCTCTCAATTTATTACATAAACAGAAAGCTAAGGTTTTTTATTTTGTTTCTAGGGGCAGGGAGAGTGTACTTGGTAGTAGTAATTCGGGAACATTGAGGAAGGTTTCGATCGACGCGTGGCGTTATGGCGGCGGAGGAGTGGATATGCGGAATAACATATCGCACTTCAATCACAAGTACTGTGACTGCTTGGGCTCGGGATCGATACCGGCGAGCGACTCCATCGTCACTGCAATTTACTACGATTGCGTCCCCGGTATGGTTCCTTCGTTTTTATTCCTTACGAATTTATAAATACTAATAATAATTCGGTCCCGAATCTTTTTTTTTTTTTTTTTTTTTTGCATTTTCTTTGCAGTGATCTTAGCTGACTACGATCCTCCGTTTAGCAACGTTCTTGAGTGGAGAACGTTTTCTGTCGTCGTGAGGCGATACCAAGTTGCATTTCTCGGGGACATTTTGAGCGCGAAATCATCGGGACAATATGAAATTCTGTATCAAAACCTTCGTAAGGTACAACATTAATACACTTATGAATGATGGACCTTAAATAAGAACGGCACGTACGTTAATATGAATGAATTGATTATTTTACGCAGGTGAGGCATCACTTTCGGTGGAATTTGCCTTGGAGAAGCTACGATGCTTTTCGAATGGTTCTTTACGATCTCTGGCTGAGGCGAAGAGTAGTTAGAGATGAAGCGGAGCCCGGAAGTTTTTGCGATATGTCTCTCGTTGCTAATAAGTAGTTTCCTCTTTTAGTTAAGACTTTGCGGTATGTAGAAACATATATCAAGACCTCTGATAGTCTCAGATAGTGGTATAAAAAGCAATGGTTTTCTGACTATATATATCGCATGAATATTGGAGATGAAAGTGATTCTAACATTCAAATTTCGAAGTAGAATTTTATTTCTTTTTAAGATCCATCGTCTGCTGATTCATGTAATGTAGTAGATATGATATGTGATTGTTTAGGGTCGTCAATAGGAATTTTCTATTAAGTTATTATTTACTACTCACACGCAACTAAAACTTCATTTATCAACGTTAGTCTCGCTTGCAATATATACATAGATAGCTTTATGTAATCCAAAAGGCAAGAATGGAAAAGAAAAGAAAAGCACTTAGGTCAAATTAGTCTGCTACGTGTTGTTTTTCCAATGCTTTTTTCCGGTCGATTTAATAGCTTGCGGTAATAGTTAACATTAACTTACAAAATTTACAAAGCATTAGTAATGAGCTATATATGCATATAATATAACATGGTGGTTAGACATGATATGATGTTTGATTAGTCTTCGTGTCCAGCCACTTACGAGTTTACTGCAGTCTGCTTTCTTGAAGGCAATTATGCTCTTGGGGTCACTAGCGAGCAATTTTGAGAATTTTAAATCAGAGTTGTTCATGTTTATGATATCTTAAAATGAAGATCGCATTCGATTTGGTTTTATTTTCGATATTCGAAATCGGATATTCGGTTTAGACTTGAACTTTTTTTATAATTGATTATTATTATTTTCAAGGTTGTGCATTTTTTCTATTTCTTACCACAATAAAAAAAAATGGCATCTAATAATTCCTACACAATATAATTCACATTAGACATAAACTGAAATAAAATATATATATAATCTATATACTGCAGATAAATAATAATAAACACAAAACGCAACAATAATGTAACCAACACATCAATGGGTGTTTGTTTTAGGTAATTCAACATCGTGGTGATATTCACATCACCATGATGTGACTATCAACTTGATGTGGATCAAGGTGATATATTATCACTATGTTTATTCTAGGGTAATATTTCATCTTGCATATCAAGGTAATGTTACAATATTGTGTTTGTTTGATCAGAGTAAAGTGTCGGGTGATGTTGTGTAAATGTCATATTTAACCCTATGTATATTATGTAATATATGTAAAGTTTGTTAATATGTTCATTTTATGGTGATACATGATAATGATTAATGTTTCTATATTAAGTATTAAATTTTAAGAATTAATTATAATATTTTATATAATTCTTCAATATAATTCTTTTATTTGTTTTAAGTTTTAAACAAATATTTTTAACTCAATTACTAATTATAAGTATTTTATACAATTCTTCAATATAATTCTTTTATTTTTTTAGACATTAAATATGTTTTTAAAGATTTAAATATATAGTTATGTGATTAAAATAAGAATAAATGTATATAAGGAATGAATGTTAAAATATAAGGGGTATGTGATGGAGGATCATCTATGTTTTTTGGGGTGATCCAAAACTTGTAATATCACCCCATTTTGATCCTTCATCACATTGATATTTTATCACATATGCTAAATAAACGCAATGGTGTAGATGTGATGTGAGAATCACCGTGATGTTTGAAATATCACTCCAAAAACAATCACCCTCAAAGTGTCTTCATAAATCATCGAATCAAAATTATATTTAAATCAGAAAATGAAATAAAAATAAGAATATATAGATTAAAAATAAAAAATAATCACGTCGAATGCATTAAATGTCGTCCAAGTTCAAATGCAAAGCATTAAAGAGATCAAGCACCTCATCGATGATATGATTATTTCTTGCTCTTTAGTCAATTTTTCATGCCTACAATTTTAAATGATACAATAATATCTAATGTGAAAAATAACTTGAAAATAAATTCGCCTAAAAAATTGCAGTCCAGTTTTTCTTAAAACTTGGAACATTATTCCATAAAATTGGGCGAATATTTGATATGTTGTATTTTTTAAATATAGAACCCCATATTTAGTATCCGAATTTTAGTCCAGCCAATATTCAGATCCAATATAGTTTTGAAAATTAAAATTCTATTTTTCGGATTTTGAAATCGAATATCGGATCAAAATTTGGCTTTCGAATATTTTTACTCATTCCTAGTTTCTGCACCCACCGAAGCCCCCCAATACTCCGAATTAGTTCACTGCGGGCCTGACTTGAAGGAGGACTAATCACATGGCTCATGCGTACCATGTTGTACGGATGACGATCTCAATAAAGTTAGTTGACATCGAATCTATAATATAGTTGTAAAGATTTTATCTCTGACCATTGCTAAAACTAAGGGGCATTCTTGCTTATCTAGTTGGGTAACGACTCACCTCCGTTAAATTTTCGACATGTCATTCGGAAATTTGAATATTTGATGACATGTCAAAAATGGAGTTGGGTGGTTTTACCACGTGTGTAGGATATAATAAAGAAATAATACATAAAACGGTCCTCAATGTTTACCTTATGGGCCAATTTGGTGTTCGATATTTCGTGTTGATCGATTTAGTCCCCGATGTTGTCAATTTTGAACCAATTTAGCTCATCCGTTAGTATGCCCGTTAATATAAACGAAAAAGGCCACACGGCGACATGGAATTTGCCGTTGACTTTATTCCGTCTTATTTCACTTTAAAAATAATAAAATAATAAAATTAAGTTTAAAAAGGTAAAAATGAATTCTCTCACAAAAAAAAAAAAAAAAAGAGAAAAAGAATGAGGGGGTGATTTTTTCTATTTTAATTAATTTGTTTTTCTCTTTTATTTGAGAGAGAATTTTTTTTCTTTTTAAACTTAATTTTATTATTATTAAAGTGAAATAGGATGGGATAAAGTCAACGGCCAATCCCACGTCGTCACCTAGCCGTTTTCCGTTAAAATTAACGGACATACTGACGGATGGACTAAATTGGTTTCAAATTGACAAAATCGAGGACTAATTGATCCATGCCGAAGATGAAGGACTAAATTGGTCCATAGCCGGACTATTCTACGTATTATCCCATATAATAAATCTAAATATTATTAGCTGTATAAGATGATGAGATTGCATTATTAGATAAATGATGTGAAGGGTCAGTATGGTCATTTAACTAGCCAAAGGAATGATACAATAGCAATTGAAGAGAATTCTAAGGGTATAATAGTCACTGAACTCGTTATAGCCCTTTCGTTCATTATTAAACTAGCGTTTTTCAACAGCTTCTATCCATTCCCACTCCAACACAAATCTACTGCAGCACCTTCTTCTCCTCCGTGTCAGAAACACTGATCGTCGTCGCAGAAAATCTTAGTTATTTCTCTGGTCTATCTCTATCTGCTTTCTTTGATCTGTATTCAGTTCTTTGGGTCGTGTTTCTCATAGCTTAACGTTTTCATTTTTTTTCGTTGTTCTCCTTCAAATTTTCGAACTTTAAAATGGGCCCTTTAAGGAAGCTGGGTAAATTGGTTTTGGCTGTATTTTCTGGGCCTGAGTTGTTGTATAGTTGGTGTCAATTGCTAATTGTATCGCTTTGAGATATATCTTCTGTGGTTTCGCTCTTTTAATTATTCATTACTCTTTTTTTTTTTGTGCAGTTATGGATCATACGAAGAACCTATGCGGTGTTTGAGCCTGTCGATGGATGTATTCCGATTTGTTGTTAGATTGAATCTCTACTGCAGGGTCATTCTATAAAGAGTGTGCTTTTGTCCTCTGAACTAATAAATTTCTTGTTTTTGTGCTGTCTTTCAATTTACTTCCAATGGGATCCAATCACTTACCTTTCTCTCTTTGCTTTCTCTATATCCTATAAAAAGACACTCTTCTCATTATTTACCAATTCTATTAGAATTTCTCTTCTCGTCTAAATAATATCAGTGTTTGAGTCCTTTTTCCTTGAGTTAGGTCTTCACTAAGTGTTAGCCTTTTGACTCTGTTCTACTTATTTCAACTTTGTTTATTCGGTCATTTCCTCGGTTCAGCTGTGTTTTTCTCCCTTCTTCCTCTTTTCTATTTCATCTTTAAGTCCAATAAATAGTAAAAAAAAGAAGTAATAGTTATGGGGTGGCGAGCAGCGAGCCAAGCTAATTTTCGGGCATTAAAACATGAGCATGGAATTTGCGGAAGAACGACCATAGTTATTAGAGTTATCGCGTGTTTTCAAACTTCAGAAAATTGTCAGGTATGTGCTCCTGTTTTGGTGTTTTTGCTCTAAGTATGTGAATTTAACCATAAATTTATTCGATTTCTGATAGTTTCTGTCTAATAAGAGTTAATGGTGATGATTTTGATCCTCCTGTGATGATGTTTCCCTCTTTTTATTCCTCAGGCTGAATATTTCCGACACTTGTTGAAACCCGTCACGTAGATTGGTCGCGATTCTTCTTCTGTCTGATTGAGCTAGCAAAGTTCTGCGTTTTACCTTTTATTTTTTTTCTCCAAGTTCCTTTTTTAGCTGTTTACCATATCCTGAAGAAAATTCAGCTACCAAGATTAATTCCAGAAAATATCCCGGTAAGCTTAACAAATTTACCTTTTCGAAGAATGTCTTAGTTTTGTCCATTAACCGAAATCTGACCCCTACATTATGTATTCCAGATTGTTCTTTGGGCTAAATGTTCACAGGCGAAGACTTTAACTCTCCTAAGCATTTCGCTGCCCGAAACTCACCGTACTTGGATCATCAGATGGCACCTTTGCAAGCTGGACAAAATCGTAATTTTCCGTCTTATCAGTCTCCCGTTTTCGCTCTTACAGGGAAGCCTACTTATGATTTTCATCGCCTGAACGCAGCCCAACAAAGTGGGGGGCTTTTGAAATCTCAGCCTCTTCCATGTTTTTCTGGAATTCCATTTATCAAAGATTTGGTACCTTATGATTCACAACTTCTGAACACGACCCAGCAAATTGGTCTTGGAGGGGGGCTTTTGAAACCTCGGGCTCCTCCATATATTTCTGGAATTCCGTCTATTAAATCCGATTTTCCCTGTGGATTTGGAGCTAACAATGAGCCCGTTGATCTTCCTCCTCGGAAGAGATTTCTCATCGTTGATCAGTCTAACGATCGCATGAAGTTGTTTTATGGGCCTTCTCTATTACCACCGCTTGATCAGAATATAACTTCCAAGACTCCTACTGATGGAGATAGCAGCAAGAGAGTGGAAGCTCAAATGGATCAGGATTTTTCGGTCAACGAGGAAAAATGGGATGAAAATCATTCGATATATGGAGAAGATACCGAAGAAATCAATGCCCTTCTCTACTCTGATACCAATGATGATGATGATTATGACAGTGGTGATGATGATGATGAAGTGATTAGCCCTATAAGTGATCCATCGCTTTCAAAAGATGAGGATTTCATTGAAGAAGTGGCAAGTTCTGATGGCTCGTCACGTAAAAGGCAAAGATTGCTCGATGGAAGTTACAATCAATCGTCGTTTGCAAGTGTTGGGGCTCTTAGGAAAAAATTGTCTACTTCAAAGAGTTCCGAGGATGACGTGGCATCAAAGTGCTTCCTTGATAAAAGCTCATGTAATAATAGAGCTGATTCTCTTAACCGGGAAAAGAAGGTTAAAATCCACAAGGCACTGCAGGTTTTATCTAGTATGATTCCCGGGTTAAAAACCAAGAATCCACTCTCCATAATCGACAGTTCCATTGCTTACTTGGAATCTATAAAAGCTGAAGCTGAAGCTATCGAACTTGGCTGCTACGCCGAGTGCAAACTTCCCTCTTCCCCTTGAAAAGTTTGGTCTCAGCGGCCACTTTGGACCAATAAAGTGGTAAGAATGCTTTTAAGTGAATGGTTTGTAATATATAATTATGGATGATGGCTTTGAAAGTTGTGACTTCCTTTTTCTCCTTTTATTTCGCGCACTTTAGTAGTGCGCTCGTGTTTGGTGGTTTATCTGAGATTTTTTTTCCCGGTCGCAGGTGGTGGAAAATGAAGAATTAAGAGCTATAATTACGGATTTGAAATGATCATTGCTCCCCAAGCTTTAAAGGGATTGTTCTCTTTTGTTTTTTTAAAGTTCATAATGGAGACAGATTTGTGAACGCATGGCTTCTCGTGGTGGGTGTGGGTGTATAGTGAGTGGTGTTGTGTGCTGTAAATCAAGACAAGCTCCTTTTTGGCCGAGAAAACAAGATTTCTTGTTTTGAATATGGTTGTAATGCAAGGGCGGGCATGCGCGTTTGGTTACGGGGGCCCACTTATCATTTAGTGAAAAGTGTGAGCTAAGTTGCAAGGAAGGGGGCCCACCTTGTTCAACGTTCAAATCCTTCATCATCATCGCCATCAAGTATTGCGCGTCTTTTTTTCCCCACTTTATCAATCAATCACTGTAAGATGTGTTTGCTTGCTTTGCTTTGCTGTTGCTTGTTGTATACCTTTGTATTTTCGCCAGTCCCTCTTCATGTTTTAGTGGTAGGTCGTGTACTTTTCTAATAAGAGCTTACTGTTAGTTATGTAAATGGTATTGTCGATCTACTCCACTATTATACTCTTTGATGATTATTTCTTATTTCTAATTGATTTAATTGGCCTTAGTAGGATAATCTTTTTTAAAGAGTATTAATTTTTTGAATTAAGTAAGATGCACATGATTCAAGTTTGTAGGTTTTCTAGAGAAATTAAGTCAAAATGGAATACGAACAACTCTGGTCAACTTCTCTTATCTACGTCATATGTTTAATATTCGATGATCCATGGTGCTTCAACAAAAAAGAATTAAAATAGACAGAAACAACTACTTAATGACTTTTAGTAAAGATTTCTTCACTATTTATAAATTGATGTGTAGTAACTTCAAATTAATTTGGTAATTAGTATACTGTTCAATATTTTATTTTGTTTATAAAGTTGAGTAATTATCATTTTACCCCTCTATTTTTATTTATTATAATTATATACTCATAAATTAATTTTTATACATAAAAAATAATAATAAATTTTGAAATATAATTTCATCTTTTAAATATTTTAATAACAAAGAAATCAAAATATAAAATACTATTTGAAATATTTATATATTGTATTATAGTTCACGGGTCGAACGTCCATACAAACTAGGCTAAATTATTAAATTAGGTACTATGCCTCTCGTTTTTTTTGGTCCTAAGTTTCATAATTGCAAATATAGGTCACTAAGTAACGTATCTGATTTCTTTTGAGTCACTTGTAAATTTTCCGGCAAAAATCGCCGGAAATCCGACGTGGACGATGACGTGGCTGCTGATATGTAGGCGGTTTAGGCGCTAGTACCCCTGAGGATCCGACCAGCGCAAGCAAATTTTACAATATTTTTATATATAAAGCCAATGTTATGTTCTTAATAGGGGAAATTATAAGATTAGGTCACTAAGTATACATATTTTCGATTTTGGGTCACTAAATTTGATAATTTCAAAAGTATGTCACTAACTTTGTATGTCAAAATAATTTTGGGTCACTAAGTATATATTTTTCGATTTTGGGTCACTAATTATATACATTATTCAATTTCAGGTCACTCATTTGGTAATTAACTTTGTAAACATAGTGACCCAAAAATGAAACATGTATACTTAGTGACCCAAAATCGAAAAATATATACTTAGTAACTAAAATTGAAAACATGACCCAAAATTATTTTGGCATATAAAGTTAGTGATCTACTTTTGCAATTATCTAACATAGTGACCAAAAAATGAAAACTTGTATACTTAGTGACCTAATGTTATAATTTTGCCTTCTTAATATTACGAAGATGCTCAAAACCATTCATCATATGATAGTTCGTAACAATGTTCTCCATATACAGCAATTGTCAATATTCATTAAAAAAATGGATGAGCTTATTAGGCGGATCTGGACCACCACTTGCTCTGTTACAATAATTTTCATACCGATGGTTTCGTAAGGTCGACAACGTTAGCATCAAGGTCGAAAATAGGACCAAGTTGTTATCTAGAGCTAAGCCCTTGTTAATCGTGAACGGCACGATGGTTTGGTCGTCCGACTGGTGAGGACCGCCTCACTCCTCTTTGGAATATGCCCGTTCCTTGGAACAAACACCATCATAGAGAAATTCACCCACTTCCTCGCAGATGGCCTCGTAGTGGCTACTCACTATCACAGTGGGCTTGGTGATGGAGCCGGGGCGAGGGCGAAGGAGAAGGCGAGGGTTTATCTTCATTCCTGCCACTTATCGGGGAATCGTTCCACCAAAGATAGGGAGAAATTGCTCAGCATCCACATCTCCACGGGGATATGTCGGGATTCGTTTTGCCACGAAAAATCTCCCATTCCCGATTCTTTTAGTGTAATTTTATTTTTTGCAATGGTAGAGCCGGCGAAAAACATATTGTCAAATTTATTGTGGCACTTTCGGGAATACGATGGTCGTTTGAAAATGGGAAAAAAAGAAAAAAATAATAAGAAACATCACGCATTAAAAGGGTAATTTAATAATTTCATAAATCTGATCCCCAAGGAAAACAGTGTTGATTAAATGTTAGGTGTGTTAATGTACAACGCTAGCTCATTAATTCAACCTTATTAATCTCCAAGGCCTAATAGGCCCAAACATATGGGGCCCTCTTTAGCAACAGAACCTTGATGATCATTTTTAAGTCTGACTCTCCAAGTTGAACTCAAGCGACAGCGGGAGGAGTCCAAAAGTTCCTTATTCACCTAGCAAATATCATGTACCGAATGAATTTCAATTTGAGAAAGCATCTCGATTACTTCCGAGACAGTGATTTCCTCTCAACGTTCAAAACACAACAAACACTCTTTGTTGTCATGACCACAAGCCGACCCATATCTTTTGTAGAAAATAGGGCCCTAACAAGCCTAGTGACTAGTCAAGAATTCGAAGTTAAGTGTAGTCTAACGGATACTACTGTAATCAATCGTTTGATCATTGACACTTGTAGAGTAATAAGATGAGTGATCCGACAATTGTAAGTTATGTTAAAATACATCGCCATGAAATTGAATTTATGTCACGACCTTCCACGTTTCAAGTGAATGATTAAAACAACCAATATCGAGTATCGACAGATAAGTCGTACTTGGACATCTAGTGCCCCGCTAGAATCCTGACTCTGATTAACATTTTCTATTTACGAGAGTTATAATCTATGGTAACGTCATCTCTTATTCAATGAGAATGAAAGACTTAGCTTGACACTAATCAATCTCATGTATTTATTGCATAACCGGATGTGAAATAAATTTATATACTCGAAAAAATTAAACACTAATGCCCTAAATATATAAAACATTGTCTCATAGGTTTCGTATAACACAAGTCTATATGCCTATTTGGGTGGTGTGACGTTGTCCCAAAGTTGCGCGGAATTTAATATCCTTGAGCGAGACAAATTCCAAGGGCTACGGGTCTCATAGCAGGGGGAGTCTGGAAAATCACACTTGGCGGAATGGTCCTACCAAAGGGAGAAGAGCGAGGAAGTTTGTATCGTCTGGACGTGAGTATGGTATATAATACTCAAACTTCGATGGGTTCACGGAAATCGCGCGCGTGGGGCAGAACATGGTGAGAAGGAAAGTCCTGCTGGTGAAGGGGTTGCATCAAAGTCCCTCTTCGGAGTCGACGGGTATAGTCGACTGACAGTTGCAGATTGGATTGGTCGTTGAGTGAATCAAGTGGGGTGGGACCGAAATTCTTGATTTAGATTGTGTGCAGCTGGTACAACGGAGGCCAATGAACGTTCGTGGTATTTACGAACGAGTTACTCTCATGATCATACTCGTTGGAATGAGAGTTTGGTGATGCTGGAGAAGGTGAATGTGGCTGGAGGGGAAGAATTGTTGGGTCCAACCAAATAAATTTGTTCCCCAACCACATGAAGTTTTGAAGCTCTCGACTGCAAGCATTAAATATCAAGTGAGGGAAGCAATGGCATTTTCATTGTTAAATTTGACCTATAAATAGCCTCGAAGGATTTATAGACCAAAATCCTATTGTTTGCCAATCAATGGATTTGTATTTGAAATTGAGATTTTCATAATTTAAAATTACATAAGGGTGCGTTTGGATTCGTGTATTTGAATTTAAATTCGTGATTTCAAAATCCTAATTTCAAATCCAAATCCATCGTTTGGCAAACGTTAGGATTTCGAAATCCGGATTTCAAAATGGAGCTCGAGCTCAAACTCATGAAGCTCGTCGAGCTCGACCTCGAACTTTTTATTAAAAATTAAAATGTACAAAAATAAAATATAACAAAATAAAATAAGCTCGTGAATCGGCTCGCGGGCTTTCGATCATCGTTCGTCGTTGGTCGAGCTCGAGCAGAGCTTTTGTCGAGTATGGTCATCAAGCTCGCGAGCCGGTTCGACTCGTCGTTCGTCGAGCTCGAGCCGCCTCATCGAGCACGCTAGTCGGCTCGACTCATCGTTCACTTATAATTGTTATTATTATTATTATTTACGAAAATCGTTACGGCAGATTTTTGGATTTCGAAATCGGACCACTTGTGATCGAATTTCAAATCCATCAAACAACAAAGGATTTGAATTCTCCTCGGATTTGGATGAAATCGAAATCCAAATCCGAACGGTTGCCAAACGGGTGATTTGGATGAAATCCGGATTTCAAATCGAAATCCACGAATCCAAACGGAGCATAATTCAATTCAAATACATGAATCCAAATGCAACCTCATTCATGCTTAAGACGACCAGCTCTCCAACTGTTTGAACAACTGATGGTATCTCTAGTGCTGAGGTGCACAAGTAAATTTAAGGAGACATTATTGATTGTACGAGACAGAGAGAGAGTCATTGACAGTTGATGAATCGCAATCAGCATTTACTCAAAGCAAATTGATATCAAGAATGAGTGAGTCTAAGGCCTCTGCTGCAGCAGCTGAAAGCCTCATCAGTGGATACCAAGAAAAGTCAAGACAAACGAAAGGGTTAGCACCTCACATTGCTGAAATTTGTATATGTAAGATACGTCCCACTTGATTGGTTGGTACTGAGATGGATCTCTTGCTAACTTTCTACGCACATCAGCGGATTATTTCCCAGAAAAATCAAAGGAAACCAGCAAAAGAACAAATTCTAACGAATTAGCTGCGAATGGATTATAAATATCTAGTCTGTTAATATATATTCAACACCCGCAATAATCTCAATATTCTGTGGTATTTCATATCATAAATACATACATACATACATACAAAGGCTATCCTAATTTACAACCGTGTAGAAACAGTTCACTTACATTTTCAACTGCCGGAAAACCTATCATCCTTCGATAAGGCAATCCTCATTTTTTGCTTTTGCATAGTTATTCATTGTCCTAATTCCACCAAAATTGCAGGTGGAACTTAAAAAGAAAAAAAAAAAAGGGAAAAAAAAACAAAACAAAACAGAACCAGCAGCTTTACTTTAGTCTCCTACTTCCTCGACAGCAACACGCACGAAGCCGATCTCCTCACCGAAGAACAGCACTCTCCCTGCACCGACCTCTCCATCGACGAACATCGAAGATTTTTAACATTTGTTGATGATGATTCTTTGTCTTCAACCTCCAACTTATAATTACCTTCAGCATCACACTTTCCCAAAAATTCATCGATCCTCCAAGCAGTTATCGAAACAGATCTTCGCATAGGTTGGTTATTATTACAATCTTGTTCTCCATCTGAACAGAATCCCTCACTAATCCCAACAGCCAACTCGTTCTCCGACGGTTCGTTTCTAACTTCTCCATCAACGTTAACATCATCTCTTGCATCATTCGAATCCTCCACAACGAGCATCTCCCGAGGAGGAGGAACAGCTCCACCGGGATTGTTCACGATCGGAGCTCGACACAAGGGGCAGTTAGTGTGCGACCTCAGCCAAGTGTCAATACACGGCACGTGAAACGCATGGCTACACTTGGGCAGCAACCTAAGGCTCTCATCTTCTTCGAACTCGGCCAGACAAATCGAGCAATCCGTTCCTTCGACGAGCCCATCTCCTTTCTTGAACCTAACGATGGCTATCGAGCCGATCACGGACGGCTGCAACCCAGTCGTCCTTATGTACCATATCGGATGGTCGAGGACGGCCCCGTAATCCTCTCCGTCGAGGAACTCGTCGGTGTCCCTCTCTCGAGTAATTTCCTCCCCGGTCGGCGGCGACCTTCGCCTCGCCCTCGATCGACGGCACTTTATGCACAGCTTATAGATGGCGTAGAGAGTCAAGAAGAGGAAGCCCGCGACGAGGAGGGCTAAGACGATCTCTAAGAAAAGGGCGAGATTGAAGTGCTTGCCGTGCGAAATAACCAGAGGAGCGGCCTTGGTTATCGGCGGCGGGGCATCGGGTAGCAGCTGAAGCGGCGGTGGATCCTTACAGACTTGGTCGCAGAAGTTCGTGCACAGAGGTGGGCACAGCCCTAAGGGATTTTGCCTAGCGTCGCAGAAGATTTTGCACGGTTTGGGTACTACGGAGCCCGGTTGCTCGTCTTCGGTGGCGTTGAGGAGTTTCCTGTGAAGATTAGAGCCCATAGTCGTCGCCGTCGTCGGCATCACGAGATGAAGACAAGTGGGACGGTGGAGAGGAAGATGTGAGCGGTGGGTGGAGAGAGGGAGGAGTCGATCATTTAGGTTTGGTTGTTGGGCTTTATTTTTTCTTTTCTTGTTTGCTTTGTTTTGTAATAATCTTTGTTGACTCATATTGTTCTGTGGTCTGTGAGCTTATGACGGCCAAATCAGACTTGTCAGCTTCTCGGGCGTGGACTGGATCGCTCCACCCCGTCGTACAAAAAATTACTTTTTATTTCTAAAATTGAGATTGTTTTTATTTCTTTTTATTGTCGTGGGGTTGTGGTTGGTTGGTGAGCGTTTGTAGTTTGAAGTGATGTGTACTTAAATGCTTGGAGTGGACTTCAAGTTAAAATGTTTACACAAATTATTGTCGATTAAGCAGACCTCAAAATTAAAATTAACGTCGTAATGTTCCATTACCCAGGGTTTCCTCAGGAAGATCGCATTTATGTTGTTTGGTGCCACGATTAACACCTTATGTTTCTCTCCAAATTTTTGAAGGAGCATAACAACGATACGAAGGTCCGGTGGTTTCTTCACACTCTTTTCGTCTTCTGAATTTTATCGAAAGTATTTTCAACATCCCATATATTTTTATTTATAAGACTATAGGGAGTTTTGTTTGAGGTGATCCAACATCACGGTGATACTCACATTACGGTGTTGTGTGTATCACCGCGATGTGGATCAAGATGATATATCATCACCATGTTTGGTTTTGGGATTGATGCGTTCAGAAATGGCCCATCCGGAGTATGCGCGGCTCTCAGCACTGAAGTTAGTTAGAAGGTAGCAATAGGGTTCCTGTGGAGGGTAAATTACGCGGGATATTGTCGGTTTACGCGCGGCTCTCCGCCCTGAAGTTAGTTAGAAGGTAGCGATATGGTTCCCGGGGAGGGTAAATTACGCGAGATGCCTTTGTCGGTGATCCTAAAAACAGGGAAAAAAGGGTGAACTAAGGGTGGACGCCGTTTCGGCGACGCCACTCCGATGCTCAAGTCAAGTTCCTCTTCGATGTGGCGGTTAGTTTTGTGTATATTGGAGAGAGAGATCAAGAATGTGATACCTGAGCCCGGCTAAATACCGTTCTTATTTATAGGGCTGAATCCACGATCGTCACATCCGACGTTTACTGCCCACGTTGACGTCCTCTTTCCGTGTCCCACGTTCCACGACGATCCTCACGTTCGCACGACTGCTACTTCCTCGGATAAGGGTGGCAATTCCTCTTCCAGCCTTTGACGTCCTCTTCCTGTCTCCCACGTTCGCACGACGATCCTCACGTTCTCACGACCGCTACTTCCTCGGACAAGGGTGACAATTCTTCTTCTAGCCTTTGACGTCTTCTTATACAGGATTGAGAACAACTTCTCCGCTCGGGCTCTTTACCTCCTCCGAGCCGCCTGAGCTTTCTTTCCTAAGCATACTCGAGGTTTCCCTGGAGGTTCGTCTGGTCGATAGTTTCATTTTGGGAGAACTCCCGAGGGTCCTTAACGGGCTTCCCCGAGCTTATCTTCTTTCCCTTACGATGAAACATCATGAGGGCAAGCTTTTGTGGCAGAGCGGGGGGCTCCTCTTTCCCGCCTTTTTATCGGTTATTTAAATTGGCGGGGTATTTTACGGTTACCTAAAAAACCGAAGGGTAACAGCGGTGATATTTCATTTTACACATCAAGATGATATTTGAATATTGTGTTTGTTTATCAAGGTGCGTGTGGGGTGATGTTGTATAAATATCATATTTAACTCTACGTATATTATGTAGGTAAAATGGGTTAATATTTTCATTTTTGGGTGATATTTTACGTGATAATGATTAATGTTTCAATATTAAGCATTATTTTTTTAAGCATTATTTATAAGTATTTTATATAATTCTTCTATATTATTCTTTTATTTTTCTAAACTTTAAACATATATTTTTAAATCAAGTATTAGTTATAAGTTTATTATATATAATTTTCAATATCATTCTTTTATTTTTTTCTAAACATAAATATATTTTTAAATATTAAAACGTGTTAGTTATGTAATTAAAAATATAAATGAGGGTATGAATGTTAAAATATAAGGGTAATTTTGTCCAAAATAAATATTGAAAATATCACCCCATCACTGTGATGGACGATCACCCTGCTTTTTGGGAGTGATCTAAAAGTTGGGATATCACCCCCTTTGGATTACCTAGGTGATCCTCCATCACGGTGATAGCTCATCACCCCCGCTAAACAAAAAGCGTGATGAGGAGGTAATAACCGGATCACCGTGATGTTTTGGAAGATCACCCCAAAACGAACACCCCAAAATATGAGGACGGCGCTTCGACGGAGTCCGCGGTATACACGAAGTCTCATCCGCTGCACAACGTCGACCTTCCGTATCTCACATAGAATAACATCAAGGACAATGGCTGCAACTATGGGGAGGTTGTGCCGTACGCACCACCGCATCAACCACCATCATCCGACCTCCGTCAATTCACCGTCGCAATGTAGTTTCTTTGATTTCTTTTTTAATTAGATTATGTTTCGTTGCACACGCATGGAGTGTGCACAATTATTAGTTTACATAAATGCTTGGAGCGGACTTCAAGTTAAAATGTCTTACACAAAGTATTTTCGATTAAGCAGACATCAAAATTAACGTCGTAAAAACATATAATGATCATGAAGAATAATCTTCTTTGTCTACGCAATCTCCAATGCATGGTAGAAACACCCTAAGGGCTTGACCAAGGGGTTCGGTCCATGGTCTTTCAAGTGTAAGGTCAGGAGTTCGAATCATCTAAAGACATTGACTACGACTATTTGTGGGATCTTGGTGTGAGTCCCATGAACCAGATAAGTCTCGGTAGAAGCCGTGGTCGTTCCATATCCAACGATGAGGGTCAAATTCGATTAAGACCGAACCTAGTCAGCGTGTGGGGACTACAGAGACGTTGTGTGACAATACCTACATGACTGAATAAAAACTACAATATAATTTTCCTCTATGCAATCGATTATTTATCTTTGTTTTGCTCAACCTCGTTAATGTTAATAAGCAATTGAAAATGAATTAAACCCAACTGGAAAGTAACAATCATTAATCCTCGTTATTTAAATAAGAATTTCGAATTGAAGATGAACTAAACCCACGGAACACGCACACGGCGCAGCGCTCGTGCAGTTACGAGTTGGGGGATGCGGTTTGTTAGGACACGGACGCAACATGGCCGATTTCATGCGAAGGAAAGAGGCAAGTGGAAACATACCTAATATTGACCATGTCAATCTGAGGCAAGTTTCCTTAAGATGTGATCTTCAAACAAGGAAAATTATCTTAAGTTGTGAAGGATCTTCAAACAAGGGAAATTACCTTAATCAGTGAATAACATTCAAACAATACAAATTTCCGTAAGCTTTCAATTGAGAAAGTTACCTTAAGTGGTGGATGATCCATTCAAATAAGGAAATTGTATAAAGGAGAATTCTAGTCAACTTTGGAGCACATCCCAACCCTATAAATTGAGACGACCAGCACTTCAAAATACACTTACGCCAAAGCCAGATAATGAGTTATAGTGAGAGAATTTGAGAGATCCTCTTAGGAGAGTAAGAGCTTCAAGAGCAAGATATGTTCGAGCTAGTGACTAAGATCCAAGGGTGGCCATTACGAGCTAACCTTGTCTAGTGGAGAAAGTTTGAGTACTAAACTAGATTCAAGGTGGAAGGCGACGCCGAGACGTGTTCCTTTCGTGGGTTTGAGTTTTTTTCTTTAAAAATTATACTATTCATTAATAGAATTAGCGGGTGAGTCGGGGATCCTCTCCGACCATCCACTTTTATAACGATTTTCTTACGCAAGTTTCTGCATTGCAGAATAGAGCAACATTATAGTAGGAGGTTTTATCAAAGCTTAGAAAAAAATCGGGGACGAGGGAATCAGGTTAGAAACGTGCCATTGTAAAGATGCGAAATAAGGTTACTTCGAAAAAATTCTAAGTCTCGAATTTTCGACAAGTTTGGTATCAGAGCTATCTTTGATACGAAATTGATGATAGAAGTCAAACACGGGCGTTCGTTTGATATGGCTAGAGACGAGGAATAATCATTTCCAAGGACAAATCGATAGCTTCCCAATTTGGATACAAATGGTGGGTGAGGTCACGACACTAAGATAAGCACAAGCTCCAAATGAAGCACTAATATCAGATTGAGGGGAGCATGAGGCGCTTTGAGTCTTGGTGGCCGGTGGGACTGGTTCAGCCTTGCGTGCCAATAGTAGATCCGTACGCAAACAAAAGACATTCTCGGGACTGTGTGATGCCAAGAAGTTGGAGAATTTCTTGTATGATATAGAGGTCTACTTCGACGCGTCTAGGATAGATGAGAATGAACGGTGAATACGACCTTGACGTACCTTCATGGGGATGCAAAGTTGTGGTGGTGAACGAGGCGCGGCGCTGGATGGTCAAGAGAATCATGCGAGATTGGCAACATGGGTTGAACTTAAGTGCAAGTTAAGACAATTCCTACCGTGCAATTCCGCATGGATGGTGCGCGAATCTCTATAGAAATTCCAGCAAACCGGAATGGTACATGAGTAAGTAAAATAATATGTCTCACTCATGTTAAATATTCAGGATGGATAAGCTATTTTATGTCGGGGCTAAAGAACTGGGCTCAAACTGAGTTGTCACGGCAAGGTGTTCAAGACCTTGCATAGCATATATGGTGACCGAGTGGCTTGTAGAGTCCATGCCGACCGAGGCTCAACGACAACATGGGCATCCGTAGCGGGTTCTTCAAAGATCAGGGACGAATGACCAAGAAGAAAGGTCACAAAAACAAGGTCAAGAAGACAACAGCTACGACAACGGGGCTGGCTTGCACAATAGACAAATGATGTTAAATTTTTAGGGCAAAATTATAAAATTTGGTCACTACGTATCCAAGTTTTCGTTTTTGGGTCACTATGTTTGATAATTGCAAAAGTAGGTCACTAACTTTGTATGTCAAAACAATTTCGGGTCATGTTTCCAATTTTAAGTCACTAAGTATATATTTTTTCGATTTTGGGTCACGAAGTATACATGTTTCATTTTTGGGTCACACTATGTTTACAAAGTTAGTTACCAAATTAGTGACCCGAAATTGAAAATGTATATACTTAGTGACCCAAAATCGAAAAATGTAAACATAGTGACCTAAAATTGAAAATATGATCCAAAATTGTTTTGACATTCAAAGTTAGTGACCTACTTTTGCAATTATCAAACATAGTGACCCAAAAACGAAAACTTGGATACTTAGTGACCTAATTTTATAATTTCCCCAATTTTGTAGTGCAAACAGGCACATGACCCGGAAATGCGCAAAACAGACATGAGCGGTGGATGTGGTGGTCGAGGATGGACCAGCAACGGGTTAACTATCAAGGTTGAACCCACTTTGGTATTTGCACAGTACGATGTAGTCCCCCGATGTGTGACCTGATGTTCGTCAAGTGCACAATATTGGTTAATTTTCTGATTATATGGCCGGATATTCTCCAGAAACGTGTATTGGAATCACTTTTCAAATATAATATTTCGGACCCTTACGATTCACCAAATTTGTCATGGGATAAGACTAGAGATTTTCGCAGAAGTGTTTGTGAATTCAATATATGCTTTTGCTGTATGTCTCGCCACTTATTTATAACCCAAAATTCGACGAGTTGTGCCCATTCGTCGGTGGACACAACACCTTTAAGGTTGGTGTCTGTTTACCAACAAATACCACTTTTTCGAACTTCATACCCTTTAGGGTTTCTGCACACCCTTTCAGGTGCATGCGGCAGAGGGTGGGTGCAAGCACACCCATTCGGGACCGCCACTAGGGGCGCTGTCCCTAGACCCCGTAAGGGGCGCATCCCCCTTGACCCCCGCTTGGTTTTGGGTTTCGAAATAAACGTTATCCGAGCGTGCACTCCGCACCTCCTAACTCGTGTACGCTTTATTCCCAATTACACTAAAATATATAACACACAATCATGGAAAGCGACATATACGGGCTAGTTTATACCAGTGTGACTCACAAGTTCATGTCAAATTGTTTGATTGAAGATCTTAAGCTAGGCGTGCACTACCATGGAGGAACATAAAGCCATTAATTTTTGACAAGCAAAAGTGGTCAATCTTATAGTGATTGAGTCAGATGATTTGAATCTAATCTTGGGCTGGACTACATGAAGGCTGAGAAAGTCATGGTGGATCCTTCCAGTGACCTTATACAATCGAGCAAGGAGGAGTCGTAAAAGTTTGAACCACAGAAGGTTGAGTCGAGAACGGGGCAGGTTCACAAAATATCAGCACTACGACACTGCCATGGACTTAGACAGGGCGAACAGACGAATGTGGCTGCATTGTTATTAGACCAAGACGAAGGGAAGGCAGAGCGAATGAGCTAACGGAGGTGCTACCCGACTTCGAGGAGTTGATGCCGACCGAACTTCCCTAGGAGTTGCCGCCAAGACATGTCATAAACCATCAGATCAAGCAGGAGCCAAGTGCAAGAACCGGCACAAACACTACATCGGATGAACTGGCGGAACTGACCGAGTCATGAAGCAATTAGATAAGCTACTAGGACTGCGATTCAGACTGTGACAGACTGCCCATTCTTTGAAGAAACCATTGACGTTATTCTCCATAGGGGTGTGCAAAAATTTGAAAAAAATCGCCCGCACCGCACGGTACCACACCGACTTATCAAATAAATCGTCGAAACGACGCCTAAATTTTAATTATCAAACCACACCGTAGAAATGGTTCGATGTGAATTTTTTATACAAAGCGCAACGAACAAAACCGCAATATACTTTATTATTTATAATATTTTTTGTTATTATATATTGTTTTATTTTTATGCTAATCAAATATTAATTATATGTTAACTTTAATTTTTTGATTAACATAGATTATACGCCAAATATATTTATGAATAGCTAATTAAAGTTGAAAACACTGTGATCTAAACACTTAATAATCAACCTGAGAATTTTCTTTCGACGCTACAAGCTATATTTTGTGTAGTACGTGTACGAGTTTGTTCTATATTTTGTCTTTGTGCCTCCACATCGGAATTTGAAACATTCACGAATTTTATTACTCATTAATTTGGTTTTAAATTCGGCATATAGTGTTTGTAAAGGTGAAGAGTGAGCAAGGCGATATCTGGGTCGACTAGAGTAAGTGCCTAGGCAAAAAACGAAACGCTAGGCTAGTGATATCTGGAAAATATTAAATTAAGTTTAGAAATAAACATTTATCAATTCCAGAAGTTTTGTGTGACTAGTTATATTTCTTATTGCATCTAATAACCACAAAAATATTAAATTCAAGTAAAAAAAAAAGTGTTTCTAGAGTTTGGAGCTTCTAGGGTTTGCAATTTGATTTTTTTTTTTAATTCTAGGTTTCTTATTTTTTTAATATAAGTGAGGTTTTTCTTATTTTTAACAATATAAAAAAAAGAAAAAAGTAAAAAAAATAAAATAAAAAGCATTAAAATTAGTTGCCTTAGCGCTAACTGTCGTCGGCGATATGCATTTTTTGTAAAAAAAAAATGTAATATGCCATCGTATTTTATTATTTTTGTTAAGATTAATAAGGAATTAAGTTAATAATTTGATGACCAATCTATTAAATGATATTGAGTTCTTAACTTTTTAATAAAATAAAAAGATATAATAAAATAAACACATTAAACCGAATTGGACCACTACATTATTTTTGTATTATATTTACTAATATTCATTTGAAAGGCACAAGCCCATTAAATTATGGTTTTTATCATCTTCTTCACGCCATCACCACCTCACGCCATGAAGCGCCATGAAGCGCCATCCACCTCTATTCACCTCCACTCAGCTGGCCGGCCCAGAAATCGGCCGATTCGGCCCGACCCAACCCAGATCTCACCGCGAACCATGCGTTAGAGACAGACCAGTACCTGACGAAATCGCGCCTTGAGGCAAAACACGACATCTTGGCCCATAAACTTATTTTAGTTATTTTTGTCGATGATCAGTCAACCGCATCATCTTTTTTTAATATGCTATTTTTCTCAATCTTTGAGTTAACGCTTTCACCGCTTCATCTTTCTCCAATGTACTACTTGCTTATTTTAGTTTCTTATACCTAACAATGAAAAAAAGAAGGTAAAAGCACGTTAAAGAACACAATTAATATATCAAGTCAAAACAAATAAGTAAAACAACGTACTTACATACGAAATCTCAATCTTAAATCTCTCATAAGCAATGCACAAAACAAACAACCTTCATTACAAATATACATCAGTTGGCTCGATATCAAAATCAAAGGAGAAAAAATACGAAAAAAATTAAATATACTTATTTATTCATCAAAAATCCTCAAATATAGCACCACAATCAAGTCAAATTCCAACAATTATTCATAAAATTTAAATGATAGACTCTCGAAGAAAGAAATGCCTAAGCAAGACACCTCTTTAGCTACAGTCATCACATCTTCAATCGGAACAAAACCGGATATACCGGTGCCTCGAGAAATAAATAAATTAAAGAAAGTGAAATATCCAAGGTCGCAAAACCATATAAACTCCCAAAATTTTCGAAAAAAAACATCACACCCACAACTATAGAAAATAGTTTTCGAAAAAAAAAACAAGAGTTGCATCAGCAACCACAAATAATCGATTTACCTAAGGAAAGTCTTGGATGAAAATTTGGATCCAAAAACCTTTTAACATGGTACTGATTTCGATCGCGTCAGAAAATCATATCCCTTTTTTTTAAATAAAAATAAAAGTACTATTTGGGCTGGATATTTAATTAAAAATGAATTTGGGTTTCCCTTTAAGGCCCATGTACATTTCCGATATTTTTCGATTATGTTATTTTTTAAGTTTAAACTATAAAAGATAAAAAAATAAAATAAAATTTATATATATATATTTATATATATATATAATTGGGGCCCCCATCCCCGCTCTGGGCCCTAGGCGACCGCCTCATTGGGTTCATAGAAGGTACGAGCGTGGTTAGAGAGTCGGCCGATTGGCCAAGGCAGTCGCCTAGGCATCGGAGTCGACCGCCTCGTTGATTTCGACATTGTTAAGCTATGCTCGGGCGATGTACGACTCCCCTAGAGGAAGCGGTCGCAAGGCGCGCCTAGTCGATCGCTTTTCAAACATTGAGTGATAAGACTTGTTTATTCTTCGTTTGAGCAAAGACTAGTAAGATATTAGTCTATAAAATATGTTATTTTACTTGTATCAGTAGAAACCCGCAAATCGCACACCCGAAATCGCTCAAAACCGCATGTGGGGTTTTAATTTTCAAAATCGCAATTTTTTTTTGCCAAAAAACCGCATATGGCGATGCAGTGTCAAATTGCCCAAAAATCGAGCAAAAGCGCACTACGCACAACCCTAATTCTCCATTTTATGGCTCTGCTGATTCTTGTGATTCAGAAGAGTTTTTGTAACAGCACAATTGTACATTTGAGATGGGATAATTTAACAAAAGGGATTAGTTCCCTAGAGAATTACAAAAAAGGGAGCGACTTTTTTTTAGATAAAAGGGAGTCACTTAATTAATAAGTCATTAACTTTATAACTTAATTAATTAGATTTTATTAATTCGTTTTTTATTTATTTTATTATATTAGCTCCCTCTACAACTAACCTTTTTAACAGATTTCACGAGCAAAAACTCAGATCAAAGCAGAAAAAACTCAGATCGCAGCTCTCACACGCATTCTCCTTACTCTACTACGCATTTGATCGCCCAACAAAGATCCAACGCTTGAGTAAGTTTGATCTATGCTTCCTCTTATTATTTTTGCGAGTGGATTTCTTTTTCTTATCTAACTAATAGTCGAATTATTATTAACATGCATTTCATGTATATTATGTAGTTTCTATCATGGGTAGATCTTAGTTATACTTGCATTGGCATGAGATTCGCCAGATTTTGAGAATTTGATGTTGAAGATTCATCTGGATCGTCATTTGTTCGTGATATTCGAGTTCGAATATAAGCTTCTATTCAGGTCTCAATACAGTTATTTGAAGTCGAATAAGCTGCTATGCGGGTTCAAATACCACACTATTCGAACTCGAATAAGCTGTTATTCGAACTTGAATAACAATTCGAATTACTCTTGAATTCAAAATATAAATATCTCGAATTTTCTAAATTTATACATCATATTATTAACGACCTTCGATCAATGCAGGTCATGCCGACAAGCATCATTATTAAGTACGATGGAGAATGGGAAGTCGGATGTGATAACAAATATAGATGGCGTCCAAGGTCGCCTTCGAGTAAGAACATGCGGCCTATAGGCTTCAAAGAAGATTGTTGTTCATTGGATGATCTACTAAACGAAATATATGCGGTATTGATGTGAGCGGAAAATCGGAGTTGAAATTGAGTTATCAACCATGCTTAAAGGGTTGCGAGGACGGTGCTCCATGGTATATAATGAACGATGGCGAATTGAAGGGGTATATCTATTTAGGGGGTCCAATGGATAGACCAATTCTCCATGTAGAAATCGAGCACCCAATCAATCTTTACACTCAAACTATTGCCGCTGAAGTCATGCCTCAACTGGAAAATGTAATAGCTAGCCCGCCGCACCATGATGAATTTTTTGACCGTGTTATCAACCATGAGGAGAAATGTATGGATAAGGAAAACTACGAAGCAAACGTTGTTAGTACCCATCGAAATGTGGAAATTAGTTTTGAGAACGTCAATGAAGAAATCTTATTGACGAATGATGACACTAATGAGAACAATGAGGAGGAAAATGCAGTAATTCCAAGTGATAGGTATTCCTTTACAGACGGTTCTACAATGCGCGTCGGTGATGAATTTGAAAACAATAGCGCCGCAAAAAAGAAGATTGAAAAAGTTGCCTTAGATGGATCCTTCACCACTAGGAACATCAAATCTACTCGGTCGATATATGTCGCTAAATGCAAAGAGGAGGGATGTACTTGGAGGATATGGACATCACAAAGAAAGAAAACGTCCGTATTTTCGATTCGTACGTATTGCAACACTCATACATGCCATCTGGCAAATAGGAACGCAAGACTCACTCAGGCCTCTTCATCTTCGGTGAGCGAGATGTTGCTTGAATCTTTTCAGGGAGCTACAAGTACGCCAACGCCTAAACTAATCCGAACTACGATGAGAAATCGAGGGATCAAAGTTTCATATTTCAAAGCATGGAAAGGAGGTATTTTAGCCCTAAATGCATTGAAAGGTGACCCGGAGGAGAGTTACAGATTATTGCCATCTTACTTGTCGATGTTGAAAAGAACGAATCCAGGCAGCATAGCAAGTTTGTGCGTAGACGATGAACGACGATTTAAATATGTATTCTCACTTGGTGCTTGTATTGTGGGATATCGACAGATGAGGAAGGTTGTATGCATCGACGGGACTTGGTTGAAAGGAAAGTATAATGGCACATTTATCATTGCATCGGCTGAAGATGGCGATACCCATTAGTATCACCTGGCATGGGGCATCATCGACGTAGAGTCAACAGATTCATGGTCATGGTTTCTAAATGAACTCTTAGCGGTAGTACCCAATGAGGAAGACCTCGTGATTGTCTCTGATAGACATCGTGCAATCAAAGCTGTCGTTGATAACACTTACAGGCTTGCACATCATGGTTATTGTATCTGGCATCTCTCACAAAATATGAAAGTTCACTCTAAGAAATCGGGTGCAACCGAGATGTTCATAAGCATCGCAAAAATCTACAAGCAATGCGAATTCGATTCGGAGTACAAGGAATTTAAGGTAAGATTTCCCGAAACATACAAGTATTTGCAAGCAACGGATAATGAAGACTGATGGAGTCGAGCTTACTCTCCCGTGTGTCGCTACAACATTATGACGACGAATGGAGTGGAATCAATTAATGCAAGACTCCGTGAAGAAAGAAAGCTCCCCATCATTGCGTTGTTGAATTCTATACAGAGGTGTGATTGGTTCGCAAGATATAGAGCAGCATCAATGCAAGCCACTACGCGGTTTACCCCTAATGTAGAAAGATTAATTCGTGAAAGGTTTGCGCTAAGTCAGGGGTATGAAGTTTCTGAAATAGGGCCGGTTGAGTATGATGTTAAATCCGTTGGGCGTCGTGATGTTAATTTGGAGTTGCAGTCATGCACGTGTAGAGTATTTGACATCTACAAGATTCATTGTGCGCATGCGATCGCAGCAAGTTTGCGAGCAAACACATCTTTCTATCCATTATGCTTAGACTACTATTCTGTCCTCTCGTGGCAGTTCACTTATTTCGAACACATTTACCCGGTTCCCGATCAAAGTGAATGGCGCATGAACGAGGAAAATTTGGTGTTGCCACCTCTTATCGCTGTAAGACGTGGTCAGAAAAAGGAATGGAGATTTTCCTCGGTGGGTGAGTTTAGCTGTAAAAACTGATTATCCTGTAATTGTTTATTTTGTGCAACTGTTATGATGGATTATGGATGTTGTATGGAGTTGAGCGAATTGTTTAATGTACTGATATGTTTTTACAACATAAGCTTCTGGAAATACTATTGCTTATCGAGTTCAAGTACAACATATCCGAGTCCGAATAAAGGCTATTCGAGTCCGAATAACCTTCTGGAAAAAGTATCGCTTTTATTCGAGTTTAAATACAGATTATTCGAGTTAAATAAGGTTATTCAGGTTCAAATACAAGTTATTCGGGCTCAAATAATACTTATGCGAGTTCATATACTAGCTATTCGGGTTCAAATACACATTTTTAATCGAATAATTTATTTAATTTTGAATCATAGACTAAAAATTAGTTGTACAACAATCTTAGGATAAATTCGAGTTCAAATACAAGCTATTCGAGTTAATAAAAGAATATTCGAGTTCAAATAAAAGCTATTCGGGCTCAAATAAAGGTTATTAGAGTTCAAATAACTGTTATTCGAGTTCAAATAACTGTTATTCGATTTTGAATAACAGATTAATAATAAAGTTCATTAGTAACTGTTGGTTAAAAAAAGTATCGCTTTTATTCGAGTTCAAATACAGATTATTCGAGTTCAAATAAGATTATTCGGGTTCATATAGAGGTTAGTCGGGCTAAAATAAAGATTATTCGAGTTCATATATTATCTATTCAGATTCAAATAAACATTTTTTTAGTCAAATAATTTATTTAATCTTGAATTAGAGACTAAAAATTAGTTGTACAACAATTTTAGGGTAATGTCATTTGATGTTAAGGATGCCATAGTGTATTAAAAATGAAACCATCCCAAAGGTCGATTGATAATTTAACCACGTTAAAGTTAGACTACTAATTTTATTATGCTAAATGTTTGTCTTCAATCATCTAAAATAAACTCTCGTGTATCAACTGTATCAAATTTCGAATCACTTCCACCGACCAACACGAAAGCAATTAATACTTACTTAAAATGTTTAATCTTCGACATGAGATTAAAATTAGTTATTTATGTAATTATTATATAAACTACTTAATTGTTAGTTAAAAAAAGTATTGCTTATTCGAGTTCAAATACAAGCTATTCGAGTTCAAAAAAGAATATTAGAGTTTAAATAAAAGCTATTCGGGCTCAAATAAAGGTTATTGGAGTTCAAATAACAGTTATTCGAGTTAAAATAAATGTTATTCGATTTTAAATAAGAGATGAATAATAACGTTTATTAATAACCGTTGGTTAAAAAAGTATCGCTTTTATTCGAGTTCAAATACAAGTTATTCGTGTTGAAATAAGGTTATTCGGGTTCAAATATAGGTTATTCGGGCTCAAATAATGCTTATTCGAGTTCATATACTAGCTATTCGGGTCAAATAAACATTTTTTTAATCGAATAATTTATTTTATTTTCAATCAGAGAATAAAAATTAATTGTACAACAATCTTAGGATAAGTTCGAGTTCAAAGACAATCTATTTCAGTTCAAAAAAGAATATTCGAGTTCAAATAAAAGCTATTCGGGCTCAAATAAAGGTTATTCGAGCTCAAATAACAGTTATTCAAGTTAAAATAACTGTTATCCGATTTTGAATAAGAGATTAATAATAAAGTTTATTAATAGCCGTTGGTTAAAAAAAGTATCGCTTATATTCGAGTTCAAATACATATTTTTCGAGTTTCAAATACAGGTTATTCGGGTTCAAATACAAGTTATCCGGGCTCAAATAAAGGTTATTCAAGTTCTATACGGTCTATTCGGGTTAAAATAAACAGTTTTTTACTCGAATAATTTATTTAATTTTGAATCATAGATTAAAAATTAGTTGGACAACAATCTTAGGATAATGTCATTTGATGTTAAGGATGCCATAGTGTATTAAAATTGAAACCATCCCAAAGGTAGATTGATAATTTAACCACGTCAAAGTTAGGCTACTAATTTTATTATGCTAAATGTTTGTCTTCAATCACCTAAAATAAACTTTCGTGTATCAACTGTATCAAATTTCGAATCACTTCCATCGACCAACACGAATGCAATTTCTACCTACTTAAAATGTTTAATCTTCAACATGAGATTAAAATTAGTTATTTATGTAATTATTATAAAAACTACTTAATTGTTAGTTAAAAAAAAGTATTGCTTATTCGAGTTCAAATACAAGCTATTCGAGTTCATAAAAGAATATTCGAGTTCAAATAAAAGCTATTCAGGCTCAAATAAAGGTTATTCGAGTTCAAATAACAGTTATTCGAGTTAAAATAATTGTTGTTCGATTTTGAATAAGAGATTAATAATAAAGTTTATTAATAACCGTTGGTTCAAAAAAGTATCGCTTTTATTCGAGTTCAAATACAGATTATTCGAGTTCAAATAAGGTTATTCGGGTTCATATATAAGTTATTCGGGCTCAAATAATGTTTTTTCGTGTTCATATATGGTCTATTCGGGTTCAAATAAACATTTTTTTAGTCGAATAATTTATTTAATTTTGAATCAGAGATTAAAAATTAGTTGTACAACAATCTTAGGATAATGTCATTTGATGTTAAGGATGCCATAGTTTATTAAAAATGAAACCATCCTGAAGGTCGATTAATAATTTAACCACGTCAAAGTTAGACTACTAATTTTATTATGCTAAATGTTTGTCTTCAATCACCTAAAATAAACTTTCGTGTATCAACTGTATCAAATTTCGAATCATTTCCATCGACCAACACGAAAGCAATTTCTACCTACTGAAAATGTTTAATCTTCGACATGAGATTAAAATTAGTTATTTATGTAATTATTATAAAAACTACTTAATTGTTAGTTAAAAAAGTATTGCTTATTCGAGTTCAAGTACAAGCTATTCGAGTTCAAAAAAGAATATTCGAGTTAAAATAAAAGCTATTACGGATCAAATAAAGGTTATTCGAGTTCAAGTAACTGTTGTTCGAGTTAAATAAAATGTTATTCGATTTTGAATAAGAGATTAATAATAACGTTTATTAATAACCGTTGGTTAAAAAAAAGTATCGCTTTTATTCGAGTTCAAATAGAGATTATTGGAGTTCAAATAAGGTTATTCGGGTTCACATATAGGTTATTCGGACTCAAATAAAGGTTATTCGAGCTCAAATAAAGGTTATTCGAGTTCATATACGATCTATTCGGGTTCAAATAAACATTTTTTTAGTCGAAGAATTTATTTAATTTTGAATAAGAGACTAAAAATTAGTTGTACAACAATCTTAGGATAATGTCATTTGATGTTAAGGATGTCATAGTATATTAAATATGAAACCATCCCAAAGGTCGATTGATAATTTAACCACATCAAAGTTAGACTACTAATTTTATTAAGCTAAATGTTTGTCTTCAATCACTTAAAATAAACATTCGCGTATCAAATGTATCAAATTTCGAATCACTTCCATCGACCAACACGAAAGCAATCTCTACCTACGTAAAATGTTTAATCTTCGACATGAGTTTAAATTAGTTATTTATGTAATTATTATAAAAACTACTTAATTGTTAGTTAAGAAAAAGTATTGCTTATTCGAGATCAAATACAAGCTATTCGAGTTCAAAAAAGAATATTCGAGTTCAAATAAAAGCTATCGGGCTCAAATAAAGGTTATTCGAGTTCAAAAAACAGTTATTCGAGTTAAAATATTTGTTATTCGATTTTGAATAAGAGATTAATAATAAAGTTTATTAATAACCGTTGGTCAAAAAAAGTATCGCTTTTATTCGAGTTTAAATACAGATTATTCGAGTTCAAATAAGATTATTCGGGTTCAAATACTGGTTATTCGGGCCCAAATAATGCTTATTCGAGTTCATATACTAGCTGTTCGGGTTCAAATAAACATTTTTTTAATTGAATAATTTATTAAATTTTGAATCAGAGACTAAAAATTAGTTGTACAACAATCTTAGGATAAATTCGAGTTCAAAGACAAGCTATTCGAGTTCAAAAAAGAATACTCGAGTTCAAATAAAATCTATTCGGGCTCAAATTAAGGTTATTCGAGTTAAAATAATTGTTATTCGATTTTGAATAAGAGATTAATAATAAAGTTTATTAATAACCGTTGGTTAAAAAAAGTACTGCTTTTATTCGAGTTCAAATACATATTATTCGGGTTCCAAATAAGGTTATTCATGTTCAAATACAGGTTATTCGGGTTCAAATAAAGGTTATTCGAGTTCCTATACGGTCTATTCGGGATCAAATAAAGGTTATTCGAGTTTAAATAACAGTTATTCGAGTTAAAATAATTTCTATTCGATTTTGAATAAGAGATTAATAATAAAGTTTATTAATAACCGTTGGTTAATAAAAGTATCACTTTTATTCGAGTTCACATACATATTATTTGGGTTTCAAATAAGGTTATTCGGGTTCAAATACAGGTTATTCGGGCTCAAATAAAGGTTATTCGAGTTCATATGTGGTCTATCCGGGTTCAAATTAATATCTTTTTTAGTCGAATAATTTATTTAATTTTGAATCAGAGATTAAAAATTAGTTGTACAACAATCTTATGATAATGTCATTTGATGTTAAGGATGCCATAATATATTAAAAATGAAACTATCCCGAAGGTCGATTGATAATTTAACAACGTCAAAGTTAGACTACTAATTTTATTATGCTAAACGTTTATCTTCAATCACTTAACATAAAATTTCGTGTATCAACTGTATAAAATTTCGAATCACTTCCATCGACCAACACGAAAGTAATTTCTACCTACTTAAAATGTTTAATCTTCGACATGAGATTAAAATTAGTTATTTATGTAATTATTATAAAAACTACTTAATTGTTAGTTAAAAAAAGTATTGCTTATTCGAGTGCAAATACAAGTTATTCGAGTTCAAATAAAAGCTATTCAGGCTCAAATAAAGGTTATTCGAGTTAAAATAACTGTTATTCGATTTTGAACAAGAGATTAATAATAAAGTTTATTAATAACCGTTGGTTAAAAAAAGTACCGCTTTTATTCGAGTTAAAATAATGTTATTCGGGTTCAAATACAGGTTATTTGGGCTCAAATAATGCTTATTCGAGTTCATATACTAGTTATTTGGGTTTAAATAAATATTTTTTTAATCTAATAATTTATTTAATTTTGAATTAGACTAGTAGTTATTCGAGTTCAAATATAATCTATTCGAGTTCAAATAAGGTTATTCGAGGTCCAATAGAAGTTATTCGGGTTCAAATAGAAGTTATTCGAGTTCAAATAATAGCTATTCCGGTTCAATTAGCTGTTATTCGAGTTCAAATAATTGTTATTCGATTTCGAATAAGAGCATTATTAACTGAAACCCAAGTGCTAGCAACAAAAAATACCTTACATTTCAAAAAATACTCTATTCAACATCCTTTAGCTGAAAATCCAAGTTCTATCAACAAAAAATTACATAATAGTCACTATTTCCAATTGTTGAGCCAAATACACACAGTTAAGTACCGTCTAAAATGCTCAATCTTATTGTCATTCAACTACAAGATTTCATCTCGGCCCCCGAACATCATCGACATAGCCGCCCGCAATATGTATATACCACACTCTCCGCTGGAATAAAAAAAGGGACCTAAGTTGATGTTTAGTGAACTTTATTCGCAGCATATAAAAATTACATAATAGTCACTACTTCCAATTGTTGAGCCAAATACACACAGTTAAATACCGTCTAATATGCTCTATCTTATTGCCATTCAACTGCAAGATATCATCTCGGCCCCCGAACATCATCGACATAGCCGCCCGCAACATGTATATACCACATTCTCCGCTGGAATAAAAAAAGGGACCTAAGTTGATGTTTAGTGAACTTTATTCGCAACATATAAAAATTAAGACGTGGCTTATTACATGATAATCTGTTGAGGGAACTTTAGTCGGCTAGCTGTAAATTCGAGCGACCCTTCCGTCAATCCTAAATACTGCAACATGAGCGGTATCATCTCTTTAAGGGCATCGAGGTATGGCTTTATCGCTCGCATGTTCGAATCGCATGACCATGAGGAGTCGAGAATGTGAATGTCTCTCTCCTTGAATCGAGCGACTAGAAGCACCCAATGATTATTAAATGTCAAAGGTATGACGGCAAGCTCAGCTCGGCTCCAATGAAGTGACGGCTTGTTAAGCAGGTTGACCTGTCCCGTAGCGAAGTTTTGGAAAGAGTCCATATTCCACGGGCGTCGTTTCAGGGACTCATAGAAAGCTACCTGTGCGAAGTTGGTAGTCATGAATGCTATTCCTTCCACAGAATGCCTTGGAATACCTCGTTTACGTGCTGCAATATAGCAAACAAATTATTAAGCATATTGAAAGAAATATAACATATTGAACGAAATAAGAGTCAACATACCGCTTCCGAAATCCATACGCTAGGGGTACGTAGATCGACGAAGAATTTTTTTGTATAACCTTGTATTATGCCATTTTGCTCGTGAGTGTCACCCGTTGACGTCAACTCCGCCTCTATAGCTGTCCATTTAAGCAATTTCATCCCAATGGGATGCTCTAAGTTCCAGAGGCGAGATCTCGTACAAGGGGGGTCGAGTCGGGCAACGGTACGAAGGGATCACTCAGTAATTTTGATCTCTTCTTCTCACGTTTAGGCTGCTCCCGTTTTTTAAAGCGTTTGTACTGTACCAGTTGCTTGGCATCCTCGTGAGGAGGAGTCCCGACCTCATCATTTCCTTTATTGGCCGAGTTCGACATCTCGTTCCCTTTCTCGACGGCAGCAATCGATGGCTCGGCAGCAGCCGCCGGCTGTCCCAGGGCTGAAATACCTGCCCCTGAGAGCTCGACAGCCTCCTCCGCGTTCGCCTGCTCGTTACCTTTCTCGATGGCAGCCCCCGAGGGCTCGACAGCACCCTCCAGCTGCTCCGGCTCGTTCGTCTGCTCGTTACCTTGCTCAGCGGCAGCCTCCGAGGGCTCGACAACAATAATATTCCCCTCAGCACCCTCTGTGTTCGCCTGCTCATTACCTTGCTCGACGGCCGCCCCCGAGGGATCGGCATCATCCTCCAGTTGCTCAAGCTGTTCCCGGGCTGAAATAACAGCCCCCGAGAGCTGCTCAGGCTGTTCCCGGACGTTGTCATCCCCAACGTTGTACATATCAAATCCCGGCGTATCGATCTGCATGTCTACATAACATCATGCAACATAAATTCAAACATTAGATCGAGACATACGAAAGAGAAACCACACTGAAAACGTAAGACGCATCTATATTTGCATCCCTATGTACCATCCTCTCATAACTCCCATCGCGTTCTCTTGTCAACCTGAACATTGTAAAACGTGAAATGAGAAAATTTTTATCTTGCAACAGACAATAATATAATCTTATATAAAGTAAACCTAAATTATCTTACCCTCGAGCACCGTTGAGCGTAATGACCTAATCTCCATCATTAGATGCTCAGTAGTCTTCCTAAACTCGTTCCTCAGCGTCCCTACCACTTCATCCAATTTATCCAATCTAGCTAAAACTGAGGTTTGAGGGTCACGAATGCGTTCGTTTGACTGTATAGGCTCTTGAGGAGGATGCACATCGTGCTGAGATTCCTCGAATGGAGACGCCACATCACCCTCTAAATGCTCGGGAGGAGGCAACGACGCACGTTCTGATGCCTCCAGTAGATGATTACTAACGCAATAAACCACCCTCCCTGCACGAAGATGGTCCAGTATTCTTTGACCAACGTCGTCGTCCTTATTGCCCTCTGTAGCGAAGTGCTCTGACCCAAGTTCGACGTCGGAGGGCATGAGCCAACATCGCACATCCTGTGAAGTTTATTACTTATAAACCAACTCTAGAAATCAATATTATAATAAATATACTTACATCCATCGGAGCATTGTTGAAGGCATCCACTACCGCTTGCCATCCCGGGGCTTGACTTGCCATGATGATTCACGGCCCAGTGGCACATCCGGGGGATCGGAAGCCTATCCTTCTCACTTTTCCTTCTTACAAATTGTTCACCAACACTCATAGGCAAGAATCTAATAAAGTAAGTTATAAAATGTGAATATCAAATTAGAATAAGTTAAGATATTGAGAAATGACTTACTATAAGCAGATCGACGAAACCACTAATATCCAATGTCCCATGGTCCTTCATCTTTCTATTCACGTCCTCATACTTGTCGTTGAGGTCCTAGGACCGCTTCTTCGAACGAGATTCTCCCCCATGGATACTTTTTGAAAGCATCCAAATCATCAACCAACCCCACCCACTCTTCGGGAACTTTAGCAAGTTTTCTTACTTTCCACTGACCCAAAACAGCGGCGACAAAATAAAGCGCCGCTATTTTTAATTTAACTTTGCTCACCCGCGTACCGGCCCCGAACCCTCCTCGGTCATCCTATCCATCTTCTTCTCCAAATCTTCTAAATAAATGATTTTTTTATCTATAAAAAATAAATTAACATTAAATTAATGAAAATTAAATAAGGCACAAGTGATTAACAATGTAAAAGTGAATGAAGCATACCATCAAAGGTTCTCGCCGAAAACTCATTTGACGACGGAATCTTTAGTGAGCTATCAATGGGTGAGCATCGGAGGCCCGTGAGTAAACAATACTCGACCATTGAGAAACGCAATGGCCGTCCACGTATAACAAACCATAACTCGTCCGAGCCGGGCCAATACTCGACTTGTTTGCTCATCATATACCATATCAATGTATTAGAGTTGAAATAGTCTTCATCGGCCTTGATTCGATTTCCAAATTGCGTTCTTCTTACTATCTTGGATAGTTCGTTCGGATTTAGAAAATGTCGGATGCGCTCCGAAACCTCCGTGTAACGGGATAAGATACTAATAATGCAATGGAAGTGATTTTCCGGAAGTAGCTTGGTTGGGAAGTAAATCTAAAATTCTCCGGGTACATTCATTCGAAGACTCTTCGGTCGAAGCTTTTAAATTAGAGTTCGAGTTATTCGAATATTATCGAATATTATTTGGGTTCGAAGAAGCTTTCGAATAGTGTTTTACTACTATTCGAATATTATTCGAGGTCGAATAACTTTGAAGCTTTTATATTCGGGTTTGCATAACTTCAAATCTTCTAAATTCAAAATTATATTCGAATTCGAAAAATGCCCAAATAATTTTCGAATAATTTCATCAAAACACATAACTTCAAAATCGCAATTGATTAAGCAAAATCAAAATCGATCAATACATAAATCATCGACCCATAACCTACCGTGACTTTATCCCCTTCAACGACCTCTTCAATTGGCCCATGGCTTCTCGAAGGTTCTTCTCGGCTCCTCGAATGTCTTCCTCTTTTCGCCATTTGTGACCTCTTCTCGGCTTATGGGAAGATTAATTAAGAAAAAACGATTATTATATTTATTAGTGAGTTAAATAGGATTTTAAGTTGGGGGTAATTTGGTCATTTCAACGCCAACCCCTCCCATTTAATAAAATTATATCTCAATCTCTTTTTTCAAAATTTCCGATTTGAGACCCCTTCCAGATTGCTGATCTATCCATCTGGCAAATTGCTGCTCTATCAATCCGGAATATATTCGAGATTGCTTTCACTTATTTTTGATAACTTTCATACACGTATTTTTTAATTTCTTTTTTTTTTTCAAGTAAACGTTAATAATGGAAAAAAGGCCTTAAAGATGAGGACTCTACATTCGAGAAGCTCCAAGAACTGTACGATCGAGTACAATGCATGGTACCTATAAGCTAATAACCCGCCTATGGACACTGTTACCCTTATCCCCACACTATTCATTATCTTCCCGTTGGGCAATTATCGACGTCAGCCTTGGTTGCGTGCCTCTACAATGCATTATTATTTTTTTTTGCTTCATTATCCACATTCATGCACCAAAATTATTATTATTTTTAAAAAAAAAAGCATTAATAAAGGTAAAAATTTTAAATAAAACAACACTTATCTTCAAATTCCATAGCATCGCACGCATTTTCCTTTTGAATTTTACTTTATTACACTACAATTAGGCTGTTCTGTTAAAAGAACTTACACATCCTGCATCTATATTTACCCATTTAACCCTCGCGACTCCTAAACCAAAGTCGCGCACTTCGAGGTCTGCGGGTCCCACATCGCCGGCAGGAGGTACCTCCTCCCATCAATGCCGTTCGCGTTGAAACTTGCCCCGCTGCTCTTGTCCACCAGCACAGTGCCCGCGTAGCCCGGGTAAGCCCCCGACCCGAACACCCCGGTGCAGGCTGTCACGGCTTCCAACGGCGCCGTAGGTGGGCCCTGGAAGTAGCCTTCGTTGAAGGGATTCGTCACCGTCCCGGCCAAAACGGCGGCCAGATTAATCACCATGCCGTCGACCCCCACGTCGTTGTTGGGAGACACCAACGGCGGGGTCTGCGGACCGTACAAGGGCTGGTGGAAAGGCCACGCACAGTAACCCGGGCACTGGGTCTCCGGGTTACCCACCCATGCATACGCAGAACGGGTCGGACCACCAACCGACCCGTGTGTACCACACCTGTTAGAACAATAAGGAACAACCAAGCTTCACTCAACCAAGACCAAAACGAATTTAAAAAGTCCTTTAACTTATAAAGATCTCATTCTCGTACCTGTTCGTGCAGAAGCCGTCGACTCCCACGTCATTAGCCGTCAGTACGACGTTAACAACTCCGTTAACACGTCCTCCCTTCGAAGCTAAATACACGATACTAGAAGTCTTCAAAGATTTCCCCAACGAATAGTTCTCGTCAAAGAACTGTTTCCCTACAACGACCTTAGCCGCACCGGCTTTGTACTTCTCGGTAGTCTTCCACCACGACGAAACCGAAGGACTCGCCGTCTTAGGAGAGTTCAGAGACTGTAAGAAGTCCACGATGACGGCGCGTTGTGACGGCGTGAACTTGCCGTACCATATCAGGTTGACGGTGACGGTGCCTTTCAACAGAGCGCCGTTATGGTATTTCAAGACGAGAGGCTGCTCCTGTACTAGGGCGGCGTAGGAAGCTGAGGCTAGGAGGCAAAGGAACAAAGGTGGGAGGGCACAATGGTAATTTGACGCCATTTATGGTGGAGTAGTACTGCAAGGGAGTGGCGTACTTGGCTTGGACAGTGTGAAGTAGATATATATATATATATATATATACACAGGTGGGGTTTTGAATTGAGGTAAAGGTGGCGACAGCTGTAATAGGAGGGGTCACATCGAAGTATGACGTGACACGATATGATTGGTTGAGAAGGTGGGTGTTGCCAGCATGGTGGTGACGTCCGGCTGATGTGGACGTGAATTCATTGCAAGGGTGAATTCTTAAATGAGTATCGGAGTTATTTTTTTTGGATAGGTCTTACAGTAATTTATCTCAAAATAATATTCTGTATATACATTGTGAATGATCTAAGAATAAATAAGTGTGGTGGATATTCGGGAATTAAGTGTTGTTGATATTCGAAATATACAGCTGTTATCAGTATGGCTGCCATATCTCGTGTTAATAATCAGACGATATTATTGAGTAATTCTACTGATACCCTTTAATTTACTATATACATACCCCTTACCCCCTATTTGTCGAATGGATGTATTGATTTGTTCACAATTCTTTTACATTTCTCTAGCATCTTCGTAATATATAAATGAAAAATAAAATGTTTACATTTAACTAGGGCATGCAACAATTTTAAAAACCACCGCATCACACCGCACCGCACTGTCAAATAAACCTCTGAAACCGCAATTTAATTTTTAATTACCAAACTGCACCGCAAAATTGATGCGGTGAGATTTTTTTGTACAAACTTCACCGCACTAAACCGCATAATGCTTTTAATGTGTATACTATTTTTTACTTATTATATCTAGTTCATTTTATACTAATCAACCAATTATATATTAAGTTTAGCTTTTATATTAATATATCATCAAAGTCAAATATATTTATGAATAGCTAATTTAAATCGAAATCGACATGACCACACTTAGTAAACAGCTTGAGAACTAATATCGATGTTACAAGCTCTATATTACGTAGTACCTCACATGACTTTATTCTTTATTTTATTTTTTGTTTTCGCATTGCAATTTGTATTTACGATTTTTATTGCTCATTATTTTGGTTTTAATATAGTATTAAGGCTTTATTAATTCTTTAGTTTGAGCCAAGACGCTACTAAATAACAATGTGTCATTAAAATATGTTATTTTACTTTTAATTATTTTTTTATTTTATTACTTATTTATTTTTATAATTTTTTTAGCTTTTATTAAAAACCTCGAGCTCGACAAGCTCCATGAGCTCGAGCACCATTGGCTTTAATAGAGCTCCAGCTCGAACTAGGAGGTGAAAAGCTCGACGAGCTCGAGCTCAACTGAAAGGGCTTAAGGTCGACGAGCTCGAGCTCAACCTCGAGCTCGAGTCTAAAAACGGAGCGCGGCTCGTTTACACCCTTAGTAAAAAACCGCAAACCGCAAACCGCTCAAAACTTTATGTGCGGTTTAATTATTCAAAACCGCAATTTCACCAAAAAACCGCATATGGCATGCGGTGTGAATTGTCCATAAATACTTAATATTATTTTGAATTTTTCAAATATCTTAACGTGGGAATATTTGTGGTTTACTATCTATATTTGCGGTATCATTGAAAAAATGTTCTATTATTTATATTTAATTGCTTTTTGACAAATCAAATCTGAATATTTTATAGCAATATTATTTATATTTATTATCTAAATATTTATTTAATTTTATTTAAATAGGTTAATAAGAAATGCTATAAGATACGACAATTTTTATTAAAATTAAGTTAAATAACTGATAAATTGAAAATTATGATATTTTTTTCATGTTGCGTAAAAGTGTAAATTTTTAGATAAAATTGCATTAATAAAGTAAAACTATATGGTCTGAAAACGAGGTGAAATTAATACTGTTGAATTCGATGCCTTAATGAACAAATAAAGTAATAAATTAATGCATGGAGTTATTGTTAATGAAGACAGAAACATTATCTTGAACAATTAGGTGGAATAGTCCTGCTGAACCTAATGGGTGGATGACGTCACTCATTTAGACAATAATTACAAGTATCAGATGCCAATATTATTATATTGTTTTCCCCAAGTAAAGGTTATCCTATATATAATTGAAATCTCGAAAACACAAAGCTAAGGTTGGCCGAATCGAAGTGGGTGGTGTGGTGTGGACTGTGGTATTGTCCTACCAAAAAACAGAGCATATTCTTACGTGGTTTCGATACACGCAGGCACGACGCAAAATTTTTTAAAAAGGCGATGATATCATTAGTCCATATTTGATTAAAATAAAGCAGATATTAAATTTTATATTGAATAGCTAAACTAAAGGTAAATCCACCAACACGCTCCGAAGCATCTGAGAAAGAAAATATTGTTGGAAATTATCTCTAGTTTAATATATACTTGAGCAGAACATTGTGTTAGTCCAAACAAGTTTTAATACTTTGCGTAGACATTAAAAGAATTATTGTCTACTTGAATCTAGGAACTTTTTCTTGCATTGTCTTATTTGGTCTACGGAACTGATAACTTTCGAGATTATGCAGAATTTGAAATTTACTAATGGCATGTTTGGATTTTCGGATTTCGATTTGAATTCCGAATTTCCTCCAAATCATCCGTTTGACAATAACTCGGATTTAGATATCGATTTCTTCCAAATCCGAGGAGAATTCTAACCCTTGTTGTTTGATGATTTTGAAATTCGACCACAAGTGGTCCGTTTCCGAAATCCAAATACTCGCCTAATGATTGTAATAAATAATAATAATAATAATAATAATAATAATAATAATAATAATAATAATAATAACAATTATGGTTGAGTCGAGCCGACCCGCGAGCCGGCTCGACAAAAGCTCGACGAGTCGAGCCGGCTCGAAAAAAACTCGACGAACGACGAGTCGAGCCGACTCACAAGCTTATTTTATTTTCTTATGTATTATTTTTATTTTAGTTTTTTATATTTAATTCTTTAATAAAAAGTTTGAGGTCGAGCACGATGAACTTCATAAGTTGGAGCTCGGACTTCATTTTGAAATCAGGATTCCGAAATCATAACGTTTGCCAAACAATGAATTTGGATTCAAAATTAAAATTTTGAAATTCATAATTTAAAATTACGGTATTCAATTCAATTACACGATTCCAAACACATCCTAAATTAATTCCTAGAAGTAAAATAAAATTAAATTGTTTATATTGCCATGTTTCTTGATTGGATAGAAATACATTTTCATACGTCTTCTATCTGAATCTCTCTATTGTTATTACTATTATCATAATAATATCGTAATATTCTTAATAAAAATAATATACAAAATTAATCATAATAAGATTGATGTTTTTTGTATAAAAGGAATATAAGATAATTTATAGCAAGAATTTACTATATAATTACAATTTATTTATCTGAGATTAATTCGAAACTCTATATGTAGAGAGCGTGCCGAAACTCTTGAAAAGACGAGAAAACGAGACCATTCACGAAAATACTCAAAACAACAAGTCGTTCATCATCACGTCTATGTTCAAAGTTCGCCGTGTGGTTAAGGTTTAATGCAATCTATAATAGTGCCTTTATTTTATCCTGGGAAATAGACGCTCAAGCAAATCTCTTGCACTTACGTAGATAGATCAAATTTGTTTTGGGGTGCGTTTTTATTCGTGTATTTGAATTGAATTCCGTGATTTCAAATTATAAATTTCAAAATCCTAATTTCAAATCCAAATCCATCGTTTGGCAAACGTTATGATTTCGGAATCCGAATTTCAAAATAGAGCTCGAGCTCCAACTTATGAAGCTCGTCGAGCTCGACGTCGAACTTTTTATTAAAAAGTAAAATGTACAAAACTAAAATAAAAAATTAACAAAATAAAAATAAGCACGTGAGTCAGACTTGCGAGCTTTCGATCATCGTTCATTGTTCGTCGAGCTTAAGCGAAGCTACTTTCGAACCAACTCGACGTCGTACATCGAGCTCGAGCCGAGCTTTTGTCGAGCCGGCTCGACTCGTTGTTCATCGAGCTCGAGCCGCCTCATCGAGCACGCGAGTCGGCTCCAATCATCGTTCACTCATAATTGTTATTATTGTTATTATTATTATTATTATTTATGAAAATTATTACGGCGAGATTTTTGAGAAACCGGACCACTTGATGTCGAATTTCAAAACCATCAAACAACAAAGGGTTTAAATTCTCCTTGGATTTAGATGAAATCGAAATCGAAATCCGAACGGTTGCCAAACGGGTGATTTGGATGAAATCTGGATTTCAAATCGAAATCCGCGAATCCAAACGGATCATTATAGAATTTGTGTTCAACTCAAACCTCGAAATTCCTAAAATCGTTTCTACAGTTATACAACTCGCAATCTTACGTTTCTGGGAGCAGTTTTACGTTGTTGAAGTTGCAGCCGTGTAAATCGCTGCAATGCAGTAGTCCCAGCAGTCGTGCATTCATATAGCTTCACCAGTCGGGCAGGAGCTCCTTGCAGCCGTTCAACTTTACTCATCTAACTAGCAGTCATGCGATTCTGTAGCCTTGCGGTCTCAGTCTTACTTGTTGATTGTGCAGTCTTGCGGTCTGACAGATTGCGGTCATATAAGGTATTTTTCCAACAATCTTAAAACAATATCTCTTGATACGATGTCGGACCACGCCGATTCTCCAATCAACGAAGAGAACACCAACGACATCAACACCAATGACGTTGTCCACACTGTCGTGCCGAAGATGATGAGAACGAGGCCACCCACTTGGAGAAGCCGAAAAAGTGTGCGGGAACAGCCTTGAAGTTTAAGATGTAGCAACGAAAGATGTTTTTCTACCTCACCACAGTCAACCCGGCGATGTACTTGAAAGAAGTCAAGCCTACGCTGGCGAAAGGTGAGTTTAATGCTGAAATTTTGAACGTTGTTGACGCATGGAAAGCATTCTGATTTTCAATGTTGTAACTACATCTTGAACGCGATAAACGACACTTTAAATAATATATTTTGGGAATCATTAGACCAAAAATATAAAACTGAGGATTACGACACATAGAAATTTGTTGTCAAGCGGTTCCTTGATTATATGATGGTCGATTCCAAGGGTGTAATCAGTTAGGTGCAAGAAATTCAATTGATCTTGCACGAGATCCATGCGAAACGAATGGTTCTGAATGAATCTTTCCAAGTGGCGACTATCATTAAAAAGATGCCTCCGGATTGGAAAAACTTCAAAAATTAACTCTAGCATAAATGCAAAGAGATGTCTTTGGAGGACTTGATTGTTAGACTTCAAATCGAAGAAGAAGACAACAGAAGGTCCGAACGGAGAGTCCCGAACTCATCCGAGCCAAAGGTAAATATGGTTGAGCATGACTCTAAAAGGAGCAAGAATGTTGAAAAAGCCATAACAGAGCTTGGGACGACCGAAGGTGTCTCAACGAAGGAGTATAAGTTCAAGGGAAAGTGCTTCAATTCTGGCAAACTGGGCCACAAGTCCTTGAACTATCGTCTTCCGAAGAAGAGCCACGGGGCTAATATGGTGAGAGACATCACTAAAGATGTTGAATATGTGAGCCCCGTCGCGGTGGTCTCAGAAGTAAACCTGGTGGGGTCGAATCCAAAAGAGTGGTGGCTCGATACCGGTGCTACGAGGCATGTGATCACAAACCGAAGGCTTTTCTTGACCTTTGAGTCGGCTGATGGAGAAAAGATCTATATGGGCAACTCGATGGTTGCGACCATCGAAGGAAAAGGGAACGTGATGCTCAAGATGACTTCCGGAAAAATACATACGCTGAAAGATGTGTTGTATATGCCGGAAGTTTGTAAGAACCTTTTATCGGGGTTCTTATTGAACAAGCACGGTTTTCGCATTGTTATGGAATACGAAAAATTGATGTCATCAAAGTCGGGAATGTTTGTAGGAAAGGGTTGTGCTACAGACGATTTATTCAAGTTGAATGTAATGACTGTGGTCAATTAGATTAATGAAAATAATTCTTCTGTTTATTTTCTTGAATCTTCCCACTTATGGCATGGCAGACTTGGTCACATTAACTTTGATTCGATATGTTGATCAATTAACATGAATCATATTCCAACATTCGAAATCGATTTGAAATATAAATGCGAAGTTTGCGTTTAAGCAAAACCGACACGGTCTTCATTCCGAATGGTAGAACAAAGCATCGAACCGCTTGAATTAATTCATAGCGATGTATGTGATTTGAAATGCATTTGAACACGATGTGTCAATAAATATTTTATAACATTTATTGACAATAGCACAGAATATTTCTATATATATTTGCTTAAGAGCAAAGATGAAGCGTTAGAGAAATCTGTTCTCTACAAAACCGAAGTTGAGAACCAACGCGGTAGGAGATAAACTGATTGAGAAGTAATAGAGGCGGCAAATACGAAGTGCAGATTGGAAAATTCTGTGTGGTACATGGTATTCTCCATGAAGTGACCGCTCCATACTCACCTAAGTCAAACGGGGTTGCCGAACGTAAAAATCGCACATTAATGATGAATGCGATGTTGTTAACTTCAGGCTTACCGCTCAATATTTGGGGGGAAGCTATCTTGCCGAGCAAATTACCCCTTGAATAAGGTACCCCGATAGAAAGAAAATAAAATGCCATATGAGTTATGGAAAGGAAAGACGCCATTCTATCAACATTTGCGATTGTGGGGGTGACTGACGAAGGTAGTCGTACTGAAACCTAAACTAATAAAAATCGGACCTAAAACGGTGGACTGTATTTTCATAGGATATGCGCATAACAACACGACATATTGGTTTAGTGTCTAAGATTTAAAAATTTCGGACATACACAAGAATATGGTGATGGAATCATGGGTGTTCACCGAAAATGTATTTCCTTATAAGTCCAATGATGAATACGGTTCATCTAAACGAGATGATGAAGAAACCAAAGATCCTAAGATAATTCTCGAGAATGAACCGAGACGTAGCAAACGAGCTCGAATTGGGAAATCATTCGGCGACTTCGCCACTTATTTGCTTGAGAAGAAACCACTGACTTATGATGAAGCAGTGAGCTCCTCAGAAGGGCCTTTATGGAAAGAAGCCATAACAAGCAAAATTGATTTATTTTGCAGAATATTACTTGGGAGTCAGTTGATCTCCTAGAAGGATGTAAACCTTTAGGATCGGAATGGATCTTTAAAAGCAAAATGAAATGTGATGGTTGAGTTGATAAGTATAAAGCCAGACTTGTTATCAAAGGATATATGCAACGAGAATGCTTAGATTACTTTGATACTTCTTCTCATGTGACGAGAATAAATTCGATAAGGATGATACTTGCTATAGCGTCCTTAAGAAATTTGGAGGTACATCAAATGGATGTTAAGACAACCTTCATAAACGGTGATTTAGATGAAGAAATCTATATGGACCAGCCCGAGGGTTTTTGTGCTCCAGGAACCGAAAAGAAAGTCTGTAATCTTATCAAATCATTGTATGGTTTGATTATGCAATGATAGCTAGCAGTTTTAAAATCAATGAGTGCGATAAATGTGTCTACTCCAAGGAAGCAGACGGTGACTATGTCATTTTATGTCAGTATGTAGACGACATACTCATTGTGGGTAGTAATGAAAAAATGGTCAACTCTACCAAGAATATGTTGAATTCGAAATTCGACATGAAAGATATGAGATTTGCGGATGTGGTTTTAGGAATTAAAATCACGAGAACATGTAACAATCTTGTTTTGAGTCAATGTCATTTCGTAGACAAAATTCTCAACAAATTCTTCAAGGATGATTCTGGTGTTGCTAGAACGCCATTTGATCGAAGCGTGTATTTATCAAAAAATTGCGGTGAGGCGGTTTCCAAGCGGAATACTCCCAGCTTATCGAAAGATTAATGTATCTAATGAGTTGTACTAGGCCAGATCTTGCTTTTGCTATAAGCAAATCGATTTCATATATGAGCAATCTTGAGTGTGGAACATTGGACCGCAATCGCAAGAGTTCTGTTATAGCGAGATCCACTATGGCATCCAAGTTCATTACCTTGGATTAATGTTGAGAAGAAGCTGAATGGCTACGCCATTTCTTGGAGGATATTCCTAAGTGGAAAACATCTGTGCCGCCTATATGCATACACTGAGATAGCAAATCAGCGATTGGACGGTCACATAATACTCTGTATAATGGTAAGTCGAGACACATACGTCGTCGGCATAATATCGTTAGGGGTTATCTCGATTGATTATGTGAAATCAACAGATAACATTATTGATCCGCTAACCAAAGTGTTAAATAGAGATGTAGTTGAAAGGTTGAGAAAAGGAATGACTTAAAACCTTACTTATAAAAGCGTTAAGAAGGAAAACCATGCCTAGTTGACTGGGGATCCCAAGATCTAGGTTCAAAGGGATAACCTAATCTTTATCATGCGAGGGATAACCCGCTCATTCCTATCAAGAAACAATGATGACGGAAAAGGCCAGCATTATGATGCTCTATACGAGAAGTCACCTATGTTAGTGTCACAACCCAAAAAGTGCACGAAGGAGCAACTATTGAATTTGCTGTGGGACTTAGAAAATTTTTTCGCGTTTTTTTCAGGTAATAACACGGCGACGACACGAAGCGGCCGCAACATGCCGCTAAGCCTACACGATTGACAACTATTTTCCCCTCTCCGACACCTAGTGCGAAACACACGCACGCTCACTTTTGCCTCGAGACGTATACTCGAGCTCACTCCGAACTCACACCTAAGAGTTTCGAACGAGGACAATGTATACACGTGATTTACGGGAGAAACTCCCAACCCAATCTTATTCACACTAAAATCGGGGCCCTTTCGGGATTACAAGCTTATCCGCACTACACTCGTAAAGTACAACTCGACACAACACTATCGCACTCAACTACTCTCCAAGTGTTCTCTCTCTCTCGGGTTTTGCCTGCTTGGATGCTTCGGATTGGATTCCTCCTCCAAAACGTCTTGGTTCCTCTTTATAGGCCCAAGGTTATGGGAAAACCCACAAAGGAAGGAAAGCCACCTCATCCCGATGTGGCGCCCGTGTAGCTCCTTGCACCAAGCTTGTGGGAAAACCCTCCAATAAAGGAAAGTCACCTCACCCCGATGTGGCTCACATGTAGCTCTCTACACCAAGCTTGCTTAGCCATGAAGCATGTGAAGAAGCCAACAAGGTGCCTTGTCACCTACTTGTCGTGGCCCACAAGACGCGTCATCATCGGTCCCAAGTCCCGCACAACGTCTCATCCCGCTCGCTGCCAAGTTGCTGGGCGCATTGCCGCGCGCCGCTGTCGGGTCGCTGCTGGGCACTGCTGTTGCGCGCCGCTGCCAGACGCTGCTGCTGGGTGCTGCTACCGCCGTGCGCCACTGCCGGGCGCTGCTGCTGCCTCGTGCCGCGCGCTGCTGTTGTGCGATGGGGCTGCCGCATGCGCGCGCTGCTGCCGATGCGTCTGGGCTGCTGAGTGCTGCGCGCTCCAAGTGTCGTCGCGTGCTGTCCTGCGCGATATGCCGAGTCGGGTCTCGCATGCCTCGTGGCCAACTTGCGATGCCATGGTATGGTCGGGCCTTCCCATCCGACCATGCTCGGGCAGCAAACACATTTTGCCGCACATCATGGGGTGACTCCGAGACTTCGTCGCCGGCCGGCCTCGCTCCGGCCACCGTTGACCTTGGTCAAAGGTCAACTTTGGTCAACCTCGTGACAATCCTCCCCCGCTTGAACCGTCGACGCCCTCGTCGACGAGCTACGGGCTTGTATCCTCAAGTAGGCCTTCACTTGATCTTGGAATTGCCACAAGTCTTCTCCTCGTTTCCATGAGCTCTCCGTCATGGGTTGGTTCCGCCACTCCACCAAATAGTCATTTGGTGCATTTGGTGTGTCACCGCGCCTTCGGTGTGCGATGATCCTCTCCACCTCATGCTCGTACGTCTTTCGTGGAGCCGTAGGAATGCTCGGATCTTGCCTCCTCTCCGGGTCAACATCTTCATGAAACTTTTTGAGGAAACTAACATAAAAGACGGGATGGACACGATACCTCGGCGGGAGCCTCAATCGATAAGCCACGTTGCCAATTCGGCTTACCACCTCGAAGGGGCCGTCGAACTTCGGCGTCAAACTCCGGGCCTTGTCCTTTGACTGTGCCCTCCAACTCGCCTGCAGCTGCGGGGTCAGCTTGAGCCACACGCGCTCGCCGACACCAAATTCTATCAGGCGATGGCCTTGGTCGTAGTACTTCTTCATGCGTCGACTAGCTTTGGCCAAGCTATCCCGGGCCTCGTCCCATAGCAGCTGTCGCCCACGAGCGAAATGGTACGCGGCCGGGCACTCCTCGCCAACATTGTGAAAGGTCATGGCCTGCGGGGTCAATGGTTGAAAGCCATATAAGATCTCGAAGGGACTCTTCTCCGTAGCCGATGACTTGTGCAAGTTGTAGAAAAATTGGGCCGCATCCAATAAGCTCGTCCAATTGCGCTGACTCGCCGACACGTAGTGGCGCAAGTACTCCTCAAGCAATTGGTTGGCTCGCTCAGTCTGGCCGTCCGTCCGTCTGTGGATGGTATCCCGATAGAACCTCAGCTTTGTTCCGAGCATTCGGAACAACACGGTCCAGAAGTGCCCCGTGAACCTCAAATCACAGTCGCTTATGATCTCCTCGCGTAGGCCGAAGTGCTTCACCACGTTGCGGAAAAACAGGTCCGCCGCCACGTCCGCCGTGCACTCGAGCGGTGCCACCATGAAGATCGCCATATTCGAAAATCGATCTACCACAACAAAAATGGAAGTGTTACCTTCGCTCCTGGGTAGACTCGTGATGAAGTCCATCGTAATCGATCTCCATGGGCTCGTCGGGGCCGGCAAGGGCTGTAAGAGGCCAGGTGGCCGAGCTCGCTCCGCCTTATCCCGCTGGAATATGATGCATGTCTGCACGAAGGCCTCGACGTCTCGCTCCATCTTCAGCCAAATGAACTTACGGGAAAGTAGCGCCATCATGCGCCCAACGCCGGGGTGCCTCGCCCATTGTGGCTCGTGGTGTTCGACGAGCAACTCTCGTCGTAGCTTGCATGCCGGGACATAGTAGCGGCCACCATGGGTCATGAGCATCCCATCCTCGAGCCAATACCGCTTGACATGTCCCGCCTCAACGTCCTCCTTCAACTTCTTGTAAATAGGGTCGTTCTACGCCTCGCGCTTCAATCGGGCCGCGAAGCCACTCACGGGTTGGCTAATCGCGGCCAACATGCCCAAATAAGGCATGCGGCTCAAAGCAGCCGCCACCTCGTTCTGCTTTCCCGGACAATGTAGCCACTCAAAGTCGAACTCGGCAGGAACTCCTGCCATCGAGCTTGCTTCGGTGTAAGCTCCTTTTAGTTTTGAAATACGTGTTGGATACGTTGTCCGTCACGAGCACGAACTTGGATCCGAGAAGTTAAAGGCATCAAGCTTCGAGGCAATGGATGACAGCGGTCATCTCCTTCTCATGCGTCGTGTACTGTGTCTCGGCATCCTTGAGCTTGCGGCTCTCGTAAGCCACCGGATGCTAGTCCTGCACAAGAACGCCGCCGATAGCCTTTCCCGACGCATCCGTGTGAACCTCGAACGGCTTCCCGAACTCGCCCAACTTCAAGACGGGCTCGCTCGCCAAGGCCACCTTGAGTGCTTGGAACGCCTGCTCCGTCTTCTCGATCCACTCCCATTTCACGTCTTTCTTGAGCAAATTTGTGAGTGGGGCCGCTAGCTTTGAGTACCCTCGTATGAAGTGCCGATAGTAATTGGCTAGGCCAAGGAACGACCAAAGCTCGCTCATGTTGGTGGGTCGTGGCCACTCCATCACAGCTCGCACCTTCGCTTGATCCATCCGTATGATGCCTCTCTCGATCACATGGCCAAGGAAGGTAATTCTTGTCCTGCCGAACTCGCATTTCTCCTTCTTGACATAAAGACGATTGGCCCGCAACTTGCTGAACACGGCCATCATGTGCTGCACGTGGTCCTCGAGACTCATCGAATAAACGACGATATCTTCGAGGTAGACAACCACGAATTTGTCCAAGAACTCATATAAGACATCATTCATCAAGTTGCAAAATGTCACCGGGGCATTAGTCAATCCAAAAGGCATGACTAGAAACTCGTAAGAACCGTACCTTGTGACACAAGTCGTCTTGGCTTCGTCACCTTTGGCAATCCGCACCTGCTAGTAGCCCGAGCACAAATTGAGCTTGGAGAAGAACCGCGTCTTGAACAATTTGCCGAAGAGGTCGAGGACGTTAGGTATCGGGTACTTTTTCTTCACCGTCACTTTGTTAAGGGCCCGGTAGTCCATGCAAAATCAAAGCGATCCGTCCTTCCGCTGAAAGAGAACGGGCGATCCAAATGGTGCCTTCGATGGACGTACCAAGCCGGCGCTCGTCAACTCTTCGAGCTGCTTTTGTAGCTCCTAAAGCTCGACGTGATTCATGCGATATGGGGCTTTGGCTGGCGGCCTCGTGTCGGGCTCGAGCTCAATCTGATGATCGATAGGCCTCCTTGGTGGTAGCTCCTTCGACAAATCAGCGAACATAAGATCCTCATTCTCGGCCAAGACCCGCGCAACCTCAGCGGGTGGCTTCGATGGCTCGACAACCTCAATCTCTCGCACCACAGCGACGTATGTCATGTCGCCGTGCCCAACTCCTCTCTTGAGCTGCATCACCGAACATCGAGCGGCTGGCCTTCCCAACGTGGACGTGGTGCTGTCAGTCCCGCATGATACATGTCGTGTACGAACCCGGGCTGCGCCTCGTCCGTGATCATGATGCCGCTAATGTGAGGGATTTGCATCACCTTTGCCCTCACCAAGAAGTCGTCACCTAGGATCATCTCGAAATCAACAAGAACAATTACATAGAACTCAAGCAAACCTCGCCAATGGCCAACAACTAGGGACGCCGTCGTTCTGTCGCAAACGGGTGTCGGCCGTACATTAACGGCCTTCATCGTCGTGTCATCGGGTGTCATCGCCAAACCTAGCCGATCCACCGTGGTCTTAGACACAAAGTTATGTGTGGCGCCCAAATCCACCAAAGCGGGCACCTGCTTGTCTCCGTTCGAGCAGCGCACATACATGAGCTTGTGTCGGCCCATTCGCCCGTCGCGTAGCGTGGTCATCATCTGCATTTGGTTCGCTTGCGGAACCTCCTTACTTCCTGAAGCGCTGGCCTCGCTTGCTTGCATCTGGGCAGCCACGACATAGAAGGCTGATTTCTTTGAACATTGATACCACTTGTGCGGGCCGCCGCACAAATGACACTCGATGGGGCGCCCATGGCCGGCGGATTGCTTGCCCTTTTGGTCCTTCGAGTGTTGATCGGGCTTTGCTTGGGCATTATTCGAACCTCCTTTGGTCGACCTCTGGTTGCTCTTGCGCTGCCTCGATCCGCCTCGTGCATCATCTGATTTAGCCGTGTCTTGTTTATCTCCTTTCGGCGATTTGTCGGGGCGCGGGATGTCCTGCGGCCTCTTGGCCTCCACAAAGGCCGACTGCAAGTCTTGGATGTTCCGACGTGCTAGCTCGGCTTGCTCCCATGCTCCCAAGCCGCTCATGAAGTTGTAGAGCTTGTCCGCCTCGGACATGTCTTTGACGTCCATCAAAAGTCGTTGAAACTTTTGCACGTACTCATGAATGGGGCCGGTGCACTTCAACTTGTGCAGAGCATCACGAGCATGCCATGCGATGTATTGGGGCAGAAAATGGGCTTTGAGCTCCGCCTTCAAAGCCTCCCAATTCTCGACCCGACCCTGCTGGGGCGTGGCCTCACGCTGCCGGGTGCGCCACCACAACTTTGCATCGTTGGTGAAGTAGCGGGCAGCCACGACGACCTTCTCCTGCTCACTCGTGTTGGCTTCCGCAAAGTGCTCCTCCATGTCATAGAGGAAATTCTCGAGCTCCTTGGCGTCTCGCACGGCGTTGTACGTCTCAGGTCTGGGCATCGACTTTGAGGACGAACTTGACGCGTCGCTCCCCTGCCCGATCATGGTTTGCAGCGCCTTCATCTCAGCGTTGAGGTCCGCACAGTGCCTCACGCTTGCATCAATCTGCCGTGCAAGGGTGCGACCGCTTCGTTGTTTGCCTCCTTAAGTCGATCGAACTTGCCCGAAAGGTCGAGCACAAGTCCGGATCCCATGTTGATAGACGACATCATGGCCATCTCGATTGATGCCGTCTTGAGCTTAAGCTCGGACACTCTCCAAGGGATTGTCGAGTTGTTGGGACTAGCCTCGACTTGGCTAGCCGATGATTCCACCATGTCTCGAGTAGTGGGGTCGTAAGGTAGGTGTGGGAACGTACGTGAACCTACGCTCTGATACCAAATCTTGTCACAATCCAAAAACACTTAGAAAATTTTCTCGCGTTTTTCTCGGGTAGTAACACGGCGACGACACGAAGCGGCCGCAACGTGCCGCTAAGCCTACACGATTGACAACTATTTTCCCCTCTCCGACATCTAGTGCGAAACACACGCACTCTCACTTTTTCCTCGAGACGTATACTCGAGCTCACTCCGAACTCACACCTAAGAGTTTCGAACGAGGACGATGTATACACGTGATTTACAGGAGAAACTCCCAACCCAATCTTATTCACATTAAAATCGGGGCCCTTTCGGGATTACAAGCGTATCCACATTACACTCGTAAAGTACAACTGGACAAAACACTATCGCACTCACCTACACTCTAAGTATTCTCTCTCTCTTGGGTTTTGGCTGCTTGGATGCTTCGGATTGGATGCCTCCTCCAAAATGTCTTGGTCCCTCTTTATAGGCCCAAGGTTATGGGAAAACCCACCAAGGAAGGAAAGCCACATCATCCCAATGTGGCGCCCGTGTAGCTCCTTGCACCAAGCTTGTGGGAAAACCTTCGAACGAAGGAAAGCCACCTCACCCCGATGTGGCTCCCATGTAGCTCTCTACACCAAGCTTGCTTAGCCATGAAGCATGTGAAGAAAACAAGACCATTCACGAAAATACTCAAAACAACAAGTCGTTCATCATCATTTCTATGTTCAAAGTTCATCGTGTGGTTAAGGTTTAGTGCAACCTATGATCACATATTGTACCCTGGGAAATAGACGCTCAAGCACATCTCTTGCACTTACGTAGAGACAACGAATCAGTTTTGAGGAATTTGTGTTCAACAGAAACCTGAAAAATTCCTACAATCGTTTCTACAGTCATACAACTCGCAGTCTTACGTTTCTGGGAGCAGTTTTATGTTGTTGAAGCTGCAGTCGTGGAAATCGCACCAATGTAGTAGTCCCAACAGTCGTGCATTCAGACAGTTTCATCGATCGGGCAGGTCGTGCAGCCTTGCAGTCGTACAAACTAGCAGTCGTGCGATTCTGCGGCGTTGCAATCCAAGTCTTACGATTAGATTGTGCAGTCTTGTGATCATGCCGTCTGACAGATTGCGTTCATATATGGTATTTTCCAAACTCTGAGCAGTGGCAATTTCCGCACCACTGTAACTCGAGTGAGAGCAAAGCACAAAGAGAAGACCGGAGACAACTGAGTACTGGTCCAAGTACTCAAGTAGTGAACAAATCCAATACACAACATCACGAAACGAAAAAAATTTATGTGTTTATTCAACCCCCCCCCCCAACACCGGTCCCCGATCCTAACATGTGATATCAGAAAAGGTTATCTCAATTGCATCTCAAGATGAGTACTTATAGGAAGATGCTGATGTTCAGCCGAGAATGTTTTTTTAGTGGAAGATACTGATGGAAAGCCACCTATCTGCTCAGCATGAAGATATGTCAAACATAGTCACAGAAGGACCCCGAAGCTCTTGAAAATCAACCCTGCTCACGCGGTCGATCACACACAATCGTAAGAAATTCCAAAGCATAAGACCGAATGGATGAATACGGAGAAGAAGCTAATGAACTTGGACAAGATTTCCAAGGACACCCTCTTCAAAACCCTGGACACTGAACGTTGAGGCAAGTGATGTTATGCAAGACAACAAGCGAGATCTGGACCAAGCTATGCTAGATCTGTGAAGGAAACGAGCAAATGAGGGAGAACAAACTCGTTGTTCGTACAGAAATACGACGCCATCAAAATGAAACAAGGCAAAACCATGGTGGATTTCGAAGACCGGTTCACCACCATCATCAACGACCTCTCCACCCTTGGCAGGAAAATGAAGAACAGAGATATGGCCATTAAGGTCATGAAGGCGTTTCTAAGGGAATGTGACGTCAAGACGATGAGAAAAGTGAAAGATCTAAGCAAGTTGCATCTCCACGATCTATTCATTGACCTCAAGACATACGAGTTTGAGCTCCAAACTCGCATGGATGAATCGGTCTATGTGCAACTAGTGAAGGCACTTCCTGTTGCTACTGCTGAGAGCACATCAAAGTTCGGTGAGGACATGAGCGAAGAGGCGATGACACTCTTCATCAAGAAGTTTGGGCGCTTCATGATTAGATATCAACTCACCAATTCCCACAATCGAGTAAGAAAAATTACTTGAAAAATGATGATAATAACGTCTACTTTAATTGTGACAGGAAAGGGCATTTCATTGTCGTTTACAAGAAGCCCAAAAAAGACACGGGCAAGGAGGTGACCAAGAAGTTTTCCAAAAAAGCGAAAGTCTTCGTGGCCGAGGTTGGCAAAATTAAATGGGCGGAGACCGACTCAGATGAGTCGGACTCGGAGAACGAGTCATCAAGTGATGACGAGATCGAGTGTCTCATGATAGACTCGACGATGAGGTATTTGATTTTTTCCATCCCGAATGGTCTCTTGAAAATCTTGTACTAGCCCTTCATGAGATGACAAAGGACTATCAGTAATTAAATCTCTCAGATTAAGTCGAAGGGTCACGAAATAGTACCCGAAACTTCACAGGCCACAAAGCCTGAAAAAGTTGCCAAAGCAGGAAAAACATGATGTCTAAGATTGTGGAAGTTGACGAAATTATCCAATCTTGGACAGAGTCATCAAGAAAGCTCAATGCTCTAGAAAGGCTGTTAAAAGATCTCAGTGATAGAACGAGGTGTGGATACATGTATGATGCAGAAAGCTCATTAACTTGTATCCACGAGCCGAATAAGGTTCGTAAAATCTACAGAAGAGATGGAAATTCCTAAAACCCAATACTTAGTCAATTCCTAAAACCCAATACTCCTGCTCCAAGGCCTACATATTACAATAGGACAACGCCTAATGATAGGAGAATGCCCACGATGCGCGCGAGAAATCCATCGAGACAACAAGTCCTGTATGAAAGCAGAAAACAGTACCTGGGTCAACCCGGTCCCCGACCCCTGTACTCTCTTAGATCGAGGACTCGTGTTTTGCAAGGTAAAAATAACTATCCAAGAAAGTCTGGTCCTCGACCTAAGTACTTAGTCGATCCCAACACTACGATACTATTAGGCCGATCCAAGTTTGGATACCCAAAGGCTTAATTCATGTTGGACCCATACCTATCATCGGTACCAAACATCATCCTTTGCAGGAATAGACAAGTGAGCTGAGCAAGTAAAGTTGATACTTGGGCAGCGGGAGTTGCAAGCACATGACGGGAAACAACAAGCTACTCACCGAGATCAAGGCCTGGAACAGTCAAACAGTCACTTTTGGTGACAATAGCAAGGGTAAGGTCATGGGTAAGGGTAAGCTTAACCATTCTTTACATTAGACAATATATGTCTAGTAAAGAAGCTTCATCACAACCTTATAAGTATTAGTCAATTATGTGATAATGGATATACATGTGATTTCAAGAAGGAAAAATGAGAAGTAATGGATCCTTTTGGAAAACCGTATACTCTTGTAGTCATTGAGAATTATTCGAGATATACTTGGGTGATCTTTTAAAGAACTAAAGTTCAAACGACCCAAGCTCTGATAAAATTATTTAAAATAATACAAAATGAACAGAACTCTACAATTAACATAATTTCAAGTGATAGGGGTACTGAAGTTTTAAATACTGTACTTAACACCTATCTTTAGAACAATGGCATACGCCATGAGTTGTCTGCTGCCAGGACACCACAGTAGAACGGAGTAGCTAGCGCAAGAATCACACGTTAAAGGAAGCTGCTAGGATCATGCTTATCGATGTCGATATCTCTAAAACATTTTAGGTAGAAGCCATCAACATGGCGTGCTACACGCAGAACCAGTCTATGATCGGCAAGAGTCAAGGGAAGACACCATATGGATCTGGAGAGGAAACGTGCCCTCTATTGGATAGTTCAAGACCTTTGGGAGTCGTTGCTTCGTCCACAACAATCGAATCCACCTCTCAGCATTAGAGAGCCGCAAAGACAAAGGATTCTTCGTTGGGTACTTCGCCGTCAGCTAGGCCTACAGTATTCCAATGCAAGACATTGATGATCAAAGAATCAGCGCATGTCGTCTTCGAAGAATTACAAGAAGAAGATAACTCTCCGTCGAACGCAAATCGAATAACCGATTTGTTGGAGAAGATCAACTTGGATGAGTCGAGTGATGAAATGAGGCCTCGCAACACTTTCGAGACAATAATGAAGGGTTATAAGAAACTAGAAGTGAAGGCTCAGTATCCGAAAATATCAGTACTGAGGAATATACAATATCCGCTACTAACGAAGGTATTGAGACAAACTGAATACTAATTCCTTAGAATATAAGTACTGAGGAGGAACCAATACTCGTTCCTCAACACACTAGTACTGCATCAACGACAGAAGGCACAGAAGAGGCAAATTGAGGGGGCAAACATCAAGTGGAATATAACCACCTTGAATCACCCCTCAAGGCAGATAATTGGAGATCCAAAGATGCCAGTGAAGGCCAAAAGAACCAGCCAAAATCTCTTCAGCTATATGTTCATCTCTCAATCTCAACCCACAAAGGTCAAAGAAGCCTTATTGGATGACATTTGGGTTGCCGTTATGCAAGAAGAACTTAACAAATTTGAGAGAAATGAAGTATCGATCCTTGTTCCCGTGTAATCACATAGTGTGATTTGCACCAGATGGATCTTCAAGAACAAGGTTAATGAGGATGACTTGGTAAGGAAGAAGAAGGGGAGGCTAGTCGCACAGGGATTTAGGAAAGACGAAGGAATCAATTATGACAAAAATTTCGCCCATGTTGCAAGACTTGAGGCTATCAAAATTTTTCTTACATGCGTTGCCTACAAAGACTTCAAGGTCTATCAGATGGATGTAAAGAGTGCATTTCTCAACGAAGTACTGAGCGAAGAAGTGTATGTGGCTCCACCCCTGGTTTTGAGGACAACGAAATATAGGACCTTGTCTACAAACTCAAGAAAGCACTATAGGGTCTCAAACAAGCGCCCAGAGCTTGGTATGAGATCATGTCAAGGTTCCTCTTGGACCACAGGTTCACAGTAGTGTCAGTGGACAAGACCCTATTAAAATTTACCAAAGGGGAACATCTCTTATTAGTTCAAGTTTATGTGGATAATATAATATTTGGATCAACGAACCCGAAGCTTTGCAAAAGAGTTTGTAAATTGATGCAACAGAAGTTCGAGATGAGCTTGTTACGATAACTCAATTTCTTCTTAGGACTGACTGCAAGTGAAGCCCGATGGATAACGGAATTTTCATTAACCAACATAAATACACTTCGGACTTACTCAAGAAGTTTGTCCTGGAGGACTGCTCCCCCGAACCAACGACTATGAGCTCTACGATAAATTTGGACAAGGACGATAATAGACCTAAGGTAGAGCCTTCAAAGTATCGAGGGTTGATTGGATCTCTACCTTAGCTTACAGCAAGCAGACCTGGCATCACGTATAGTGTTTTTCTATGCGCAAGATTCCTAGCAGATCCACGACAAAGTCATTATCTTGCGGCCAAGCGGATACTCAAGTACCTTAAGGGTACTGCAAGTGTGGGTCTCTGGTACCCTAAGGACTCATCCTTCTCACTGTAGGGATATACAGATGCAGACGACGCTGGTTGCAACTTGGACAGGAAAAGCACCAGTGACACTTGTCAATTTCTTGGAGACTGACTAATTTGTTGGTTTAGCAAAAAGCAAACCTCAATAGCCACATCGGTGGGAGAAGCTAAGTACTTAGCTCTCGAAAATTATCTAGACAACATCAACTTGAAAATTATGGGATTCACGAGTAGAACACTCCCATTTTCTGGGACAAAACGAGCGCTATCGCTATATCGCAGAACCCAGTACTCCACTGAAGAACAAAACACATCAAAATAAGGCATCACTACATCCATGATCATGTGCTAAAGAAGGATGTGTGATTAGAACATTTGAGGACGGAACGAGTTGCTGATATCTTCACGAAGCGATTACCTGAGGTCAAGTTCGTCGTATTCTGAATGCACTAGGTGACACGCTCGAATACAAGCAAGTGTACTAGGTCATGCAATTAGTATAAAACGGACGTAAGTCCGAGTGTCGATCCACGAAGATAGCTCGATTAATTCCAAGATATTCCTAATTCTAATTTAGATCAAAGATATTTTTATGGATTTTGATGATTTAAATAAAATAGACAAGAACGCATATAATGATAAAAGAAATAAAATAGAGTTGCGGTTTGAAAGCAATTAACGACAAACGTGATTAAGCTAGCATAGTTCTAAACGAAAACAACGATGAATCTAACGAAAACATCATTGAAAATGCCTAGACTAAGATAAAAAATTTGTCTCTCGCGGTGTTCGAGTTGTCACGTGTCTCCTCGGGATTTCTCGTCATGTCACCGGTGGAAGAACTCCTTGGTAGATCCTCGAAATCGTGCTCGCAGCCCTTAGCTCTCTTTTGGTATCAGATGATGTGTGTTCGCTCCCCTCCCCCGCCGGATTATAATTCTCTATGGTGGCCTTTGAGTGAGGGTTTTTGTCGTGAGAATTTCGTCTAGATTTTTCTCTCTTCTAAGGTGGTGAGTTCTCTCCGATCTCCCTTTTCAAGTGTATTTTCGTCCCTTATAAAGGTAGGGTTCGAAATATCTCGAATCCCCTTTTTTCGGAATAATATTCGGCCCAATTTGACAAAGATTCGCTCGTCCCACGGCCTCTTGAAATAGCTCCCACGGCCGTGGGATTGGACTAAAAATCGGCAGTGAGCTCCCACGGCCACATGATGCCATCCCACGGCCGTGGAAACGTAGAATTTTTGGGCAATTGCTTTAAGTAAAACCCACGGCCAAATGATGTTCATCCCACGGCCGTGGATAACCGTAAAAATCTACTAGCAACTGCAGAGAAAGATCCACAGCCGTGGACCTTTATCCACCTCCGTATTCTTCATCCAAAACTTCTCTTTTTCGCTCCTTTTATCATGATACCTTCAAAATACGAAAAGTGGCATAAAACATAGGTTTTCAAGGTTATTTGGATATATAACGATCGATATAACAAGTTTACGGTTATAAAAAATCATTCAAAATCCTAACTTATTAACGACCCCCAAACTAGCTTCGATCGTCCTCGATCGTAAAAGCGGAATAAAGCTAAATTAAGTTAGGAGTTTGAAACATCACCAAATGAATGCTTATGTTTTATCTCAGAAAATGTAAAGGCGTAGTCGGCCGAGATCGTCATCAACTAATGAATGATCCAGCCAAGCATGAAACATGAAGTGATAGTTTGCAATCATACCATAGCATCAAAGATATTCTGGAATCTTAACACGTATCACTCAACAACTCTCACTCGGGTCGCTCAAATCACTCAAAGTGTTTACGGGATGTGTATAAAAGTGCTCACTTCACAACATAAACAATATTACTCTATGCTTGCAAATATATCACATCACAATTACTTAGTAAAATTCGTGCACGAATCGAAGGGTCTTTTATCAACAGTGTTAGTAGGGCTCAGGTAAAAAAGGTATGTCATATAGGATAAGTGAGCTGAAATTATCAAACACGTTAATCACTGAATCGCTTTTCTTATCCTTCTCGCCTTGCTCATGTCGATGCTTCTTCTTTTTTTTTCTTTTTCTTTTTTCGACTAAGCCCTTCTTCTCTTGATTCTCCGTTTCCGGAATGAGAGATTATTGTGGGAAGGGTTCTTAGTAATCTTTTTTTTTCATTAAGCCCTTCTTCTCTTGGTTTTCCGTTTCCATAATGAGATTATCGCAGGAAGGGTTCTTAGGAATCTCTTTTTTTTTTTTTGCACCGATGTAACATTGTTTCACTCATATTTAACCAAGCGATCCATAAAATAACATGTTGATAACATGTTGTATAGGCTAAATTTGAGGCTACATGGCTTAATATCTAGGCTTCACATCAATAAATAAGTCAAATAAGGCTCAAAGTGGTTCACTAAGTGGTAAACAAGTAAGGTACAAAGATGTTTTGGCCAGTGACTCAATCCTAGGTGCCCTTCTCATTTTCGCACACAAAAATTCTACAAAGTAACGTCGACATGCATAACAGAGCAAGTTCGAAAATATCCAATCTATGCGTGATACTCATGAAAAACACATTGAGCATGTAACGAGTTACTCAAGAAATTTTGTATCGGCTCAAACTCATATATATAGTTGGATTTGTGCCTCGCGATATGCGTTACTTTTCTAGAGCAGTCTATGCAGCCATATAATCATGCTAGTATCCAAACACGAAACATGCAAGACTTTCACATTCACTTCATCAAATCTTATCACAACACAAGCAAAAATTTAAAATTTTCATCACTGGCAAGAGATTTCACAGGTGACGTTCAAATCAAAACTTTCATCAGTATAACCCACTCATAAATTCGAATACATCGATGCCTAGGCATATAAGCATATGAAATCTAGCATGTGTCACCCCACCCCCAAACTGATTAGCACATTGTCCGCAATGTGTAAAAACTGAAAGTAAAGAAAGAGCTTAAGTGACACTGCCCTGAATAATGCGTCGATCGATGTAGGGTGGGACGTGAGAAGACTTGGTTGCTCCACAGTAACGAGCTACCTTTACGAACGGACCACCCCCAACTGGCTACGATCCTGTGAGATAACATGACTTAAACGGCACCGTGATAACGAATTATAAATGACAAAAATATAAAGTAAGACGTAATAAAAATAGGACTGAAATACGAAATAAATAATAATGCGTAACGAGTACTTGAGTTGCTTCCCAAGAAGCGCTATTTTATAGTCGTTAGCAAGACTTCTGTTCGTGTTGAAGGTTCGTGATTCTGTATGTTCAATAGAAGTACTGAACCTCTCGAGTTCGTCTTTTTGGAGAGAAGTTTGATCTCATAATGATATAACTTCGTGTGATTGCAATCTTTAAACTCTCTCCGAAAGTCGACTTTCGGATCCCAAATAATGTCAGAAGCCACGATCAACGGTGTCTTGATGAATTTCTTCGTGAATATGCCCTCCGAGTGATCTGGTGACTTCATAACAGCCCGGAAAATCGGATCGAAAGTCTCTGGCTCCATCTTTCTCTTCTCCACAATATTACTTGCTGCGAGTTCCTCACTTTTCGTCACATGCTCACTAGTTTCTTGGTGAACTAAGCAGTCCAAAACATTAATGTTCTCGCACTACTCAATCTCAACGGCAATCGTATTGCTTGGAATTATATGATCGGGAAGCTCCTGATGAAAGATGAAATCTGATGAGTTTGATTATTCCTCCTTCATTTGAATGAAAATATTCTCAAGGGCTTCTAGAAAACTCGGCTCTGCTGAACCAAGCTCTATAGTAGCCTTTGCGGGTTGGTCGGCTTTTTCTGGCTCTACCTCATCTTCAACTTCACTCGGTTCCAACACCGGTTCTAAGGTCTCTTCAACATTCATCGGAGTGTCTTCTTCGTACTCGCTTGAATTTATTTCTCTGTTGCTAGGAAGTGTGCCTTGTGTTTGTTCGGATATTGCTCTAACATGTTGTCCCATCGTAATTGCCAATTTGTGTATTTCGGCTTCTAACTCTTGACAAACCTTAGAAGTAGTTTCATAATTATGGGGACCTTGAGTTACTGCCATCTTCTCGAGTGCTATCTCCCAATGGGCTTTCTCTTTCGGAGGTGGTGAAATATAAGAGGCCAAAAGATAATTTGGCTGCCATCGTCTGAGTAGTACGCATCATTATAATATGTAGTTTGAGAATGGTGGTTGAATTGAGGTACATGGTCTGCGGAATATGATGTCGTAGATTCTCTGTACCGATCATCCCAATATTTTGTGTTTTCTTGATAATGAGCATGAAAGTGCCCATTCGCCAATTGTCTAGCATGCCACGATCCTGGAGGAATGTATTTGCATTGACTAGTGAGATGCGGGCATCCGCATAAATCGCATTCTAGTTCATCGCCGGATGCATCGTAAGATTCGGGGAATATTCTGAGTAATGTTGCATCGTTTATCATGCAAAACAAAAATGAGAAAGATGAGAGTATCCCAATATAAAAAATAATAATACTATTAATAATACTAAGAATAATAATAATAATACAAAAAAAAAATAAAGGCCTAAACTAAAATTCAGAATAAATCCTAAAATTAATAATACCGCTATCCCCGGCAACGGCGCCGAAAACATGACACACTCGAATACTAGCAAGTGTACTAGGTCGTGCAAGTAGTACGAAGATAGCTCGATTAATTCCAAGATATTATTCCTAATTCTAATATAGATCAAAGATATTTTTATGGTTTTTGATGATTTAAATAAAATAGATAAGAACGCAGATAATGATAAAAGAAAATAAAATAGAGATGCGGTTTGAAAGCAATTAACGACAAACGTGATTAAGCTAGCATAGTTCTAAACAAAAACAACGACGAATCTAACGAAAACATCATTGAAAATGGCTATACTAAGATAGAAAATCCGTCCCTCACGGTGTTCCAGTTGTCACGAATCTCCTCGGAATTTCCCGTCGTGGCACCGATGGAAGAACGCCTTGGTAGATCCTCGAAATCGTGCTCGCAGCCCTTCGGTCTCTTTTGGTCGTCAAATGCCTCCGAGATTGGTCTCAGATGGTGTGTGTTCGCTCCCCTCCCCCACCGGATTATGATTCTCTATGGTGGCCTTTGAGTGAGGGTTTTTGTCGTGAGAATTTCGTCTAGATTTTTCTCTCTTCTAAGGTGGTCTGAGTTCTCTCCAATCTCCCCTTTCAAGTGTATTTTCGTCCCTTATAAAGGTAGGGTTAAAAGTATCTCGAATCCCCTTTTTTTCGAACAAGATTCGGCCCAATTTGGCAAAGATTCGTGCGTCCCACGGCCTCATCATTGGGCCCCACGGCCGTGGATCTGTCATGATAATATTCTGGTCCTTTTTTTAAGTTTCCCACGGCCTCTTGAAATAGCTCCCACGGCCGTGGGATTGGACTAAAATAGTGAGCTCCCACGGTCACATGATGCCATCCCACGACCGTGGAAACGTAGAATTTTTGGGCAGCAACTTTAAGTAAAACCCACGGCCAAATGATGCTCATCCCACAGCCGTGGATAACAGTAAAAATCCACCAGCAACTGCAGAGAAAGATCCACAGCCGTGGGGCTTTATCCACCTCCATATTCTTCATCCAAAACTTCTCTTTTTTGCTCCTTTTATCATGATACCTTCAAAATACGAAAAGTGGCATAAAACAGAGGTATTTCAAGGTTATTTGGATATATAACGATCGACATAACAAATTTACGGATATAAAAAATCATTCAAAATCCTAACTTATCACTAGGATTTTGGATCTATCGAGCGCATAAATTAAGGAGGAACTACGATAATTTTAAGTATTGAATTCAAGAGCTGAGGAATTCAGAAAGACATGATGAATAAAGAAGAAGACTGCAGTCCGTACTGAAATGTCTACAAGAGACGGAGGGAATCACTCTCAGTACTGAATTTTCTATAGAGAGAGGGGGAATTATCTCAGACCGAAAATACTTAGAAATTTTCGAAACAGATAGTTCAAAAGAAGAAGCGTCATCTGGGGACTGAGTTCGTTTACATGGCCAAAAAGCCTTTTTAATTCAGATGCCGCCAGTGTGAGGAATTTCTTACGAGTTGTCTTGTCATTTGTCAGACTCATTTAATGCAAAATTGCTTTATCCCGCCTAAAAGCTCTGCATAAGAAAAGACATGTTCCTCTTCTCATTACGCTATCAGAAATCCTAATATTCAAACTCTTCGAATTCTCACAATATCAGAAATTATTCCACTTCCAAATCTCTAAAATCTCTCAAATTCTGCAGAGAATCGCGTAAATGATACCTAAAACCTCCACGACCACATAAACTTTCTCTTCTGGCATTTCGAACCCCATGGAATTCATTAGGGTTGCGGTGAAGGTCGACATCGTCAAACTCCTGCAGTCGGAGGACGACAAGGTGGTGCAGATGATGTGTTGTCTCATAAACTCAAGTTTGGGAGTTCTACTCGACAACGCCCATGATAACGAAGGATTGGTTTGTTGCCACCTTTGAGCTCCCAACCACCGGTCCTAAGAAACTCAAAGATGTCGTCCAAAACATTAAGGACAATCTCAAGGAGCACATGTCTCTGTCGGGAGAAGGATTCAGAGACTCCGACAAAAAGACGGTCCTGAAGCCCGCCTACCGTCTTCTCCACGACATGGTCTCCAAGGGAGTTCTGGGCAAAGTAGTGTCCTTCGACAAGCTCTCTACCGAGAAAATCAAAGTGATAGCGGTAGTGATGACCCTCGCTGAAGTCGATTGGGGCACAATCATGTTGGAAGCCTTCAAGAGCGTGGTGACATCCAAGCCCCGGGTCTACAAGAACTTTGGTCCTCAGCTTACCCACATACCGACCCTACAGTTCCCCCGCGATAAGTTTGCGGCCATGGGTAAAAGGGAAGTACTGTCGACCGAGCGCATCATAGGACTACACTCGGTCCCCACAGCAGCAGTACTCCCTTCACCGGCGAAAGGGACAAATCACCAGGCCCTAACAGTCCCCGTCGCAGCCACTGAGGACGATCCGTCTTAGAAAAAGAAGAAGGTTGCCGTTACTGCCGCCCCTGACAAGCGTCATCTCGGCAAGGACCGGATCCCCTCTGTAGCATTCCCCATCACCATCTCCACCACTATAAAAGAAGATGTTGAGGAAGTTGAGTATTGCGTCTGCTGTTAACGCTGAGGTTGCGCCAAGTGACGAACGGGTGACCAACCCGGTCCTGAGAGACATCCAGTCCCTGATAATACTCTCAATGGACGAAGTCCTCACGCCCAGGTTAGGAGATGAAGAACAAGCGAGGACTGCTCCCTCAATCCAAAGCGCGATTGCCCTAGGGGATCCTGGATCAGGCATTGTATAAGTTGAAGCCCATGTTGACGTCCAAGGACAACCCCTTGCTACTCAGGACCAACACCCAATGCCTTTGAGGACCGTTCTCCCCGGCATTGTAATTCAGGAGCTAGCTGAAGTCCCATCCCCAAGAAAAGCCATGACAAATAAGGGGAAAGGGAAGAAGAAGCACTTCATCCCCACTCAAACACCTTATTGTGATGTGGTAATGCATGAGCATACCAACGAGCTCATCGCTGCAGCCATCCAGGAGTTTGGTGGGCACTCTGCATGAGAACTCCATTGGCAAAGACTGATGGGAAGGCCATGGAAACGGAATATAGTTTGTTGCAACGACTGCAATTAGAGTAAATCACGACTCTAATTCAGTCCCAAGAACTGTTGAACGTGCATTTCACATTGGAACATTTTGCCCAAATCCTTCAGCAAAGAGAGGCCAAACTTCGATGTCAACCCCAACTAAGCTTGTCGCGAAGGAAACGCCCTAAAGAGACTTCAGATGGAGAAGGCGAGATTGGAGTCAAGGATGGAGACGATAAGGACGGGGCTTCAACTGCGAGGACCGCTAAGCTCCACCATCCTAAGCACGTTCAGGATCGGACATGTCAGTTCATCCCAGACCCTGCACCCCAGTCCCATGACTTAGGCTCTGATCACCTACACGCCGCATCAGACGAGTCCGATCCCAGAAACCCCTCGGGCACCCACGCCGAGATCGTCTGCCCCTGCCAATGAAGCCGATCAACATGCTTAAACTCCACCGAGGCTTCTGAGAAACTTCAGTCCCCACAAAGGACTACTCACTCACCATCCCAACAACAGTCCCCGCAACAGCAGTTATTTCATACACACGTTGTCGAGGAGACTGCACCACCGTTGCCCTCACCACGCAGCTCCCATCTCCTCTCTGCAACCAGGGCCCAACACTGGAGTAGAGGAGCATGAGATGTGCTTCATGAAGAAGTCCATCTTGAAGAGGTCCACAACGTAGAGGCCACCGTTGAAGAAGGTCACACTGGACCAAATTAAAAAAGTGAACAACCTCAGGGTGACCATCACTAAGAATGCGCCATCGCTCCTTCCAAACCCCATATCCCAAAATCGTCCAAGTCCCGGAAGATACTTGAACTCGAGTTCGACTCTAGCTCCACTGTTCCATGGACCAAGCTTCAAGCAAATCAATGAAACAAGACAGAAGGATATGGTCTTGGTGATCCCTGACGAGCAATTGCCCGCAACAAGACCTATCAGCAGAGCAGATGCATTGGCATGACCGCTCGAAAGAATATACCATGCAACTTCATTGAGGGAGATTGCGTGCAACCTTACCCAGGATCAACTCTCAGAGCTGATCCGCATGATGTGAAGACGACATCTTATGGGAATGCTCTGACGCAAAAGGAGTAAATAAGTTGGCGAAAGAAAGCGCCAAGAAAAAACGACGCTTTCTGACAGGTTTTTCCAATCACCAAAAAGGGGAAAATTGTTGGATAATGTTTTGATGATTGTGCAAAGGACCGAAGCATGGTGATGACCGAAGCTGGCGTGGCAGTACTCAGAAGATTTGAAGAGAGAGTACTGAAGAAAGAAGTCATAGGACCATATGGACCACGGACACGAGCATTAAATGCAGGCTGCAGACAGATGTTGACCAGAGCTAATTACTCGAAGTGGAAAAAAGCAGTACTCCAATGAACAAAGATTACCGAGGTCAACAGTCCCCAAAAGTAATCAAGCAGGTCGCGCCCCTACGTTGGAAGAGAAGTTATATCCGCTTCCCCGCCCCAATTTTGGACCTTAATGTAGCAGCTAGCTCCAACTGATCATCTCATCTATAAACAACTGACTTTAAAAAGTTGTTTTAGTAGAAGTTAGCTAGACGTAGCTAGCGTAGTACTTGTGCAAAGTAATCCAAAGTTCTAGCAATGCCTTCCTTGCAGGGAAGAAGGGGTGACGTAGGAGATTTCTAACTTCGAAATTCCATAAACAAGTCTTATGTGCAAACAAACTCACTTACACAGACAAATAAGTACTGAACAGTGGTCACTTCCGCACCACTATAACGCAAGTGAGAGTAAAGGACAAAGAGAGCACCAGATACAACTGAGTACTGACCTAAATACTCAAGTAGTGAACAAAATCCAGTACTTAACATCACGAAACGAAGAAAAATTTCTAAATGTTTATTTAACCCTCCCCGCCCTAAACACCAGTCCCCGATCTTTATTAGTTTTGGATATGTATATCAGATTTTTTAATGTATATCATTTTTATTCATACATGGTACACATGATTTTTTTCAACATATTAAAAAACAAATTTTGATTGAACTCAGAATAGCTTTTGAAATGTTCAATAATGGTTGATATAGAAGATGAGCGTGGTTTCAGCTTAGTTCAGATAAGGCCTACATGGCTCTGTCTCTATCAGAAGATGACTACGAGATCAAATTATTGTAGTTTGTTAACATAAGTTTGCAATATATTGAATATAAAATAACGAGCGTGACTTCAAAGTAATAAAAGAGTCCCTAAAGAACGAATGCCTTGTATCTTTTATGTTCTCATGCTATACGTCGTATTGAATGAACCAACCAATAATATATTGTTATAAACTACAAAAGAAAGATTAGGTTATCGGATCGCACGCCAAACAAAATATTCTGCTTAAATAAAATTTTCAAGCTCTATTGATAAATTACTATGCAGGGAATAAGATATAGTTCAAGCAAAGTGCCAAACGTACTTAAATTATTGGCCAGACAAAATTATTTTCTTATAGGACGTTTAAGTGATACATATATATATATATATATATATATAATTAAATAGGTTTTATAGAGTGGAACATTTGCTAATTCGCAATGGGTCGGGTGGGGTCATCCCGCGACCCAACCACATCACTTATATCCCCACTCGTAAACCCGAAAATTTTTCTTCCTATTTCTAATCATGCAGAGATCGCCTCTTAATGTATTTGTTGTATATTTAGTTTAGTATGGCGTTATTTTTTTATCGGAAACCCTCATGCACGGGCTGATTCCGGATAATCCGATCGGTGTCATAATATAAATGTGGGAATTAACGTTGACGATGAGGCTATAAGAGAAAATAGATATTTTCATTTGATATAGATCTATATTTTGCGCATGCAGGATTTTGAGATTAGTCTCTAGGCACAAATTATTAGAAAATTAATGTTAGCCTGTAAATAAATTCCGTAGTCGATAAATCAAAAACGTGTCGCCGATTGTGGTCGGTATGGTCAATTATTTTTTAGTGTATGATCATAAAAAAAAATATACGTTGAATACAATCAAACAAAGAAATAACAAAATAAAAAGGCAAATCAATAATAAACTTGACGGAACTTGGGCACCAACACGATTTTAACCTTGCGCCATGTGAGATGAGAAAGGAGTTAGGTCTTCGTAAAAAAGTATTATATAATAATAATGTGATAGAAAATATTGAAGAGGAAAGAACATTATTTTTCTGTGGAGATGAAATGCTTATTCGGGTATTTTATTTGATAATTTAAATTTGAGATTTGTTTGCTATATGATTGTTTAATTTTAACAAGTCCACATGTTAAAGAGCTTCAAAGATAAATGTTTTACAATAGTGTCAAAGGGTGAAAGGTTTTACAATTGGGGTTTAAGGTTTTACAAGTCGGTTTTGTCCAAGCTGTAGCATGAATCTCTCGTTCTTGTCCCATTGCCAAACCTTAGTAGCAATGATGTTTTATCTATACCTAATTTTTATAAATGGCAAAAAATAAAACTCCATTTAACCATTAAGCCTAATATCTTGATTGGATTAATTAGTTATCATTGTTACACGCCCATAATAGAGAGGACGAATCTACTAGATCCGCTCGCTGTATGATTGAACTATCATCCAGGCAATGCTCAATATTCTAATTTAATAAATATAGTTTAATTTGCGTGGGAAATAGGAACCAAAGTCAACATATTCTGGTGTGAGTCATCCACAGCTGTGAAACAAGCCCCCACATCAGAAGTGTGATATATATCTAACAAATATGATTAAGTTATTTCTAATTTAAGTGTGGAAGATTATGTCTATCCTAAATCTTGATAGAACTCTCCATGGGATACTTACTCTTTGCATTGTCTCATCACATCAAGGGATGTTAGACAATGACTTCGACCAACACTTATGTGCATGCATGCAATGATTGATTAATAAAGGAGCTATGTCTATATATATACAAAAAAAAGATACCAATACTATTGATTTTGAATACCAGATGGTGATATGTTTTTTAATTCCACGTAACGCTATCTTTGTTCATTTTCTTTTGTGTCCATTAGTATTTTCTCGAAACAAGACAGCTGTAGAAACATTATATTATGAATACAAATTATTAATTTTCCTTTTCCCACCAATTTCTAGTTTGTTTATACATTCAACCACCACAAATGCGGGACAACTAATTATGGGCATCGAACTCAAATTATTGAGCGAGTTTTTGGTATGTCGTTGTTGCAATATAAATTACTCCGAGGAAGCCCATTTTTGGTTGAAGTTTATTGAAGACATTAGTATTGATCCATATATAGTTAGCGAAAAAATAAATCTAATATTAGATATTACAATATCAGAAATGTTAATTTCGTTAGCTAGGTATTCGTAATTATTGTATCGGATATGAAAATTCTAAATTGTTAGGACCAAGCGCGTGCTTACCATTGCACCAAAAGTTATAGCACTGCTGTTGATGAAAGTGCTACTTAAATCATTAACTTGATAGTGCAAAGCCCCGAGTACCTCACTTGCGGGGAACCCGTGCCGTCTTGACGAATACGAGTGGTATTTAGGCTGTTGCACCAAGGCTGCCGCGGGTTGGGATGTTAAGCTCGTCCAGTTACGTTCTCCCGAGTATTTACAAGTGGACGCTGAGAAAATTCTTGACCAGTTACGTTCTCCAGAAAAATTCCCAACATAAATAATTCCATACATGATTAATTCGGGCTTTCAGTAAAAATAGGACATATCAGCTTTTCCGAAGACGGGATTAATCCAAGATGATCGAACTTATCTTCTTACCCACACTAATATTTTACAACCACTAAAAAACGAAATGCGATGATACTACTATTCGAGGTGAGTAGGTCGCTATGCCAGCCTAGATCACTTGTCCAAAAGCAAAATTGTATTTTTGCATATAAAATATGTATATACACCAAACTTTGTCGTTTAATATTCACGTAACCATCTATAAATACCATTCACTTGTATCCATTTTCAAACACCAAGAAATAGTTTTACAAATCTCCAAGTCTTTCATCACACACAAACACACAGCCTTCTGAAAAGAAATGGCTATTTCGAAAGCTGTCGTTCTTGCTGCAATTTTTCTTTCTTTGATGATGTTTATCGATCAACTCCAAGCTCTCCAAACTGATCAAGTGGCCGAGGTTAATTATATACCCACTAACAGTAATTATTTATAAACATTCATTTCTTGATTTCCTTTGAAATTAAAATATTCGTTCAATTATTCTCAGACCGGCAGTGCTGCTGTATTATCAGAAACTGATAAAGGCCCACAAATTATAGGTAATACTTAATTATATATATATATATATCCCTAATTATATATGGCTAATATCTGATTATGTTATATTAAGCGGCCGCGCAGCAGCTATAAAGTTTGTGTTGATGTGTAATAAACAGACTGTGGAGCAGCTTGTGCGAAGAGGTGTAGCCTATCGAGAAGGCCGAGGCTGTGCAAGAGAGCTTGTGGGACATGCTGTTCTAGGTGCAGGTGTGTGCCACCCGGCACCTACGGAAACTACGAAGCATGCGCTTGCTATGCCCAGATGACCACTCGTGCCAATAAGAGGAAATGCCCTTAATTTATCACCAATATCCTATATACGTTCCATCTCAAGAAATTCCGTAATTTATTGCGTTGTCATAATCTTGTATTTGAATCATATTTCTTTCGTACATCATGTGTTGTTCGCGCTTGTAATTGCGTCGTAAACTTATATATACCGGTTGGGATTCCCTGTTCCCATTTCGGTGTGCCTGTTCGTGTTCCACATAGAAAAACGTATTATACCTTCCCGATAAGTATTGAAACAACCGTAAATATCGTAACACCCATTAATATCAATATGCGGAGTGTTTAAACACAAACAATTCAATATTATATATTTTTCAATTTCATACTCATCAAGATTATATTGAATTTTTTTGTGTTTAAACACTCCGTATATTGATATTAATGGGTGTTACGATATTTACGGGTGTTTCAATACTTATCGGGAAGGTATAATACGTTTTTCTATGTGGAACACGAACGGGCACACCGAAACGGGAACAGAGAATCCCAACCGTATATATACATATATATTTATGTATTGAGAATGTTTGGTAAATATATTCGGAAATATTTAAGTATTTCCGAATTGTCGTTTTAGTTCTATATATATACGACAAAAATACATACATATCAAGGAATTTTATGGTGACACGTGGGCACCAATCATGAGATCATCACATGTGGCATTGATTGATAGCATCAACATAGCACACTAATGTCACGTGTAAGGTGCTCACGAATGATGGTCAAATAGGGAGCAAAATTATAATTTTAGATCACTAAGTATATATATTTTCGTTTTTGGGTCACTATGTTCGATAATTGCAAAATTAAGTCACTAACTGAGTATGTCAAAACAAATTTGGGTTACCTTTTTCAATTTTGAGTCACTAAGTATATATGTTTTCAATTTTGAGCCACTAAGTATATATGTTTTAAGTTTGAATGAACGACAAATTTGGTTCCTAAACTATACAAAAATCCCACTGTTGGTTCTCTAACTTTAAAATGGGCCGTTTTGATTCCCGAACTATGTAAAACCGTTCTTTTTTTATTTTTTTGACCAAAGTCACCGGTTAACCAACCGGTAACCCAATACGACGGGCCAAAATGGTCTTTTCACCAATAAAAAGAGGAAAAATCGACTGAACCATAAAACCCTTAATTTGAGAGGAAAAAAAAGAAAGGAAATATAAAAAAGAACCTCGTTTCGACTGTAACATTGAAGAGAGGGAGGGGCGAAGTCAAGTTTGCATCCATTGAAGTGAAAAAATGAGGGTTACGGACAGAGAACCTAGCGACGACCGAGAAACTCTAGCCTGGCGGAATACCCAGAACGATGACATGGTATATTCGACCTCCAGGAAGTGATTTGGACCCGACTTCGGCTTACATTGATGGTGAGTAATTTTATTTTGTATTTTTGATGGATTTCCGTACATCATCAACTGAGTTTGTTCTTGAATCCTGCATTTTGTTGTTGTCAGATGAGAATGGTGTTGAATTTACAATTAAATTCCATCATGGTGGGCGGATAAATTACAAGGAAATATCGAAGTCATATGTCGGGGGTGTAAGTGATGTACGTCGATTTCTGCAATGTGGACAAGTTCAGTATAAACGAGTTAGATAAGATTTTCAATCATTTGGCTTATGATGAGGATGAAAATGTGGTGTATCTTTATCTAGACCCTCGATATTCACAGCGGGATGGTCTTCGAGAATTTACGTACGATACGCAGATGCTATAATTTCTAAATAATGCGGCTGCTTTCAGAGTTCTAGATGTGTTCTGCTATCATTCAATAGAGGAAGATATTCAGCAATTTTCTAATATCCAAATAGAGCAGCCAAAAAAGAATTCGAGTGTTGTAATTGAAGAGATTGAGCCTGAAAATATCCAAAACACTCAAGTTTATTCAAACAGAAAAGGGAAGAAGTTGAGTCGAAGTCATCGCACAATATGTTGGATGGGTGATCCTTATGATATAAGAAATGAATGGAGTTCACATTAGCTCGTGAGGCTGCTAGAACCTCCCATGTGCCTAATACTACTGGTGATGCTGAGATGGGAGGTGTTGATGGTGCAGGGGCGTCATTGGATGCCGAGAATGTGGCTGAAATTAATGATGCAAATGGGGCTGCTGAGGAACATGGGAATGATGAGGAAGAAATGGAAGGTGCTGATGACGAATTGGATGGTGAACAATCTGCTGGTATGGAGGAGGCTATTGAACCATCTACCAATGAAGATGTATTTGAGAGGTCGAAGCTTAATGAGATGTTTCAGACCGATCCTATTTAGAAAGATATATTACAGGACCATTCAGCATCGAGTTCGTGGATCAACTTTAATTTTCATTTTGATACGGAAGAGAATGATGAAAATGGATGCTCTGATGATAATACTCCGACTGATGACGATGATGAGGAGGAAGAGCAGCAGCCATTTGATGCTAATATTGGTGATGAGACCGAGGATAAAGAGGTTTGTGGTGTGCAATATAATTTCACGGATTACGTACCAATGTGGGATCAAGCTCATATATTCCATGTCGGGTTAAAGTTTGGAAGTAAAAAGGAGTTTAGGGATGCACTGAGGTTATATGCTATCTTTGAGCGGAGACCGGTGAAGCTCGTGAGAACATAAAAGATCTGATGAAGGCCGTTTGTGAACCACCTTGCAAATGGCACGTATATGTGCATCACATTAAGCCTCTTAATCCGCATGATTTTGTTTGCTATAATGGCAACTCAAAATAGCTGCTCTGAAACTTGGGAGAACAAAGATAACATCCGAATGGCTGTCAAAAAGGTACATGGAGAAGATTAGAGCCAACCCAAATATTCCTTTATCATCATTGAGGCAGAATGTAGATGAGCAATTTAAGTGCAAAATTTCCAGGTCTAAGACTTATAAAACACGGAAAATGGCCTTAGAGAAGATATGTGGGACGAGAGAAGATCAATATAGGGTCTTATATGACTACAGGGAAGAGCTCTTAAGGACACATTCGGATTCAACTGTGGAAATCGCTTTTAGGCCTAGAACTGATGGATCCAGACCAAGGTTCCTGCGTTGGTATTGTTGTCTTGGACCTCTAAAAAATGGATGGAAGAGTGTGTGTCATCCGATTGTTTTCTTGAATGGTTGCTTCATCAAAGAAACTTACAAAGGGCAGATTTTGACAGCGATGGGAGTTGATCCAAACAATGGTATTTGGCCGATTGCGTGGGCAGTTGTAGATAAAGAGGCCATAGCCCAAAGGAAGTGATTTTTGGAATTATTACTTTCAGATTTAGATATTGGAGATTCGTGTCATTGGACATTCATGTCTGATCAGCAAAAGGTATAAACCTATTTCTCTTTATTTTTTTAAGGACAATGTCTTATAGTGTTTTTTGTTTTCTTTGCAAGGGACTCGCAAATGCATTGAGTGAATTGGTACCTAATGCGGACCACAGATAATGCGCTCTACATATTTACAAAAACTTGAAGAAGAAACACCCGAGCAAGCAAATCAAAGATTTCTATTGGGGAATAGAATTCTCAACGAACGAGTCTTACACAATGATGCTATGGCTGCTTTTGAGCAATTCAATAGAGATGCACATGTGAGCTATGTAAAATGCTTTTTTCTACCCATACCAAATGTGATACCAATGTCAACAATATTTCCGAGAGTTTTAATGTTGTCATCGTCGAGGCAAGAGGAAAACCTATTCTGAGCATGCTCGAAGACATAAGAAATTATGCCATGAGACGAATCCATGAGTACGGAGACTGCATGAAACGATATAATGGTTCTGTTACTCCAGCAGTTAAAGCAATTGTAGATGACAATGCTATGCGTGCAACGAATTGGGAGCCAATTTGTAATGGTGATGATGGTTTTGAAATGAGAGGGCCGGGACTTGAGCAGTTTGTAGTTTACCTTAGACAAAAGACGTGTACTTGCAGGGCATAACAACTTAGTGGGATACCATGTTGTCATGCAATATCTTGCATTTATAGAGTCAAGGAAGAACCAACCTCGTATGTTGACAATTGTTACAATCGGGATGAGTACTTGAAGCTATACTTCAATGGCTTACAACCGATTAATGGGAGGAAATTATGGCCTAAAGGAATTATGGATTTAGATCCTCCAATAATATGCAAGCGGCCTGGTAGACCTCGTACTAAGAGAAGAATTGACCCACTCGAACACACAGAGACATGATGGGGTAGTTAGATTGAGAAGACAAATCGTTATTACTTGCTCCAAGTGTGGTGTCCATGGCCACAATTCGAGAGGATGTCGTGTTGAGGTTGACAATGCTAGTTAATTGAATTCTGTTGTTTATAATTTTTTTTATCAAACTGCATAGTTTTTAATCTTATGCCGATCAATGTTCGTGGTGTCAATGCAGGGGCAGGGGGCTGCTACAGCTCCTACTTCGAGGCTAGTTAAAGAAACCCAAGAAACGACTAACCGATGCTGAGAAAATCGCCATCAATCTTAACTATGAATATTTACAAAAAGAGCCACCGTATAAGGTCGGGCGTTGGGGCGGAAAAAAAAGAAATGGTGGTGTACGAATGCGAGGTAGAGACTGATGATGGAAGACGTTACTTTTGTCGTAGATAGTAATTAGATGATGTTGACTTAGATGATGATGTTGGGGCAAGAATGTTTTAAACTCAGACTGATGATGATGTTTTGAACGTATTGTGTAGAAGGCTACTATGTACAAGGCTGTTTTGAAGTTGTTCGAAGTTTGATCCCAAAAGTATCTCTTATTAAAAACGTCATAATCCATACAAATTTCACAACATCAAGCACCACCAATTGCAAGAAAACTTGACCCAACACTTTGGTTATTTGTGGAACAAACTAGCAAGAAAATGCAACAAAAAAGTAACGTACAAGATCATCTTCAATCTTCTATTTTCCTTTTTCAGCTTCCAATTTTCCATATTAAGCTTCAAATTTTCATTTCTCAGATCATTGAACATCTCTTCTGTCATCTTGCTTTATCGATTTTCCATTATGTCGATATCGCCTTTCAATTTGTTGATTTTTCGTAAAAGTCCAGGTATGACTTCCTTGTCGTTGATACATTTCGAGATCAATCCAAATCCAAAAATCACATTGTTCACCCTGTCAAATTAAATACAGAAAAAATAAAAATCTTTAATGAAAAACATAAAATCATTCAAATCGATCAGTCCCCATCGATCATTCAAATCGATCAATCCCCATCGAATTACCAGTCTTTTTCTTGCAACAGGCAAATCTTCGTGACAGATTCTCATTTGTCCATGATGTGGTGATTTTGGACGGTATACCGCAGTAGCAAAATGGACCATCCACTATTTAGCAACTTCTTGCTATCTTTGACCTAATGTACACTCCGTCGTAGCCCTGTTCTTAGCCCTCTCTGTAGCCGTGGAAATGTTTCCTGTTCGTAACCCTCGATTTTCTCCTCAATTGTTAGAGTTAGATTTCCTTTTCTCTTCACTCGAGCTTTTCCCTCTCAAATTAAGGGTTTTTAGGTTTCAATCGATTTCCCCTCTTTTTATTAGTGAATAGACCATTTTGGCCCGTCGTATTGGGTTATCGGTTGGTTAACCGATGACTTTGGTCAAGAAAACAAAAAAAAGAACGATTTTACATAGTTCGGGAACCAAAATGGTCCACTTGAAAGTTAGAGAACCAATAGTGAAATTTTTGTATAGTTTAGGAACCAAATTTGTCGTTCACCCTTTCAGCTTTTGGTTGATATGTTTACAATGTTAGTGGCCCATTTTTGCATTCATAAAAACATAGTGACTCAAAATAAAAAACATGTATACTTAGTAACCCAAAAATGAATGTTGACCCAAATTTGTTTTGATATACAAAGTGAGTGACATACTTTTGATCGAACATAATGATCCAAAAACAAAAACATATATACTTAGTGACTAAAATTATAATTTCTCCTCAAATAAGGTGGACACCATAGAACTTCTTACTACATATTATTCATATTGTTGGAACTTTTGATCTTTTTTCTCCCAAGGTAGAAGCTCTAAAGTCGACGAGCTCTCCCAACCGAAGCAGACACCGAAATTTCACTAGCCGAAACCCAAAATAACAACGGCCTCTTCGTCGGCCCGTTAAGCCTCGTTATTTCGTATGAGTTTGAAACTTATATTGGGCCACCAAGCCTCGATAAAATAACATCCATTCAACAGTCCACCTATTTAGGGATGTATATGAAACAAACCAAGCAGTGCCCGAACATGGCCTAACTCGAGTTCAACTTTTGAACTCGAGCTCGGCCCAAGCTTGATAATTTCAACGAGCTCGGCTCGAAAAAATAAAGCTTCGCTCGGCTCGATAAGTTCAGTGTAATTCGTACTCGCCCTCGAGTTCGGTGTATATATCAGTAAATAAAAATACTTATTCTAATAACATATATCATAAAATATTTAATATATTTAACAATAAACGCATAGACTCGATATAGGATCGACGAGCCAGCCTATATATAAAAGGCATAGACTCGATAAGGGACGGACGAGGCACGAGCCTATATATAATAGGCTCGAAGCTCGGCTCGATTGTTAACGAGCCAGCTCGAACTCGAGCTCGATTTTGACAGAATTCGAATCAAGCTTTGACCGAGCTGCTCACGAAGAGCTGTGCTCGTTTTCTCCCCTACTCAGGAGCAAGAACAGCACTCAACATGTTCGAAGAAGAGCTTTATTTATTTATTTATTTATTTAATCTCCTCTTACTACACGAAAAAACTACTCTTTTTTACTTCCTAGTTATGTTCCGGCGAAGGTTGCAATAGAGTCGAAGAAGAAGCAGCGAGGGGCTCATGAACGAGTGAATTGATGGAAACAGAAATTGGGTCGCCCTCTAACTGAAGCATCATACTCCACAACACCTCCGTCAGCAGCTTCTTGAACTCCTCTTCCTTCACCGATTTGCCATCGTTTCCATCGAACATCTTCACCGCTTCCATCATAATAGCATCCATCTAAAGCAACACAACATATAATATCATTAATCAACCGAAATACTCTGTTTTTTTTTTTCCTTTTCATTAAAATGTTGTCTTCGATGTAATAAATCACCTGTTGAACTGCACCGAGCGGAGGCAAACCCGCGGACGGGGCCAAGGAATCGAGGGCCTTGGCGAGGTACTGCTTCGATATCTTCCTATGGTGATGATGATGATCTCTCGGTATGCCGATCAAAGCAGAATCCAAAGCCTATAAGATTACAGATTAAAACATCTTCGGTTAGTGATTTGGTTTCAACGAAAGAAGGGGTTCAGAAAAAACAAACAAACGAAAACCTTATCCAACTCGAACTTATTGGACAAGAGCCTTCGAATGCCACTACCATCAAACGTGTTTTGGCTATGAGCAACAATAGCAGGTTGTTCCCTTAGAATTTTCACTACATTGTTAGCAGCTTCTCTAAACATATCCACAAACGTCTCCTGCGACGCCCCTCTTTTAAGGTTATCTTCCCCGAGTGCCTCGAGAGCGGGCTCGATCACGTTATTCATCACCTATTACAAGAAAAAAAAAAAAGAATAAAATCCCAAATTTTATTACAACTATATACCGCAATAACAGGTCTTTAAATCCTAAAAAGAGGAGCTCTGTTAGTAGTAGTAATTAGTACCCAAGGGTCGGTTGCGGGAGGCATGCCCTGTTCGACGGTATGTTTCTTGAAAGCCTCGACGATGTGGGCTTTTAATGAGCCTTCGGGAGAATTAATTTCGGAGAATATGGAGGTGATTTCGGGCTCAAAAGACGGGCTTTTCACGAACCCGTTCAGGTCTTCTCCGTCGATGCGGAGGATCACGACCGGGTCCCGTTTTAGCCCGGCGGCCATGCCCACTAGGAAATCGGAAAGCACCTCTTTGAAATCGCTCTTGCTTATCTTTTCTTGGGTCCCATGTGTGAATTCCTGAAGGACCTGTTAATAGCATACAGATAATTGTTGACATATATACATTTGATGGGCTATCAAGATCAAAAGTTCCCCTAATATGTCGCAAGTAAGAGCAGCTTCTTCGAGATTCCATTACCAATCAATTACCAATCAACATAATTACAGTAGCCCATGCGCGAAAACAAACATAAATCTTATGGTTAAGTTAAATACTGAAAAGGGAATTGATGAACAATAGGGGAAATATAAGAACCTCAGAATAAATATGATCGGATTCCGGCGAGGTTCCCTGAGCTGGTAAGCCGAGAGCGGAGCCTATATCTTCGACGGCGGGGCGCAGCTCTCCGACGGAGAGCTTGCCGTCGCGATCGACGTCGAGTTCTTGAAACTTGTGATCGACGAAGTTGCTGAAAACCGCCTCGTTCTCAACCAACTTCATTACGTCCGAACCGTCCATCACTTGTTCGTGACTGTTGTTACCACTTTCCCTCTGCTGCTGCTGCATGGCTCCGATAAATACCCTTCAATTGTTGGCCGCTAATTAATTAGTGAAAAAGATTTCAGGTCCCTTTCTCTACTCGCGAGTGGTCTCCGTTCTCGTGTCGGTGATTGTTGTGTTTTGCTTATTTTTGAGGTCGCGATGATTATTTATATGTGGTTTTAGGCTTGGTGGCGTGTGTATAATTTGACTAGAGAGTAGATTATGACGTGTGACCCTTGTTTTGAGGGATATTTTTCTCATATTTTTCCAAAACTCAGCAACATTAGTAGTAGAGCATCTTAGCCAATTTTTGACTTTCTATTGTTAATAGAGATTACCCAATATTCATTGAGAACATATTTTCTATGATTTGGCGTCACGCGTCGTAATAACAAGGACCATTTATTCCAATGATGACTCTCGAAATAAATATGAATCTATGTGGTTAGGACACGTTGGGCGGTGGGCTTTTTTGTGGCCTTTAAACATCGGACGCGTGTGTCTGATACTTTTTACGTACTACGTTGGCAATTCTGAGTCGCGTGGAGCTTTATCCTACACGGGCGATGGTACGTGTACGCTTATCCATTTTAACCTCGGCATTAAATCATTAATACGTCTTTTGTTGGTAAAGTGTAAATTTCTATTGGGTTAAATATTTCTTTTATTCATGTAACTTCCCTATCTATAGAGTATTGCGTTATACGGACATTAAGTTTCGGAAATAGGTAACTTTTAAGGCAAAATACACAATCTCTAATTTTTGCACTGAATTTCCTCACGAGATGCGTACGTGACATTGTCATTTGTCGAAAAAAATGGCGTGGCGTGGGACCAACTGATATGTCGTTGTGATGACTAAAGCCACGTCATTAAAATGTACAACGTGACGCCACGTGGTAAAGAGTACCCACGTAGCGCCACGTCCAAATATTTAAAATAAGAAGATGAAAAACAACCAAAAAAATATTTTTAACCCAAATCGTTGTCCCATAACCAGATCCTCACTCTTTCACAATCGGAAAAAATTAAAAACCCTAATTTCCCTGCTTCACAATCGCTTTCTCTCTCACGACCGTTTGCATAAACGCGGTAGGAAGTTGCTTCTGCGTCGGGGTTAACATCTACACTTGAGAGACGTCGGTTGTTGTTGGTTAATAGCGACACAGTGGGACGACGTGAAAAAAAGGGATGACAGGCACATCAACGTGCCTCCGTCCTTATACCAGTAAGTGCGCAGCATTTTTTGAGTCTTCTATCATATTGAAGTAAGAATTGCCTAAGAAGAGCTAATTTTGCCTGTTTTGCATCATTTTACAGATCCCGAGACTTGTAGTATCACACTGGCATTTACTCGGGTTGAAAATTCCAGCATGTACCCGAGATTGATTATTTGGGTGGGACTGTTATCTAGTGGGATTATTGTCAATAGTAGTTTGTTAACCCTAAATAATATGGGTAGATTGGTCGAAGTTGGAGGTATAATGTGACAGAAAAAGTATTATAACAGAGATATGGAGTTTCAGTTAGTTGTAGAGGATACCCAATTGGAGAATTTGATTATAAAGTCGTTGGCTTAAATAGAACTCCATTTGTATGTTGAGGTGGTGGGGGCTTATCACAGTAGTGAGCTTGCTTGAAGGTTAGTGATGAGAGTGTAGGAAAAGGAGATGATGAAATGAGTAGTGATGATATGGCCATAGCTGGGGATGGGGATTTGGGCAGTGGTGAGATGTTTGGGGATGATATCATGGGTAGTGGTGATATGGCTAGGACTGATGATGATATAATGGGTAGTTCTGAGATGGCTAGGGATGATGATGATGACATGAGATGTGGTGAGATGGTGGGGGATGATGATGATGAAGTGGATAGTGGTGAGATGGCTGGGGATGACTTGATTGAGGAAGAAAATTCAGTCGAATCAGATGATAATGTGACTGGAAGTGAATGTGAATTGCATGATCACAGACCGTCCGATGAGGAAGAGGAAGAAAATGTTCCCATGTTCAATCCATGTACCATCTATGATCCACAATTCGAGTTGGAAATGATCTTCAGCACCAAGGAGAAGTTCAGGAAAATCATACATTCACATGCAAGAAAGAGCCAGAGGAATCTTTTTCATCCCAAAAAATGACACTTGGAGGATGTATGGTAAAAGCAAGAATGAGGGTTGTCAATGGAGAGTTCATGGACATAAAAGGCTGAGGAGTGTGCATGACAGCTTGTGAATTACAACCTAATGCATGAATGTGCATCATCATACGAGATCAAGAATCTAAAATCTTCGTGGCTTACTGGGAGATACCTTGCAGCATTTCAGTCTGATCCGCAATGAACTGCAGAAGAGTTTAGAATAGATGTCACTGCAGAATTGCGAGAATTTCTAAAGATCAAACTATTAGAGCTAAGAGAAGAGCTTTGAAAATTATATAAGGAGAACCTGCAGATCAATATGCCAAGCTATAGGATTATGTGGAGGAGTTAAAGAAAAACTAATGAGGGGTCTACAATTGTGTTGGGGACAGAGGAAATTGAAGGGGAAAATAGGTTTGATAGGTTTTATGTCTGTTTGAAGGCATTAAGAGGTGGATTTCTAGATGGATGCATGAAGAAAATTGGTTTAGATGATTGTCATTCGAATGGACCAAATGACGGTATTATGCTTGTTACTGTTGGAGTTGATCCCAACAACAATTTATACCATATTTGCTATTCGATGGTAAAGACTGGGAGCTTTGAGACATGGCAGTGATTAAGGATGACTTGAGGATTGAGGATCAAAGTCAATATACATTGATCAGTGACAAACAAAAGGGGCTCACACAAGTTGTTCAAAGTGTCCTACCACTTGCAGAACACAGATTTTGTGTTCGACCATCTCCATTCGAGCTGCATAACCCAAAAAATGAGGTAAAATGAACCCAACCGTACACCAAACCAAAACTCAAAATGAGTATATCTATTTCTCTCCATCTGTCATACTCAAATTTGCGTTTAATCTATGAGAAATGCGCTTGCTTTTTCTAAATTATTCACAAGTCCTTTCTTTGTTTTAATTATTAAAGGACTCTATAAAAATAAAAAAGAAATAAAATGGATAAAAAATGTCTTTGCTTTTTGGTATCGTCCGATTTAAAATTATTTGATGTGCCTTCGTTGTTAGTCTCCATTAACCTCCGTCCATGACGTACTCTGCAAGCTGCAATATGTCACGATGAAGAATAGTAATTGGGCTAGGGCTAAGTATTTCATTTGTTTTATTTATATATTATTTTCAGAAAAAGAGAGATATATATATATATATATATATATATATATAAATATAATACGTAGTATCTTACTATTTAAATGAATCGATAATATACTTACAAAATATTTTTTTATATCTTACAATTTAATGTTTCATATTTTATTTATATTTAGTATCATAGTAAAATATTATTTTGAAAAGTTATAAAATACGTGGTTTGTATAAATATTTTCTTAATCGATTTAAAATAATATTGTGGTCTATTTTGCAAAAATGTAAAATATGTGGGTCGTATAAAAAGTTAATATAAAAGAGAATATTACAATATATTTTATTGGGTTTGAGAATGAGTTTAATGGTTGGAGAGTAATTACTGCATTTTGAGTTAGAGAATGAGTTTGAGTTTGAGAATGAGTTTTTCGGTTGTAGATGTCCTTAGACACTTATACAACAACTTCAAGAATGCTGGTTTCAAGGAATTGGTCTACAAGAATGCGATGTGGAATGTTGATAGAGCCTATACCATTGGTGAATGGAAAGCAAGCATGAGAGAGGTGGTGGGTTTATCACAAGAAGATGCTGATTGGTTCAATGACAAGCCTCCTCAGCGATGGTGTAGAAGGCACTTCAAGACAGAATCAAAATATGATATGCTGCTGAATAACAACTGTGAGTCATTCAACAGTGTCATTTTAGATGTCAGAGAGAAGCCTATTCTCACAATGTTGGAGTGGATAAGAGAATATCTTATAACCCGACTGCAGCAGAATAGGGACATAGCAAACAAAAAATGAGATGCCAATGGAATATGCTCGATGATAAAAAAAAAGTTCTAAGAAAGCATGCTGCCAAGTTTCCATATTGCATTCCTCTACAATTAGATGACTTGCACTATCAAGTGAGCGAGATTAATGGTAGTCAATACGAGGTTGGTTTGTTATAAAGGACATGTACATGTAAAAAAGAGACTTGAGTGGGATATCGTGCGAGCATGCAATGTGTGATATTCTGTAGCCGCTTATAGAAGAGCTTATGCATATGCAATTATGGTGATAAGTGGTAGCATGTTATGGGAAGAAACTTCATTTGTGCAACTACTTCCTCCTAATTTTGGAAGAAGGCCAAATAGACCAACTAAGGTTAGAAGAAGAGAAAGTGATGAGGCTGTGATGAAAGGGAGCAAAGCAAAAGCTGTTCAGCCTTTGAAATGCAAATGGAGGCAAAAACATTGTGAAATGCAGCAAGTGTGGCCAACATGGTCATAACTTAATAACTTGTAAAGAGGAAAGACCACAACCACAAGGTACAAAAGCTATTCTGACTTCATGATGCTTTTCAGTTCTTAATGTAACTGACTTATTTTTTTTATAATGTCTGTTTCAGAGGGAGCCAGACAAGAGAATCCCATACCACCATCTATTGTTGACATCTCTAGGAAAACATTAGTATTGTCCAATGAGTGTGATCTTGAAGCTAGTAACATTCTCAGAAACTGATTCATTTCTTGCAACATGTTTATTATTGCCCTGTTATTCATCAATGTTTGTAATTCATCATGTAGGCAAAGAGAAAGAAAAAAAGAAAGCAACCTTTCATTCCACCTAGACCTACACGTGTTGCTTAAGATTCATCAGTTCGGGAATGTTATACAACACCGCAAAGAGTACAAACAGCTCCTAAGATGTCAGATCAAATGCTGAATCCAAGAGTATTTCTTTTGTTGTTGAACCTTCAACTCAGCTGTCATAGACGACTATAGGAGGTCCATCTGTTAAAATCAGATCGTCTTTTACCCGGCACATTCGAAGCTTACTTGCTGCCAATGACGACGAACCTTCCAAAACGACAAATACATGAACGATGGATGCTTTTTTGTTAATAGTGATGATTTTAAAACCATATATGAATGATACTTTTGTTTTTTTCTACTACTAAGGATGTTAAAACCAGCCAAGAATGCTAGTAGAGTTGAAAGTTTGGGCCTGAGCACATGGGCCGGGCCGGCCCGCTCGGAAAAAAATCGGGTTTGGGTCTTATTTAGGAGCTCGAAAAGTGATCGGGCCGTTTGGCCCGCCCACGATGGCCCGATGGGTCAGTGGGCCGCGGGCCAAATTGGCCCGCTTTATTATTTTTTATATTCATTTATTTTTATGTTTAATATTTATAAAATTGGATTTTATAGAGGAAAAAAAATATTTTTACATACAATCTTTTCAAAATTATGTATTTATATTATTTTATATAATATTAGGTAAGAATTATATTTTATAATGAATAATTAAAATAGTTTTTAAAATTTAAAATTAATAAATAAATAAAAATTGGGTCGAATGGGTTAGGGCTGGGTTGGCCCGGTCCATATATAAATGGACTAGGTCCAAGATTCTACCGGCCCGTAGATATTAGGGCAGGCTCGATCGGCCCGTATTTAATCGGGCGGCCCGCTGTTTTCGGGCCGGGCGGGTGATGGTTAATGATAGTGCTTAGTAATTGTCAGTGGTGGTGATTGTTTTGGTCCTTTTTTAAAAGGAACGGTCCCGTAAAGATATGGTAATAGCTAAGTTAAAAATATACCAGAAATGTTGTCCTTAATGTTGAACCAACATTCAGGAACAGAAAGTTTTAGCACAGCGGAAAGTTTCAAAACTTAGCAGTTCAAAACGATGGAGACACAGTTTTAAAATATGCAGCAAGTTAAATAACTTGCTCCACGCCTTCAGGGCAAAATTCCATTTCAAAGAATGGATTACAAAAAGTAGAACTATCGAAAAATAGTAAAAACAACCTAGTAAAGAATCTAACGACTCTTCTAATCTAAACATAGATACCTACGATCTATGAAAAGGTAAAACACTAGGTAACGAACAGAAAGACGAGTATATGGTGAGAGCTCTCTCTTTTTCGTTTTCTTCTCTTTCGTCGCTCGTCGTATGTTATCGTTCTGCTCGTTATCGTTGGTCGGCATCGGAATCTCCTATTTATACTCTTCATAGCTTCGACTCCGGTCCTCCCCACGTTCTCCATGATCTCCATGACTTCACGTCTGAGATAATGCTTCGACTTATTCAGGCACGAGCTCCACTTCTCCTATATTTAGTAAGCATCTTGAAGTGGTTGAATAAGCATCCTATTTTTAGTATCCATTCCACACCACTCTTGTTTGAACAAGTCCATCTCGTAAGTAACCCCTGCACACATTTAACTAACTCCGTAATAATAGGGAAAACGGTTTTTGGGTTTGAAAGACAAAATCAAGGTTGGACCAAGTACGAATCAATCGATGTTGACTGGAATGTTGAGTCCACATTGTCAATGTCAACATCGCAACTGTTGACTCAAATGTTGAGTCCACATTGTCAATGTCAACATTAACAATCTCCCCCTTTTTGTCTTTCTTCCCAAAACCAGTGCAAAGCTAAATCCAAAGAAATTCCATTCTAGAGAACTTCAAATCCATATAACTCCCCCTGAAAGCTACAAGTAACTTAGAACAAAAAATGGATAAACATATTGTTAGGGATATGCCCTCGAATGCTATACGAGGATTGGATATGTATAGGGCATTAGCTTATTTATCATTCGATTGTCAATGTAATCAAACATTGTTTTGCGTATTAATAAAGGCATTATTCGTTTATTGGTTATATGAGTTCTTTACTTAGCATCGGGTAAAGCAATAAATGAATAAATCCAAATGTGTCGAGTTGAGTCACTGTTCTCGATGGGTACGAGAGGGGAAGGCACCAGTGGACTCTTAACCTCGAACATAAAATGTCCATAAGCCTTAGGTTTCAGTTGGGTGCTGGAAAACCAATCATGGCTTATTTGTCGATGACTTACCGTGTGCCGATGTACCGCTTGGAAGCGGAAGTCATGACTTGTGATACGAGTCGAATCAAGGGATCGAATCGTTTCATAGACACTGACTCGCAGGTCGTACGATCAAACATGGCTTATTACTCAAGGAGTGTCAACGATCGACGACAAAACTATAGTAGTCTGCTTGAACCTTAGACCGAAAGGGGCTTTGACGGAGTTGACTTTGAAGTCTTGACTATCACTGGTTTCGCTAGATCCGATTTGCTATTACATGGGTCAGCGGGACAGATGCGGTCTTGATGAATATTTGTGATTGCCGGGCTTTGACCGTCGAGTACGGATTCACAGTCTCGCAAGTTATCGAGACAAGTGTCCTATGAGAATGACGACGGGAAATTACAAAATCCTTGGCCAATGTATTAAACTAACTCATGTTAGACATGGAGGGTAGTTTGGTAATTTGCCTCGTGTCATTTTATCATAGTATTGAGTTTAGTGAGTTTGACAAATACCATGGCTCTCACTCGATCGGGACACAGCTGAAGGGTTTGTACGTAGTACTATAATCTATAGTTAGGTTCTGGAATGAGACTAGTTCGAAATTCGTGCTCAAGTCGGGATCTGTCCGGTACTGCGGGATTGGCTAGGCACCTACAGGACTCTTGGATTCCTCCCTTGCCGATTGAGTCGAACCTAGAGAGTCGGGCTTAAAAAGGATCATCAATGTGTACCGAGAAGGAGAGATTGTGTTTTGGGCCTTAACGGGCCTCGGGTCGTTATGCCACGCCTTATTGGGCCTCGGGGTCATTAAGTGGACCGAAGTCGGACTTCATATGAAACTAACTTTAAGACTTAGGCTTGGCTAAGTGCTTAGAAAGACTTGAGGGAAGAATTGGAATTCAACCCTAAGCCGAGAAATTCGAAAAATGCCTTAAAGGGTATTTTCGTAATTTACAAATATGGTAATAAAAATATTTGGAATATTATTTAAACTAAAATTCGAATTTATATTTTATATAAAGTTCGAAATTTATTTACCATATTTGAAGATATTTTAATATCTTAGTTAGTTTTCTATTTATAGTATGTTCCTTTAATAGAATTTTGAATTCAATTGGGAGAGATATTTTGGCAAGAATATCTCTCATATTTAGGAACAAATATTTCGAGATTTTAGCCTTGTTTAGGGCTGAAAGTTTCGTCCTCCCCTACTATAAATAAGAGTGAGACCCTCGTCAAAAAATTGTAGACACGGGAAGAGAATCGACCCGAAATTTCTCGACCCGAGAATCGAAACACGAACACACAAACGCAAACCACTCTCCCGAGCGACGGATCAATTCTCTCTAGCCATCTTCGGAGAATTGAAACCGTGGTACACTGCGAGGTCGGCGTGACGATCTAGACGATACCCAACACGACCGCGGCCGACGACGCAATCGACGAGGAGCTGCCACTCGCTTCAAAGGTAATCTCTCACGGGTATGACCCGCTCTATTACGTGTCAACGTGATTAGAGTTTTCAATCCGAGCTGCGAAGGAACCCGGAAAAATTTTTATTCCGCACCGTATCCCGGGGCGTTGCGTCTCGGGTACAAACCGGGTACCTTTCCCAACACATATTAGAGCGTTAATACATAGCCATTAAGATGTTCTTGGTCACATCTGCAAAACAAATAATCACACACAAAACATAGAAGTCTGCATGCAAAAACAGGAAATCAGTCAAGTGAATAAACTAAAACTGAAGACTCATGATAGAGTCGTCCGAAACAACATCCTTCTCAGCTTCAGCTTCCACATCCGCAACAGTTTCCTCTTCACTAGCACCAGCACCAGCACCAGCTTCCTCTTGCAGTTGATCAGCTTCCATATCCGCAGCACCAGCACTAGCAACTCCTTCATCAGCTCCAACAACTCCCCCTGAATTCGATCCTCCAGCTCCAACATCCATGTCAGCTCCATGGTCAGCTCCTTCCTCTGCACCAGCTCTATCTCCCCCTTTTTGGGAAGAGAGCAAACCTCGAAGAACCTCTCTCTGACTAATCAGAAAGGCAATAGTGTCGTCCAGACAGTTTATCTCTTTCTCCAGGTTGGATGTTGAGGATGATGTTGAACCAACATTATGTTCAACATTCTGAGCTCCAATCCAGGGTAGATCTATCACTTTGTTGTGCCCCGTAACATGGTTGACTGAGATAGTAAAAGGAGATTTCTTGTGCTCCACATAGTCTCTTCTCAGCGGCTTGAACAATCCACGAATCAGTACCGACCAGATGACGGAGGGGAAAGGGAAAATGCCTCGTCCAACTCTTTCTGTTTGATAAGCTATTTGATTGAGAATATACTCTCCCCAATTGATGGGGAGATTATGACCCAAAGCATATAAGAGTTGTGCCATTGACTCCATCACTCTACTATCGTTTGCCGTAGGCAACCAATTAAATATAGCAATTTTAAATAGCACGGAGTAGAGTGAGGTCAAGTAAGTGGCGGAAAAGTTTTTCTCCCACATAGTAATCCTACCCCCGGTAATGAAAGTGACGACCTCATCTATGTCACTCTCACTAAACTGGTCTACTTCTGGGGTTTCTAAGAGTTCATTGATAAGCCGGGAAGAACAATCATAAAGAACATTGCGCAAGAAAATCTTACCATACTTCCTAGAATTGGGCTCATTCAAGGAAGGAGAGAGATTAGCGTATACCCCACGGACAACTATGTCGGAATAGGTCCCCATACACCTAACCGCCTTCCCCAAATGCCGGGATTCAAGGAACCGAAGCACGCCGTACTTCCTGAAGCTGTTGACATCTACGATCCTTTCAACTCGAAGAGTTCTTGAGTTGAATGAGGGCCATAGGCCTTCATGTTTCTTGGAGTAGAACTTCCTGGGAGTTTGAGTGATCTCCCAGTCTGAGCCTTCTGGCAGGTCGTCGTCTGCCGGAAATGTTGAAGTTGGAGTCGTCTCAACATCAACCTCAACAGGAACAGGATCCTCTTGTGGTGTAGGATCTGCAACTTTAGCCTTCTTCGTGGGTCGAGGGTCAGAACTTTGCGGCCTCTTTCCCACCTTCTTCTTCAGTTTGTTGAATATGTTACTCAACGGAACTGAATCAGAGAAATTTTCTCCCTCTTCTTCTTCTGCTTTATCTTCTTCTTCTTCCCCTTCTTTTTCTTCTTCTGAACTGGTTGATGACTCCATCGCAGTAGGGACGAAATCTTCATCCGAGCTTTCTGAATCATCGCTTGAAAAGATGTCTTCATCGCTTGATGACGAACTCAACGGAGGCGTTGCGCTCGTCGCAGCAGCATCGTCAAGCACAGGCCACGTGGCTCCAAGAAGCATCGGCGCCCCGTAAACCACCATAGCCAACGGATTTGTCTCATTTAAAAGCTCGCTAGATGTTGTATCAACATTCTGCGACTCATGGTTAGGTGAATTTGCCATCGAAGAAACTTGAAACTCGAAGAAAGACGATGAAAGCGAATTTTTTGAACTGAGCGTATGAAACTTGCAGAGAGAAAAACAGAGAGAGTAAAACAGAGAGAATGCATATAGGTTTAATGTGATGTGAGAGATGATGCAGGCCGAGTAAATATAGGTGAAGATTGTAACGGTAAAAAATCGTGTGATTATGAGAGAGTAAAAAGTAACCGTTAGAGTGTTTGAATAAAATAATAATAAAAATAAATTTTTTACTAATTCCGAGTAAAATTCGTGCTCTAACTGTTTGATTGTTGAGAAAAATGTGGAGAGTGGATAATGTGTGACATTTAAAAATATCGTGCAAAATATGATCATAACAAAAATTAAGTCGAGATCGAGTGCACTAACCGTTTAGGTGTTCCGATGAACGCATGAAACAAGTGAGGATAGCTGTTCTTCTTCTAATGCAAAATGAGAGATATAAATACTAGACACGACATATTATTTATATGTATACCTAAAATCTATAACACATATAACATAAACGGAAAATATAGCATGATCAAAATGACTAGTCACAAATGTTGCTCAACATTTAACCCAACATTCTCAAAACGATTTCCTTCATTTTCTGTTCAACACCCTAGATCACAATTTTCTTTCATTTTCTGCCCTTATCTCACCTTTATTATTGATAGAGAATATTGTACACTGCTCTAGAATGATTTCCAGTTCATCAAGGTTCAGACATTCTTGCACGCATAGAATACATCGTCACTGCGAATGCCGTGTATCTAAGGATCTTAATATCTGAACATGTATCTTGAAAAGGATCATTAGCATACTAGTGCTAGGGAGTGGGTCATTTCAGAAAATGGTCTAGGTGAGTCAAATCATTTCAGGAATATAACAAAGAGAACGTTAGATCAAATATCAAAACAGTAACAGTCATATATGACATATGCCAATGTTGATCCAAATATTGGACCAACATTTACTGACTCTGACAGAGACCTATAGACTTCTTCAGGCTTGAGAACCTTTCGAAGTCTAACGCTTTAGGGAAAATATCAGCTAATTGATTCTTAGTATCTATATACTCTATTTTCACTAACTCTTTCTCAACTATATCTCTCAGAAAATGATGTCTAATGTCTATATGCTTAGTCCTAGAATGCTGTATCGGATTTATCGAAATGTTTATGGCACTAAGATTATCACAATACATAAGCACGGTTTCGCTCTCTAACCCATAATCACTCAACATACTCTTAAGCCATATGAGTTGTGTACAACAGCTACCTGCTGCCACATACTCAGATTCGGCCGTAGAGAGAGAAACACAATTTTGCTTCTTACTAAACCAAGACACTAGATTATTACCTAAGAAGAAGAAGCATCCACTTGTGCTCTTACGATCATCTTCATCACCTGCCCAATCGGCGTCATTCAAAATTCTTTTGACTGTGTTAAGATGAGAAACCTTTGGTTCAGCCTGATATCTCGCACACACACAAACACTATACATAATGTCTGGTCTACTCGCAGAAAGATATAATAAACTACCTATCATAGAATGATATAATATTGGGTCAACATTCTCCCCAACATTATCTTTACTTACCTTCTGCGTAGACCCCGTAGGAGTTCTCATTACCTTTGCATTATCTAAGTCGAACTTCTTCATAGTGTTCTTTGCGTATTTTTCCTGAGACATAAATATGCTATCCTTGCTTTGTTTCACCTGTAGACTTAGGAAAAATGTTAGTTCACCGATCATATGCATCTCAAATGTGGAATTCATAGCTTGGATAAACTCATCCGACATAGATCGAGATGTTGATCTGAAGACTATATCATCCACGTAGATTTGAGAGATTAACACTTCATTACCAACTCTTTTCACGAAAAGAGTTCTATCGGCTTCACCTCTAACAAATCCAAAATCTAAGAGAAACGAAGTTAGCCTACCGTACCAAGCTCGAGGAGCTTGCTTTAAACCATAAAGAGCTTTTTGTAACTTATACATATGATCAGTATGGTAAGGATCTTCGAAACCTTTCGGTTGCTCTACGTAAATTTCTTTGTCAATAAAGCCATTTAAGAACGCATCCTTAACATCCATTTGGTGGAGGGAAATGTTGAGCCAACATGCAATAGCAAGTACGAGTCTTATAGATTCTAACCTTGCTACGGGGGCAAAGGTTTCATCAAAGTCTATACCCTCAACTTGGGTATAGCCTTGGTCAACTAATCGAGCTTTATTTCTAATAACATTTCCGTACTCATCAGATTTGTTCTTGAAGATCCACTTTGTACCAATGACGTTACCGTCGCTTGGTCGTGGAAGCAAAGTCCAAACCTGATTTTTATCAAATTGAACAAGCTCTTCTTGCATATCATTGATCCAAAAACTGTCCTTGAGGGCTTCAAGAACGTTTTTTGGTTCAATTTCAGATACAAAACAATTAAACCTTACCTCGTTGTATACGGATGTCATGCATACATTTTTTACCATTGATCTATAATCTCTTCGTGGTTTATCTCTGGTCTTCCTTCCTTCATCCAGTCTGCCAATGATCTGATCAGAGGGGTGAGACTTCTGAATCCTAGCAGGGGGATCTCTCTGAACATTTAAAGTTTCATCTTCAGTATCCTGTTCAGGAGCTAATGTTGAGCCGGATGTTGACTCAACATTGTTAGCTTTCAGATCCTCTGTTGGACCGACCGTCGGAACTACATCTGCAATGTCAACTTGAGGAGTACTTCTGCTAATGTCAGCGGAATCATCAAACACAATATTAACAGATTCCTGAATAGTTTTCAATCTAAGATTGTAAACACGATAAACACGACTATTAGTAGAATATCCCAAGAATATGCATTTGTCACTTTTCGAATCAAACTTAGTCAAATACTCACGATCATTCAACATATAGTAAGTACATCGAAACACGTGAAAATATTTGACCGTATGCTTAGTACCCTTCAATATCTCGTAAGAGGTTTTCTTTGTACCATGACGAAAGAAAACTCTATTAGAGATATGACAAGCCGTGTATAATGCTTCCACCCAAAATCTTTTACAAAGACTCTTGGATTGTATCATTACACGGGCCATTTCCTGAAGAGTTCTATTCTTCCTTTCGACTACCCCATTTTGTTGAGGTGTCTTAGGAGAAGAAAACTCATGGATCATACCCTTTTTGTCACAAAAATCTTTAAAAAATTGATTTTCAAACTCTCTACCATGATCGGACCTAAAATGAAAAATGGGAGCACAAAAGTTATTTTTGATCATGGCACAAAAGGTTTTGAAAAAAATCAAAAGTTTCAGATTTTTCCCTAAGAAAAAATATCCATGAAAACCTAGAAAAGTCATCAACTAAAACATACGCATATTTTCTACCACCTATTCTGTCTACTTCCATATGACCCATTAGATCCATGTGAAGTAGCTGAAAGTAATGGGCAGTTCTAAAATGTTGAGCAATATGTTGGTCAACATTATGACTGACATGCTTCTGCTTGCCTTGAAGACATTGCTCACAAATAATCTTTCCACAATCCTTAAGATTGGGAATACCTCTGATTGCCTAATACCGAATCAATTGTTCTAAGGTTCGATAATTGACATGGCCCAATTTATGATGCCAAAGAACAATATCATCTTCGGTTTTGGAAATCTTACATACCTCTTTTCTTTCATCCTTATCACCAACTTGATAGCAATTATCACTAGACCTTCTACCTGCCATCACACACAAGTTTTTGTCATTAAAAACTTCACAGCATTCTCTATTAAACCTTACCTCAATATCGTCGTCACATAGTTAACTTATGCTAATGAGGTTAACAACCAATCCGTCAACATGGAGGACATTCCTTAGAGCAGGAAAACCAACGACATTAAGTTTACCTCGTCCGAGAATTTTACCTTTCGCCCACCTCCAAAAGTAACTGTACCGTTACTTAAGGGAGTGTAGTCTATCAAGTGGTCTTTGGTACCTGTCATGTGTTGTGAACAACCACTATCGAAGTACCAAGATCCTGAAACGTTAGCTTTCAAAGACGTGTAAACAACATTACATAAAAGCGGTGATTTTCGTACCCAAGCTTTCTTCTGAACTGATGGACTCCAAAAAGTCGTATTCATGTGATTCATAGAACCAGAACTAATGTTGTCTGAACTACCTCCAGACATTTTCTTCAACACTGATTTCTCAATGTTGGAGCGAATGTTGGATAATTTTCCAGTCAACATTTGCTTTTTGGATATCACATCTTTCAGTTTCCAGCAATAAGGTTTAATATATCCACGTTTAAGACAAAAATGGCACTTAAAACTTCTAGACATGGACTTTGATGCAGAATGGTTAGATTTTTTAGGATGTTGAATCCTAGACCGTGATTAGAAGTATTAACGAAAGAAAGTACCTCGTCAAGTGTGAACTTACCTTTATTCATCTTTCAGAAGGTATCTGAAGCCTTATTGACTTGCGTTTGAAGCTTGTCAAATTCTTTGTCCTTTCTGGTCAGCAAGGCTTCTATCTTGCTCATCCCTTCAAGCAAGCCATTGATCGGCTTTTCATTGTTAGCATTTTTCTCAGTCAACACTCGAGCGGAGTCCTTCAATTTCGAGATCTCCTTCCTTTGATTCGTCCACTCTACGTACAATAGTTTGTACGTTTATTCCAGTGATTCACCATCCTTATCATGTTCTAAACAATCTCCTGAATCATCTAACAACAAAGATTCATCAAAATTATTTGATTCATCATAATCAAAGAGAATATAATGTTCAGATGTTGAATCCAGTGTTGGATCAACATCCATTACCGCATTAAACCCAGTATGATGTTCTTCATCCTTGTTGTCAGAGAAGGTTGGAATTGATACTTTAGTCACTTGGGCGACCTGATGTGTATTCCTTGCTGGCACGTCATCTTCGTCATAAAAAAGGCTGACCCAATATCCTTTTCCATACATGCGAATAGTGTTAGCACATTCATTTGCAAATGACCCCAGCCTTTACAAGCATGACATTGGACGGAGTCCCTGTCAAGTTTGTCGGCTTTCGCTTTATCAGCAGAGTTTCTCTTGTTGATAGAGCGATTAGGGGCAGATGAAGACTCTTGAGCGTTCAGAACGTTCTTGAATGTTGGACCAACATTCATCTGTCTCTTGTTTATCAGTAACCTTTTGAATTTCCTAACAATCATAGCCATATCCTCATCATCGTCTGGCTCAACATCAGATTCAACACCTGATGGTTGCGAGACTAAAGCAAGACTTTTACCCCTAGATGCATTCTTCTGAACTTCGAGATTAGTCTCGTAGTTTTTCATAATGTTCATGAGGGTATTGAAGTCGAGTGTGGCCAGATTGTGGGCTTCCTCTACAGCTGTCACCTTCACGTTGAACTTCTCCGATAGTGACCTAATAGCCTTAGAATTCAACACTTTGTTAGAGATAGGTTCACCTAGGCTATGACACTCGCTAGAAATATTCAAAAGTTTTCCAAAATAAGTAGTAATATCTTCATCGTCCCTCATACAAAGGTTTTCAAATTGGCTATTTAAAAGACGCAACTTTGGATCTTTAACGCTCGCACACCCTCACAATACCTTTGCAACATATCCCACGCATGTTTCGCATTGGTACAATTTTGGATGATTTTGAACATAAAAATATCGACGGAAGAAAAAACGGCATGTAAGGCTTTTTCGTTAAAATCGGTTGCTGCTCTTTCAAGAGCAGTCCATTCGGCAATGGGTTTGTCGAATACTTCTCCATCAGCATCTGAAAGGGTTTTAGGAGGGGTATAACCGTTAAGAACCGAATCCAAAGCACGAGAGTCAATCGACTTTATGCATTGTCTCATTCGGATTTTCCAATAAGCATAGTTTGATCCGTCTAAGACGGGAACTTTGCCAAAATAGTTTGAGCTTAAGGCATCCATATCAAGGATAAAAACGCTTAGTGTATCAAGCAGTTGCTCTGATACCAATCTGAAAAGGAGCGGTCCTGTAAAGATATGGAAATAGCTAACTTAAAAATATACCAGAAATGTTGAACCAACATTCAAGAACAGAAAGTTTTAGCACAGCGGAAAGTTTCAAAACTTAGCAGTTCAAAACGATGGAGACACGGTTTTAAAATATGCAGCAAGTTAAATAACTTGCTACACGCCTTCAGGGCAAAATTCCACTTCAAAGAATGGATTACAAAAAGTAGAACTATCGAAAGATAGTAAAAACAATCTTGTAAAGAATCTAACGACTCTTCTAATCTCAACACAGATACCTACGATCTATGAAAAGGTAAAACACTAGGTAAAGAACAGAAAGACGAGTATATGGTGAGATCTCTCTCTTTTTCGTTTTCTTCTCTTTCGTCGCTCGTCGTATGTTATCGTTCTGCTCGTTATCGTTGGTCGGCATCGAAGTCTTCTATTTATAATCTTCATAGCTTCGACTCCAGTCCTCCCCACGTTCTCCATGATCTCCATGACTTCACGTCTGAGATAATGCTTCGACTTTTCAGGCACGAGCTCCACTTCTCCTATATTTAGTAAGCATCTTGAAGTGGTTGAATAAGCATCCTATTTTTAGTATCCACTCCACACCACTCTTGTTTGAATAAGTCCATCTCGTAAGTAACCTCTGCACACATTTAACTAACTCCGTAATAATAGGGAAAACGGTTTTTGGGTTTGAAAGACAAAATCAAGGTTGGACCAAGTCCGAGTTAATCGATGTTGACTGGAATGTTGAGTCCACATTGTCAATGTCAACATCGCAACTGTTGACTCAAATGTTGGAGTCCACATTGTCAATGTCAACATTAACACTTTTGAATGAATGTTACTCAGACTCGGGCTCCTTTTGTAGTGGAATCACATGACCATCCTATTATAACATGTGTTTGTTTGGGATTCATCTGAACATCACAATTCATTCGATCACTAAACACAAACATAACATTTAAGTTCGATACATTAGTAATTGACGATATAACGTGCATCTTAATACATTAATTGACGATGCATAACATATTTGGTAGCGAAAACACAAACACATCCAATTGCTACGTTGCGATAAAAATTGGTCATCCGTTGGTTTCTTGCAACTTCTTTAGTCATCTTTTCACCTTCTGCAATTTTTCAAGCTCCTACTGCAGCTTTGCTTTCTCGTTTTCAATCATTGCATGCGTTTGTGTGCCTTTATTGCATTTTGTTTTTGCATGCTTGCCTGCTGTCTAGCGTATGTTTCTATGGACCATTTTTTTTGTTTTGCAGATGTTTTACTTTCAGACCTTTAATGGCGTGTACTATCTAAGTAGTACTTTGAATAGTTTTTGTTCTATTCTGACTGTGTGTTTACTCTAACCATTTTGTTAATGTTTTGTGGTTGAGTAGATGTGGTTTTCATTACGACTAACTTCTGCTTTGGTTTTGGGAAGAAAGATAAAAAGGGGGAGATTGTTAATGTTGAGTTTTCAACATTGGCAATGTTGGGGTAACATTCTAGTCAACATTTGTTGGCCGAGAATGTTCCCTATCTCAGTTTTATCTTTCATGCCCAAAACTTATTCGAGTGAAGACGTGGCATTTTTCTAGTGTTGTACAGGATATGGATAAGTGATGGAATGGATCAAACCGTGTGGAAAGAGTATGGATAAGCTGGAGCAAAAATAGGAGTGAAGCATGCTAAAAATAGGAAGATTGGTGTTCAAGTCAAGACCAAGTCATTTGGAGCTAATTCAAATCAACTCTTAACAGTCACAACTATCTTAGTGGACGTAATGGATGTGACCAAGTCTGTGGTGAAGAAGTCACGAAGTCGAAGACTATAAAAGGGGACTTCACTTCACCATTGGAAGTACAACGAGCGAGAAAGAGATTTTAAGAGAGAGTTCGAGCGAGTATCATCTCTTAAGAGAGTTTTTCTTTTTAACCTAGTTTTTCAAAGGTCGAAAGACTTTGTAGTTTGCAGAATCGTTTGGTTCGTAGGTTTTGCTAGGCTTAGTTTTGACTATCCTTTTTGATAGTTTGTAATCCATTTTATAGTGGAGTTTTGCGCCTTGAGGCACGCAGCAAGTTATTTGACTTGCTGCACAGAATCACTTCTTGTGGTCGTTTCATTTCGTCACTAGATAATTATCATTTCCGCTGTGTGTTTCTAAGTGAGTGTGAATGTTAGCCCAACATCACGTTCAACATCAGTCTACAACTTAGTGTGTTTACATCCATTTGCACCGGGACCCCCCTTCAAAGTGGTATCAGAGCCTACGGTTGACGTTACTAAGCGCTGAAAATCCTCTACAATGGATGTTACGAGTACAAATTACATCGGTAAAGTTCCTGTGTTAGACGGCACCAACTATGCATATTGGAAGGTTCGTGTTCGGCAATGTATCAAGTCCATCGATGTTCGAGCGTGGGAAACAGTACTCCACGGCTACACCCCACCTCGAACAGCCCCTGACGCTGATGGAGAAGTCTTTAACAAGCCAGTTGAAGAGTGGACAGTCACTGAACGAAGCGCTGCTGAGTTCAACGACAAAGCACTCAACACCACCTTCTCATCCGTGGACATCTTTATGTTCAAGATCATCCAGAATTGTACAACAGCTCAGAATGCGTGGGATCTACTTCAGAGGTACTGCGAAGGTAATACGAGTGTGAAGGAAACCAAATTACGGCTACTTCTAAACCAGTTCGAGAATATAAGGATGAAGGAAGATGAAGACATCACCACGTATTTCGGGAAGCTCTTGACAATCTCTAGCGAGTGCGCCAGCTTAGGAGATCCGATCGCCAATAAGGTATTAAACTCTAAAGCTATTCGTACACTAACTGAAAAATTCAATGTGAAGGTAGCGGCGGTCGAAGAAGCACACAACTTGGCTAGTATGGAGTTCAACACATTGATGAACATTATGAAGATCTACGAGACTAATCTCGAAGTTCAGAAGAGGGCTTCGCGCGGTAAAAGCCTTGCTCTAGTCAACCAGCCAACCGAGGAGCCAACTGAGATTGATCCCAGCAACGAGGATGATATGGCCATGTTCGTAAAGAGATTTGCAAAGTTCATTAGGAAAAAGAATGTTGTGCAAAATGATGGCCCAACATTCAGAAAAGGACAGAATGTCAAAGCTGAACCCTCCTCTGCTCCACCGTTCTTTAAACGCAAACCAGATGGGAAGCCAGACAGGAAAAAGAAGAACTTCAATTATGAGTCTGTAAGATGTTATGAGTGTCAAGGTTGGGGCCATTTTGCCAACGAGTGTGCAAACACTCTTCGCAAGCACGGAAAGGCTATGTGGATCGATCTGTCTGACGATGAAGAATCGTGCCAAATGGAGACCAAGCAATCATCAGTGACTATTCAGTCCTTCTCAGACGGAGAAGACGATGAAGATCATCAAATTGGCTTCACGGCGGTAACTATGTTGAGCCAACATCTGACTCAACATCTGAAAAGCATATCATTTTTTATTATGATGATTCAAACTATTTAGATGTTTTTTTGAGTTCTGATGATGCAGAAACAGATTGCAGCAAAAAAGTTCAGATGAATGAAGCCTTCAAGCTACTGTCCTCACAATATGAAATTGAAAAGGCAAAAATTTGAAACTAAAGCCGCAGTGAAAGTGCTGTCCAAGGAAAATGAGAAGAATGAAAAGTTGATTGAAAGCTTGGTGAAAGGAATGAACAAGATGGAAGCCGTCCCGACACGAAAGGACAAGGAGATCGACAAGCTCCAAAAACGAGTCGACGAAGCCGATGAGACCTTCACGAAGTTGAACAAGGGTAAATCTACTCTTGATGAGGTATTGTCTCTAGGTATTTTTGATAAGCAAGGTCTAGAATTTAATTCTCAGCCTGCTTGTGATGTCCCAAATCCTGTGACCCATGTTCAACCTAAGATAGTGTTTGTTAAAGCTCAAGCCTCGAGTGATGAGAGTGATACTGTGAAACTTAAGAATAGTTCCGAGCATGCTGCCACTAAAAGTAAGGATAGCTCATATATTTGCCATCATTGTAAGCAAACAGGTCACTTAAAACCATTTTGCTGGAAATTGAAGAGGGAGATTTCTGGAAAGAAATCGATGTCGGCTAAAATGTCATCCAACATTCCGCTCAACATTGAGAAATCAGTGTTGAATGGAATGACTGGAGAAAGCTCAGCTGGCTCATGTTCAAGTTCTAGTAAACAGGATGCTGTTTTGTCGTCTAAGAAAGTTTGGGTCGAGAAATCTGTTCATAAATGCCATGTTGTTTATACCTCTTTTCGAGCTAACGTGACAGGTTAATGGTACTTCGATAGCGGGTGTTCCCAACATATGACAGGTACCAAGGAGTATCTCAGTGATTATATGTCTTTAAGGAGTGGATCTGTGACATTCGGAGGAGGTGCTAAAGGACGGATTCTCGGCCGAGGCAGATTGAACGTGCCCGACTTTCCCAAGCTAAGCAACGTGCTTCATGTTGACGGGCTCGTAACAAACCTGATCAGCATAAGCCAACTTTGTGACGACGACCTTGAGGTAAGATTTAATAAGGAATGTTGTGAAGTTTTTAACAGCAATTCTGTGCAAGTGATGGCAGAAAAAAGATCGAGAGACAACTGCTACCTAGTCGGTGAAAAATCCAGGGTTAAGGATGTGTGCCAACTTTCTAAGGCCAAAGATGATGTAATCCTATGGCGCTACAAGCTGGGTTATGTCAACTACCGGACCTTGGAGCAACTTATCAAACATGATGCTATTAGAGGCATTCCAAAGCTTAAGGAGTTTGGTAATGTTGTATGTGAGTCATGTCTTAGGGGTAAGCAAGTGCATGTTAGCCATAATGTTGACCAACATGCTGCCCAACATTTTAAAACTGCTCACTGTTTTCAGTTAATTCATATGGATTTGATGGGTCCGATGGAAGTAGATAGCATATGAGGTAGAAAATATGCTTATGTGCTCGTAGATGATTACTCTAGATATGCATGGATATTCTTTCTTAGGGAAAAATCTGAATCGTTTGATTTCTTTAAGAATTTTTGTGCCATAATTAAGAACAATTTCAGAGCACCTATCTTTCGCATTAGGTCTGATCATGGTAGAGAATTTGAGAATCAATACTTTGATAAATTTTGTGATAAGAAAGGTATTGTGCATGAGTATTCATCTCCTAAGACGCCCCAACAAAATGGGGTGGCCGAAAGGAAGAATAGGACGCTTCAAGAAATGGCTCGTGTGATGTTGCAATCCAAGAATATTTCTAAGCGTTTTTGGGCTGAAGCTCTGCATACAGCTTGTCACATATCGAATCGTGTATTCTTTAGGCATGGTACTAAGAAAACGTCCTATGAGTTGTTGAATGGGAAAAAGCCTACTGTGAAGTACTTTCATATTTTTGGGTGCTATTGTTACATGTTAATTGATCGTGAGTACTTGACCAAGTTTGATTCGAAAAGTGACAAATGTATTTTTCTTGGATACTCGTCTAATAGCCGCGCATATCGTGTGTATAACTTGCGCTTGAAGTCTGTTCAGGAGTTTATCAATATCGTGTTTGATGATGCTACTGACCCAAGCAGAAATACTTCTCAAGTTGATGTTTCAGATATTGTCCCACCAGTTGTGGAAACAGATGCTGAAGCTGAGGAAAATGTTGAGCCAACATCTGACTCAACATCAGCACCTGAACAGAACAATGATGAAGGACCAAGTGAAGAACGAAGGGATCCCCCAGCGAAGATTCAGAAAGATCATCCCACTGATCTCATCATTGGAGATGTGAACGAAGGGAGGAGGACCAGAGACAAACCACGCAAAGATTATAAGTCTATGGTAAGAAACATATGCATGAACACGATATACGCTGAGGTACGTTTCAATTGCTTTGTCTCTGAGATAGAACCTAAGAATGTCCTTGAAGCTCTCAAGGACAGTTTTTGGATAAACGCGATGCAAGAGGAACTCTTGCAATTCGAGAAAAACCAAGTGTGGACCTTGGTTCGTCGGCCGAAAGACATAAATGTCATAGGCACTAAGTGGATCTTTAAGAACAAATCTGATGAACTTGGTAGAGTTGTTAGAAACAAAGCACGTTTAGTAGCTCAGGGTTATACGCAAGTAGAAGGCATAGACTTTGATGAGACGTTTGCTCCTGTTGCTAGATTAGAATCGATTCGGCTTTTGTTAGCTACGGCATGTTGGCTTAACATTACTTTACATCAAATGGATGTTAAGGGTGCTTTTTTAAATGGGTACATTGATAAGGAAATCTATGTCGAACAGCCTAAGGGGTTTGAAGACCCTCATTATCCTAACCATGTCTTTAAGTTGCATAAAGCGTTGTATGGGTTGAAGCAAGCTCCTCGAGCTTGGTACGCACGGTTAGCTACGTTTTTACTTGAATTTGGATTCACTCGAGGTGAGGCAGACCGTACACTTTTTGTGAAAAGAGTCGGTTCTGATCTTTTAATTGCTCAGGTTTACGTAGATGATATTGTTTTTGGCTCAAGCTCACAGTCTATGTTAGATCTGTTCGTGCAGGCGATGAACACCACTTTCGAAATGAGCATGATTGGAGAGCTAACTTATTTTTTAGGTTTGCAGATTAAGCAGAGCAGCGACGGGATCTTTATGTCCCAGGAGAAGTACGCAATGAACACAGTCAAAAAGTTCGGGTTGGACACGGCTAAGGTAATAAAAACTCCCATGGGGTCTACGCAAAAGGTAAGTAAAGACGATGTTGGGCAGAATGTTGAACCAACGTTGTATCGATCTATGATTGGCAGTTTATTGTATCTATCTGCTAGTAGACCAGACATAATGTATACTGTATGCGTATGTGCTAGATATCAGTCTGAACCTAAAGTCACTCATCTTAATGCTGTTAAATGTATTCTTCGTTACGTGAGTGGAACGTGTAGCCTAGGATTATGGTTCTCCAAAGATACTAATTTGAGTCTTGTAGGCTACAGCGATGCTGATTGGGCAGGTGACGAGGATGATCGCAAGAGCACAAGTGGCGGCTGTTTCTTCCTTGGTAATAATTTGGTTGCGTGGTATAGTAAGAAACAGAACTGTGTGTCTTTATCTACTGCTGAGTCTGAGTATGTTGCGGCGGGTAGTTGCTGTACGCAATTATTGTGGTTGAATAGCATGTTGTGTGACTATGGGTTAGAGTGCGAATCTGTTCTTATGTATTGTGATAACCTTAGTGCCATCAACATCTCTAGGAATCCCATCCAACATTCACGTACGAAGCATATAGATATTAGGCATCATTTTCTGAGAGATATGGTAGAAAAAGAGTTAGTGCGCATTGAGCATATAGACACTAAACATCAGTTAGCGGACATATTCACGAAAGCATTGGATTCTGAAAGGTTCTCGGACCTGAAGAAATCCATAGGTTTACACATGTCAGTCTGAATGTTGGTCCAACATTTGGATCAACATAGCATTTGTCAAATTTGATGGTTACTGCTTTAATGTTTGGTTAAATATTCTGTTCTGTTTTCCTGTGAAATGACTTGATTCTTCTTGACTGGTCCATGAATGAACCCGATCCCTTTGTTATAGGCTCCTGGTAATAAGTCCCTAGGTACACGGCATTCGCTGTGACGATGTACTCTTTGCGACAAAAAGCTAATCCTCTGATGCTAGATATAGGCTCTTGGTAATAAATCCCTAGGTACACTGCATTCGCTGTGACGATGTACCCTTTGCGACAAAAAGCCAATCCTTTGATGTATATCTGCCTGCTCATAAACTCTTTGCTAGATATAGGTAATTGGTAATAAGTTTCCTTAGGTACACGGCATTCGCGGTGACGATGTATTCTATGCGACAAAAAGCCGAACCTTGAGGCTGAGGGTATAAGGGCAGTGCAGAAATTCGGTTAGTTAAATAAGGTGAAAAGGTAGAAATAAAGGGAACTGGTTTTAAGAAGGATTGAGCAGAAAAGTCTAGGATTACAGAATTAGAATGTTGAGTCAAATGTTGGGGCAACATGTGTACCTTTCAGTTTGATAATGCTACATTTTTTTTGTGCTTTCGTTTATTTGCATTTGCTTTTTAGTCTGCATTTGTTAGTATATTGTGTCTAGAATAGATATCTCTCAGAATTGCATTAGAACTCTCGAAGGACAGCTTGTTACATTTGTCTCAAGTGGTCATCAACGTCGCTCAAACGGTTAGTATCACTCGATTCTAACTTGATTTTTGACTTGGTAGTTTTTGTTTGGTCGAATCATGATCTGACGTGCTCCTAAATTCGCTCTTGACCACTTCTTCAATTTACTATATTTAGCTCCATGTTTATTTAGGAAATTTTCTGAATTTACTCCAACGGTTATTTTTAAGCTCCCAACGGTTATTTTTATGAACTACTTACTCCACTATATGCGAGAATTACTGAGTGGACAGGTTTGCTTGTAAGCATTGAAATTCAAGTATTTTAAGGAGTGTTTGATCAAGTTTCACTTCACATAAACCCTAGCTCCTAAAACGATTTCATCTCTCTAAAAATTCTCTCTGCATCTTCATCCAAATTTCTTTGATTCTATCTCTCGAAATGTCGAACTCACCTAATCATGAAGAAACCCAGGATGTTGACCCAACATTCGGTTATACTGTGTACGACATCCAACCTCTACAGGCGATCCCGGCTCAGATCGAAGACTCTGATGATGTTCCTTTTAGCTCTCTGTATCAGACCTCTGAAAGACGACGACAGGTCCAGACCAGAGTGGTGGGAGGATCGATAAACACGACGAATCCAGTGGAAAACCTTACGAGAATGGGAGAAACCCCTGTTTCTGACAGGATCGAGCCGGAAGTTCCACCAACAAACCCAACTCCAACCCTCAAATCCACAGAGAAAACCCCCAAGAAGCCAAAGAAAAAGAAGAGTACCTCCAAGAAGTCTCGATCCCAACCGGCTATTGAAGTTAGCGCCCCTGTTCCAAAGAACAGAATGCGGCAGTCCCAGGCTACGAAGGGGCCAACATCGACTGCAGATAAGCCCATTAACCTATCGAGTTCCTCATCAGAGACTGCAACGAAAACCTCGGAGGACGAGCCCACTCAGATTACCGCTGAAGCCCCAGTTCAGGGGGAGACAAGTGCTGCTGCTACCTCACATGTTCCAGAGTCAAACCCAGCCCCATCATCATCTCGTCAAAGGCTTCAACAAACGAGATTATTGACACCACCACCTATGACCAGCTGGATGATGAGGCAGTAGGTCCAGGGGGAGACACACCATCTACTGAGTCCAACTCCCCTACCTATGAGAGCGAAGGCAGTGATGACTTTGGTTCAGCTGAAACCCTGGCCGCGTGGAAGAACAAATTGCTGAAGAAAGCGGGAAAGAGGCCAATGAGTTCAGAAGACAAACCTTCCAAGAGACCTCGACCAGCTGAGCCCTCACAACCAGCAGCCAGCAGCCATGCTCTGTCACCTATTCCCAGTCACAGTGACGATGTTGAGGAGGATGTTGACCTAACATCCGAGTCAGACTGGGAGACTCCGTTGCCAAGGGGGAGATTCTACGCCTCATTTAATGAGGAGCTGTGGCCGCACTTCAGCCAAAGGGTGTTACGGGTTGAGAGGACTGCAGATGTGGTGAGCTTTCGCCGATATGGAGTTATGCAGTTCTTGGAGTCCAGACAATTTGACAAGACCGTAACTTTGTTTGGGACCTACTGTGATACGGTGGTCCGTGAGGTATTCTCTAACCTTTCCCCTAGCTTAAATAATCCTAGTTCTAGGAAGTATGGAAAAGTTTTCTTGAGGGGGAGGTTATATGAGTTTTCGGCGGGGGCTATTAATGAGTTTTTGGGCACTCCAAATATTGACATGAATGAGACCTTTGATAATAATGAGGTGGTGCGTTTTCTGACCGGGGGTAGAGTGAGGGAGTGGATGGAAATTTTTCAGTGAGCTTTTTAACCTCACTCTATTCTGTGCTCTTTAAAATTGGCATCTTTAATTGGTGGCCAACGGCAAATGAGACCCGTGTGGCTGAGAATATGGCACATATTCTGTACGTCCTTGGGAAGAATCTGCCTTTAAATCTGGGTGAATTAGTGCTGGACCAGCTTGCCAAAGAGGCCGAAAAAAGGTCACCTGGAATCCTGCCTTTCCCTTCCTTGATCTATGGGATGTTAGTTCGTGGAGGATTCAAGCCATCACGCAGAGACCAGGTGGTGACTATCAAAATGCAGTACGCAGTCTCCCATATGCACTTGGCAGGGCCAAACAAAGTTGTGGATCTGCCGTGGCGAGCTCCTACTGAAGATGTTGAGCAACATGTTGCCTCAACATCTGATCCTCAGTCCAGCTTAGATCAACAATTAAGTGTATCGAGGACACCATCACCTTTCTGACGTCTCAGCTATCAATTCTGAAGGATTTGCGTTCTTCCCAAAAAGGGGGAGAAGAGGCAGAAGTTGAAGAGCAAGAAGAGGCTGGGACAAGTGGACACGGTGGGGTTCAGACCGAGCAGCAAGGTGGGGATGGTCAAGGAGCTGAACCACTACAGACAGGGGGAGATTGTGAGGAAGAGGCAGAGGACTCGATCGAGAGTCTGAATATTTAGGCAGGAGTCTGAATATTCTTTGCATGCGTTTGTGTGCATTTATTGCATTTTGTTTTTGCATGCTTGCCTGCTGTCTAGCGTATGTTTCTATGGACCATTTTTTTTGTTTTGCAGATGTTTTACTTTCAGACCTTTAATGGCGTGTACTATCTAAGTAGTACTTTGAATAGTTTTTGTTCTATTCTGACTGTGTGTTTACTCTAACCATTTTGTTAATGTTTTGTGGTTGAGTAGATGTGGTTTTCATTACGACTAACTTCTGCTTTGGTTTTGGGAAGAAAGATAAGAAGGGGGAGATTGTTAATGTTGAGTTTTCAACATTGGCAATGTTGGGGTAACATTCTAGTCAACATTTGTTGGCCGAGAATGTTCCCTATCTCAGTTTTATCTTTCATGCCCAAAACTTATTCTAGTGAAGACGTGGCATTTTTCTAGTGTTGTACAGGATATGGATAAGTGATGGAATGGATCAAACCGTGTGGAAAGAGTATGGATAAGCTGGAGCAAAAATAGGAGTGAAGCATGCTAAAAATAGGAAGATTGGTGTTCAAGTCAAGACCAAGTCATTTGGAGCTAATTCAAATCAACTCTTAACAGTCACAACTATCTTAGTGGACGTAATGGATGTGACCAAGTCTGTGGTGAAGAAGTCACGAAGTCGAAGACTATAAAAGGGGGACTTCACTTCACCATTGGAAGTACAACGAGCGAGAAAGAGATTTTAAGAGAGAGTTCGAGCGAGTATCATCTCTTAAGAGAGTTTTTCTTTTTAACCTAGTTTTTCAAAGGTCGAAAGACTTTGTAGTTTGCAGAATCGTTTGGTTCGTAGGTTTTGCTAGGCTTAGTTTTGACTATCCTTTTTGATAGTTTGTAATCCATTTTTATAGTGGAGTTTTGCGCCTTGAGGCACGCAGCAAGTTATTTGACTTGCTGCACAGAATCACTTCTTGTGGTCGTTTCATTTCGTCACTAGATAATTATCATTTCCGCTGTGTGTTTCTAAGTGAGTGTGAATGTTAGCCCAACATCACGTTCAACATCAGTCTACAACTTAATGTGTTTACATCCATTTGCACCGGGATTCCCCTTCAGATAACATCGTGACTTCTCCCTCGTAAAACCCTAAATGCATGTTACGTCTTCCTGCAGAAAATCGGAACTCTGGAAAACACTGAACTTCAAACCTGCAAAGAATCACGACTATGTTCAAATTAACATTTTATGGGTCTGTAATTATGGGGAGACGTTTCTCCATTGGGAAAATGGATTGTGTTACTTTGGGCATATTGGACGAAATTGAGAGAGAGCGGCCAATCTTCCATACAAGGGTTAAAATGTTTTTTGCTTGTTTTTCATTTATTTATTTATTTTAAATTTGGACGTGGCGCCACGTTATACATTTTAATGACGTAGCTTCAATTATCAAGTGACATATTAGCTGGTCCCGCGCCATGCCATCTTTCCAACAAATGACGGTGTCACGTGCGCATCACGTGAGGAAATTCAGTGCAAAAATTATGGTTACTGAGTATGTAGTCCAAAAATTGCCTATTTTCGAAACTTAATGTCCATATAATGTTATACCCTATAGATAGTGTCCGTATATTACTACCCCCTAAGTTTCAGGACTAAAAAAATATTTAACCAATTTATATTTTCCATTTTTCGGTTCTGTAAAGCTCGGTAAGGATTGTATAAAGAATTCAAAATTTATTGTAAATTATATTTTGCTATTTTTGTTATGCAAAGGTCGGTAAGGATCGCATAAAGAATTCGGAATTTATTTGTTTTCTTAAATTAATCAAATGTGGTGTGTGTGAATTTGGCAATTAGCTGTGTAAACATATGCATGAAAAAAATTGATAGAAATCAAAATAGTTATTATATAATTTACATATAATTATATATGTTGGGAAATAATAATCCGCGCACAACAATAATTGATATTTAGAAACCGCGGAAATTTATCATGATAAATGGTATCAAATTTTACGTGGTTTTGGTAAAAGCACATACCTCCACGGAGAGACAATATTTTTTTTTATCTTGATTATAGTATACCGTATAAATTAACGCTAGCGTTTAACGAAAATCCGAAATCCCTTACCCACATGTATTTACTCTCAATTACCTCAATAAAATTAACACACTCTCACACTTATCCACCCAATTAACACTCATAGCCCTTCTAACTGACTCAAGGATATTAAAGTCCTTCACAACTTTGAGACAAAGATCACGCCAAAGAAAGTGTACGTCCGTCAACCATTGTTATTCGTTCTAATACCCGAAATCACAACGATATTCATCAGCCATGGGGACTGAATCAATTCATTTTTTCCTGATCATTAACATTTTCTCTCGGAGTAAACATGGTAGTTTGACTCGGCATCCAATATCAATTCAGCTTGAGAACGATATCATTTCACAGCTTACGCCACTTGGACAGAAAGTTAGAATCGAGGTCATCAAAAGAACGCTTCGTATGTCACCCCGAGGATTCCATGAGTACTACTTTTACTCCCTTTCAATTGTATGACAAACGCCGTTTCGAAGTATATAAACGAAAAAAAATTGATTTGTGAGAATATGATTAGAATAAATACAAAAAATTAAGGCAAAATTGTCATTTTTACAGATAACATTGACATACCAATTGGTGGACAGTTTTTATAATGCTTCTCTCCAGTTATATAATTGAACATGATGCATCCAAGTCATGGGCTCGTTAGTGGATTGTGATGGAGTGCAAGAAACAATTGGGTTATTGGCCTAATGCGAGCCGTAAATGTTGATGCGCGTCAACATCATCATGGGGTTTCTTTAAATGGACAATTTCATATCAGACCTCATTAATGTTTCAAAAAAGAGTTCAGGCCCTGTCAGTAAAAAAAAAACATTTTTAAGGATCCAATTCGCTAGAAATATAGAGTTAAGGACCTAAAAGTCGATTTGACCAAAATACCCTTAAAAAATGTTTTAAGTAGCGGTATTGGACGTATGTTTTCTGTTACTAATTAACAACATAATGGTATCTTTGATATGTCACCCAGATGATTATAAGTGGAATCAACAGAAGCAAATATAGTTCCTACGATCAAAATTTCTCGTCGTTCGCACGAGCACCCCCTTCCTCCAACCCCATTTACCAAACAAAGTACAATGTGTCCTCAAAGTTTGATTCTGATCATTACGTTGACAAATGTAAGATCATAGTACGAAGTATTTCGAAATCTCGACACATAAAAGAAATCAGTTTTGCATAGAATCATGTTTTCGGCCGGCATTACGGACAATAAGTACAAATTGTTGACAACCATATATTGGACATTACGTCGCCCCCACCGCGTAGCTCAATCGTTCGTCGTTCAAAGGTTAACATAACTGAAACGAAAATCGCCTGAATAAATTTGAGTAAAGCGCTTTTCTTTGAACTGGTATTATTTCGATGCATTTGTCATCAATAAAGAATTAAAAGGTATATTAAGAAGAACATGTGTTACTGTGGTTTCCATGGAAAAACGAAGAATTTAATGGGAGCCAAGTTTGAAACATTTGCAAATTAACACGCTTGTTGGGTAACACTTCTTTCATTCTGGGTAACAATTACTAGATTCTGGGTAACACTTCTTGCAATTCTGGCTACATTCTTGATAACATTTCCTGGGTAACATAAGGGGCCAAGAGGAATAGATCAAAAACCACCGACACACCAAAAAACTGTTGAAACCGCTAGCATACGTTAGTGACCGAATAAGGCTAAATCGGCATCAATTTCGGTCTTGATAATCAGGGAAGATTAATGAAGTTTATAATAAATATGTATTAAATCCAATTCTAAAATCCCGTTAAAAAACGGGCTACTCGAAATTAATCGATGAATAATATTAAATCAACTCAATTTTATCATAAATGTGCATTTTTCGGATGTATAAGATTGTCATTCACGGAAATATAAGATTTGATGATGTTTAACCACATATTCCTTGTCAAACATGTATTTTTTTCTAATAAAGAGGCGGTAGAAAGGATCAAAGTGGTATCATTTGTCGTTTATTGGTATAACTTTGAGTTTGGCGGGATAGCTGAATTTTACTTGAGTTTTGGGGTGAATTTCTAAATTTGAGTGTTTGGTGCTTGAGATTTATATGTGTTGTGGTGGGAATATTGATTTCGAGTTCATATTTGGAAGAATCTTAAAAAATCTCTTGAAATACATAAAATGGTAGGGATTAAGTGTTACCAGTAAGTGTTTAAGTGTTATCCGAAATGGATGATCTGTTACATGCTAAGGTTTCTATGTTTAGTTTTTGGGTTTAGGGTTTCAAGGTTAAGATTAAGGATTTACCACACAAAAATTTAGTAATATGATATATATCTTATGATTTATAGGATACACCAATAAATTTTTTTAAGGTTTCGGATTTAGGGTTTAGTGTTCGGGGCCTAGGATTTAGGGTTCGGAGCTTAGAATTTAGGATATATGTTCTATAAAACGTTACTCGTGATTTAATGTTGAACTTTGAACAATTTCGTGATGAAATTCATAATGTTATATTCAATGAGATAGATATAGTCTATGTTTTGGAATGGAAGACTATATGTTCACATGACTAATAACTTCAACATCCGACTTTTTACATCAACATTCGCATAACATGCCTTTTAAAGGAATTTGGTGGTTTAAGATCATCACATCATCTATTTCCATGAATGGCAATCTTAAACATCCGAAAGAAGTGCATTTATGAACAAAAATTAATCGAATTAATAATGTGGTACTGTGAAACTATTATGTAGTACCAGTATTTACAAACGTGTTATAAATTGGGTTCATATTGTTAATTTTTGCTAGACATGTGGCATTATTTGCATGTGATGTGTTAATATTCTATGGAATTCCAGAACCTTCTAGAATGTTCTTCATGAAATGTTTCTTTTGCATGTGCATGTTCATTATTAAGGCTCATTATCAAATTGAGTTTATTTCACAATTTTTCGAGCATTAAAGTTGAGATTTCACCCCAATTTTCGAATTTGTTTGAAGTATTAACATCAACAATTTTCTTTTATTATTAAGACCCATGAGAAATTGATGTCGATTTAACCTTATTCGGCCAATAACGTCGAGATTTATGTGGTTTTCAACTGTTTTTTAGTGTCGTTGGCTTTTTTCATAAAAACATTCATCGCGATCCATTGCTTGTGTACAAAATTTGTTATTGACAATAAATGAAGCGTTAGTTTTTCTTAATGATTTGTTATGTTTGCGGCAATATTAGTTATTATAACACTTATGTTATAATTGTTGTAGGAAGTGTTACGCATGTAGCGTGTTAATTAGCAAACATTTTAATCTTCGATCTTATCTGATTTCTTTGTTATTCCATGATTAACATCAATGATTCTCGACGATTACTAAGATCCATGAACAAATTGAATCGATTTCACATTATTTGGTCATTAAAGTAGCGATTTCACCAACGAGTTTGAAATATTATTCCATTATAAATTTCAAAAAAAATCGTTGATTATGAAAACTTATGAGAAATTGAGGTCGACTTAACCTTATTCGGCCACTAACGTCGGAGATCCGAGTGGCTTCATTGATTTTTGGGTGTCGTAGGTGGTTTCGATATATTCCTCCTAGTCTCTTGCTTGTTACCCAGGAAGTGTTATCTAGAAGGCATGAAGTGTTATCCAGAATGCATGAAGTGTTACCCAACGATCGTTCAAACGATTTAATCATAGCTCGCATCAAAATTCTTCTTTCTTTCACGATTAACATCACTAATTCTCGTTGATTATTAAACCATGATCATCTCTACCAGGTGTTATCCCCGTGGCTTCGGGTGGTATTCACGTTTGGCATATGCCAGCTCTGACTGAGATATTTGGGGATGATTCCGCACTACATATCAATTTCACCTTATTCTGACATTAAAGTCCATATTTTCTCATTTTCAACGAGATTTTTGAATTGCATTTGTACACATTATTCCATTATAAACTTCGGAATTATTCGTTGATTATTAACACCCATGAAAAAATGTCGTCGATTTAACATTATTCGGTCATCAACGTCGAGATTGAGCCGTCTTTCGAACACAATTTTTGGTTTTGAATCGAACATGATTTTTGGTTGTCGTTTGGGAGAGATGATAGGAAATATAAGTAATTTTCGCAACAAAGAGGGACAAATTAGCCTTTTCCTTGCAAATGAGTCTTTAACTCTAAGAGAAACTTAAAACGGGTCCTTTTTCTAATGTAAAACTTGTTGGAGCATGAATTCTAATGAAAGTATGCTAATGGTGCCTGAAACCTAATTAGTCCTTCTTTAAACCATGGTTTTGAAGATCGGACCGGCCGGTCCGACCGGAAAAACCGTGAACCGGTAGGAAATCCGGTTCCGGTCCGGTCCGGTTCGTCTTTAATAAAAAAAAAGAATAATACGAAAATAAGTAAATAAAAGTTTAAATATGTTGTAGCGGTCTAGTGGTTAGCTTTTTAGAGTTACATTCTCAATGTTGTGGGTTCAAATCCTTATTGTACATATTTTTAGATTTTATTTTAAATTAATTTTTGATACCTCATTTTAGAATTAATTTTTTATCTCCCAATACATTTTTATTTTAATTAATTTTTAACCCTCAATTTATAAATTTTAATTTTTGACACTCATTTTACAATTACTTTTTAACCCCCAACACATTTTATATGATTAATTTACTCATAAAATATAATTTTATTATATATATAGCACCGGTTTTACGCCGGTTATATTCCAGATTTATACCGGTTAAACCACTAAACCTTAAATCACTAAAATTTTCGGTCCGGTTAAAAAAACGGATTTTAAAACCATGCTTTAAAGTTTAAACATAATAATACGGCGTCGCTCGATTCTCACGCGAACCTTTTCATCATCAAGTCGAAATAAAAAGGGGTGAAAAGGTAATCATTCTCACTCTCGTACCTGCTACCAAACTCATTTTACACAGCTGCACTCATCTCTTTGTTCCCAGTTCGAAGCAAATGTCGTCGCACGAGCAGGTCAGGGCATCTCACATACTGATAAAGCACGAGGGATCGCGTCGGAAGTCGTCGTGGAGGGATCCCGACGGCCGCCGCATCTCTGCCACCACTAAGAACGACGCTGCCGCGCAGCTCAGGTCTATCCGGGACGACATCCTCTCCGGGAAATCCAGCTTCGATGATGTTGCTTCGAGGTTCTCCGATTGCAGCTCGGCCAAGCGAGACGGTGATCTTGGTGCGCAACTTATTTAATAGAGTGATTGCTACAATCAAATTCACGATTGGGTTTTTCGTTTTTCTTTTTCTTTTCCCCTGATTTTCCGATTGCTATGTTTTTGTTGACATCGGGCTATGTAATTTGATCACTTTACGCTGTTCTTTTGGATCTATCATTGACTGACCTACTGGAGATACTAGATCTGATGTTTGGCTATAATAATGCCTTTAATTACTTCACTTATAGAACATGATCAATTCAACAACCTTTGGAAAAAATGTGCCATCCTGCTTCACCTACGTGTATAGAAACTGCATAATCTAAAATTCGATCTTTGTTAGGCAGCTGTTCAAGTAAATCAAGGTCTCTTTTATGGGCTGGCCTCATTTATCTGCATGCTTGTTTAAGTCTTTCATTGTGATTGTATCACTGTGAAAGTATGTATATATGTATGTATATATATATATATATATATATATATATATATATATATCTCAAATGTATTTCTTTCCTTCCTCAGGTAGTTTTGGTCGTGGACAGATGCAGAAGCCATTTGAAGATGCGACATATGCTCTGAGGATTGGTGAAATCAGTGATATTGTTGAGACGGACAGTGGCGTCCACATCATCAAGAGAACAGGTTGAACTAAGAACGCGTCGATGCTATTTCTACTTGTCTGTTGCTGCCGTTGTCATTAGTGTGTGAAATAATTATCTGGAGAAACTGTCCGAATATAACCCCTATGAAATAAACTTGCTGTTGCTGCTATCCTTTTGTGTGCTGTCTGGATATGATAAACCTCGTGTTTTTTTTTTTTTTACTTTATGCTATCATGTTTGCTTGGTTTATCTGATGAACGAAAAACAGTTACTGATGATTCGAGCCAAAGTTTGCATTTTGTGTTCGAGCAAAAGTCACAAAGAATCTTATGTGTTAATTCGGTGGGGAAGAAAATACAGCATCTTATTCCCAACCTACCATTATAAACGGAATACTATCATTGCACAGCAAATGCTTTGCTTCTTCGACCACTGCAAACGCCACAATCTTTACCTGGGAACTTAGCCATAGCCACCCTCTTGCGTCGTTTATGGGTTATGATCCACACATAGGTGTGTCACTAGATATTATGTGGTTGTAATTGGTCAATTGAGTGTGAGCATGTTAACCCTGAATTTCTTGAGTAGCATCCTTTCTGTGGTGATTTTGCTCTTGTTCTTTCTGATGCCTTTTGTTCACGTGTTTCACAATCACATACTTGTGGCCGAGCCGAGGAATGGGCCTTTAAGGATGAATATGGACTTGCTCCACCAAATCGGCCTGGCCTACACACACACACACAACTAGGAAAGGAATATGTGAAAATAGGTCTTGTTTAGAGAGGCTTGGACAAAACGGACCCAACCCTCTTAACGTTTGACGAGCGAGCCACGGATTTGAAGCTTTCCATAGTTCCCTGGATATTGGGCAGTCAGCAAAAACTTGAAAAACATCTTCCACAGCGTCCGCATTGAAGGTTAGCAATTCAACGCCGTCGTACAAGATTAACTGCTGTAGGAAGTGAATTCAAGCATCCAAAGATCTTCACTTTCGGGATAATGAGAGCATCCCACAAGATGGTCTTGGAACTATTCGTGTAGGCTGGCTTTACGGTGAATTATCCATCTTCCGAGTGATGTCAAACTAACTAAACGATCATTAGTATGCAACGCGTGCAGCGGTAGGCCATATATGTATCGATCGGCATAAAATGGAGCGAACGAATTACATATTCCGCCTGTTCGATCATTAGTATTCATCGACTGTTTCCTCAGACATCACTGGTTGAGATAATCTTGAACCGAATAAGGCATCACTGGTAGCCATGGATCATCCCATATCTTAACATTTCTCCCGCTTTCTCATTTGCAAATGCATCCCCGTTGTAATGATCTCCTTAGATGCACAAATACTCCTCCAAGTCAGTGAGGAACCTGAGTTTCCCGCAGCATGAATAAAAGGTCTATTCGGGGAAATATTGAGCTGCTTTCATAACTCGGGTAAACAGATACTCCATGCTTGTTTCAACAAACATCGCAAGGTTGAAATTTCGAAGCTCTCGGAAGCCTAGGCCACCCTTAGATTTCGGCACGCACATCACTTACCATGGCAGCCATTGAATCTTGTTTCTGCTCGTTCCGCGCTACCAAAACTTCTTCACCATACTTAAAATAAATATCCTCAACTACTCTTTTTTTTTTCCTTACAGAAGAAGTTGTAGATGACAGCTTTGACGAGGACTTCCTCACCCGTTTGGGATGCAAATTTCTCACACCAACCCGTAATCCGTTTCCAACGCGACCCTTGAGACTAAAAACAATGAGGGTGAGCTCGGAACGAAGTAACCGAACCTGCCTAACTAGGATTAGGAGTATAACAAGGTGCTCCAATAATTTAATTTACCTAACCTTTTGGATTTACCAATTGTGAATTAGTGAAGTATTGGTTCTAATTTGCTAGGACGATTTTTTTTCAGTTTACAAATGGACTGGATATATAACGTTTCTAGATATCAAATAACTCGGAATACATTGTCGATCCACACGATCTCACAATTTTAGTACAATTTTTTCTTGTTTCTTGATCGATGTGGGCTATCAATTCAAAAAACCCCAAAATATACCGTCGGATCAGGGGCCTTTTAAAAAAATGGCATTTGACTGGGTCAATTTTAAAAAAATGGCCTCGTTGACGATTTTTTTTTGTCAATAGCCCTCACTTTGTTTAAACGTTAACCATATTAACTAATTCTGATCTTAACTCATTAAAATAAAAAAAAATAATAAAAAAAACGAAAAAATGGCCGCAATAACTGACTGAACAGAACATGGGTCCATCTCCATCTTTAACCATAACTTTACAATCGATATGAATGCATTATCTTCTCCATTTTAAAGAACAAAGGGTAACCACACACACCTCTCTCACAAACCTAAAGCGACGCGAGCTGTTCTCTTCGTTTAGTGCCGGAAAACAACTTCTCAAACCAAGAAAACAGCAAGCATTTCAGCATATTTACCAGTAAGCCTTCGTTACATGAAAACTGCAATTTTAACGTCGAAAATGGTGAATTTCCTGTCCATTACCCCCTAAAATGTATGGGTTATTTATTAGATCACGTGTACTAGCCAGAGTAGCGATATTTCAGTGGTTATTACGAGAAATCGGACCCGAAAATACATATTCTGAGGTCTAGTTTTTGTGCATAGGACCCCTGCGTGCGGGTACCATGCGATATAGGTGCGGGTACCGTGAGATATTGGTGCGGGTACCATGCGCGCGGGTCCCCTGCGTTGATGCGAGGGTCCCCTGCGCTAGTGTGCGGGTCCCCTGCGTTTATGCGCGGGTACCCTGCGTTTATGCGCGGGTACCCTGCGTTGTGTGCGGGTACCGTGATCCCATGTTCGGGATCCATGCGCTAAAGATCATATATAAGCACGATATATGACGAGAATCGTTTTCTAAACAATAACATTGCATAATATTGCAGGTGCTCAAAATGACAATTACCAACATTGTATTTCAATTCGATGGTCGGTGGTTAATCGGCGAGGACAATACCTCGACTTGGTCTCCTGCGTCAAATTGTAGCTGGCATTCAATTTTGGTGGATGAGGACGCATGCACGTTACAAGACGTAAAGGAGCAAATTGTATCCGTGTTAGCGTTTCGCAACGATAATGCGAGGCTAACACTAAGCTATATGCCAAATGTACCCTATAGTTATCCGAGGCCCATAACATCGATAACGACTATGCTCTACGTGCGTACTTGGGTTTTGGTGGCCCTCAATCGAGACCCGTGATTCATGTCGAGGTGGTGGAATGTGCGCTTGTGGATCCGTCGGACGCATTTGCTGGTTCTTCTAGTAATAATACCGGGCTCATAGCCGATTGCGATGAAAATGCGCAAATCGAACCGTTTGAGGGGTACGGTTGCAGCCCTTCTAACCAAAATGAAGATGAGGGTCTTGAAGATATCGTTGGACCGTCTGGGGGTAGGGATTACTCGGGTTGGCATTCGAATGAAAATGAAGATGAGCCAATTGAAAACACTGGCGAGTCGGAAGAGGAATTTGTAGCCCGTGATCACAATGACGATGTAGATCGAAACCCGGTAGAAGAGGCTGCCGATGGTACTTTTGCATTTCCGGACGGTTCAAGCCTACACGTTGGGCAGCAGTTTCGTGATAAGGCGGAAGTTATCGAGGAAATATCTAAAATCGCGTTGGCTGCGTCGTTCGAGTGCAAATTAGTCAAGTCGAACAAGACTTTGTATGTAGTAAGATGTGCGATGGAGCAATGTTCGTGGCGCTTTCGAGCTGCAAAAGATAGAGATTCCCCTTTTTTCTCGGTACGGACATATTGCGGCACACACACATGCGGCGTGTCTCATCGACGTCGAAGTCATCGTCAAGGAACTTCATCGGTTGTGTCTAGGATGCTTCTTGACAATTTTAGCGGGCCTAAAGACATTCCCGCGCCAAAGGCTATCATGTCTATGATGCAAAATAGGGGGTGAATGTTTCTTATTACAAGGCTTGGAAGGGGAAAAATATCGCTACGGAGGAGTTGGTCGGTAACGGGGACGATTGTTATGCGTTGATCCCGGCGTACTTGGAGGCCGTGAAGCAAATGAACGCCGGAAGTGTCACAGATTGGGAGATGGACGAGGAAAACAGATTTAAATATCTGTTTTTGGCATACGGTGCATGCATAGCGGGATTTGCTTTCATGCGTAAGGTAATTTCTATCGACGCCACCTTTTTAAAGGGAAAATATAAAGGGGTGATGCTTGTTGCTACGGCGCAAAACGGCGATTACCACCAATATCCTATCGCATGGGGTATTGCGAACACCGAATCTACCGAATCTAGGTCATGGTTCTTAACGAGATTGAAACGGATCGTGGCCGATTCAAATGACCTCGTCATAATTTCTGACAGACATGGCGGGATAAAGACAGCCGTCCCGGCAGTTTTCCCAAATGCGTTTCACGGGTTCTGTGCGTGGCATATTCAACAAAATATAAAGACCCGTATGAAGGAGAAAAGTGCATGTGCGTTATTCCTTAATATTGCATACGCCTACAAGACGAGCGATTGCGATCGATTGTTGGAAACGCTAAAGGAACGGTAGGAAAACGTGCATACTATCTTGAGGAGGGTACGAAGGCAAAATGGACGAGATCGTATTGCCCGAGAACGAGGTACAACATCATGACCACAAACGGCTCGGAATCGATAAATGCCGCTCTACGTGCGGATAGAGAGCTTCCACTCATAGAATTGTTGGATTCGATACAACGTTTGACGACTAGTTGGTTTAGTAAGCATCGAAGAACTTGCGAAGCTTCGATTACAGCCAATATCACGTCATTTACGCCGAAGGTCGAGTCAATCCTACGGTCTCACTACATAAATTCTCAAAATCTACACGTCTCGGAAATTGGCATTCAACGGTATAATGTATACGGGCATGGACTCAACGAGGTGGTCGATATCGAGACGAAGTCATGTAGTTGTAAGATGTTTGATATCGATCGTATCCCATGTGCGCACGCCATTGCGGCTTGTGGACACGCTAATGTAGGGGTATATTCGCTAGTCCATGCGTATTACAGCTTGGAGACATGGAAATCAGCGTACGAGGGTACCATATGGCCTGTAACCGAGCGCGTTGAAGGAATTGTCAATATGTTACCACCACTCGTTGACCCAAAACGCGGAAGAGCACAAAAAAATAGAATGCCATCCGTCGGAGAATTCGGTAGGAGGGGGTAAATCCTATGAGTTTGATTTCTACATGTGGTTATGTATAATTGATATGGATATTAGGTATGTTGTAATGTTTGGTATCGTATAATGTATGCGGGTACCCGCACATTTAGAACTCATTGTAGTTGCCATCATGTGCGTGAGTGTGCGGGTACCGTGCGCTTGTGTGCGAGTACCGTGCGCTTCTGTGCGGGTACCGTGCGCGAGTGTGCGGGTACCCTGCGCTTGTGTGCGGGTACAGTACAGTTATCAAATGCTTTCAACATTAAATATGTTACATCAATCAAGTCAGCGCAGTAGGTAGGTCTTGTCTGTACGTTAAATCATATAATAATAATTTTATCAGGATAAAAGTAATCATTAATCAATTATTCTGATAATCATAAAATAATAATTTATTTTTTAATTATATTAAATATGTTATATATCAATCACGTCAGTGCTTTACGTCTTGTCTGTACGTTAAATCATAAAATAATTTTATCATGATCGAGATAATCATTAACCAATTATTCTGATAATCATAAATTACCAAATTATGTTTTCAAAATAACGGCGCCATGTGTGCGGGGAGGGGACACTGCGCTTGTGTGCGGGTACCCTGCGCTAGTGTGCGGGTACCGTGCGCCAAGTGCGCGGGTACCGTGCGCCAATTGTGCGGGTACCCTGCGCTAGTGTGCGGGTACCGTGCGCCATGGGTTATTTGAACCCGAATAAGATTTATTCGAGTTCGAATAAGGTTATTCGAGTTCGAATACGCTTATTCGAACTCGAATAACCCTTATTCGGATCCGAATAACCTTTTTGAACCCGAATATGGCTTATTTGAACCCGAATAAGGCTTAATTGAATGGTGAAATCTTTACAAACTAATATTTGAATTCGCTCTTCGTATTTTGCTCTCACTTCTCTCTAAACTCTTATCAAGAAAATGACTAATTAAAGTTACGCTTATTTGAATGTCTTAGTTGAATTCATATAAGCTTATTTGTATTCGAATATTACAAATTTCAAGAATTAATCAGTTATGGTAAAAATAATCAATTTTAACTCAAGATAAAGATTAAACTCGATTCAAGATGAACATTATACGAAGAAGCTTATGAAAGTTTTGTGTATCACAATATAATTAATAAACATTATTCAATAAGTTCTTCGAAGTTTGTATATCACATTGACACAACTCATTTTAGTTGTCATCATGTAGACCACATGTTTAGAACTCATTTTAGTTGCCATCATGTGCGCGAGTGTGCGGGTACCGTGCGCTTGTGTGCGGGTACCGTGAGCTTGTGTGCGGGTACCGTGCGCGAGTGTGCGGGTACCGTGCGCTTGTGTGCGGGTACCGTGCGCGAGTGTGCGGGTACCGTGCCTATACAACTCGAAATCCAACTTATAAGATAATACAACTTCCCGAATATACAACTCGAAATTCCATTATGACATAAAATTTATCCAGATTTACAAAATTCCCAAATACAAAATTATTGAAATAGATATAAATTATTGATACCAAGCACCCCAATCTTTCATGCGAATCGAAATACATAAAAATTCACGAAATTGGGTCACTTGCCGCCCCGTAAGCTCCGCGACGTTATCGCCCCGGAATAACATAGAAAATGCGGCCCGCAACACGTCAACCCCACAATCGCCTCTGAAAACAACCAAATATTTAATAATGAGATATGAAGTACTAAAATCAACTTAATATCAAAATATGATACACTTACGAATTTTCTTGCTTCTTGAAGTTGGGGATCCGCTCGACCTTCCACTTCCTAAAGGCTGCTGCAATCAGACCGAGCTTTTTGAGCACGATCGGGACAGCTACTTGGAGACCGGCGAGGGCTGCGTGCATGTTGCGCATGTCGACATCGCAAGACGGATCCGAGTCGAATACTCGTATCGTCTTGTTCTTCCAGTCGAGGACTGCAAGAACCCAATGGGCGATGGTCTGCACCGGCACCACGATGTAGTCGATGTTTGCCATGACACGCACGGCCAGTCCTGATCCCGTCCCTCTGCGTAGTGGACCAAAAAGGCCAGCATGCCCTTGACAAATTTGCCATCCTCTATGCAGTCCCGATCGATGCTCTCCTTCATCGAAACACTCATGAAGGAGATGGCACGAGAGCAGAAGGTATGAACCCTCTGATGCTTTCGTCAATGTGCTATAAAATAAAAGGCAACAAGTTAATTAATAAAACGTATTAATGCATTTAGAAGTATTGAAGTTATCAATTGTTCTTACCGCGTCGTCGAGCCAAAACGAAGGCGTGTACAGCTGCTGAAACCACGTCTTGGTTCGGTACGATAGGGACAAGCAAAGGAGCCGCTCGGTATCTTCCATCGTATCGATCATCTGTTTTTGCCGTGGCCATAACTTCAGCTTTCTCTTCATGTGCCGTTCCAGCATTGGGTTTATGCTGTTCCGGACAGGTTCTGGTTCGGGTCGGTGAATGGGGTCACCTGATACTTGGAGGGCCTGGTTTCCCGAGGCGGCGTCGACTCCACCGCGGCCTCGGGTTCCTCCGCGGCCTCGGGTTCCTCCTCGGCAGCGGCTTCCTCCGCAGCCTCGGGTTCAAGCGGGAACTCGACCTCTTGGGCTGCCTCGGGTTCCGAGGGACAGAACGCCTGGTTGGATCCACCGGCCTCATAATCTAACAAGATAAAACTCCAACGTCAGAAACTATCGAAATTGCAGCAAATTATTTATAGGTGCGTACCGTGCGACGCGTGCGTCGGAAAGTCTCGGTTGGGCCTGTACCACCCCTGTTGCAAGTTCTGCTGCAATTCAGTCATCGACTGCTGCAACCCGAATATACTCGCGCCCCACTCTTAAGCCGTGGACCATCGTTCATCATACGAGTTCCGTAACTGCGAGATGCTCGTAGAAACGTCGTCTAATCGATGATTCACCGTCTCGAAATTTTGGTCCACGCGTCTCGTGAACTCATCGAATTGCTCGAAGTGGGGCCCGAGTAATGCTGTGGAGGAGGGGACGGGTACCGTGGGTGTGAAGGGGCCGAGTAATGTTGTGGAGGAGGGCTCGGGTATCGTGGAGGTGAGGGGGGACGAAATTGGTCCGCCTCTTCCTCGTAGAATGACCGCTGCGATAGTTGCAGCATGATTGACGAAGGCTGCGTTGGTGCGACGTCCACCGCGGCTGGCAGATGCCGTACGCACTTAAGCTCGACACCATCATCAAGAAGACTCGTTATACGGTCGAGGACTTCATGCCGCTCCTCCACTTCGAACCGACTATATCGGAAATACGGCTCGTTCATCTCCGATACAGTCGGGCTCAACATCCCCGAGACGGGTGACCCCTTTACGGCTTGGAGGATCGTCTCCATCTTCGGAGCTCCCTTCGTCGACCAATCTTTGGTGACGTGCCGGCATATCCACGGGTTCACCACGTCCGCCTCGTTGATACGATCTGCGAACGCGTACCGAATGCCTGGTATGCACTCGTACGCCAAAACCTACAATGCAAAGAAACCAAATTAGCAAATATATAATGACAATTAAATATATATTTATAAGGATTTTATATAATTAACGACCTGAAGCGGATGAACGAAGCCACTAATCAGTAGCCCGCAGTGTTCGCTGCCCCCGTTGCGGGCTCGTTCCCGCACAAAATCCCTCTTCTCCCTGAGGTTTATCTTCAGCGAGCGTATCACCTCTTTGAACGCTACGCTGCCCCAAGGATAGTTGGCGAATGCGACTTCGTCTTCGACCAACGAAAGCAGCCACGATCGAAGAACCGTGTCCTTCTTCGACGGTCGAGGCAGCACCACAGCTGCGGTAAAGAGAATGTCCGCCAACTTCAACTCATCGAAGTTGACGTTTCCGTCATCGTTGGCTCCCAACTCTCGCAGCCGATCCTCGACGTACGACAAACGGATGGTGGATCTTCCCGGGAAGTTTCTCTGAGCGAAATCACCATTGGGGTCTACTTCCGGGATATCGTCGGAGAACCTTAGCCCGGTAATCAAGCAATACTCCGCTTTAGAAAAACGAAGAGGTCGGTTGTTTATGACCATCCACAACTGCTCGCGCTCGTGAAGAGTAGTCTGCCTCCTCGTCAAAAACGTAATGAGCTGAGCGGATAAATTGAAATCGGCCGCAGCCTCGACGAGTCTACCAAACGGACTCCCCGCCCTGTAACTCTCCCACTCATTTTCATTTAGATTGTTCCTGATCTTCGCGCTTGCCTCCGTGTACATCCCGGTCATTGTCAATCGGAATTCGAAGTCGTCGTCTCGGGATGACAATTGCTTCTTCAGCACAACCTGAGAATCATAAGAGTAAATAACCAATTAGTACTCGCATGGTACCCGCACAGGAAAGCATGGTACCCGCGCATGCGCACATGGTACCTGCACAGGAAAGCATGGTACCATGCGCACAAGAGCATGGTACCCGCACAGAAAAGCATGGTACCCGCGCTTGTAAAGCATGGTACCCGCACAGGAAAGCATGGTACTCGCGCTTGCGCGCATGGTACCCGCGCTTGCGCGCATGGTACCCGCACACAAGAGCATGGTACCCGCGCATGCGCGCATGGTACCCGCGCATGCGCGCATGGTACCCGCACACAATAGCATGGTACCCGTGCATGCGCGCAGGATACCCGCAGGCACGGTACCCACGCTCACTATCGCATGGTACCCGCACGCAATCGCATGGTACCCGCACTCAATCGCATGGTACCCGCACACAATCGCAAGGGGCCGCCCGTATGGGTACCGTGCGTATGGGTATCGTGCGACTGTGCTCGGGTCCCAAGCCTGCAATCACGGGTCCCCTGATTTGCGCGACTGTTTGGGTCCCAATTGGTTCGACGCACGGTTCCGTTGCGAACAAGTGTCCAAATTGCACAATTGGGAAACCATGCGCCGGACCCAACCAATTCGACGCACGAGACCTGCTCCTGAGGAAAACGAAATCACAGTGAAATTACCGGCACTCTTTCGGGACGCGCGTTCATTGCCATTGTAGTCGGTTTGGAGAATTTTTGCTTCGGGTAAAGGTTGTTTCTTAGATCTGGAAATTTACTGCTTCGTTTCCGTTATGTGTCTTTCTTCAGTTTTAACTGTCAATTATTGTACTCGGTTATGACGAAGAAGAAGACCCGTGACGCTACAGTGGGTGGAATCGATTAAACCTAATTAATTTTACTTTGGGTAGTTGAATGGGTTAAATAAGGGTAAAGACGTCTTTTTCCCTGAGTTAGTAAGGGTAGAATAGACTTCAAACATTATGGAGGCCATTTTTTTAAAATTTACCCAGTCAAAGGCCATTTACTTAAATAATCCTCGGATCAGTCGGTCAAACCAAGTTCACAATGGTTCCACCTCCTCAATACAAATTGACCACGAATCAATTATTGAAAGAATATAATATTTTAGTACCTGATACTAAACACTTTTTTCTCGGCTGTTGCAGTCTGTCTAAATAGCAGCCTACTGAAGTTCGGCATGTGGGGCCCGCGCTAAGCTAATTTCCACGAGGTTCTTGCGCCTTTAGTTCAATACTTATCTACCGTTTGATCGAATTGTGTAACTACGAAGCCATCGCGAGTCCTATATAAAAATCTTCTTACATACTCGCATTCATTTATCGACCACAGCTTTCATAATTAGAAAAAATAGAAACCAATGGCCAACAATAAGAAGCAGCAGCAGGAGCAGCATATCATTTTGTTACTTCTTCTCTCCTTAACTACCGTACCATTCCTCGTGGTCCGTAGCCAAGACGACGACGTATCATCAAGCGGCGTTGCCTTCCAGAGCATTATGAAGCAGACGACGACCAAGATCCAAGTTTACGTTCAGGACATACTGAGCGGACCCAACCCGTCCAACATAGGCGTGGCCTCGGCTCCGTCCACCTCGAGCTCGCCCACGTCATTCGGCCTCGTGGCGGTGCTCGACGACCCCGTGAGAAAGGCGCCATCGCCCACCTCCACCATCGTCGGCCGGGTTCAGGGGATATTCGCCTTCGCGGGCTTGGAGACGACGAGCCTCCACATGTCGATGGATCTGGTGTTCACGGCGGGCAGCTACAACGGGAGCGTGCTGAACCTGGCGGGTCGGAACCCGTATCTCCAGGCGAAGCGCCAGCTGGCAGTGGTGGGCGGGTCGGGCGATTTCCTGCTGGCCCGTGGGTATGTGGATATTAGGACCGTGTCCATGAACAGTTCCACTGGGGATGCGTTTTTTCAGTACAGCATTACGGTGCTGCACTACAGTTGATTTGTGTTTGTGTCTTTAGATAGTTTGTGTGTATTATTAGTTCGTTTGCGTGTACTCAAGGCTTTCTGTTCAAGCACAGCTTCGAAAATAAACTTGCAGTTCGATGAATTATGTTCTTTAGTCAAACATCTTTAACTAGATGTTTAAAGTTGGCAATATTTATAGCCTCTGTTTCAGTACGCGCAAAATATATATTTTAACTCCCCGTCTTTGTAATTTCTCGTTAGTTTTGGGCTTCGCCCCTTTTCCATCCGAAAAAATATATATATTTTAACTCATACGCTAGAGCTAAAGCGGACTCGAGATTATATAGAAAATACTGTGAAACACGAACAACAAGTGGTTCGGATTCGGGTGAATCATACGTCCACGGGCCGCCAAATGATGTTTGTTATTAATCGAGGAAGATAACACAGTCAAGCTAAGATTCTCTCGTATTTACAATTGATTTTGAGCTCCAAAAGGCTAAAGAGAAAAAGGAAGAGAAACTATGTCTGTTCATGCTTCATGGTGTTAATGTGTGTGGGGTGGATAGATTTGCCCTAAATAGCTAGGTTTTCCCTTTTATAATGTACTAGTAGGTAATACGTGCAATGCACGTGAAAATACTCTGTATTTTTTTGTACATTAACCATACAAATTACACATCTCCGTCCCTTGAAAAACACAATGCTACATTATACATAACCACCTATGAACACATTGACCAAATACAAGAATTTGAAACAAATTGATTAATAAAGAAAATCAGACGGGTTGTTACATAATCACATACATTTCTGTTCAGCTATTTACACTCGTGGTTTTGACCATCATTCTTTTTACCACCTTTGTATGTATTGATATTTACTATTCCCCGCTTAACCTTTTTCGATGGCCTTTCCCCCCAATATTTCCCTACCACTTAATACTTTCGATGCTTCAGACGATTGTCACTCTTTGTTTCATTGTCTACCGTTTACACTTTCCTAGTCATCTCCATCGTAATTGATAGATTTACTACTCCACTCATCTTCTTTATTATCTCATTCGAAGGTTTCCCTAGCTAGCCCCTTTTCAGTTCCTTTCCACTTCTTCTCCGTGATCACCACTTCTCACGTTCTTCGACTCTAAGTCCCTTCAAAGCTCTGTACTTTCCTCCATTATTCTCTCTCGTTATTCCTTTGTCACTTCTCAGTCTTGCAACATAATAGTTCCTACCACCACTTCATTCTTCTTTCGTTGGCCCCTCCTCACCTCAACAACATCCATAGACTTAAACATTTTCTGATTTATCACCCCGTAATCATCTTCATATATTCGCACTCGCCTTCCTCAAAGCTTTCCCACAAAGAGTTTATTGCATCTTTCATGCGCTAAAAAACATCTTATTTTCTCACGCTCAACAGATTTTCACCAATTCCAGTCTTCTCCCCGTACACCATACGTACCCACTCGGGATTTTTCAATCTCTCCGTGAAATCTCAAATCCGCGATTCAACAATTTTCAATATGACTTCTGAAATTCTAAGACAGTAACAACAGGGAAGGAAAAAAAGAATCATGATTCGGAACACTTCCAGTTGTTTACTGAAATACAAATAGAAACATGAAAAAAATTGCGCGAAGCAAAGAGATGATGAAACTTAATTTTGAGAGTCAAAAGTGTTAAACATCTCTCATTTAACGCTTTCTATAATTCCTCCACCGTAAGATATGCAATCAATACCATTTCCATGAGAACCGTGAGCCACAAAATAAACTAAGGTATATATTTGCCGAAATGATACGAAAACTCAAGTTACATACAAAAGGCAACCCTTAATTAAAAAACCTTGATTAAGATCGTCGGCCACCACCGTCAGTGGGTGCTATAAGGCGGGCCCTCCTTTCTCGGATTATCTAATGCATCCCGACTCAGGAGTTCTTTTTTACAAAACCTTTGCCCCTACCATGCATGATTAGTGAAAGGTTATTATATTATTTAACGTTCCTTTACAAATTAAGCAAGGTTATTTCTATGTTACAGCTCATACAAAAAAAGAAATATCACCAAGTACTGCGAGCTTATTCTTGGTAAATAAAGAACTAAAGAAATGAAATATTAGTAAATTCCCAACCAAAGCATCACCTCTCAATACAACATATCATACGAACCCGATACCAAATTCACACAAACAATAAACATCATATACTAAAAATATACACTCAAACTACTTATACGGACAGAGTAAAACTTGGCATTCATATGAAAAATACCAATTAATTGACAATTCCTCATACTCAAATGCAGTCATCATTACCCCAAACGGCTCAACAAACACCACGTTCATTTTTTAGAAGCTACCCCTGCAAGGTGCTCTTGCACAACTTAGCGATCATCTTTGAACATCAACCACTTCATCCAACTCAAGCTTTCATGAAAAGTATATTTATCAACATCATCCTCATCTGTAGGCAATATAGCATAAACCAAATTTGCAACATGGAAATTCTTAGTCTCCAAAAAAATCTATCAGGATTGAGGTCCTTGATTGACAATTTTTTAGGAACTCCGACTAGAGAAAGCCTCTGAAACAAACAACCTGTATTTTATCTAACGCAACAACATTTACAAGTGGGTTCATCCATACACACTTAGATAAATCAGGTATCATCATTCGCAACAATACCCAGATTCTTAGAAAATAATATTCACCAAGAAAATGCAGTCTCAGAAGCAGATTTTAACTTTATTTTTTATCCCCAAAGTATGGTTTATCGATCACAAACTCCAATTGGCAATCAACAACAAATGCTCCAAGTAAGACTAAAAAGAAGACTAAAAACTTGTATTATACGATGGTAATGAGACGAATCTGGACACACTGAAAAAAGAACATGGGTTTCTTTTATTAATAATTATTAATTTTTTATTCAAACTTTTATAACAAACATGAACAAGGACATATTGGTCAAAAGAAGGGAAACTCACCATCTTTGTGATTGCTCTTTGGACGATGAAGAGCCCTGGAGATGCCTTTTAGGTTTGAACAACTCATTATTGGCCATGGAGATGAATTGCCTTTCTCCATACAAAAATGAGGATTATTTTACTCGGGCGACAACAGTATCATTATTGAACCATGTGCATGTTATTGATTGATTAAGTGGAGAATGTGGGTTTTAATGATTTTAATAATTGGATTTATCGTTGCGCCACCTCTAACTTAAATACCAAAATACAGTTAACTTTACACAAAAATACAGTTGCTATAGTGTTTTACTCCAACTCACTAACTCTATTTCTACACTAATTTTACTCCAATACATTAACTCTATTTTCTACACTAGCCAAAACGAGAAGATCTTCTATAGTCTAGTTAGGTGAACATGCCTTTCCTTATGAAATTAGTTGAGTAGGCTTGAAAAAAACGAGTAAATAATATTCCATACATATTATTATTATTATTATTTATTTTTATTATAATTTATTTATAAAAACGAAAACATTATATAAATTGAATTTAAATTGTGCCAGGAATTTTTTATTTATATATATTTTCAAAACGTAAATAATAATTTTTATATATAAAACGTATTAATTATATAATTGACATGTTAATATAAAAGCAAATATACTCATATTTTCTATGTGAAAATAAAATATTAATTTTTATTCATAAATAAAAATGAAATGTATAGAATATTAAAGATGTTTATAGAACTTACTTTTATTAGTTTAATGATATAAAATATTTTAAACATAACTAAATAAATTTATATTTAAAAGAAAATAAAAATAAAAATTAAATTATAACTGTATTTTGGAGTTGAGAAATAGAGTTACTCTAAATATAGAGCATCTCTGCAAACTCTATAATAGTGTTAAAATAGAATACTTGTTGGAAAATACGTGTACTCTACTTTAGTGTAAATACTAAAATAGAGTATTCATTGGAGATGCTCTTATGGCACGAAATTGAATGATTTTTAAGGATACTGACAGTTGAATGGTTTTTAAGGATACTCACAATTGAGTGGCCATTGCAGTTATTTCTTGCTTTTAATTTAATGTATTACTAAAAATATTTAATTTATGATAAATTGCTGGAAGGACGCTATTAATTTTCTTTCTAGGCAAATGGCTCGCTTATATTGTTATGTACAAGGTGGTGGACCAAGAATTAATTATTATGAATTATTAAACAAAATAAACTGTTTAAGGGCAAAAAAATCATTTAAGGGTAAAATGTTCAAAACACAAAAGGACAAAACACTTGGGATTCATACTTTTATAATAATATAGATTTCTCCCACTTAATCATTAGAAATGGCTTTCATGTCCCTCATTGATGAAAGGGGGCCCACGTGCAGCTTTCTCTTTAGTATTTCTAGCGGTGGCAAAAAATCTATCATCAGGCTATCTGTCACTAGGGCATGTATGCTATTAGGGACATGTCAGCTTTGCATGTCGTTTTTCTTTCAGCTCTGTTTCCGGTTCGGCGGACTTACTAGAGGTAGCAGTGAGCATAGAAGGTGTTCATCTACCGAATTTGTCTCATGCTCGTCTATGATCATACCTCGTTTACCGAATGTGTGTCGTGCTCCGCTGCGCTATCCGTAACCACTCCCCCATTCTGAATTGTGCTTATTGTAGAAGCATATTTAGAGTACTTTAAAATAGAGCACACTTCTTTCTTCACTTCTCTAGATTCTATTGTTCAGTCCTTCGTTATGGAAGGCATTTGCTCCTTATGTTTTCATCAGGAAACCCATGGAAGGCAACAGGTCCTAAGTGGATCCTTAGTGGGCGTATATTTGAACTAAGCCCATTCGGACACATTGGGTCTAAGGCTTAAATCGAAGCTCGTTAAGGACCCAATTAGGACCCATTGCCATCCCTAGTATCAACCTGGTGCTCAGCTCTACCGGACTTATCTCCTGCAAGAGATAGTAGAGCTCATGGTGTCAACTCTGGCTAGACTTCACCTCTTGCTCAGACCTCATAACCTGCCAAAGGGCAGAGAATGATTCAGCCCCTCTGAGAGTCACCTCTGCCAGACATTCAGCTCTTTCAGAAAAATAACACAACTCATGACTCATTTTTTGTCTTTAGTTGTCTTTTGCGTCGAGAGAGGTATTTTCCTGCCCTATTGTCCAGATCTACGTCAGGGTAAGCATGTGCGTGCTCGGAGTTACCCCATATCAATATAGTTATCTACATTACTCTAAAAATTTGACTAGTGTAAAGATCTTATCCCAAAGGCATGACCTATATAGTTATGGATTAATTCCCTTTCAATACCCTTTGAAGTTTCAACTTCCTCTTAAATACCCCTCAAATTATTTCTTCTTATTAGGTACTCATCTGTAAAAAATTGTGTGTTTGGTACCCAAAAAGCGTTAAAAAGACAAAAAACATCTTGCTTCATACATAGATTTCATTCCAACTCTCTCCAATTTTATACCAAGTCAAATTTAATAATAATATACCAATTGTTATCACTATTATACCGACTGTTCTCATTATTATACTAATATATTCAATTATTATACTAATTGTTATCACTGTTATATCAAAAATAATGTTATTATAATTTTACTATACGAAAGTAATTTTTGCATATTATACCACAAAACACGATTATTATACTAGCAAAACCGCTTATTATACAAATAAAATTGATTATTCTGCCAATAAATTCGAAGATATACCAAACAATTCGGATATTACAATAACATTATATTTTGTATTACAGTGATGACAGATGATATAATAATGAGAACACTTGGTATAATAGTCATATAATACTCTTAAATTTGACTTGGTATAACAGTGATAACAGTTGGTATAATAATTGAATATATTCGTATTGATGCGTCAAGAAAAACCCAAAGGGTATTCTACTATGAAAAGAGGGTAGATAACCTTCTCCTCGAAATATGTATATCGAATTAAAACGCCCTCTGAGCTTCTCCATTCCTCGTGTACCTTCTTACTAGAAGATTCTTATGGAGTGTAAATAGATGTTTCTTACTCAAGAGCTTTTCTTGTTCTCTCCTTTTTGTCGCGCCCCCTCCAACTAACTCTCATTCCTTATTTATAGCCATGTGCTTCATAAACCGTCCTGCTCTTAAAAAGGGTCATTACTGCCTTTAAAGATCAATTAATTTGTCTTCAATCGCTCATTACTCCTTTATAAATGACCTCTTCAATATTCTTTCGTGGAGGTGTGTCTTAATGGACCTGAAAACGTACGTCATAAAGGCTCTAGGACCGTTGTACGTCATAAAGGCTATAGGATCGTTGATATTGCCTCTTAACGCCCAAGCGAGTTGAGTTGGGGACATAGGAATTTGTCATCTTCTCCTTCGGGCGTCTAGTGCTCTCGGGCATTGATTCTTATATTTCAAGGACAGTTGGTCGACTGGGGTGTCCCGTGACAACCCATGAATCTCTGAGGACAACACGTATAATAATGAGAAAAGTTAGTATAACTGAATCTGTAAAGAAATGTTATTTTCGCCTTTTCAATGTTTGGTGGTATTAAACACACAATTTTTCGCAAATGAGTACTGAACAGGAAGAAATACTTGGAGGGGGACTGATCAGGAAGTTGAATATTCAAAATGTAATGAGAGGGAATTTATCCTATACAGTTATAGGTACCTTACATTTTCGGAATCTCGCTTTTCAATATTACTATAATATACGTAGCAGCCATGATTCTTTTTTCTTTTTTAATTTAACTACAATAGTGATAGCTAGAGCGGTCAAAACGGGCCGGCGGTCCGGGCCCGCCCATAGCCCGCCAAAGCCCGCCATTTGGCTGAGCGGGGGCGGGCCGACATCTGAAATGCAGGCCCGCCCCGCCCCGCCCCGCTGGCGGGCTGCGGGCCTGGCCCGCCCAATTTAAAAATAAAAAATGAAAAAAGAAGTATACTTAGGGTTTGAAACCAATACCTTCTGTATAAAATATTGCACTTTCACTACTAGACTAATGACTTATTTATTTAATTTGATACATATATATTAAATTTATTAATAGAAAATATATGTATTTATTTTTTAAAAATAGGCGGGCAGCCCGCGGGCTAGCCCGCCCCGCCCCGCCAAAGCCCGCAGCCCCCGCGGGCTGCCTTCTCAAGCCCGCTCGCCCAATGGCCTAAAAAATCCAGACTTGGCCTTTTGGCGGGCTTGTGCTTTTTTTACAGCTCTAGTGTAGCAGTCGGGACCGTTCAGTGATAGCAGCAGCACATTAGTCAAAAGAAAACTTATTTGTATGCGGTCCCTTCTTTCTTTACTCGATGCTGACTTTAGAAGAGCCTTTGGTTTCAGTGATGATAAGATTCGATTACGTAACTTATTCGTGAGCAAGAATCATTTATTAAATATAAAAATCATGCCGATCACCATATTCATAGCGCAATTCTTGTTTTCCAAATCTTAAAACTTACTTTTTGGTCTAAAACTTTAAGAACATCAAGCCCTTTGTTGTAGTATCTTGAGTGGCTCTCATCTCATCCCAATTTTTACGGGCCTCTCTTGCTGAAACCTTAGTCCAATGTAGGGGTGTATACGAACCGAGTTGCTCGCGAGCTGCTTGCGAGGAGCTCGGTCAAAATCGAGCTCGAACTGGCTCGTTAACAATCGAGCCGAGCTTCGAGCCTATCATATGTGGCTCGTGGCTCGTCGAGCCCTTATCGAGCCTATATTTTTAATTTTAAATAATATAAATTTTTTATTATATATATTAAATAAGTATTTTTATTTATTACTTAATCGAATACGAGCTCAAATATTTCGAATGACACAACTTATCGAACTTATCGAGCCGAGCCGAGCTCGAACTGGATTTTATCAAGCTCGAGCCCAATAATGCTTAATCGAGCCGAACTCGAGTTGGGTCATGCTCGGGCTCGACTCGGCTCGTTTTAACCCCTAGTCCAATGTCACTCAAAATAAAATTTCAATATTTTGGTACAAAACTAGCAAATAAATGGAGCCGACGCTCTAATCTCGCTAATTAATTTCATAATTGTTTGCCAAATACAAGATAGAATTGAAAATCGTGTTATTATCTTGTGGTTTGTAAATGTCGCGACACCCCCTTATGGTTTAGAAACATATCATCATATCCCTTTTGATTTAGAGAACATATTACCATTCCCCCGAAAACGGGGTAAATGTGAAAAGTCAATTAAACTACGAGGGAGTTTTATGTCATTTTAAAACCTTATGTTTTTTGTGATGAGTTTCAAAATGAGGAAGTGTTTGATGATTTTTAGTCTTATTTTCCATCTAAACCAAGCGACATTCAGCTACCTATGAGCAACCGTTTTACAATTTCGACGATGAGCACACGAGTAAAGCGATGGCATTAAAAGAATGAGAATTTTTTGAATAATCCACGAGAATGCATTCGATTAAAGCGATGGCATCTAAACCCACGCTTGTTTCTCTAGCTTAGACATTGGCGATGACGCACAGTCAGCTTCAATAACCACTATATTCAAATTCTTTTGTGACGCAAAGATCATCGCCCATGGATCTCTTAGAAGCCTCTCGGAATTCCTCAAGTACCACGAATGCCAAAATTATTTAGAAACACACTCTAATGAGAAACATAATCTTACTAAAATAGCTTATATTGCCAACGATAGCCGCATCAATCAATTTCAGACGATATAATAGGCAATGGAAAATCTTATCTGTCATGCATCTAGATTTATGACGTCATCCAGATCCAAACCTAATGATTCCTTCCAGGTCCACCGTCGAATTATCTGTTGGAAAATATTCGAGTAACGAGGCGAACGAATATATTTGTAAGGAAATTCCGAGCTTGTGCGAGCACAATTTCCTTAAGACAGATTCCTCGTATAGGTCTATCTCCCAGGATACGTCGGAAGCGTGACTTCGTCGTGCACTGAAGAAATCACCGGCGAACTTTGAACGAGAATATTTCGAACTTTTTCTGAGCGGAAACGTTTATAACTTGAGAGTTTTTCTTAATTCTTTTTTGCTACTGCGTTTAGGGTTTATTTATAAGCAGCAGATACCCATTCGAAGAAGTGGTACAGCCCTTTGGTCAACCCTCTTCTGTCCGAACAGAGGCGTCCGCTGGAACAGACACCTCTTCGAACAGAGGTGTATGTCTGTTCGAACACACTGTTTCGGACAGTAGCCGTTGGCTTCGAAAATTTAAATAAAATTTAAATTTTCCTGGAAAAAATTAATAATTAAAATTCGCTGGAGAAAAAATATAAAACGGGTTGATCAGGCCCGCCCTTTGTGTGCGCAGGTCGCGCACTCGCACACAAGTCGGCTGGATTTGCACCCCCCCTGCGTGCGCACGCGAGCGCCATAATTTATGTATAATATTGCCTAACTATTTTAGACTAATAAAATACAACACCATATATAAGGTGCTCAACATTTCTTTTTCCAACCAATGTGGGATACTTACTCTCCCTTTATTTATTTATTCTCATGCCAAGCCCAAATCTCATTCAAGCCCATTCTTAATTTATTATTAAGTCCAACATTATCAACTCTTCTAAAGTTTTTAAAGTGACGTCGCATTTTTTATATGTATCATTGTGGCTTGCCTGCTTACTTAACACATATATTTCTAGGTTTAAATGTATTTTTAGTCATGTAGGGGTGTCATTTTTATTCCTGTTAAGTTAATGGTGGCAAGTTTAGTTCCATATATATGAAAATTGAAGCAATTTTAGTCCCGTTAAGTTAAGGGTGACAATTTTAGTCCCATAAGTATCAAAATTAAAACAATTTTAGGACAGTTAATCCAGAAACTTAATTTCAATCCGACATTTGACGGTGGAAATGCCGACTTGGACAAAATTTATTTTCTCTTTCATTCAGTTAAACGCCACATCATAAGCACAAAAATAAATAATAAAAAACAAAAAAATAATAATAATTAAATAATAAAAAATAATTAAATAATAGTCATAGTCAACATCTTCGACATCAAATCCAGACTGTAATTAGGTTTCTGGGTTAATTGGTTTAATTTTAATACTTACGGGACTAAAGTTGCCCGATTATCGTAACGGACGAAAAATTGCTTCAATTTAATACTTACGGGGCTAAATTGCAACGTTTAACTTAACGGGACTAAAAATACCACCCTTTAATTATTTATATTATTTAATTGTTATTTTTAGTTCTTTTTTTATAATTTATTTTTGTACTTATGATGTGGCGCTTAATTGGAGGAAAGAGAAAATAAATTTGGTCCAAGCCGGCATTTCCACCGTCAATTTCGGACTCAAATTAAGTTTCTGGGTTAACTGTCATAAAATTACTTAATTTTGTTACCTACGGGACTAAAATTGTCACCCTTAATTTAACGAGATTAAAATTGGTTCAATTTTGATACTTACATGACTAAAATTGACTTCCTTAACTCAACGTGACAAAAAATGACACCCCTTCAAACATATAAAAATGCACTTTAGCCTATATTCCTACATCTTTTTCCACATTATCCCATCACTTTTTTCCAATTCTCTCAACAAGTTATATAATAGACATCACAAAACCGACTTTAGCCATCTCAAAGAGATGGAGAAACAATCATTGATCATCACCAGCCTCATGCTCCACATAGCACTGATAACAAGTTCCACCATAGATAAAGATCCCAAAGCTGTAGGAAAATGGTTCCGAAACCTTCCCCACGCAAATGAGAAGGTAACGGAGCTTCATTTCTTCTTCCACGACATAGTTGGCGGTAAGAACCCTACGGCCATCGCGGTGGTCGCACCAAAACCCGCCCTCCACAACCCGACAGCTTTCGGCCTAATCACGATGATGGATGACCCGTTGACAGTCGGGCCCGAGCCCGAGTCCAAGATAATTGGGCGGGCCCAGGGCATCTACGCTTCAGCCTCTCTGAACAATTTCGGCCTCCTCATGACTCTCAACTTCGTGTTCACGGATGGTAAGTACAATGGAAGCACGCTCAGCGTGTTGGGACACAATCCCGTGTTGGAGAAGTACCGCGAGATGCCGATTTTGGGCGGGTCGGGTTTTTTTCGGTTGGCCCGAGGGATAGCCACGGCCCACACAGTTTGGCTGAATGCTACTTCTTTCGATGCGGTTGTTGAGTACCATGTCATTGTCTTGCATTATTGATAGTGGTTTTTCCCGTTTGTTGATTAGGTTTTATTTGTCTGTTTTGATTAATCAAGTATTTGTGTGCGGAATAATGCAGCGCATGTGGTAGTTTGTCAGTGTTTTGTATTATGATGAGCTGTTGGGTCTTGTCGCTTTATGTCGTTTTTTTTTATTGAAATGTAATAATTATATCGAACTGTAAGAAAACACTAAACACATGCATGTTATACGAATCAAACTGCTACCTCCTAAAGATTGACATTTTTTATATTTAATCCGATAATTTTACGAATATATGAGTTCTCTTGCTGCCATCATCTAAATGAGAAAGATTGCCGGGCATTTAAATAAGAGCAAATCAGAGCCATCGATGCATGTGTGGTGATCACATATATCATGACAAAAATCAACGAGGGGCAAGATGTTAATGCGTCGATATTCGGTTGTATTCGGACAAAATCATCTCACTCTTCTGCCTACATATTCTACTAACAAATGCACGTCGGTGGTGGTTCCGGCAAAATTTCTCACGAGTCGTTCGAGTATTCTTTCTTTCTTTTGTAAATAATCTTGTAGAGTCAAGAGATTTCAAGGAAGGAAACAAAGATCGTATCTATATTCTTGCCAAAATAATCTCAATCAATCTTCTCTCTCCTTTTAATTTCATCCCGTTTTGAAATGTTTTAGAGTGGGTTTGGAAACACTTTTTAAATGAACTTCTAACCTAAAAGTCCATTTTGAGAAGTAAAATACGTTTGCTGATAAATTTTAGGTGGACTTTTAAATAAGTTACTTCACTAAAAGTCCATTTGAGAGAAATAAATTTGGTGACTTTTCAAAATTACTTCCTGCCACTTTTTCGAAAGTCCGTTCCTACCAAACACTTAAAAAAATAATAACATTTAAAAAGCAACATTTTGAAAAATTCCATTTACCAGATGTACTTATGAATCAAAAGTGGATCGGTGGCTTTAGAATTTTCATATCCTCCTTAACAATATTTAGGGCTAGTTTGGTTCCACTTTTGATTCAGAAGCACGTCTGGTAAATGGACTTTTTCGAAATGTAGCTTTTATAAATGTAAATTTATTTTTTTAAAGTGTTTGGTGGGAATGGACTTTTGCAAAAGTTGCAAGAAATAATTCTGAAAAGTCATTAAAAGTTGCTTCTCTCAAATGGACTTCTTGAAAAGTAACTTATTTTAAAAGTCCATCTCAAAATTTTCACCAAAGGTATTTTACTTTTCAAAATGGACTTTTAGGTTAGAAGTCCATTTCATAAGTGCTTCCAAACACACTAAAATCTTAGGTCTCTACCAAATTTTCGGACATAGAAAAGTCGGGACAAAGATCAACTATTTCTTACATGTGGATTTTCGATGGCATTAAATAGTATAAATAAGGATAAAATGTATGTGATTCTATAGAGAAAAAGAATCAGAAATAAAAGTTTCGTTTCAGTGTCTAACCCTGCAAATTTGGTATCAGATCCAGGTTCTTAAAATATCTCGTTCCAAAATTCAACGGAGAAAAAAATCTTATGAAATTATGTCTTGAAATTCAAGACTTCCTGGAGGGTGGTCAAAGAAGGGGTCAATGAACTAGAAGATGAATCTTAACTCACAAATGCTCAAAAAGATCTTTTGAAGAATAAGAAACAGATAGATCAGAAAATGTTGTGCTGAAATCTATGAAGCACTTGAAAAATTCTAGTATACGAAAGAATCTCAAAGTTTAAAAAAGGCTAAAGAGTCATGGGAAATATTATAGACCACACTTATTCTTTTTAAGATCAAGTGAAAAGGTTCGTTCACAATCGTTGCGTCAAAATTCGAGAAGTTGGATATAGATAGAGATAACGTAAAAATCTCCGAATTCTCCATGCGCATTACCTTCATAGTAAATAAGATGTCAACAAATGGAGAAATTGTGAGGCTCAAAAGATTAATGAATATATTTTGAGAATCTACCCCGAATAAATTCAATCAGCAATCGAGAATCGCAAGACAAATCTACCATGTCACCACTTAACAAAAAAACATGAAGAATTTGTATTACGATCGTAATATTTTCTGATAATAGGCACTTCGGTGTATCTTACAAATTGTACACGTTCAAGTATTTCTTGAGAGGTTGACAAATTACGTTGTTTCATAAATAATCCAAGCGATGTCCATTGTTCATGAGGGTTCTTAGATATTTGAATTAAACTATGAATTATGGATTACATTATGAAAAGTATCATACTGTTTTGGAAGGCTATTGTGATGTAAATTGAATATCAAGTACAAAAGACTCCAAATTCACAAGTGGATATGTATTCACATTTAGTGGTAGAGCGTTGTCCTGGAAATCCACCAAAGAAACGTTCATTGCTCTACCAACTATGGGATCCGAGTTTATCTCCTTAGATGAGGCTGCAGAAAAAGCTAAATGGCTATAGAAAGTTTTAGAAGATATTCATGCTGGAAAAAACATGTGCATGCCGTAATGATAGATTATGATTGTCGATCGGCAAGTAGGGCACATAGTAGTATATGTACAATGGTAAGTTACGACATATACGTCGTACACATAATATCATCAGACAGCTGATCTCGAATGGAGTGATTACAATCGATTATGTCAAATCTAAGAATAATTTGGAAGACCACTTACCAAATAATTAAATCGAGATCAAACATACTACACATCAAGAGAAATGAGCTTAAAAATTTACCATTAAAATAACTGTGTAGTGGACATCTTGTTGACTGCAGATTCCAAGTTCTTAGTTGAATGGAAGAACTACGTTCCGAAAATTGGTGCTACGACATGCGAAACATATTGTCTAAATCCATTCTTACGATGGATAGGTGCTGTCTTACCGCATGTAGTGAGATTGTGCTTTGGCCTTTATTTTTATACCTTCATAAGAGATAGTACCGGTTGGATGCTCTTGATAGAAGTGTCACCTATGTGAGTCAAACGACTGACCACTTCAATGAAATAGTCATGGATCGAAGATAGAATCCATCGCCGAAATGGAACAAAATATGAGACAAAAGGAAGTAAGTTAAGTCTTTGTTGGGTGTTGTCTCAATATACACATATATGTTGGTTGTTGTCTTTGTTGGGTGTTGCCTCAATATACACAAAATATGAGACGAAAGGAAGTAAGTCGAAAGTCTTTGTTGTTGTTGTTGTGGTGGTTGTTATTCTTATTCTTATCCTTATTCTTATTCTTATTCTTCTTCTTCTTATTATTATTATTATTATTATTATTATTATTATTATTATTATTATTATTATTATTATTGTTGTTATGTGGCAACTCTTCACTTGAAAAATCATGAGAAGCAACACTTCATAATATATGTCTATTCAAGTGAAAATTATCACAACACTTCACATTTTGTGTCTGTTCAAATGAAAAAATATCACCAAAACACACAACACTCCCTGACATCTAGCCTCATATCTATAAGTAGGACCTTCATTTTTTTCATTGGCACAACTGAAAACATCACAGAGCATTCATAGATATAAGAATTATCTGCAATATAATTCCAACGTTCATAATAAGTCTCTTAAGAGAGTTCAAAATGTTACTGATTTCATAAAAATAGTGTCCCATAGAGCTTAAAGTTTGGGCATGAGCCCATGGGCCGGACCGGGCCGCATGAAAAAAACCCGGGTTTGAGCCATATTTTTTGCAGTCCTAAATGTCAGCAGGCCAGTTTGGCCGGCCCAAATGAGCCAGCAGGTCAGAAAGCCCGGTGGACCGCGTGCCAGTTAGGCCCGAATTTTCTCTTTATATTCTTTTAATTTTTTATGTATGATATTTTATAAAATTCAATTTTTATAAAGAAAAAAATATCTTTGACATGTCTACGGATATATTATTTTTCAACATTATGTATTTATAATATTTTTTACGGCAAATGAGACTTAAATACCTAATGGGATAAAAAAAGCCACATAAGTCCCTTGTCAGAAAAGTTTTGTATATAGGCACCCAATGGAATAAAATTGTTACAGATAGGTACCCGTTCCACTAAGATTACCATTTTGCCATCATTTAATGAATTAACAATTCATTTCTCATTTTTTCTGCATTTTCGAATTTCCTAGTCCCTAATGCCATTGACGGAAAAAAAATATCTAGATGACCGCGTTTGTCGACCAACGTCCGCCGTCCACTCGTGCCAGTGCCGGAAAAGGTGCGAGGTTACCCATTCCACGGTGGTTTCTCGGTCCAGTTACTCGCTTTTGTCCGGCTAAGCTTTTATTTTGCTTTGTGTTTGGTTAATTGAATGTACTCGTGTGCTCGAGCTTGAGCGAAATTCGGTAACCTGAATAGCAATCAACGCCGAGATTTAAGAGTGGGAGGTCAGTATTTAGTAGTAAATGAGGCTAATCTGTCGGAATTCGTAATTTTTATATAATTGTTATTACGTACCATTTTTATGTTTATTACGTACCATTTTACGTTTTATTCTCGTACCTAAAATATGTTATATGATGTACATCTATCTGCATTGTGTGAGTATAAAAAGGAGGCATTCTTACTATTGATTAATGAAGCGACGACGCTAATCGATATATATGTATCCCTCCAAAGAAGGTGATCGGATATCGATTCACGGCATGACTCAATAAAGTATCAAGTTTCGTTCGAAAATTTATACTCAACTTTGAAAGAAAATTTAAATGTGTGGAATATGTACCATATGTTTATTCGATTCAAATTTTTAATGATGCCGATGAAAGTAGAACGTGACAAATTCGGATGTGTGGAATATGGTTATTGCACATTCTTTTGCTGATCTATGCTCCTGACGTTATGTCTGGATGGATAACATGTGATGTATGTTCATGCTAGTATTTAACATTGGGTACGCCATACACATTAAAATGGAACTGCACGTTGTCTAAAGAGAATACCATAACTTATCTAAAAAGGTACGACAACATGCTACCATATGATACGGTTACCACTACGCACTCACATATGGTACGACATAAGTAACTAAAAAGGTACTATGTATATTAAATTATGAGTACGATATCATACGTGTGGTAGGTACGGTTTAAATTGAGGTAATAGTACAGTAACATACCTGGGGAGATACTTCGTAATAAAATAAATGTTAATATGTAAGGAAAAGAGCTCTGATTTTGTTGGATACAGTTTCTGACACGATATAAGACATGTTTCTGACATACGAGGTAACATGTTCACGAAAAGACAGTTCGTCTGACATGTCGGAGACTTTCAGAAGATGTTTGATGTCATATGTAAATTTTGGGTACTGCAACCAAACTTAAATATGTACTCCATAATAATCATATAAGGTACAGCTACGTGGTTACATATGATACGATATCCCTTACATCTTTGATACGTCGTATCACAGTAAGTGTTTTTCAAGGCTGTTCGAATTAGTTATTCATGTGAAACCATCATGAAATACTTATATATAGCATATGCTACCTTTGTTATCAAATTTGGTGCATTAACCCGTACACACATATTCATGTGAAACCATCATGAAATACTTATATATAGCATATGCTACCTTTGTTATCAAATTTGGTGCATTAACCCTTACACACATGAATTAATCCCTCAAACCCCTAGTTTCATTAGAATATAAGAATACTAGCAAGAACATCTTACAACATATTTTGGAAATGTGGAGACTACGAAATGTGCAATTTTTTTGTAAATAAATCATTTAATTGTTGTGTTTGATTAACATCACGCAGCCATACGTGATTTGCGTAAGAATCTATTTATTTTCAATGTTTTAACAAAGAGTACTGCAACCAAACTTAAATAGATACCTCATAATAAGGATATAATGTACAACGACGTGGTTACATATGATAGAGTCCTTACACCTTTGATACGTCATATTAAGGTAATTGTTTTTCGAGGCAGTTCGAATTAGTTTTTCATGCAATACCATCATAAAATACTTATATATAGTATATATTACATTTGTTATCAAATTGGTGCATTAACCCTTACACGCATTAATTAATCCTTCAAACCTAGTTTCGTTAGAATATAAGGATACTAACAAGAACATCTTACAACATAGTTTTGTAATAAATCATTTAATTATCGTTATGTTTGATTAACATCACGACCATACGTTATTTGCGTAAGAATCTATTTATTTTCGATGGTTTACCAAATGGTACGATATATATTTGACTTCTGGCATATGATTTATATAAGATCTGGTACGACATATATTTAAATTGTGGTACATCATATAGGCACTGCAAGGTACGTTTTCAATACGTTTTTTGGTACGTTATCCAAACAAGTCTCACAAATACAAACAGAAACACAAAGATACGAGACAAATATCAAGTCTCAGCCATCCACACAGAATCTCACAACCATCAAAGACAAATCATCTAAAGAGGTTTAGCGTACAATTGTGCTCGTCGCGTAATATGCGGGAAAACATTGAAGCATGATACTCATTCCGCTTATCTTAGATCGACAGATTGAGTGCATTCGTGATGTATTTAACATGCGCGAAACTTGGGAACACATAGACGACTGGTCTCCCGGGGTACACATAGACGCTTATCTTAGATTGACAGATTGAGTGCATTCTTAGATCGACAGTAGCCAGATTGAGTGCATTCCTCAGATAAGTTTTTGATCCCGTCAGATAAAAAGCTCAAATCTTTATCCAAATTTCCTTAGTAATCCGATCTTTGCCAACAATCTGAAGTGGGATGGGCTCAAATTTATTAAATTTATTCAAGGCCCTCCTCCTCCCATTAGCAGTCGTTAGGGCTCTGTTTTGGTTTCACGCTTCTTATTTATTTGCTCTCCATATCATCGGCTACGAAATTCTTGTAATCATCTTCATACCGTTCGCATGGCCGTCAATAGCAGTTTTGATGCTTATCCAATGACTCGTCCAAATAGCAGTTTTTCGAGGAATTTCATTTTCCAAACTTTTTTTGTACTGGATTTTACATCTCGTTCAAACTTCATGCCTATAATGAGTCGCCGTTGGCGCGATGGTTAATGGGGTGATGACTTAGGACAATATGGACATGGTATCGTCATTTGTACCTACAAGAGCATATGTGAGTCTCGAGAAAAGAACCATAAACTAAAAATATATATAACTCGAGCAAGCAGGTGTCCTAAATTAATCAAAAACTAATTATATCTTACAACACTTTTGGAATTCCTAAGTTTCAGCGTGTGCAATCATGTATTCATAATTATTGATAGCAAACTTAAGGAAGTTACGAATCCAATCTAAGATTAACTTTGATGCTGAAAATTATAGTAGGTTCAGAACAAACCATTTACCACGAATCAATAGTGAGTCAAGATTTCATCCAATGTAAATAAGCAAACTATCAAAACAAAAAGCTTGATGCTCATGAACTGATGTTATCAACAATTATTGCACAGTTATAGATAGATCATCGTCGTTCAACCCCAATAACGTTGAATATTAAAAATCAAACACGCACAAACCTATTAAAATCAATTTGTTCCAAAACAGAGCATGCTTTTGGGCCGTTGCTCCTCCTCGTGCTGCAACTTAAATCAGTCGCTTCTTTGGTGCTCATTATTAGCGAGGCTCACGGGATCGAGATTTGTGTCTTCAAAATTAGGAAATTAAGAGTGTTGGGTCTCGTTCAATTTGGGGGAAATGATTTTTTTAGTTACAAGGCAGGTAAATTCGTAATATACAAAATTGGAAGGGGTATTTTTGGAAAATATGCACCTATGAGTAAAAAAATTTTCTAGCAGGTACCTCAGCATAAAAATACTCAAACAGGGGACTGACATGAAAGTTTTTTATATCAAATGGGATTTAAGTGTAGAAACCCCTATTTTTTATAATATCAGGTGAGATTATAATTTATAATGAACAGTTAAAATATTTTTTAAAAAATAAATCTATAAATATAAAAAAATCGCGCTCAATGGGCTAGGGCCGAGCTGGCCCGGCCCATAAAACAATGGGCTATGACTTGGATTTTTCCGGCCCATAAGAATTAGGCCCGACACGACCCACATTTTTATGGGCGGCCCGCTAATTTCGGGCCGGGCCACCCAAACTTTCACCTGTCCTACAACGGATAAGGAATGCAAGAGAGTATGTATTACATTCTCTTGTGGAGTATTAGTTGGATCATGTGAAGATGGGGCCGTATGCGTTGGGCCTTCATATTAATATCAAAGATTAGGCACTTGTCCACCATGGAGCCTTGGACCAAATTGGTTATTTTGAATTTTTTTTTTCTGAAAAGAAATAGATGAAAAAACGTGACTATTCAAAGTGAAACGAGAATCATGTTTGAAAGTTATTGAAATAAAAACTAATCGCCAAAGAGAGCTGACTATTCAGGAATGATTATAACTAGATTATAACTTCTGGACATAATTCTTCATCAACTATAAATATTGGTGCTTTCCTGCCATTTTTTGACACTTCAAAAATTCCTAGAGCTTTGTAAGCTTTGAGAAAGATTTTGATGCCTCAGAGTCATTTTTGAAAATTCGCACCAACACAAAAAGCCTCGAAAAAAGTCAGTCGTTTCGAAATTTGAAGTGCTTCTTCGTATCATTGTCTTTGTATCTTGAGAGGCGATTGATATATATTTTTTTTCGACACCGAGAGCGAGACAATATCGACTTAAAAACATAGTATCGGATACCTCCACATATATTCAACATCTAATTTGTGTTCCCCTACCAACAATCTTTCCCGGTGGGATGGAGATGACGCTACCCCTCGGGTATGTCTTTTAATAAGAGCATCTCGAGCTGAGAAAGCGGCCTCCACTCTCGGCGCAACCTTCTCTTTCTCGAGCAACGTTGTTAAAAGCAAGAGGTGGTTCTGAAGTTCCCGCCCCCTTCTTCTCGGTTATTTGCCTTTCGCAGGATATTTTATCGCTATCCGAATATTCTAAGGGTAACAAGTATTATTATTATTACTATTATTATTATTATTATTAATCTATTTTAAAAATTGTAAATAAATATTATTGTGTGAACTCGCCCGGCCCATATAGTGCTTGGATTATACTTTCACGATTATGATGGTGAAGAAAAACCATTTTTGTTGTCCCGAGATATCCCCTATGGCTAGCCCTAAATACCGGCGTGGGCTTCTTTGCGCCACACCACCTGAAGGAGGCTTAATTGCGTCACACACTCCATTGGTAGGACTAATCCCCGGGGTCAGATGAATACGTCTCATATCCACGTGACAACGATAGTTATTGATCATAAAACTCATAGGAACTACTCAAGGAAAATGTAGGATGGGGATTCGATCCACGATCTAACTCACAATCCTTAAGACCTCCTCGTCGACCATTAGACCAATGTCTCGTTAGCTCGACATCCACTTTCTCGTATATAAGTTTTTGTTACTCTTCGGTATCTTGTAAAACGCATTGTCGATGATGCAGAAGAGATGGTAAAGCTGTTGCGTCGCTACGCTACGCATGTCGACAATTTAAAACAGTGGGCACCATTATATCGCGTCATCATCTCATATGTACACTTGCCCAACTTCAACTTGACCAAAGATCAACATCATTACAACTCAACGACAGTAACTGAAACGCTTCAGTTTGGTTTTATCCGCTCATTTTTCTACACGGACGAGTCACGCTTGGGGCCCACTTCGGAATCTATATCATAAGAATACAAACGCCAACGTGGTAATATATATCTTTTATTAAGTCAGCAAGCCGCTCAATGCCATCCAATTTGGATAAACACGAGACTCAGCATCCAACCTCCGCCTATAATCTCCCGTGTAGTAAAATCCCATACAAGCAACTATTTATATATATGCACATATATCAATCTCCAAATTATATATATACATATATATATATCCCCACTCTTTCTTCTTCTTCTTCTTCTCTATAGCAGTTAATGATTATGGCTAGCAACACCACTGCAATTTCGTCTCTATACGAGGTTTTGGGCCTTACTTCTTCGGCCACGGGACACGAAATCAAAGCAGCTTATTGGGCTCTAGCGAGAAGGCATCACCCGGACGTGGTGCCCATTACACACAGAGAGAGATCCACTTGTGAGTTCTTGAAAATCCACGCTGCTTATTCAACGCTGTCGGATCCGTACAAGCGTGCTTCTCACGATCGCGACCTCATGGCCCATACCCTATTCAGATGCGATTCTTCCGGTCGCCTGGGCTTGTGGAATTCTTCGCCGGATGTTTATGATCATCGGGTTGTCAACAAGTCGAGTTACTACTCATCAAATAGTAGTTGTGGATTTAGGAAGAACTGGGAGACTGATCAGTGTTGGTAGTAGTCGTGTTTAACTCGGTGTTTATATTAGATTAGTTAACCAAGCTGCAAACTGAAAAAAAAAAAAAAAAAAAAAAAACAGGAAAAAAAATGACGTAAAATGGTTGTAATTTTGTAAGTATATAGATTAAGCATGAGAATTCAGACTAGAGTTGCTCCTTTGCACATTTTCAATCAACGAATACTGACAAGATTGTGTTACTAATATGGCTGACAAAAAATATTCGGAATCTGGAATCCGACCCGATATCCGGTTTACAAAATTCGGAAAACCGGATTGAATATTCGAATCCGAATATTTTAATATAAACTGGATCGGATATGAATACGCTTGGTACTAACATTCGGATATTCGGTATCTGGTTTATTATTTAAAAAAATAAATAAAAAAATAATAGCTCAAAAAGAGAAAAAATGAGAGTTGAAAAATGAGAGAAAACGAAAGAAAAATAGCTCAATATCCTAATTTGACCCAAATAAAATACATCGAATTGGATTTATATCATTCGTGAAAATAAATAGAGAGTTATAAGAAAATCGAATAAGTTGCAATCAATTTTTTCAAAAAATTAATTTAGTCGAAACATTAAACAGAATTTCGGATATCCGATTAAAACCGAATCGAATACGATTCTACGTTTTAGATATCCGAAAATCTGGATATTCGATTTTGTTCACCCCTAGTCATTAGCGCCATGACAGTGTAGAATAGATGTCGGCCCATCAAGATTTTTCAATGGGCTTTCTCGATTACGATCAAGAGTCAGAATATGATTCCCTCCCATGCCACACCATATTTTCAATCGTCCCCTACTAACACGATGACGAGCGTAATTTACTTCGGCCAAAATCAAGAATAGAAAGATAATAAATAAAAGGGTCTGAACGGAGAAATTAGAATAATTTATATGTTGACCATTGAACATAACGAAGGAAATTTCAATGAGCATATACTCATCTCACTCCGCTAACAACGAAAGGGTACGACACCAAATAAGGAAACCCTTTAAAGGGAGCAAGCTTTTCCTGAGAAGGAACATAGACAAAGAATCGCATAGGTTCATTTAGGGAGTATACATAAATAAATGCATCGGTTTATCAAAGAGATGTCACTCCTCATTTCCTATATAAAACCACTTTATCAATCTCTAAAAGGACAACTAACGACAAATAAAAAGACAAAACTACAAAATGCTCCCGACTCTCGCGGACTAATAAAGAAGTCTTATCCCTGATTTCGGTGGCAGTCCTAATCCATGGAGATGCGTTCACGTGCCTCAGGTAGAGTGCTCGATTTTGGTCCGCTTCAGGGTCAATTATGCAACACCCCTATCTCGTTATACTGAAATGTGCATAATTACTCTATGTTTTTTTTATTGCGCGAAACTCTCTTGTGCTATCTAAAACTTAGCACCGTATCCCCGGTGTTGTTTAAAGGTTAGTACCGTAACCCCTGTCCTTTTTTAAAACATCACATTGTGCTTCCCAATTATTAGGTGAAAATGACAAGGAAATGATTTTACATCATTTTCGAACAATATGACTTTTAATGCTTATTTTTCAAACCACATGTTGGATATATACTATTTACCCTAAATAAAAAGAACATGGCCGTAGGATTGGTTTTATACACATTAAGTCCAAGGTGTTTCACGTTTGGAACCGTCATTCCAGTTGAAAGAATCGGACCTTCGGGGACCGACATACGGCGGAGCTCGGAGGGTCAACCCTCCGGCCGACTGGACTACCCCTGCGGGGTATGCAGGCAGCGATCCACTAGCCATTGCATTTCCTTCTTTGCTGCTGCATATCTCCCGCTTCAAGAAGATAAGTAGGGCAGAGAAGAAGATAGTAATGTTAGACTGGTTGATTAAGATAAAGCAGGTTGGCCCTTTTTTTCTGTAAATTAGTCCCTTTTGTCTTTTTTTGGGCTCATCTACATTTGTTTTCTCGGCCGTTTTATTTATCAGTCCTATTTTGTTGGTGGGCTTGAAATTAAGTATCTGGCACGTTAATGGGTTCAACGATTGTTTCTCTACCTTTCAATCGTAACATACTGAGAGCAAGCAAGACTCCTTTCTTGGTAATGGAAGCAACCTAGATTAACAGAAGTATTAGTCTATATGTACCCACAATCTTTGTAAAATAAGGAACAAGATTAGGTTATGAATAAATTTTTATAGCTTACCCACAATTTTTCCTTCCTACAAAAGGAAAGACGCTCTTCGACAAAAATAATATGATAATCTTGTGAAAAATATAGGAGGTGAACTTTTGTTGGGAAATGGAAGGAATCAAGAAGCACGCTTAGCTAGAGCGGGTGATGCATGTTGGGGTTCTCAGTTTAAAATTGTTACGAGTCCATTTTTCTTGTGGAATTCAATGAAAGAAGTGCTTGCAATTGTCGTGGAAGATGGATCTGGTGGAAAGAGCCGAGGTCCTGCTACAAGCTTGCTTGATAAATAAAAAACTTTGACTTTGAATCCTTGATCGTTTGATGGAGCATATTTAGGAGTGACTAATGTGTTATCACATATTCAATAGAAGATTTAAATCTAGCTATTCATATTGAATTAATGAAAACATTGAAAAGCAACTTGAAGAAATTTACAGATAATACTTGGGATGATTTGTTAGGAGAAATCACTGACTTTTGTTCTTCAAATGAAATCGACACTCCAGATATGGATGAATTTGTTAAATGACGAGCTATAAAGACTGTCGATGGCCAACAAAGACATATGTACATCCGAGTAGATATCTTCCTAGAGGTATAATTTTTTTTCACGTTTACAAAATGATCGATTACTCTTCATTGTGTTAAATTATAGGTTATTGATCTTATTTATGAAGAGATTAACAACCGGATCATATTTTGAGTTGCTTATATGTCTAAGTTGCCTTTATTCTAGAAATTCATTCTCTAGTTTAATCATTCGTTGATTACCTCACCTTGTTGAACTATATCATGTAGAATTTGCTTCTAGTGATCTATCTGAATTGAATCAGAGTTTGAAGATATATAATATATATTCACATGAGATCAAACGTAGTTTTTTATGAGATTAACGACATTGGATATCTTTCAAAGATTGAGATGAAGTGTCATGATGCACCCTCCTTTGGTGTATCAACTTACTATATTGGTTTGACATGTTGCAACAACTATTGAAAGATCATTCTACGATATGAAAGCTATCAAGACAAGCATGCAGAATAAAATGGAGAATGTCTTTCTCACATATTGATTGTTGTGTTATGTTGAAAAAGGGAATATTCGTAAATGTTGGTTGCTATATTGTAAGAGTTTCAGAGCATGGGGTCTCGTAGAATATAGTTGCCACCGCTTCGTTATGGTTTGGAACAACCGACTCCCCTTTTGATTAGGAACCGTTTTTGTTATGAAAAAAAAAAACGATAAAATGAGAACAATTGATATAGAATGGGTAAGAAATTATGACCATTTATATCCAACACCCGTGATGAAATTATGATCTCGGGTACATGGTTTTCATATTTGGGCTAACCAAAACCCACACGGGACTGTATTCGGCTTACACGCCTCATCTTCATTCTTAACCGAATTCGAACCGTACCACATTTTCAATCCCTCCAGTACTTTGTTCTTTTCTACATCTTTGTTTACTTATTCAGGTTATCTCCATTTGTTTGAACTAAATGTACTCCCACACGTAAATATGCAACATTTATTGAGGACATCGGACATGATCAAGTAACACAACAAGTAAATATTTAGGCAAGTAAGGATAAATTTGAACACACAACATGAAAAATACCAAACGAATCGGGGTAAAGACCACGAGTTAGAAATCACTATAGAGATGAGAATATGAATACCTTTCTCAATATATAAAGGAGGAAACCCTCAACATCTCTTTTTGTAATTTGAGTAGTACCTCAAAAACTCTACTTGTTTTTTTTTTTTTTCACTTTATTCGCTGGTATTTTCCTTCTTTTGGGATGATTTTTCAATGTTTGGTGCCAATTATAGGCCAATTCATTAAATAATAAAAGAAAATCTTTTATGAATAATAAATGCTTCATGCGCTGCTTCACGCGGTGTCCAAAATTTTTCCTTTCATATAATATGGCGACAAGATATTATATATATATATATATATATATATATATAAATTTATATACAAAAACAAAGTCCCGATGTTCGCCAGCCTAATTTTTCCATACGAGCTAGTAATTTTTTTCCCGATTACTCGAATTCTTTGCCTCACATAACCCTCGTCTTTATGTGTTCAGTATGCTTCAATCATTTACTTAATTTATTTTGGCAACATGTAAGTAAAGAACGACAGAAAATACGAGAAACATGCAACCTTTAATCTTTATTTCTGAATAAGATTACAATGATTTTCTCTATGGAAGGCACAAAACACTATGTCAAATGAATCTAACTACAAGGAAACACCATCAACTATTTATAGACACTTCTCGCGGGAGTTAAATGACAGATCATGGGCTGGACGAGTCAAGGTAACATCCAAACATGGGGCCTCCAGGCACTGCAAGGCCTGTCGTGGGCAGTTAAAGGCAGCGACGGACGCAAAGGGGGCTCGGGGGGTCAACTGACCCTCTGAGCTTCCGGGTTTTGCCATGGGAGGGCTCGATTTGACCCCCCGAGATTCTAAATTTGGCTTGATGGGGTTCATTTTTTTTCTGCAATTCGTCTAATGGAGTGGAGGACGACGATGACCTAAGTGGAGAGGAAGACGACGATGACCTGAGTGGAGAGGAAGACGACGATGACATAAGTGAGCTTTTTTATTTTTCTTAAAAGACTCACGCCCCAAAAATAAAATAAGAAATGAAGTTAAGTGAGCCCATTTGGCATAAATTAAATTACGCAATAAAAAAAATAACTACAAGCAATATTAAATTAAAAAGATAAATAACTGAAACTTCATGCCAAAGCCAACCATCACACGTTTTTTTTAAATAGTCTTTTATTTTGCAGTTGAAAGTGATTAAAACACTCATTAATTTTTTATTATTGTTGCTTCTTCTTTCTTTAGCCACGAGTCACCACACGCAGGAACCAAAGACACTAGACAAAAGCATGTATCTTTTATTAAATATTTTTTAATTCATAATTCTGAGCGCAATATTTTTTAAAATAAAAATTTATCAGGACTTTTATTCGTTGTATAGGAAGCAATATGGATATATGGTTTTATAAAATTATGATGCTAACTTTTCTTTATCATGTAGGTGGAGAAGTATTTTCAACCCCTGCATCCGTCACTGGTTAAAGGCAAGCCAAGTCGAATTCGTCATGGCCATGTTTAATCGTCGGTGGTTTTCAAGGTAAGCGTCGGGTTTGTTCGTGCTGCCCATTCCACTGCTTGACTTAGGATTTATCTCACCTTAGCCTTGTTTTGCTTAGTCGAGCTCACCACACATTCCGTAGTTGCCCACAAGTCTCGGTGCTCCAAAAACTCAATGATTTCGTTGCCAGTCCCCTCGTGCTCATATGCCACGCGTGAGATATGTTGGATAAACACAAGTGAAGAAAATAAACAAGTTTGAGAACGTAAAATAATCTAGAGGCAAGCATTAAGCATTGTCCTAAAATGATATTTCAAGAGATTAATAAGTAGCTTCTCAAGGTACAACTAGATCTTCAATTCGAGAGTATATCGCATATATCCCTTGGAACAGGAGATGCGGAGTAAAACCTTAATAGTTGACGTAAGTGCATGCAACTCAAAAGACATTTGAATATTAACTATTCTTCTATGACTCTTGACCTTTCGGTTCCTTTATGTCTTTTGGTCTTTAGGGTACTTAGCCTTTTGATCTTCCTCTTTGACCTCATTAAGTCAAGAAGAAAGATTATATTAATTATTTATTTTTCTAACAATCCCTCACCAAATAAAAACTTGTTCCCAAGTTTTAATTACATGCAGTATAATTCTTTAGAAAGTGTCGCATACATTGTGGTGTTTCCACTTGAAACTATGAACCACAACTTTAGGCAATAAGATTTAAATCCACAGAAAAATAAGTAGAACATATCTTATGAGCTTGTATTTCTTTTTGTAGAATAGAGATATTATTTTCACAACCTTTTCTATTTCTCCTCTTCTCAACGCGGTTGAGCACCTCTCTTCAGTCATGTTCGTCCCTGTTAATTAAATCTGTGAGTTCTCTAGAAAGATTAGACAAATCTCTCATATGGGCGGCCACACCCAACCTCACATAGGTAAACTTCTGACTAGCGTTTTCTTGTACCACTGTATAGTTTATTAAGGAATAAAACATTACATCCTCCCGTTATTCTTAAGCAATCACGAACCATAGAAATGAGAAAGATTAGGAAAATTGCTTCAGGTCTTAGTTCTTGTTTTGTTGTTACCCTTAACCATTTGCTTATGTGTTTTTAAGCATATGGTAAGGTTTCCACAAATCCTAGACATCAAGAGGCGTATTTCTCATTTCTCTCGTGGTTTTCTCAACTAAAAACCTCCCTAAAGGTTTAGTCAAGGAATCAGCCGTATTTCCCTCGTACTTTACATAATCTATAGAGATTATTCCATCTTTTATCAGTTGTTGTACAACATTATGTCTCAAATGAATGTGGCGATTTTTGCCATTATAAGCTTTTTTTTTCGCAACACAAATTGCAGTCTTATTGTCACAATGATAGGTACTGAGGTGATCAAGCTCTATCAATCGCAATGTATAATAAAAGATTCCTTAAATATTTAGCTTGCACACAAGCTAATTCTAAGGCAATGAATTCGGAATCCATTGTAGAGCGTGTTATCAACGTTTGCTTTGTAGAACTCCATGACACGGCCCCTCCTCCCGTTAGGAACACATAGCCACTAGTAGACTTTGTGTAACTAGACTCCGATATCCAATTCGCATCGGTAAAACCCTCAATAATTTGAGGATGCCCACCATAAAAAAAATACCATGACTCATTGTCTCTTTTACATATTTTAATACTCTAATAAGGGTCATCCAATGCGAACCGTTGGGATTTTTCGTATACCACGACTCAACCTTCCTATGGCATAGGATATGTCGGGCCTAGTGTAGTTTGACAAGTGAAGCAAACATCCCAATATTTGAGCATACGTTGTTTGATCTTGTGGTTCTCCCTTATTTTTTTAATAATGCCTCATTAGGATTATATGGTGTACTAACGGATTTGACGTCAAAATAACCAAATCTTTTGATGACATACTCTATGTAGTGGTCTTTTCGTAACATGATGCCATCATTTGTCCTCAATATTTTAACTCCAACCATCACTTTTGCTTCCCCAAATTCCTTCATATCGAAGGTGTTGGAAAGCACAACTTTTATATTCTCAACAATATTAATATTTTTTTCCAAATATTAATAAGTCATCAACATTTAGAGCGATTATAACTTGCTCCGTATTCTATCTTGATGTAAACACATCGATCAACTGAAGAGCGTATAAAACCATGTTTTTCTAACGTGCTGTCAATTTTCTCATGCCATTGCTTTGGGGCTTGTTTTAATCCATACAAGGATTTTTTAAGTTTACATACATTCTTTTCTTGACCTTTCACTTTATAGCCCTCCGGATGTAAGATGTAAATTTCCTCTTTTAGATCTCCATTCAAGGATGATGTTTTAACATCCATTTGGTGTATAACCAAATTGTGAATAGCTGTGAAGCTTATTAGCATTCGAATAGATGAGATCCTCATCACTGGTGCGAAAGTATCGGAATAATCTAGATTCTCTTGTTGAGTGAAGCCTCTTGCAACAGTTTAGATTTATATTTTTCCACACTCCCATCAGGTAGTAGTTTTTTTTTTTTATTAAAAACCCACTTGTCATTGGCCTTGATCCAGGAGGTAGATCAATCAATTCTCAAGTATTATTTTCTAAAATGGAAGATAACTCAGATTTTATACTTTCTGTCCATTTTCCAGCATCCTTACATGAGATTGCCTCGTGATAGGTTTTAGGACCTTGCTCTACTAAATAAAAATAGTAGTCTCCTCCCATAATATTTTGAGCCCTTTTCCCCATTACTTGATTCTCGATAAGGTCACGAGATTCAAGACCATGAGGTTGACTTCGTTCAGTCTCAGCTAAATGTTTTAATGGAAAAGTTGACACCAAAATTCAACATTTTTAGATTCAATAATTGAACCTTTTTCAGCTTCATCTATTTTAACAAAATATATATATGTGCTGTTGACTTCTAAGCGTATCCCACAAGCAAGCAATCAGATGTTCCTGAACCAATCTTCTTTTATTTGGTTCAGTTAATAACACTTTTGCAAGACAACCCCAAACTCTAATATATTTTAGATTTGGAGCATAGTCTTTCCATATCTCAGACGAAAATTTTCCCGTCCTTTTGTGTGGGGTAAGTTATTGCGTCCCCCCACCATTTACACGATGTCCCTGAATTTAAAAGCCACATAATTCATCATTTATTTGAGAGTTCTATTTTTTCTTTTCGCTACTCCATTAGACTTATGTGAATATGGTAGAGTAGTTTCATGAATAGTTCCATGATTTTCACAAAAATTATCAACGGAAAGATATTCTCCCACTCGGTCGGATTTTAATCTTTATATTTTCCTTTGAGTTGATTTTCAACCTCTTGTTTGTAAATAACAAACCTAGAAAAAGCTTCGCTATTTTGCTTTAGAAGATATAATCTTGTAAATCTGGAACAATCATAAATGAATGTGATATAATATTTGTTCCATCCTCTTGATTCACAATTTTTCATATCCCCAAGATCAATGTGGACTAGATCAAGTATTTTTGTTGATCTATTTACATTGTAACACGTCTTTTTACTAGTTTAGATTCAACACATATTTCACATTTCTTTGCATTGTCTAAATGTGTTTCAGCCATCATTCTTTTCTTGTAATTTTGGTTTACATGCCCTAGTCTTTCATGCCATAAATCGAAAGAACTCACAAGGTAAGCTGAAGAATTTATTTCATTAACGAAGAGTCCACATTAAGTACAAAGACACCATTGGTGTTATAGCCTTTGCCTACAAAGATATTATTCTTAGTGAGAGTAAGTTTGCCACTCTCAATTGTGACTTTGATGCCTGCATCGCCCAACATGGAAGCTGAAACCATGTTAGCTCTTATAGGCGGAACATGAAGGACATTCTTCAAGGTAAGAGTCTTTCCAGAAGTGAGTTTTAACTCCACATTACCCTTCCCTTTGGCAGATGTTGCATGAGAGTCTCCAAGGAAGACTTTACCTTCATTCATCTCTTCATATTGGACGAAATATCCCCTCTATTCTTAGCAATATGTTTGGTTGCATTGGAGTCAACCAACCAAACATCCTTCTTCATTGTTGAGACCATGTTTATTTAAGTTGTTACCGCCACCACATTACCATCCCCTCCTTGAACAACATTTGCTTGTTCTTGAAATTTCTTTTGTCATCATCATTGACAATCCTCTTGCAGCATTAGGCTGAACCACACACGAAACAAGAGCCTTTCTTTTTGTTAGTGAATGTCGTCTTAGGTTTCAAGTATTTGTCACCTTTAGGATTTTTAGCTCCATTTTTTGCCGTTTTCACTCCTTTGCCCTTCTCAGTCACAAGATTTGCCTTGGATTTAAAATCCTTGGCCACCGATGAGATTTGTTTTTGGTTTTGCTCTTCAATGATGATATGCTTCATCACCTCATCGAGACCCATTTTCTTATTCTTGTGTTCGAGTTGTTGCTTATAATCACTCCAAGATGGAGGTAGCTTGTCAATAAGGGTCTCTGCAACACACTCCATGGGAAGATTATTTTCTCACTCTTGAGACCTTCCAACAAGTGCAAGTAATCATTTATTTTATCACGTACACTTGTTCCCTCTACCATTTTTCATCGATTGAAGCCGGAACAAGCAAATTTCTGTTTTACAGAATCCTCGGCTGTGTACTTCTTACTCACGGAGTCCGAACACCGCCCATGCTTCAAGATTGAAGTTTATTTATTATCTTTTATAAGTTTATTATTTTTATATTCCCTGTTGACTTTTATTGGGGATGGGCTTGCTATCGTAACCTTTTATCCCGGTCGGTGTATGTGAAAAAAAGTGACGAACTCCTTTTTTTTTTTCCCAAATCTCCTTAGCATTTGTGTACCCCACATACACATCAAATAATGTATTCGACAAAGTCGAAAGAATAGTCCCTCTACACACTTTGTTTGCTTATTCCCACCTAATAATATTCAGCCCTTCGTAAAAGGGGTTATCGAGAACCCATAACATCCCATGCATGTCAAAACTCTCTCCTTCCACCATTTGAAATTAGTTCCCGAAAAACCTTCAACTTGAGTGGTGTCGGGATTCTTCGTCATGGTGGGACTTAATGGTTGAAATAGAGGATTATTGAAAGGATTACCCTGATTCAACCCATCTCCAACTTGACTCATTGTTTCGTTGATAGGTGTATAATTGGAACTTCGTTTTCTCCTTGGACGTTGTCAACATCAAGGTTGTTCATGAATTCTTCAGAGTCTCCGTCAGCACCATCCATTGAAAGATAGCTTTTTAGATTGTTGGATAAAAACAAGTGAAGAAAACAAACAAGCTTGAGAACGCAAAATAATCTAGAGGCATGCATGAAACATTGCCCTAAAAAACTATTTCAAAAGATTAATCAAGTAGCTTCCTATGGTACAATTAGATATTTCTTTTGAGAGTATATCGTACATATCCCATTGGAACATGAGAAGATGAATATTTATATAATGTAAACCTCAATAGTTTAAGTAAGTGCATGCAACTCAAAAGACATTTGAATATTAATTATTCTTCTATGACTCTTGACCTTTCGGTTCCTTTATGTCTTTTGACCTTTAGAGTCCGTTTGGTTGGAGGGATGAGTTTAGATGGTATTAGTTTAAGTTGGGTTTATTTAATGGGGGGTATTAGTTTTTTTGGATGTTTGGTTGATGGGATTAAGTAATGATGTCCAATATGTTTGGTAGATGAATTTAGATGGTATTAGGTTTAAATAAACAAAATTACAATTTTACCCCTTCATTTAAAAAATACGATATTAGGAGAGAGAAGAAAAAGAGAGAGAGGGAGAGAGAGAGGGAAGACGAGAGAGAGAGAGAGAGAGAGAGAGGGGGGGGGGAGAGGGAGAGAGAGAGAGAGAGAGAAGGGGGGGAGAGGGAGAGAGAGAGAGAGGGAGAGAGAGAGAGAAGGGAGAGACACGGGGAAGACGAGAGAGAGAGATGGTGGAAGGAGAAAATTTATAAAAAAGAATAAAATAAACAAATAAAATTTAAAGTAAAAGGATAATTTTGTCCAAAATGTGTGGAATTAGCTAAAGGGATGGGTGAGAGTTGCTTTAAATAATACCTTATAGGGGGTATTAAGAGGGTATTAATTAAACCTCCCCTTTAAATAAACCCTCTAACCAAACACCCCTTTAGCTAATACTAACCCTCCTAATCCCTCCTAATACCCCCAACCAAACACACCCTTAGTGTACTTAGCCTTTTGATCTTCCTCTTTGGCATCATTAAGTTAAGAAGAAAGATTATATTAATTATTTATTTTTTCTAACAAGATATGTTTCCCGCAAGACTCACCAAGTCGTGGCCATGTCGAGCCGTCTTACCAAGCAATGGCCCCTTATTTTCGTGGCACATGCGTGTCATGCTCCTTTCCAGGGCACGTGCGTGTCATGTGCCAAATGGGACACATGATCACGTCAGCCTTTAAGATGAGGGTCTTACCGCAGCTTAAAAGGTCGAAATAATTGTAAAACAAAATCAAGACTTCCAATCTTTTATAAGCTTGAAATAGGAAATCTCGGAAAAGTATTTGGAATCATTCCATCAAGTTTAAACCTCGATTCTTCATGTTTAGGTTTCGATGTCTTGCTAGCTGATTGTCTCGAGTTTTTCTTTGTCATTGGCAACTCATAGTTCTAATCAAAATCTAGATCATCAACCCACGGAAATTTAGAGAAAAGCTGTATGGTATAATTATTTTTTACATTTTAATATTTACAGAGCCGCGTCCTATTAGCATTCTTCTTGTGATATAAAATTCAAATTAGTTTAAATTTCGATTCTGTCTCTAGTATTCTTAGGACAAATCATTTTACATAATGTTACTAGAAACTTTGCTCTTTATATTTGTTGTTCAGAAACGACCATGTGTAAAGAATGATCACCTCATCCCATTCCCATTAAAACGCATATAAACCGATTATAGTTCATTCCATTATCGATAAGCTAACTAAACCTAAGAAATCATTCCATATTTGTATAAATTTCCAGGAAATCAACACGAAAAGGTGCATGTACGACTTTACTACTGTATGTTAAAAGAGAGAGATTCGAAAACCTTCAAGCAAGAAGTCACCGTCACACTCGCACCCTCTGTTTAGCCTCGCAAGTCGCAACCTTTATTCCACCACTAAATAAAATAATAAAATAAACAAACAAAGAAGGGAGAAAAAACAATTGGGAAAAAGAAAATGAAAAATAAACAGAGAACAAAAAAGGGAAATGGTTTCTTCAGAGTTCAATTTCTCTCATCATTAAATTTTTTTTCCAGATGAACCATCGTTTTCTCTTCTCCATCACCTTCTTCTGTATTCTTCTCATCAACTTGCAGTCCTTATCAGGTTTTTAAACAAGTTTTCTCTTACTTAGATTGGAATTAATAATATGAGCTTGTTCTTGATCCTTTTGCATTTTTTTTCTGCGCAGAGGTGGAATCAGCTACGTTCAAGATAGTTAACAGGTGTCGGCGTACGATATGGCCGGGTACGCTAACGGGCGCCGACAGGCCCCAGCTCAAGCCCACCGGATTCGCCCTCAAGAGCGGCAAATCAAGAACCCTAAGGGTCCCCCACTCGTGGTCGGGTCGGATTTGGGCGCGTACAGAGTGCTCAACCGACCCGACCACCAATAAGTTCACGTGTGCCACCGCTGATTGCGGCTCCGGAACGGTAGAATGCGCCGGCTCCGGTGCGACTCCACCGGCCACGTTGGCGGAGTTCACGTTGAACGGCGATCAGGGGTTGGATTTTTACGACATCAGCCTCGTCGACGGGTACTGTTCACAAGCTAAGCCATCTCATTTAAGATCCTTCAGGCTATTAAAGAATCTCTTCAAGAGAGGCATTTTTTTTTAATTACTTTTATCACTTAAGTTCGAATATTATGAGTATAATCCTCTTATTAAACTTCTTTGGATTTTTCTTGTGAATCCTTTAGCATTTATGCAAACTTGTTATGATACCTAAAGGAAGGATTTTGCTCTCGGGGAAACGCCGTTTTTGGTCCCCCAATGTTTGAGATATTGGCGTTTTTGGTCCTCTTGTTCCGAGACGCCACATTTAATTCCCAATGTTACCGATTTTGGGCGATTTTGATTACATACGTTCTAACTCCTTAAACACCATCGAATTAAACCACCACCTTTCCCTTTCCATAGAGTTTTCTTGCCCCACTTCCGTTAATTTAACCGTTAACTTGGGCGGAATTACAGGTTGGACCGTCAAATATTTCAGGCCAGCCCGAATGTTACGAGCCAAAGAAATGCGGGATCTGGCCCGGCCAGTAATTCCGTCCAAGTTAACGGTTAACTTAACCGGATGACCAAAATTGATAATACCAGGGACTAAATGTTACATGGGGACCAAAAATGGCGTTCGCCCAAAATAATCACTACTCAAATTTATATCACAAAACATCCATTTTATCCATACTTGTCTTATATGTAACTCGCAACAGATACAACATCCCCATGCTTTTGATCCCGAAGAAGAAAGACAGGAGCAAACGGTGCAGCCCCACGGGCTGCTTGGTGGACCTAAATGGAGCCTGCCCTAGAGAGCTCAGCGTGAGCCGCGGTAATAAGAGCAACGACGTCCTCGCGTGCAAGAGCGCTTGCGAGGCTTTCGGAGACCCAATGTACTGCTGTAGTGGGGATTTCGGTACGCCCGATAAGTGTAGCCCGTCCGTGTACTCTCTCTTCTTCAAGCACGCGTGCCCGAGATCCTACAGCTACGCGTACGATGATAAGACGAGCACTTTTACGTGTTCTGGCGCGGATTATATCATCATCTTCTGCCCGTTGCCGTACACGAGGTAATAATTTTTAATAATAAATACAGTACCCTTTTCTGTTGAATCATCTTCACTGTGCCCTAAAATGGACTGTTTTTTTTATCCTATTTTGAACATAAAACATCTTTGCAGCAACAAGTTTCTGACCACGCGAAAGGACTCGGCTGAGTTGCCACTGATCAACAAAACTATGCTGTACATTGGGAGGCATCGCGCGAGCTTGTCAGCAGCACCAGGTTAGGCTTTGTAATCTTTTTTCTTCCGACTGTTTACATCTGCTGTTGTTGTTGTTAGTATGTGCTATTTGCCTCCATGGATTTTGCTAGTTTCGTTTTAAGTCCTCGGCTTTCTTGATTTTAATAATACAAACTGTTTTCAGGATGAGTACAAAAGTTTAATGTAGCTGAAGAGAGATAGAGAGAGCATTGTTCATGATCTAATTCTCTAGGACTTGGATTAGATTTCTTAACGGTATAGGGGATGTATTCTTATTGTTTTTTTGTTTTGATTCTCTAACTAATCTTGTTATTTGTCTTTGATTGGACATCAATCTTTGCTGAACTGAAATGTCTGGGAATAATATGATGATAGAAGCCGATAGTTGTGTTGTATGTGTACAATACGTTAGTTTTTTGCTGGTATTGGGCCAAACGAGTGAGTGGGCTAATTGGTCTGATTTTGTTTTAAATTGGGCTTTATTTACGGGAGAGTTGGGGAGTGGAAATTAGGGTTTCCACAAGCACTATAAAATAATATAATTGTACATACGAATCAACAGACGACTTCCAATTGAATATCTTCTTCTCTCTTTTCTTGATAAAGCTCATCTTTCTAAAGAAAAAACAAAAAGCAAGGCGGAAAGCTAATTATTTTTATATGCATCTCATAGTTCTGAATATATTATTTTCTATAACTGACTTAATTAATATTAGCAGTCCAGAGGAATTGGTTAATTTAAAAAAAAAAAAAAAGGAAAAAGTGCGTTGTAAATAATCTTTCATGTGCCTACACTTATTAAGCAACGGCTACCTTAGTTTTGCACTAAATCCAGGCAAAGTCTCTTTAGATAAAATGTCTTCGAGCTTACTCATTACACAGCTTTGTTTGCTTGCTTTGTTTCTACATATTTAATAAAAACAAAGAGTTGACAGATGACAGTACTCGATGTCGATGACATCTCACTCGATTTAAATAATTATTTTATTGCACCATCCCCTCATAAGTCATAACCCCTTATGTTTTCTTTCAGTTTTAATGCATTGCACACAACGGACATATTATAAATATAAGATAAAAAGATATTCCTTTGTCATCTTCTTCAGCTTTAATAACATAAAAGATACAAGAAGAAAGTAGTTGGGTTGCTCACACAAAATTCATGGATCTGCTTACTCCTCACTCGCACTCATTATTATTCCTCATTCACATTCTTCCTCTTCTTCTCCTTCTTCTCTATCCCAGAGGTAAATTGCATCATTTACATGTATGTAGTATTGTTGTAATGACTGTGTTTTTCGGCTCTGAAATGGAAACGTGATCTTCTTCTGTGACGGATCTAACGGTTATACTTTTCTCTTGCACAGAGGCTTCGTCGGCGAACACCTTCACCTTCGTCAACAAATGCTCCTACACTGTGTGGCCCGGCGTACTCGCAAACTCCGGCTGTTCGTCGCTCGGATCCACCGGATTCGAACTCAAGCAGGGCTCCTCTCGCACGTTCGCGGCTCCGACGGGCTGGTCCGGCCGTTTCTGGGGCAGAACCGGCTGCTCTTTCCCCGGTTCGTGCCAGACAGGCGACTGCGGGTCGGGCGAGGCCGAGTGCAACGGTTCGGGCGCCTCCCCGCCTGCCACCCTGGCGGAGTTCACCCTGGGGACCAACGGCGGCTTGGATTTCTACGACGTCAGCCTTGTGGATGGGTGAGAATCGAAAATATATATATATATATATATATATATATATATATATTTTGTTATTTTCGAGATTTTGTTTCTTCGCTCACTGGATGACGACGTGGACTCACGAACAAACAGTTACAACCTGCCCATGGTCGTGGAGGCCACGGGCGGATCTGGCGCGTGCGCGTCGACGGGCTGCGCGACGGATCTGAACCGGGTCTGCCCGTCGGAGCTTCGGGCAGTCGGCGGTCAGGCTTGTAAGAGCGCGTGCGAGGCTTTTGGCACCCCGGAATACTGCTGCAGCGGGACTTTCAACTCGCCGGCGGCGTGTAAGCCGTCGGCGTACTCTCAGATGTTCAAATCAGCCTGTCCGAGTTCTTACAGCTATGCATACGATGATCCCACAAGTACCTTCACTTGCGCCGGAGCTGATTACACCGTCACGTTTTGCCCGTCTACGCCCAGGTGTTTAAAACTACTAATCCTAAAGCGAAATCCTTTTCATTGCTTTTCTTCCGTACAATTAATGGGTTTTTATCTTTTTTCTTGGGGTTGCAGTCAAAAATCTTCGAAAGATCCGACTCCAGCGACAACGACATCTCCGGAAGTGACATATAACGGTGATGGTTCTATGGGTAATGGGTCGGTATCGAACCCCGACACGGAATCCGGGTCGGGTTCGCAGGAGATGCTGACTGATGGTTCTTGGTTGGCGGGTTTAGCCATGGGAGATTCAATTAGGGTTTCTTACCCGTTTGTACTACATTATTCCTTGTTGACTGGTTACGTTATTTTAGTCGCATTTTGGTGAGCTTTGGAGTTTTCCACGGCATATGGATTGGGTGGAAGTTTTTGCAATATTGTTCCGAGGCTGTAGAAGGACCGTGCTAGCACAGTTGTATTATTTGTATCGGTAGCTTGAAATGTGTTGTACATGTATGATTATTTGTATTGTTTTTTCATTTGTAGCCATAGCTATAAACAATCTGGTTAAATTGGCTAGGCGGGCTGAGCCTAGTGTCGAAACGGTTTACCAAACAAAAAAGTTCATTAAATTTACCCAAAATTCTAAATTATATTAATCTCAATCCCAATAGCGCAACTAAATAATATTAGTACCAACATTTTTTTTTGCATTTTTTAATTTTTCTTGTTCTAAATATTTTTGAATCGATTCATAGTCCATTAATCGTCCGACATAGGCAGTCATATATTCTTATGTCTATGCAGTCATATATTCTTTGTACAGATACCCATTTAATTTATCTAGAGAATTATTTAAACAGAGCTGTGTTTATATATTTCTGCTGCAATTTTTCCATCTTAACATGATATCAGTGACATCTCTCGATACAATCGATTCCAACTTCATCTCAATTCAATTTCATTTATATTTCTATCTACTTATGTTTCGACCAATCAATGTCGACATAGAGAGAAACATTGAATCTTTTCGTATTGCAAGTTTTCGTCAAATTAAAATCAAAGAACAAAGGAAAATAATATGCATCTTCATGGTTCAGACTCCCTGGAATGATCCTAGTTACCAATTCATTGAAGCGGAACTAAGCATTGGCTTTGGGAGCTAAGAAAAATAGATCCACTGATGGACGAGTCAAAGAACCTGCTAATGAGGATTCCGATCCTGATGTGGAACGAGTAAAATTCAATTGCATATTACATCCTCATCAAATGCAATTTGAAGGTTAGATTAGAACTTTAAATGGTTCTCAAAATTTTAACCTGCAAATAGAGATAATCTCTATTACTTAAGAGAATATGCCACTAGATATATACTTTCAAAGTTCAAAAGGTAATGGGATGAAATAATTCTACAGATCCACCGGTTCAATGCCTCTGTGATGCTGGGACATGTGTTGGGAAAAGAGAGAGGAGAGAGTGATTGATGCATTTTCTGTTGTAGCTAATGAAAAAAAATCATATTCTAATGAAGGTACCTATGACCAACAAAAATAAAGTTTATTCAATGGTAATAAAAGTAGAAAATAAGAAAAAATCAAGCATGTTCATGCATGAATTCAGTGAAACCGTGCATGCATGAATTCAGTGAAACCGTGCATGCATGAAAGAGGTAACATGAGAATGAAACCGTGCATGCATGAAAGAGGTAACATGAGAAGATCTACTTTATTCATAAGGAAGAGAAAGAAAATTGCGGTGTGATCATTGTAAGAAAAAAATAGTTACTAATATGTTATCGGAATGTCATACAAGGATTACAAATAGTACATGGCGTGTACTTTTGTACTGTTGAAACGATGTATTTACTTTATAAATAAAATGTTTTATTTATAATGAGGCATTGATAATTTTTTATCAATTAAAAACTCCGATGAGTGGATTTAAGTAATTAGCTCATTAGATGTGGGAAGATGACACCAAAGACTTATCCTCACACATAGAAAATGTTAAATATAATTTAAGAATACTAATATTAATAAAAATAACTAGTATTTTGATTTCATGTCTATTTGGGGAAAAGTCTCATAACTCTACTAGATGCTAGAACTCTCATGTGGTTTCGTCAACCGCTCAATTGAGAAGTTGGCGATCGTGACGGAAAAACTGTATCGGGGATCATCGTATTTGGAGGTCAGCGTAGTCGATCGATCACATGCCTTATTACTACGGGAATTTCGATGATCGGAAGACAGATAGTGTACGTGAACCTTGGACTGAAGGGGTCACCGTGGCGTAGTGGACTTTGTGGTCTTGGCTAGTCACTAGTTTTCCTAGGCTCCCATTGTTTTGAAACGAACAGAGGGCGCCAACATGAGGCATTGGCAACAAATGGTGATTTCTAGGCTTTGATCGTCGAGAGAAATTCGTAGTCGGGTCAATAATCAAGATATATCGCCTATAAGAACGATGACGAGAAATAACAAGGTCTTAAGAAGAAGCATATACATAGACTCGTGTGGGATACGACATCTTGGTAATTTCGTCCATCACGATTCCTCATCCGTCCTGGGTTTGACATATACCATTACTCTCACTCCACCGAGACATAAGTGAAGTGTTTATATTTATTGGCAAAAATCTATTTCGATTCGTAAATCACATTCGTTCTCAAACATAATATGTCTGTTACCATGAGATTGGCTAGATTAATATCGGACTCATGGATTCCTCGCGGAGCCGATTGAGATTAACTATGATAGACGGCTTAAGAAGGTTCATCGATGTTATATCGATATAAAGAGATTGTGTTTGGGCCTAATGGACAGTCGGGTATGGATCAGGATAGCACAAGTAAGACTTGGATGATCCATGTGATTTATTAATTATGAGCTTAATTGCATTAGGCCTAATTAAGTATCTTTGACTTTATCATATGAATATTGTTGACTTGGGCAACATAAGCTTAATCGACTAATTAATTAAGTTGGTACTATTACGTTTAATTAATAACTAACCAAGACTTATTTAACCTTCCAGAGTATGGTTATTCTAGAATGATCTAATTAGCTAATGATGATGTAATTACCCGTAAGAACTTTGGTGCTATGAGGAGGCTCGTGATATAGAAAGCCCCTTGTGATTAACATACCTTGATCGATCCACCTAGCTCTTTCCATCATGTTTTGTTAAAATCACATGTAGTAAAACATTCACCTTCTCTTATCTCCAATTGCTAAAGCGCATTGAGTTTCCGTAGATATAAGGTCGATGTTGGTCTGACGCTCTACCTTCGGAAAGTCGTGCTTGTGTTGATTGCAAGCTTTGGACAAGAGATTGTGGGGAGACAAGCAAGCTACTCTACGAAGGCAATGCGGCTTGATCTTCTTTCGGTTTCCACATGTAGTCGTAGTTGAGGTTTATGACTGTTTGTTTTATGTCGTTCTCTGGAGAATCTTGGTTTGATGAGAGCCCATTGTATTCACATGCGGCCTCGGGTCACAACTAGGATCCTGAGGGATTTTCCAACAAAATGCTCACAACAAGGATATATGTTATAAGATTACAAAGAGAAGATAAGTAAATAAGTAAGAAACGTATTTTTAACAGTGAAAAGAGACATAAATGTAGGAGGGTGTCCACTTGATATTTTTGGCAATGAATCTAACTGATCTGCAATAAGGGCTTTACTTGAATATACTGTTTACTGTCATACATATAGGGATAGTCGTTCATTGGTAGTTTCAATCAGGGACGGACCCAGGATTCCAAGAGCAGAGCTTTGCAATGTAGATTAGTATGGCCTCATGAAGCATCAACCACTAAATATTGAAATATACAAATTGGAAAATTTACAATTGATATAAAATTTAAATAAAATATAGAAATTGAAAATGTATAATAATTTTAAATGAGAAATATATAAATTGGAAAATGTACAATTAATATAAAATTTTTAAAAAAATGAAAAAGGGAAATGTATAATGATGAAAAAAAAAAAACTACTCCGGTAAGGGGTCAAACGCACTCCTAGTGTCATCCAACACTTACTGTAAGTCTAACTGCCACTGGGACAAAGATAATTTTGCAATAATTTCTTATGTTTTTCACGTTAGGGCTCCAAGACCTCCTTGGTACTCCGTCGGCTCTGCTGGGCGGAGGGTCAACAGACCCCCCGAGCCCCAGCGTAAGTGACTCCTTGGTTTTAATTACTTAAGTGTCTGCATGTTCTCAATTTCAATCTTCATACATATACCAGCTGACAGTAGTTGAATCGATACTTTTTTCTCTTCGAAATGCTGCACTGTACAAGACTACCAGTTTAGACAAGTGACTATCGAGGGAGCACTGCAAACAAGCCAAAGAATCTTTCATATACAAAGAGCTCTGTACATCATGTCAGAAGAAGAAGATGAACAAAGGTGGAGCTCTGCGGTTGCTGCAAGTACGAAATATAGTTCATTTTCTCCTTTTACAGCGTAAAGTTTACTAATGAATTTAATTAATTATCATATATGTTTGGGCATGAATGTGAATATTACAAGTTCTGTCCACTATCGCCATCCCATGCAATCTAGTTTAGTCGATGACATTGAGTTATCAATTCCACCAAATGCAGCAAGGTAGTTGCTCACATATTTATTCGATTTTGTGGATTAAAAGTTTTTATATTATTTAATCTTTTTTCATTCAGATGGAATGCATTGTTTGATCATACGACTTTTGCAAATTCTAATTTGCGTGCCATACGGGAGTCCATCGATAGCATGTCGATGGAGCAGTTTGTTTCGATCCCGTACAATTATCACGCACTTGGGATTTTGGCGACCTCAGTGCTCTCGTTCCTCGTTCCCGCTGATTTGTTATAACATCGTGAGTGGCATAATCCTGGCCGCAGTGATGCGACAGTTTGACACGATTCAGTTCGTGCCACAAGCACCGGCGTATCTTTATGGCGATCTCCACCGATTTAATACTTGGAATGTCGCCGGAAAAGATTGGAGATCGCAACATGAAGTACATGAATCCTTTTGGAGTCAACGACACTTGAGGATCGTTGATGGGATGGAGATATGTGTTGGGCCACAGTGCACCATCGATTCACATGCCGCAAGGCTTTTAGATGTGAGATAGTGCATTTATCGACGTGATGGTTCGTTTATTAAATAATTTTATATATTATATTACATTTCGATGATGTCGAGACAAATTTCAATTTGCACGTAATATTTGAATATGTTTAATAACAGGCACAACATGTCGATGACGCGCAGGCAAGACTACGTCGTCTTGAGCTGGACGAGGGATTGGATGTTATACATTGTATGCAACGTCTATTCATTGATAGGCGTCAACGGAAACATATCCAGTTCACTGTCATTCCTCCTATACAAGATCGGGGGGCATCGATTTCCCACCCTATGGCTCAGGGTACTGCACCGTCGTCGTCGTCGCGTATTCCGACAGATTTATACGACAATGTTGGATATGACACGTCGATGTCATCTGGGTACACTACGCCGATCAAGTACACATATGACGACGACGACAAGGATACGCCACCTAACCAATCAGATTCCCATCAGGCTCCACTTCCACGTCACCAGCAACGTCGTCCACACGAGCGCGAGGCCCCCTGTTGATCGTCATATGCGTAGAGAGATGCAACCTCGTAGATGTGGCACAAGATCGCATTATCAACCATAGCTTTACTGTTATGTATTTCTTAAAAATTCAGACTATGTTTTTATTATATTATGACTTATCTTTCTTATTATTACTATTAATTTAAATATGCGTATTTAATCAAGCGACCAACTGAAATCTAAAAAGTTACTCAAACAACATCAACAGCTTCTATCAACAAGACGTGCAACTTTAATTAAAGCTACCTGCAACTTCAGCAATTATCTTGCACGTGCAGCTTTAATCAAAGCTATCTGTAATCTGATCACATCACCAGTACTGTCTACAAGAAATATGATTTAGAACATCTATAAATGAAGCATAAATGAACAAACACATACAATATTTCACAAACAATGCACCCGTTTGGTAGAGATCCGCGTCTTAATCGCTTCACTGGAAAAAATATGAATGAGGGTCATCCGATATTAAAAAAATTAAAGGTCATCGATGATTACTTTAATGATGACTTGTGGTCGTAGCGTATTGAATACAACTTCGTTCTCGATCTTTGAGCTAAAGCATCTCGGGGTGATATCACGAATGAGAATTTGTTGGAAGATCTTCACTTCATTGCTCAGCAATACAATCAACGTTACCGAAATCATTTCCGTGTACGTTTTCTAACCGACAAACTTAGTCATCTGAAGCGCCGCTACTTTTAATGGACGAAACTACGCTCCAAAATGGGATATTGAGGAGAGTATGACAGATGACGGATTCATGCAGGTACCGAGCAATGGCTTAAGTGGTTTGAGGTGATTATTCTACTCTACGTTTTATTCGGATGCAATAAATTTTTATTATGCAAATTTTTATATTATTGTAGGTGGATCCTCTTTCAATAATTTACTACTATGAGTGTGAACCACATGACCATTTTTGCAAAAAACATTTCGAGCGATATATCAACCCAACCATTGTTCCAAACATTAACGTGCTTGCAATTCATAACAATGAAAGGCCAATAGTACATACTCGGACAGAAGAGTCATCCAAAATACAGGGGTGAAAAACGTCAGCTTGGGTTCGACGAGTTCGTCGACCCGCCCCAGAAAGGAAAACAATATAATATGTCGAGTAAGGGCGGAAACAGAGGCAAAAAGCATACCGCAGATGACAAATTCGTTGGCCCACATCCGAAAGGAAAACTAAAAAAGTATGTCTAGAAAGAGAGAAAACAAAGGCAAACATTATGCCGTGTTGAGTTCGAGAGTTAAAGAGGATAATAGTAATGACGACTTCGTTGACCCACCCCCAAAGGGTTGGAGAAAAAATTTTCCATAGTGATTGTTTGTAACTTTAACAACTTTATTTTTGTTTGCAACTAATATGATGTACTTTCGGACATAAATATGACTAGAAAATTGATAAGACCTTAAAAGTTTAAATATGACTAGAAAATTAAACATACTGAATAACAAGACACGAAAGGATTACGACATTAAAAGGCCTTAAACCTACAACAACATATGAATACTAGTATTGCGAGTCAATGTTGTCCACTGCCCCTGCCTCTTTGACTTTGTCCCCGCCTTGAACCACCACGATTCATTTCTTTCTGTGTACGAGTAGTACGGATTCTCGGACCTCTTCGGGTATGTAGAACGTCGTTATGTATAAGAGAGAACTCAACAGACTCCCAATAGCATTCATCATGCAGAGGATGGAAATACCCCTCGTATCTTCTACAGTACGCTTGTTTGCTATAGAAAGGAGCAATATGATGCATGTTATGAACTCCCCACATAGGCAGGCTGCTTGGGCGTGAGAACATGGGATGAAATACGTGTCCCATTTCCCACACGTGCACGTCTTTTCTAAGATGTTTACAACATGTTTCCTTTGATCCATAGCGAAAGTATAAACTTCCGTTGTTTGAAAACGTGGGTCAAACATAAAGACGACATGACTCCAAGAATGACTTGTCCAGTCGTTGAACTTATTCCACGCATACAGAGACCAGTTGCTTTCGATATTAGCCATTGCTGCAGAGCACTGTAAATCGATTGCAAAAGTATTCAACGCGTCAATGAAAGCTTAAGTCCACTATTGCTTTCGGAGGTAAATACCTCGCGCCTTCGAACACTTCATTAAGGGCTTTGGAGATATTAGTTGTCATCACGCCGCATCGGAATCCACCATCGTACGCAAAAATGCACTGCTCTTTGTCAATTTTATCTAACCACTTACAGGCTGGTTGATTGAGAACTTTTCTGTGTTCCATAATTTGATTAGAGTTCTCCAACGTGTACGCCTTCCAGCTCTATGACATAATTGTTTTAGATCATTATTTTTGAATTCCGTGTTAAAGTTGGATACGACGTGGCGTAGACAAAACCGGTGTACACCATTTGGAGATCTAAATGCTGGTAAGTCGCTTACTGCGGCCAATATTCTCGTAGCGAATACAATGTCATAAATTACGACAATCGATGAATATGATGCCAAATTAATACATGAAAGTCTGTTGGAAAATACAAATACCTCGATGATGATCCGAAATGAGGTATACACCTTGCTGATCCAACACGTGGATGTGAAGTAAGTTCAAGAGCCAGTGCCGCAAACGTATGCTTTCCGCTGAAACAATTGCAAAAGTAAGGGGAAGAATATTTTGATTTGCATCGAGCCCAGATGCAATCAACATTCTATGTTTGTATTTGGAGTATAAGTGTGTACCGTCAATGCAAACCACTCTACGGCAATGCCTAAAGCCATCAATACAAGGTTTTAAAGCCCATAAAATATCCCCAATTTCTTCACGCGAGGGGTCTCAGTTGGAAGATTCAACCAGTGAACTACCGTGTTGGGGTTGTAACGTTGCAAAGCATTCATGAAGATAGGAAGTTGTTGGACTGAAGTTTCCCAAGTGCCGTAAATATTTTCTTTCGCCCTTTTGAGGACATATCATGCTTGGATGTATGAGATGTCGTACCTGATATTGTCCTTCACCAGTTGCTTTACTTTCTTTGGTAGAAATTGAGGGTCGGTCTTCACTATTCCAATCAACATTCTTGCAATTGTGTTTCGCAAAATGTTACGATTTTTTCTCGTCAACTCGTTTATGTAGCATGTGTGTGGCCCTCCCTATATCGTAATCTTCTAATAACATTTTTTCACTTTGAAGTACGCTCGTAATCTCTCGTGGCAGTCGTCGCTATGGTTGCATTTGACGCCCCATACGGTTTTATTACTTTCTGAAACGTAAAACTCACGCCCAGCCACCATGTAAGAGTAATCGCATACAACTTGTATGTGAGCTTTGGTACTATATGTCATATATACTCTGAACCTGAATTGTCCCTAATCACTGCCGCCCTAGGCGCCATTTGATATGTCGAATAAAAAGCCACCGGTTGGTAAGGCGTACAAGCATCATCCACCTGCAATGGAATGTCATTCCCGGGACCATCGTTGCTTCTATCATCGACATCATCGTATTATCATCTGCGAGATATGAAAAATCGTCCAGTGCACCACACATGTCATCAGCTTCAGAGTCGCGGGCTCACTATTTCGCACGGCTTTATGCACAGCCTCAGGTTGTGATCCAGTCGACATATTAGGAACACCACCATTGCTCGAAGGTATGTCTATGTAAGGTACGTGGAGTGAAAAGTTACTCATTCCTTGAGTGACTGTCGTAAGATCAGGGAACGAGTGGCTGGAGGTGATGTTGGTGAATACGTCGAGGCCTCTTCATTACGGTCGGAATGAACGTTCTCGCTGGCCTCGACAAACACTTCAATTAAATTAAGTTTTGCATTAACATCCAAGAAGTACGACAACTCCGTATCATTTGAAATTCGAAAGAGATTCTGGTAGAGTCGAGAATGCTGATAGTATTCAATCTTAACATGGACGGTTAAGGAGAAAAAAATTTGTCCGCGCGAATAATGCTGATAGTGAAGCTCGTATCGCGACGAATTCGTCGAAAATCAATGGGTGGGATGCTGTATCGAATGACATTTGATACGGAAATGATTTCACTGCCATAGTGGATAAAGACTTGAATTTTACGAGATGTCATAATGTGATGACGAATTTTACTACTTCAAATTGTTTTTTACACAGCAAAACATATGGAATGATAGTGCTTTATATAGGGACATTCATCGCATTTATTAAAAGCGACGTCGCATCTATTAAAAGCGATGTCGCATCTATTAGACGCGATGATTCTCCCGTAAAAACTCGTGAACGTTATGTCGACATCAGTTCTGTTGCCAAAAGCCAATTGCATAAGAAAACGCGTGATTGAATCGTCAATGTCGACGCGTTCAATGGACGCGACATCACGACTATTAGCCGCAATGATAGGCCCAACATCGACGCCTGGGCCAACTTCGAAGTTCGTCACGGACTCACGGCCTGCGATCAGTGGCGGATTTACTGTAGGACCGAGGGGCCCCCCCCCCCCCCCCCCCCCCCGAAAAGTTTCGAAATTTTTAGTACTATATATCATTTAATATTTCATACATATTTATTTAATTGTGTCTTGCCTTATGTTAAATATATGCATGTGATCTGGGCTGTAAATATTGGTTTGGATAACTAAGTTTGTGAATTTTTAAAAAAATTAGTACTTTAACGGGTTGGGCTGACGAAATTTAAAAATATTAAGTTAGTGGACTAGGCTGGTGGCTAGAGAGTTGGGCTGGCTCAACAAATATATATTAATATATATATATATATATGTGTGTATAAATATGGGTTTTAAGTTAACGTATTAGGTCAAAATTTGATTAAAAAAAACCACATGATCTAAGCGGCAGGGCAGGGATAAGAAAAAAATCGCAGTAAACATTTTTTTTCTCAGGCAACGCTAAAGACTTGATCTTTCTTCGCATAAACCACTAATTATATGCGTCTCTTTAACAGCAAGAAACAAGACGATCTCATCGTTTTCCCTAACTTTATCTACTTATCGGAACAAACTCGCTTAGATATTCAATGTATTATTATATTTAATTTCTTATAATCTTCATTGTCTTTTTAATATAGATAATTTATTGTTCGATTGTACTGAATTTATAATTATTTTATGATCGTATGTTTCACATCAATGGGAAAACCGATCACTATTGATAGTTTTTTTCAAAGGAAGAGGGCAAATGAAGATATATCTTCCCCGACGATCGCATCGCCGATGGCAATAACAAATGACAATGATATACCAGCCCAAGTTCCTCTTCAAATTAAAAAATTCAGAAATCGAAGAAGTTGATCTCAATTCTTTGGAGCGTGATCCGTGGATACGTCGGCAAATTTGGGAATATAATCCTAACCAAATTTGTGGTTAATCTCCCCAAATTTGGAGCGTGATCCGTGGAATGTTTCTTCACTACATCGTAATGCGGAAAAGGCATGCGAGGATTTGATGAATCAACCACAACATATAGCAATGAGGTTTGATAATTTTGATGCTCAACAGATTGCAATTAATCGTCTCCGATTAAAGGCTCATATAGATGTTGTACGATTTCTTGCACTTCAAGGAATTGCATTTAGAGGTCATGATGAGAGATCTTGCTCATCAAATCGTGGTAACTTTCTTGAATTATTGGATTTCGTTACTGGATATAATGACGAACTTGCGAAGGCGATTGCGAAAGCTCCAAAAAATGCCAAGTATACGAGTCACGATATTCAGAAGCAGATACTTCATGTACTTTCTGTTAGAGTTAAGAATGCAATTCGTGAAGAACTTGGAGTTGCAAAGTATTACATAATTGTTGATAAAGCCTGTTACGAGTCAAAAAGAGAGAAAATGCCTATTGTGTTAAGGTTTGTGGATGCTAAAGGACTCATTCAGGAACGCTTGTTTGGGCTTTTTCAGGTATTTGATAGGACTCTTAAAGGCGTTTTATAAATATTCTTTTTTTATCTCACAATAACTTTAATGTTTGTTTTGGCCTTTTCAGGTATCTGATACAACTTCTTTGACCGTAAAAGGTGTTATATGTTCTGTTTTAGCTCACTATAACTTGGACGTTCAAAATATTAGAGGCCAAAGATATGATGTAGCTAGTAACATGAGGGGTGAGTTTAATTGATTGCAAGCTTTGATTGCAAAATATTGCAGATGTGCTTATATTATATTCATTGTTTTGCTCACCGGTTGCAGTTGGCTTTAGTTTCAACAGCAAAACATGTTACACCTATTCATCAGTTTTTTGATAATATAGTTAATCTTGTTGGTTCTTCGTGTAAGCGTAACGATGAATTAAAGCAAGCTCATGCGGATGATATTGCACATTTGATTGCTATCGGTGAACTAGAGACAGGGAGTGGACTTAATCAGATTTGTACTTTAAAGCGAGCTGCTGATACACGGAGTTCTCATTTGAGATCACTGACCGGCCTAATTAAGATGTTTAGTGCATCGTGTACAGTATTGCTTAAGATTATGGATGATAGACTTCCTTCCCAACGAGCAGAGGCTAAGTCGGTTTATGATGAAATTACTTCTTTTGATTTTATATTTATCTTACATCTTATGAAAGATGTAATGGAAATCACAGATGTCCTTTGTCAAGCTTTACAATGCAAGTCTCAAGATATAGTAAATGCAATGGAGCTTGTATTGTTTACCAAAAATTTATTCCAAAAGATGAGGGATAACAATTGGGAGGATCTTCTAGTAAAGGTAAAATCTTTTTGTGAAGCTCGAAGTATTGATATTCCTGATTTTGGTGCTCGTTATATTGATAGAAGGGGGCGAGGCCGAGTCCGTAATCATTCAAATTATATCACAATTGAGCATCATTATCAGGTAAACCTCTTTTATGCTGCCATAGACTCTCAGTTGCAATAAATTAATAGTCGCTTTAGTGAAGATGCTATGGAATTACCCATTCTTAGTAATGCTTTAAATCCTCAAAATGCGACGGGGATTTTAAACGTTGAAGATATATGTAAATTAGCAGATAAGTATGATATGAAAGATTTTACAAAGGATGAGATAGAGCACTTGCAGATACAATTGAAGCACTACGAGTACAATATAGTCAAATGCGATGACTATAAAAGAATTTCAACTATTTTAGAATTATGTCAATGGTTGGTGAAGACTAATAAGTCGGTGACAGACAATCTCGTTTTTCCATTGATTGTACTTCTGCTTACTCTTCCAGTTTCTACTGCTACTACAGAGCGTTCATTTTCGTCAATGAATATCGTGAAGACTAGGCTTCGAAGTAAAATGGAGGAAGACTTTCTCTATGACGCATTAATGGTATATAAGAATTTCTTACAAGAGTGAGTCTTGATACCATCATTGAAGACTTTGAAAATCTGAAAGAACGTCGGATTCCTTAGAAATTTTTACTTATTTAAATTCAGACGTTGTATTTCAAATATTACTTTAAATTTGATTATCCCATTTATTTTTGGATTGGTGTACTCTTATTTATTAATTTATGTTACGGACCCCCCGGAAGAATATTCCTGGATCCGCCCCTGCCTGCGATAGAATCGCGTCCATTGGACGTGTCGTCGCGACCATTAGGCACGACGTCGCGGTTAATACCCACAATCCACTCTATTTTGTTAAACGCAAAAACAACCCTAATTTATAAATTGTATTTATTTTCGATTTATTTTATTAAATACTGAATAAACCAGGAGACACTATGATACCAAAACCTAGTCATTCAACTTTTGTATGCAGTATATTTATAGGGGCCTGATACGTAAAGGCGTAGTAATTCACGATAGGTAGAAGTATGGCTAAAACTAATGGAAAATTTCAAACGATGTTGTTTGCCAATATGACACATCACGTAGTTTATTGAAATTGTTGGTTATTCAAAATGTTTCATATCACTAGATGGATTCATAAACGGTTGTGCCAAATATGAAAGACATGACTAGCATTATTAGAAAATAGTGTGAAATTATTGGCTAGATGTTGATCAATAGAAGAAATAGAAAATAATGCATGAGTTGTTAGAGATATGGCCTCGGAATGCCATTCGAGGATAAAATGTAATAGGTCATAGACGAACAATGTATTATTTACTTTTTATATTTGAGCGATGTATTCAGATATTTTATTTATGGAATAAAATTTTATTTATTTTAATTTATTCGTAAGAAATATTATTTAGTGGTCTAATATTTCTTACTTGGCATCCGGTAAGAAGGCGAATAAATAAAACTCAAATGTTTGGAGTTTAGTCACCGATTCTCGTTAGATAAGAGAGGGGGCACTGGTGAGCTATTATCCTCAAATGTTAAATACGTCCATAAGTCTTAGGCTCCAGTTGGGTACTGAAATTGCCGATCACGACTTATTTGTTGACGACGCTTACGTGATTGTGCCAATCATTCACTTGAGAAGTGGGAGGTCGTGATATTGGTACGAGTTGAATCAGGGGATTAACTTGTATTTGGACGTTGACTCGTAATCGAACGATAACATGCCTTATTACTCAAGGAGTGTCAATGATCGATCGATTGACTATAGTAGTCTACATGATTCTTAGACTGAAGGGGTCACTAGCGGTGTTGACTTCGGGGTCATGACTTGCCACTAGTTTTGCTAGGCCCGTATTGCAGAGTGCATGGGTCAGCGGCGAAATGCGGTCTTGACAACGGAGGGTGACTGCCGGGCTTTAACCACCAAAAAGGGATTCACTGTCTCATAAGTAACTGAGATATATGTCCTATGCATATTTGGGGACGAGAAATTACTAAGTCGCTGGCCAGAGCAATAAAGTGACTCACATGGGACGTTGAGGGAATTTTAGTAATTTCGCCAGTCACGAATTTATCATAGAGCCGAGTTAGTGAGTTTGATAGTTCCATGACTCTCACTCGACCGGGACATATGTGAAGGGTTTAAACGTAGGACCAAAATCTATAGTCGGTTTGTAAATTATGATTAGATCACTTTCGAACTCAACTCGGGATCGGTTCGGTACCACGGGATTGGCTAGGTGAATACCGAACTCATGGATTCCTCCCAGTGCCGATTGAGACGAATCAAGAGGATCGGGCTTAAAAAGGACCACCGATGTAGTATCTATTAAAGAGAGACTTAAACAAATACTTAACGGGCGTAGTGTCGTTAAGATTGACGGTTTACGAATGTTAGACATTGGTTGAGCTTATCGAGACTTGAGTGATAGTCTAAGTGCTCGAAATTAGTTTAAGCTTAGATTAAAGGTATGGCCGAAATATATATATATATATATAACTATATTAAGTTATTATTTGATAATAAGCTTAATTTAATTATTTATCCTAACTTTAAATATAAGGGTAAATATTGTATTTTACCTAGACTTAATAGTAAAGGTAATATGGTTACCTTACTTATTTTTTGAAATTAATATAATATTAGATATTAATATTTTCGATAATTAAATAAAAGTTTTGATTTAAATTTTGAATTAAAATTCGAAATTTATAAGCTCAACTAACTTGAGAAAAATACTCACACGTTTAATTTGTTTGGAACAAACTTGGACTAAGCAACAAACTATTCGAAATTTTTGGTCGGACTAAGCAAGGAAATTTCGAAATTTTCTCTTGGAGCATGTCTCAAATTCAGCCACTAGAAATAAGGCCAATGATGCTTAGTTGAAAAGACGAGAAATGAGTAACGAGAAACGGACAAAGAAAGACGCAAAACAGAAATCGTCAGAGAAAATAACAAAAGTATTAGTGTGCTCGCTTGCTCATATCACTCGATCTCCTGCTAGCCATACGTGGAGGATTTCGAGTTTGATACATCATCGGGTCGGCGTGACTCCTCTTTTGCGTTTGCTTTCAACCTAAGCGTGGTTTCAAACCGGGGGGATCGGCGAAAGCTAGCAATTCTTCTCTTCGGGGGTAAAGTGACTGAAACTCTTTTACGTTACGTGAGATTGGGGTTTAAGACTGCATTATGTGTATCAATATGTTTCTATGTGTATCCGAGCGATCCGGGGTTTACGGGAATCTCGGGAAAATTTTTAAATTCCGCACGTCCGAGTGACACCCCAGGAACGATCCCCGACATGAGCAAGTGACTGAATTTTTCTTGTTGAATGCTAATACGGCGTTGCCCTAGCTGTTTCCTCGATGTCCTCGAGAAGCGTAACATATGTCATTGTCGTGGAATCCGGAAACATCATCGACCCAAATAATAATAGTGCGTATGCACGCGCGTGCAGTTCGACCTCTAGCTCGTCGCTCATGTCGCCGACTGGATTTTTTTCTTCCAACCATGCTGCAAACTTCCGAAGAGACAATTTTGTCCCGTGATACGCTCCTTCGGGAGGTATGTACCCGATCAACGCCTCGCAGTAATCGAGCCACTGCTCTTGCGTCTTACGGGGATGACACCGCTTACCGTACCGTCCACGGGGAGCGCCCACAACACACCCACGTCCTCTAAATTAACGGTCGTCTCCCCCACCGGCAGGTGAAACTTGTGTGTCTCCTTCCTCCACCTCTCTACCAGTGCGGTAATCAAGTGGGGATCTATTTTACGAGATCCACAACTATAGACGTCGTACAGCGACATTGTATCTAACTTCTCCAAAATACGACCGTGTAAGCGTATCGATCGTGAGTCTTGCCCCATACTACTTTCTCCAATCCTCTCATGGTCAACGGGATGTCTGTAGCACCATCCGTGTTGGATAGCACATCGTTATAACGCTGACTATCCTGGAATATCAACAACGAACGATTGACCAAAAAGTAAAATTCGTTCATGTCCATCCTAAATCGAACAACATCAATACTAAGCAAACAATCACGTAATCAGGCAATTCAATCACAAAATTAATAACCGCGAATAGCGACACAAACAACTCAATTGAATTATTAAATCGATATACTTACTCAATATACGAGGTTGTGGCATTGTTGGTCTTAGACGAAAGGCACCGACGACGACCGACAAACGGAACGGAGGACAGGCGGCGGTGATGGCTCCGGCTCACGGCGAATGGGGTGGTGGCTAACTGCGGCTCCGGCTCCCGACGGAAGGCGGCGGCGGTGGTGACGAAGGTCCGGAGGTGACATGTAGGCCGGTGGTGACACGTGGTGGTGACTCGGCTAGATCAGGCGAGAGATAGAACGAGACGACGATTGCCTCGGACGGCGGAGCGGTAGATGGCGACGGTGGAGACGCAGAGGTGGTTACGGCAGCTCGAAGGTGACACACGACGGACAGGTTGGTGCGAGAGATAAAACAGAGAGCGAGAGAGGGACGAGGGATGACGGACGACGACATCAACGCGGTGGAGTGAGTGAAAGAGAGTGATGGAGCGCGGGTAAATAAAGATCCCAGATCTATATTTACACGATGTCGCGTTAGCAAACGTAACGCTGAGCCATTAAATTTGGCCCAATATTCGGGCCAAACGCACTGGATCATCACGTTTATTGGGCGTCGTCGCGGTTAATACGCGTAATCCACTCTATTTTGTTAATAAATGCGAAAACAACCCTATTTTATAATATTTATTTATTTTCGATTTATTTTAATAAAAAAGCCTCATTTATACATAAATTTAATGATATAAAAGAAGCCTATTTTTATAATTGACAATCACCAATACACTCTAAACCGTGTCAATGGTTAATTGGAAGGTTGACGGGTCTTAATCCAGGTTGAGTCACGGTCAAGTGTTGGCAACTGAAAGTAACATCTAAATTTTCAAAATTCATATATCTATTCTGTTATGTTAATGGGGAGCGGTGGCTATAAACTGTCAATTTAATGTGTAAAATATATGTCAATTCGCTCTTTTTATAATTTATTTTGACATGTTATTATTATTTACACCTCAATTTTTTATTTATTACAATCACATCCTCACAAATAATTTTTTCAAAATATATTTCATCTGTTAAATATTATAAATTAGAAATGATTTAAAATATAAAGTAATATTAAATTTTTATATTTTGGGCATACGAGTGTGCAAGAAATAGTAATAATACTTATTGACGATAGCGAATAGCGATATAACTAATGTAAATATGATTAATGTCACCTAAAAATTTTACCGACATTTTCGGCTTGCAAAAACGCAAGGAAAGAATTGATATGGCTAAGAAAAAATATTAAATAAATATACACATACACCACGCAAGGTTTACATCCAGCGCATCACATGACAACATTAAAAGATTGTGGACAGTTACAGTTGGAAGTCCACACGGCTTCCACTCGTTGCTTGGTGCCCTTGGCATGTTACAGGCTTTTAAGCCCTTCAAAACCGACTCGTTTGTTCTTTCCTTACATTCTAAGATTAACATAATAAAAATCCCAATCTTTCTCATTTCATCAAAACATCACAAGAACAAAACAAACCTTCGATAATCAATCAACGAGCAAGAAACATGTCTTCTTCTCAAAGCCCCAGAAAAACCAGCTCGCTCTACCCAGAAGTCATCGAAACGAACCCGGACTCATCTTCTACGTTCATCATCAAAAACCCGTCATCGTCTTCTTCTTCCATGTACCCTTCCATCGACCCCAAAGATTTAGCAGAGAAGCTCTTCCCCGACAACGAAGAAGAAGTACCCGTCCACCAGGGATCGAGCACCAACGTTTCCGGCGGTAGCTTCGAGTCCTCCGAGCAAGTCGTCGTCAGAATCCCAGGTGCAATAGTCCACTTAATCGACAAAGAGCAAAGCGTGGAGCTCGCATCCGGCGAATTCTCGATCGCACAGCTCAAACAAGGCGACAACATAGTCGCCGCCCTTGCCCGCGTAGGCGACGAGATCCAATGGCCCCTCGCCAAGGACGAACCGGCGGTGAAGCTGGACGAGTCCCACTACTTCTTCAGCCTCAGGGTGCCCTCGGAGGAAGGAATTACGAGTGATAACATGCTGAACTACGGGCTCACAATCGCTGCGAAGGGGCAAGATGGTCTTCTGAGGGAGCTCGACTCGATCTTGGAGAAGTTCAGCGCCTTTAGGGTCGAGAAAACGACTGAAGTCGAGTGGGGCTCTTTGGCCAAACAAGTGTCGCCCGAGGAGATGGTGGAGAAGAAAGACGAGTTGGAGAGGAGCGCTTCTGCTTATTGGACCACTCTGGCGCCAAACGTTGAGGATTACAGCGGAAGTATAGCCAAGTTTATTGCTTCGGGCTCGGGCCAAGTCGTGAGGGGGATACTGTGGTGCGGCGACGTAACCGTCGACAGGCTTAAGTGGGGCAACGAGTTCTTGATGAAGAGAATGAGTAAAGGGTCAACGAAGGTCAGCGATCAGGCGATAAGAAGGATGAAAAGGTACCATCGTCTTTTTTTCTTTATTTCCTTCCATTGAATTAATTGTTCTTAGTTTCCCTGTGATGATAGATTGATCACTCACGTCTCTTACAGGGCCGAAGACATGACGAAGATGTCAGAAAAAGTTGCCACGGGGATCCTGTCGGGCGTCGTGAAGGTGTCCGGATTCTTCACCCGCTCGATTGCCAACTCTAAAGTGGGCCAAAAGTTCTTCAACCTTCTTCCCGGAGAAATCGTTCTTGCTTCATTGGATGGGTTCAGTAAGTTTGTCTTAACAATTACGTTTAAATGACATATGAGATCGCTATGTACTTGTGATTGATGAAATATTTAAGTAAATGGCCTCCGTGTGACTTTCGAACGAAGAAATTAGTGCGGAAACGAAAATCTGAGAGAAAATAGTTTTCGTAAGTTTTTCTTTCATTTTTCTCACTATTTGGTGAAAAAATGAATTTTCCTTAGATTTAAGTATAAATTTAACTAGATTTTTTTTCTTTTCTTTACCCATTTCTTCAGTTAACCAAACATAAAAACTAGTGTCCCGTTTCTATTTCAATTTCTTTTACCTAATAATTTCTACAAACCAAACGCAACATAAGAAAATAGCCTTGAATATACTCTTACTAATCGGGTCCATAGTGACGAGATGTGTTTATGTTTAACGCAAAGCGTTAAGGGCAGGTGCGTATGGTTAGAACAGGGATTGTCTATAGTCACTAATTTATGAAGTAGATCACGGTTTAAATCCTTAGTAGAGCAATTTTTTTAAACCCGATATTCAACTATAGAACCGGTACCCCAACCTTTTTGAGTATTTGTTAATAGAGTTGAGAAACCATTGTGTGGTAGGTACCCTGCAGTGTAATGGGTACTATGATTGTTGGGTATCTGTTATAGTGCTACTACCCAATGTGCAGTCACGATGGGTATCCTAATTGGTGAGTACCCGATATGTAGTTATAGTCTGCATTATGACTGTACTATGATTGTTGAGTACTCGTTATGTTGTTGAGTATTAGCAGAAATCCATCACATGAATTCTTAAACTGCAAAACGACAAAAATATCCTTAAAGTTATGGCCATTGACGTTTAAGACCGGTCAAAGAGGCTTTTTTTTTTTTAAAAAAAATTGACTTGGTTAAAGGCCATTTTCTTAAAGAACCCTTGATTGACATCATATTCTGTCCTTTCTGCAATTGTAGACAAGATTTGGGATGCGGTTGAAGTTGCTGGAAAGAACGTGATGTCGACTACTTCGGTGGTCACGACGGGGCTGGTCTCGCAGAGGTACGGGGAAGAGGCGGGCCAGGCGACCGAGCACGGGCTCGGGGCGGCCGGGCACGCGATCGGGACGGCTTGGGCGGTGTTTAAGATACGAAAGGCTTTGAATCCAAAAGCTGCGTTTAATCCCACAAGCGTTGCCAAGGCTACAGCAAAGGCCAATGCCGCCAGATTGAGGTCGGGGTCTCCGTGAATGTTGTGAATTGAATGCGTTAAGTTATAATGAGATTGGCTGTTTGTGTTGTTGTTCCGAGATTCTGTTATTACCGAACTTGCCGGTACTTTATTTTCTGTCAGTTGCATGGTTTGTGTTTGGTTTCAGTTGTGCAATAGCTTTGGAAGTGTGTACTTTCATTAAAGCTTAGGAGTATTTAGCTGTGACGCTGTGGGAGTATATAGAAAATTATAGCAGCAAAACTTCTCCAGTGAACCTAATCGTTCACTTAGTCCTCTTTTCAAAACACGTTCTAAAGCAGAATGAAAGGGGAAAATGATGATTGATGACATCGAAGAAAAAAGATAGAGCATCTGCTACTGAAATTACATACTGGTGTTGGGGTGCCATTTGGCACTTCCGTTTGGAAAAATTGTTGTAACATGTTCGAGTTGGACGCAACAATTTGTTATCTTACATACGGGTGACAAATAACAGACACGTGGTGGGTTTCAAAGATATAGATGAATGACATGGTACTGCAAACCCAAAAAATAGGTAAAAATTTCTTTAACCATACTGAAAAAGTAAATCAAAAATGCGATTTTTTCTCTCTCTCATCATTTTGACTAATATGGGTCCGAAGTCTGAACCGAAAAATATATGTTTGCCTTTTAACAGTTACATTAAAATCCATTTGTGCACATTTATTTATTGTTTATTTTTTTATTCATTTTGTTGTGCGTTTTTTCCTTTTAAGTCGTTTTTATATTTCTTTTTTTATTCATTTGAAAATGCATTTAGATACCTTTTATATTTATTTAATTATTTTTATAATTAATTATATTATACATTTCATCAATATAATTTTAAATAATATTGTGGCAGAATTTTTAAGTTGTAAAATTTATTGGTAATATTGAAAATTTGTAAAATTTGGTGTGAAAGAAAATATTTTTCAAAATATCCTTTAAAGTTTGAGAATGAGCTTCACGGTTGGAGAAAATTACTGTATTTTGAGTTTGAGAATGAGTTTTTTGGTTGGAGATGATCTAAATCACATGTGGCGATGAAATATAAGATTATGATGTCGACAGTAAAATTTGGTTATTCTCCTCTAATCCGCTGATTTTCGTCCAGAGGCGGATTTGGCTAAATGCGTCTAAATAGTTGTTATATAATTAAAACTATATTGTATTTATTAGAAAAATAACACCTAAAACAGCTGTTGGAAGCTGAAATTTAATCGGCAGGTTTTTGGGTTCCATCTACACATTTGACAAAGCTTGGTTTTGTCATCTATCTCAAGTTCTAGGTCAGTTTGGTAAGACCAAAAGTACCGACGATCAGTCAATTTTTTATAAAAAGGAATGATGGTGCGAGAGGTTCCGTAAAGATATGGAAATAGCTAAGTTAAAAATAAACCAGAAATGTTTTTCCTAATGTTGAACCAACACTTAGGATAAAAAAGTTTTAGTACAGCGGAAAGTTTCAAAACTTAGCAGTAAAAACGATGGAGACACAGTTTAAAAATATGCATCAAGTTAAATAATTTGTTACACGCATTCAGCGGAAAATTCCACTACAAAGAATGGTTTACAAAAAGTCGAACTATCGAAAGATAGTAAAAACAACCTAGTAAAGAATTTAACGACTCTTCTAATCTTCACACAGATAAGCTACGATCTATGCAAAGGTAAAAAACAAGGTAAAGAACTGTGAGACGAATATATGTAGAAAGCTCTATCGTGTTCGTTTTCTTCTCGTTCGCCACTCGTTATCGTTGTTACGTGATCGGTATCGGAGTCTTCTATTTATACTCTTCATAGCTTCGACTCCAATCCACTCCACTTTCTCCATGATGTCCATGACTTCACGTCTGAGATAATGCTTCGACTTATTCAGCCACGAGCTCCACTTCTCCTATTTTTAGTAAGCACTTTGTAGCCGTTGAATAAGCCTCTTATTTTTAGTATCCACTTCACTCCACTCTTGTTTGAACAAGTCCATCTCGTAAGTAACATCTGCACACATTTAAATAAAGCCACAATAATAAGCAAACCATTTTTGGGTTTGACAGATAAAATTAAGGTTGGACCAATTCCGAGTCAAACAATGTTGCCTCGTCCAAGCCAAACGATGTTGAGTCAGATGTTGGGTCCACATTGTTAATGTTAACAATGTCAACACTAACAAGCTCCCCCTTTTTTTCTTTCCAAAACCAGGCAAAGATAAATCCAAAGAACTTCCAACCCATAGAACTTCAAATCCATAGAACTTTCCCTGAAAACATCAAGTAACTTAGAACAAAAAATGGATTAAAATAGGAAAACATTAATACATAGCCATTTAGAGGTCTTCGTCACATCTGCAAAACACACACAACCACCCACAAAACAAAAACAAAATAAAAGCTTGCATGCAAAACAGGAAAGCAAATAAGAAGTCTAAAATTAAAGACTCTTCTTAATGGAGTCTTCTGATGCAGCTCCTTCTTCTTCAGCCTCAGCTTCTCCTGTTCCAGCTCCAGCTCCAGCAGCAACAGCTCAGCTTCTCCTGTTCCAGCTCCAGCTCCAGCAGCAACAACTTCTTCTTCTTCTTCTTCTTCTTCTTCTTCTTCTTCTTCTTCTTCTTCTTCTTCTTCTTCTTCTTCTTCTTCTTCTTCTTCTTCTTCTTCTTCAACACCAGCACCATGATCATCTCCCCCTGCAGCTGATATTCCATCTTCGTATCCCTCGCCAGCAGCAGCAGTCCCGACATCTTCATCTGCACCATTCTCTCCCACTTTTTGGAAATAAAGAAGACTCCGAAGAATCTCTCGTTGTGCAACCAGCGATGCAATAGTATCATCCAGATACTTTATATGCTTCGTCAGGACAGATGTTGGAGCGGATGATGAACCAAAATTTGGTTCAGCAATTGTACCTCCAGTCCAGGGCAGATTGACAACTTTGTTTAGCCCCATTAAGTGATTCGCCGCAATGGTGTATGAGATCTTCTTATGCACCACAGTATCATCATGAGCAGGTTTGAAACCTCCTCGAACCAGCAACAACCAAATGATTGAGGAAAAAGGAAGTATTCATTTCCCTACCCTTTCGGCTTGGTATGCAATTTGGTTATGTATATAATCTCCCCAATTAATGGGAAGATTTTTCCCCAACGCATACAACAGTTGTGCCATAAGTTCGGTCACTCTACTATCATTGGCTGTGGGAAGCCAATTATAGATAGTTATTTTAAATAGCACGGTGTAGAGTGATGTGAGGTGAGTGACCGAGAAGTTGTGAGTCCAGTTCATCACCATACCCCATGTGATGAAGGACATAACCTTATTCATGTCACTTTCAGAGAAGTGATCAACCTCATGATTCCCAAGCAATTCATTAATAGAATGAGAAGACAACTCATAAAGATTATTCCGTAAGTAAATCTTACCGAATTTCTTTGAGTAAGGCTCATTTAACTTGGGAGAGAGGTCAGAATATACCTCGCGGACCACGTGGTCGCAATGTTCCCCAAGAATGAGCACAGCCTTCCCGAGATGTCTGGATTCCAAGAATTGCAGGACACCTTGCTGAGAGAAGCTTGCTTTGTCCACCGTTCTTTCTACGCGAATGTTTATGGAGTAGAAGGACTTCCAGAGATCCTTGTTCTTCTTGACGTAGAACTTTTTTGGGTGTGAAGGAATCTCCCAGTCAGATCCTTCATACATCTCGTCGTCAGAGAGGTATGTTGGGTCACTATTCAACCCAACATTGGCCTCAACAGTCTGCTTCTTTTCAACAACTTTTTCCCTTTTGTATGGGCGGGGAGTTGATTCAGGTTTTCTCTTCCCTTTCTTCTTCTGCAACATCTTATTGATGACCCCAACGGTTTCTTCAACGACTTCTTCTTCACCGGAAGCCTCCAACGATTCAGATTCTGAACTCGTTGAGGAATCGACCGTTATAGGAATGAAATCCTCATCAGAGCTTTCAGAATCATCACTCGTTTCTGAGGACGAGCTCGACGCTGGTGTTGGGATCGGATCCTTCGTAGTTTCCTCCTGATGCGCTTCAGAGGTTGCAGCGTCGTCCCTGAGAGGAGACGCGACTCTTTCCGGCACGGGCAATCGCCAGTGGGTTCGTCTCGATAAAACTGGCGCTCGATGTTGCTCCAACATTCTGCGTCTCAGAGTTGTATGAGTTCGCCATAGAAGAAATTATAAAAGCAGAGATTGAATTTGGGAGAATTTTCGAACTTGATTGCGAGATAAGAAAGCTTAAAATTTGCAGAGATTACGCAGAGAGAATGTAAAAGGATTTTTGTGTTATGAACGAGATTTTCAGGCGAGTAAATAGGTCGCGTTTGTAACGGTAAAAAATTCGATAATGGAAGAAAAGTAACCGATAGAAACAATGAATTAAAAATTAAATAATTATTTTTATTTAAAATTCGTAAATACGAGCTTTAACCGTTAGTGGTTGAGAAAAATGTGGAGAGTGGATATCGTGTGACATTTAAAAATATCATGCAAAACATGATCATAACATAATTAAGTCGAGATCAAGTGCACTAACCGTTTAGGTGTTCCGATGAGCGCATGAATCAAGTGAGGATATCCGTTCTTCTTAATGCAAAATGAGAGATATAGATACTAGACACGACATATTATTTATATGTATACCTAAAAGCTATAACACATAGAACAGAAACAGAAAATATAGTATGATCAAAATGACTAGTCACAAATGTTGCTCAACATTTAACCCAACATTCTCAAACGATTTCCTTCATTTTCTGTTCAACACCCTAGATCACAATTTTCTTTCATTTTCTGCCCTTATCTCTCCTTTATTATTGATAGAGAATATTGTGCACTGCTCTAAAATGATTAACATTTCATCAAGGTTCAGTCATTTTTACACGCATAGAATACATCGTCACCGCGAATGCCGTGTATCTAAGGATCTTAATATTCTGAACCTGTATCTTGAAAAGATCATGAGCATTCTAGTACTAGGGAGTGGGTCATTTCAGAAAATGGTCTAGGTGATCAAATTATTTCAGGAATTTAACAAAGAGAATGTTAGACCAAATATCAAAACAGTAACAGTCATATATGACATATGCCAATGTTGATCCAAATAATGGATGTCTAATGTCTATATGCTTAGTCCTAGAATTCTGAATCGGATTTTTCGAAATGTTTATGACACTAAGATTATCACAATACATCAGCACAGTTTCGCTCTCTAACCCATAATCACTCAACATGCTCTTAAGTCATATGAGTTGTGTACAACAGCTACCTGCTGCCACATACTCAGATTCGGGCGTGGAGAGAGAAACACAATTTTGCTTCTTACTAAACCAAGACACTAGATTATTACCTTAGAAGAAGCAGCCATCACTTGTGCTCTTGCGATCATCTTCATCACCTGCCCAATCGGCGTCACTGAAACTAACCAAATTATTGTTAGTATCTTTTGAAAACCATAAACCATGGGTACATGTACCACTAACGTACTTCAAAATTCTTTTGACAGCATTAAGGTGAGAAACCTTTGGTTCAGCCTTATATCTCGCACACACACACACACACACTATACATAATGTCTGGTCTACTCGCAGAAAGATATAATAAGCTACCTATCATAGAACGATATAATGTTGGGTCAACATTCACCCCGACATTATCTTTACTTACCTTCTGCGTAGACCCCATAGGAGTTCTCATTACCTTGGCACTATCCAACCCGAACTTCTTCACTGTATTCTTCGCGTATTTTTCCTGAGACATAAATATGACATCCTTGCTTTGTTTCACATGTAGAGCTAGGAAGAAAGTTAGTTCACCGATCATACTCATCTTAAATGTAGAATTCATAGCTTGGATAAACTCATCCGACATGGATCGAGATGTTGATCCGAAGACTATATCATCCACATAAATTTGAGAGATTAACACATCATTACCAACTCTTTTTACGAAAAGAGTTCTATCGGCTTCGCCTCTAACAAATCCAAAATCTAAGAGAAACGAAGTTAGTCTACCATACCAAGCTCGAGGAGCTTGCTTTAAACCATAAAGAGCTTTTTGCAACTTAAACACATGATCAGTATGGTAAGGATCTTTGAAATCTTTCGGTTGCTCAACATAAATTTCTTTATCAATAAAGTCATTTAAGAACGCACCATTAACATCCATCTGGTGGAGGGTAATGTTGAGCCAACATGCAATAGCAAGTAAGAGTCTTATAGATTCTAACTTTGCTACGAGGGCAAATGTTTCATCAAAGTCTATACCATCAACTTGGGTATAGCCTTGGGCAACTAACCGAGCTTCATTCCTAATAACATTCCCATACTCATCAGATTTGTTTTTGAAAAGCCACTTTGTACCAATGACGTTGCCGTTGCTTGGTCTTGGAACCAAAGTCCAAACCTGATTTTTATCAAATTGAACAAGCTCTTCTTGCATAGCATTGATCCAAAAACTGTCCTTGAGGGCTTCAAGAACGTTTTTCGGTTCAATTTCATATACAAAGCAATTAAACCTTACCTCATTGTATACGGAAGTCATGCATATATTTTTTACCATAAATCTGTAATCTCTTCGTGGTTTATCCCTGGTCTTTCGTCCTTCATCTAGTCTCCCAATGATCTGATCAGAGAGATGAAACTTCTGAATCCTAGCAAGGGGATCTCTCCGAACATTTAAAGTTTCATCTTCAGTATCCTGTTCAAGAGCATGTTGAGTCGGATGTTGACTCAACATTATTAGCTTTCAGATTTTCTGCTGGACCAACAGTCGGTACAACATCTGTAATGTCAACTTGAGGAGTATTTCTGCTAATGTCAGCGGAATCATCAAACCCAATATTAACTGATTCGTGAATAGTTTTCAATCTAAGATTGTAAACACGATAAGCACGACTATTAGTAGAATATCCCAAGAAAATGCATTTGTCACTTTTCTAATCAAACTTTGTCAAATAGTCACGATCATTCAACGTATATCAAGAACAACCAAGCACGTGAAAATACTTGACCGTAGGCTTCCTACCCATCAAAATCTCGTAATCTCGTAAGAGATTTTCTTTGCCCCTAGACGAAAAAAAACTCTATTGGAGATATGACAAGCTGTGTTTAACGCTTCAACCCAAAATCTTTTAGAAAGACTCTTTGATTGTAGCATTACACGAGCCATTTCCTGAAGAGTTCTATTCTTCCTTTCGACTACCCGATTTTGTTGAGGTGTCTTAGGAGAAGAAAACTCACGGATAATACCTTTCTTGTCACAAAAATCTTTGAAAATTGATTTTCAAACTCTCTACCATGATCGGACCTAATACGAAAAATGGGAGCACAAAAGTTATTTTTGATCATGGCACAAAAGGTTTTGAAAAAATCAAAAGTTTCAGATTTCTCTCTAAGAAAAAATATTCATGAAAACCTAGAAAAGTCATCAACAAAGACATACGTATATTTTCTACCACCTATGATGTCTACTTCCATAGGACCCATAAGATCCATTTGAAGTAGCTGAAAGCAGTGGGGTTCTAAAATGTTGACCAACATTTGGATCAACATTATGACTGGTAAGCTTCTGCTTGCCTTTCAGATATTGCTCACAAATAATTTTTCCATAATCCTTAAGATTGGGAATACCTCTGATTACCTCTTGCCGAATCAATTGTTCTAAGGTTCGCTAATTGACATGACCCAATTTATGATGCCAAAGAACAATATCATCTTCGGTTTTGGACAACTTACATACCTCTTTTCTTTCATCCTTATCACCAACTTGGTAGCAATTATCACCAGACCTTCTACCTGCCATCACACACAAGTTTTTGTCATTAAAAACTTCACATCATTCTCTATTAAACCTTACCTCAAGATCGTCGTCACATAGTTGACTTATGCTAATAAGATTAGCAACCAGTCCGTCAACATGGAGGACATTCCTTAGAGCAGGAAAACCAACCACATTAAGTTTACCTCGTCCGAGAATTTTACCTTTCGCCCCACATCCAAAAGTAACCGTACGTTTACTTAAGGGAGTGTAATCTATCAAGTAGTCTTTGGTACCTGTCATGTGTCGTGAACAACCACTATCGAAGTACCAAGATCCTGAAACGTTAGCTTTCAAGGACGTGTAAACAACATTACATAGAATTGGTGATTTTCGTACCCAAGCTTTCTTCTGAACTGATGGACTCCAAAAAGCTGTATTCATGTCATTCACAGAACCAGAACTAATGTTGTCTGAACTATCTCCATACATTTTTTTCAACACTGATTTCTCAATGTTGGAGCGAATGTTGGATGATTTTTCAGTCAACATTTTCTTTTTGGACATCGCATCTTTCAGTTTCCAGCAATAAGGTTTAATATGTCCAGGTTTAAGGCAAAAATGGCACTTAAAACTTCTAGACCTGGACGATGGGATTTGAATCTTAGACCATGATTAGAAGTATTAACGAAAGAAAGTACCTCGTCAAGTGTTGACTTGCCTTTATTCATCTTTGAAAAGGTATCTGAAGCCTTGTTGACTTGCGTTTGTAGCTTGTCAATTTCTTTGTCCTTTCTGGTCAGTAAGGCTTACATCTTGCTCATCCCATCAAGCAAGCCATTGATTACCTTTTCGTTGTTCACATTTTCCTCAGTCAGCACTTGAACATAGTCCTTCAATTTTGAGATCTCCTTCATTTGATTCGTCCACTCTACGCACAGTCGTTTGTACGTTTCTTCCATGATTCACCATCCTCAGCATGTTCTTAACAATCTCCTGAATCATCTAACAACAAAGATTCATCAAAATTATTTGATTCATCATAATCAAAGAGAATATAATGTTCAGATGTTGAATTCAATGTTGGATTAACATCCGTTACCGCATTAAACCCAGTATGATGTTCCTTATTGTCGTTGTCAGAGAAGGTTGGATTTGGAATTTTAGTCCTTTGGGCAACCTGATGCGTATTCCTTGCTGGCACATCATCTTCGTCATCAGATAGGCTGACCCAATATCCTTTTCCATACCCGCGAAGAGTGTTAGCACATTGATTTGCAAATGACCCCAGCCTTTACAAGCATGACATTGGACGGAGTCCCTGTCAAGTTTGTCGGCTTTCGCTTTATCAGCATAATTTCTTCTGTTGATAGGGCGATTAGGAGCAGATGAAGACTCTTGAGCATTGAGAACATTCTTGAATGTTGGACCAACATTCAACTCTCTCTTATTTTTCAGTAACCTTTTGAACTTCCTAACAATCATACCCATATCCTCATCATCGTTAGGATCAACCTCAGATTCAACACCTGATGGTTGCGAGACTAGAGCGAGACTCTTACCCCTTGACGCATTTTTCTGAACTTCGAGATTGGTCTCTTAGTTCTTCATAATGTTCATGAGGGTATTGAAGTCGAGTGTGGCTAGATTGTGAGCTTCCTGTACAGTTGCCACATTCACGTTGAACTTCTCGGATAGTGACATAATAGCCTTAGAATTTAAAACTTTGTTAGAAATAGGTTCACCTAAACTATGACACTCGCTAGAAATATTCAAAAGCTTTCCAAAATAAGTAGTGATGTCTTCATCCTTCATACGAAGGTTTTCAAATTGGCTATTTAAAAGACGCAACTTTGTGTCTCTAACGCTCGCATCACCCTCACAGTACATTTGCAACATGTCCCATGCATGTTTCGCATTAGCACGGTTTTGGATGATTTTGAACATAAAAATATCGACGGAGGAAAAAACGGCATGTAAAGCTTTTTCGTTAAAATCGGCTGCTGCTCTTTCAAGAACAGTCCATTCGGCAATGGGTTTGTCAAACACTTCTCCATCAGCATCAGGAGGTGTTTTAGGAGGGGTATAACCATTAAGAACCGAATCCCAAGCACGCGGGTCAATCGACTTTATTCATTGTCGCATTCGAATTTCCCAATATGCATAGTTTGATCTGTCTAAGATGGGGACTTTGCCAAAATAGTTTGAGCTCAAGGCATCCATATCTAGGATAAAAATGCTTAGTATATCAAGCGGTCGCTATGATACCAATTTGATGGTGCGGAAGGTCCCGTAAAGATATGGAAATAGCTAAGTTAAAAATATTGTCCCTAATGTTGAACCAACAGTTAGGATCAGAAAATTTTAGCACTGCGGAGAGTTTCAAAACGTAGCAGTAAAAACGATGGAGACAGTTTAAAAATATGCAGCAAGTTAAATAACTTATTACACGCCTTCAGCGGAAAATTCCACTACAAAGAATTTATTACAAAAAGTCGAACTATCGAAAGATAGTAAAAACAACCTAGTAAAGAATCTAACGACTCTTCTAATCTTCACACAGATAACCTACGATCTATGCAAAGGTAAAACACTAGGTAAAGAAATGTGAGACGAATATATGTAGAGAGCTCTCTCGTTTTCATTTTCTTCTCGTTCGCCACTCGTTATCGTTGTTACGTGATCGGTATCTAAGTCTTCTATTTATACTCTTCATAGCTTCGACTCCAATCCACTCCACGTTCTCCATGATGTCCATGACTTCACGTCTGAGATAATGCTTCGACTTATTCAGCCACGAGCTCCACTTCTCCTATTTTTAGTCAGCACTTTGTAGCCGTTGAATAAGCCTCCTATTTTTAGTATTCACTTCACTCCACTCTTGTTTCAACAAGTCCATTTCGTAAGTAACATCTGCACACATTTAAATAAAGCCACAATAATAGGAAAAACCGTTTTTGGGTTTGACAGATAAAATTAAGGTTGGACCAATTCCGAGTCAAACAATGTTGACTCTCCAAGCCAAACGATGTTGAGTCAGATGTTGCGTCCACATTGTCAATGTTAACAATGTCAACATTAACAAGGAAGAACCATTATTACTGGTGATGATAACGAAAGTATATCTAGCTTGAAGATAATTTTAGGGGGAGCAATTTTAGATTACTAACACTGATAATATCAAATACTTTCTGGTTATTGAGATATATTACGATCTCTTACAAAACTTGTCATTTGTCAAAGCAAATACGTGCTTGATATGCTCACGGCAAGCAGATAATTGGGATGCAAATCTGTCGATTCACCAATGATTCCTGGCACCAAACTCATGCCAGAAAGTGGAGAGTCACTATACGATCTGCCACGCTAAAATACTAGTAAGTGTACTAGGTCGTGCAAGTAGTATAAAATGGACGTGAGTCCGAGTTTCTATCCACAAAGATAGCTCGATTAATTTTAGTTATTATTCCTAATTCTTATTTAGGCAAAAAGGATTTTTTTTATTTTGAGATTTATAAATGAAACTAAAAAACGCGAATAGTAAATAAAAAGCAGATAAAAGATAAAAAGTAAGCAAAGATAACGGCTTAAACCAAATAAAGGAACCGTGATTAAGGCACATGCTCGGCACAAATTATTCCTACGTTATCATGCAATTTATTCTATCTAATCAATACAAATCTCAATTAAGGTAGAATTTCCTAAAATAATTGCTACTCTGTCCCGCAATAGCTATCCTATGCGATAGGGAACCAGTTTCTATATGTCTATAGAAATTGTAGTTTCTACGCACGCATTCAATCTCCATGAAATTCTCCGAGTTTAAACGCTTTCGGCGTCTAAGATCTCGAAAAGCACACATACGAAACCGAATTCCAGGTCTGGTCGGTTTTACGTAGTGGTGCTCGATGTTTATTGTTCAAACTAATATAATCACTTTGTCCGTCTCATAAACCGGTCAAGGATCATGCATATGGTGGTCAATCATACGCAAGCATTAAACTCAAACATAGAACACATAACTCAATTCATATGATCAAATAGAATAAAAATAACATTAGCACGTAGTCATAATTCGGCCTAACGCCGCCTCAATCACATAATAAATTAAGCTAGCGTAATACTAAACAAAAACACAACGGAATCAAAGAAAAAATCGTTGAAATGCCTAAAGAAGTATAAAATTCGTCCCTCACGGTGTTCGGGTCGTCACGCCGTGTTCCGTCGGAGTCTCCCGTCGTTGCCCGTTGAATATCCTCAGCCGCTGGTTTTCTAATCGAGAGTTGCTTGCTTCGTTATTCTCTGCCTCCTTTTGTTCGCAGCCCTCGGTTCTCCTTCTGACGTGGGTGATCAGCTTCGAAAGGTGCCTGCTTCGACTTTTCAGTCGCGGGTTGTGCGAGGCTATGGACGAGAGCTGCTTGGTTCGAGAGATGCTTCGCTGCTTTAGACGTGGGTGCTATTTATATCCCAAGCCTACCGACTTTCGCTATATAAAAGCAAAGATCTTCACCGAATCTTTCCGATTTTTCATCCGCCATATGATAAGCGATCGTTATTGGTGTTTGAATTTTCAATTAACAGCTGGAATATGGCTTCGGCTGATGTGGCCTTTTGAATGGGCTGGAAATGGACCAATTGAGCTTTGGGTCGCGTGACTTCTGGGCATAGATTGTGCCATGTTGTTTCGCTCTTCTTTTCACACCCGTATTTTCTCGTTTTGGCCATTTTTCTCACGTATCTTCAAAATATAAAATATTAACGTAAACATAAGATACTGGATGAAATTTGGATTAGATAACAATCGAAAATGCAAGTTTACATGTACATATATTACGTAAAATCCTAACTTATCAGATCCTAAGAGATATCACAGATTGGTTGGTTACTAAATTATCTTACTGTCCCATGACGCGACATTTCCTATCTAGTAAGTGTTATGAGCCAGTTTATGGAAGCTCCTCGCAGTACCCATTGAGAGGTTGTTATATGAATCCTCATGCATCTTACGGGATTTTCAGGGAAATGATTTGTTACTCATACCAAGGACATGTCCTATAGATCGATGATCCACCACAAGATTATGTATTTTCTTTGGCGGTGCGGTAATCTTATCTCTCTGAAAGAGAAACAAACAGTTGTTGCACGATCTAGGCGAATCGGAATACAGTGCAATGGCAAGCACTTCATGTGAGTTGATTTGGACGAAGAGCCTGCGAAAAAGAGTTAGGTATTGTGGATTGCGACAATCAAGCAGTGAAGCACACATTACCAAGAATCAGGTCTATTTATGAACAAACTAAATATATTGAGGTCGACTACCATGTCCGCACACGAGATTTGTTATTGGCACACTTTGTCAACCTCTTTCATTGAACTAGTTCATGTTCGGACAGACATACAACTTGCAGATATTCCAATAAAACCACTTTGAAAGACACATATTGATGATCATTGTAAAAGTTGGATAGTTTAGATGTTTATGCTCAACTTGAGGAGATGTGTTAACAAGAAATATGCATAGAATCAGGGATTATCCATATAGTTGGGGATTGATTAGATATTCAGTCGAAAATAAGCAGAATATTAGGGTGGATTACATATTCTTTAATTGATTATTCCGTATTTAAGTAATTTACTTATTTAGCTATCACTCCTATCTATATCTATATATATATATATATATATATATATATATATATAGAAGAGAACGATGTAGTACATCTATGGTTAAGTAATTTTTCCTATCATGGCAGACCGTAGCTACCTTCTACCTGGGAAGTCGGCAGATATATTTTAGGACACCATTTTTGCAACCTCGACTATAATCATGCAAAGGTATGCTATTTTAGATCTAAGCAATGTTGTGATATTTGTAAGGCCCTAATCGACGCTCGAGGTGACTATAGCGCCTAAACGGCCTAGACGGAAATTAGACGATATACAAATTTTTTATTATTTATTTTTCATATATTAAAATATGTTAATATTCTACCAAAGTAAATGTACCTTAATTTATCAAAACATTCTAAATTCCAATAATGTTGTATTTATTTTTTTTTCGAAAAAAACGATAATAAATTGGAACCCATTAATCGGCCGTCTAGTCGATTTTTGGCACTGGGAGCACCGACGCCGACGAGAGGTTAGGTGGCCAGCCCCGCCTTAACAAGAGATGATCTAAGACCATCTTCAATCATACTGGAAAATCCAAAAATTTGGGATAAAATTACTCCAATGGTACTCAAAACTCAAATCCAAAATGTGTTTTTTCATTTCTCTCTCCACCTTCATACGCATAGATGCATTTGAACTCATTTTATGTGTTACTATTTTTAGAAATTTCATTCACAACCTTTTTATTTATTTATTATTACAATACCCTATAAAAGGAGAGAGGCTAAAAAGCTACTTCTATTAATAGTAAAATATAGACGTGTTTTTTTATGATGTAAAAAGCTACTTCTATTAATAGTAAAATATAATTTATAATTTAATAATGAGCCAACTAATAAATGTAATAATTTATATTAATAGTAAAATATAGTTTTTAATTTAAAATGAGACTTACTAAATGTAACAATTTAACTTAATTATATGTTATAATTAATTTTAAAATATAATTATTACCAAAAATATAAGTAATTTAATTTAAATGAAATATAATATTGATATTGTTTTGAAAATATGTCAAATATGTTGATAGTATTGAAAAGTTGTAAAAGTAGTGTGATTTTGAGTTTGAGAATGAGTTTTTGGTTGAAAAATAATTACTGCATTTTGAATTTGAGAATGCGTTTGAGCTTCAGAATGCATTTTTCGGTTGGAGATGGTCTAAGCTATTTGAGCTCTACAAACGAGATAAATAAGTCTCACGTGCTATGGCACTTGTGGTCCTAAATCAGATATGGTCTCACCCGAAATCGATGCCACCGAAATCTGTCTGTAATAGTCAGTTAGTCCAAAGCATTACTAATATGTCTGTGTATCTGTGACAAGGGAGCATATATATTTCTCTTTTGAAAGTTTTCCCAAGACGAAAATGTTCAAATCACACTAATGAATCTTCTTTTATTTCATTTTGATGAACGCAATACCAAGCAGTAGATATACAGATGACGCAGCAGTAGAGGAAGAGGATGCATACATAGATGTGAGATAATGTTACAAGTGACGAAGGGTACGAATTAATCACAACCAAATACAATCATAATCATCAGAACCTTCACAAAGTTAGAAATAATGCTCCAAGAACTTGATCACACGCTTCATAAAACCGTCGTCGGAGTGCTTCTTGATTTTTTTAACTGATACCATCCTCTTCTCTCCAATCAATCCACCATGGCCGTGTCCTTCAAACGCTGATTTCTTCTTCTTCTTCTTCAAACTATGATCTTCATCCTCATCATCATCGCTATCAGTATCCTCATGATGACGATGATGGTCGTCATAAAAGTGATGATGGTGATGGTTATTATGGAGGTGAAGGTGGTGGTTATGATGATGAAATCGGGGGTTGTCGAATTCACTGGCTGAAACAGAAGGGTCCTCTCCGGAGGGGATTCGATGGTTGACCGGAAGATGAAGGGCGAGCTTGGTCAACGGATCCATGTCGATGGGCCCATCGGTCAACGCGACGACGGATTCAGAGGCCTCCTCGGTGAAATCAACCTCAGCAAGTGAGACGACTGTAAAGGGTATACAGAAGACGACGACTGAGAAAAAGAGTTTGGATCTCGCCATGAGATTTTGTGCGTTTGGTCAAATTCTGTGATAGAATAGAACATAATGGCCACTGATTGGACACGTCAGCTATGTAAGGTTTTGCCCAACGATTATTATTTTTAGGGACAATTACTTATCATGACATATTATAATTTAAAAGAATAGTCGCGCCGGTCAGTAAAAAAAAAAAATTGTTAAGGACCAAACTTGGTAGAAATGTTTAGTTAAGGACCTAAATGTAAATCTTACCAAAATATCCTTAAAAAAATGTTTTAAGTAGCGCTATTGGATGCATGTTTCCTGTTACTAACTAACAACATATATGTTACGGATTGTCATTAATATGTTATCCAAATAATTATAAGTGGTATCAACAATACCAAATATAGTTTTGACGATCGAAATTTCTCGTCGTTCGCATGAGCACCAACATAAAATGACTCCTTATCTATATTTTAAAATGTTTCTGGGCTTGAACTCTAGTGAAAATCTACTAAATGGGGTCTGAAACCTAATTAGCCCTTATTTTTATTAGTATTTTAAAATAGTCTTTGATGTTTACTAATTACCCATAATGGGGCCTGAAACATAATTTGAATAAATAATAAAAGGGATTAAACTCAAAATTTGGCCCCTTCGTCAATTTAAACGTCAATTTGGACGGAAAACGCCACGTGACGTGACCCGATTGATTTGACTTTATCCCTTCTGAAACTCTTACAAAAATAATAATTAAGACTAATGAAAGAATTACCCCCAAGGGCTTGACCTAGTGGTTTAGTCCCTGACCTTTCAAGTGAGAAGTCAGGGGTTCGAATTCTCTAGGGACATTGACTTCCGTAGTTTGTGGGATCTTGAGGTGTGTTTCATGGACCAGGGATGATTAGTCCCGCTGGAAGCCGTGGTCGTCCCATAGCCGACGATGTTGTTCGGATTCGATTCAGATTGAATCTAGTCGGAGTGTGGGAACTGCAGTGGCGTTGTGTGGGGATACCTACCTGACCGAAAAAAGATTAAAAAAAAAGAAATTATCTCCCAAAAAAAGAAAAATTTAAAAACAATAATAAAAATTTAGAAATAAAAATAAAAATAAAAAATGATAAATATATTATTTCATTTTATTTATTTATTAAGATGAAAAAATAAAAAATAATTAAAATATATAAAAATAAAAAATAAATTTATTATTTCGTTTTACGTATTTATTAAAATTTAAAAAAAAAAGAAAAAGAAAATAATATATTACGAGAATCTTGTCTCGTCCCCGCTTAGTTAACTGCGAAGGCATCGTTTTACTTATAATATAAAAATTATTTTGGGAAAAAAATTCCAAACAGGTTCCGGTCGGTCGGGGACATTGACAATTTTTCCCCCGTTAACTAGGCGGGGAAGGGACGAGGATATCGGTAAACATATTATTTATTAGTATTATTATTATTTTGATAAATTTCGTTTTTAATAAATGTGTAAAATGAAAAAATAAATATATATTTTTATTTATTATTTTTATTCTTTAAATATTTACTTTATTTTTTTTCTCTTTTTTCGGAGACAGAATTCCTTTTTTTTTTTAATCTTAATTTTATTATATTTAAGAGTTTAGGAAGGGAGAAACACATACCAACCGCATGACGGGACGCGTCGTTTTCCGTCCAAATTGACGGACAAGTTGACGAAGGGACCAATTTAGTTCAAAATCGACAACAACGGGGACTAAATTGGTCCACGCAAAACATCTGAGTTAAGTGGTCAATGTGGTAAACATTGAGGATGATTTTGGGTTTAATCCCATAAAATCTAGGATAAAATATAATTTTACAAGACAAACGAAATGATTGATTGAGAGTTATTATGAAGTACATGCTAATAATAATGATTGATTGAGAGTTATTATTATTATTATTATTATTATTATTATTATTATTATTGTTAAACGTATTATTAATGTGGGTATCTATGCTTAAATACCTATATGAATTACACTTAGAAATCTTGTCGGAAAAAATTATGTTAAAGTACTCCTATAAAATATTCCTAGACTTATGTCCACCGGTATTCACTTTAGTGGGAATCTCAACTAGATTTGTCGAGGTTTTGCCTTAGACTTGGAGAAAAAAAAAAGAAGTGATTGTATATAGGGGACGATTGTGTAAACCCAATTGTACTGAAATATGGGGTGATTTCATCATACGGACATCGTATACGATACATGCCTAGACGTATTTATAAGTTCCAGCTGAGGAAAGCCACCGAACGACAAATCTCGTCTCTTTGATTGATGGAAACTAACACATCATACGTCTTTGGAGTCGTTCCTGCATCAAGCAGCGACAATTATCATGCCGAGAGAGCGGCGAAATTCGTCAGAACCAAGTCACATAATGACAGCAGAAAATATTATTCAATCCTATGATGCTGAACCTGGTTCGGTTCGTGAAAAACGCTTGCATAACATAGATAATAGACAATGCGTAAAATATCGCAATTGCTGCAAATGAGAAGAACGACCATGAACCTGTTGCTTAGACGCCTGAAATGGAGGCATATCAATTTTATGTGTCATAAAAATATACTCAAGGCCTTCAAAAATTCCCTCTATAATGTCTATGCAATTGTCACGACTGAAAATAGTAATGCAATATGTTGGATAAAAAATACAAGACAACGATGTAGAACTGAAGAAGTTCATTGTAGACAAATATTTGGCCTAGTAGATGAAAGATACCAAACTAGTGTCGGACCAAGTTCTTGATTTGCACCTGATTACACGATATACATGCGTAAAAGTTGCAAATCTACAAGTCCTTTCAGGTATCCACTATAATAAAAAAATCTATCTCATCTTTGGAAGGACTTTAGGATGTACTTTCAGCAAAAGCGTAAAGAAATGGAACATGAGGACATTAACATGAGACTCTGTATAGAAGAAGATAATAAGAAGATTGAAGTCAAGAAAAAAAGGCTTAACATAATGGCACGGGCGAACTTGACAAAGTCAAGTACCAACAAGAATAAAGCGACGACGTGAAACCATCTGTAAAAAGAGAATTAAAAAAGTGATTAGGGGCAATTGCTATAATTGCGATAAACCCGGACATATGGTCAAGGATTGTTAGTAAAAAAAGGCAATCGTAATCAAGCCCACTTGACCAAGGAGAATCTAACAATTCCAGATTTATCCAAGATGCACCTTGCTGCAGTCATGTTTGATGCTAATATGGTGAACAACACAAGAGAGTGGTTCGTGTTAAATTAATTTAATAAATTGGCTCATATAAATAATTACTCTATATTATATATATATATATATATATAATATGATGGATATTATATATTAAAGTTTAGGGTATGAGGTTACACCTTTCTCTCTTTCCCAAAAGTTAAAGGATGAACCCATTCATAAAAGGTCACGCCCTCATGAAGAGACATATCATTTCTTTAACATGTGTCTCTTCCCATCTATAAAAGGGCTTGAGTGATTTTATCTCAACTCATTAGAGATAATCTAAATATTAACGTAAGAGAAGAAAAACAGAGAGAATAAAATCATTCCAGCTCTCGTTCAAGATATCGAAAAATTAAAACCATATGGATACATGTACGTTCTTATGTGTTTGTATGATTAAATCAAATAGTATTATGGATTCTGGAATTTCTAAACATTATTGTTTGGATATAAAATTCTAAAAGTTGGTATCAGAGTATTCATAATACTTCTGATTTATCATGATCGGGGATACATGCGTGCGAATTCTGATTTTTGTGGTTGACTTATTTCTGGGTCTGATCTTGTCCAAAATATTTGTTCCCGTTAGGAATATTCTTTGTGAGCATTATCGACATGTATCATCGTTTGGAGATTTTTTCCAAGAACATGGTTTTATTCATAAAAAAAGTCCGTCTTATTCACATCAATTGGATGGTGTTGTTGAACGCAAAATAGATCTTTTGAGGAAATTATGTTATAACCCCACGTGATTATACTGAAATGCTCTTAACAACCTTATGTTTTTTCTTATTGTGTGAAACTCTTGCTATCTAAAACTTAGCACCGTACCCCATATGATGTGTAAAACTTAGTTTCGTATCTCCGGTATTGTCCAAAATTTTAGCATTATACTCCCCAATTAGTGGGTGAAAATGACAAAGAACGCAGATTAAACAAACCATGAGAGTATTTTACTCTATTTTCAAATCATAGGGATTTTTTATTCTTATTTTTTAAACTACAAGTGAGTTATATGATATTTATCCTACTTTTTTTGTGTTTAACTTGGGTTGCAGTGTACATCCGTTGATTCTCAAGGTGTCAGCACACGATGAGCTGATGAGGTTTCTCCCTAAATGACACTTGTCATTTTCCGTCTAAATTGACGTCCACTTTAACGGAGAGACCAATTTGATTAATTTTCGACAACATCGAATATCTATACTATATATAAACGCTCATCGCCCTCTACCAATCGTTTTTCTAAATTGATTTGGTTGGGTATTTACAATTTTACCCGTTTGGTTCTTTCGTTATTCTAATTTTGCCATTAAAATAAATTTTTATTTTATCAAACATTTTAAACTACTACGAATTCTTATAACAAAACTTAATATTATATTATTGTATTTTATTGCACACATGAGTGCTAAAAGACTAGTATATATAATTTATGCACAAAACGTTTCTATTGTTTGCTGTGTGTTTTGGTAAAAAATCGTTGTTTTCCGTAAATGAAAATATGAATTAATGATTTGACAAAGGAAACACGCCATAAAAACGCTATAAATACCCCGCTTCGCCAATATCGATTCATAGCTGCTTCGGCAACCTTTGCAATTAGGTTTAATCTTATTCAATTCATTAACAGAAAATCGATGGCGTCTGCTGCTAAGGCGATCGTACTCAGGAGCTCAGATGGAGAAATCTTCGAGGTTGAGGAGGCCGTCGCCGTCCAGTCTATGATAATAAAGGGGACGATCGAAGAATGCTGCGCTGATTCGGTGATTCCTCTCCCCAACGTGAAGGCGAAGATTTTGGCTAAGGTCATCGAGTACTGCAAGCGACACGGGGAAGCCGAGGCGAAGGCCTCATCGGGCGACGACGGTGTTGCTCTGGGTGAGAAGGCGTCGGAGGAGGAGTCTCTGAAGGCGTTTGACGCGGAATTCGTGAAGGTCGACCAGGAGACGTTGTTTGACCTCATCTTGGTACGATTTGTCTCCTAGGATGTTGTTGGCTTTCAGATTTCTTCTAGGTTTTTTTTTTCCTCGTGATTTTGGTCTTCTGATTATTTTACGCTGTTACTAGATGATGCTCACCTCTCATGTGCCTGCCGTATATATGAATTGCCTCAATCAAATACTATTTTTTTTATCAACTCAACCATAATCTTGTTGTTTTCTAATGAATGGCATTGATTGGGGTTTGCATTTGCAGGCTGCGAACTTCATGAACATCAAGAGCCTGCTGGACCTGACCTGTCAAACCGTGGCAGACATGATAAAGGGGAAGACACCTGAGGAGATACGCAAGACTTTCAACATTAAGAACGACTTCACCCCTGAGGAGGAAGAAGAGGTTCACAGGGAAAACGCCTGGGCATTCGAGTGATCATGATGATATTGAAATTTAATGATATGCCAATCGACATGCTATGTTTCTATCAGCTTTTGACTTTTGGTTTCTTCGTTTCGATGCTACTTCTCGTGGTTGCAGGTATACTATACTCTATTGGGTACAATTTCCTATTGGGTACAATTTCCGTACATACGTTTATATATATTTACAAATAAAATAAATATAGTATATCGATCATACCGGAGATGTTATATTGATTTTATTGTTAGGCTAACGTTAAAGGCTATGTCCTTAAAGCGATATTGCACACTCACGGTTCTTACGGAATACGACAATCGTTTCCTAAGATACAACGACAATCGTCTCGGAATAGGAGCACTCCAAATTTTGAGACCAATGAACGATGCTTGACTCTCATACGAGTTAGGATTATGAACCTAAATATATTTCATGATGATAGAAGAAGAAATACTTGAGGATTCCTACGATGATGAGAGAATGAGATTCGAGAGTGTCCCAAATGAGGAATGAGCATCCACAATTATAGATGTGTTGGAATTTGTAGAAGAGTTATGTCTTTTTCATGATTGATGAGACAACTTTTCACATTTGAGTAGACTTATCCCTTTTAAATGGAATACTTCGTGAAGCGTTGCCTTTTCAAACTTCTTTGATGAAGCGTTGCTTTTTCAAACATCCTTTTTCATAAAGTGTTGCAACAATTGCATATATTTCTATTTAATATTTTTAAAAATTCCCCACATTAATAGGAATTAATACCTACATGAAAGCAGACACTAACGAGAGTCTAATCGATAAGTCAGTGCATCGGATAGATAACTCGTGGCTTTTAATATTTTGTATTGGAACATGATGTCTTGAATTGCCCATCTTTTTTGTATATACTAAGACAATAACACATACACAATGACTTATTTCACATATTTTAGTTCTCATGATTTGTTCCGTTTTGGCCATGAATACCGATCTTGGATCCGTGAGGGTTTCGCTGAAGCAGCCCGTCTGCGCACTCACATATGTGACACTTCTATAAAGTCTATCCTACCAATATCCTCTTTTAAAGATATAGAAATCATTAAGAGTCAAAACACAACTTCACCACCTTTGATAGGACAATACCTATTCACATGGGTGTTCATTCGGTAAAATCGAACCGAACCGAACCGAAAATTTCGATAAAATTTCGGTTCATCGATTTTTTAAACCGAAAACCGAACCGAATCGGTTAAACCGAAATAATTTCGGTTATTTTCGGTTAACCAAAAATTTAATTAGAAAATGAGGATTTATTCCCTAGGGCCCATATATAGCCCACGAAGTGAAGAAATACAAACACTAAGCTCATCCCTTGAACAGTGGTGCAAATGAAACAACAAACCAACAAAATGAATTAATATTTCAGCACATACCTGAAGTTTCCAACCACCAAATCAGCGAAACCAAAACATAATTTTCCAACCAAAATACCAGATAAATACTATTTTCAGCAGAAGTAAGCAAAATATGAACATTTCAGCAATACATAAGGAACAAATTTTGAAGCTTTCAGAAAACAAGATATTCTCAAAGTCTTCAAAACCAACACATGCTAAAGTCTTTCAAAATCAGCAACACGCCTTCAAAAAACAGCAAAGTTGTTCCGAGTCTTCGTAATTTTCACAAGCCGATGATGATGGAATCAACACCAACACTTTAACACATATCTTGCGAAAACAACATAAAAATATTAAACAAATAAATATTAGTTGAATAACATAACAAAAAATATTTAATTGTACCTTGTTCAATTTTTTGTATTTGACTCATATTCTTCTTCCGGAGGTTTAATTGGGCACCTCGGAAGCCAATCTTGACTACAAATTAAAGCTTGTGCCATTTTTGGAGTCAAAGATGCTCTAAAGTCGTCGATAACCCGACCTCTAGTGCTAAAGGCCGACTCTGAAGCGACTGTAGATATTGGCATAGCGAACACATCACGAGTCAATCTCGATAAAATAGGAAATCGTACATCATGTACTTTCCACCAGCCAATAATATCAAAATCTAGAGTATCCTTCTCGACGCGTTCTTTTAAATACATTTCCACCTTAGATTCATCCGAACCACCACTCCGTGACAATAATTGTTGATAATCATGTCTGTAACCCCTAGCCACTCTTCTTTCAACCTCAGATTGAGCCGTTGAAGCTACATTTTTAGTGTTTGCGCTTGAAGGACGCGGGGATGATGTAGAAGTCTGAATATGCTTATTCAAATATATCAAAAAGCGCAACTTTTGCCAAGTTCGCTAACTCCTCTCTGCGTTTAACCCCATATACTTTTTTCAAGACAAACACAAGATAATTAAATTTGTGGCAAGGATCGAGTAAAACAGCCACAAAAATCAGCAAGTTCGCTAACTCCTCTCAGTGTTTCCCCAATATTTGTCAAATTTTGCTCTCATACTCTTTGCCATGTCAACCAAAACATCATCGCCGTTGTACGCCCATTCTTTTCTCACTAATTTCATCTAAAAATGTGTTGGATGTCACATACAAAGATCCAGAAATTCTAAGAGTGAATTCATAGAAATGCCGCAACACTTTCACTAAACATTCAACGACAATCCAATCTTGTTTATCAGGAAGACCGATCTTTCCATGAACTCCGTTAGGCATAAAATCAGCACAAAAATCAGAATATGAAATATTATACCTATCAAAAACTCCTTGAAATACCACGACTGTCTCTAGCATCTTAAACACCGAGTTCCATCTCGTAGGAACATCCAAACACAAGCATTTCTTGCTTTCAATTTCTTCTTCAACAACGAAATCATTAAACTTCTTGATTCTAGCGGGAGATTGTTGCACGTACCTAACCACTGTACGAACACGTTCCAATGACTGATTTACTTCTTTTAAACTATCTTTCACGACAAGATTAACAATATGTGCCACACATCGCATATGTAAAAACTTTCCACCACAAAGAGAAGTACCCCAATTAACAAACCTTCTTCTCAAATAGTTCACGGTAGTGTCTGTTAGAAGAAGCGTTATCAACGGTAATGGTAAAAATCTTGTCGATACCCCAATGAAGAAAACATTTCTCAATCAACAAACCAACTTCTTCACCTTTATGTGTTGAGCATGGAATGAAATTTAAGAATTACCTTATGGTGCGTTTGGATTCGCGGATTTCGATTTGAAATCCGAATTTCATCCAAATCACCCGTTTGGTAACCATTCGGATTTGGATTTCGATTTCATCCAAATCCGAGGAGAATTCAAATTCTTTGTTGTTTGATGATTTTGAAATTCGACCTCAAGTGGTCCGCTTTCGAAATTCAAATTCTCGCCGTAATAATTTTCATAAATAATAATAATAATAATAATAACAACTATGAGTGAACGATGAGTCGAGCCGACTCGTGCTCGATGAGGCGACTCGAGCTCGACGAACGATGAGTCGAGCTGGCTCGACAAAAGCTCGGCTCGAGCTCGATGAACGATGAGTCGAGCCGGCTCGCGAGCTCGACGAGGCGGTTCAAGCTCGATGTACAACGTTGAGTTGGTTCGAAAATAACTTGGCTTAAGCTCGACGAACGAAGAACAATGATCGAAAGCTCGTGAGCCGACTCTCGAGCTTATTTTATTTTGTTAGTTTTTTATTTTATTTTTGTACATCTTAATTTTTAATAAAAAGTTCGAGCTCGAGGAGCTTCATGAGTTGGAGCTCGAGCTCGAGCTCCATTTTGAAATCCGAATTCCAAATCCTAACGTTTGCGAAACGATGAATTTGGATTTGAAATTAGGATTTTGAAATTTAATTTGAAATAAGAAAATTCAATTCAATTACACGAATCCAAACGCACTCTTACGCAATTTCCAATCATCATCCATATAGTGTCCGGTCAAGCATAGATAGTTGAGTCTTTGATTGGAAGTCCATGTATCAGTCGTTATCGAGATTCTCCGTCCGCTTGTTCTAAAATAAGCCTTCAACTTCTCTTTTTCCGCAAAGTACAATTTATAGCAATATTTTGTCATTGTAGTTCTTGATGGAACATAGAATTGGGGACATGCCACCGATATGAATTGCCTAAATCCTTCATTTTCCACGAACTTAGAAGGCAATTCATCGACAATCATCATCCGAGCTAAACTTTTCCGAATAGCATCTTGATCAAACTTCCAATTAAAAGACATCTCTTTCAGTTCTCCGGTTTCATTTTGACAGAAACTTTGAATCGAATGATTTTCTCTAGCATTATCCGGATGCTTCTTACAAGTTTTCAAATGATTATTCAGCGAAGAAGTTCTATTTCTCAAAGAATCAACAGCATATGTCTTGTCACAATGCTTTTTGGCTCTCGGCATTCCGTCACTGTCGGTGTACTCAATAAAATGATCCCAAGCTCGCGACCTCTTTAAAATTTCCTTTCTCTTTGGCCTTTTCACGGAAGATTGCTCTTCTGGTATATCAATTCTTTCATTCTCAGTCGATGTTGACGACGACAACATAGCCGGTGAAGTTATCGATTCTCCCCCTTCACTGTCCATACCTAGGATAATACACATAGAAAAGGAGAAAAAGTTTACACCCACGCCAAAACGATATCTAATTTGTAACTACGGAGAAATACGATGTTAGATGATAATTCGATTAGGGTTTAGGTTCTCACACATTACAGAGTTCGAATTATTACAGAGAGGGAGAGGTGATCGTCCGATCAATTTTGTACTGTTGGGCCATTGCAATTTTAATTTAAGAGTGGGCCTAACTTAATGAAAACTGTTTTGGTCTATTCAATTAATAAATGTTAGTCATATATATACATATGTTCGGTTAATTGGTTCGGTTCGGTGTATCGAATTTTTTAACTGGACCGGACCGATTAACCGAAAAAAATAAAATTAAAAACCGATAACCGAACCGAATTCGGTTCGGTTCTCGATTCGCCCCGAAAAATCGGTTTTCGGTACGGTTCAGTCGGTTAACCATGTTTTTGAACACCCATACCTATTCATCATAGGAAGGGATAGAGACGATATGTCTCCTGTGTTGTAGCAATAACTTCTGTAGCTGAGTTGTCCCATTGAACCATGATACTGGAATCTCTAGTTAATAAGGTTAGGTGTCCACTGTAGTCGTTTTGGTGGTAGATTTTTTAATTTATTCGTCTTGATGTGCAGTTTATCTGATCTCAGATTTTTCCTCTTCGTAAGAGGATTCAAATTATCTCTCTACTTGACATTGTCGATTGTAATCATTCATTTGAAATCAAATGCCTAATTATATTGTATCTACGATGTATGTTCCACGATTTACCATTCTACATATTGCTCGGTGTTTTTCTAATTGTCAACTAATTATCACAATGTAATAGTGAGACAGACACAAGTTTGTTGTAGTTATGAATATCTACTTTATCTATGGTGATAAACTCGGGATCTACATCCGACGAAGCAAAAGACGTTTGCTTGATGGTTTTTCAATAAAATGTCTGACCACCAATTGTGATCGCTTGTCACTTATTGGTTTGTTTTTTTATTTGATAACTACTTTGTATCATTAACCCACCCTAACAGTTAATGATATATGTCGTAATATCATTTATATGTACTCTCTGATATACATAAATCATTATGCACTACTGTTACTGCCGATTCCGATAAATATTTCATCGACCAATTTAGGTTCGATCTTATTTTACATAGGTACTTCAACCTTACGAAGTACCCCTACACCTCTAAGTATTTATTCAAGTGCCAGTATATTCTCAAAATGTTATACCTCTTCGTGAAAGTTTGTGTTTTTTCTACGAAACACCACACCTCATCGCAACATGCTATGCCATTACATGGCATGGGGCCCAAATAGTATGAGCCTTTTTTTCCCAATGTCTCCGAAGAATAGCAACTTTTTATCAAAAGTTATACCCCTTCATGAAATATTTTGTTTTTCCCCTGAAAGGTTATAGCTTTCTTGCAAAAAAACATAGATTTTTGCAAATCATTGTGCCTTTTCGCGAGATCGTGTCACTTCTCAAAACACCATGCCTCTTTGTGAGATTATATCTCTTCGCAAAAGGTCGTATCTCTTTGTGAGATCGTACCTATTCACGAAAAGTCGAGTCTCTTCCTGAGATCATACCTCGTCGCGAAAGGTCGTGTCTCTGCATGAAAAGTCATACCCCTTCGTGAGAGTCGTATCGTTTTGTGAAATGTTTCATCTTTTGTGAGATCATACTTCTCCGTGAGATCGCACTTTTTCGTTAAAGGTTGCATCTCTTCGTGAGAACATACCTTTTCGTGAAAGGTCTCTTCACAAGATCATACCTTTTTCGTGAAAGTTCGCATCTCTTTGTGAGATAATATCTTTTCATTAATGGATGAATCTCTTCATGATCTTTTCGTCAAAAGTCGTGTCTATTCATGAATCATACCTTTTTCGTGAAAGGTTATACCATTTCATGAAAGAATACAATCAACACGAGCATCATAAGTAGCCATGTATACATCTCAAAGATTCTGAACATGTTTGAATGTAGTGGGGCTCATGGTTGGAGATGAAGAGGACGGTTCGGGTCATGTTCATAGCAAGGTTTCCTTTGGATCTGGTACTTGGTGACTAGTGGATCATTTATGTTCAACTTGGGCTTATCACTTGCTTATTATTCAGCAACTTCGGGGAGACCATTGTCTCACAAATGTGGACCAAGTTTACAATATCCTTTTGGAAGCAAGATATAAGGAAGCCAACGCTACAGTTAAGGAACTTGGAATAGATTCTCGTGTTCGTACCAACAACGTAACACACATGCGTCAATTTCTTAAAGTTTTTCTCTGACAGAACATCTGTTGGAATATCGTCAATCAAACTCAGAGTCGTATCCGTTTTCATGAATAGCTTTTCAAGGCTGTCGACAATAAATCACTTTACCAAATGATCATTTTAAGATTGGGTACAATTTACATACATACATCTTATAAGTAAAATAAATATAATAAGTCGATCGTACGCATGATGTCAAACTGATTTTATTGTTTAGTCTAGCGAACGCTATATCCTTAAAACGATATCAAATCCTTTATTGGATCTGAAGATACTATGTTTTTTGAATCATATCGATTTTGCACAAGATTTGAAAAGTAAAAAAAAAAGAAACATTTCAGATATATTTTTTAATTTTTTTTAAAGAAAATATTATTTCATTTAACGAATGTCATTCGACATAATACAATATAGTAATATCTAAAGAAAAGATATGTACGACTTGTCAATTTGGCAAGCAAGTAAGATCTACCTTCAAAAGCAGAGGAAGGACAACCTCTAGTCATTGCCTAGATCTGTTACATATGGACCTTTTTGGTCCTATACAAGTGCCAAGGAGCCAAATACACCCTTGTAGTAATAGATGACTACTCAAGGTACACTTGGGTACCGTTCTTAGAACAAAAGATCAAACAACACTCATATTGATCAAATTACTCAAAAGAATACAAAATGAGCAGAACCAGAAGGTCAACACAATCCGGAGTGATAGGGGTACCGAAATTTTAAATTCCACACTTAATGATTTTCTTGAGAACCATGACATTCGCCATGAGTTAGTTGCTTCCCGGACACCACAACAGAATGAAGTCGTTGAACGAAGAAATCGCACATTGAAAGAAACATCGAGGACTATACTAGCGGATGCAGACATATCTGAGAAATTCTGGGCGGAAGCAGTAAACACAACTTGCTACACTCAGAACAGCTCAATGATTTGCAAGAATCTCGGGAAAACACCTTACGAGATCTGGACGAGAAATGTGCCATCAATTGGGTACTTCAAGACAGAAAAATGATAGAAATGTCGTATTTTGAAAATTTTCTTCAGTATCAAAAACTATGGACAGTCGCAAGAAGACAACTGTTTCAAACTTTAATGTTGTTGCTTCCACTTATGTGTTAAAGCCTATTAATTTTGAAAGCACAAATTTTGAAATCGGCTTTTCTTCTAAAAATATAATCCAACATTCTAAGACAAATACAAGTCTTAAGTCTCGTAGGAAACAAGATCCGGCTATAAAGAAAGCTTATAGCTCGATACATTCTTGTCCTCATTTAAGGTATCCGGTCAAATTACACTCAGCCAAACACCTTAAGAGACTTGCTAGAGAAAATTTTCCCATGCACTAAGATTAATAAGACATTTGTCCGCGCTGAAATTAACCTCCCATGTAAAGTTCAACCTCACTGGGTTCCTAAAACACCACCTAGGCCAACACAAGCCAATAAGGCCAAGTTACCTAAAGAAGTACCACTTAAATCAACTACTTCTAAGTTGGTTTGGGTACCTAAGCATTCCAATAATTTAGGAACCAAAGATGACCCAACCTTACTTATCAAATCTGCTAATCCGAGAGGACCCATTCAAAAGTGGGTACCTAAATCTCTCTAACCTCTTTCTATGCAGATCCATCATGTGTGGTATTTAGATTCTGGTTGCTCCACACACATGACGGGAAAGCAAGAACTATTGAGCAACTACCAAGACCGTTACAACGGAAAAGTCCGATTTGGCAACAATGATTCAGCTCCAATACTCGGCTTTGGAGACATTCTACTGCCGAATCTGACGATTAAAGATGTCTCTTACGTCCAAGGTCTTAAACACAACCTGTTCAGCATATGTAAATTATGCGACAAAGGATTTCAAGTGGTGTTTCTAGCTGATCAGTGCAGAATTTTAAATAGTCAGAATCAAGAACTTCTAACAGGATCACGAAGATCAAATCTCTACACTATCAATCTGACAACAGTTCGACCTTCGACAGCTGTTTGCTTCATCTCACAGACTACAATCAAGAGGAACAACTTATGGCATCAACGCTTATCTCATGAATCACAAGGCTCTTCACAAACTCTTTGTTAAAAAGTTGGTCAACGGTCTACCAACAATCTCTCCCCATCAAGAGCATCACTGTTCGGCTTGTCAAATGGGAAAAATGAAGCGAGCATCACAAAAACTCAAGCAAATTTCTTCAACATCTCGACCCTTAGAACTACTTCACATGGACCTTTGTGGACCAATGCGTACACAAAGTATCAATGGTCGAAAATATGTGTTAGTAATTGTCGACGATTATTCTCGCTACACCTGCACAAGATATCTCCGAACTAAAGATGAGACTGGAGACTTGATAATAAGCTTTGTGAATACAACTCAGAATCTCATGCAAGAGAAAATCCAAGTAATCAGGACTGACAACGGGACTGAATTCAAGAATCAGCGTCTCAGCTATTTTTATCAATCACTTGGAATTATTCAACAATTCTCAGCCGCAAAAACGCCTCAACAAAATGGAGTCGTAGAAAGGAAGAACCGGACTTTAGTTGAAGCTGCAAGAACAATGCTCATATACACCGGTCTCCCTTACTTTCTATGGGCTGAAGCAGTGAGTACGGCATGTTTTACTCAAAATGGGACAATTATTCACAAACGCTTCGAAAAGACGCCATATGAGATAATTAATCAAAGAATCCCGAATATCTCATTTTTCAAAGTATTCGGTTGCAAATGTTTTGTGGCCAACGACCGGGAGCATCGAAGCAAGTTCGATCCCAAAGCCTTTGAAGCCATCTTTGTCGGATATTCCTCTACTTCTAAATCATATTGCGTCTACCTCAAGTCCTCCCGTACAATTCTTGAAAGCTACAACGTCACCTTTCAAGAAATGACGGAATTGGCTTCTAAACAAAACAGTTCAGAACCCGAGCTTATAAGTGTGTTGGCACAAGGTCAACAACTTTCGACAACTTCTACCTCAAAGTCAAGAGAAGCAATTCTCGCCGACTTGGAAGATTTAGATTCACTATTTGAACATTTTTATCGGAACGAGTTTCAAATGCCTGCTTCCTCTCATTCAATACCAAACAGTGCTCCTTCTCCCTCTACGGAAGAAATTTTAATTGAGACTCCCAATCCTCAGACTCCAACAAATGTTCAAGAATCTCCTAATTCTGAATCTTCAACTAGTGCTGCAGCTCCTACAAATGCAGACGAGGAAATTCCTTCCAATTCAACCTCAGAATTGAATTTCCCAACTACGAATGATCAACTCATCAATTCAGGATGTCTCGATCTACAAACCAACGAAGAATCTACTTCGATTATTCCTCATGAACGCAAAGGGACTCAAGCTCATCCTATCAACCAAATCATCGGTGATTCTTCAAGTGGAGTACGCACTAGGACGTCTACACAAAGCGGCTTATTCACATGCTTCTTAAGCCAAAACGAACCAATTAAGGTAGCCGAAGCTCTTAAAGACCCGGATTGGGTAATCGCAATGCAAGATGAACTCAACCAATTCGAGCGTCTACAAGTTTGGACGTTAGTTCCTCGACCGTAAGGCAAAACAATAATTGGAACTAAATGGATTTTCAAAAATAAGAAGAACGAAAACGGTGAAGTTATCAGCAATAAAGCACGACTAGTAGCCAAGGGATACAATCAATAAGAAGGAATTGACTACGACGAGACGTATGCTCCGGTGGCACGGATTGAGGCTATTCGCTTATTTCTATCATACGCAGCTCATAAAGACTTCAAAGTCTATCAAATGGATGTTAAAACCGCATTTCTCAACGGCGTATTAAAAGAGAAGTCTACGTCGCTCATCCCGACGGCTTCATGCACGAGAATCATCCTGATCATGTCTATCGATTGGACAAAGCTCTTTATGGACTAAAACAAGCCCCTCGTGTTTGGTATGATGTTCTGAGCGAATTTTTAGTCAAGTCCAACTTCATCAGAGGAACAATCGATACGTCACTCTTCATTAAAAGACAAGGCAAAGATTCTCATGAAGTTTACGTTGATGACATCATTTTCGACTCGACAAATGAACGTCTCTGTTAGAAATTTGATAAACTCATGAAGACCAAATTCGAGATGAGTTTAACGGGAGAACTCCAAGTCTTTATTGGACTATAAGTAAAGCAACTCGAAGATGGAATCTTCATCAGTCAAACCAAATATATCCGAGATATTCTGAAGAGATTTAATCAAGACAAGAGCACACCGATGAATACTCTCATCTCAACAAACTGCAAATTGGATGTTGATCCATCTGGCAAGACAGTCAACATCACAATCTATCGGAGCATTATCAGATCTCTTCTCTACTTGACGTCCAGCCGACCCGACATCATGTTTGCCACTTGTCTCTGTGCTCGTTTTCAGGCTGACCCAAAGGAGTCCCACATGCAAGCAGTCAAGCGAATTCTACGCTATCTAAAAGGAACTCCCAACTTAGGGCTCTGGTATCCAAATACTGATTTTAGATTAATTGGCTATACTGACATTGATTATGCAGGTTATTGAATGGACAGAAAAAGCACGTCTGGCGGAGCTCAATTTTTAGGCGAAAAGTTGGTCTGCTGGTCCTCAAAGAAACAAAATTGCATGTCAATCAACGGCCGAGGCGGAGTACGTTACGGCTGCTAGCTGTTGCTTGCAAATTCTATGGATGCGGACACAACTACGCGATTACGGGTTTGAATTTAACAACATTCCCATTTACAGTTATTCTCAAAGTCCTATTATCATTACTTGCAATCCTGTTCATCATTCACGCACGAAACATATAGACATTCGCTATCATTTCATAAAAGATAATGTAGAAAAAGGCACCATAGATATGTATTTTATTAAAACGGAGCTTCAACTTGCCGACTTATTCACTAAGGCATTGGATGAAAAATGATTCCAATTCATTATTGCTAAATTAGGCATGTTGAATCTCAATCTTACTTGACATGTGCTTTACATGCTCTACTATGCTTCTATTTGATACTCTATGTGCTTCAACTTTTTTAATTACATGCTCTACTATGCTTCCTTGATTATCTTGCGTGACACTATCTTTCAACTTTTTTATATTTAATAGTATATAAAGTAATAAAAAAATGGGGGATGACGATAATTTTGCCTATTTTGAATCACTCACAAAAATATTTCTTCGATATATATGCTTAGTTCTTTGTCTAAAAATTCATGACTTTCTTTTACTCAAAGAACCTCGTATGTTTCACTAGACACAAAGCCACATTACATATGTGAGAATTTGAACCTCAATAATTTTTTTCTTTAGTGGGTCACACTTCAAATGACTATTCTTTAGTTAGTACTTCGTAGCTTCATTCTTACTTTTGTGATTATTTCGTCATGAAAATGATAAGGGCATATTAGGAAATTCCTCACTTAGCTCAAATTATAAATCCTTTAATTTTTCCCTTAGAAATTCCCTTTCGGGCCTTCTCCGACATTCTTTTTTTTTATCAAACCCAATTAAGCCCTCAACCTTATTCACAAGATTCGGGGATACTCAATCAAGAAAAAGAAGGGGAGAGCAAAAGAGATGCACATGATGAATTTCTCAATCATTATAGAAGAGAAACATGAATCTAGCTGTGGACTTCTCCTAGATAATCTCGTATACTCCTAGAAGAGAAGCACCTCGAAGTGAACTTCTCCAACGATAATCTAGAATTTTATAAATAGAGAAAACGAGAAGAGAAGCACGGCTTTGGGTTCGAATTCCATAACTGTGGAACCTTCGAAAGGAGCACGGTCTCGACCCAAAAAGAAGTTCTAATCTCTCAAAATTTTGTAAAGAAGACGAGACTCATCTTGAAAAGAAAAGCAAAAGGATCAACACAGAATTTCACAAAAGGGCCCCTGGAACTGAAGAATTTTTTTTAAGCTCACTAACCCAAAATTTCCTACCCCTTTAGTCAGAGCCTAAAAATAATCCCTTAAAAGTCTCTTTGATTCAAAATGATGAACTTTCACGAGGTAAGTTGATTAAATACGCTACGATAACAAATTAATTGATATAATTTTGTCGTGTTGATATGAGTGATATATCTGCTAAATATTTCCATAATTAAAATAAATTGAGTGGTATGAGCGAAACTTGCGTGAGTTGTCGAAGTGATTCATACTATGATCTTAAGAATATTAGTCTAGTTACATGATTTTATGGCAAATTATCATTTTATATGTCATAAGAAATTTTTTGTGTGATAGTTTTCAAAATGTCCCATTCGACCCCAAAACAAAAAATATTTTTTGAAATTTTTTATTTTGAAAATATCTTTTGCACATTTTAAATGCATTAATACATGCATTGGCTCAGAATTGATAAAATGCTAAATTTAAAAAAAAAGAAACGCAAATTGTTTTTTGAATCTATGCTGAATTGTTTAAAATGTGTTACTTGTTCTTAAATAGTAAATTTTCATATGCCAAATTGTACTAAATATGTGCTTAAAATGCCGAAAAGTTAAATCGTGCAATTGTTGAGGGGGAGTTTTAAATGAGAATTTGTTATTATATCCTATATGATTTATTTATAAAACATGACTTCTAACATTTTTTCTAAGCATCACAGAAAATTTCGAGCTCATCCAAGGAGTCAAATGTTGAATTTCATCAACATTAGGAAAAAATTTCATCTCTTTCCGAAATACAAGGAGCATTATGTAATTTACTTTTCGGTTAATTCATAAAAGATTAAGTTCTAGTTTAAGATCTGAATATTAACGAAAGCCCAAAATATTTTTTTGGCCCAACGTATTTTTACCTTACTCGATCGTAAAGTATTAATACCACTTTATCGATCGAAAAACTCACTCACACGCAACTCATTTCCATCGAAAAACTTTTCGACTTCTGAAAAATACTCTTTGAACTCCGGCGATATTCACCAAAAATCATCTTATCTCTGAGATTTTCTCACTAAACTCGCCTATTTCGAAGGTAAAACACGTTTCGAATCATTTTATGTTAAAAAACATACGATTCGCAAGCAGTTTCACGAAAACATTTGAAGAAATTTCATTTTCATACTCTTTGGACTAAAACCGATTTTAAACTTTCAAATCAACATGTTTAAACTCGACCTTTTGAGTTAAAATCATGATATTTGGATTCGCAACTGTTTTCTGAACGTTCCGAACCCTGATTAACTCGTGATTTACTCAGAAATCGAAAATTACGTTTCACGCGTTTACTGTTTGATTTGAAAATTTTTCGATCGAAAAAGTTCATATCGCAAACAGTGTCGTCGAAGAACCTTAGTTTTCGTTAAGTTTTATTCGATCGCAAAACTCCGTGTCGAAAACCTTTTTTTTTTATATATTTTAATTCGATCGCAAAACTTCGCAGCGAAAACTTAATTTTTCGATTATATTTTATTCGATCGCAAAATTCAGCGGCGAAAACTTTAAGTTTTTCGATATTATTTTATTCGATCGCAAAACTACGCGGCGAAAAACTTAAGTTTTTCGACCTCTTTTATTCGATCGAAAACTTACTCAGCGAAAAACTATAGTTTTCGATAACATTTTATTCGATCGTAAAAGTCATCGGCGAACACTTGAGTTATTCGACACATTTTTATTCGATCGCAAAATTTAACGATCGAATAAATTGTTACTCGAATAAAAACACGCTGAAAAAGACTTAGAAAATTTTTCAAGACTTATAAAATTTTCGATCGCAAAAAAAATTAACTTTCGAATAAATTTCCGATCGAATAAAAATACTCTTCTAAGACTTAGTCAATTTTACAAATTTTTCAAATTTTTTCACTAAGTCTTTCGAACATAAACCTTAATACATACAATTTTCTATTCTAATCCCGTTTAGTTGCATATGAAATTTCCCAACTAATGAATTATCTTTCATTCTTTACAGCTATGGCAACTCCAAACTACCCAAACATCTACCCCACTGGAAGTTACATGCCAGTACAAGATAACAACTACCAGCTGGACCTAACAACGTTTCGGTGTCCGGATGAAGTCATCATCTCCATCCTCAAAGGACACCCACTATGGCCAGCCTTGACCAAGACGTCCACCTTACCAATGGTCTATCTCCAACAATTCTGGGGAAGCATGAAGAGTTTCATCAACGGCGATAGTGTGGAATATATGACGAAGATCAACACAAGACATATCGCTCCGACGAAAAATCTGATGGCCATGGTGCTCGATCTCCCGCACTACGACGAATATGATCAACTTCCAACGGACGCGGAGATCGTAGAAGATATGCTCCGGATGGGATACAAACCCCCACTGACCAAACTGGCGAACTTTCAAAATAGCGGGATCCCCCTTCCGTGGAAGACGTTGTTCGGCATAATCAACAAATGCCTCTCCCCAAAACACTCCGGATTCGACAAGGCGAACGAGAATATCCTTCGCATCTTTCATGGAGTGATCTTCTCCAAGAAATACGACGTGGCCCAGCTAATTTGGAATGATCTAGCGGACCAGATGCGTCAAAGGGAGACAAAGTCAAAGGCCAAATCTCTCCCCTATGTACGGTGGTTTCCGGTGCTGATCTCACACTTCATGGACATTCATCCAAAGATCCCGAGACTACCACCAGTTGGGGAATACATTCCGACACGCCTTCGATTCTTTCACAACCCGAAGGCAGCCGACCTAGCGCTCCAACCAATGTTGATCCCATTTGGAGCTGCTCCGACTAGCTGATTCAACGGAAGAGGCCTACCAATACTACTGACAAAACAACTCCATCACGGAGGATATGGTACGAGCCTTGGATCCAGCTCCGACACCTGCTCAAAGGGAATCGCTGGTGGAAACAACAGAACCCGAAGCCACGGCTCAGGAGATAGAGACACCGGCCGTCGAGCCCGAAGGTGTTCCTCGAGATGTCTCTTCTAAGGCCACCGACTCAGATGAAGTATACAGACTCCAAAGAAGGGGCTCTCGCTGACAGCAACTCATCTGTATCTCCTTCAACAGTACCGGCTTCGGTGCCAACATCTCCACCACCAACGGATCAGCAAACCACATAGATTCCAATTGAATCTGTCTCAACACCCATAGAGGTGATACCTATTGTATCATCTCAAGGATTGGGTGGAAGCTCTATTGGACCCCCGATATCTTCGGAGCCAACAATAGGCCAACCCATTGAAGTGGTGACTTCAGGGTTGACAACGGATGTCCCAGGACGTTCCGGACCATCAAGACCTACTCAAGGCGGCACATCGGAAACCTTTTCCGATGTTGTGACAGTGGAGCGCCTCCCTAGCCCCACTCCACCAATGATCGTGACGGAGCAACGCTTACAGGAAGCGCTCTCCACAGCCATGTCTTCTCTTGAAGATCGTCTGATGGATCCCATGCTAAAAGCCATCGAGACTTCCCGAAGAGATACCGGGAAAGCACCAGTCTCCAAGGCTGCTCCGACCGACACACAAACCACCCCCGTTTCCTCACCACCACCATACACACCCCCATACAACCCACCCTCACCACCCCTACTCCATCACCTTCTCTCATCAATCCCTATACAATCCCGATCACCCAGCTTCACGACATACTCATCTCCCGCCTCCTCGCCTTAGAGACCAGGACCCCCGTTGAGGAGAGTCTCTACAAAAGGCTGGTAGATGAACCAGAGCCGCCAGCAGAAACAAGGTGCCGAGAAGAGAGCTCCCGCACCAAACGAAGACATGACGATCCCGATGATCCGGATCGTCATGAGGGGGAGAAACGGCAACGAACCACATGGAGCGGCCGTGGAGTGAGTCGAGTACAAACAAAGACTCAAGAAGCTGGAGGATCATCCTCAAACCCACCAACCACACAACCCACAACCCGCCAACAAACAACCATACCTCCCACCACATCCCGCATACTACCTTTCTCTCTCACAAATCCAAATCCAATCCCGACCCCTAACTTCCTCCAAGCCCAAACAGAAGCAGTCGTCTACGATCCACATCTGATCGTAGACGATTATATCTTAAATGAGAAATGGACGACGCAATGGGAACCAGAGGAAGCTGCTCAAGCTCGACTCTCCATCGTCAGATATTTCTTACAACAAGCTTCAGTGGACCTGGTGCTGCTTGAAGATGAAGAACTTCAAGAAGGCGAAAACTACAGTTCTGCTCTCCCAAAGCTACCAGAAATGATTAGGCACAAAGTCGACTCTCCTCCCCGCTTATCAAAAGGGACAGTTAGAGTCGAGACGCCATGGGAGAATGTCAGAATTGAAGTCCCGTTTATTGAAGACGTTAAAAAGCAGATATGGAGGGCTCCAAACAAAATAAAGAAGCTCAACGAACTTAATCTACGGGGACACACTGGGAAGATAGGAAGAAAATGGAGCACATCTTTATGCTCAACTATCTTGGCCCCGATCGGAGTGGCATCCAACTGATCAACTGAAGAAAAAGTTTAGGGACAAGCCACCGATTCTCCAACTCATCGGAGTCTCGCATACGATCGGAAGCTACCCAACCCCTATCTACATCATTGAGCGAGCGGACAACAACCGCACTCGAGAAGAGATAGATGAAAGCTATCTTCCTTTCCTTCCACCGGATGAGGTCTACCGTCTGTATCAGATGTACAAGAGAAAATATCAGACGCATTCCAGATATATCAAAACTGAAGGACTCGAGGGACTGAAGAGATTCATGGGGCGACAGATCAAGTATCACACCGCACAAAACCTTCAAATTGCGATAGAGAACAATATGAAGAAGGTCAACATGGAGTTTCCGCTCATGAAGGGCTTCCCACTCAACAACTTTCCCGAGAACTACATCTTCAAGAAACATTACCTCGCCATAACCTATCGGAATCCAGTCATTGGAAAGACGAGAGCTATGATGAAGTCAGAGATCCACAAGTTCTGTGACGGGACACTAAAGTTAGTGAGGAAGAACATCCAGAAAAGATTGGGAGAGATCACCGAAGAGACAATCTTCGAAGATCTTTGTGAAGAATAGGCCCCACTCTTAAATGAGCTTCTGGATGCGATAAATGGGAGATTGGAGCTGAGGAATGTTGTTCGACGATACGAGACATCATTGGGATTGCGAAAATCGTTTTACGCCCTACAAGGATAAAAAGAGCTGAAACGAAGACAAGCACAAAGGGGAAGATTGAAGAAATTTTAAAATTGTGCTTTGTAATTTTATTATCCTTGTAATTAGGGGAGTAATTAGTAGTTTTGATAGTGTAGGACCAAATAGTAAATATACCATGTAAATAGGTATAAATACAATGTACACTATCAAAATCAATATACAAGCTCGTGATTTTCATTTTCAGAAAATCACGAGCATTGAATTCACATTCTAAGAGAGAAAAAAGTAATCGAGAAACTCTCTCTCTCAAGATCTTCAAATAAGATATTCGACCGAAGGTATATTGTGAGATTTATCATTCGAATATCTAAAATTCATGTTTAGATCGATCGGTAGTTGATAAAATAGGACCTAACAGTTCTATCCAGAATGTAGTTAACATATGATTAGAATGACATTTATGTTGCCTTTTATATGCAATAGTTCGAAACATGCTCACATGTAGTAAGCTATGATATTTGTTTTGTCCGAAAAACGTAATTGCGAGTAACTGAGGATAATTTCTCGAAAATTCTAATTTTGTATATAAACGTTAAGTAGTACCAATTATAATTATAATGCATCCCATTGAACGTAAGGTTATAGCACTTAATTATATACTATAATTTACCTTTGTTTGGGGTTGAAGCTATACTATTTTTTAAATTGATTTTTGTACACTTGTCAGGAAAAAGAAATGAAAGCCGGTGTAGCTTCTAAGAGAGTAACAAGCAAGATTAAATGAAAATATTAAGTGAAAGTTAGTGTTAGTTTGATGTATGATATTTGGAGATTTAGATTAGGTTGAAGATTGTATCCGATCGTTGTAATTTTATGTTCAAATATTTCAACTTTAGCACATAATGTGTTTGTTCGTGTTTACATAGGTTGGCTATATTTTGATTCTATAAGATTCTTGATTGGTTATGACATCTTTTTTAGTTAGTAATAACATCCTTGCCAACATAAGAAAATTACAGAGATTATGCCTATGTTTGTTATGCTTCGATTTTTTGAGACGGTAAAAATGTTGAACAATGTACGGTAACTGTGTGTAAGAGGTACATCAAACACAAGCAAAATGGTATCTTAAATGTTTAAAATTGCACGGCTTAGTGTAACTGTAAAAAATCTGATGGAAACAAAAAAAGTCAAAATTATCGGCATCTGACATTTATAACAGTATTATGGAATCAATTCTGACATGCACAGAATGTTTTGGCAAGCACATTAAGTTCCGAAACACGAAGCAAGTACGTTATATTTATAGCCTGAAAGTCTTGACACGCATAGAAACTTGGTACGATATCAGTACTTATCTAGGTATGACAAATTACTGAAAAGTGATACAATATATCTCCAATAAAAGCTACAGTCACATGTTGTTTGATGGTATCGTATACACATTATATTATTTACAACTTATTAGGGTAAATATTTTTCGTGGCAATTCAAATTTCTTTTTTGGGAAACCATATTTCCATATGTATATTGGTTATATGTTCACTTTGTATCATATTTGACGGAGTAACCCCTATACTCATGGTTGTTTATTACAAATCACAAGTTTCACTAATGGTGAACAATGTTAAACTTCTTACTACAACATAGTATAGATGTTTGTTAAATTAAAAATGTTTAATATATTATATATGTTTTTTGTTTAATATTATATTTATTTATTGTTTTTAGGGCCTCACAATTATTAATGGACGTTACAGACTCGTAGTTATAGATATTATTGGACCTATAAAACGTGGTACTGTATCAGTACTTATCTTGGTACAAAAAACTACTTAAATATGATCAATATATCTCCAGTACAAGGTACAGTCAGATGCAGTTTACTGGTACACTATACACACTGTATTTGGTACAACTTATTTGGGTATTCATTTTTCATGGAAATTCAAATTTTTTTTTTTGGGAAACCATAATTAAATATGTATATCAATAATATGTTTCATTTTGTAGCATATTAGATGGAGTAACCCATATACTCATGGCTTTATAATTCATCCCCAAGTTTTACTAGAAGATGATGAACAATGTTTAACAACTTACGACAAGAATTATAGATGTTTATTAAATTGTAAATGTTCAACTTATTATAGATGTATTTTGTCAACATTATATTTCTCTATTATTTTTAGGAATTCACATTTATTAGTGGATGTTTTGTACTCGTAATTATAGATATTATGCGGACAGATAAAACTTGGTACGATATCGATACTTATCTAGGTACAACAAACTGCTGAACCGTGGTACAATAATCCTCAACCTGAGGTACAATCAAATTTTTTTCAGTGGTACAATATACACGTTATATTTAATACAGTTAATTAGGGTAAGCATTTTGAATGACAATTCAAATTCTTTTTTCTGGGTAACCATACATATATATGTTATATGTTTCACTTTACATGGCAAGTAACGCGCGCGATGAAAATCGTTTACCCTAATATGTAGTACCAAAGTTGTGAAGGATATGATACCCCATGTTCCGAAGTTGAAGTACCTAATTACGGTGTCATATGGTACCACGTGTAACTAATTTGTAGTACCAAATATTTACAGCTTAATCAAACATTACGTGACATGCTCTGATGTTTTCTATACATATGAAACATTCTCTGACATGTCAAATATGCTCTGACACGCCAGATATTGTCTTCACGTAAATGTTAGATATTGTCTTCACATAAATAACCATTCAAAACTCTAATAAAAATCAAAATGCATCAAATAGAGACGGCCAAAGTTGCAAAAAATTCAAACACGTAGACCACTGAACTACAACAACCGACTATTATGTTCAACCTACCTTAAATCTCTAACCAACACAAAATGGTCAAATCCACTCTTAAACTTACCCAAATCAATACATCATGAACTATACTTTTAAAATTCTTCTCCACTTCTTAAATCTGCACGAATGAGGAAATTGTCTTAGTGAATCAATCAGTATTTTTATGAGCACACAGTCCGAATAACATACCCAAGCGAAAAATAATACGTCTACCTAATTTAAAATGGTACTACAACACCGCATAAAAGGTACTAATATAAAACAATTAAATACTATAAAAACGCGTTCAATGATACATGATATAAATAAAAATGGTACGACAAAACATTCATACACGATAAATTTTTGAGAAATTAACCTCATTTACTAGCTAAAATCATACGGAGTAATGTTGCCTAGAGAAAACATATCTCATGCAAAGTATTTTGGTGGAATAAAACAAGTTCAACTTCTAAGGTATCATCATCATCACATAAAATCAATTCGCATAAGTATGCAAAAATCCACACCTGGGATCTTAAGGTTTTGTCATTCTAACAAAGTTCTGTAAATAAACAGTGACTCAATCATCAACGAATCATAATCAGAGCACTAAAAATAGAGGATAAAATAAGGGAAATATATCCCCGTAAGATTACATGTTTTGTGTAAACCGTCCTACTGAAATGGGAAAAAAAGAAGAAAAATGAGGGAAAGATATCCCCGGTATCACGCCAAAATCCACATAAATATTACACAAAAACTAGACCCCAAATAGAGAAAATGAGTGAGATACATCTGTCCTTTGAATTTGTAATGATGCGCCCCCATTTATCGCTGGGTTTCTTGTCTTCTTCTTGAACCAACATTGACATTTTTGCGCTGCCTTGCTTGAATCGTTGGTTTCGTTGAGTTATAAATTATTTTTTGGGTTTGGTATTGAAATAGAAAATGACTCCGTTAAATAGGACCCTTGATTGAGATAAATTTTACCGGTCCTTTTCCGACAACAAACCTTGTTGAAGATAGGGGAGCTTCGGTGAAGGACAAACGCATAACTGTGCTGGTTTAGTTTTGCACAGAGAAACATGGAGCTTGGATAATGAACTCGATGATTTAGAACAATGATGATAAAAAAAAATAATATTAAAACTAAAAGTAAGGGCAAATTATCATTTCATTCAAATGGGTACCTTTGGGTAAAAAACGTTATTCAATAGGTACCTCATGAAAAAATAACTCTGACAAGGTATTGATTTGAAAGTTTTTTTAATACCAATGGATATTTAAATCTAGATTTGCCTTTATTCAATTCTACTTAACATAATTTCCAAAACCACTAAAAGAAATTAATAAAAAAACTCACGTTCTTAATTAATGAACTGAACCCACGTAGCATCTCACTCTACTCGTGCATCTTCGCACGGCAGATAATTGAGAGGCAGATTCATTCTTAATTTTTATTTTGGATCAAATTAAGAACTAAGTGTGCCCGCTAACTAGTTATCAATTAATTGGGTTTGAAGGTGATAAAAGGAACATTTGTATTTTATTATACTAATTATCTTTTCGTGCATCGTACGGTATTAATCTATAACATATAAAAGTTAGAATAGAAACTCTAATTTGGGAGAATGTAAGCAATGAAATGCCTTAATAAAATGTTTAACGTCGACAAAAATAGACATCCAAACTCCATATGCGTGATAGGCATCTCAAATTCGTTGCATTAATTGTTTACAATTGATATGAAAAGGCAACAATCTTATGTATTTAGTATTACTGTATTTAATATATTAATTATTATGACTAAACTTGACAAACAAAGATGAATGGATGTACAAGAACGAAGAGCCACATAATACCACATTCAAATGTTACCGGAAAATGAAATGTCTTAATAACAGCCTTACCAGCCGGAGGCCAAAGATATGACATATAATTACTACTGTTGCCCTCGGGATTTTTCCTTACTCGGTAAAATATCCGAGCCGATCAAACTCAAAGCAAGACATCGGTCACTCACCGAGGAAGGCCGATAACCCCGCTCGGGACATTACGCGAGGAAGTCAAAGGGGCAGTACGCTATCGATTACATATACATTAAAGATAGTTATGGGACTTGAAGTCGCTTGTTACAAATGGTTAATTGTCTCATCAATGGAGAGGTATAATGTCCATCTCCAATGCGAGTAAATGGACGGTTTTGAGTGGTTTATGGGATGCATTCAAGCCTCCCTATAATGTATTTTCTATAAATAGCTAGGTGAGGCCTCATTTTTGGGTAAGCTCGATTGCCATGACAACACACACGCTTTATACTGTCTGCGCCAGCACACATGTTGTAGTGTCTATGTAGACACATACTCTAAAGCTCGGCTATATACTTTTATACTTACTTTTGGAATCTCTTCCCGGATTCTATCTCCACACGCCGAAACTGACTTGAGAGTCAGAGGGGGCTCGTCGACGTCCCTCTAACGTGTGTTTCTTGTAGGCCGCAGGGAACGAAAGACGGAGGAGGAGATGATGAGTTCATTCCTATTGGGGAGTCGAAGGCCACCATTGAGTTGCTCGGGGGTGACCTCCATCGAGCTCGGGTAAGGAAGGAGAAGAAGGCCCCGAGAGGAAGGTAGTGCCAACGGCTCTCAGCATGAAGAAGGTGCTCTCGGGGAGAAGGCAGCGCCGGCAGATCGGAAAATGAGAAAGGCGCCCTCGACGATAAGGCTTTCTCGGGAGGAAGGCAGCGGACACTCGGGACTAAGGCAACGCCTACACGACTGACTACCACCTTGGTTTTTTGAGAGCACATCAACTAAAAAGGCAACTCCGAGAGTAATTTATCTTGTATCAAAATAACTGATAACGTTTGTTAAGATAAAGAAAACAAACATTCCCTTAATTAATCAATCAAAACGATTATGTACTCGATGTTTTATCTCAGTGAGATCGACTATACTGATTACAGAGTAAAACAGTCCCTAATTTATAATACCAGCTTAATACAAAGACGAACTATAAAAAACAGATAAAATTACAATCCAGTCCTTATATAACTGATTTCAGTTATACCTATATATTTTTCAACCCTCTCAAGTTTGTGTTTATATATGTTATAAACAACAAACTTGGACAACAGATGTTCAGACTGTGATCTTCCTAATGCCTTTGTCTAACATATCAGATGGTTGTTCTTGAGAGGATATATAGGACGTGTGAATGACTCTCTACTGTATCTTATCTCTTATGAAGTGTCAATCCACTTTGATATGTTTTATTTGTTCGTGATAGATGAGGTTCACAACAATTTCTATAGCTGACTTAGTGTCACTGTAAACTCCTACTGAGCCTAAATGATCTATCCCAATATCCTTCATGACACTAAGAAGCCATATGATCTATGTTGTTACCGTAGCTAATGCTTTATACTGGGCTTCTGCAGCTTCGTGAAATTGTATTTTATTATTTTTGTCTTCCACGAGATTAATGAGTCTTCAAAGAATACTGCATTACATATCAATGATCTTCTCGATATTGGACAAGATGCCCAATCCGCATCAGAGTAAGCTTTTAAGCTTAATTCTCTTTCAGATCTTAATATAATTCCCAAAATAGGATTATATTTCAAGTATATGCATAGCATCCATTGAGATTTTATAGGACTATGCATATATTGTTAGAGTATTTGACCTGTATATGTCATATTTGGTCGTGTAAGGCATAGATAAATTTGTTTTCCAACTATTTTTTTATATTCATTCACATTTTCTATGACATGATTAAAATGCACATAAGAATTATTGGTTAACTTTAGGTTTACACCCTAGCATTCCATTGGTATGTTGGAAGGTTTACACCCTAGCATGCCAGTGTCAGCACTATTTCTATGTATATTTCTTTTGATTCAACACAATTCCATTCTTAGATCTTGCTACTTACATGCCTAATAAATATTTGAGCTCCCCTAAATACTTCTTAACAAAAGTATTTTTCAAATATCTCTTAGTTTAATTCATCATGCGCATACTATTATCCGTGCTGAGAATATCATCAATATAAACTAATAATACGACTATATGACTCCCCCTTGTTTTACAAACAAAGAGTAATCGTTTTTTTATTGCTTAAAACCGAAGCCACTAACAGCCAATGTGAACTTATAGTTCCATGAGGCTTGTTCTAAGCCATACAAAGACTTATTTAGTTACATACCTTATTTTTTATATTGTGAGCATATTCCTTAAAACCTTTAGGAATGATCATGTTAACTTCTTCATTTAAATCTCCCTGCAAAAAGGTGTTGGTTAGTAACATCCATTTGTAAAATTTGCCAATTATATTTTGAGCCAAGAGACATGACCAATCTTACAGTTAAATGTTTGGCTACTGGAGAAAACGTGTTTGTATAATCTATCCCTTCTATTTGTGTATCCTTTTGCCACTAACCATTACTTTTATATTGTACCATCATATTTATACTTGATTGTGTAAATCCATATACAACTTATAGGTCTTTCACCTTTTGGAAGCTCAACAACCTTCCATGTTTTGTTTTGTTCCAGTGCATTGATTTCAGATTCCATTGCCTTTCTCCATTTCTCATATTTGACAGTTTCATCATAGTTCTTGGGAATGACTTCCCCATTGATTAAAGCCAAATATGTTGTGTAATTAGTTTGAATCCTCTCATAGCTCATGTAATCTTCAATTTGATATCTAATTGAAGAATTAACACTGGTAACATTATGAATAAATGGTGACATATAATCATTTGCCCAATATGGAGCTATTGTGGGTATTTCTGACCTTCTGTTCTATTCCCCTGCATTATCAATATCAGTGAGTACATTATCATCAGAAAAATTATGTTAATCATTATTGAAATGATAATGATCATGAGCGTTATTATCCCCATTAGACTCATCATTCTGAAGATTTTTATGTCATCAAAATTCCATCATATGATGGAAATTTCCAACTATTTATGTCTATTTTTTCCCAAGATGTAAAAGAAAACAAGTATTCAAAAAATATCACATGTATAGAGACGGTAAATGTTGTCTTTGTTGTCAAGTAATCTATTTGCCTTTCGATTAGATTGTAGGATCTAGATCTACCCAACCTATATGATCACAGTGAAGAATTCGATTGAAATTAAAACTTACGAAGAACACATTGTTATACGACGCATAAGCTTAGAGCGTTCTTCGTCAACGTTAAATCTCGATTTCTAATCCAATGAATTCTACAACCCTAATACAATTCATTATGGTTGTATATAAACAAAGTATTTTGGTATATTTACAAAGTAGTCCATAAACTATGTCTTACTTACAATTGAGCCTGAACTACTAATTTACATCATAAGACGAAGATAACATAATTTATTGAACACAATAAAATGGTCATGTTAGAATTATTTAATTGTGTTGATAAATTATGTTATCTTATTTTCCGATGTAAATATTTAGTTTTGGGCTTGTTGGGTTTGTTAGGGTCCAAATATTATATACCAAAATATGTGGTATAAATAATAAAACACTAACACTTAGTATGTGTGTGAAACATAATAAGAAATATCCAACACATAAGATTACCCCACGCGAGCTTCAACGTCGAATCAATCGTGGTAAATCCTTCAATCTTGGTATATTAATGTTGGGTATTTCTTATTATGTTTCACACACATACTAAGTATTAGGGTTTTAGTATTTATACCACATATTTTGGTATATAATACTTGGGTCCTAACAAGCCCAAAACTAATTATTTACATCACAAAACTAAGATAAATCCTTTAATCTTTATGTGTTCGATATGAAATCTGGCCTTTAATAACCCAACCTCAATTTGAGCAATTTTGTGTTTGGGATCGAAAATTTGTGTTCAGTGCATCTCTTTTGTTTTTCGCAAAAATTTTCAGTACTCACTGCAAAAACTTCACCATGAAAAATACTGCAAAAATTGGTGCGAAAATCATATCGAAAATTATTTTTCGCATCACATACCAAAAAAATATACTCTTCGAAAATTATTTTGACGAACAAATCATCGAAAACCAAGATCAACCGAGATCCCGTCGAAACCTTGTCGCAATACTCCACCAAGTTCACGTCGAGAACACGTTCGACCAAAGAGCCATCGAGAGCCAGTTTAGAACTGTGCGTCCGACTTCCCATCGAGAATTTTAAGAAGCATTCTTGTCGATCGCATGTCTCTCCCGTCCAAAATTTTCCACCCGTTTCCCGCCAAGAATTATCTACCGCTGGCCGTTGAAGATTCCCGTCGATGGCCTCGTTCATTATCTCTTAACCGCTTGTCCCATCGAAACCCCGACAATCACCCACCGCAAGCCCGTCGAAACCTCCTCCACCGTAATCCCGTCGAGTGAAGCTGTCGACCGCAATAACCGTCGATTTTTTTCAACAGAGAGCCCGTCACCCTTCCTCAACCGTAGGCCCATCAAGAATTCCGTCGATCTCTTGATCGACAAAATTGCCGTCGCATACCTCCGTCGAAGGCCAGTCGATCCCATTTTTTGATTGAGCTCCCGTTGAGATTTTACGGTTTTCGTCCGCCCTTCGTCGATATTAATCGACAAAGTTTCCGCACTCAATATTGAAAAGTTTATTTTTCGTAATCGATCTTTTTGCACTCACATATATCGAATAACATTTTTCGCACTCCATATCGAGAATTTATTTTCGCACCCTAAACTTCGAAAGTCAATTTTCACATCCTTACCTCGAAAATTGTTTTACGCATCTACACCTCGAAAATTATTTTCGCACCCTAGCACTTCGAAAACTGTCTTCGCACCCTATCTCTTCGATTTTTTTTTTTCGCATCCCCATATACCGGAAATATTTTCTCACTCTATACCGAAAATATTTTTCGAACCATATACATCGAAAATTATTTTTTGAACTAAAATCATTAATGGTACATTATAGAAAAAGTTTTTGGTAAAACTTTCGAAGTCTTTTCGACATCATTTCAAAACTTATAGGTACACACCAAAAAATTATCGACACCTAAAATCTTCGAAACTTCACGAAATTTCTCGATAACGCCAAAACTTTTCGACAATGAATTTTCAAAAGCAAAATAATTTTTATATTAAAAATATTTCAAATCCACCTAACGCGTTAGTGATCACGTATCCAACCATATTTTAACAATTTTTTTCTTGGATTTTTCTGCTGAAATCTCTGAGATGACATTAACGATAGTGATTTTATTGAAAAAGTTATTCTTTTACAAAAACAATTTAAAACCATGCGTCGTGAACGTCGACATGAACGTAAGACTAACCAAGCGTTAGAAATTAGGTTAGATAGTGCCCTAGAAACTATTTATAATCTTGAATGGAAATTGGCTAGCTCAGAAACTAAAGTTTGTGAACTAACCAAGAGTCTTAATTCCTCTACGCTAGAAAATTCAACTTATAAGTCAAGATAAGACTATAAGTGAGTTCAAAAGCAAGTTAGCTAATATTACAACCACTTAGAAAGGAGTTTAGCAGAACGAAGTAGTCTTACTTGCAAATAGTAAACGCACATGCGAAAATCACTAATCTTGACCATATAGTAAAATTGAAAGCGCAAGTTGACAATTAACAACTAATTTGAAAAAATATGTGAACTTGACCGCAATAAATTTTCTTGTGAGAATAAGCTCCTATCTAAGGAACACGTTAAATTGTACTCTAAAATTAATATTTAGTGGACAGTCTTCCGGAAAAGGGTCAGAGAGACTAAAGTTCCTCTAAAGACTTAACGTCCAACGAGGAAAATAGTTTACATTATGAAAACCCTACTTTTTGTTGGAAAATTCCAGAGGTTATTATAATAGCCGAATTAACATATTTGGAATCGGAAAGAGTAGGTTTTCGAGCGAAAAAGAAAAAGCTTTTAGCGGAAATTTCAAATCTAAAAAATTCCCCAACCAGAAGGTCAAGCTCAAACTCTTGCCCTTGTTCAAAAGATCTCTCTAACAAAAAATCAAATAAAGATGACAAGACGCTGAAAAAGCTAACTTTTGCTCCTAAAGCTCAAAAATCTAAGTCACACGTGACGACTTCTAAGTCCACGATGACCTATGCGGAAATGCTAAGCTTAATCGCTAAAGAACAAAAGGAAATTAGGAAGGAGAAATAAAAATCCACACCATTTTCAAAAATTAAGGACGAAAATGTTAAAGATCCTTCTTCTCCTACTCCTATTAACAAGGAAGTTTTCTAAAAGAGAAGTCTCAAGCTCAAGCGAACTTCTCAAACTTGCAAAACTATCTTTCATTCTTTTAAGACTATATATCTTTTGAGGGGGAGCAATTTTATTTTAGAGAGCATGATTTGAGGGGGTGGAATAAATAGAAGAGATAATTACACCAACATCCTGTTATATCACTCAACTACACATACGTCCCCTCTGACTATAGTAATTACACTTACACCCGTTTTAATTTAATCAACCTTTACACTAAGACTCATTCATCCTATCTTGGACAACAATTTAAAAATATGGGCATCAAAGTTTATACTTAGTGGCTATATTTTGTAAAATAAACATCTTTAAGTGGGTTTATATATAATATGTAAAACGACTAACCTAATTGAGGATTTAGTGGAGATGTGAAATTGTTGGGGCTATGAACTACTGAATTTTCCTCAGCGATGCAGTGGTCATGTGGATTGTGGAGGAAGATGGATGTGCAATCTCAATATCGCCCTCGTGACCTATTATGTTGATTTTCGTAGTAGTGTAGAATATATAAAATAACTTTGTATTGACCGATCTTCTATATCATGGTAGGTAGATATGTTGCCCTATTTATACATGATTAATATGCTTAAAGAGGGTAACTAGTTGTTGGGGTAATTACATAAGTAAAAGATGCTATTTTCCTATTTTGTCTGATTGATATCCTTGATGTGATCAATCTCTTGTTTTTTGCCTTTTATTCTTCAACGCTCAACCTCAAGTTGGGCTTAAATAAATAAATTAAGCAAAACTTGTTCAACACGTCTTTGAATGATCGAGTATCTACCGTTTTGGTAAAGATATCGAATAGATGTTCTTTGCTTGTGACGAAAGGGATCTCTATCTCCTGGTTCTGCACTTTTTCTCGAACAAAATGACAGTCTACCTCAATGTGTTTTGTCCGCTCATGAAAGACAGGATTCGTTGCAATGTGGCGAGCTGCTTGGTTATCACAGAACATCGTCATTGGTCGATTATTTTTAATCTTCAAGTCTTCTAACAGCTATTTTATCAATATGAGCTCACTCGCCGTCGAGGCCATGAGATCTTGCTACAACTCTTTGTTTTTTACTTCTCCACGTGACTAGGTTGCCTCCAACGAATGTGCAGTATCCGGTGGTGGATCTTCTGTCGAAGCCTCCAGCTCAATCTGCGTCTGAGTAGCCAACCACGTCATGTGTATCGTTCCTCCTCATCCAAAGTCCTCGGCTTGGAGTACCCTTGAGGTACTTCAAGATACACTCAATTGCTTCAAGATGGCTAGTTCTGGGAGCCTGCATAAACTGACTACAACAACTAACAACAACTGAAATTTTAGGTCGTGTAGCCGTTAGATAAATGAATTTACCTACCAGCCTTTGAAGTTGGTGTATATTTTCTAATGGTTCTCCATCTTCGGTATTTAGCTTTTTATTAATTTCCATGGGAGTTTTTGATGGTTTAACGCCCATTTTAATCGGTCTCTTTTAAGAGATCTAGGACATATGGGATAGAAAAAGTCCTTTCGGAGAATGGGCAATTCTATTCCCAAAAAGTATCTAAGTAGTCCGAGATCTTTGATATTAAATTTTCTTTTAAGATATTTTTTGACTTTATTAATCTCATGGTTGTTGTTTCCTATTATTATGATATCATCCACATAAACAAGTACAACTATAATAGTTTCATCAGTTATTTTGATAAACTTGAATGAATTTGCGGAGCTTTTTGAAAATTTGTAGTTAAATATTGCATGACTGAGTTTGGTGTACCATGCTTGTGGATATTGTTTTAAACCATATATTGACTTTTTTAATTTGCACACAAGTCGTTGGTGGTGATTCTCAAATTGATGACGTGGTGGGAGAGTCATATATATCTCCTCATCCAAGTTACCTTGTACGAACGCATTTTTTATGTCCATATGTGAGAGACTCCATCCAGAGTTGTCTGCCACAGATAGAAGAATTCATATGGTGTTCATTTTCGCAAACGGTGCAAATGTCTCTTTATAGTCTATCCCTTGGGTTTGTGTAAAACCCTATGGTACAAGACATGCTTTGAGTCGCTCTACTGTTCCATCGCTGTTATCTTTAATTATATATACCCATTTGCATCCAACAGTTTTTTTATTATCTGGGAGAGATGTGATGCTTCAAGTTTGATTAAGTTCAAGGGCTTCAAGTTCTTCGTTCATTGCCCTACGCCACAGGTTATATATATTTGTTTTTTGAACGTATTAGGTTAAACAGTTTGGTCGATGTGCTTAAAAAGACATGATATGATGGTGAAATTTTATTTTAAGTTATATAATCATGTATTAGATAGGTGACTTGGTTTGTCACGAAATCTCTTAGCCTTTCTGGTGGCCAGCGAATTCCTTGTGGATCTCCTTAGATTCTGGAATTCCATTATTTCTCCCCCTGAATCTGATTCTATTGTTATATTACTTTGTGAAATCTGTGTTTGTTCAGGTATTGGGATATATTTGTGATAGAAGTGTTCTTGAATTGTTGGAGTGGTACATTACTTTTGTTTTCTAAGTTAAAGTCTTCTAATTTTGATTATTTGGATAATACCGTTCTTTTTCCAGGAAAATTACATCTCTAGAAATATAAAATTCAATAACATTTAAATCCCTTCTTTTGGGATGAATATCCTATAAATATAGTTTGATAAATGTTGTATGTAATTTATCATGTCTTTTAATATGTAGAAAACAAGTACATCCAAAAAACACGTAGATGGCTTAAATTTAGTTTTCGATTTTGGAGAATTTCTACAGGAATTTTATTATTGAAGTGGACACTAGGTAGTCTATTAATTATATATGTAGCTGTTACGACCGCATCGGACCAAAAAAAACTTTGGAACCTTATTTTGAAAAAGAGGTGATCTTGTCACTTCAAGGAGATGGCGATTTTTCCGCTCGGAAACTCCGTTTTGTTGTGGAGTATTTATGGATGTAATTTAATGCAAATTCCTTTTTCATTAAAAATATTAGAATTTTTTTTGTTAATCTATTTTTTGCCATTATCAGATCTAAAAATCTTCATTTTAGTATTGAAGTGATTATCAACAAGATTTGAAAAATCTTAAAAGCACGAAAAACTCCAAATTTATCCTTAAGTAGATAAAGCCAGGTAATTCGAGAATAATCATCTATGAATGTAACAAAATATTTTAGATCATTATATGAAGATACTGGGGCTGGGCCCCAAACATTGGAATGAACTAAATCAAATATTTTTTTCTAATTTATTCGTAGAAGAATAAAATGGTAGTCTGGTTTGTTTTGAAAATTTACATATATCACAATTACTAGATTCTAGAATTTGGATTTTGTCAGAGGGGTGACCAAATCTCTTATGTAAGATTTTATTTTGATCAATAGAATTTTGTGTAGTGTGTAGGGCTTTCTTGGGAATTTCGTCTAGATACAATTCGTTTTCCACTCTTCCTTCACCAAATTGTTCCGGTGTTTTTTTCTTGAATTCGTTTTGTATGAAGACAACGTTACATTTCAAATCTTTAGAGATTTTTTCGACGGACAATACATTTGATATAAGATTTTGGTAGATATAATATGCTTGAGATTTTTCTTGAAAATATTTTATGTTCCAATTTTTTTTTATTGGAATTTTGTCTCCGTTTACCAGAGTGACATATTGAGCAAATTTCAGATTGAATGAATAGAATATATTATTTTGGTTACATTTCATATGGTCACTTACCAGAATCAACAATCCAAGAATGTTCTAAACCATGAACAATGCGATTTGTATTATAATTTTGTGAGGTAATTAGGGGCGTCGTACCTTGGATGTGTGTTGACCTGATTTGCCTAAATGTTGTGATAGTAGATGTATTAAACGCTGGGTCGCTTCATCAGGTCCAGACCAAGTGGTGCGGTGTCCAACACGCGGTCCGGTTGGATGGTCGTTGAGATGTTGGTAAGTGTTTCTAGCCCAATATGTGGCAGCCCAGTTCACTCTAGCTCGTCCAGCCTAGTTTAGTCTGTTATGCGAATCCCAGCTGGCCCAGTATGAGTTAATTTTTCAGCCCATATTTTATCAACCCCTTTGCGCGCTCCATTGCTGTTTTCTTCATTAACCGCTTTTTTTTCGTTGTTTTCAAGCTTGCGCCATTACTATTGTTAGTGCCATCAATATAGCAAAAAAATCGTCCTCTTCCACCACGTCTTTGACCCCGTCGCTACTACGAGAGGAATTCTTCTTCTCGCTTCTTCTATTGTTCTGATGGTTGTTGTCGATTGGTTGGAATGGATGGAATTCGGTTCTACTGTGGAGGGATCAAGTGTGTGAGGTGGGCCGCATGGGTTTGGGTGGGTGATGTTTTTTGTATGAGAGCAGCATGCTTCGGAAAGTTTTTTTTTTTTTTTTTTTTGCGGTGAGGTGCTTGCTTGTGGTGGTTTTCGTGTTTTTGTATTTTGCAAGATTAAGATCTATGATGTGATACCATGTTGATCTTCACAGTAGTGCAGAATATACAAACTAACTTTGTATTGATCGATCTTCTATATCATAGGACGTTCATATGTGGACCACTGTATACAAGATTTCTATGCTTAAAGAGGGGTAACTAGGCATTGGAGTTGGATAAATTACAAAAGTCATAGGTGCTATTTTCCTATTTTGTATGATTGATATGCTTGATGTGATCAATTCCTTGATTTTTGCCTTTTATTCTTCAATCTTCACCGTATTAAAAAAAAAAAAAAAAAAAAAAAAAGGAAAAAACACACACTTAAACACATTTCCGCATTATGGGCTGAAAACTGAAAAAAGAAAGATAGCAGCCGCGGCCGAAGCCCAAAAACTAAAATATAATTGAAAAGGCAAAATAATCAATTTGCTTCATCAGGTTCGCAAATGATCAAGTATTTTCCATTTGATGCTTGGTTAATTGCAGGATGCTTACATTGCTTTCTAACGTTTTGTTGGTTTACTTCATTGTTGCATCACAATCGTAATCCCAAGAGCTAATCTTTTGGCTTGGAGAAGTAATCGAAGGTATCTGAAATCGAAATCGAACCCCTTGCAGCACTGTCAGGTTTCTTGCTATGATCGATTTAGCAACGGAAATTGGACCTTCATGTCGCGTCGAAATGTGTTTAATTTGTTCATTGCTGTTACAGGAATATGATAAATTTCCTTCTAGTTTGAATTTTGAGAGAAGAATGGGTGGTGGTAACAAGCAAAAAATAGTTTCTCAGTTAAGAGAAATCTCCACTCAAGCTGCTAGCGTTATCTATGATAGTAACATCATGTTATTTTCGATTTCTTTTATTTTGTTGGCTCTGGGCTCTGTATTTACAAAGGTGATGGTTGATTCGAGCTCAGACTCTGGTTGTTTACTAGTGACACTGAGTTATTGCAACTGATTTTTCACAGTCTGACATGACTGGGCGTGGGAAGCACTAGGATGCAAAATTTTGTTTGAATTCTTTTGAAACTATTTGACCTACGATAAAAACTATGTTTGATGCTAGGTTCTCGTTTTTGTAGTAAAATGAGAGTTGTTCTTTATGGTTCATCTAGTAGCTTGACAAATTCATATATTTTTCCTTTTTTTATATGTTCGTTATCTTTATCTGTTTTTCCTTTTCTTTTTTTTTTGGGTAAAATTCACACATGAGTGTTAGATTTTGACACAGAAAGTTCATGTTTCTAGGTAAAACTGAAGATCCTATGTTGCCAAAACGTGTAGAAGAAGTGCAGCAAGACGGTGTTTCTATGACAGTTTCAACATCTAAAAGTGGAAATGGTGAGTATGAAGCTCTGAATCAAAGAAAGTTGTGGTTTTCAGAAAATGATATTTTAAAAAGAAGCATCCAATGTCTATGGAGGTCAGAATTTGATTGTAAATTTGAGGGACACAATTGTTTGTGTTGATTGTCATATACGATTCGTTGAGTGAAACTGACCCATTCCTCTCTTGATCACTTCAGGTATTTTTCTCTTTTGAATCTATTGCACAAAAAATAAGTGTTCTTTCTTCTGGTCAAGTGATTGAGTTTTTCTTCCATGATGATTGATTTCTAATAATTAAGCATCCGTTGTTTCAAGAAAGAAATGCCAGGAATTTGGATTTTCCTTTTTGAATAAGTTGTCTTGCTTTTATCTCGTCTGCTTTTATGTAGTAAAATGTTTTGTCTCCAAAATATACCTATCTGGTACATTATGATTTACTCATCGTTCGTGTTCGTCACGTTATCATTGCTAGTCCATTGGTTCTTGTATCTCTCTTCTTACCATACGCGTATTTGCAGATCAAATGGTCCTTAATGCATTTTATTAAAGGAAAAGGGTATGGTTTAATGCTGTTAATATCCTTAATTATCACAGTGGTAACATTTTCTACATTTTCTAACAGGGAAGCACTCACAAGGATTTTGAAGAGACGACTGGAGTTAAAATAAAATTTCCATCATCTAAAAGAGCAGATTTTATAAGTGAGTTTATTTTAGGTTTCTGCCACAGTGTTGTTAATTGCCGCATTTGCATTGACTATATGAATGAAATTTATATATGAAACTCTGCTAGCATATTCTTAATTGCTGTGTTTACGTTGACTCATTGCGTGAAAGGTATGTATATGACCCTATATTTTATGGATCTTCTCGGGTTCTTTCAAAAGATTACAAAACTTTTAACGAGTGGTTGAAAGCATAATTTTTTTATCAGTAGCAAACTCTGATTGGTGATGCATGTATTTACATTCTTTAGGTTTCCCTGGACGTAATCACTCTTAGGTTGCCTTTCCATTAACTTGTATTGACATTTTATTTTTAATTCTCCCTCTGCAAGTTTTAGTTCTAAAACATATTCAGCTTATCTGACCAATGCAGCTTTTATTGTAGTTCTAGAAGGCCTCTCAGCCGAAAGTATTGCTAAAGCTTCTGAGAAAATTCAAGTAATTGTTGACAAGGTTGTTTAATTTTTTTTTTATAAAACTGCATTTGATTTGATTCTTCCTTTCCTCTACTGCCCCGTTAATTTTCCCATGAATAGTTTCTCAGGTGTACAACATGTGATATTAATGATATATTATGAGCATAATGTTAAAAGCTCAAAAATGTGTAAAGAACTTCTATACGGCTATGAATATACCGCTCGTTTTTTACAACTATTAAATTTATATATTCTAACAGGCGGTTAATCTTCGAGAACTTCACTATTCCCACTTTGTTTCACTTCCGCTGGCAATTTATCCTGAATTGGTTGGCAAACTAGTCAATTTTCAGAACACAGTACTTGGGTTAGCAGCATCAGATGGAGTTTAGAATGTGGAGAGTAATACAAATGATGACCCTTATAAAGCTACTATTGAAGTTAAAGGTGAAAGCAGTGACACTTCTGCAGGAGTAAATTTGACCAATATACCTGTTGTAAGTATGCTCCCCGAAAATGAAAAGCTTCAGCTGCCGTGGAGACCTCTTCTAAATTAATAGGCAATATCGTTACATATATGCAATCGGTTGATGATTGCCTTTTCGTTTTGTTGTTTAACCCCTCTGTGATATTTCTTTGTTGTCCTGCTCCAAATATAATTATTTCGATTGAAATTGTCCTATTGTTAGCTTAGATGATTAATTTATGGACAAAAAGATTTCCAAATGAGAAGTGGAAATTCCATCTGGGTTTGCAGAATTAGGGATTGAGGAGTGCATTTTATTAAATCCAATACCTTCAACTTAACTGTCCTCATGAAGAAGTTATGGAATATGGATCGAGTTAAAGCTGCTGCTGAGGGTTTGAAGGTAAAGTTCTTTTTGACAAAATCATGCACTTTTGACCGTTTTATTTGGGGTTTGTTTTTTATTCTATTTTTTGGATTCTAGAGAATCTTGCCTATAGTCATGGATGCTTTACAGAACCGACCTGTATTGATCAGGCTCAAGGGACTGGTAACAATAACGTGTGTGTGTTTTATTCTTTGTTAGAGCGCGAGGATAATAGACCAGAGGGTATTTTTTGATAAAGATTTAGAATCGAATTTCATCTAACTTGTGCTATTGGCTTTCTTGACTAGCATTCTTCGCGAGAAAACTTTGTAGGATTGCATGAGAGGTTCTTTGGCCAAGGCTCGGGTCCTTTAGGCTCCGGTAGAAGAAATTTGCGGCGAATGAAGGCTTTTACGTGCCTGTCGTATCCTTTTATTTCTGGCACCTAGTGCAATTTCATACTTGACTGGAATTTTTTTGTATAAATGAAATTAGTTTTTCTAGTTATGTTATTAATTACTTGAACGATTTCTTTTTCGATGTTCTTGAACCTTTTTAGAAGTCATTATTGATGCTTTTACAGAGGCTGGTCTGGTCCTTCAAAGTGATGTGAACCATAAGTTAAAGGTATGCAGAACTCTTATGTTTGACGCCATACAATTGCTAGAGATATTTATTATCAGTTGTGTCTATAATGCACTTTGAGAAGTGCAACGATATATTTCTTTTCTTGTCCGTAACATTTTTGCTTATATTTTCCAAGAATTTGATTGAAGTCACATTTCCCTTGTTCAGTTGCACGCCACAGTAATGAATGCACGCCACAGAAAAAGGTATTCTCCAATTCTCTTCTTATATATATATATATATATATATATAGAGAGAGAGAGAGAGAGAGAGAGAGGACATGTTTGAGAGGCTGATACCTAAGTGTGCTTTTGCAGAAATAACCAGCATAAAAGGAAGTTTGATTAGTTCGACACGAGAGGAATTTTTGACCAGTTTGGCTCGGAGGAATGAGGTGAGTATCTTATCGTGAAGCTCACCTTTCTCAGAGGTTTTCGTTTGATGAGAATGGTTACTACCATTGTTGTGCTTCGATTCTTTTCCCCAAAGACATGCAATGAGAATGATGAGTACATTTGCAACCCTTTGTCAGCTGTTTATTATACTTTCAGTCTTAATATCAATCAAACCATCTTGTGTGTATGTTATACTTATTTATCCAACTTTATCTCCATCAAAATTAGATGTTGAATGCTAGAATTTTGTGAGTTTACGAGTAGTAAAAATCATCAGTGGATTATAGATATGATTCTCGTGTTTTCTTTGGTTACACTGCATACACTAAGGCTCGAACAAGGGTTCGATAGGCACGGTGATGTCGAGGAACCACCCAGGGGAATTTTAATTAGTATGGAACTGAGAAGTTTAGCTTGGAATCCATGATGCATAAAAATGGAAGGCGGATGTATTTCTTTCTTTCTTTCTTTTATTTTTCTTGTTTAGTTTGCTGTCTTTCTTTTACATCTCTCTGGCGGTGTGTTGGCATTTCTTTAATAAAATATCTAGAAACAAACAAAAGAGATGCTTGTTAAAAGAAAATATAATGACATGGCCTTGTATTTCAAATATATCTACTTGGTGGGTTGAAAAGTACAATTTAATATTGTTTTTGTGATAATCTATACAATATAAAAGTTCGACAGGGACTCTCCTGCGATGACACGTCAGCAACACAAACTCTTTCTCCATGCAACACGTCAGTAGAAAATGGAAAACAATACATGAAAGATAATATGTTGGAAGAGGCTGTTGAAATTCCTTTATTTGCATAAATTGTATTATTGGAGGCTGTTGAGATTCCTTTTATTAAAATACGTTGTGTTATTAAAATGTACTGTAAACGGTGTATTTAATATTTATTGTAGTTAATGTTTTAATTAATAGAATCTATATAATATAAAAGTTCGACAGGGACTCTCCTGTGTTGACGCTACGACAACACAAACCCTTCCTCCATGCAACACGTCAGCAGAAAATGGAAAACAATATATGAAAGATAATATGTTGGAAGAGGCTGTTGAGACTCCTTTATTTGCATAAATTGTATTATTGGAGGCTGTTGAGATTCCTTTTATTAAAATACGTTGTGTTATTAAAATGTACTGTAAACGGTGTATTTAATATTAATTGTAGTTAATGTTTTAATTAATAGAATCTATATAATATAAAAGTTCGACAGGGACTCTCCTGCGATGACACGTCAGCAACACAAATCCTTCCTCCATGCAACACGTCAGCAGAAAATGGAAAACAATACATGAAAGATAATATGTTGGCAAGGCTGTTGAGATTCCTTTATTTGCATAAATTGTATTATTGGAGGCTGTTGAGATTCCTTTTATTAAAATACGTTGTGTTATTAAAATGTATTGTAAACGGTGTATTTAATATTTATTGTAGTTAATGTTTTAATTAATAGAATCTATATAATATAAAAGTTCGACACGGACTCTCCTGCGATGACACGTCAGCAACACAAACCCTTCCTCCATGCAACACGTCAGCAGAAAATGAAAAACAAAACATGAAAGATAATATGTTGAAAGAGGCTGTTGAGATTCCTTTATTTGCATAAATTGTATTATTGGAGGCAGTTGAGATTCCTTTTATTAAAATACGTTGTGTTATTAAAATGTACTGTAAATGGTGTATTTAATATTTATTGTAGTTAATGTTTTAATTAATAGAATTAAACTTGATCCAGATAAGGAAGAGCCACGTTGAATATGTAATATCAAGATTCAAAGAACATAACCAAACATATCCGCACATAAGAGTTTTCATTAAACAAGCTCCTGTAAAAACCGAAACCGACAAACCTCCATGCATCAGCCGAGTAATCTCTTACTCTATCTACAAACGAGTATTATCGAAGTAAGATTCAAGATTCGGCCTGTTAAGAGATGGTGGGGGACTTCGGGGGTTACTTTTTACCGGCAAACCTCGATGCAGTGTGTATGTGCAGTGCAGATACATCTGTGGTTGTTGTATGATTTTTATATAATAATGTTGCGTAATCAGACATCGTCTTGCATCATTTGGGAGAATCTCCATTGCCATCTTACGAACGGATTTTCGATTAGAAAAATAATAAATCAACATATTTGGCATAGAGTACCTTCCACAAATACAGTTCACTATAACAAATAGTCTGTTAGTACACATGCATTAATCTAATGTTATCTCTTTTTTTATTATTCATTTTCATTCGTATGCCAAAATTCATCTCAATTCATGGTATATTTTGTTGTATCAGTTGGCTGAGAATTGCTGTGAAAGTAGTATCTTTCAAGCTGGATTTGTTGGTGAGTTTTGTGCTTAGGGTTCAAATCTGTCCATGTTAATAGTTATTTTGTTTTTTCGGGCTTATTAAGCTACCACACAATTCTGAGGCCGAAATAAAGAAGTTTCCGTGTAGACCATTTTTGGCACGATTTGCTTATATATTAGGGGAAAGGGAAAAACTTTGGGAGGATTTTATATCTCGTATGCTACCTGGGGAGGGGAACTATGTAGTAAGTATATTCTCTTCCAGCATATTCCTGAAAATTTTGATTATTTAATGCAATCTTAATTCTTCCCATCATATCATCCGAGCTGCCTTCGACGTGGTTGAAAAGGCAAAATCTCATGTTTTGCAAGTTTCAGAATGTCATGTAATTTTTTTTTAAATAATTGACAATCGAGTTTTGATATTCGGATGTTGAAGCTTTATGCAGTATTGGTATGGCCGATTAGTTTGATTGTGCATTGTTGATCTCTGCAGTCCTACAATCATATTAGTAATACTACTTGATGTATTTGTTGGGAAGGGTGGTGGGCCCCGCGGTGGTCAGTGGGCCCCGTAGCGGAAATCGGTCCCGAAATTGCTCGGTAGAACGGTCGGGAAAAGTGGGACCCACGAGGTAACTTTGGTGGGACCCGCACAGTAACTATCACGGTAAAAATGAAATTACCGCAAAGTAAGAAAGAACACCAGAATTTTTACGTGGAAAACCCTCTGTTAACAAAGAGGGAAAAACCACGGCCGAGTCGGCAAAATCTTCACTATAGTAAAAATTACAACAGTTAATTTTTACTACCTCACGACTTTTACCACTCGTATTTTACCTCACACCTTTTGTGGATGTGGAAACCTTATCAGTTTCTACCTGAACTGATAACCTCACAATTCACTCAGACTACTTCACTCTCAAATGTAAATCTCGAATGAATTTGTGATGATAATAACTGAAGAACTGCAGCCTATTATAGATGTCTTCAGCTCATCTGGATCGTCCAAATCCAACGTCCAGGATCTCGCCGCGTCGCCAATCAATACGACCTTTCATTATTTTATTAGATATATAAAATAATATTATAATATTATATTAATAATATTATTTTAATATAGTAGGTGGATGGTGGTTGGACCTAACAATTCTCCCCCTCCAGCCTTATCCACCACTTACGGGGGAGATCTTCTACCGTCTCAACGGTAGCCCATCCCGGCGAGTTCCGCAAAGAACTCCGTCTACTCCTTGGGAATAGCCTTCGTGAGAATGTCCGCAACATTATTGTCCGTGTGGATCTTCTCCAGCTTGAACGCTTTATCCTCAATGGCCAGTCTAAGCCAGTGATAACGAACGTCGATGTGTTTCGTCCTCGAGTGATACATAGTATTCTTGCTCAAGTCCAACGCACTTTGACTGTCGCAAAATATTATGTATTCTTCCTGTTGAATGCCCAACTCCTGAAGGAATCTCTTTAACCAAAGCATCTCCTTCCCGGCTTCGGTGGCTGCAACGTACTCCGCTTCAGTAGTTGATAAAGAAACACATTTCTGTAATCTTGACTGCCATGAGATAGCTCCCCCTGATAGTGTAAATATGTATCCCGACGTTGACTTTCTGCTGTCGAGATCGCCGGCCATATCAACATCCGTATAGCCTGTAAGAAAACATTTACCACTTCCAAATGTTAGACATAATTTGGAAGTTCCTCTCAGGTACCTCAAGATCCACTTCACTACTTCCCAATGCGACTTCCCGGGATTCGATAGAAATCGACTCACAACGCCAACTGCATGAGCGATATCTGGTCTCGTACACACCATGGCGTACATCAAACTTCCGACCGCCGATGAATATGGAATGTCTGTCACCTCTTCTCCGTCTTCATATGTTGGTGGACTGGATTTCTTTCGCAACTTGAAGTGCGCGGCAAGTGGCGTGCTAACTGGCTTAGCACTCTTCATATTGAATCTTTCTAGAACTCGTTCAATATAACGTTCCTGGGACAGCCACAACTTCCCAGCTTTCCTGTCTCGGGTAATATCCATTCCGAGAATCCGCTTTGCCGATCCCAAATCCTTCATGTCAAACGTCTTTGACAAATCTCTCTTCAACCTGCTAATTATCTCTGCATCTTGTCCGACAATTAGCATATCATCAACATATAGGAGAAGAACGATAAATTTACCGTTATAGTATCTCCGGACATATACACAAGGATCTGCGTCCGTTCTTTTAAACCCTTGGTGCACCATGAACGAATCAAACTTCTTGTACCATTGCCGTGGAGCTTGTTTCAGACCGTACAAGCTTTTCTTCAGCCGGCAGACCATGTCCTCTTTACCTCTAACCTCGAACCCTTCTGGTTGTTCCATATATATCTCTTCATCGAGATCACCATGCAAAAACGCGGTCTTCACGTCGAGTTGCTCCAATTCAAGATCCATGGTGGCAGCTAGTCCCATTATAACTCTGATTGAACTCATCTTCACAACCGGTGAGAAAATCTCGTCAAAGTCGATCCCCTTCTTCTGAGTGAAACCTTTGACCACCAATCGAGCCTTGTATCTGACTAGCTTGCCATCATCCTTCTTCAATTTGTACACCCATTTGTTCTTGCGTGTCTTCTTTCCTTTCGGCAATCGAACTAACTCGTACGTCTCATTCTTCCTCAGAGAATCCATCTCCTCTTGCATGGCTTTTGTCCAACAATCTTTATCCCTGCAAGATTGTACCTCCTGGAAGCTCTCCGGCTCCCCCTCGTCAGTAATCAAAATATAATCAGAACTCGAATATCTCGTAGATGGTTGGCGTTCCCTAGTTGACCTTCTCAGCTGAGGTTCAACTATTTCTGAAGGCTCCCCCTGCTCAGCACCTTCAATATGCTCATCTACGTCTGGCTCATCATCTCCGGTGGCTGGCTCTACCGGTTCAAGTTCTGATTGCTGCATTCCTTCTTCCATGGCATCGTCGTGTGGAATGCTGGCTGGTGTATAATCATCAACACCGCCATCCGTGGATTTCGACACATCCACGTTTGAGTCTCCCATGGTCTCGTGCTCATGGAATACTACGTCGCGACTCCGAACAGTCTTCTTCTTCTTTGGATCCCAAAGTCTGTAGCCGAACTCCTCGTTTCCATACCCAACAAAGATGCAAGGATTCGATTTATCATCGAGCTTCGATCTTTGTTCCTTCGGTACATGCATGAACGCCCTGCAGCCGAACACTCTCAAATGCGAATATGAGATGTCTCTACCGATCCATACCTTCTCTGGAATATCGAAATCCAACGCCGATGAAGGTAGTCGGTTGATAATGTAGACTGCAGTGTTGACAGCTTCACCCCAAAATAACTTAGATAGGTTAGCCATTTTGAGCATCGATCGGACTCTCTCCATAATGGTTCGATTCATCCTCTCTGCAACACCATTTTGCTGAGGAGTACCAGGAACTGTCTTCTCATGCCTTATGCCCTGCTTGGTGCAATAATCTCTGAACTCCCGAGAGATATATTCACCACCATTATCTGTGCGTAGACACTTCAGCGGCATTCCCGTTTCTCTTTCCACCATCGCATGGAACTTCTGAAAATAATAGAACACCTGGTCCTTCGTTCGCAACAGATATACCCAGGTCTTACGAGAAGCATCATCAATAAAGGTCAGAAAATATTTACTGCCTCCCAGAGATTCGACTTCCATGGGTCCGCATACGTCAGAGTGTACCAACTCCAACTTCTTCATTCGTCGGGTCGAATTCTTCGCGAATGAAACTCTATGTTGCTTCCCAAATAGACAATGATCGCAGGGGTTCAGTGCTTTCCCCTTGGCTACCGGTATGAGGGACTTTCCAGCCAAGATATTCAACCCCTTCTCGCCTACGTGCGCCACCGTCTATGCCACAAATTTGGAGAAGCATCATCTTCAACTGCGTTCAGTTGGTTAGCACATATCGTCGTGTGCGTCTTGTACAGCGAGCAGCATAACTTTCCTCTCGCTACCACCAATGATCCTTTGGTAAGTTTCCAGTTGCTATCACCCATCTCGTTGTAGAATCCTTCGTTGTCCAGTACCTTCACAGAAATCAAGTTGAGACGAAGATCTGGAATATGCCGCACATCCTTTAGCCTTAATGTGCAGCCCACGTTCGTCTGGATACAGATATCACCGATCCCCACAATTTGAGAAACACTTTGGTTACCCATCTTGGTAGTGCCAAAGTTTCCCGCCTTATAAGTGGAGAAGTATTCACGCCTTGGAACACAGTGGTAGGAGGCACCAGAGTCCACTACCCACTCGGTGTTTGTATCTGCAACATGACAACAATCTGCTTCATTCACTAGCGTAACCTCTCCATCATGGTTAGAGGCGATCGCAGACGTGTTCTTGTCATCGTCTTGTTTCTGTTTTCCGTTGAGAAGCCTACAATTTCTTTGCAAGTGGCCGATTCGTCCACAATGGTAGCACTTCCTCATCTCTCTGGACTTGGATCTAGCTTTTGACTTGTCGTATCCTTTCGGACCTCTACTCTTGCTCCGGCCCCTATTCTCCGTGACAAGGGCCTGATTTCCTGTACTGATATTGGCAGCGTCCTTCCGTCGCAGCTCTTCATTGTACAACCTGTTCTTCATCATATCCATCGTTACTTTACCGCTTGGTGCTGAGTTGGTAAGCGATACCACCAACGTGTCCCAACTCTCAGGTAGAGATCCCAGTAGTAGACATGCTTGTGTCTCATCATCAAGGACTAGACCAGTACTTGTAAGTTGAGTTGCCAGTCCTTCAAAGTCATTCAGATGTTCAGCAACTGATCGTCCCTCGTTCAGCTTCATATTCATGAGTTTTCGCATCATGAATACCTTGCTCAGCGCATTTGTCACCTCGTACATACCCTCGAGTTTCTTCCAGAGTATCAGGGGGTCCGTCTCGTTTCTTACATGGTTGTAGAGGCTAATGTCCACCCATTGGCGGATCGCACCTAGCGTCATTCTTTGCAACTTCTTCCATACATCGTCCTTCGTACCTTCGGGCTTCTTGCCTTCACCGTCGATAGGATCATGGAGGTCTTTGCAATAAAGGTAATCCTCCATCCTCGATTTCCATATGGAGTAATTCGCTACTGTCAACTTAATCATTCCTCCGTCGTTCTCCATGGCCGTCAGTCTACCAGCAACCTATTTAGTATCTTTTCTGATGTGGAAGATCAGTCTCAGCTGCAACCACAGAGCATACTCAGAATACCAACTAGGCTCTGATACCACTTGTTGGGAAGGGTGGTGGGCCCCGCGGTGGTCAGTGGGCCCCGCAGCGGAAATCGGTCCCGAAATTGCTCGGTAGAACGGTCGGGAAAAGTGGGACCCACGAGGTAACTTTGGTGCGACCCGCACAGTAACTATCACGGTAAAAATGAAATTACCGCAAAGTAAGAAAGAACACCAGAATTTTTACGTGGAAAACCCTCTGTTAACAAAGAGGGAAAAACCACGGCCGAGTCGGCAAAATCTTCACTATAGTAAAAATTACAACAGTTAATTTTTACTACCTCACGACTTTTACCACTCGTATTTTACCTCACACCTTTTGTGGATGTGGAAACCTTATCAGTTTCTACCTGAACTGATAACCTCACAATTCACTCAGACTACTTCACTCTCAAATGTAAATCTCGAATGAATTTGTGATGATAATAACTGAAGAACTGCAGCCTATTTATAGATGTCTTCAGCTCATCTGGATCGTCCAAATCCAACGTCCAGGATCTCGCCGCGTCGCCAATCAATACGAACCTTTCATTATTTTATTAGATATATAAAATAATATTATAATATTATATTAATAATATTATTTTAATATAGTAGGTGGATGGTGGTTGGACCTAACAGTATCGTGGGTATTATTACTGCCGCATCGACGGAAATGCTGGTGGAGAAGTCGTGATGCATCCATTGAAGCCGCCTTCAACAAGCCACAATGTGAAAATTTTGTTCCGTATTGTCAACCTGCTAATGCTGTCATTCTCTATGAAGGTGATAAGTGAGCTTCTTTTAACGTTTTGTTGACCAAATTTTATGTTTTAGCATTGAGATCTCCAAGTTTTCCGATTTTTCACTGAGGTTTCTTTGTTTGATACATGACAATGCGTGAGTTCGACGCATATAAAATACAAACCAGAAATGTCTGGCGGCAACAGAATTGTTCGTGCGGGGCCGACTTCTCCATCAGTACATTGTAGACGCATACACTGTTGTAGAACAAGAACGTTTACGTTGGGTACGAAACAACCAAAAAACTTTGAGAGCTGACATTTACAACATATGGGATGCCTTTGCAAGGGGAGAAACAGATGGACGATCGCTTGGAAAGAGGATAATTCTATTGTCGTCATTCTTGCATTCACGAACCTACCTGTGCATGCCTATGAAAACAACCGTGAATGTAGAGTCCACATATTGCGGTATGTTTTTCCGCTAATGTTGACGTAAGTCTCAAGTTATAACTTACAGTTATATGATAACGCGGTATATAATAATGTCTACAACAGATAAAATGATTCATTCGTATCACAACATGCAACTATAAGTGTACATTACTTCTTTTCTGTATATGTATATACGAGTAAGTTACTTCTTCGTTTCTGTATATGTATTTCTGTTTTAAGGTCTCAAATCATGTAGTTGATCCAGGATTACTCTGTTATTTTTTCTAAATATAAAATTCTGAAAATGTATCTTGCATGTTGAGGCTTTGATTAATATAATTCATGTGTAGTATTGTAAAGCTTTTGCAAGCTATTTTTTCCTTCTATCTTTTATTTTTCAGAACATAACCGAATCGCAATATCAAATAGAGAACGTGTTGTGCGCATCGTTGACTTCCAATCAATTGTTGTCTGACGTTCACAATATCTTCACTGTTCTTTGTTCGATATTCATCTCCAGAAGGCTGATTCGTTCAATAAGTTTCAAAATATATGGTCTCTTCACCATATAACGTTAGATGACTATAAAGTTTGCTGAGCGAAAAAAAAAGGATCTTAACTGCAAAAAAACTCAATTTCACATAAATTGTGCAGCCTGTAAAGCTTCAATCCAGGTTTCAATCTCACAGTCCACAGCCGCATCATGTTGCATCCCTCGCTTAATCTTCTATATGACGTGTGAATACTCCTTCATTCTTCGTTTATTCTGGCTTTATCTCAGATAGGTCGAATCTTGAGATTTTTAAGCTTCAACTGGTCGAAAGAGCAGAAAGAGATCTCCAAGTTTTCTCTTTCAATTTTCAAAGGAGAAGAGATTGAGCAGGAAAATCTCGAGGTTAAGGAGAGAGTTCAAGACTAATTGTGTCGTATTGAGGAAGAAACCCATCGTTTGGCAACTTGCGAAATTTGTGTTAGCTTTCTCTTGGAAGGTTATTTTCTTGGATTTATTTTTGTTTCTTTTTAGATGGAAGTTAAACAAAATGTTTTTGATCAATTTTATTGAGTCTTAAGTTGTCGTTCTTCATAATTCCACTGCTTCTAAAGTTCTGTGTTTATGTTATATCAAAATTCGAATGGCGTCGGCCTCCGTGGAATGAATAGGCATTGATTGCAAATTAATCAAAGTTGCTTTTGTTTTCTTTTTATTTTGTTGTAACGAATGATTCATACTGATTGTATAAAAACTGCTGGCAATAGTGCTATAAGCACTAATATTACTATTGTCTTAAATGTTAGCATTGAGCATGCTATACAGATTCTGAGGATAGTGATACCTTTGCATCAGTGTATATAAATTATTAAAAAAATTATATTATGTTATAGTATATATTAGTATGACTGGTATTAACACCAAACTCATCAGTGTTGTAGACTCCTCAATCGAGCGATATGTATTAGTAAGACTGTTAATAATATTCATGTAGCACGACTATGTGGAAAGATTATTATTAACATTAATGTTGTAAGACTGCATTACTGATCGACTGTTATATTATATAATGGTAAGCTGTTCGCGTATTTCTAACAACAATGTTGTAAGGTTCTTCACGGGTCGACCGTTATATTTATAATGGTTAAACTGATATTGTATGATTGCTTCTAAGATCAATGTTGTAAAACTAAACCCTAAACCCTAAACACATTCTTGGCTCAGTTTGGCCATCAAAGACAAATTGTATGCAAGGTTCAACTACTACCCTTCATGCTCGAGGCCAGATCTAGATCACTATGGTTGTATTACGGTGTGGCACTCATCCATGTATTGCTTAGGATTTATGAGTCATGGATGATTTACGTACATAACATAATTAAGTTAATGTTCAACATCGACAAATTGAGCAGTTTTATGACTTTCATGGGAGTTGTGTGCGAGAAAAGCCCATGAGGAAAACTTTTTGTGGGTCAAGAACCGAAAACTCGAGAATATCCATGAGGAATCACCACCATCATCATCATCCTCGTACAGCCTCCGCCGTCTGAGTGCTCATGCTTCATATCGAATCGGAGATGTTTACGCCTCAGCAGAACACATGTCACTTGCTCGTTCATTCCTCTGCCATCGGTCTCGCGTCCCACGAGATACTCTCTCCCGTGTTCTTCGCTTTGAAGTTGCTGAGGGTGTTGGACATATACCACGTGCATTTCATTCGGTTTCCCGAACAGGTACTTCAACTAGTCAACTTACGCTTCTTGGCTCTCTCCGCGAGATCGGATTTGCCTTGCGAAATATCGAGACTGAGGAAACTGAAAACCCTAATTGCAGAGCTGAGGTCCACCCTCGAGTATGCCACCGTACCATTGGAACTATGGGATATTCGAGAGCTGAGGCACGTCAAGCTCAGGAACACCGTCATCGAGATAGAACGCTACACTAAACCCGGGACCCAAAGAAAAGCTACAGTATCTCTCTTACGTAACCCTAAATGATCTACTTAGCAGCGGGTTGCTGACAAAAATCCGAAACGTGAAAAAGCTTGGAATATATATTTTGCATTGGGGCCGAAAAAATGTTGATCTCACCCCTCTGAATGATCTCAGAACCCTGAAATGCATTGCGAATCCATACACGAAGACGCGATTTCCCACGATTGTGTTCCCCAGATCAATCATGAAGCTGACTCTGTACAATTTTAGGACACCTCAGTCGTTCGTGAGCACCATCGGTTCGTTGCTGGATCTTCGGGTCCTGAAAATCAGAAGCTGCAGGTTTGATGGCGGAGGACACGACGTAACTGAGGAAGCCGATGCGGAGTGGCAGTTGAAGGAAGGAGAATTCGAATCGTTGCAGTATCTGCTTCTTCAGAAAGTTAATCTGGTGCGTTGGAAAGCTGACGACGACGACGATGGAGGAGGCAGTGCTTACTTTCCGAAGCTCGGGCATCTGGTGATTCGACGATGCGATAAACTAGAGGGAATTCCGAGCAGCTTCGGAGATATTGCGAATCTCGGGAAAATGGAGGTGGACGCGACGAATCCTATGCTCGTGTCTTCGGCTCGAGAAATTGAGGACGAGCAGCGCGATAATGGCAACGATATCCTGCAAATATTCATCTATCCCGTTGCAGCAAATGCGTGAAGAGGGGTTCCTGAAGCCTACCGAGTGAAGGCGATCGTGTTGTTGTGACTTGTGAACCACAAGTTAAAGCTATCTAGAACTTTATGATGGCTGGAAAGCTTTTAGGTTATTAGTCTAATTCCATCTATGCTTGATGATGTATGATTGCAGCTACAGATATTTATTATCAGATGTCTCTATAAATGAGCTTTTGGAAGCTCACTGATATATTTCTTGCCTTGCCTCGCCTCGCCTTGCCTGTAACATTTTCTTGATATTTTCTGAACTTTGTTAGGCGATTATTGGGATAAAACTCATTTTGGTCTCCAATGTTCGCCTTATGAACCAATTTAGTCCCAAATGTTTCAATTGGACCAATTTAGATCCTCATATTTCGGAAATAAACCTATTTGGTCACAACTTGACAGAAACCGTCAATTTAGACGGAAAATCATTAACTGTGAGACACGTGACACGCTATGATGATGCCACATGTCAATTTTCTGTTAAAATTGACGGTTTTTGCAAAGTTGGGACCAAATTGGTTCATTCCGAATCATGAAGAACTAAATTGATCCAATTGAAACATTTGGGACTAAATTTGTTCATAAGACAAACATTGTGGACCAAAATGAGTTTTATCCCGACGATTGTTAGAGTATTTCCTTCATTTACGCGTTGCAGGGTGCATTTTTTTGTATTTTTACATGTTTGCAAATTTAGCATCAAATACATGTTACTTGTTCAAGTACTCATATTTTCAATGGAGCACATAGTAACCACACTCTACGAACCCATCTATTCTATTATATTAAGAGCATTGTCTTCTTAAAAACCGTCTAATTTAATGGCTGATTTGGTCTGTCAATTTCCATATCCATATTTTTTCGCAATTAATAAATAAAAAAATCAAAACAGACGTGCAACAATTGAAAAACTGACATGTGTCCATTCTCTCATGTTAATTAAACTAAAACATAAAATTATGAGTAAAACTGACCACGATCCATACGTGATTCATCCACAATGAGTCTTCTTTTCTAGCCACCGTTAAATCGTGCAATGAATCAACCTACACACTCCGTTGTTTTCACCCGACGACGATGTATATTATTCGATTATTTTAAAATTAAATTAAAAGCTATGGAGATCGTCGTTACGTTGCGTGGTATGGTAGTAAATAAAATGAGTGAGATCGATTTGATGACTTGAGATGAAGCGAATTGCTAAAAATACGATAAATACGATGTGAAGATGAAGGATTCCAAAGTCACCGTAGACTATGGGTTTGCTCGCCTCAACGCCGTCATTGACGCTGAAGTCGAGTTTGCTCTTCCGATTTAAGATTTTTTTTTTTTTTTGTATGTATTCGGACCAACTCATCTGTTTTGCTTCCCTATATTTCCAGATTGATTCGAAGGAAAAGAATTGCGGTCGTTGTATGATTGGAAGGAGGAAGGCTAAATTGATTGAGGAATTTACCGTAGGTTAATGATTCTTCTTTGAGGTTTGATTGTTCAACATTCTTACCTTTCGAATAGTTATGTTGAAAAGGATTGTGGGATGACTATCATGGGCAACCAACCTCTGTGGAAGCCATGTTAATTATTAATATATTTTTAGTTTCTTCAAGCAATTATAGTTATCTTTGATGCTTCACATTATATTTTAGACTGTCAGTTATGGGTTGCTGATGGTATTGAGGGATCTCATTGCCCTTGATATTTATTGGGTAATGATGCTATATTAATTGTTCTCAAGTTTTATATTTGATGTTTATGGGGGGTTATATTGGTTCATGTACAGGCAAATTTGAATTTCAGGAAGGAGATTACCAAGGGTGATGCTAACTTGCACTCTGTATTTAAAGTGACAAAATCAAATCCTAATATACCCCAATGTCTGCAGTTAGTATCAATCCTTTTTGGGAAAAGCTATTTCGGAGGTGACTAACTGGGTATTTTAAAAAATGGCCTTTGACTGGGTCAATTTTAAAAAAATGGCCTCGTTGACGATTTTTTTTGGTCAATAGCCCTCACTTTGTTTAAACGTTAACCATATTAACTAATTCTCAAACTTAACTCATAAAAAAAAAAAAAAAAAAAGAAAAAATGGCCGCCGTACAGATTCAATAACTGACTGAACATGGGTCCATATCCCTCTTTAACCATAACCTTACAATCGATATGAATGCATTATTTTCTCCATTTTAAAGAACAAAGGGTAACCACATACATCTCTCTCACAAACCTAAAGCGACGCGAGCTGTTCTCTTCGTTTAGTGCCGAAAAACAACTTCTCAAACCAAGAAAACAGCAAGCATTTCAGCATATTTACCAATAAGCATTCGTTACATGAAAACTGCAATTTTAACGTCGAAAATGGTGAATTTTCAGTCCATTACCCCCTAAAATGTATGTGTTATTTATTAGATCACGTGTACTAGCCAGAGTAGCGATATTTCAGTGGTTATTACGAGAATTCGGACCTGAAAATGGGACCCCTGCGTGCGGGTACCATGCGATATAGGTGCGGGTACCATGAGATATAGGTGCGGGTGCCATGCGCAATACGTGTCGGTCCCATGCGCATGGACCCCTCTTTTATGCGCGGGTCCCCTGTGTTAATGCGCGGGTCCCCTACGTTGTGTGCGGATACCGTGATCCCATGTTCGGGATCCATGCGCTGAAGATCATACATTTATGTTTGTGAGATTAGCTGCTCATTGCATGCATTTATGTCAGGAAACAGTTACTTAACGAATGTCTTGATAATTGTGTTGTTCTCTCGTCTGTGTTGTGCTTGTATCTTGGATCCTACGTGACATTGATCTTTTAACATATTATGGGAGGACAAATTTTCCTTACCATTATTGTGATAATAATAGTAATAATATAAGTGTAGCGGTGTTAGCGTATCCTAATCGATCAAGAGGGCTAAAGGGTCAAGTAGGAGAAAAGACATGGAAGGAACAAAAGAAGGTAAATGTTAGATGAATAAAGATCATGCGTTAAATGTGTTTATGCTTCACACTAATCTTACGAGCAAGGGAATAAGTTTTATAAAAAAAAAATCCAATTGAAGTATAACAAAGATAATAATAGCGTATCATTTTTAAATTACAGCAAAGGCTATATAGATCACGTTGTTTTAGGAATCATATATTATTATTCTATGACAAATATTAAGACTTGCATATGTTATTTAAGAAAATGAAGCCAACAGCCGATGCCAAACTTTACTTCTCTTGTGCTTTAGGCGGTGGCTTTACTAATAAAGAGCTCAAGAGGACTATTAATAGTGGCTTCTTAAGGTTTTGTATGTGTCATGCAATTTTAATGTGGTTATGAGTCACGATAATTGCAATCAACGATGCTCTATGTCACGACAAATATACGATAAATATTGTGTTCTTTGGGCAAAAGCAATCACACGTACGCCTCAATTTATGTGTTAATATGTTACGATATATATATATATATATATATATATATATATATATCTTGAAAATGTACATGTGATTATGTGTAATTGATATGAAAATTTGGTATGTTGTATGTTGTATTGGTACGTATAATGTAATAGACATGGAAATTTATTGGTTAAATGGAAATTTAGTGTGCGGGTACCATGCCCTTGTGTGCGGGTACCATGCCCTTGTGTGCGGGTACCATGCCCCTTGTGTGCGGGTACCATGCTCTTGTGTGCGGGAACCATGCCCCTTGTACCATGCCCCTTGTGTGCGGGTATCATGCCCTTGTGTGCGGATACCATGCCTCTTGTGTGCGGGTACCATGCCCCTTGTGTGCAGGTACCATGCCCTTGTATGCGGGTACCATGCCCCTTGTACCATGCCCCTTGTGTGCGGGTACAATGCCCTTTGTGTGCGGGTACCATGCCCTTGTGTGCCGGTACCATGCCCCTTGTACCATGCCCCTTGTGTGCGGGTACCATGCCCTTGTGTGCGGGTACCATGCACCTTGTACCATGCCCCTTGTACCATGCCCCTTGTGTGCGGGTACCATGTCCTTGTGTGCGGGTACCATGCCCCTTGTACCATGCCCCTTGTGTGTGGGTACCATGCCTTTGTGTGCGGGTACCATGCCCTTTGTGTGCGGGTACCATGCCCTTGTGTGCGGGTACCATGCCCCTTGTACCATGCCCCTTGTACCATGCCCCTTGTGTGCGGGTAACATGCCCCTTGTGTGCGGGTACCATGCCCTTGTGTGCGGGTACCATGCCCCTTGTGTGCGGGTACCATGCCCCTTGTATCATGCCCCTTGTGTGCGGGTACCATGCCCCTTGTACCATGCCCCTTGTGTGCGGGTATCATGCCCTTGTGTGCGGGTACCATGCCCTTTGTGTGCGGGTACCATGCCCCTTGTGTGCGGGTACCATGCCCTTGTGTGCGGGTACCATGCCCATTGTACCATGCCCCTTGTGTGCGGGTACCATGCCCCTTGTGTGCGGGTACCATGCCCCTTGTGTGCGGGTACCATGCCCTTGTGTGCGGGTATCGTGCCCCTTGTGTGGAATCGATTAAACCTAATTAATTTTACTTTGGGTAGTTGAATGGGTTAAATAAGGGTAAAGACGTCTTTTTCCCTGAGTTAGTAAGGGTAGAATAGACTTCAAACATTATGGAGGTCATTTTTTTAAAATTGACCCAGTCAAAAGCCATTTACTTAAATAATCCGTGACTAACTATATGCATTTGACTATTCAAGTCGAATTTCGTTAATTGATGATTGGGCTTTATGTTTCTGTAGTTAGATTATTATGACCTGATGTAAAGAAATTTTTTATCTTGGGAAGGATTTTGGGTAAGTATTGGTGGGCAATCAGCCTATGTGGAAGCGAATGTGACCATTAAGTTTGTTTTATTTCTTGGCATCTTTAATCAATTTCCAGGTGATTGATGTTATTTGACGAGTCAACCCGATTTTTTTAATGATTGATTAGATTCTCAGTGTCTTCGTTATGTTGTATTGTTTATTTTTCCGTTCTTACAATTACTATCTACTCGGATTTTTATGAAAATTTAGTTCTTTATATTAGTTGAACACACGTAGAATGTGCACGGTTACTAGTATTCAATTAATGTGTTCCAAGAATTTATTTGAAGTGAAATTCCCTTCTTGTAGTTGCATGATTAACTTATCTCAAATTAATCTATCTCAAATTAATTTGGTATGTCATGCATGATTATTATTTTGTCCTTCATTTTTTTTATTTATTCAAATTATATCCACGCAAATTAGTTGTTCCTGTTAAATACTTAAAAATAATATCAAGTTAAAATTAAAAAAAGTTTTCACCGTAAAAATTTGGAAAAATAAAATGGGAAACCCTAGAAAAAAAGTGAAATTTTTGTCAAACACCCTCCATAGCCGTCGATCGCCGCCTGCCACCACCGTCTCCGGCTATCTGTCTGTCGGACACGGCCGACCGGTGGTAGTGGCCTCCATTGCCGGACTTATTCCGGTGTGTGAAGGGGTTTCTTCATATTTTTGTTTTTCGATTTTTGTTTAGTTTTTTCAATCGATCATGGCTTCTAACATCTTCAATTTCTGGAACATATATGTCCTTGTCCACATCCTATTTGGATGCTTTGATTCCCCCGCCAGATCGAGAGGTTATTTACTTGAAATTTCAGGAATTTGCGACGGCCTTTGATGCCTCGTCGTTTACCTCCCTTCTTCAACGTGCTCAAAGCATGCCGAGACGCGATGCGGAGGCCACTATCGCTTATTGTCGCCCTGATCAAGGCCGATCTGTGGGGTCGGGGATGTTGCGGCTTCATCAGTTAAGGATGTGGTTGAGACGGGTTGCGGTGGAGCGACGACCCAACCTGTTCGGCCCGGGTCAGCGATCTTGCAACCGATACTCGATCACTCATTTGATGCGGGGAATCCTTCTCGGCGAAGACCAGAAACGCCGATACCAACCGGCACGAGACAACTTATTAGATCCTACTTAGGCGGAGTGTCTACCGAGTCAGGTGCTACCCCTTTAACATGTTTGGATGTGGCTCCACAACAATATGGCGATGCTACTTTGCGCTCCAACGCTAAATCTGCTCGTGGTCCTTCAATGTCTCATGCTACAGTTACCCAACGTAGGGTCTCGACGACGACTATGATATTACCCGTTTCGCCACCTAAGGAGCCCACACTGATCAATACACATGGTTGCTCGTCGCTGCAAACACTTGCTGATGGGGTGTTGATGCCTAAACCATCTTTCGTGGAGTTGTCCATGGTACGTCTCATGTACCAACTAAGCCGGGTGGGACAATGCAAGATAAGCATCGGGTTAATCTCTCTCACATTTTTTTTCGATGGAGCGACGGAGGTTTGGCCTTCCTAGGAGGTGGCGACCAAGGGTTTTGCCCGCTGGATATACACTCTTGTCAGATCCTTTTTCTAGCGCAAACCCCACATTCCGTTGGTTGCAAATTTTTTTCGCTCGAAGTGGAAGGACTTGGTGGAGGTTTGGGCGACCTCAACTGGTTTCTTCATGTTCTGATTTGGATCTGCGATTGCTCTAACGAATGTCATTGAGGGCAGTCCTTGACTATTTCAGGGTCAACCATTGTTTCTTTAAGAATGGCAGCCTCGTATGTCTCTTAAGAGGAAGGAGCACGAGAAGGTTCCTACATGGGTGAAGTTCTAGAACCTACCGAACGAGTACTGGACCCCAGAGGGGCTTCGCATTATTGCTAGTAGTTGGGAAGCTTTTTTTCTCGAATGTTGTCACGACAAATGTTGAAGGATTAATTACGCTCGTGTCTGTGTCTGGAAAAATATTACTACACCTTATATTGAACATTTCAATGTTCGATAACCTACGGCAGATGGGGCTGATTTTGGGGTAGTGTGGGTTCGGCTGGAATACAAATGGCGACCGACGAAGTGCATGATATTGTGTACGCTTTCTCATTCAAAGGAGGTGTGCTCGAAATGATATAGAACTATTCAACCGACAACTCCCCCTTCCAAAACGCAGAATGCAGCTACGAGTCATAAGAAATGGAGGGCGGTTGAGGACAAGGGCAAAACGGTGGCTGACCCTTCTCGGGGATCTTGAGGGTTAGTTCTGGATGCAAATGTGTCGAGCACATCGCGTCCATCTACACGAGTACAAGCTGTGGGGGCTAGGAAAATTTGGCCGAGTTCTTCCCTAATGAATCATAACCATTTCAATATCTTCAGACTCTTCCAAAGGATGATGAATTCTATTCTTAAGGCCCTAAAACAAATGTGGCCCTGTCTTTGGGTCTTTAATGATTCCATTCGGGGTTTGGAATGTACGAGGCCTCAATAAACGAGACTATTGTCGAAATGTTGCCAATCTTATTTATAAATATTTTATTAAGTTTTTTGGGTTTCATTGAAACTAGGGGTTCTCGTCAGAATGCTACGTCGATTTCTACGTCGATAAGAGATCGATTGGATTGTTTTTCTGAGTACGATAATGGACCATGTACGAGTATTTGAATAGGATGAGATCCAAGCATTCTGTCTGTCTCCATTTTTCGTTGATCTTCACAATTCGTTCTATGTCTCTGTTGTCTATGGGATGAATCATAGAGAGGAGCGACGCTCACTATGGGCTGAGTTGGTTGCATTTTTTGAATCTAGGATGACAAACCCTTGGGTCATCATGGCAACTTTAATGGGATCATTGCCCTTAATGAGGCTTTAAGAGTGCTTGACTGCTTCCGATCTTGCGAACTTGCCTATGACGGGCCAGTTTTACACGTGGTATAATCAGAGGCCGTCTGAAGTTGATGTGTGGAGGCGGTTAGAGCATATGGTGGCCAACCATATGTGGTTCTCTCTGTACTCAGAGCATCGATTTCATTGTGTGCTTCCAACGACCTCTGACCACTGCCCTCTTATTTTGGATGGTGTCATTTCTTGCTCTCGATGTACTACCTTTCGGTTTGATAATTTTTTTATGACGGATCCTGAATTCCTTCCTCTTGTGGAACGCATTTGGTCAACCCATATTACAGCGTCCTGATATTCATGAGTGTTGCGCTGGCTAAATCTGCTCAAACAACTAAAGTGTAAGAACGGTAATATTGTGTGAAATGTGGCGGAAGCGCGCCATTTTCTAGATCTCAGCCAGGAGTTTGAGTCTCGGTATCCTTGGAAGATGGTTTTTCACTAGCTGAAACATGCTAGTCTTCGCCTTGACTCGCTTGCCGTCACTACTGAGCAGTCTGCTTTATCGCGCGGGCGTATTAACATGGCTTAAAGATGGTGACCAGTGTATCTCCTTTTTCTTTAAGCTGGCTATATGAGGCGGGTAGCTAACCAAATCCTTTCAATTGAAGATGAGCATGTTAATATTTTTTATGAAGAGGCGCATGTTAAAGACCATATCCCTCTTTATTATTAGGATATTCTTGGCACATCAATGAGAGATGTGCCTATCCTGGTAATCGATCTTCGAGAGTTCGTTCCCCAACCCTACCTTTAAGTGATGCGCTACATCTGGTGCGTCCAGTAGAGGTTAGTGAGATTAGGGTGGCGTTGTTCTCCATGGAGGATGAGAAAGCGTCGGGACCTGATGGATATGCGGATCCCTCTCATCCCTAAAGGGGAATCTCCAAGAAAATCGTATTTTCGAAAAATACAACATTGTCTCAAATATCACTGTTAATCGGTTGAAGGCTACCGCTCGAACTTGGTTCACATCTCGCAAACTGCTTTTATCCCATGCCATCTTATTAGCGATAATATCCATCTTGCCCAGGGAATTTGTCAGGGTTATGCGAGTTAGCATATACCTCCTCGAGTGGCCTTTAAAGTGGATCTTGCAAAATCCTATGATAATGTGGAGTGGACCTTTCTCTTGGTTGTCCCCGATGCCATAAATTTCACTCTACCTTCATGGGGTGGATTAGGAGATGCTTGATTACCACTTGTTTTTCACTTAATTTTAACGGTCGATTGGAGGGTTTTTTCGAAGGTAAGCGTGGACTACGTTAGGGAGACCCGCTTTTGCCTTCTTTTTTACCCATGTGATGGAGGTGCTTCACGGAATCTTGGATAGAAAGGTTAAGGCTAACAACTAGTTTCGTTTCCATTGGCGGTGCGAGGCTGCTTCACTTGTAATGCTTGCATTTGCGGACGATCTTTTTTCTTTTCAGTCATGCTGATCCTCAGTCGGTGGGCATTTTAAAGGAATCTTTGGACCGCTTTTCGGATTTATCTTGGTTTCATGCGAACCTGGCAAAGAGTGAGATGTTTATCTCTAAGCGCGTGGAGTGACCGCAGGTGTGTACTTTAATATATTGTGCAGAGGTTCGTCCAAGTACGTCAAATAACAATTAAACGAATACGTTGAACTATAACCATGTGTGATAGACATTGCTTCTATCGTTTGTAGAATAGATCAGTAAGTATCCGCGTATCAATCACGAGGAATAAACTTGATTACTAGTTAGAATCTATCAATTTGATATTTAGCCTAACAAAACAGTTTGTGGTTTTTATATTTGAACTAAGTCACGAAAACTTAGACTAACACGATAAAAGACTAAAGATACGACTGAATATTTTAGAATAACTTTTAAATAAAAAAAATGTGCTCGGGATTTCGAATCCCCCTAGGTATCGTTGACAAGGCCGGAAACTACCGTTACCACACAAAAAATGTCTAAATCGCAGTAATTCATACTAACTCCTGAATTGTCACCCGAGATGGTCGCGAGGATATACATTGGTTTACATATAGCGGTATTGACTATTTGCGTTCGCCTTTAGTCGACTCCTAACACTTACGAAGGAACTGACCGTTGTTTAGCTTTCTCACTCAATGATCTTCCAAACATAACTCCAATACATAGAAATATCAAATGTGATTTTCAAAACAACACATAGACTCATTGAATTGAAGAAACAATGTTATAAACGATAAATAAATGTTCACGAGTATTTTATGCCGAAATGACAACTTTAACTAGCGTTTATCTCATCTTAAGCATATAAGAAGTTTAACTACTCATTCTAGTTCAAAGATACTACAAAATATACACCAAAAAAGATGAGGAATGCATAACTCCTTCCCTATTTGAAGAGCCTACGCTGATCTCCCGTACTTTGTTCAATTCTTCGATGAAACAAGCTTTGAATCTTTACTTGGCACCTTGAAATCAATAGAGATTGATTTCTAGGGTTCTTGAGTCGCCCCTTAGGTATCTTCAGTGATTAGAAGTGAGTTGTGGTGGCTTATCATTGAGAAATGCAGTTGAATAGCACAAGGGACCTTCATGGCTTCATGAATAGGCCTTTACGGCCATTAAACAAGCGCGAGGCCCATTACTGTTTGCTTTCATGGCCATGACGCGTAGTTCACGAAGCCATGAAACTCAACCACAAGTGATATTTAGGTTCTTCTTATCTTTCATGGCCATGACCTTAGACGATGCCATGAAACCTTCTTGGGAGTAGTTTAAAGTTTCACAATGATTTCATGGGTATGACTCTTCCTCCGATAAGCCATGAAGCTTTCATCTACAATAATGCGAGAAATTTCAGAACAATACACTAATGATCAACTCCTGGCCACACGAACATCCCTTAGCAAAATTATTGAAGATTCGTACCTCGTCGGGGTTCGCTCAAGTCACACAATATAAAGGCTAAAAATGAGAGTGAATTCACTCAATTCATGCAATAGTCTAGCCTCTTCCACAAACTTACAAACAGATCATAAATCTACTACTCTCAGTGCCAAGGCATGAATCAGAATGTATTTTCCGAGTTCCAGTGAAGCTCAACTAACTATATTGGACGTAATATTTTATCGGATATATCATAGGGGTCGTGTTGTATCATTATACACTATGCGTCGAATGACATTGTGGTTGACTCCTGTCGCCTTTTCATCATTCTTTCCTTGATCCATCATCCTTAAACTTAGCCCTTCTTCTTTCAACACACTCAAATGTAGAAATTGTTTTCATACATTTGAGTAGGAAAGATTATCGAGAAAAGGGTTCTTAGCATCTTTTTGACGTACATAAGCTTATTCTCTCGGTCCCTTTGCGGGCAAGAGATTACCGAAGGAGAAGTTCTTGGTTAAGCTCCTCTTCTCCCATTTCCTTTGCGGGCGATAGATTATTGAGGGATAAGTTCCTAACATCATTCTTGTTCAGGATATCAGTGTTAAGAGGACAACCAACCTACGATTTTCCACTTTGGCGCACGTTGTCACTCAGCCTCCACTCCAACTATTAGTCAGGTTTTGTAGTTTTTGAAAGCCTTGTTCTTTTGGATAAGCAATTTGACAATTTTCCGACTTTTAAAAAATAAACAGGCTCAGGTCAAAGTGGTCTAATACTGTAATCAGACGTGGTCGGAAACTTTCATAGCTTTGGACTTATTTCCTAGTAATTTCCTCATTTCCACCCAATCACACCTTAAACAGTATCAACTCGAATAAAACAAGAAATTTAAAGGATAAATAAATTATGAACTACTTACACAACAAAAAAAAGTGAGCAAAAAGCTCTTCAGCTCAAAAATCTCACAAAATGGGTCATGCATACGAATCTTTCATAATATCAGTAAACTCATTCGTGTTAAAAGATATAATCGTGAATGTCCTAATTAGTCACAGAATTCCTTAACATGCAACGATAAGAAGCTAGTAATCATGCCAAGAATTAGAAGAACATGCATTTCTCAACGAATCATGCACACTAAATAAAAGTGTTGTTCACGCAAATTTCAAATAATTTCTCCCTCATCACACTTGAGAAATATGTTGTCCCCAATGTATAAATTAAAAGAACAAATGGAAGGATAAATTTATATAAATGCATGAACTCTCCTGATTAGACGTATGCATACCACAGTGTGTTTTGGAAGTTTGAGTGGAATCAGCAAGTCCTCCTCCGCACACTAAATTGTTTGAGTGTGTTTGTCGATTTGGCTACACGCATGGTTCATTCTGACTTTCACTCGTGACAGTTGTCCTGATGAATAGACTGAAAAGCAATCGAAAGCCATCCAAATAAATAATAAAGAACCATAATGCAGGCCCTCGAATTGAGGTGTGAAGGCCCTCGGCTCGATATGTAAAAATGAAAAGACCATGACTGAATTGCGGATGAAGGCCATCGGATTGAGGTGTAAAAATGAGAAAACCCTAATTGAGTTAAGAATAAATTCCACCTAGATTGAGGTGTAAAAATGAGGAGACCCTGGTGAGGTTAAGGAAGAAGTCATCGGATAAAGCGGTGACACCATTTGCGAGTAAGTTGAAAAATGAAAGAGATTCGAGGTGCTAGCCAAAAGGAAGGTCAATTTACTTTAGCACGGAATGAAGAAACATTCGAACTTATTATTCAACCACACATCAAGTAAGCAATAAAAAACCACAAGGTAACCACATAGACCTGGTCCGAATCCCTCCTCGCATTGTGACCCTCGCAGGCTACAACTTCTTTTTCTTCCGATTCTGCAACTCTTGCCTCTCTAGATCTCTTGATTTCACTCTAAGGAGCATGACCAGAGGCCATGTCAAATAGAGTCTGGTCTTTATCGAGAAAATTGAAAGGGTACTTAGAGTCGGAAAAGTCGTTAGCTCTAAGCTGAGGACATCCCTGGAACCAGTAATCAAAGTACAAGTTAGCAGCTTCTGACACTTGATTGGAAGGAACAAGCCTCTGGCTAATAGTTCCTCCATTTCGCGGCTGCGTGCATGCTCGAATTGAAATTCGGCTCGTGCTCTCTCAATCTCAGCTCTGGACTCGCTCATGTGCTTCTTGAAATGACCCACCTCCTGCGTCTCCTCGAGTGGCTTCATTGTTGTTTCTACACCGTGGTTTCGAGTTGAATCTGCTAATTCATTCTGAAGTTTGACGCGTCGAGCTTCCTTGCAAAACAATGAATAAGCCTCAAAAGACATGATACATGACTCTGAGAAAGAGGCCATTTCTCTCAAAACTCCTTATCTGGCAACTTCGTTATATGGCCTCTCCTCGCGGGTTGGAAATCTCCTCATATAAGAGTATGAAAAGGTACCCTTGGTTTCTAAAGGAAGTGGGGATGAAGAGGCGCCTCAGGAGAAGGCGAGATAGCTGCTCTGGAAAGACCTGGGGTCTGTGTCTATGAAGGAACTTCAGTCCTCTTCGAAAAGAAATCCCAAAGATCTTCTAATGATAACCTTTTGGTAGAAGATTCAATAGGTTTTATGGTAGGAAACGTAGGATGAACCTCACGAAGTTTCAACGAAGATGCTTCGGCCCGAAAAGCTATAACCAACTCAAAATTCATCCATTTTCTCGAACAATCAATAAAAGAAAGTCAGAAGACACAAATGGTTACAAAAGAGAGGTGATCGGCATACCTAAATTCTTTCTTGAAGTAATGTCTTTGGGCAAAATATCATGACCACACTGGGAATCGCCAATCACCAGCTCTCTGACAAGAGAAGGCTGATCGCCCACGAGATCGAAGAATTAATGGTGGACATCAAGAGGTTCAGGAAGTACGTTGCAATAATCCCTCCAAGGCAGCATACAGAAGTGAGGATCCTGATGATGAGATATGACCTCACAAAGAAAAATCTGTTCATCCAACCTTTAGTAGCCGAGAAGTTGTTATGGAGGATACCAACGAAGGAAGGAGTAAAGATAAACTTCCCTCCTCCCTTTTGGTAATCTTGAAAAAGCTGGTAATTAGCTCCATAGTAGGTGAAAGTTGGTGTTTCCGAGCGACGCAAAAGCAAGATTCGGGCTACAGAAAATTGGAAATATCTGGCCGGGAGAAATACCCAAGACTTCACAGAGATCTAAAAAGAAGTTGGGAAGCCTGAGTCTCATGTTTGTCTAATCAGTGTGAAAAAGTAAGGAAGTATGTTGGTGAAAAAGAGGCTACCAGTGCAGTGCAGGTCCTGGGATTGTTACTTCATAATCAGAAGGGATCATGGCTTTGTCGAGGAACTCGGGAAAGCGAGAAGGGTTTGAAGTAGGCATTTTCGTGCAAGGAAGACCAGCCTTACCTCGGATCTCTTTCATTTCAGCCATCCATTTCAGCAAATCCCTGCGATAGGCTATATCATCTTTTTCCTAGGGGGGTGGGGTCCTCACGTGATCAAGAGGGGGGTCCGCGCCACTGGAGCAAACTCTTCTGGAAGCCGAACTTGGGGATATTTCCCGGACCTCGTCGGAATCCGAGGAGTCGGTTACCATCCTTATAAGGATATGGTCATTATCTTCATTTCCAAAGGAGAAAGACGTCACTTCAACAGATAAAGAGTAACAAAATATTTCAAATATGTACGTACGAAGTGTAAAGGGTAGTACCGTTTATATAGAAATTCTAGAGAAACCGAGCCATGCGAGTAATGGGTCAAACAAGGGTGTGCGATAAGTCAGGATATTACAAAATTTAATTTGTCAGTATTTTAAAAATGGCTGATGAAGTATCCCACTTGACGTTGGGAATATGCGAAACAGACTCTCCCGATTTTGGTGGAACCGTCAACCTAACGAGACGGAGTAATATGAAATGAGTAAGTTAGGGATATGCATCACGTTGGAACTATCAACAGGTTTAAAGCGTTATATTTGAGGCTTAATTCAATTTTAGGATCCAAGAAATAACATTTTCGAGGATATCCTCGCCTCCAAGATTAATGATGAGGGAATGAGATTATTCAAATTCTCCTAATATTATGGTTGAAAGAGGTGCATTGGAGAATACAGATTAAAGGAGTATTAAAAAGAGATTTATGAGGAAGACAAAAGAGATCAAAAGGTGGCCGAAGCATTATTGAAAAGTAAAAGAGCGCTCAAAATGCAAGAGATTTTGAAATATGAATAAATGTCGAATAAAAGCGCTCGACGCATAGTTCATTACAAAAGGCGCTTATAATGCGCCAAACCAAAAACAAAACACTAGAAGTCCTAGTTACACCAACTCTAACTAGGACTACTCCTGTTTGTCCTGGCCTGGTGCGGCCGCCAAATCCTCTTCAGCTTCACCATGTGCCCTCCAACCTGCATTGGGGACTTTCTCACCTCCTCCAAAGTTCTCTGGACCAAAGCCTCATGAACTTGCTTCGGGACCTCAACAGCTTCACCTTTTGGCCTCACCGGCCTGCTTAGGGACTTCATGAACATACATTTCAGCCTCACTGGCCTGCTCAAGGATCTCACCAACACTCTGCTCTCCAACACCAGGAACGTGCTCAGGGGTCAGTTCAGTTTGTTCTCAGACATCCTCCTCTTGATTGGCTTCATCCCTATGGGGCTGTCTCCAATCGGAAGTCAAACTTGAAGTTGGACTTGTCAAATCTGGCCGTCCTAAGTTGAGGAGACACCCTTAGAAACCATAACTGTACAGGGTAATCATTTGTGCCCCATAAGCTTCTTTTTGGGTATAATCCTGGGAGAGCTTCTCCTGCAACTCGCGGTGGAGCTTCTCCTATCGGATTCGGGAAAATTCCTTCTAATCTCATTCGAGCAAACTTGTCTTTATTAAGCTTGTTCTGGAGGTCACTCACCTCCTTTCGCAAAGCTTCCTCCCAACCCTTGGCCTACGCGCCTCCCTGAACAAGTTCTTGATGTGTTGTTGGAAGTCTCCCTCAGTATTCTTGAGCTCTTCCTAGTTCACATGATATTCCACCAAGTTGTCCAGGGATTCGGAGAGGTAAACATAACCCCTGTTGAAACATTTAGTGTAAAGGAGGCACCGAGGAACATAATATGAAAAGGAGATGAAAACCCACATGTCCCGTGTTGAGAGCGAGGGAGCTGCAAAATTATTTGGGGGAATTCTTTTCGACATGGCCCCGATTAGCCTCATTTAGAAAAACCCCCAATAACCCAATGCAATACGCATCTCGGTATGGCTAAAGAAAGTTGGTTGCTTGGGACAAAATTGTCAGCGGGAGGATCATTGGCGGTAGCCGTGCTCGTAGCCGTTGGGGTCGATTTTGCCTTCTTTGAGGAGGAGCCATCTTGCACAGATACCCGTTGTTTTGTTAGGGCTAATTGAGAGAATGGGAAGACATCGGGTTCTTAAGCACCGGGACCCGTTCCTCGCTAGTAATAATACCTATACTCTTAAGCACCGGGACCCCTTTTCGCAGAAGCCGCAATAGCAGAAGAGATCATCTTTAACGAGCTTGGGAGCATGGAAACTTTTCTCCCCTAACGCCTCTCTAAATTTTTGACAGCTCGAGAAACTTAGGACCAGGTGGACAGTTGGTAGGGGAAGAATCATGCTAGTCAGAAAGGATATTATTTTCAAAACTAGAGTGAGAGCAAACATAAAAAAAAAAAAAAACTACTCATACATCCCTTATGAGAGGATGGGTTGCCCATGATGAACTCATCGGAAGATGTGGAGGAGAAAAAAAACTTTTCATGTTCTTTTCGATTTATTTTTAAGAAAGATGCTATCAAGGGAGAAGACATGGAGAATTCGTAAAAGTTAAGGAGAATGGCTACGGAGAAGACTAATGGAATTTGGGGCCACTGGAAACAGTTGCAGATGCCGATTAGAAAATGGGGGATCGGGAATCAAAGGCTCATATCCAACTGATTGAGGAAAAAGGTGTGGAACCCCTCGAGAGGGCCACTGGCCACCTCCGTGGGCCTAGGGATCATGACCTCGAAATCCTCAGACATCCTGGACTTCTCTATAATTTCAGAAATTTGTGATATGGAAAGCGAAAAAACTCCATCACCTCGTGCCAATGGTGTTTATACGTCTCTCTATAAGCCCCAATTTGGGAGACCCACTTTTTGTAGGCTCTAAGGAAGGCTAATTCATCTTAAAAATTGTCACAGTGGAAGGATGAAAAGCATCGAAGCTAGAAAAATCGACAGGGTTTTTGTCCTTTGATGCTGATGGAAGGACGAGAAACACGATAAGGACCGGCGGAAGGGAAAGTACAAGACAAAGAATCTCCGTCGAAGCCTCGAACTCTTACCAATTTCATCTCGCTCGACATGGAGAACCATGATTAAGAGAAAAGAAGGGAATGAGGAAACTTACAGTGAGTTGTGAAGGCAGAATGAAATGACGATGAACATGAAGATAGCTCAAGGCGATTTAGCAGAACTTCAGTGCGGATGTGACGCGGTGAAGGGGAAAATGAGCGTGGATATGTGTTATGTGAGATGGCACGCAAGAGAAGTAAAGGCTAGGAGTAGGGATGGCAACGGGTCCTAATTGGGGGGCCTTTTAAAAAAATGGCCTTTGACTGGGTCAATTTTAAAAAAATGGCCTCGTTGACGATTTTTTTTGGTCAATAGCCCTCACTTTGTTTAAACGTTAACCATATTAACTAATTCTCATACTTAACTCATTAAAATAAAAAAAAAAAAAGAAAAACGAAAATATGGCCGCCGCACAGATGCAGTAACTGACTGAACAGAACATGGGTCCATCTCCCTCTTTAACCATAACCTTACAATCGATATGAATGCATTATCTTCTCCATTTTAAAGAACAAAGGGTAACCACACACACCTCTCTCCCAAACCTAAAGCGACGCGAGCTGTTCTCTTCGTTTAGTGCCGGAAAACAACTTCTCAAACCAAGAAAACAGCAAGCATTTCAGCATATTTACCAGTAAGCATTCGTTACATGAAAACTGCAATATTAACGTCGAAAATGGTGAATTTCCAGTCCATTACCCCCTAAAATGTATGGGTTATTTATTAGATCACGTGTACTAGCCAGAGTAGCGATATTTCAGTGGTTATTATGAGAATTCGGACCTGAAAATACATATTCTGAGGTCTAGTTTTTGTGCATGGGACCCCTGCGTGCGGGTACCATGCGATATAGGTGCGGGTACCATGAGATATAGGTGCGGGTACCATGCGCATGGACCCCTGCGTTTATGCGCGGGTCCCCTGCGTTTATGCTCGGGTCCCCTGCGTTGTGTGCGGGTACTGTGATCCCATGTTCGGGATCCATGCGCTGAAGATCATACATAAGCACGATATATGACGAGAATCGTTTTCTAAACACATTGCATAATATTGCAGGTGATCAAAATGACAATTACCAACATTGTATTTCAATTCGATGGTCGGTGGTTAATTGGCGAGGACAATACCTCGACTTGGTCTCCTGCGTCAAATTGTAGCTGGCATTCAATTTTGGTGGATGAGGACGCATGCACGTTACAAGACGTAAAGGAGCAAATTGTATCGGTGTTAGCGTTTCGCAACGACAATGCGAGGCTAACACTAAGCTATATGCCAAATGTACCCTATAGTTATCCGAGGCCCATATACATCGATAACGACTATGCTCTACGTGCGTACTTGGGTTTTGGTGGCCCTCAATCGAGACCCGTGATTCATGTCGAGGTGGTGGAATGTGCGCATGTGGCTCCGTCGGACGCATTTGCTGGTTTTTCTAGTAATAATACCGGGCTCATAGCCGATTGCGATGAAAATGCGCAAATAGAACCGTTTGAGGGGTACGGTAGCAGCCCTTCTAACCAAAATGAGAGGGTCTTGAAGATATCGCTGGACCGTCTGGGGGTAGGGATTACTCGGGTTGGCATTCGAACGAAAATGAAGATGAGCCAATCGAAAACACTGACGAGTCGGGGGAGGAATTTGTAGCACGTGATCACAATGATGATGAAGATGACGATGTAGATCGTAACCCTGTAGAAGAGGCTGCTGATGGTACTTTCGTATTTCCGGACGGTTCAAGCCTACACGTTGGGCAGCAGTTTCGTGACAAGGCCGAAGTTATCGAGGAGATATCCAAAATCGCTTTGGCTGCGTCGTTCGAGTGCAAATTAGTAAAGTCGAACAAGACTTTGTATGTAGTAAGATGTGCGATGGAGCAATGTTCGTGGCGCTTTCGAGCTGCAAAAGATAGAGATTCCCCTTTTTTCTCGATACGGACATATTGCGGCACACACACATGCGGCGTGTCTCATCGACGTCGAAGTCATCGTCAAGGAACTTCATCGGTTGTGTCTAGGATGCTTCTTGACAATTTTAGCGGGCCTAAAGACATTCCCGCGCCAAAGGCTATCATGTCTATGATGCAAAGTAGGGGGGTAAATGTTTCTTATTACAAGGCTTGGAAGGGGAAGAATATCGCTACGGAGGAGTTGGTCGGTAACGGGAACGATTGTTACGCTTTGATCCCGACGTACTTGGAGGCTGTGAAGCAAATAAACGCCGGAAATGTCACGGATTGGGAGATGGACGAGGAAAACAGATTTAAATATCTGTTTTTGGCATACGGTGCATGCATAGCGGGATTTGCTTTCATGCGTAAGGTAATTTCTATCGACGCCACCTTTTTAAAGGGAAAGTATAAAGGGGTGATGCTTGTTGCTACGGCGCAAGACGGCGATTACCACCAATATCCTATCGCATGGGATATTGTGAGCACCGAATCTACCGAATCTTGGTCATGGTTCTTAACGAGATTAAAACGGATCGTGGCCGATTCAAATGACCTCGTCATAATTTCTAACCGACATGGCGGGATAAAGACAGCCGTCCCGGCAGTTTTCCCAAATGCGTTTCACGGGTTCTGTGCGTGGCATATTCAACAAAATATAAAGACCCGTATGAAGGAGAAAGGTGCGTGTGCGTTATTCCTTAATATTGCGTACGCCTACAAGACGAGCGATTGCGATCGATTGTTGGATACGCTAAAGGAACGGTACGAAAACGTGCATACGTATCTTGATGAGGGTACGAAGGCAAAATGGACAAGATCGTATTGCCCGAGAACGAGGTACAACATCATGACCACAAACGGCTCGGAATCGATAAATGCCGCTCTACGTGCGGATAGAGAGCTTCCACTCATAGGATTGTTGGATTCGATACAACGTTTGACGACTAGTTGGTTTAGTAAGCATCGAAGAACTTGCGAAGCTTCGATGACAGCCAATGTCACGTCATTTACGCCGAAGGTCGAGTCAATCCTACGGTCTCACTACATAAATTCTCAAAATCTACACGTCTCGAAAATTGGCATTCAACGGTATAATGTATACGGGCATGGAGTCAACGAGGTGGTCGATATCGAGACGAAGTCATGTAGTTGTAAGATGTTTGATATCGATCATATCCCATGTGCGCACGCCATTGCGGCTTGTGGACACGCTAATGTAGGGGTATATTCGCTAGTCCATGCGTATTACAGCTTGGACACATGGAAATTAGCGTACGAGGGTACCATGTGGCCTGTAACCGAGCGCGTTGAAGGAATTGTGAATATGTTACCACCACTCGTTGACCCAAAACGCGGAAGAGCACAAAAAAATAGAATGCCATCCGTCGGAGAATTCGGTCGGAGGGGGTAAATCCAATGACTTAGATTTATTTGTACATGTGGTTATGTATAATTGATATGGATATTCGGTATGTTGTAATGTTTGGTAAGTTTAATGTAATGTATTAGATATGGTGTAATTGATATCAAATTATTGGGGCAATCATTAACCAATTATTCTGATAATCTACTGTGCGGGTACCCTGCGCCAAGTGTGCGGGTACCGTGCGCAAGTGTGCGGGTACCGTGCGCTAGTGTGTGCGGGTACCGTGCGCCATGTGTGCGGGTACCGTACAATTGTCAAATGCTTTCAATATTAAATATGTTACATCAATCAAGTCAGAGCCGCTTTAGGTAGGTCTTGTCTGTACGTTAAATCATAAAATAATTTTATCAGGATCCAGGTAATCATTAATCAATTATTCTGATAATCATAAAATTTTTTTTTTTCAATATTAAATATGTTATATCAATCAATTCAGCGCTTTACGTCTTGTCCGTACGTTAAATCATAAGATAATTTTATCATGATCAAGATAATCATTAACCAATTATTCTGATAATCATAAATTACCAATTTATCTTTTCAAAATAAAGGCGCCACATGTGCGGGTACCAGGCGCCACATGTGCGTGTACCGTGCGCTTGTGCGCGGGTACCGTGAGCTTGTGTGCGGGTACCGTGTGCATGTGTGCGTGTACCGTGCGCTTGTGTGCGGGTACCAGGCGCATGTGTGCGAGTACCGTGAGCTTGTGCGCGGGTACCGTGCGCTAGTGTGCGGGTACCGTGAGCTTGTGTGCAGGTACCGTGCGCTAGTGTGCGGGTACCGTGAGCTTGTGTGCGGGTACCGTGCGCTTGTGTGTGGGTACCAGGCGCATGTGTGCGGGTACCGTGAGCTTGTGCGCGGGTACCGTGCGCTAGTGTGCGGGTACCAGGCGCATGTGTGCGGGTACCGTGAGCTTGTGCGCGGGTACCGTGCGCTAGTGTGCGGGTACCGTGCGCTTGTGTGTGGGTACCGTGCCTATACAACTCGCAATCCAACTTCTAACATAATACAACTTCCCGAATATACAACTCGAAATTCCATTATTTCATAAAATTTATCCAGATGTACAAAATTCTCGACTACAAAATTAATGAAATACATAGAAATTATTGATACCAAGCACCCCAATCGTTCATGCGAATGGAAATACAAAGAATTCACGAAATTGCGTCACTTGCCGCCCGGTAAGCTCCGTGACGTTATCGCCTCGGAATAGCATAGAAAATGCAACCCGCAACACGTGAACCCCGCAATCGCCTCTGAAGACAACCAAATATTTAATAATGAGATATGATGTACTAAAATCAACTTCACATCGAAATATGATACACTTACGAATTTTCTTGTTTCTTGAAGTTGGGGATTCTCTCGACCTTCCACTTCCTAAACGCGTTTGCAATCAGACCAAGTTTTTTGAGCACGATCGGGACTGCTAATTGTAGACCGGCGAGGGCTGCGTGCATGTTGCGCATGTCGACATCGCAAGACGGATCCGAGTCGAATACCCGTATCGTCTTGTTCTTCCAGTCGAAGACTGCAAGAACCCAATGGACGATGGTCTGCACCGGCACCACGATATAGTCCGATGTTTGCCATGACACGGACGGCCAGTCCTGATCCCGACCCTCTGCATAGTGGATCAAAAAGGCCAGCATGCCCTTGACAAATTTTCCGTCCTCAATGCAGTCCCGATCGATGCTCTCCTTCATCGCAGCACTCATGAAGGAGATGGCACGAGAGCAGAAGGTATGAATCCTCTGCATCTCGAGGAACCCTCTAATGCTTTCGTCAATGTGCTATAAAATAAAAGGCGTTAAGTTAATTAATAAAACGTATTAATGCATTTATACGTATTGAAGTTATTAATCCTTCTTACCGCGTCGTCGAGCCAAAAAGAAGGCGTGTACAGCTGCTGAAACCACGCCTTGGTTCGGTACGATTTGGATAAGCAAAGGAGCCGCTCGCCTGATTCCATCCTATCGATCCTCTGTTTTTGCCGTGCCCATAACTTCAGCTTTCTCTTCATGTGCCGTTCCAGAATTGGGTTTTGGCTGTTCCGCACACGGTTCTGGTTCGGGTCAGTGAACGGGGTCACCTGATACTTGGACGGCCTGGTTTCCCGAGGCGGCGTCGACTCCACCGCGGCCTCGGCTTCCCCCGCGGAATCGGGTTCCTCCGCAGCCTCGGCTTCCTCCGCGGCCTCGGGTTCCTCCGCAGCCTCGGGTTCCACTCGTGCGGCGTCGGCTTCCACCGGGACCTCGACCTCTCGGGCTGCCTCGGGTTCCGAAGGATAGAACGCCTGGTTGGAGCCACCGGCCTCATAATCTAACAAGATAAAACTCCACCGTCATAAAACTATCGATATTGCAACAAATTATTTATAGAAACGTACCGTGCGACGTGTGCGTCGGAAAGTCTCGGTTGGGCCTGTACCACCCCTGCTGCAAGTTGTGCTGCAATTCGGTCATCGACTGCTGCAACCCGAATATACTCGCGCCCCATTCTTGAGCCGTGGACCATCGTTCGTCATACGAGTCCCGTAACTGCGAGATACTCGTAAAAACATCGTCGAACCGATTATTCACCGTCTCGAAATTTTGGTCCACGCGTCTTGTGAACTCATCGAATTGCTCCCAGCTGGGGCCCGAGTACTGCTGTGGAGGAGGGGACGGGTACCGTGGGTGTGAAGGGCCCGAGTATTGATGTGGAGGAGGGCTCGGGTACCGTGGAGGTGAGGGGGGATGAAATTGGTCCGCCTCTTCCTCGTAGAATGACCGCTGCGATAGTTGCGGCATGGTTGGCGAAGGATGCGTTGGTGCGACGTCCTTCGCGACCGGCAAATGCCGTACGCACTTAAACTCGACACCATCCTCGAGGAGCCTCGTTATATGGCCGAGGACTTCATGCCGCTCCTCCACTTCGAACCGACTATATCGAAAATATGGTTCGTTCATCTCCGATACTGTTGGGCTCAGCAGCCCCGATACGGGTGACCCCTTTACGGCGTGGAGGATCGTCTCCATCTTCGGAGAACCCTTCGTCGACCAATCTTTGGTGACGTGCCGGCATATCCGCGGGTTCACCACGTCTGCCTCGTTGATACGATCTGCGAACGCGTACCAAATGCCTGGTATGCACTCGTACGCCAAAACCTAGAATGCGAAGAAACCAAATAAGCAAATATATAATCACAATTAAATATATATTTATCTGAATTTTAAATAATGAACGACCTGAAGCGGATGTACGAATCCACTAATCAGTAGCCCGCAGTGTTCGCTGCCCCCGTTGCGGGCTCGTTCCCGCACAAAATCCCTCTTCTCCCTGAGGTTTATCTTCAGCGAGCGTATCACCTCTTTGAACGCTACGCTGCCCTAAGGATAGTTGGCGAAGGCGACTTCGTCTTCGACCAATGAAAGCAGCCACGATCGAAGAACCGTGTCCTTCTTCGACGGTCGAGGCAGCACCACAGCTACGGCAAAGAGAATGTCCGCCAACTTCAACTTATCGAAGTTGACGTTTCCATCATCGTTGGCTCCCAACTCTCGCAGCCGATCCTCGACGTACGACATACGGATAGTGGATCTTCCCGGAAAGTTTCTCTGGGCGAAATCACCATTGGGGTTTACTTCCGGGATATCGTTGGAGAACTTTAGCCCGGTAATCAAGAAATACTCTGTTTTAGAAAATCGGAGAGGTCGGTTGTTTATTACCATCCACAACTCTTCGCGGTCGTGAAGAGTAGTCTGCCTCCTCGTCAAAAACGTAATGAGCTGGGCGGATAGATTGAAATCGGCGGCAGCCTCGACGAGTCTACCAAATGGACTCCCCGCCCTGTAACTCTCCCAATCATTCTCATTTAGATTGTTCCTGATCTTCGCGCTTGCCTCCGTGTACATCCCGGTCATTGTCAATCGGAAGTCGAAGTCGTCGTCTCGGGATGACAATTGCTTCTTCAGCACAACCTGAGAATCATAAGAGTAAATAACCAATTACTACTCGCATGGTACCCTCACAGGAAAGCATGGTACCCGCGCATGCGCGCATGGTACCCGCACAGGAAAGCATGGTACCCGCGCACAAGAGCATGGTACCCGCACAGAAAAGCATGGTACCCGCGCTTGCGAGCATGGTACCCGCGCATGCGCGCATGGTACCCGCACACAAGAGCATGGTACCCGCGCATGCGCGCATGGTACCCGCACACAAGAGCTTGGTACCCGTGCATGCGCGCAGGATACCCGCAGGCACGGTACCCATGCTCACTATCGCATGGTACCCGCACGCAATCGCATGGTACCCGCACACAATCGCAAGGGGCCGCCCGTATGGGTACCGTACGTATGGGTACCGTGCGACTGTGCTCGGGTCCCAAGCCTGTAATCACGGGTCCCCTGATTTGCGCGACTGTTTGGGTCCCAATTGGTTCGACGTACGGTTCCCTTGCGAACAAGTGTCCAAATTGCACAATTGGGAAACCATGCGCCAGACCCAACCAATTCGACGCACGAGACCTGCTCCTGAGGAAGACGAAATCACAGTGAAATTACCGGCACTCTTTCGGGACGCGTTTTCATTGCCATTGTAGTCGGTTTGGAGAATTTTCTGCTTCGGGTAAAGGTTGTTTTGTAGATTTGGAAATTTACTGCTTCGTTTCCGTTATGTCTTTCTTCAGTTTTAACTGTCAATTATTGTACTCGGTTATGAAGAAGAAGAAGACCCGTGACGCTACAGTGGGTGAAATCTATTAAACCTAATTAATTTTACTTTGGGTAGTTGAATGAGTTAAATAAGGGTAAAGACGTCTTTTTCCCTGAGTTAGTAAGGGTAGAATAGACTTCAAACATTATGGAGGACATTTTTTTAAAATTGACTCACTCAAAGGCCATTTACTTAAATAATCCCCTAATTGGGTCCTTAACGGGCCTCGATTTAAGCCTTAGACCCAATGGATCCGAAATGGCCTAGCTCAAATCTACGCCCATTAAGGACCTAATTAGGACTCGTTTCCATCCCTAGCTAGGAGACACGTGCTAGAACCAAGAGCATCCACGATGTGCTGGAAATGATTATTCTCTAAGCAAAGCCCTTTCCCAAAAAGAAAGACCTCGCATAAGAAAATCCACTCGGGAAGGAGAACTCTCGGCTATTTCACCTCATACTAAATGCCTAAAACTCGTTCTAGTCTTTTTAGACTATTTGAGGGGAGGACTATTGTTACCCTTCCTGTTTTTGGACAACGATAAAATAGTCCGCAAAATACAAATAGTCGGTAAAGGCACCGGAGAAACTTCGAAACCTCTCTACTTTATAGCAGATTTCGAATGCTCGGGTACTCTTACGAATGGGAGGGTGTCGATCCCTAAGAAGGACTCGGTGCTGAGGGGAACATTGCCACTCTGGACCAAGGGAGACCCTCTGCGGCGCATTTCCATACCTTGAGGAGAAGGATCCTCGGGTGTTCCAAAAAAGAGAAGCAAAGAGAGAAGTAGCTAGTTTTAAGACCGGCAGAGGCCCTCAAGGGCTCCTTCACTTCAATCAAGGCGCCGCTCGGGCCTCCCAAAGGAAGCATGAAGCCCAAGAGAGTGATGCTCGAACATACCTACTCTGGAAAGCACTGAACGAGAACTATGCTGCAGGATCAAGGAAGTGGAGAACGTGGAAAGATGGGAAGACCGTTGTCAAAACATGATAGATCCGAAGAGAGGGTCGACGTGGGTAGTCATCATCGAGCGTGTTGATCGTGGTCTCACTCCTATAAATAACAATGGTAATCGGTTCGGCCAAGGTATTGAACTCTCACTCCACCATAAGCTTTACATAAACTACACGTCACGTTTGAAGAGGAAACTGACTTGAGCGTCGGAGTGGCGTCGTTGACACGATGCCCCCTTAGTTGGCCGTCTTTTTCATTTCAGGTTTTTGATGGAGACAACGGCCTTGGTTAAACCCCCGGCAGTTTATCGCCACATTTTTGCATCCTTCAAGGCGGGAGACCGTGCGTACACGCGAGGGGTCATTTTTGAATGCATCAGATTGTATTACCTTTCTACGTTTTATGTATGTGCCTTATTATAATGTGTTGAGATATTGAGTCGAATTTAGCTTTTTCCATTGCGTAAAGTTAGTTTTTTGCTGCTACAGAAAAACAACGAAAAGTTGATAAATATTACAAACTCGATTGAGTAAATAACTCTTGAGGAATACCTTGCAAAAGGCAATAGATATAACTCTTGAGCATGTTAACTTGTCGAAATATTCATTGTTGTGTAAACTTCCTCATTTTTTTATCGACACCAATTTAATAAGTATTGATTATCTCATGAAGCAATATTTAGAGTTGTTGATGCCATTCTCCACCTTGATAATATTGAATTTGCAAACCGGAACGAAATTGATTCTTTTGTAATTAAGGATGAGAAGTCTAATGTTTCGTATGAATGCAACTGCTGAATTGCTTAATTAAGGTTGTTGGACCCTTTTGTATTCATGTATTCTCCTTGTATATACACAAAAATCCAACAAATGTATTTATGTAGGTGTGATCCTAAGAGTTTGGAAGATATACTGATTAAACGTGTGACGGTTACACCAGAGGAAGTTACCAAAAGAACTCTTGACCCATAAGTTGACATGGGTAGCATGGATGCTTTAGCAAAGACGATATTCTCGACTATTTGGCCTGTAAGAGTAAATTTGTTTTCTGACCTAAACTTTATTAGCACCATTGTATGATTCTCCACTACCTAAGTTGTTATCTTTTCACCATGAGTTCGTATGCTGCAATGTTCACATGATCGTGGAGAAACAAATATATCCATCTGTTGGGTTGGATCCAAATGCAATAGAAATAACAGAAGTTCTTGCTTGACATGTCTGGCTTTTAAGTTTTAAACACAACAGACAAGCCCGAACATTTAATTGTTATGTTCACGAAGATGCATGCAATCTTCTCACATTCTTTGAACATGTTACAGTTTTGAGAAGTTATGTATAAACTTCGCCAATTGAAAATTATAACATTGAACCAGGTAATTTTCCTAGCAATGAAATTATATTCATGCTTAGTGTAATTATTTGATCTTCTTACTATTAGTTTTGTGGATCACTTCAGCATGTTTTGAAAATGCAATAAGAAGACCATGTTATGATTGAGGTCTAAATTCATTTTCCATTTATATGGATGACTATTGTTGGGGTCTACCTTTCACTATCTCCTCACGCTTATCGTATCATGATTCATTATAGCATGATTGATATTTTCTCATTAGTTTTTTGTCTGTTGGCAAAAACAGCGAATGACATTTGAAAAGAAACTAAGGAGCGGAGGGATAACAAATTATCTCTCAGAAACTAATGCTATTATTAGTCATATATGGCAATGTCTTTGATTGAATAACATTTCTCATTAATTTAATGTTACCTTTCACCATTATCAATTTATTTAAGATCGTGCATTCACGGCCAATAAACTAGTTTCTCATCAATTTAATGCTACATTTCACCATTATCAATTTACTTAAGACCATATTGCACCGGCAATAAACCAGTATAATATATATTATAGTATAACACTAGATAATAGATATAATCGTGAACACATAGCAAAGCGAATCTTTCTTTCAAACATGTGTGGACATTCTCAGGATCAAATAAGCCTATTTATAGGCAAAGAATTCTAACTAGAAAATGAAATCTCCAACCACAAATATGGAGTATGGGCTATAATAAGATATAAGGTATACATCAATGGTACAAATTTGGCCTTATTTTACGAAGAAGCAGTAATTTGCCCCAACCAAATTCGAAGCCCACTACCTTATCGGATTCATACCAAGTCCGAAGCCCAAAACAATACGACGTCGTAGGACAAGAGTTGAAATCCTCGTCCCCTTTACATAAACCCCCTAAAACTCTCGCTCATTCGGATGAGCGAAAACTAAAAGGAAATGGCTGGAAAATTCAAAGAACTCCTGCGAAAATACGGTAAAGTCGGTTTAGCTGTCCATTGCTCCGTTTCCGCTGCCTCAATCACCGGCCTCTACGTAGCCATCAAGAGCAACGTTGACGTAGAATCGGTGCTGGGAAAGGTCGGGATTCACGATGTGTTCAGGAAGAAGCAGGCAGAAGTGATCGATACGCTGACGGAAGATGCTGAACTGACTAGCAGTCCTGATCCGGCGTCGAGTAAGCCTAATCTGAGTAATCGGACTGCTGACCTTGCTGCGACCAGTGGCGGCGCTCTTGCTCTGGCGATTTTGGTCAACAAGGCTCTTTTTCCTGTTAGGGTTCCGATAACGCTGGCGGTCACGCCTCCTCTGGCGAGGTTTCTCGCTAGGCGCAAGTTGATTAAGACTAATTTGTGATTTGTTTTTGGTATGGTGAAATTCTTCTTGTTGTGTTAGCTCTTTTAACTATCTCTATGAATTCGCATACATCTTGTGTAGACTTTTTAAATAATGTGAACTTTTCAATATGCAGAGATAAGATTTCACTCGCGTGACTAAGAGTTGCATACCTTTGTCTCTGTTGCTAGATTTCTAATCTATGCTTTGATAATTCAATGACGCTGAAAACTCTACCTGTGGTGTTGCTGATTTGATTTGAGTCTCTTGTCCATTGATTGAACATTTTGTATGGAAATTGGGCATTGACATACACGTTTGATCAAGAAAGTGGAAGTATTACTGGCTTTCTCTTTTTCCTCTATCACCATTTCCCCTTTTGGAATTTGTTGTATGTAGAGATCCTTTCTTTCCATTTATTGATTGTTTGAAAGTGATTGTGTTTGTTGTTCTCTTCCTTTCAAATCTTAAATTTTTTTCCTACTTTTTGGATTACATGTGTGATCAAGAAGAATGAGATTAGACTGTCTCATTCATGATCCGTTAAACTTAGCCTCGCATTAGATTTCAAGAATCTTCGCTTGGGCACTTAATGATTATGCGGGATATGAAGGGATGGGTTTTGAGATAACAAAGATGTCTGTTTTTCCTTCAGTGTTTCCTCCATGAATTCGAACTTCACTCACTTCTTAGAAGATCCAAAGTGTCGATATCCGTTTGCTTGAGGAAAGATCAAACTTTAAACAATAAATCATGCATTAGGTATCACAAGATAGGTAGTTTGTGCCGCCCTAATTTTTTTCCTACCTAGATATGTTGTCCGTGCGTGTTGTTAACAACGTACATGATAAGCTTGTAGTTGTCAAATGCATTCTCTTTGGGTAGGTGTGTATCTGTTCTGCTGAAATGAGTACATATTCGTGTTACTTCAAGCAAACCTGCTGTTGGTATTTTTTATGGCTTGAATTTTGATTGAGGCTTAATATGTGTTGGTCTGTTTGTGTCTGTGTGCCAAATATAGACAAGTATTTACATGACTTCAGGTCCTGCAAAACTTTTTATGCCTGATAATGTTACACAAAAGTTCAAATACTTCCTCACATGTGCATGTAAGAAAAAACAGAGGAACTCCGCATATATTGTTTGAAGAAAGGTGTGGCATTTGACCCTTCGGTACGAACTGAAAGGAAAATGGAGGCCAATGTTGCGAAGTTGAGTTCTTTGAGTAGAGCATGATGTTTCACTCTCTCCATTCAATTCTCTCACCTTCCATTGACTGCCCCCTTTGATTCAAAACGATTCCATGAAATTCATCACAATCAAAAATCTTAAAAAATGGCAGGGGCTTGCTATGGCCGTACGAGATGGCTAAATTCATGACAGGCAGCTCCAAGTCCACTCAAAGCAGCAGTGAGCCTGGGTATGATTTTAGCAAGCCTCAACTTAAGACCATCTTAATTCAGCTTCTCCTATTGGCCTTCGGTGCTCGTGGAAGCATCCTTTGCAAGAGAACCAATCATGCGGGAAACACACGAGAGGGTGATCGCAGAAGAAACCAGTCACCTAGCTGCCAATGCGTATGAGTAAAAAACTGACAGCAACTTTAAATTCTTTGGGCACTGCTCTTCAGCTGGCGTAGTAGTTGAGTCACAATATTGTGTGAAGAATATCACATGTGAGGGCCAAATGTCCCACATTTATTACGACGAAAAAAATTGATCGGTATATAAGCTTGATGAGTCAGTCCTCTTGTCACTAATTGGTTTTAGGAAGGAATCACATCAAACTTATATGGTCCTCCCTCCTATGTGCGGCGCATGTGCGCGGGTTCCGATAAACCAAATTTAACATAGTATCAGAGCGGAAGATCCGGGCGAATTTGTAGGTTCGAAAAGGTTGGCGTTCCTCCTCCGACTCAATTTGAAAAAAAATAATATACGACAGGTTCGAAAAGAATGCCGTTCATGTCTGATTGAAAAAAAAAAATAAAAAAATAGGCTCACATGTGAGGGGGAAGTTAAGAATATCACATGTGAGGGTCAAATGCCCCACATTGATTTCGACGAGAAAAATTGATCGGTATATAAGCTTGATGGGTCACTCATCTTATCACCAATTGGTTTTAGAAATGAACCTCATCAAGCTTATACGGTCCTCCCTCGTACGTGCGGCGCATGTGCGCGAGCTCTGATAACCCAAATTTAAGAGACTGTGCCAAAAAAAAAAAACAATCTAGTAAATAAACATCGATCCAACGTTTACTTTTTTCACTGTGCCTTCCAATCAATTAGCTTTCCATAATCCAGACAGTAATCTCGAGTTTTTGAATACCGATGAAGGAATTGACTTCTTTTAGTATTCTTAAGTCCATTTTTCGAACGAGCCTCTTCATCTTCTTCATAATCACTGTCACCATCATCAATGTCGTCTGCATCTGTATAACCATCAACTTTTGTCACAATCCCAATCTTATGATTAGTTTTGCTTGTAACATCATGTCTGGTAAATGTACCAGATATTCTCGACATTCTTGAGAATCCCATTTGCTTTACTGTTGTTTCTCAAGTTTGGCTCTACTGTAGGTTCAGTAGATGTTAGACGTTATAAGAGGCGGCCGATTAAGGATAATATTGGACTGCACGAGCCCAGGTCGAGCCAATTGGAATTTGAATATTTGAATTGGTAGTTGAGATTATTCGGGGAGGGTGTTGAGATTTTAAGGGGTTCTACTAGTATATATAAATATATGACTTATTTGATCTGTTGTGCTTCGATCCTTCGAATTCTCTCGTTTTTGTCGACGAATATCAGAAATCGATATTTACTCTAATAGCTGGTCCAACCTGCCGTGCCATGACTCGTTCAACATATCAGCGATAGAGGGGTTAGAGAAGACCGTCGAAACTCTGAGTACGTCATACGCAACCTTATCAGGTAATGTCAAAATTTTATCGAAGGAATTACAGACGCTCACAACCTCCAACGAAAAGCTTACCAATCGCATGGGCGATTTGTTTGATTTGATAACGACATGCCTTCGTCCTTCCCCCTCTCCAACACAGGCATCGGGATCGAGAGAGAACGTCTCTGCGAAACGGGCCTAATCTTCTGTCTAGTCATGCGTATGGCGATAATCTGTCGGCTAAGGTTCAACGTCAGGTGGAGCTTCCAACTTTCAACGGCACAGATCCTCTTAGTTGCGTTTCTCGAGTGGATAAATAGTTTATACTCAACCAACGCGGGTGATTTCGTGCACCATGAATTATATGGAAGATATTGTGCAACCTTGGCTTCGTTGGATTTCGGACACCCATTGAGCCATTACGTGGGCATTTGAAAAAGAAAATCATTGACACTTTCGACGACAAACACGTCGGTGGTCCGGTGGCGCATCTATCCAACATCTGACAAACTGGGGTATTAAGGACTATTTTCATGAATTCGCCGGAATGGTAGAAAATTTTTCGAAAATACCACGACATCAACATCTAGACCTTTTCTTATTGGGAATGCATCCGGTCCTTAACAAAGTTTCGATTTGAGTTTGTAATCAGTGGAACACGCAATTTGGCTCGTGGAGTGGAGCGAAAACTTTTAGACTCACGAGATGGTAATTATGCTTATATCCCGCTCTCTTCGTCAGTCTCGTTCGGTATGATTGGCCCCACACTCACACTTTCAGTGGCCGGCGACTCATACTACTATTCAATCGACGGCTGCCCGGGATGTACGATCGACAGATCGCTACACTCAGCCTCAACTACGTGGCACCAACATGCACAACGAACGACCCCAACGCAATTGTCCTTTTAAACGTCTCTCGCATCGTGATTTACATGAACTACAAGAGAAAGGTTGGTGTTTTCACTGTAGCCAGCCCTTCGTAAAGGGTCACGTTTGTCCCAAGAGAGAACTAATGATGCTTACTGAAGGGGAGGATGAGACTCCATTGATTCTGATTTGACAAAATTGGAAGCATACGATATAGAACACATGATGGATGATGGGCTCGATAATCATACCAATAGTAATTTGACGATGCTGGACTTACTGCTATTCGCCCTCAGCGGCATATCATTCCCCCGAATGCTAAAAAATTTGTGGTTTATCGTTCGTCAGAAGTCATCGTGATGATTGATAGTGGCGCTAGCCACAACTTTGTCTTTGTCCGTTTAGCCGACCAACTCAACCTACCATAACATGCCGACGACCGATTTCAGGTTCGTTTGGGAGACGGCCACCACTAACCATCACTCAGAACTTGCCCTGACATGGTACTTTGCATAGACTCTTGTATTCTCAAAAGCGAGAATTTGATGGAGGGAATATTATCTTGGTGGTTGATTGACTCTGCACTTTAAGTGATCGAGATGAATTGGGCAAAATTCACAATGGAGTTAGAGTGGCAGGGCAGCAACAACTGCCTCATTAGCAAGGCAGCCCTCACTCTTGCACTGATCTGTTTTTGGTCTCTTCGCAAACTACACGACGACAAGCTAAAGAATGTGTTGCTGCTCGACAGTATCAACATGACGTCTACGACAACCACTGAGACCCTAACCGAGCAACAAAATTTGGAACTCGTTAGCATCACGCTACAATTCCTAACTATTTTCCAACAACCATCATTGTTACCCCAAGATTTCTCCATGGTAAAATATTCGGTAGACGTCACTCAATATCGATGGAGGTCGTTGGAATCATCTGTAGAGCCTCCTCGCTTTCAAGATCTAATATATAAAAGCATCAAGCCCTAGGATCATATGGACCATCCCGACCCGACCGGCATGGACGTCCATGCCGAGGAGGACGACCAGCCGGCTAGGTGTTATGAGTTGCTATCCACCGAGCTTTGTGAAGGCATTTGTCGAGACACCTACTTTGATCACAATCCATACAAGCGACCTCCGCAAAGTGACTTCCGATAGACCTCCGAGCGACCACCGCATGAGTGGCCTCCGCGGGAGCGACCTCCACGGAAATGACCTCCGCAGGAAGGACCTCCACAAAAGGACCTCCGCGGAAGCGACTTCCACGGAAATGACCTCCGCGGGAACGACCTTAATAGAAATGACCTCAGCGGGAGCGACTACCACAAAAGGACGTCCGGAGGAGCGACTTCCACAAAACGACATCCGCGGGAATGACCTCCAAGAAAATGATCTTCGCGGGAACGACTTCCATAAAATGACCTCCGCGGGAACGACCTCCACAAAAATGACCTCCGGGGGACCATCCTCCACAAAAGGACGTCCACAGGAGCGACTTCCACAGAAGGACATCTCCGGGAACGACCTCCACAGAAATGACCTATGCGTGAGCGACTTCCAGAAAAGGACCTCTGCGGGAACGACCTCCACAGAAATGACCTTCGGGGGAACGACCTCCACAAAAGCGACCTCCGCGTGAGCGATCTCCACAAAAGCAAGGCCAAGAAAAGCGATCTCCGCATGAAGGCTAAGAAAACAAGACCAAGGAGGTCAATGCTAGCCGATCCTGGTCGAGATGTTCGTGGAGGTGCGCACTTAGTCAAATCCGAGATTTCCGAGAGACCCAGTCAAGTAACCAACTTAGAGATATTCTCGGCGGATAATCAAATCATAACGAAAAGACATATTTTCGAAGCAAGAAATACGTCCGAACAGAGGGCGGATCCTGAATCTTTCAGGATCCTCTGCGTCCTAAAGTATCGGAGTGGTAGTTCACTCGATCCCTAGAAATACCAAGGTTCATTCAAGCATTCAAGGTGCGATATCGACACAATTCATCTACAAACTCAACAGTTTTGCATATATTCTCTTTCTCTCTCGATTCTCCCCAAAAACAAGGAAGACCCTCATGAGTCAGGAGGGAAAAACACCCCCATCCTATTCAATCCAGTCTTTGCAGACGAAGACCATCAAAGGTCCCGACATTCGCGGCGAAAGGATGACGGAGGGCGAGCGGATTTTTTCTGACATCATAATTGGCGCCGTCTGTGGAAACGATAGACAACAAAATATGACGAATCCTAGATCAAATCTAATTTCTCTTGGAAGAGAAGACTATGACGCATAAGTCATTGCTCAATTAATGACTGCGATAATATCTTCAGTACGACATAAGTTCGCGGAGTAGAGATGAAGAGAAAAACCGAACGCTATGAGGGAGGAGCATGCTATATGGGAGGAGTCGGGAACTCCATTAAAAGATATTGAGACGTCATGGACATGGAGCATCCCAGGAGATCATTGAATATAATTGGTAGGAGTGTCACACGAGCTCCATGAACATGACTAGTAGGACTGTTGCAGGAGCTCCGAGAATATCTAGGAAGGAGCTCCCTTAACATGATTATCGAAACTTCTCAGGAGCTCCATGAACAAAGTTTGTAGGCGTGGGAGATACCAGGAACATGATTGGTCGGAGTGTCTTGTGACCCTCCAAGCGAACACGACTTCATAAAATGTCCAAGGAGCTCCGAGGATCATGAGCTAAAGAAATGCCACTAACAAGAAAGTTTTATACTTAAGAAATTTTTTATGAAACTTTCATTTCCTCATATAATGATTTGGAAGATAAGCACTTTCCTCTTGCAAGGTCAATGAGACATCGATATATGACCAACGGAAACTTAAGCCCTGGCAACCTCAGGTAAAAGCCACGACTGCTCGGGCAATTGTAGGTTTAAGCCCTAGCGACCAATGACAAAACCCTCGACACATTCGGGCAACAAACAACTCAAGCTTTGGAAACTTCAGGCAACTCAACTCGAAGGGAAATTTACTACTTGTGAATTTTATTCTTCCTATGATGCAATCACTGTAAACTACTCAAAACATTTTTTTTCCATGCAACGTCGTCCGAACATCAATATAAGACAAACGAACACGGAAATATGCTCGATGTCTTCCGTGGCTCAACAAAAATGGCTCAAGATCAAGTCATGGGAGTACCCTCTGAGGAGAGTGACTCAAGTCACGGGAGTACTCAGAGGTGACAGAACAACACAAATCAAGTCCAAGTCACAGGAGTACCCTCCGAGGAGAGTGTACTCGGAGCGGAGAGTGACCTACCTCATCAAATCAAGTTCAAGTCACGAGAGTACCATCCGAAGAGAGTGATTTAAGTCACATGAGTAGTCGAAGGGGAGAGTGACCCATTTCATCTAATCAAGCTCAAGTCACGGGAGTACCCTCTGGGGAGAGCGACTCAAGTCGCGGGAGTACTTAGAGGGGAGAGTGACACAATAATTCAAGTCAAGTTCAAAGTCACGGAAGTACCCTCTAAGGAGAGTGACTCAAGTCACGAGAGTACTCAGAGGGGAGAGTGACATACAACTCAAAACTAACGTCCTCTTCGTGAGTCGACGACGTCATCCTTGTGAGTTGACGAAAGACCTAGGCGTCCTCTTTGTGAGTTGATGGACGACTCATACGTCCTCTTCGTGAGTTGACGGAGTCCTCTAAGTGAGTTGACGGAAGACGACGTCTTCTTCGTGAGTCGACGACGTCCTCTTAGTGAGTTAACGGAAGACCTAGACGTTCTCTTCGTGAGTCGAGGACGTCCTCTTTGTGAGTTGATGGAAGACCTACACGTCCTCTTTGTGAGTCGACGACTGCTAGTTCTTATCTTCGATAATCAACAAAAACTTATCAGAATTTGCCCGAGACAACGAAAATCAAAAGGTCCCGCTCCATAGATTGGGACTTCATCATCATCAACGGAATAACCACAAGGATCATGGGAGAAATCTCTAAGTCCTCAGGAGGAAGTGACTCTAAGAGGCAGGAGTATCAAATTCATGGCTGACAGTAGAAGATTTGTCGTCTACGTCCTCAGGAGGAAGTGATTCCGAGCATCACGAACTCTTAGAAGACCCGAGACTCGAATATTTTACCTGATTATATGCTTAAAAATCGTTACACTTTTTTAGACTATTTAAGGGGGGACTAATGTTACCCCGGGATTTCTCCATGGTAAAATATTCGGTGGAAGTCACTCAATATTCGACGGCGTTCGTTGGAATCATCTGTAGAGCCTCCTAACCATCAAGATCTAATATTTCAAAGCATCAAGCCCTAGGATCCTATGGACCTTCCCGACCTGACCGGCCGACCATGCCGAGGAGGCAAATCGGTCGACTAGGTCCCATGAGTTGCTATCCACCTGAGCTTTGGGAAGGTGTTCGTCGAGACACCTATTTTGATCGACGCCATCCTGAATCCATACAAGCGACCTCCGCAACAGTGACCTCCGAGCGACCTCCGCATCAGTGACCTCTGCGGGAGCGACCTCCACGGAAATGACCTCTGCGGGAACGACCTCCACAGAAGGATCTCCGCGGGTACGACCTCCACAAAAGAACCTCCGCGGAAGGGACCTCCACGGAAATGACATCCGCGCGAACGACCTCCATAGAAATGACCTCCGCGGAGCGACCTCCACCAAAGGACGTCCGCATGAGCGACTTCCCCAAAAGGACCTCCGCCGAAGCGACCTTCACAGACCTTCGCGAGAACGACCTCCACAAAAATGACCTCCGCAGGAGCGTCCTCTACAAAAGGACGTCTGCAGGAGCGATATCAACAGAAGGACATCCGCGGGAATGACCTTCACAGAAATGACTTATGCGGGAGCAACTTCCACTAAAGGACATCCGCGGGAACGACCTCCATAGAATCCGGGGAAGCGTCCTCCACAAAAGGACGTCTGCAGGAGCGACTTCCACAGAAGGACATTCGCGAGAACAACCTCCACAGAAATGACCTTTGCGTGAGCGACTTCCACAGAAGGACCTCGGCGGGAACGACCTCCACAGAAATGACCTTCGAGGGAACGACCTCCACAAAAGTGACCTCTGCGTGAGTGATCTCCGCGGGAAGTCCAAGAAAACACGACCAGACCGAGGAGGTCGATGATAGCTGATCCTGGTCGGGATGTCGTGGAGGTGCGCACTTAGTCAATTCCGAGATTTTCGGGAGGCCCAGTCAAGTAACCAACATAGAGATATTCTCGTGGGATATTCAAATCATAGAGAAAAGAGATATTTTCAAAGCACGGAAGATGTTTGAATGTAGGGCGGATCTTGAAGCTTCTGGGATCCTCCGCGGCCTAAAATATCGGGGAGGTAGTTCATTGACCCCTATAAATATCAAGTTTCGCTCAAGCATTCAATGTACGTTATCGACACAATTCATCTACACTCTCAACACTTTTGCATATATTCTCCCTCTCTCTCGATTCACCCCTGCAAAAAGGAAGACCCTCTTGGCTTAGGTAGGAGGGAAAACACTCTCACCCCCTTGAATTCAGTCTTTTGCAGAGGAAGACCACCGAAGGTTCGAGGACATTTGCGGCAGAAGGACGACGGAGGGCGAGCGGATATTTTCTGGCATCATCAATTGCCATTGCATCCGACTCGTACACGATCACCGCATCATGATTTTTTCGGGATCAACAGCCACATATGTTCGACCTTATCGATACGGTCATTCTTAAAAAGGTGAAATTGTACGATTAGTCGCGGAAATGTTGGTCGAAGTGGTGGTACGACCAAGTGCAAGCCCGTTCTCGAGACCAGTTTTACTAGTTCGATAAAAAAAATCAGAACTTGGCATTTTTATGTAGATTATTGCGAGCTAAATCGTGTCACAATCCCCGATAAATTTATGATATTGGTTATCCAAGACTTACTAGATAACCTGTGTGGCGCCATCTATTTCACTAAACTCGACCATCGCTCGGGTTATCATCAGATTCGAAATCACGCTAAAGACATCACGAAAACCATTTTTCGAATCCATGACTGCTATTATGAACTCTTGGTTATGCGTTCGACCTCACAAACGCTCCAGCCACCTTCCAATTAATAATGAATGACCTATTTCGACCTTTACTTCGGAAATGTCTCCTAGTTTTTTTTGACGACATTTTGATCTATAGCCTTTCTTGATGGACCCACCTCGCCCATCTTTCGAAGCTTCTTAACTTATCTGAACAAAAATTCTGCTTTAACATAAAGAAGTGTAACTTCGGACATCGCCCGATCGAGTATCTCAGACATATAATATCTTCAGGCACCGTATTGACTAGAGCTGAAAAATTTGGGCGGGTCTGCCCGCCCTGCCCGAAAACAGCGGGCCGCCATATTAAATACGGGCCGGGTCGGGCCGGCCCTAATATTTACGGGTCGGTAGAATCTTGTCCCTAGCTCATTTATATATGGACCGGGCCAGCCCGACCCTAGCCCATTCTGCCCGATTTTTTATTTATTTATTAATTTTAATTTTTAAAAACTATTTTAATTATTCATTATAGAATGTAATTATTACATAATATTATATAATATAATATATATACATAATTTTGAAAAGACTGTATGTAAAAATATTTTTTTCCTCTATAAAATCCAATTTTATAAATATTAGATATAAAAATAAATGAATATAAAAAATAAAAAGCGGGCCAAATTGGCCCGCGGTCCACTGACCCGTCGGGCCATCGTGGGTCGGGGCAAATGGCCCGGTCACTTTTCGGGCTCCTAAATTTACGGCCCAAACCCTATTTGTTTTCCGGGCGGGCCGGGCCAGCCCATGGGCTCAGGCCCAAACTTTCAGCTCTAGTATTGACGGACCTGAAAAAAATTGCAGCCGTGGTGCATTGGCTGGTCCCACCATCCATGAATAGTATACGGGATTTTCTTTGACTTATGGGATATTATCGTTAGTTCAACAAAGATTATGGAATAATTTCTAGGTCGCTTATGGATCTATTAAAAAAATCAGAAGCCATTTCATTTGGGAAGACAACATATAAAGATGCAACTTTTCGAAAGTTACAAGACGCGCTAGTAACGGCCCATGTTCTAACTATGTGGGATTTCTCACGCCCTTCCATAATAGATTGCGAAACATCTGGGCTAGGAATTGGTGTGGTGCTCATGCAAGATCATCACCCAGTTGCATACATTAGTAAAAGGTTGGTCGAAGCGTACTGATCGCTACACGATGTAGCGTGTCAAGTACTAATAAAATGAATACGTATTTAATGTCACCAATGTGCGATAGGCAGTGGACCTATCGTTTGTAGCATAGTAAAGCGAGTAAATGAGTATCGAACACAAGGAATAGATTAAGTACCAGTATCCACCTATCGACTCGATATCTAGCCTAAGAATTAGTTTTTGCGAATTTATTTTCTAATTATCATACGGACTAAAATTATACGACACGATTAACATGAATAAAGGCTCAAAGAGGATGACTAAGTAAAATTAAGTAGCTTCATAAAAGAGAGACGTGATCGGGATTTTGAATCCTGCTAGGCATCGTCGATGAGGTCGTGAATCGTGTTCACACATGGGGATTGACCCACATCGTGTTCACACATGGGGATTGATTAAATCGCGATAGACTTATTCAAACGAAATATCAACGCAACGCATAGATATTTCGGGTTGAAAATAAATTTCATAAACGATAAATAATCAAATACATGTGTTCACGAGTAATTCACGCCCTAACTACGATTCTACCTATCGTTCATCTCGTCCCAAAAACTCGGAAATTAGCTACTCATGCTAAAGGGAAATACAACGAAATAATGAGAAACAAGGGTATAAAACTCATAAATTCTTCCCCAACTCGAGCTCGATGAGTTCCTTGATCGATTCGGCACCAATTCTACGTTGAATCTCCTATTCGTGGCTAGAAATCGAAGGGAATCGATTTCTAACGCTCATGGATTTTGGCTTAAAAATGACCTTTGATAGTCATTAGCACGCGTCACAGCATAACTGTTGGTCGTCACGGCATGGGCGAAGCCGCGAAGGTCACTTACTGTTGATCGTCACGACATGGACGAGTGCTCAAGATGCCGTGACGGATTCCTGAGAGCTTCCCTTCGTTTCTGCTTGGTCTTCACAGCATGGACAGGGTGTCAACGTGCCGTGAGATTTCCCGGAAGCTTATTCTGGTTCTGCTTTGGTCGGCACGGGATGGACGGGATGTTCCGTTTTCCGCTCCGTTTTCGCTCGGTTTTCTCCCAATTGCCTTTTTATGTTCCTTCAACATAAAATAAGTATAAATAACACGAATATATGTATAAACGGTTACGATTAACTCAAACCTCCCCACACTACAACTTTTACTTGTCTTCAAGCAAATTAGAACTAAGAATAGGCACAAAAATGCAGCACGACTTCTTTGCAACTTATCATTCAAGGTAAAAATCATGATATGAGAGTAAAATAAGCGATCTCAAGCATGACACTGATAATCAACGCCTAAAATCACAAACTTACCTAGCAATACTAATTAAGATATGTACCCTCGCATGGATTCACTCTAATCACTCGGTGTATAGGCTAATATGTTGGCGAATTCACTCAAATCATGTTGTAATCTAGACTCTACCATAACTTGCGAATGACTCGCAAATCTACTACTATCAGTGATCAAGCATGGATCAGAAGGTCTTGCGGGTTACTCGACTAATAATGTGGTCGTGTCGGTTGTGTGACATTGTTCGATAGCCCGTCGCATAGCATCGTGGTTACCTCTTGCCGCCTTGAAATCTTACACCTCTCTTTTCTTTTTTTTTTCTTTTTCCTTTTTGTATAGGTCCATCAATCTTTGGTTAAGCCCTTCTTCTCTCTTTTTTTTTCGAGCGGGAGAGATTATTGAAGGAAGGGTCTTAGCATCTATTCCACATATCTAAGTTCCTCTCCTCTCGTACCGTTAATCTCCTCTTCTCTGGTCCCTTTGCGGACAAGAGATTATCGATGGAGGAGTTCTTAACGAGAGATTATCGTTAAGGAGTTGCTTTTTTTTTTTGAGACGGTCGAGCGACGCTTTTCCCTTTTGGTACTCAACCTCCACTTCTGCTATAAATCGGGTAGATAATATCAGAAAGCTTCTCAGGTCAGTGGCTTACACTTCCGGGCTTTCACAATAAACATGTTTGGGCTCAAAGTGGCTAACCACGGTGATCATTCGTGGTAAGGAAACTTTGGTTGTGGACTTATTTCCTAATGACTTCCTCATCTCAATAAAATCTTACCTTAATTAATTTGAAAAACGTATCACACAAGAAAATACTACGCACTACATCACACGACCAACAAAAAAAATTGAGCATGAAAAATATATATTTTTTTTAATGGTGCTTATTGGCTCAAAATAATCCTCACATAACGCATAGGGTCATGTGTACAAATATCTCAAAGTATTACTAAGTTTATCTGTAACAAAAAAAAACTAATCATTCGTGCGTAACGTACTCACTCACAAAACTCCACTGCAATTTACCTGGAAAATAAGAAGCAAGTAATCATGCATAAATCAATAAAACATGCCCATTTCAACGAATCATGCACAACAATTAAATAAATAATTTTTTTCACATAAATTTTAATAAAATCCCCCTCCCCACACTTGAGATTTACATTGCCCTCAACGTATATATAAAAAGAACCAAAAAAAAGAGGAAGTTATTGAAATGAGTGAGCTCTCATGATTCGACTATGTGTGCATGACTATAGTGTGTGATGAATGTAACTGAGAATCGCGATAGCTAGGCATAGTACGCGTGACTCGTGACACACCACCTGAAAGACACTAAAAAAGATAGAGACATAAAACAAAAATAATAGCATAAATAAATAAAGTAATAGAAGCAAATATAATATGCATCATATGCTTTATACATAAAAGTCTTCGAATTATAAAGTTCAAGGAATTAACGAAAAGAGGGATAAGAGTGTTGGCCTTTTCATGGATTTATTTGTTATTTATTGTAGCAGCCGCATAGATGTAAAAGGGGCAGAGGCGTTTTTTTTTTTTTGCTCAAATTCACATTCTCTGTTTTTTTTCATTCACCTCAGCCGCAATCGTTCACATCACCACACCACAGAGAAACTCAAAATACTAAATGGGCCAGACACACTAAAAGCCCACATTCAAATATAAATTAAAACATTAATTTTAACACACCCCCTTAATATTTTAATCTTCCATTCCCAATAATCCTCGGAGATAGACAAGCTTCTCGCCTGGGAGTGCTTTGGTGAAGATGTCCGCCAATTTGTCTCCGATCTTCACGTACTTGATCTCGATCTCTTTATCTTCAACCACCTCTCGAATGTAATGGTGCTTGAGATTAATAAGTTTTGTTCGGCTATGAAACACCGAATTCTTCGACATCGGAATCGCCGACTTGTTGTCACAAAATAGAACCGTCGGCATATCTTGCTTCTCCCCCATATCTTCAAGAATCTTTCTCAACCACATTACTTGCTTCGTAGCTTCACTTGCCGAAACATATTCGGCTTCGGCCGAAGAATGAGCTACGCTCTCTTGCTTCTTCGACGCCCAACTAAACACTCCGGACCCGAGTGTAAATGTATATCCGGACGTACTCTTCATGTCGTCCATGCTCCCGGCCCAATCGCTATCACAAAACTCAACAACTTCGGGCTTTCTTTTTCATTTCTCTCATACATGAGTCCCAAACGTTTGGTACTTTGAATGTAACTCAACACTCTTTTGGCAACTCCAAAACGTGTTTTGCTCGGTCGATGCATAAACCAAGACAACAATGCCGAAGCATACATGATGTCGAGCCTCATAGTGGTGAGATACAACAAACTCCCAATAAGACTCCTATATTGTCCCGCATCGACATCACAACTACCATCCTCTTTCACCAATTTCTCATTCACCAACAACGGAGTCGTAACCGGGTTACACTCCTCCATCTTGAACTTCGCAAGAATATTTTGGGCATAATTCATTTGAGAAATAAATACCCCGTCTTCTCTATGATCAACCTCAATCCCCAAAAAATAATGTAACAAGCCCAAATCATTCATCTCATATTTCCTCAACATATCATTCTTGAACTCAAGCGTCATCTTCTCATCATTTCCCGTAAAAATCAAATCATCAACGTAAAGAGAGACGAGAAGCATTAAAACGGTACCTTGCTTGACATAAAGCGTCGGCTCACTTGGACTCCTCTTGAATCCTTTATCGGAGAAATATGCATCGATATTCCCGTACCACGACGCGGGGCTTGCTTCAATCCATACAAGGCTTTCTTCAATTTGTATACTTTCTCTTCTTCACCTTCCGCCTCAAATCCTTGTGGTTGCTCTACATACACCTCTTCTTTCAACACTACGTTCAAGAATGCCGACTTCACATCAAGTTGGTAAAGTTTCCAACCCTTGTGTGCCGCCAAAGCAATCAACAACCGAATAGTCTCATGTCGAGCAACCGGTGCAAATGTCTCATGATAGTCAACACCGGGTTGTTGAGAGTACCCTTTTGCCACCAATCTCGCCTTGTACTTTTGCACCGAACCATCCGGGTTAGTCTTCGTCTTGTATATCTACTTCAACCCAACAACGTCCTTCTCCTTCGCCTTCTCAACCAACTCCCATGTCTCATTTTTCTCTATCAGCTTTATCTCATCTTCCATGGCATTTCTCCAAACTTCTTCGCCAATAGCTTGCTCAAAGCTCTCCGGCTCAACAACAACAAAATTACACCTTGCATAAACTTCACTTAAATGCCTCATTCTTACCGGCGACGAGCTTGGAGATGATGAACTCGACCCGATATTATTTGTTGGAGATGATGGTCCTTCATCTTCAACATCATGCCCACTACCACTTGGCTCTTCATGTGCATCACCATGAATCGAAAATGACACACTTTCAACACCTTTCTCTTTCCAATCCCAAGTGTCCTTCTCATTAAAAATCACATCCCGACTCTCTATCACCTTGTTTCTCTTCAAGCTAAAGTGCCGATACCCCTTCGATTTTATACTATAGCCAACAAAGACGCACTTTTCGCCTTTATCTTCAAGCTTATGCCTCATTTCTTTCAGAACATGAGCATAGCAAATAGACTCGAACACCTTCAAGTGATTCACCGATGGCTTTTTGCCTCCGGACCAAGCTTCAAAGGGGTCTTGTTCTCAACCGCCTTCGTGGGACACGGATTTAATAAGTAAACCGCCGTTTACGTTGCTTCAGCCCAAAATGTCAACGGTAGCCTCTTCTCTTTCATCATCGTTCTGGCCATTTCGACAATGGTCCTATTCTTCCTCTCGGCCACTCCGTTTTGCTCCGGTGTAAAGCCAGTAGTCAATTGTCTCTCTAGGCCAATATTATAACAAAACTTTTCAAACTCCTCAGAGTCGTACTCGCCACCTCTATCGCTCCTCAATTTCTTTAGCAACCGGCCACTTTGTCTCTCCACCATTCTTTGAAATTTTTGAAGACATAAAGTGCTTCCGACTTTTGCCTCAAAAAATAAACCCAACACGTTCTTGAATAATCATCGATGAATGTGATAATGTACCGGTTTCTGCCATGTGAGTTCGTGCTCATGGGACCACAAATATCGGTGTGAACAAGCTCTAATGGTCGTCTTGCTCTCCACGCTTTCTCCTTAGGAAATGACTCTCGATGTATCTTGTCGAGAGCACATGCCTCGCATACTCCACCTTTCTCTTCTATTGTTGGTAGCCCATACACCATTTCCTTCTTGCTTAGCAACTTCAAGCTCTCAAAATTTTAATGGCCAAATCTCTTGTGCCACAACCATGAGCCGTCTTCAACACCAACCTTCAAGGCAACACTTCTTTCGGGCTTGAGAGTGAGCGGGAAGTTTCTATTCCTCTCCATTTTGACTACGGCCATCAACTCTCTCTTCTTCTCAATTTTATCAAATATTCGACAAGCCGCACCATCAAAGTGAACCACATGACCATGCTCAATCAATTGCCCAACACTTAGCAAATTTTGAGCCAAATCCGGCACAAGCAAGACATCGTGGATTAGCATCCTACCCTTCTTTGATGCAACCGCAATCGTGCGTCTTCCCTTTGACTTCACAACCGTACCATTGCCCATTGTAATTTGAGTCGTGACGTTGCTATCAAGCTTGTAAAAGATAGACTCATCACCCGTCATGTGGTTGCTCCATCCACTATCAATAAACCACGCATCTTCTCTCTTCTCAATCGCCAATTGACACGCATAAAAGGTTCTCCCGTCATCTCTTTTCTCGGGACGCTTTTCTTCGGTGTAGTTTGCTTGCTCCTCATTAATCTACAAAACTTCTCTTTTATGACCAAACTTCTTGCAATTATAGCAGTGAATCTTCCCCTTGTTCCAACAATCCTTTTCGATGTGGCCCGATTTTTTGCAAAAGTTGCAAGTTCTAGCTTCTCCACCTTGGTTGACACCTCGACCACCTCCTTGACCGAATCTACCTCCAAATCGACCTCGGCCTCTACCACCACTATAACCACCACGAAAGGTATTCTCCGTAGGTGCTTTTTGGTAATGCTCTTTCACATTCACCTTCGATTGAAAGGCGCTTTCAAGAGTTTGGTCCCCATGCCTATTCAACCTTTCCTCATGTCTCTCAAGAGAGCCCATAAGATCATGCACACTCATCGTATAGAGGTCTTTGATTTCTTCAAGAACGACCACAATATTGTCATTTTGAAGGGAGACTAATCAAAATCTTCTCGCACATCGACTTGTCGGTCAAAGCTTCACCCAAATTCTTTATTTGATTCACAATATCAATCACCTTAGAGAAATACTCTTGAAGAGTCTCTTTCTCCCTCATTTGCAAATTTTGAAACTCCCTTTTCAAGCCCAAGAGTTTCACCGCCATAACCTTGTCGGTTCCTTGAAACTCCCTTTGCAAAATTTCCCACGCCTCCTTCGAAGTTTGAGCCCGATTATCCTCGGAAAAATCTTGTTGGAAATGCCTCCTTGAATCAAGAAAAGAGCCTGTGCATCCTTCTTTCGATTCTCCTTCTCGTCGGGATCCACAACCGTAATCTTCACAATATTCCCATTTTCATCCTTCTTTTCTTCAATTTTCTCCTTTTTCACAAAAACATCTTCCACAATCTCCCACAAATCTTGTGAAATCAAGGGTGTCTTCATCTTAATACTCCAATAATCGTAGCTCTCGCCATCGAATACGGGTTGCCCACCTTGCGGAGTCCAAGCACCTCCTTGCATAGCCATGGTACTCTATTCTCAACCCTAAATTGATTTTTCTACTCAAATGGAAGACACCCACTTGAAATCACTCAACCCAAAAGCTCTTATACCATTTATGTTGGCCTTGTCATGGATTTATTTGTTATTTATTGTAGCAGCCGCATAGATGTAAAAGGGGCAGAGGCGTTTTTTTTTTTTTTCTCAAATTCACATTCTCTGTTTTTTTTCATTCACCTCAGCCGCAATCGTTCACATCACCACACTACAGAGAAACTCAAAATACTAAATGGGCCAGACACACTAAAAGCCCACATTCAAATATAAATTAAAACATTAATTTTAACAAAGAGAACTAGAACTAGAACTAGAGTGGTGACGGTGGTGGTGGTCCAACCAATGGAGTCGGATCATGTGGGGGCCATGCATCGAGCAAGGCTGTAAGTGCCGCTACGGTCTCTCTAGCCCTTTCTGATGTTGCTCTATATAGTGCCAACTCCTGCTCGTGGCGTGTCTTGTCCTCGTAGTATTTGCATCAGGCCTCAGCTTGCTCCGCTCGTATTTGTCGGTGGCCCTCCTCAGTATCCCTTCGGTCTTCATCGCGCCCCTGCCTCACCTCCTGCTGGAATGCGTAGAACTCGGTAGTTGTAACGTAAGAAACCATCTGAGACGATCCACCGTGTTCGAAGGTGGAATGGTGCGGTTCTGGGCACTCGATAGCCAAAGGCTCTGGCCCGACGTCGACCGGGATCTCCCTCTCGTTATGCTCCTTGTTCGCCTCCGCGTTCTCTTCCTCGTTCACTTCTTGGGACCCAAAATTCGTGTAGTGGCGGTGGTTGTTAAGCCACACATACACTCTATTCGTCTTTGACCACCCGTCTAACTTAAAGATCATCTTCATCTTGCACTGGCTGGGGTATCGTTTACGGTCTTCCATCCGCTGACCTATGTCATCTTGGACATGTTGTTTGGCCATAGTTCGAGACCCCTCACAATCTTTGTAATAAAGGGCCCCACCGTCAGCTTCCCATTCTCTCCGGCATCAGACTGATGCTTGAAGCCGTGGATCATCCCTATCCTTAGGTGTACTGGCTCACGGTTGTACATACGCGACAGGTAGAATAGGTCGCGGAATTTTATTGCACCATTGGATTCGCCTCGTGGTGTGACTGTGGTGGATAGGAGCCGGTGGACGTATGTCAATCCCGGGCTCGAAGCGAAGTGTGCCTTTGACAATTTGGAGCCATATTCTTCTTCCGGTTGGTCTGGTGGTCTTGGGCGTATGAGTGCGTGCGAAAGAGTATTCCCCACGCTCTTAAGAGCAAGACGGTACTTGTATTTGTTGTAGGCGCTTGCTTGGCGAGGGACTATCACACCAAAGGCTTCGCAGATGCTATCGACAGTCGTTGTCACCTCTCTATTGAACGTGCGAAGTCTAATATGGTCTCAATCGTCTTCATTGACGGAAAATGAGGCAAGGTACTCAAGGGTAAGTTCCTTGTACGCGGTGTCTTTTATCTTAAAGAACTCTGTCCAACCACTTGTGGGGATATAGCCGTCAACTTGTTGGTCGATGCTGAGTTGCGCAAGCGTTCCACGGTGAAGTTGGACTGTGCGCACGAAATCAAGTTCTTCGAGCCTCCAGTAGCGTTCACCTTGCCGGTCATCGCTAAACATCCTCATGGTCATGAGTAAATCTCATGTCCCCGCACATCGGCATTGGCATGTGGGTGTGCTCGACTTTTGGGCTCGAGATGAGTTTCTCCGAGGCATTGTACCTATAAAATTGCATGTGAGTTGCGAGAAAATAAAAGAATTAAGTATAACACAGCTCGACTAGACAAAGGATGTTACATGTATGCTCGGGAAAATATATTCATCACAAAATTCATGCATCATGGCTAAATCAATACGGAGAGAGTTCGCAATGCTCAACACCAAATATGCAAAGTCATGTCCACAACTCAATGTTTAAACAACCAAAATTTCAAGTGAAGATAAGCGAACAACCAAAAATATGAACTTGATATGAATCGTAATTGAGATAGACCAACGTAAGATAAATACATCCTCGAAACATAGATGCACGAACATTCATAAATATCATCTACAAATCTACACCCTATAAGCAGACGAAGAATAAATTTTGCATTTTATGGTTCTATGAAAATCGCAAATCATAGTTCAACTAGGGTGAGGACTTTCATCGAACACTACCTAGGTGAATGAGATAAATTAACAAAAACGACATTGATACCCCGAAATCGACCTAAATGACATGCCCATATTGTTCACAATCAACATTTATACGTGAAGCAAAACAATGAAATCCATGAAATTCCTAAAATCCTCAAATTTCGAAAATTCGACTTCAAAGTGTAAATTTATCCCTTGCCGCTTTAATCGTTAACGAAATCGTGGGAGGGGGGGTCTTTTCGGAGGTCACCGGAGACTCGCCGGTGGTCGGGGTGCTCGGTCGTGGGTGGTCGAGAGAGAGTGAGATCAGGGACATAACTACGTTGGGCAAGGGGGGTCTGTTGACCACCCCCCAGCCCCAACGTTTAATACTATAATATATGTATGAATATTAACAAAATGTTAGTTGGTGTAGTGGTATATACCTTGCTGCATATTCTTAGTTTCGTCCCTGAGTGAGATGATAGAGAAATATGGGGAAGAGATTGATTTTTTTGATTTGGTATTTCTCTCTCTCTCTTTTGTTTATATATATATATATATATATATATATGTGTGTGTATATATATATGTGTGTATATATATGTATATATATATATGTGTATATATTTATGTGTATATATATATATGTATATATATATATGTGTATATATATTATATATATATATATTTGTTAGTATTATAATTATAATTCTTATTTTAAAAATAATAATATTATTATTATTATTTCGGTCTCGTCATGGCATGGCTGAGGCTCATATACCGTGGCGATTGGTTGAGAGGCGTTCTGGTATACCCCGCTATTGTCACGGCACGGATGAGGCTCAGACACGCCGTGGCAATCGGCTGAGAGGGGTTCTAAGTAGCTCGATGTTGTCATGGCAGTGACCGCATAAGTGTCATGTTGTGACAATCGACTGAGAACTAAAGAAATGCAGGTCGGTTTCGTCACGGCATTGACAGCGTAAGCCTCATGATGTGACAATCGACTGAGAGCATATAAAAAAATTTCCGTGATGGGCACGGCATTGACGCATACGCGGCAAGCTGTGACGGAACCTTTTTTTTTAGCGTGAATGCAGCTAGTCTAAACATAAAATAATGTGAATGCAAATACATGGGTTGCCTCTCAAGAAGCGCTTCTTTAATGTCTTACGTCGGACGTACCTTTTGTGCTCTACGATAGCTTGAAATCAAGGTACATGATCTCTTTTCCGCTCATGTCCTCTACACCTCCATAGTTGTGTTTTAACCGCTGACCATTTACCTTGAATTTTCCCTGCTCATCACTAAAAATCTCGACCGTACTATAAGGGAAAACACGAGTAATAATACTAAATGGCATGGACCAACGTGATCTTAGTTTTTTGTGAAAGAGCCAAAGTCGAGAATTATAGAGGAGGACTTGATTCCTTTCTTTACACTCTCTTATTTGCTTAATCTTCTTATCATGATATATTTTTGAACGCTCCTTGTACATTCGAGCGTTATCATAGGTCGATAAACGCCACTTGCCAAGCTCATTGACTTGGAGCATTGGGTTTTCACCGGCTTGCCCCAAATCAAGGTTCAAAGAATTGGTAGCCAATTAAGCTTTGTGTTCTAGTTCAACGGGAAGATGCATGCCTTTCCATAAACTAGATGGTGTAGTGCCTATCGGGGTCTTATATGCGGTCCTATATGCCCAAAGCGCATCGTTTGGCTTATTTGCCCATTCTCGTCGGTTCCCGTCTATGGTTTTCTCTAAAATTCTTTTCAACTCTCGATTGACCACTTCTACTTGGCCACTAGCTTGAGGGTGATAAGGGGTAGAAATTTTGTGTCTAACACCATATTTTTCTAAGGTACGTTCAAATTGGGTGTTACAAAAAAGAGTGGTCATATCACTAATAACGCATTTAGGTGCCCTGAACCCAGAAAATAATGCTCGCAACAACCTAACCACTACCCTAGCATCATTTGTAGAGCAAGCATGAGCCTCTGCCACTTGGACACGTAATCAACGGCTACGATAATATACTTATTTTCCATAAGAACTAGGAAATGGTCCCATAAAATATATGCCCATACGTCAAATATTTCACATACTAAAATGAAATTCTGAGGCAGTTAGTCGCGTTTAGAGATGTTACCTGCTCGTCGACATTGATCGCACGTGTCTAAGTACCTATGGGCATCCTTGAAGATCGTTGGCCAGTAGAATCCGCACTCTAGCACCTTGTGGGCGGTTCGTGTGGCTGCGTAGTGTCCTTCGGTCGGTCCGTTGTGGCAATGCTCGATAATCCTCGTAGTCTCTGGATAAGAAACACATCGTCTGATTACTTGATCTGCATATATCATGAAAAGATACGGTTCTTCCCAAAAGTAGTATTTCAGTAAGAAAAGAATGTCTTCTTTTGCGGACTCTGTACTCCTTTGGTAGAATCCTCTCAACAAGATAGTTAGTGAAATCTGCAAATCAAGGTGTATCGTCACTTACTACGTGTATCGAATACAAGTGCTTGTCCGGGAAAGTATCGCAAATCTTCTTCCCATCGTTCTCTTCCGTCTCATACTCCTCTAGCCGGGAGAGGTGATTTGCTCCCACGTTTTCAGCTTCTTTTCTTATCTCGGATCTCGATGTCGAATTCTTAAACTAGCAAGATTCATCTAATTAGTCGGGGCTTTGCATACGGCTTTGCTAGCGACTTCTTACGTGCAGAGTGGTCAGTAAAAACTATAATTTTGGACAGTATAAGATATGACCTGAATTTGTCGAAAGCGAATACGACGACGAGGAGCTCCTTCTCGGTGGTCGTATGGTTGGATTGGGTTGCGTCTAACATTTTACTCGCGTAGTAAATCGGTCAAAAATGGTTGTCCTTGTGCAGCCCCAACGCGTCTCCTACTGCGTAATCACTAGCATCGCACATTAGCTCAATGGGAGCACCCACTCGGGAGATACCATAATAGGCGCCGAAATTAATTTTTTCTTGAGCAAAGTGAAAGCATGCATACAATCATCGTCAAAATCCCGCATGGCCTAGAAAACTCCTAACCGGCTTCAAGATCGAGGGAACGAGCAGCTTTTTTATAGTTTCAATTTAAGCTCGGTCCACGTCGATTTCTTTAGAGGAGATCTTGTGTCCCAAAACTATGCCCTCTAGAACCATGAAGTGACACTTTTCCCAATTAAGTGCTAAATTAGTTTCTTCACAACGTGCAAGTACATCATCTAAGTTAGCTAGGCAATTCTCAAATGAACTACCGAAAATCAAAAAATCATCCATAAAATCCTCCATGATCTCACCCACCATTTTGTCGAAAATTGTCATCATACAACGTTGGAAGGTGGTCGGGCATTGCATAGACCGAATGGCATCCGTCGGTAGGCAAACGTACCAAACAGGGAAGTGAATGTGGTCTTCTTTTGATCCTCTGGTGCTATCGGGATCAGCAAATAACCTGACAAGCCATCAAGAAATACTAAAACTCATGACCCGATAACATTTTTAACATTTGATCAATAAAGGGTAAGGGAAAATGGTCTTTTCTCCTGGCATTGTTCAACTTCCTATAATCGATGCACACTCGCCACCCGGTCACGGTCCTTGTCGAGATTACCTCGTTCTTTTCGTTGGAGACCACCGACATGTCTCCCTTCTTCGGGACCACTAGAATCAAGCTTACACATGCACTATTCGAGATGTGATAGATCACCTCGGCATCTAGCAGCTTTATGACCTCCTTTTTGACGATGTCTCTCATGTTGAGATTTATCCTCCTTTGCCTCTGAGCGACGGGTTTGAACTCGTCCTCCATTAATATCTTGCGGGTACAAAAGCTCGGGCTAATCCCTCGGATTTCTGAAATCTTCCATGCCAAGGCCCTTTCGTACTCCCTTAGGACCTTCGGTAGTTGGCATCTCTGTCTGTCGTCGAGGCTCGATGATATGATGATCGGTAGCCTATCATTTCTCTAGAGAAATGCGTACAGGAGGTGGTTGGGTAGCTGCTTTAGCTCTCAGATGGGCGGGCGGCTGTTCGATCGAGCTATTTTTCCTGTCCTCCTCCCTACTCTTGTTAACTACCGTCACGGGCTCGTCGACGGCCATCATCGTAGACAGCGAGACCATAAGCAGGTTTTTAGCAGTGATGACACGCAAGTCTACGATGATGGCCGTCGACGAGCCCGTGACGGTAGTTAACAAGAGTAGGGAGGAGGACAGGAAAAATAGCTCGATCGAACAGCCGCCCGCCCATCTGAGAGCTAAAGCAGCTACCCGACCACCTCCTGTACGCATTTCTCGAGAGAAATGATAGGCTACCGATCATCATATCATCGAGCCTCGACGACAGACAGAGATGCCAACTACCGAAGGTCCTAAGGGAGTACGAAAGGGCCTTGGCATGGAAGATTTCAGAAATCCGAGGGATTAGCCCGAGCTTTTGTACCCGCAAGATATTAATGGAGGACGAGTTCAAACCCGTCGCTCAGAGGCAAAGGAGGATAAATCCCAACATGAGAGACATCGTCAAAAAGGAGGTCGTAAAGCTGCTAGATGCCGGGGTGATCTATCACATCTCTGATAGTCCATGTGTAAGCTTGATTCTAGTGGTCCCGAAGAAGGGAGGCATGTCGGTGGTCGCCAACGAAAAGAACGAGCTAATCCCGAAAAGGACGGTGACCGGGTGGCGAGTGTGCATCGATTATAGGAAGTTGAACAATGCCAGGAGAAAAGACCATTTTCCCTTACCCTTAATTGATCAAATGTTAAATATGTTATCGGGTCATGAGTTTTATTATTTTCTTGATGGCTTGTCAGGTTATTTGTTGATCCCGATAACACCAGAGGATCAAAAGAAGACCACATTCACTTCCATGTTCGGTACGTTTCCTACCGACGGATGCCATTCAGTCTATGCAATGGTCCAGCCACCTTCGAATCCCGCTAGCCATCGTCGGGGAGGTCATGAATCGTCGTTCACACATGGAGATTGATTAAATCGCGATAATTTCCTACTCACGACCGAATTTGATGTCGCCCTAGACGGTCGTAAGGATCTATATTACTATTACCTTAAAAGAGAATCGACTATTTGCTTTCGTCATATAGTCGAATCCTAACGTTTACACAAAGGTCTATTGTTATTAGATGTCGCCCTAAACGATACCAATTGTCGAATCAACACATAGACATATTGACACGAAATATCAATGCAACACATAGACATATCGAGTTGAAGATAAATTTCATAAACGATAAATAATCAAATACATGCGTTCACAAGTAATTCACGCCCTAACTACAATTCTACCTAGCGTTCATCTTGTCCCAAATACTCGGGAATTAGCTAATCATGCTAAAGGGAAACACAACAAAATAAATGAGAAACAAGGGTGTATAACTCATAAATTCTTCCCCACGGGATGATCCAAGTCGAGCTCGATGAGTTCCTTGATCGATTCGGCATCAATTATTAGTTGAATCTCCAATTTGTGGCCAGATATAGAAGGGGATCGATTTCTAGGGCTCTTTAGTCTTCTTTTTTTCCCTTAGATTTGCCCTAGGTCGAGTATTGAGATTAGATGCGGATTTAGGGCTTAAAAATGACATTTTATAGTCTTTAGCACGCGTCACGGCATAACGGAGGGCTGTCACGGCATAAACGAAGCCGCGAAGGCCTTTTACTGTTGATCATCACGGCATGGACGAGTGCTCAACATGTCGTGATGGATTCCTGAGAGCTTCACTTCGTGTCTGTTTGGTCGCGGCATGGACGGGGTGTCAACATGCCGTGGCGATTTCCAGAGAGCTTAATCTCGTTCTGCTTTGGTCATCACGGCATGGACGGGATGTCAACATGTCGTGACGATTTCCTGGGAGCTTATTCTCGTTCTTCTTTGGTCGTCACGGCATGGATGGGGCGTCAACATGTCGTGACGGTGCCTGCGGGACGAACTTGAGCCGTTTTTTGCTCCGTTTTCGCTCGTATTTGTCCCAATTGTCGTTTTATGTTCCTTCAACATAAATTAAGTATAAATAACATGAATAAATGCATAAACGGCTGCGATTAACTCAAAATAAGACCTATTTATAATCAAGATAAACGTATCTCACGTACGAGTACCCAGTCAACATACGACCGGAAGCTTATTGGTGTTTGATGTTCAACATTGGCGACAGTATCTGTTATGACGTAAACTCACACTGCATACGGATCACCGGAGTCCTTGCTCATTATTTCATCAAAAGATTGCCACCCCGGTTGAATAAGTTTGGGTTTCCATGTTCCCTGGTTACTCATTCGACATTGAAATAAACCCAGACAATCGAACATTGCTGCAGCAGATGTAATCTTCCTGGAAGAAATAGTGCATCACCTCACAGCTTTGAGTGTCCCGCGGTGGCTCGATGGCTCTGCCATCCAAGCTTAGGTTGCCAATGATCCCACTCTCGGTTCCATAATTGGGAGACTACGTCAAGATCCACTTTTGCGATCCCCTTATCATCTATTTGGTGGTCGACGGTGCTACTGAGGTTGATTGGTAATTCCACTAATGTCATATTGGATTCCACGCTTGTTGATTGAATTTCATGCAACCCTGAGTGGAGGACACTAAGGTGTCTATCGCACGTATCGTCATTTGGCAGCTTCATTGTATTGGCATGTGATGATGCGTCGTGTTACAGATTTCGTCGATGTTTGTTTGGTGAGCCAACGGTCTAAATATGAAGTTATGTCTCATGCTGGCTTACTTCAATATCTTCCCATTCCCGAGAAATTTGGGAGGATATCGCGATGTACTTCATCACGGGTTTATCGAAATCTCATGGCTTTGATAGTATTTGGTGGTAGTCGATCGTTTGACGAAATATGCTCGTTTTATCGCCTTAAAACATCCTTATATGACATGCGCAGTGGCAGAAAATTTCATCACCCACATTGTTCCTCTTCATGGGATACCACGGAGCATCGTGTCTGATCGCAACTTGATTTTATTGGGTCAGTTCTGGCAAGAGCTCTTCCGTATCCAAGGCACTATCTTGAAAATGAGCTATGCATACTACCCACAAACATATGGCCAATCAGAGGTCCTCAATCGCATTTTAGAAACGTACTTGCGCTGTTGTGTTAGCGAAGAATCCCGTTCATGGTTTTTCAGGTGTCAGTTGGCACTACATCATTTAACATTGTCTATGGATGTCACCCGTCGACTTAGACCCGCTTTCTGCCCAGCGAATACCAGGTTGAGGCCGTGTATAATCAACTCCAAAATCAGACGATGTATTCGTCAATTGAAATAATATGGAGCACGCCCACCAACGCATGAAAAAGGCTGCAAACTCTCGTCGTCACGCTGTTGAATTCAAAGTTGACGACGTAGTTTTCCTCAAGATTTGTCCGTATCGATAGAGTTCTGTGATTGTTCAGACCAACCAAAAGTTGGTTGTACGCTATTATGGACCGCACACGATCATCAATCGCATTGGAGATGTCGCTTATAAGCTACACATCCCAGAAGGATCGCGCATCCACCCCATTTTCCACGTATCACGGCTTAAGAGAGTTATTGGCAATCATCCAGTTTCCATCTCGCTGCTCCGTACATATGTCTAGCATCGCCGCTACTGGCATGCGCCCATAATTAATAAATGACAATCGTTGGTCCCTAAAAGAAGATACAGTTGCCCGCAAGATTTCTTGTCGAGTGGGAAAATCGGCCAATTGAGGAAGCAAGTTGGCTTATGTAAGCAAAGTTTCGTCGACTATTTCCTAATTTCTTCCTTGAGGACATGATTGTTTCTCGATAGGGTGGTAATGTTAGATGTTATAAGAGGCGGCTCATTAAGGAGAATATTGGATCGCACGTGCCTGGGCCTTCGGATCGAGCCAATTCGAACTGAAAATTTGAATTGGTGGTTGAGATTATTCGGGAGGGTGTTTGAGATTTTTTAGGGATTCTACTAGTATATATATTCAATTATTAGCTATTTATCATTAGGTTTTATTTGAGAGGTCTTGGTTTTAGGATTTTGTTAGGAGAACATTATTATTATTAAGGTGGTTATGTCACGCCTCGGTTGGTGTTCGAAATTAATAAAAGATTTATTTGATATGTTGTGCTTCGATCATTCGAATTCTCTCGATTTTTGTCGACGAATATAAAAAAATCAGTCTTCCTCTAACAGTAGATGAAGAAGTATCTCGATAAGTAATGAAAGCGGCATTACTAGTGACAGGTTTGATAACACTACAAGGGTCATGAATCTCTCTAGACCCCATCTGGTATACCAATGAGAAATGTTATTAGATTCTTGAAAAAGAAAGTTAAAACCTCACTTTAATGGCTAAAAATCATAAAACACCCCCGTAGTTTTGAAATTCATTACAAAAAACCTATGATTTTAAAATAACATAAAACCACTTGTGGTTTAGTTAACTTTCCACATTTTCGGGGGGTACGGTGATAAGTTTTCTAAATCATAAGGGGTATGATGATATTTTTTCTAAACCATAAAGGAGTGTCGCGACATTTACAAACCAAAAGGTAGTAACGTGATTTTCAGTTTAACCACAAGGGGTATAGAGGAGTTTACTCCACTTTAATTGACAATCTTCATTGTTTGAATTAGTTAAAGAAAACGAGATATTAGCCGGTCCAATAGTGCAAGAGAGGTTCTATCTCTCAAATTCCACAATGATAATGATTGAACAGTGAAAACCAAAATGCAAATTTGGGGAAACAGAAATTTTATCGGTACTCAATAATGTAATACTAAGATAGAAGGAAAAATCGGACCAACAAATCCAAGAACTGTGGGTCTAACCCTCAATCAACAAACTAAAAAACAAACAAGAATACTCAACAGATAAAAACACCATCTTTCATCTCTAGTCATGAAGTCTCTGTGCTTAAAAACCCAAATCAGCTCATCAACGGAGGATGTAGTAATAAACAGTAGAACAATTTATCTACTAACTTAGCATCAAACACCACAGTGACTGGTTTTCCACAATGCGAAAGAGGAACTCTGCAAAGTATAAGGAAAATGATCTCATGGCCCAATGAATAAAACATGTTAAAATACAAAAGTAAAATAATAATAATCCAGCTCCCAACCGCATAAAGAAATAAGGAATTGTTGGAAGAAACGGAAATCCAGAAAAGACTTCCAGAAAATCTGAGATATTGTTACTAGAATTAGTTTCTATTTCTTAGGAGATTAAATCTCTTATATTGTTAGATATCTAATAAATATGTGGGCTGGCCGTGCCATTATGGAATAGAATATGATTTTTTCTCTATCTTTCACATGGTATCAGAGCCCTGACATATATACAAGTGTATCTTCATGGCATCCTCTTCTTCAAACACATCCGATGGAGAGAACCAGAAAGCACAACTATCAATTATGGGGAACTGCAGAATATTCAACTTGCCCATCGACTTAATGGGAAGAATTTCTTGAAGTGATCTCAACTTGTCGAAACTTTCTTGAAGGAAAAAAGGAAAATTAGATCACCTTCTCAAACCTGCACCTGCTGCAACAAATCCTAACTTTAATGCATGGGATATAGATGACTCCATGGTCGTGTCATGGCTATGGAATTCAATGACTCCCGAGATCTCTGACACTTTGATGTTCTTAAGTAGTGCACGGGAGATTTGGAATACAGTTCATACAACATATTCCAAAGTGAATGATGATGCACAAATCTATGAAACCAAAGTGAAAGTAGCAACGACTAAGCAAGGAAATAAAACAATCACTGAATATGCAAATACTCTTCAGACCTATTGGCAGGAGATTGACCATTATCAATGCATTTAGATTAAGTGCACTGAGGATGCAACCGCTCTCAAGAAATTTTTTGAGAAGGAGAGAACTTATGAATTCTTAGCTGGCTTGAATGTTGAATTTAACTCCGTAAGAATCCAGATACTGGGGAGAACAGAGCTCCCATCTCTAAATGAGTCAATTTCTATCATTCGGGGAGAAGAAGGGAGAATGAATGTGATGCTAGAGTCACAGCCTGTAGAAGCATCAACCCTGGCATCAGTAAACCAACCGAAGCAACCACAAAAATTGGGCACAAAAGAAATATGCTAATCCTACAAGAGTTGATGATAAAGACTCACTCTGGTGCAACTACTGCAAGAAGCCAAGGCACACCGTTGAAAACTGCTGGAAGTTGCATGGAAAGCCACCAAAACCAGGACAACACAAAGGAAAAGGCCGTGCACACATGGCAAATTCACAACAGACATTTGATCAAGCTTCAACTTTTCCAAGTGTGGCTGAGCTCAAAGAGGAGATTGAAAGTCTTCGTGGCATGATTAGTTATACGCAAAAGACTGCTGAAACATGTACTTGCACCTTAGCTTCTAAAGGTATGCCCTCTAAATTTTTTGCTCTCAGTACTTCACATAAATTGCTGCCGAACTCATGGATTATAGATTCAGGAGCCACATACCATATGACCCATTCGTACCATAAATTCATTTCTTATACTCCTTGTCCTGGTAATAAAAAGATTACTATAGCCGATGGAACATTCACAAATGTGGTTGGTCAAGGAGATATATTCATAAATGAACACCTTACACTGGAAAATGTCCTTCATGTACCTCATTTATATGTCAAACTAATATCAGTGATAAACTCACAAAAGACTCCAACTGCAACGTCACTTTTGCTCCATGTTTTCTAAGTTTCAGGAACAGGACACGCTGAAGATGATTGGACTTGCTAAGGGAAGGGATGGCTTACATCTCCTTGAGGAATCTGGTGGACGAATAAGCAGAGAGAGAATTCCATCTTCATCCCTCACTGTTGAGACTTTTCAATCAAAAAGAGATCAAATTCTAGACCATCATCTTAGACTATGACATCCTTCTTTAGAACTCTCAAAGTTATGTTTCCGTTGTTGTTCAAAAATATTTTCTTTAAGGATTTTCATTGTGAAACTTGTGAGTTTGCAAAACATAAACGTGTCTCACTCCCAGATAGCAATAAGAGATGTCATTCTCCATTCACACTAATCCATAGTGATGTATGGGGACCCTAAAAAATCTCTAATATCATTGGTGCAAGATGGTTTGTGACTTTTATTGACGATTGCACCAGAGTCACTTGGTTATATCTTTTAAAAAAATTAGTCACACCTTAATGAAATATTTCATATTTTCTTTGAAATGATCAAAAATAAGTTCAAAACTACAATCAAACGATTTCGATCAGACAATGCCAAAAACTATTTCAATCACTCCTTATCAAATGTTTTTGAGAAAAATTGGATTTTGCATGAATCCCCATGTGTTTATACACTCCAACAGAATGGGGTGGCTGAAAAGACAAACTACCATTTATTATCCTCTACTATAGACTTGTTATTTCAACATAATGTTCCCAAACATTACTGGGGAGAAGTTGTTTTAACATCAACTGACCTCATCAATAGGCTACCATCTCAAGGCCTTGATTTTAAAAGTTCGGTTCAGCTACTCAAAGAGTTTTTTCCTGATTTCAGCACCTCAACTTGTCTTACTCCTAGGATATTTGGGTGTGTCTTATTTGTTCATATTCTCTCTGAACAGATGAGTATACTTGACCTTTGTGCCATTAAATGTGTATTCTTAGGATATTCCTCTACTCAAAAAGGTTATAAATGTTATCACCCTCCAACTATAAAGTTCTATGTTTCAGTTGATGTCACCTTTGTAGAAAAACAATCATATTTTAATGTTGAGGGTATTCAGCCAGAAATTAAGGAAAACGATTGGCTTCTTATTGATCTTCCTAAAATCTCTAAACCTCAGCATGTCCCTGAAGAGTCTCAAACTGAGGTGGTGGAGAGGAATCACTCGAGGTTTGCTTCTCCATTACAGGTATACTCAAGGAGAAATAGGTCAATTCTACCAGAACAAGCTCCTACCACCAAGTCATGTCCTGAACTTGGAACAGTTGAACAAACACATAACCCTGAGTTATCCCCACAGCCAGAAATACCTAACCCTAAGTTATCCTCGACTTTTGATTATGCATCTCCTAATCCTAACACGCAACCAGATGTTACAGATTATGATATCCCTATTGCACTTAGGAAGGAAAAGAGAGAATGCACAAAACATCCCTTACATCTATTCATGAGTTATAACAATCTTTCTCCCTCCTACAAAGCCTTCCTGACAAACCTAAACAGTACCCCTATACCAAAAGGTGATTGAAACAATCTCCTAGAGCCTGGTTTCGCATGTTTACAAAGGTGATGCTGGAGATGAAATACAAGCAAAGTCAAGGTGATCATACCCTCTTCACACATCATTCTATCGCAGGGAAGGTAACAACATTGTTAGTCTGCGTGGATGATATTATTGTGACTGAGAATGATGAAGAGGAATTTGGCAGATTGAGGAAATGCTTGATAAGAGAATTTGACATTAAACAGTTTGGAAGAATGAAATACTTTCTGGGAATTGAAGTTGCATACTCCAAGGCTGGTATTTTCATATCTCACCAAAAATATATGGTTGATCTATTGAGTAAAACAGGAAAACTGGGAAGCAAACAAGTTGATACACCTATAAAGTTTAATCATAGACTTGGAGATGCGGTTGATGATGAGTCAGTGGATCGGAATTCTTACCAAAGATTGGTTGGAAAACTTATATACTTATCTCATACTAGGCATGATATAGCCTATGCAGTAAGTGTGGTAAGTCAGTTCATGCACAATCCTAAGATGGTACACCTAAATGTTGTATACAGAATATTGCAATACCTAAAGGGGACTCCAGGCATGGAATATTGTACCAGAAAAGCTCAGTTCTATCCCTTCAAGCCTTCACATATGCTGATTATGCGGGTAGTATCACGAATAGAAGATCAACTTCAGGCTACGGTACCTTTCTATGTGGAAGTTTAGTGACTTGGAGGAGTAAAAAACAAAATGTGGTTGCTCGATCAAGTGCTGAAGCTGAGTTCAGAGCAATGGCATTGGAAATATGTGAACTCTTGTGGCTAAAGATCATCCTAGAAGACCTAAGGATCGAGTGGAAAGACCCTATGAAGCTATACTGCGATAACAAGTCTGCTATTAGTATAGCTCACAATCCAGTTCAACATGATCGGACCAAACATGTTGAAGTATATCGACATTTTATCAAAGAAAAGATTGATAGTGGGTTGATTTCCACACCATTTGTGTCATCTGGTGAGCAACTAGCATATTTGTTAACTAAAGGTTTACCAGGAAAAACACATCACAGATTAGTTAGCAAGTTGGGAATGGATAACATTGAAGAGACAACAATCCGCTAAGCATAGCATAGCAAGCTATTGATGATATACTTCATTCCTTCTTGTGCTTTCAGTTGTTTCCAAATGATATTGATTTCTTTTTCATCTCTATTAACCGTGTCGCTCCTGTCTTCTATATTAGTCAGAATTGCCGAGCTTGCCGAGCTCTGGTACCAAATTGAAAATGAAAATTATGAATATTAAAAGGAAACTGAGTATCGAATTGATCCCAAAGCTCCTTAAACTTGAACAAAGACTCATCGTTACTCTTGCCTCTCTCCCCAACCTAAGACACCAAGTTAAATCCCCTTAATTACATCAGAAAATTCAAATAAGTCATTATTAATAGAGAAATATGACACTACAGTTGCATGCGTTTCGAGCTTGAAAATTTAAAACATATTCAATCTGCCAAATTCGTTTGAAGATAGGCTCAGTTTTGATTTCATTTGTCTCGACCTATTCCAGAAAGGGGCAGTTGGGCTTTTTGGGCCAATAGAAATGATTGGGCTTGGACCAATAGAACAGACGTCAATGATTGTTGAACTAAGTTTTTTATTCATCATCCCGATTAAACGTTCATAGTGAAAATAGTAAATAAAATAAACAGTAAACATAGTCATCCCCAAATTTAACCGGAATCGGCGGTTCAACCGGCAAACCGTCGGTTTCAAACCGCCGGTTCCGGTTACCAAACCAGAACCGGCATCCGTAGGAGGCCGGTTCCGGGCGATTGGGATTTTCCCAAACCGCAAACCGCCGGTTTGGCAGTTCAACCGGCGGTTTAATATAAATTATATAAATATATATTTTTAATTATAAATATTATTATAAAAAAATAAAAAAAACATAAAATTTTATAAAAATATATAAAAATTATAAAAAAGATTATGTATCCAAATAAAAAATGTTATTATAAAAATTAATCGGTATAAATAATAGAAAATGACAAATTTATGATCGAATTTCGCACAAGCAAATACTTGTCTGACATCGAGTTCATACCAAATTAATTATTTTGACTATTTTTTCTTACTTTGAATTATGTATATAGATTTTTGTAACGGAATTTATGTTTTGTAATATTTAAGTATATGAAGTTTTGTATCGAAAAGTATCGAAAAATACACCGAAAATTTATGCAACGCAGTACCAAGATAAAAATAATAATAATAAAAAATAACCAACGGTTGAACCATTAACCGACAGTTGACTAACTGCCGGTTAGCCGAACCGTAACCGGGGGATAGCCAACCGGCAACTGCCCCCGGCCCGTTAGGGATGGTTGGTCCTTCCGACCAACCGTCAACCGTCGGTTCCCAACTGCCGGTTAACCGAAACCGGCAGTGGGCATGACTAAGTAATCATGCAATGCAACTAGCGTTACTACTGAAATATATATATATATATATATATATAATTTAAGGAGAATTGTTATGGTGCACAACCACCGTGAGCATCATAGTAATTTTCTCGTTTATTTTGCTTTTCCTCCATCTCCGACGCCGGCATCAGCTCTCCCGCTCCTCCGGAACCACCGTCACCTCCGCCTTCGCTCCCCGACCAGTTGATTTCTCGAAAATTCATCATATTTGCTTCTCTACGATAAATCGAAAATAAAAATACCTAATGAGTGAATCAACGGGCCGGGGAGCGGAGGTGACGTGGTTCCGGAGTAGCGGGAGAGGTGATGGCGGCACCGGAGATGGAGGAAAAGCAAAATAAACGAGAAAATTCCTATGGTGCTCACGGTGGTTGTGCACCATATCAATTCTCTATATATAAGTATATTAATGTATAAACTTTTTGTTCTTTCAATTTTTTTTTCCGCCTTTTGCGAAACTTTGAATAGCTTGATCGGTTTAATATATGTAACAATATTTAACTACAGCTGAACAAACAACAATATTATATGAAATCGAAGCTATTTCTGCAGTGAACAAATTATAAAGTATACATATGCTATGTATTGCACGATTTTTGTGTTTAATTATATTATTTGTGTGTGAGTATAAGAATGGTTTGTCTGGCTCGTTATGCGACCAAATCATTCACTTTAACAGGTAAGAAAACGCGTAACTATTATCTTAATTAGGGAATTAATTCGTGAATGAATTCTAGAAGATGGACTAAATTACAGAAACTAATTAGTTTGTTGAATGCGGCATTATGTCGTTAAATTTTTGCTCGGGAAGGCATTAACCAGCCAATATGGAACATTCTTGTTGTTTTCCACCTAAAAATGAAAATCAACGGATTAACTATTTAATTACAAGATATGTACCATAAAGAAAAAGTCCCAGAAACGTTTAAAAAATGAAACTTATGTACCACATATGCACTAGCAAGTTGACATATTTTAGTACGATGATGCATTCAAGTTGCTGTTATGATGCTATCGGGTAAGAATAGGACTAAGAGCCCTAATTAAAGCAAGACGTATTGGCAATTCTTTTTCTTACAAAATAGTGGTACTGCGTAATGATAATTATTTCTCTTTAATAATTGAATACTTTGCTCTAGGTAATTACAATTGATGTCACTTTGCATAGGTGATCTCGATATTCCTCTTGTATACTATTTTTCGAGTCAGCCTTTCATGGACAAATTAAGCCAGATATTTACTGATATCTTTTTGAGATTTCATAGCCAAATAAATTCTATAGCACATACATTAATTGCGAGCCAATCATGAAGGGTTTGGAGCAATGTCAACGTTACATTTTTAGTGGACTTTGCTGAGATACGATTGTTAGGTAAGTGTACGCATCTTCTTTTTCTCACGTTATCCAATTGTGTGTAAATAAATGTTACTATATCCTTGTTAACAGAGTAAAAACAAACATAGGAAAACTTACTGTTTTTGTAAGGGTTACGTAGTGGGTTTCTGTAATGTTGATAAATCCAATGCAATGGATGAGGAGGGAAAATGTCGAAATATCGACTTGTGTCATCAATTTCCAGATTGATTATTTTGTGCCCGTTTTGTGTTTCGAATCCCACGTGTCTATTTGGATGGAACGTGTGATGGGCACACAAAATAAGCACAAAGCATCTCATACTCGTCAATTTATGTTTTACTACATTGGATAGTTGTAAAAATAAGTCAGTGACTCGTAACACATTTAAGTCAAGTCTAAAATACTTACTTGACAAAATTCCATGCCAACCGTCAAAGGTGTAGAAAATATTTCAAGTCACCATTCAAGTAGGATTTACGACTTATTCTAAAGACCGGAGTTCCAAATTGTTCCGGGCTGTGAAGTTATTAGCCAATTTTGGTAATTATCAAGTACAATGATTTAAAATCGATATATTTAATCATTCAAATTTATAGTTATGTCAAGTTGAAACATACGAAGTTAGGAAAGGTGTATAATATTATTAGTTTGAAATTTTATAAACATGCGTCGTTAGAGAAGGGGAGAACTTCAAATTCATAGTTGACGAACTATGTGATGGAGATTAGAGATGTGCCGTTATCTCTCTTTGTCAAATTACCGTAACTTATTGTGGTGACAACGTGAAGGATCCGTTTTTTGTTAGGTAAGACAATTGTCTTACCTCATCTATAAGAGTCATTCATTTTCCCTTTAATTTGTGATGATTAAGGAAACATATATGCATGCAATATAATCAAACAGTTATATGTAGGGGGGGACAAGACTGAATTTGTTAAGTTATTTTTGGATTTACCTTTGCCCTAGAAGAACAAAAGACCACCCATGACTCATGTCTCTTTTAACACCCAATCAATACATATGCACTGCATGCATCTTTAGCATTATTGTAATCATAACCGTAATTATTCCAAAAATAATTAAAAGGGATCAATAACTATATACATATAAAAGAAATACACACAAACACACATGTGCACTCCTTTTTTAACAAACATATCCATGTAGATCCAATAAATTATCATTTCACAAAGTTTTTTCTTCATACGTATCTATTTTATTTCGAAGAGTATTTTGATCAAATATTAAAACACGTATCATATACGGATGAGAACGTTTATTGGACGAGGGACGATGATGATGATGATTTATCCCCGAAATTAGATATAAGTAGCCACAGCCTAAGAGAACACTTAGCTATCCAAACTTGGTAAGAATGCTCAACCAGACAGCAAATATACCTTTCTGGCAATGTCAAAACCGTGTTGGCAACTCAACTAAAGAACTATAATTTGACGACAGTATCAATCAATAACAAGCCAATGCTTCAATTTTTTAACTTCTTGGCCATATGTTTTCCCGAAGAGACGAGCATGTGCTTTTGTTATACGCATCGGTTTAGAAACACTTCTAAGAAGGTTGTTTTACACCGCAAAATAGATGACTCATCCAAATATAATGGTCAATATGGTTAGTCAGTTAAATTATTTTTTATGGTGATGAAAGCAAGTGCGTTGGTTAAATTTTTTATATATTTTCATATATATTTATATATAAAATATTACATAATATATCGGCGTCCACACGAGATGCAAAATTGATGTTACTGTCGTGGGTAGTGTTGAAAGTTATATACTTAAAACGATATTGCACGGTTGCCCGTACTTCTTAAGGCAATTATTTTTCCAAGATACGACGACGTTTATAATATTAGTGTTGCGTAATAATTAAGGGTAGAGATGACAAAGCAGTTACCTTTAGGGGGTGTTTGTTTGATATGATCCAACATCACGGTGATGCGTGTATGACCGTGATGTGGATCGAGGTGATATATCATCACCGTTTTTGTTTTGGGGTGATATTTCATTTTACATATCAAGGTGGTATTTGAATATTGTGTTTGTTTATCAAGGTGTTATGTGGGGTGATATTGTATAAATGTCATATTTAACCCTATGTATATTATGTATGTAAAGTGGGTTAAGATGTTCATTTTGATGTGATATTTTACGTGATAATGATTAATATTTCAATATTAACTATTAATTTTTTTAAGCACTATTTATAAGTATTTTATACAATTCTTCAATACAATTCTTTTATTTTTAAGCTTTAAACATATATTTTTAAATTAATTATTGATTGTAAATTAATTAAAAGTTTATTATATATAAATTTCAATATAATTATTTTATTTATTTAAGCATAAATATATTTTGTTATATTTAAATATGTTAGTTGTGTAATTACAAAAATGAATAAGAGTATATGAGGAGTGAATGTTAAAATATAAGGGGTAATGTTGTCCAAAAAAGATTGAAAATATCACCTCATCACGGTGATAGAGGATCACCCTGCTTTTTGGGGGTGACCAAAAAGCTGGAATATCACCCCCTTTTGATCACCTAGGTGATCCTCCAGCACGATGATGATTCATCACCCCCACTAAACACACGCGGTGATGAGGAGGTGATGGTGAGATCACCGTGATGTTTTGGAGGATCAACTCAAAACAAACACCCCCTTATAGTCTAGGAAAGAGAAACGAAACCTGCGTTCAGATCTCAGTCGAATCAAATAGAACGAAGATCTAAACAATATATGAGATTTTAGATCTGTTTGATTACGGACTTGCAAAAAGATATTTTTGGTCAATCATTACCTTCATTAGTAAGTATTGTATTTTTTCACTAATAATGTCCCCAAGGACACGATCTAGTGGATAAGATTCAAACTCTCAAGGTCAAGGTCTCACGTTCGAATCTACTAGAGATCATTGACTTTCGTTGTTGGGTCGAGAGTGAGACATCTTCACGTGGCCTCGGTGATTAGCGACGTCACCTGACTGTGCGGCCTAAATCCATAGTCGATTGAGTTTGGATACCTCGGACAAAAAAATATCTATTCACCAATACTAAATTTTCTATTTAGATTTTCCAACAAAGTATATAAATATAATTAATTGCATGGAGTGAAGTACAAGAGCCGAGTGGGTAGTGAGTTCATAAATGTACAAAGGTGATACGCTAATAATGTCCCCACAGGTCTAACCTACTGCTTGGGATGATGGATCTTTATCATATTGGTTACGGGTTCGAATCATGTACAAAGAGCTGTGTGAGTTCATAAATGTACAGAGGTAATACGCTGATAATGACCCCCACATGTCTATCTAATCTAGTGGTTGGGATTTGTGGTTTTATGTCCTATTCTTCATGAGTCCGAATCATTTGACTGTCCTTATTTGTGGTTTGGATTACGCCACATGAACCAGGAATGATTAGTCTCGCTGGAAGTCGGGGTTGTCTCATAGCTAACATCGAAGTTCAGATTCGTTTTGGACTGAATTTAATCGGAGTGTATGATTTAAGTTTGACGTTGTTTGAGGATAACTTCCCAAGAAAAATATCATGACAGTGAGATGGTCTAATATTATGATTAAGGCGGCCTTGCGCATAATAAAACAGTGCGCGTGCCTCATTAGCTCATAACAACTTGCTTAGACAAATTCTTGAATGTTTTCTTTGAACTCATGCTTCGATTTAATTCCCATTCCTATATAACCTGCTTAAATGAAACATTCTTCTCTTTGGATCTGCTTCGATAATCGGCTGCCGATCTCCATGTCTCGTCGTAAGTTTAATTAAGCTGCTTTTTTATGGTCTCCACTTTCCTCGTGTCGTAAAATTAATATCGGTGTTTGCTTCCGTTCTTTTTTCCTCTGATTTATTATGATTTATTATTTATTATGATTTTCCGCCCTCTGAAATCATGTTGGCAGGTAGTTCGTGTGGAGCCCACTTGGACTTCAGCATTTGCTGCTCGTTCAGTCGCTGGTTTATAATGGGGTTTGTCTGAAGATAGAATATAATAGAGTTAGGGAGAGATCAAAAAAGTTAACTTGCAAAACCCAATAAATATATTATTATTGCTACTAATTACCACGAGTACTCTCTCTCTCTCCCCTCTCTCTCGCTCGAATAGAGTCTCGCAATAACCTGTGAAAAAACCGGAGGAATTAGCAAAGCACAATCAAGAACCCTCTGCAAGATTTAATCTATTTTTGCTTCTCAGATATCAGTTTTGTTCGATTGGATCAAACAGATCTAAAATGTCCCGTACTGTTCAGATCTCCTTTCTTCTCGATTCGACTGAGATCTGAACGCAGGCCTTCGTTTCTCTTTTACTAAACTATAAAGGTAACTGATTTGGCATCTCTACCGTTAATTATTCATGATTTTTTTATGATAAATCATTGTGTCGATGAGGGTTTTGTAATTTCTTCAAATTCTGTGTTCGGAGGTTATAGATGTCCTCGTCATGATTTTTTTCTTCTTCTTTTTTCGTCTTACCTTTCGAGAAGCTTGTAGTATCTTTTGACCGTGTTTTCCATATTCCCACTTAGCAGCAGTATTCCTCGGCGTTGAAATTTCTGATTGCGAGTCTCAGCTTCTTCTCTGTTACTTGGTCAGAGATCTGCGTCTCAATTTTATATCCCAACTTTCTTGTGCGCAGTAGCAGTTATCATTGTAAATTTATGATATTTCCTTGCTGTTTGATAATCTTTCTGTACGCAATTTAATTGGTTTCTTGCTGTTGACAGGCGTTGACTTCACATGCTCGTGCTTCCTTGGGGGACGAATAACATAAAACATAAGAAGATTATTGTTTTCTTTTAAGTTAAAGGAGCTCGTTAAATTTGGAATAATATTTTGATGTTTCTTCATGTGAGATGAGGGATGATATCAGATTTGATGAACTTGTTGAGGGCCTGTTTTAGGCCAAGGTCGTCGTCGGACCGAAGCGTTCGTTCCGGCTCCGATGCGTGTGGTCGTCAGGAGGGGCTTTTATGGTACAAAGACACGGGACAGCATTTCAATGGGGATTTCTCCATGGCTGTGGTTCAAGCTAATAACTTGCTAGAAGATCAGAGCCAGCTTGAATCGGGTTGCTTGAGCTCAGCCGAGTCGGGCCCATACGGTACTTTCGTGGGGGTCTATGATGGCCACGGTGGACCCGAGACATCTCGGTTTATCAATGATCACCTCTTCCAACATCTCAAAAGTAAGTTCTTCTTCTTCAAGTACGTGTTCTCCTTTTGGCCTTGTTTGGTTGAATCATCAATGTACATTATAAACTCTATAAAATAATACTCATTGTACCACCAAAGTTTATTAATTAAAAGAGTAATTAATTAATGTATAAGTTAATAATTATTAATATATTGGTTAATTAGTATTTTATTAATTTATAATGGAATCCCAATTTACAAATTACAAACTATCACTTATATGTACCAATGTACATATATCAAGTAAATAGTCAAATTCTTTTCGAAAGACTCTGGTTCTTCTGTTCAATGATAAAGAAAGTTAGTAGACAAACTTCAATGTGAAATCGATTTCAACGAAAAGGAAAAAAAAGGCAAATGGGTCATTTCAAGAATTCTTCATAAATCATTCATGTAATAATATGTAGTATACAAGTGATTATTAATTTACATTTTATATGGGGTCTATATAAATCATCAAAAATGTATTAGCTTATAATTTTGGCGAATAAGTAATATAGTAATTTAGGACCGGCAAAAAATATTATCTTAATGAGAGGTATTAATTTATCGAGTTTCTATTGTATGATCTCAGTAACCTGTTTTTGGACAGGAAACTGTCCCTTTTTATGGATTCGTTAGTCCCTTTTTCTTCTAGAGTTGATAGAAATGATGTTTAAGGGTGATAATGTCTCTTTCTATAGGGTTCACAGCAGAGCATCAGTCAATGACTACTGAGGTCATTCGCAAGGCATTTCAGGCCACAGAAGATGGCTTCCTCTCGATAGTGAGCAGAAATTGGCCCACGAACCCGCAAATCGCAGCGGTTGGCTCGTGCTGCCTCGTCGGAGTAATCTGTGGCGGAACCCTCTACGTGGCCAACCTCGGGGATTCGCGGGCTGTCTTGGGCCGGCTCGTCAAGGCCACCGGCGAAGTGCTAGCGATTCAGCTCTCTGCGGAGCACAACGCGAGCATCGAATCCGTGAGGCAAGAGCTTCGGTCCCTCCACCCCGACGACTCGCAGATTGTAGTTTTAAGGCATAATGTGTGGCGTGTCAAAGGCCTCATACAGGTTCGTTTGAGATTTAACTCTTATTTTGTCTGTATTTTAGGATCTTTCTACTTTCTTACATGTGCTCGTGTTGTTTGCATAGATATCGAGGTCGATAGGAGATGTGTACCTGAAAAAGCCCGAGTACAACAGGGAACCTTTGTTCCAAAAGTTCCGCCTCCGCGAGCCTTTCAAGAGGCCGATCTTGAGCTCGGAGCCATCGATGACCGTGCACCAGCTGCTCCCTCACGATCAGTTTATTATATTTGCTTCGGACGGTCTCTGGGAGCACCTCACCAACCAAGAAGCTGTGGATTTGGTCCAAAATCATCCCCGAAGTGTAAGGCGATTCGATCCCGGAGATTATTATCTGTTGAATTTGATTCGGGTTCTGGAATTTTTTTTTCTATTTTTATTTTTTGCAGGGGAGTGCTAAGAGATTGGTGAAAACGGCGCTTCAGGAGGCGGCGAAGAAGAGGGAGATGAGGTACTCTGACCTGAAGAAGATCGACAGGGGCGTGAGGAGGCACTTCCACGACGACATAACGGTGGTGGTGCTGTTCCTCGACTCGCACCTCGTGAGCAGGGCGAGCTCCGTGTACAGCCCTAATGTGTCCGTGAAAGGGGGCGGCGTCACCCTGCCTTCGAATTTCCTCGCACCCGCTTAGCCACTTTTGCCAGCTACCTTGTCGCCCCCACTGGCATGGCATCTTCCCCGAGTTTGTATTCGTTAGTATTTATCATTCCACTACTTACTCTAATGATGTGAATACAACTATTAGCTTTTTCTTTTAAATGAAAAACGATGATATATGTAATGGATGAAGATAGAGGAACTGAACTGAATTCTTTCTTAATCCGCACTGTAACTTTGCTGTTGTTGACTACTGAGACCTCATGTGCCTTTACAAGATGCTTCTTTTCATGTGTATTTGTATTACTGTTTCGAATAAGTGTTGAGATATTTGATGAACCCGAGTGCTTCGAGGTATATATAGGGATGTTTCTGAGCTGCTTGCATCCAAAATCTCAACAATTTCCCCTCCCATCGTTTTAGCTTTAAATCTTAGTACTCGTCGCGAATGAGAGGAACTTACCCGGTCTCGATCAAGAGGGGGAAACTCTATCCTAAAACGACCAGAAAATGGGCGTAAAAAGAGGGCATCGGGGAAAGTTCTACTGGGGTTTTCTACCTCTCCTGATTGAATACCAATAGTTCAGATTTTTCAGTTAAATTTTCTCTCTTCTTTTCTCTTTCAATTAAACCCTAACCCACCGCCACCCTTCACGCCGCACGCCTCCACCGGTGAGAGCTTTTCTTCTCCCCCTTCCTCCATTAATGGAGTTTGGGGGAGGTCTCTCCTTTTTTTTTGGTGTAGTGTACTGTGTGTCTTGTTTGTTGGGAAAGCGGGCGGTATAACGAACGCATGTTGTGGTACGGTCGGTGTAGATATATTGTAAACTACAATTAGGATAAAAAATACCGACATTTTACGTGGAAAACCCCAAATAAGTCGGGATAAAAACCACCGTCAAAGAGTATACTTCACTATAGAGAACATGTAGGGGTTAAAACATCTCAATCTATAGAGGAGAAAACATTCAATATCTCTCTAATTATTTTTCTCTCTTTATATCTCTCCTTTTCTCTTGTTGCTTCGTAGCTTATTTACAGGTCGATGCCTTCACTAAAAAATGCAGATGTGATTCTTAATTATTATTTTTTATTATTTTTTATCATCTAGAACACATTTCGAAACGCCTTTATTATTACAATGCTGACAATCTCCCACTTGAAGATTTGACTGAAGTCCAATAAGATCTTCATACAATTTCTTCGACCTTGCCATGTTTAATCGATCCACATAAACTTGTCCACGTTGATTGTCTCGGTGATGAAGTCTACCAAATTATCCGTAATGTGAACATTTTGTGTAGCTGCTACATATTCGGCTTCCGCCGTTGACGTTACAACAATTGATTGCAGTTATGAAACCCAGCTTACAACCGTCATCAAGATTAATCACAAATATGGGTGTGGATATGCTTTTATCTAGTTCACTACTCCAACTGCATGGATAAATGGTTTTACTTCATCCAATTTATCAAGATGCAAGTCAAATGTAGCATGCATTAACAAGACAACTCAGACTGTTGTAAGTCGAACCACTGGTGAGAAGATTTGAACTATATCCATTCTTTCTGAGCATTTCCCTTTACAACCAGTCCAGCACAACACCGCTCGACCTGGTCATCACAATTCCGCTTGATTTTGTACACTCATTTGTTGCCAATAGGTTTTCTTCTTTGTGGTAATGACACCAACTCTCATGTCCTATTTTTATAGAGAGCTCCCACCAGTTCCTTGCACTACTGAAATCCACCGACTCACATCTAAATCATTCAGTGCTTCTTGGGAAGTGATCCCCTCTCCATCCTCAGCTAGAAAATAGCATGCAATAGTGCTCTCTATCTGAGTACCAACTAGGTGTACACACGCGTGTTGATCGCCAGAGGTTCGATACTTTAGTTTAGACTAGGTCGAGAGCTCTCCGTGCGCCAGTTCAGTTTCAAATGAATCATCTTGATCCAATTTTCTC